>JAWNMD010000155.1:2781541-4172312 GCA_035044365.1 Drosophila neotestacea
TGGGAGTGGGATTTCCCAAGCACGTTGCTACGATTTTCGTTAAAGTTTTCTCACATAGCTGTTAAAATGAGTTTGAAACCGTTTGGACAGCCACTAACATTTCTGTTTTACCATATGGGATTATTCTTTATTCTTTAGTAGGAAAGAAAGGAGTTGAGAAGAGCTCAAAACAAAATGAAGTATAGTAAAATTTTATATTCAAGAATATCTATAAATTTAGAATTTATCTATAATATTATCCACCTGCGTTGAAAACTTCTTAAATTGTTCCTTTCATAAATTTTGTGGAAATTCTGCTTACTTTGACTTATATTTTCTGTTGCTTGTCACCCACTCAGAAATTCACTTAGCCATGAAAGCTTTTATTTATTTAGAGTTGACCATTATTTAAATATCAGCTGTCAACAGAGCACGACTTTAGCCCAATTATCAGACAATAAGTAAATGAAGACTTCAATTTGAACTTCCACTTCGAGCTCAACTTTCAACTCTTTCACTTTTTACTTTCGACTTGGCAGCTTCTGAGCTGTGTTGTAAACAAAGTTGTTAACTGATTTTGGGACAACGCGTCAGAAACAACGTCCATGGCATTAAAAAGGGTTCGCCGACTAAACTTTTGTTCTTTGATATACACATAAAATCCTTGCATCTTTTTTTTTTTTTGGTTTTTAGAGTTTATTTTTTCTGGTTTCGCTGATATTATTACTGTTGTTTTTGTAACATGACCAAATTGCGGGTGTTCATGTTGTTATGAGAAAATGTTCTGAACATTGGCTGGCGTCGGGCCACGGCGCAATAAATCAACGGAGAGAACGGACAATCCTGTGAAGTCAAGTTGAACAAGCGGATTCAAGCAGCTTCCGGCGCCCAAAGTACAAAAAAAAAAAACATAAAAACAACTCAACGCACAGGCCAAAAACCAGAGAAAACAAAAAAACAACTAAGGAACCCAGAGTTTAGTCCCTGACTAAGAGATACCCGTTACTCAATTTTAAACTATATTAATTGTAGCTATTAAAATTAAACAAAAGCTATCGGATGGCGGATTAAATTTTAAAACAGCTTTAGCTCGGGTAATATAAATTCGATCGAGAAAGTGCTCACTCCAAATAAGAATATTTTGCCTTAAGGTGCCTTTCTGAGGTGGAAGGGAACGTTGAAGTATTTGAAAAAGTTATAGTGTCCGTAAGGACGTCTTTTATTGAACTACTTAATCGTAATCTCTGAAATTCAGGTCTTGTTCTTCCTGTTACAATATACCCTTGTACTGTAAAAAACAACAGGTATACAAATAAAAGAGGGAGCAGCAGTTGGTATGGTAATGGGCACACAGACAAGAAGATCCCCTCTCGGTCCCCTCTCAGAAAGGGGGGAGAGCCTAACGAACTAACGGCGTGAGCATAAATTACCACCAAAGAGCAGACTCGACAGACTTTTCGAGTGCAATATCCTTGGCCGAAAAGCGTGGGAGAGGAGAGTTTGGGAGGGAGGGAAGAGAGAGTAATGCCAACAGTGCGACGACAAAGTTATTTGCCGTAACTGTTACACTTTCAATTTGAGTTTATGAGGGGAAGGAAGAAGAGAAGCAACTGCTGTGGGTGACAGAGCGCGGTTCCAGTCTGTCAATTACAATTAATGTTTGCCCTTTTTTTTTGGTTGTTGTTTGCACCAAAAGAAAGTTTTCTATCTATTCTATCGAACACAGCAGTCGCCGAGTAACTTGGCTTGAATCACATAAACTCACATAATTACAGATCTGAATATTTTACAAGAGAAATGTGTTAAAATTTTTGGTTTATTTGTTGTACCATAAAGAAAGGAAAACAAAAAGTGTCGTCAATTGACATTGATAGCTTGCAGAGAACATAAAGCCATGGATAGTGAGAGATTTGGTTGGTATAGGAATTATCTTTAGAAAAGAATCTGAAATAAGTTAAAATCCTACATCAAGTAAGAAATAATTGACTCAATTTTAGGTTTTCATTTCGCTTACTGCACATATTTGAACCTTTTATTTCAAAGGTTTCCATATTAATTTTGTACTTGAATCAATTATTTTGACCTATTTGCGTATTTAACTTCTTATTTATTCAACAATGCTAAATGAAGTATTTTGTTTTCTGCGTATAACTTTTATTATCTCCTATCACTTTCATACTTTGCAGATGCCTCAGGCGAGGTTGTGGAACAAAACTCCTTGAAGCCGGACACTACTTTGCAACTGGACATTGATGAGAACAGCAACAATAATGATTTGGATGATACACCTCCCGCCATGATCATTGTGGAGACCTGCATAAATTCAACAATTGATAATCATGTTGTCTCTAACGTGCAGACAACCACAAAGCAAGTGGAGAAAGAAGCATCCTCAACATTGGAATCCCTGGAGCAGGCTGCTTGTTCCATTACATTGGGATTGAAGCCCAATGTTCAATTCAATCGCTTGCCACAGAATGTGTCACAGAATGCGGAACAGTTGTTGTCCAGCACGGAGGCAGCTCTTGTGGCAGCCAACATATCATGTGCCACCACTGATGTTTTTGTTTGCAACGAATCCCTGCCAATTGCCAAGTTGCGACGCTGTGTCGATGGAGCCACACAGTGCAACAACCTCAACCTTGACTGTGAGGCAACCAATTCGAGTGATTCGGTGCCATCGATTGGCTCCCTCGTCTGTCGCATCTGCCACAATGCGGAAAATCCTGAACAGTGAGTGCGAAAGTTAAGCTACACTTATATATTCATTTACATAACCGTCGATTACAATTAGCAAAAGATTTAAGCAGTAAGCGACTATTTTATACTTCTTAATTTAATCGAGTCCGACTTAAAAGAATATTTTCCAGCTTTTGCAGTTTGCTTCTGTCAAATATTGTACTTAATTAACTCAACATATCTTTGATCGTTAACTTTATAGAATTTATCTATAATGCTATGCTACATATCTTTTAGCTTTCAGTTCTTCCCAGGATAAAAGATTGTTTTCTTACACATATGGACTTCCAGCTAGTTTAGTTAACATAGAATAACATAATATAACATACCCCAGATCCGTTATTTTAAATATATATTTAAAAAATTGATCGTTAATCTGCATCAAGAATTTCTTTGATTTAAGTCTTGTTGCAATCAACAATTTACACAAGAATATAAATTAAATAATATATGACATTTAAAATAATTAATGTTAAGTACTTCAGCTTGTTGCAATGTATTACATAATATTGTTATTAATTTCTAGCTCACTTAAATTTATTTTCACTTGTATTTTTTGCATGGGTTGACATACCCCATCTTTGCGGTTTCGCTGGGTATAACAAATGACATTACAATTTGTGCGTGCAGCCGCAAAATGCGCAAAATTAATTGCGTGGCATTTTAATAAAATTAGCGTAATGCCATTTGTTAAACTATATATATATATATAAATTATAAAATATATAGATTTATTTATTGTATATGTAGATTTATTTACACAATTTATATAAATTAACATCCGCCATGAAGTGTAGGCGCCATGTTTGCTTTAAATACTTTTCCTGCTTCCTGTTTCCTTCTGCTGTTACTGCTGTTTCTGCTTCCTGTTTGCTCTTCTGTCCGCACATTTAATCCTTGCTTTTAATGTTGATGTTGCTATTGTTTGTTGTTGTTAACGTTTGTTGTTATTGCTGTTGTTGCTGTTTACAGGCTGGTGTCGCCGTGTTTGTGCAAGGGCTCACTGACATATGTGCACGTACATTGCCTGGAGCGTTGGATTAGCACCTCGCGTTGCACGATCTGTGAGCTGTGCCAGTTTCATTACAACACGGAGCAGACGTTGCGGTAAGTGGGAAACATGGCTAACCAAGTGGCAACAGTTCAAAGTGCCCCACGGCTCAGTCACTTGCAACTAGCAACTAGCAACTCGTCAGTTGACAGCCGCCCTTCATATTCATCAGCGGGGATTGCACTTTGTTACCGAGGGGCAAGATGCGAAAGGTGCGAGTTGCAAGTGGCAAGCTGTGAGGAGGATAGAAGTCAGAGCTTGCACTCTGGTTCCTAATACGAGAAAATAATCTTTTCTCAATTTAAAAATTGTTTAGTTATATAACTAGCCAGAAGAACTATATTTTTTATTTTGCAAGCATTCAGCAATTTAATTGTACAAATATAAATTATTCTTTTTGTTCATTTCCGTCACAAATCTTGAAACTGTTGCCACTGTGCGCTGGCACTAGTCTTAATCAGTGAGCTCTCCAACTGACAAACTGGTTGCTTACTCTAATTGCGATTTACTGTAGCTGTTGTTTTTGTTGTTACTTTGTACTTCCCTTAGTTACACCTGCCTGCAATCATTGCGTTTGTGGTACTCTCGGGCCATGAGTCGCCGTGCCCTGCAGGAAGATTGCCAGATGTTCTCACTGCTGACTCTGGTGGCATTTGGCATTATTGGCACATTGCTGGTGGGCATTCAATACTATGCACTTCATACACAATCCTGGGGTCTGAGCAAACTCTGGACCAAATCCTGGATGTTGTTCTTCCTGCTGATGACGGTGCGTATGAGCAATGTCTGTATGTATATTTTCATTGCCTTTTATAGCGTGTTGGATTCTAGTCATGAATATATTCATATATATATTTGTAATCATATTGCTTGTCTGTCCATTTGTCTCTCTGTTTCTATGCAACCTAGTCTCGTATAAATATAGATGGAATAATTAAATAGTACATTATAAAAATACTGCTTAAAATACGAAACTCTGAAAGGATATTTGACATTTTCCTTATTAAATTTATGTTTATTATCTGTTGCACAGATTACAGTTTATTTTGCCAATGTCTACATGTTGATCAAGTCACAGCTGACGCCCTGGTATCGGTAAGTAGCCCTGGTTTTGCACCTATTCAAATTCAATCACATTTCTCCTTCTAGCTGGTGGCAATCGGCGCGTGATATTAAACTTATTTTAGAGAATCGTCGACCTTTTCCAAATCCCAATCGACTGCAAACACACACCTTGGACACGGCCTCGATGACAGCCTCGATGTTCACTCATCATGATCATTTGGATGTGCATGGACTTTCATCGCAGCCAACTTTCACAACGCCCTCTTCGAGTGCCTTGTCCTTGCCCCCAGTTGCGTTCCCACCTGCCCCTTCTCCTTTGCCAGAGGCAGAAACAGAGACAGAGGCTGTCCCCCTTCAAATGTTGACCGTGTCCAACAGCACTGAGGAAGGCATTGAGAAGGCTCTGCTGGGCAACAATCTGAATCCCAATCCCGATACCAATCCCAAGAGTAACGATGGTAATGCGCTGACGGATGACGACGATAGTGCCGCTGTTGCAACAGTTGAGAGGGAGAAACAGATGCAAAGCAATGACAACTAGAAAGTAGGAGGAGGTGTCCAACAAACAGGACAGTTTTGTAATTAAGGCTCAAGGGCAAGGCTCCTTTACTCTTTCAATTGTACTCTTTGTTTAATATTGTTTTCCCCAATGCTTTTAATGAACTTCTGCTTGGTCTTCTTTCGTTCTCAAAAAAAAAAACACAAAACAAAAGTAGAACTTGTCTTAAATGGCTAAAAGTTTTAGTTTATGTTCTCCTGTTGTTGGTGCGTGTCTGCACTTGGATTTTCTTCCTCGTAGCAACTTCCGTTTCCGGCCTGAGCTTGTGCAAATTAAAGCTGATAACGTTGCCTTGAAGCGGAGTCCAGGACAAGCTGCCACGTCAAATGGCAGTCACGTGATTGATGGCTCATAAATTAGTCATTTCGCCTTAACTGAGCTTCTACCTCCTGCCTGCTTGCCACTCCTACTTTTCCTTATCGGCCTACTTCTCTTCCTCCTATTATTCACTCTCCTCTTCCTGCTGCGTCACTCGTTAGGGAACAGTGCACACATGGAGAGGGTAACTTGTCGCCTGTCTTGTTAGTCGTGCATTCCCGGTTTGTGGCATATTTTAAGACTCTGTACTTTAAATTTACCAAAGGTGTATTCGGCGTAGAAGAAATGCGTATAACAGGCAGAAGATGGTATGCCAAGTTTAACAAAATTTTGTACTTGTTAAGTGGCCAATCCCAATTGTCGACTGATTTTAAACGTACATAACTTTGTCGTTTTGATCATGGCTTGATCTATTGATTGATTGAAAAATTGTTTGTTTTCAAAACTCCTTTTCCTTATTACAATTTTTGCAAATTTTGTTTTTTGGAAACATTCTTTTTACAATTTTGAATCTGTAGCTTTCAGTTTAAATTTTGATTCTGAGAAGTTTCTTTATCATATGAAGATTAAAGTATATTTTAAACATTAAAATAGTTTTATTATGATAGATTTATAAACTCTCAAGATATTGCAAGGTACAGTTTTCCTAAGTATACGGTCTCTCACAGTCAGGTTCGTTGGACTGTAGAGTTTTCTACTAGTCCGCTTTCGTAATCGAGCAGTAATTTGGCATAAGCCAGCCTCTGTTCTTCCTCTTTCTCTTTTTCACCAGAGGAGGTATTTAATATCGGCACCAGCAACGAGTACTCATCCTCTTCTTCCTGCTGGCATCTATTTGCCTTTTCTCTGCTGCGTGGGCTGCTGATGTTGACATATTACCAGCCACGCCCCCTTGGGACTCCTCCCGCATCCTAAACTGGACAGTCTCTAGTGCCGAGTGTGAGTGGCGAGTGTCGAGTGCTGTGCATATTTTGTGAAGGGTTAACAACACGACGACCTTCAATCATGCTGCTCTTGCTTTTGGCCATGGTTAGGCAATCACTGCGCGACCATGTCAGCCCAAATGATTGAACGTTTTCAGCCTAAATCCTATGAAAATCCCTTGCACCATTCTCATATAAATGAAAGTATGTGGGAGTGTGTGAAAGTGTGTATATGTGTGGGTGAGCACGTGTGTTTCAGCTTTAGACTAAGCTCAAATCGAAAGCAAAGAATTTGAGCATATTCATCTCGCATTCAGCAGCCAATTTGATACCCTGTAAATGTATTTCGACAAATGGACTAAGCCTAATCAGAATATTTCACTACAAATTATTAACAAGTACTTATTATTGACGTTGCTGACGTTAAAATAATCGAAATATTAATAAAAAAGTACTTATACACATTTAATCTTTTTCCTGATGAATCAATTAAAACAAGTAAATTTCCATTGTAATTTACAAATATGTATTAAAGGTAACTATAGCTACGAGTTTATATTATTAATATAATTAATTAATAAGTGTAAATAACTAATAATTATGCCCAGCAGGATATTGGGTATCATTAATACCTACAAACGAATCAACAGACAAAAAAGACTTTTACATAAACCATAAAGTTAATGCTATAAACAATGTGAATTGTTCAGGGACAGTAATCGTTATAAGTTTTATTCAAAAAATTATATATAATAATTATTTTCGATTTTTATTAATAATCTCACAAAATAATGATTAATTTTAAGTTATATTTCAAAACTCAACCAATAATCGTTATGGCTGAGCAAAAAAATATAACTCAAAAAATAATAATTATTTTGTGAGTTTTATTTTTTTGCTCAAAAGTAAAACTCAAGTTACTATTGCAACATTTCTATAGTGAATATTGAAAAGTTCTTTACATATTCTTATTCCTTAGCCCAAGACCCCAAGACCAAGAAAATCCTCTCAATCAAGCATCAATGCACCTAACTTTATAACTTAAGATAAGCTTTTCAAAAAATAGATCAGTATAATGCATAGGCGTAGTCAAGAGCAGCCGAAAATAACAATTCTTCATGTACCCTTTTGGATGCGCCCAAGACTCTTAACTTATGTCGACCTCTTTGCTTTGCATACACACGCATATTTTCATATTTTGAATACCCAAATTTGTATCAGCTAACCAAAGTTGTGTCGGGCAACACAAAAAAAATTAATTTTTTTTAATAAAATAAATTAATTTTTTTTTTAATAAAATAAATTAATTTTTTTTGTTCTAACAAGTTGGTCTTAGGCTAAGGAATAAGAATATGTAAAGAACTTTTCAATATTCACTATAGAAATGTTGCAATAGTAACTTGAGTTTTATTTTTGAGCAAAAAATAAAACTCACAAAAAATGATTATTTTTTGACTTATATTTTTTTGCTCAGCCATAACGATTATTGGTTGAGTTTTGAAATATAACTTAAAATTAATCATTATTTTGTGAGATTATTAATATAATTTAAAAATTTATAATAATTGTGAAAATGCATAGTTCGTCCTTTGAGAAGAATTTTGGTATATTTCTTGATTTTACAAAGTTACTAGAAGTTGTATGATTTTTTTGATTGAAAAAAAAAATAATCATTATTTACCGTCCCTGGAATTGTTAGATAAACAAAAACGAAATTCTTGTTTCATATTTTAAAGTCAGATTTGGTATTAACATGATAAATAAGTACAGCCTACTTATCGCTATGGTAATGAGTCGAGGCTGTTTATCATATAGTTACCATATTTTCTATTTAAAGTAATAGGCTGACTTATTGTTTTAATACGCAGTTAAACTATGTTTTCTTTATGAAAAGTTCCCCTCTTATAGATATTAAGGTTACCAGGTCTACTTACATCCTTATCCCCCAATCGTTCCACGCGGCAATGAAGAAATCCCGTTTGTCCAACGGTAACGGTCAAGTTCCGAGGCACATCAAAGTCAAAATAGGGCAGCAGATTTGAGGGTGAGATCGTTGTTGTTGTTGTTGTTGGTGGCGTTGGTGCTATTGCAGCATTATAGCCTACAAAGAGCGGGAGAGAGAGAGAGAGGGAGAGTGTGAAATTGCTATAGCATACATTGCGGCATATATAGAAAAACTTGTGGCAAATGGAAATTTATTTTCATTTTCATTTTCATTGTTCGGTAAAAATGCCCACAATGTGCGAGTGTATATGTGTGTGTGCGAATGTGTATATGTGTGTGTGCGAATGCGTATATGTATGTGTGCGAATGTGTATATGTACATATATGTATATGCTTTGTTGCTTCGCTAAAACTGAAAAGTAATAAAATTCTCATAAAAATTCAGCTGAAAAACACAAAAATCTTCAACAAACAATTATATTCCCCTTTTTCTGATTTCCAGTTTTGTTTGCTCGCTTTTTTGAATGCTGCTTTATGCTTCAGTTGGGTTTCAATTCAGTTGGGATTCAGTTCAGTTTGCATACGCTTTACAAAATGGAGTGTACATATGTATATGTAAAATGTACATATGTTAAACCGGAACTCTTCAGCTTTTGGCAGTTGGTCTAACATACGCAATATTAACAATATATTGCAAATTCAAATTTATTTATCGTTGTTGCAATGTTTTCCTATTGCTTAACAAACTATTTGCACAGCATTATACGCTTACATGGGTTTTTACTGAGAGCGTATGCCGTGTATACCCTGTAATCCATTAAAAAGGGGGGCCACAAAATCATAATAAAGTTAATGGCATAGAGAAAGGCACATTTTAATGTCTATAAGAGAAGCTTTATTGATCAGTAACAGCTCGTGTTAATAACTTCATCTTTAGAGACTGTAAAAAATATATATGTATTTAAATGATTAATTTTAAATGTAGATTCTTATTTACTGTCCTAAAGAAAAAAATTTTGAATTTACCACATATCTTAATTATCGAAAACTTTGCATTACAATTGCTTAATAAAAATTAAAGTTATTCAATAAGCTATAGGAATTCTAGATAATATATTAATAAAAAAGAACATAGGCCAATAAATATTTTAATTGATATTGTGGCGTCCTGCAACTGAGAATAGGGTGTGTTACAGTCGAGTATGCTCTAAGCCATCGATTAACTTTTTTTTAAATCTTTTGTTCCGTTCGGTGGCCATTTTTTGGCTCAGGGCTAGGATTGAAGCGGCATTAACAAACAGACCGCACAATTGAAGCGGTATGAAGAGCAATTTAATTGAAAATTAATATGGCTGCCCTGCTGAAGGGAGTTAAGGAGACATGAATCCAGAGATGGAGACAAAGACTTTAATATTATCAAGACAGTTGGAAGCTTATGCAATGCGGAATCAAATCGAAAAGTTGATTTGGCTTCTTAACTATGTCCAAACTTTGAGCAGAGCCAACAAAAGTCGGCCAAAAAGAAAACGGGAGTCGAGTTGAGTTGAGTTGAGATAAGCGTGTTAAGCAGGACACGACAGCAAAGGAATCTTGGCTAAAAATAAGTTCATCAATATAGACAGAGAAAGGGATAGCGACTGAAAGTTGTACAGATCAAAGCAGTGTAGAAATCAGCGTATACATCGCATGCAACGAACTGGAAGAGGAATAATTGAATGAGGCAACATCGAAGGGGGAAGTTTATCGAACTTTGAACTGGTTTGCCTGGCAAATGGCAAATGGCAAGTTCGGAGAAAAGCAGCTAAAATGTACAACGCTTTTGGAAAAGTATGCTACGATTTTTCCAAAGCAGAGTCCCCAAAAACTGCTGTTGCACATTTCCTTTTCCGCACGCGCCCAAAAGGCACGCAACAAAATCGACAAAAAACTTTGAGCTCAAAAGCAAAAGCAAAACATACGCAAAACTTTTGCCACATGCGTAGGCAACACAGCAGGAAGAGCGACAGGGGAAGGAGGAAGAGGAGGGAGACAGGATGCAGGCAGCTTGTAGCATGGGGCATGGAGCATGGAACAAGCCAAAAATGGTGTGACGAGGTCGGGCATGACAAATTTTACGATTTACTGCGAAAATTCGAACACAAAGTTAAATTTAATGTTGCGCCCGCAACATTTCAGTACGTGCCCCATTCGTTGTGGCACTGACTCTGACTCTGTTTCTGGCAATATGCAAAGTATCCAAAAAGTCTAGATAATTCTAAAAAAC
This sequence comes from Drosophila neotestacea, assembly GCA_035044365.1. NCBI lineage: Eukaryota > Metazoa > Arthropoda > Insecta > Diptera > Drosophilidae > Drosophila > Drosophila neotestacea. The sequence goes on from JAWNMD010000155.1 coordinate 2,792,383, forward strand.
CAAAATGAAGAGAAAACCCAAAAATAACAGAGCAGAACAAAAAAGAAAAGCAATTTCCAGCGCAACACTGCAGATATGCAGGAAAATCCAAAGAAAACTCCAACTGCGCGTAAAGCAAAAAACTGAAAACTGAATTTGCATATTTAATTTGCTGTTTGATATCTTAAGAAACAAAGAATATGGAACAAGAAGAAAGACATTCCTTTTCTACTTCTGAGTATCTCAATAAGATTAATGTAGCAATTGCCATTTCTGCTTAAAAGGAAAGAGTATTTATTGTTGATTAAGAAATTGAATGGTTCGTAATTTAAGGCAGCAATGAAAATTTCTTTTGATTTGTTGCTGAATAAAATGTTACCCACAATTGATAATTTGAATTTAAGAGAATATTTTTAGAAGAGGATATATGAATTGAGACTCAATTTAACAATATAATATCTAAGGAGAAGAATAACTAATACCAAAAGACGAGGAATCTTCTGACATAATACTGAGTAAATCTCTATACATAAGAATAAAGAAATAAATATTTTAATTAATCATTTCGATATAACATTTGTTACTGAAAACAGATTTAAAATTGAACTCAAAAACATATAGATGCTGGTTGCATGGTAGTTTCAGTTTAATAATAATTGCGTATATTGACAATTTGAATTTAAGAGAATATTTTTAGAAGAGGAGATATGAATTGAGACTCAATTTAACAATATAATATCTAAGGAGACGAATAACTAATACCAAAAGACGGGGAATCTTCTGACATAATACTGAGTAAATCTCTATACATAAGAATAAAGAAATAAATATTTTAATTAATCATTTCGATATAACATTTGTTACTGAAAACAGATTTAAAATTGAACTCAAAAACATATAGATGCTGTTTGCCAGGTAGTTTCAGTTTAACAATAATTGCGTAACATGCATCGAAATGAAGCTAGTGCTAATGACACGTGCACTGCAACGGTAACTGAGCCCCATTGGCAATAGAAAGAGACAGAAAGTGTGTGAGAATGAGATAGAAAAGAAGAGGAGAGACAAACCCAACCTCAACAGTATTATGCTGAAATAAAAACTGGCCCAAAGCAGGCACATGGCCAAACAAAATTAGCTTTGGAATTTTGCACGTATGCGTTATGTGTGTTGTTGTTATTATTGTTGTTGCTATTGTTGTTGTGTTGTGCTTTGGTGTGGCTAAGCATGGAAATGTGTGTGGAAAATTCGTGGGGCTGCAACGGTAACGACGTCGACGACGACGTCAGCGTCAGCGTCGGATAAATACGTGCCATGTTCGGCTGAAGCTGAAGCTGAACTTAATTTATTGTTTATCAGCGGGCATAAAATTTATGACCAGAGTGCCAAGATTTTCATGAAAAACAAATGTCTATGTGTGTGTGTGTGTGTGTGCGGGTGTGTGTGTGTCTGTGTGTGTGAGTGCTGGCGCTAATTTTAAGTTTATGCATGGAAAATTTGCTGCGTGCTCATGTTTGAGCAAATTAACGATGCGGCTGACGGAAAAACGAGGCGCAACTTGTCGCTGTTGTTTTTCCAGGCACTTTGCTATCGATCAGACAACACACACCACACACACACACACACCCACATACACTCACAGAGAGGAAACAACAACAAGAACAGCTGGTGTTGTCAGATTTTGGCTTTGGTTTTTCGGTGCGTTTAATCAAAAACGCTGAACAGCAAAAGGCAATGCCTACAAATTGACATGATGCATGAGGCCAATTCGAAAATTCTCAACTCTCAAACCAAATCCCATTTTATGCGGGCAGCGGCTTTTCACCAAATTAGCAAATGTGGTGGAAAATGTTCCAACGAGTTTGCATAATGCTCGCAATTTATGAACGTCACCAAATGTGTTCATATTAAAATAGATCGAATGGAAAAGCAGCAAATACAAATTGAATCTGACTACCAGAGAGAAGAAGTAACTGTCCCCCTGACCCCTTTAACCCCTCTTGTTATGGCCATATTAATTGAGCGTTAAATGCATTGCACAGCGCTTTGTTTATGCAAATCAAGGACAAACATTTGCGGGATGCAAACAAACGGCATGATTAGTGATACGCCCTGTGTGACATGAGTAAACTATCAGCCAGATATCACGTATGGTAAACAGACAACATGCATACACTCAGCAGAGAAGAGCACAGTGGCGTCACAGCAAAGAGGGGAAGATAAGGGGTATCAAGATGTACATAATCGTCGCTTTTTATATGTCATCAATCAGTTGCTAAACACACTTGAGAATCAATCACATATTTACTTTCCCTTACCCCTTTAGGCTACACCCCTGTGCAAACTATACCATCTTGCTGATGTCAACAGCATAGCGTATATTTTGTTGTGGAGAAACGAGGTTATGTCGATAGTACTCGACTATAAAAGACCCTGTACTTATTGCGTAAGAACATTTTTTAAAGAATTTAAGGAATGTTTTCATCACTTACCACATAAGGACATGTATGTTTGAAGTTAGTATAACTTCTTACTATCTTATAAAAAATGAGAAAGAGCGGATTGTTAGGCTTGTTTATGAATTGACAAATATCAATGTAACATTTGTAGAGCCCCGGTTTCTAGCCATTTTCTTTCTTAAAGAGCCGTCCCTTCATGCCAATATTAAAGTTAAGTACTGTCTTGTTTCGATTAATCGGTCGCAGAGACTCGTGTATCACATGCCATTATTCATGAAAGGAGCGACAAACAAAAGTGGTCAATTTTACATCCGCAGCGTTCTAAAGTTGTAAATAAAGTTGTTCTTTTCAATGAGGATTAAATACTTGACTTACATTGTAGCTAAAAAGCCGAATAGTGAATATGCCAATAATATATCTGCATTATAAAACTAGAGTGCGTAAACAATTGACTAATTAAAATAACTTTATAAAAATAAATGTACAAATTTATTTTTAATTACATCTGGAAATACGCTAAACGGCAGCAAGCTTAAAATTGATCAGATAGATTTAAAAAAAATAGCATATATTAAAAATATGTCATCAAATATCAGAAATGGAACCTTATAAGCTTTCCGCTGTTGAGATATCACACTGCATATGTATTATAACACGATTCTCAACAGACTTTTGGTAAATCTTAATTGATTTGACCATCAAAAAATCTTCAATATATTGCATTTTAAAACACAACACTAGCATATTTTATTGTCGTTTGTGTTAGTCAACATTTTAAGTACCATCGTTGATCAGTACGTACGTTTTTGTTTTTCCAACATGATGATTATTTAATATCCAAAACAGATCCAACATGTATTCACCAGAAGGCACCGGAAGTCGCAGCAATTCATATTGCGTATGAAATCTTGTAATAAGTTGATGACCCTTTAAACCAAACAAATCTTTAGATGTTTTTATTTTGCTTCATTTTTGTTGTCACTTACCACATAGGGACATGTGTGGTTAATGTTGGTATAATCTCGGATCATCTTGAAAAAGATGATAAAAATAGGATTATAGGGCTTCTGAGCGAATTGACATACATCAATGTTAAATTTGTAGAGCCATGGTTTATAACCATTTTCTTTCTTGAAGATTCGAACCTCAATATCCATTTTATAAGCAGGATACAAGATTGTTGCGTTAAAGTTGAGAATGGTTTTGTTACGATTAATTGCACGTAGACGACATTCGTTTATTACAATCCAGGATTCATTATAATTTTCACAAACAAAATTGGTAAACTTTATGGTCGAAGCATTCTAAATTTGTAAATTAAGTTGTACATATATTTTATTGGGGCTATAAATTTGACTTACATTATGGCTGAACAGCCAAAGAGTAAGTATTCCAATAACAATCACTCCGATCTGCATAACGATTTCTTCCACTAGTTTTGGGTAACTAATCAACGGTATAATAACTTCCTATTCATATCAATTCGTAGAAATATTTACGCTTAACTGACCTTTTAAATTGTCATATTGGTGAAAAATAAACGATCAATTAAATGAAATAGTCTAAAAGCATTATAAATAGTTATGATAAGTATAATGAATTGAGGAATTATAGATGTGATTTACAGGGTATATGTAGCCTTGTCGATCATCTTGCTAACTGTCTTTATGTGTTTAAGCGTGCATGTGAAGTTCAAGTCAATGGCAATCGGAAGGTCCAATTGAAACTCCTCCTTGGCGCAGTTAAGACTTGGATTTTTCATGATCCCAGCACTTAAGGTTAAGTTGCGCCTGACAACACACATTGACGCATTGAGCGGCAACGTTAGTTGCCGTTGCACTTGATACGTTGTTGACTTGCCACAAAATTGTCTAGACTGCTGCAGACGATGATAAAGGGCAAGAGAGAGAAACAGAGACAGAGAGAGAGAGAGAAAGATGCTGTCACTCAACTGCCGCAGCATGCAGCTCTTTTAAATATGTTCAACTATCGATTATGTTGCCAAAGTGTTTCCGCTTTCACATTTCGAGGTGGCAAGTAGCATGTGGCAAGGGCGAAGAGGGGGGAAGAGAGTAGAAGCTGGGGCAGCTTACGTCGTGACTGGCAACTGAGATTTTCCACAGCTTCAGTTGCAATAAATATTTGTAATGTTAAATGCAGTTTATCTTAAGGCAACTTACAAAAACAGGCTTTGAACTCAACTTCAGGGAAAAGATTGAGTTTTCCTTTGATATGCAGTAAAGTAGGGCAACTTTCCAGCAACACTTATTTACTTTCCTTTACATATTACTGTTTAAACAGAACTGTCTGCAATTATATCCAAACTTCTTCTTCTATTACAGCAAATATGAGTATGTCAAACTTAATTGCGACTTGACATTTATTACTGGCTGACATTCGTTGAATCGAGTAAGCTACAATTAAGTTCCGTATTGATTTTTGTTTTAATAAACGTTTTTCTATTCCACGAATTGAGCACATGTATTCTTATTTCTTTTTCTCAGTAACATCAATGAATATCTAGAATGCAATTGCAATGTCTTGCACAATCGTTCTATTTGATTTCATTCCATATAAATTCAATATTTTCATTGAATCTTTTCTGTAGCATTTTCTATAAATTATTTCTGAGAAATTGTAACAAACTCAGAAATTCTGAAAAACCTTTCTACTATTAAGCTCAGATGAATTTCATATACAAATTTCTACATAACCTTTTCTTTTTCCTTTCCTTTCCTTTTTTAAAGGATATATTATTGTCTATACATATGTTTTCTGTTCTATTGCCTTGCGTTCTAAATAATTACCTTATGCTAATGACTCAATTAAATTCCCTTTCCATGACATATTCTCCAATTTTATTGCCCCAAATTAAACTGTGGAGAAAGAGAGGGAGAGAAATTGAAAGAGAGGTAAATACAAAGAGAGAATGGGATAGATAGCACACAGATTTACTATGCGATTATGTAAGCACTTACTCAAACCAGTTGCACCCAAAAATTAAAACTTTTTAGCTTTTCATGCAACTTTTTCGGGGCGAATTACTTATTGTTGCTAAATGGCGCTGAGCTGCATTTAATTTTCAGTAAATGTGCATTAGTGTCAGCTACAAAGAGGGAGAGAAAGACAAAGGGAGACAGGGGCAGAGAAAGAGAAAGAGAAGGAGAGGGAGATAGCGAGTGTACTTGTATTTAGTTCTGTAAGCCAAAGTTGTGGCTCTTCTTTATTCATTCGATAAGTTCAAGTGCGTATAAAGAGACACACACACATACACACACTCACACGTGTGTGTATATTTGTGTGTGTGTCTGTGACGCATGTAAAACTTTTTTTTTTTTTGATGCGTCGCCAATTTTATAGCATTCCCAGAGGCGCAATGTCTGAGTCTGAGCCCAAAAGCTCAAACTGAAACTGAAACTGTAGCAAATACTCGTAGTTGCCATTGAGCTAATGTTATTAGTGTCGCGCTTGGAATTTATTATTATATTTTTGAGAAAGAAGAAGAAGTTGAAGTAGACAAAGTAGAGTTTATGCTGATATGAATGCTTAACTTACATAAGTTGGTCATGAGTCAGACTTTAGGCTCCTTTGCTCAAACGAATGAATATGAAAAAACTCTGACTGTTGACACTGTTCATCGCGAAATGATGTCGCGACGTTGTCGCATTTCAATGAGCATAAAAAAAAATACACACACACAGAGAAGTTGAATCTCAGTCTCAGTCTGACAGTCGCATAATATATGGAGAAGACTCTTCTCGTTGCTGCTGCCACATTTGCATTCGCATCACATGTCAACGCTCAAACAGCGTGGGTTTACGGGGCGTATGAAAATATGTATATAAAAAAAATGGCGAGAAGAGAACATGCCAAAAAGCGGAAACGAAATCAGATAAACGCTTGCTGAATGGCGCCCATGGCGACGATGACAATGACGATGGCGACAACTGACGGATATGGCTCGTAAATTCTTGTCAAGAGCCCAAAAAGAGATCGTTTAATGTTAATCCAGAAATCATCTACAATTCGCTTGAAGCTGCCACTAAATGTGGCACCATAGTTGCTTTGCCACTCACTCAAATATTTCAATATTTAAGCAGATTAACAATGACAACAGTTCCTTCTCCCTTTCTCCCTTTCCCTTTCACATTCCATGTAACTTTCTTTCTCTCGCTATCAACATGTATTTTCAATAATAAATACCCAAAGGTGATATTTAACGTCAGTCTACAATAAATTTTTTGTGCCACACGCCGAGTCTGTTGACAATGCCACACACATACACACACACACCCACCCACACTCACACAAACACACACACACACACAATTGAAACAGAAGTGCTGGCGTTTGCAGCATTGACTGGAATTTGCAAAGGCATTTTTACTGCTGAGAGCAGCATTTACTCGCCACGGCAACTAACCCAAAAGTTTACTGGGAATACACAGTATTCAAGTGTGTATGTGTGTGTGCGTGTGTGCCCTCAATGATTTGACACACACAAAAGTGCTTCACTTAAATACAGACATTAAAATCGAAGTTCGACAATCCGCTTTTGCAGTTTACATTTCCCGTTTTCGCTTCAATCCATTTGCGACTTAACTCGACTTTAAACGTTCAAAAAACATGTTTTTTAAATATGTATTCAATAAAAAAGTTATTTGCATTGCATTTTTATTTAAAAGTTTTAAAATTTGCATAAAACGATAAGTACTATAAAAGTTTAAAATCAAATAATTAATTTATAATTCTTTTTGTTGCATAGTAAATTCAATTCATATATGACATCATTTTGAGTACCTCTGTTTATAGAATGAACTTTCGAATCTATAATTGCATTCAATCGTTTGATTCATACACTGACACACATTGCGTATACGTAGTGTATGTCAACTGGCAATTTGTTGTAACAGATTGTTGCCATTTGCCAGCCTTGTGGATAGATATTTATCAAACTCCCATCTCCATTCCGATTGACTCCATTTCGGCGATACTTTTGTCCTCAATTTCTCTTCCTCTCTTCTCTCCCTTGACGCATTTGGGCGCGACAATTAATTTACGGCGTAGACGTTTGCCAGGCCATAAATTATGCCCAGAATACGGACAAGCGTGCTTTGCGAGGCCATAATAATTGAACCACATGCCATATGCATAAGCAGAGTGAGAGAAAGAGAGAGAGAGAGAGAGAGAGAGAGAGGAGAGAGAAAGAGGGAGTACGAAAACTGTGTCTGCATTGGGAAAAGTACAACTTCAAGGGAAAAACAAGGAACTTTTCGTTGTACGTGTTGCAGTTACTTTTGACAGTTTTAAATTTAGCGCATTTATTGGATCTAACACACTTTAAAACTTAACAACATAAATTTATTTAATTTATTATCAAACGAAGGGCGAAAACTTGTCTGTTTATCGAGCATTGACTCAAAACTTGTGATACAGCCCTCGAGTTGTGTTTGTGCGCTGTTTCTGACAGCGCAATCATGTTGAGCTGCCAATGTACTTGTAGTTGATAATGAATGTTACACTACACCGTTAGAAAAACAAGCTAACAAATCAGTTTAATAGAAAAGCAATTGAGAATTTATTACTTGAACTAACTTAAAAACAATCAATTATTTTTATTGCCTCTCCATATTTATCTAAAATTGTATCAAGTGTTTTTAGCTTGAGCTTTTCGCTCAGTGTATGGACATTGAAGTGGACAGCCAAATTTTGGCTGCAATGTGATGCCATCAAAGTATGTGATGTGTGATGCCACAGCAAGGACCCTTTTCCTTGCCACACACACAATGGGCAACTTGCAATGCCGCAGCATCGCATAGTCTATTGTTGTTTGTGGCATGCAACTCTGTGGCTAATTATACGCTAATTGAATTCTCTGGCTTGTACAACTGACAATCAGGTACACCAATTACTGGCTCTAAATCTTGTTCATTTGAAAGATATTTCAATGAAAAATGCATCTTAAAGCTTTAGGAATTTTGGTAATGCTAAATAGATTATTAGGAAGATAAAATGCAAGATTACATGAGGATTACACCGAAGTATCTAAAGGACTTCAATCTGTGTGTAGTTTATGCATATAATGCATAGAAAATAATAAATACTATTCTTTATTTCATTCTTTCAAGACTTTCGTCTATTTCTATTACTTCTAGTAGTCATTCATATGTTTTATGCAACTCGCGATTTCAATCTTAAAATCTGCTCCAAGCAAATGTTCTACATTGATTATATCACTTGTTATTCAACTTTGAACTGAACAAGTGGCACTCTTTAGTTTGCCTTGAAAATAACTTCAAAGGGGAATAGTTTAGGGAAGGTATAGAATAAAAGGAGGGAAATAAAAAAGATGATATGCACAAAGGACAAGTTTATGTCAAAAGTCGATATGTTTTGCAGTGTATTTTTATTTTATTTTTGGGAGGGAACTGAAAAATGTGCAAACTGTTGGGGCGTACCCTTTGTATAGGGTTGCCATTGTGTAAGTAGTAGCTGTATTTGTATTTGTAGTTGTAGATGTATTTGTATTGTTTCCGACATTTGCCATTGTTCGACTCACTGCCAACAAACACTTTTCTAAGCAAGGCGGCTCAAATTGCCAAACAGACATTGAACTTTGGCTCACACACACACACACAGACAGAAAGAAAACAATACTGAATCGTTGGGTCACAGTTACAGTTACAAGGGTGTGCCACTTACATACACGCACACTATATGTGTGTGTGTGTGTGGCAAGGCAAAAGTTAAAGCATGCGACATTGAAGCCAAAACAAAAACTGATGCAGACTTTTGGGCGTCGCTTTTATAGCTACAGTGGCTTCTTCAACAGTGGCTCCCTTTTTGTTGTCCTAGTTCGAGCTGTTGTTGTTGTTGCTGTTTTTGTTGCTGTTGTTGATATTGTTTTCATGATTATGTGCCTCATTTCAGACGTTTTTGCACACAGCTCTGATTTAATTTAACAAAACCCCGCCGACTTCTTTTGGGTTTCTATCTTGTTGCCTTTCTAGTTCGTTCTCTTTCGGCCATTGGCTATTGGCCATTCTCATGTTGGTCAACTTGGTCAATTCCATGTTACGATTGTGCGACGCCAGCTTCTACTATCTGTCGCACTGTCATAATTCAGCAGATTTTATTAGACTTCGCCTCGACTTGACTCGATAAGCGCGCGCCCACAGTCATGGATTCTTATTACATTCAGGAACAGACGCCTTCCTTCTATGAGAAGACGCGACATAAAGTCGCACACACACACACTCACATAGAAGCACACATAGTACACATCAAATTAGGTTAGGCAACAATGCGTATGAGTGATTTTTATGGCATTTTTATTTGTGCCGAGATTTAAGCACATTGTATTGCCAACTGGCTGCATTCATTGCCATGAACCTAAGCCACGTCTAGACGCCTTGACTGGGCCAACAAATGAAGGCTATGATGACCAAGTCCAAGCTCATTAGCCACCATTTATAAGGCTCTAAGCCAGCGCAGCTTGGCGCAACTTCTTAAGCACATTAACGCATCGCAAACTTTTCAAACAATTGTTGGCAAAGTAAAATACAAAAAAGCTTAAAAAAAAATGCAAGATAAATCATATGCAGCCTGCAGGCCAAAGTAAACAAATTGCAACAAATGCAGCAGCAAAAGCTCATTTAATATGCATGGCAGAGAGCAGAGTGAGTGGAGAGGGAATTGAGAGCAGAAGGAAAGGGAAGAGGAGGCAGCTAAGAAATCTCCCCAATGCAAATACACAGCGAAAGTTTTCGGTTTGCTTTAATCAGTGCGTAAAAATTATGCAACTGAGTGAGAGATATAGTGTAAGAGAGGGAGAAAGGAGAGAGTTGAAGAAAGAGGATTGTACAGCATTAGTATCATCCTTTTATACCCATTACTCAAGGAATACAAGGGTATATTGAAAACATTGAAATATATACTGAGCAGCATCAAAAGTATTGTTAGAAACTATAAGAACGCTTAATTATTGGGTTAAAATGCCTTTTAAGATGGAAAGCATACTATATGTATACCAATAATATAATACAATATAACGCTAGTTACAGTTTTAACTTGTAATTAGCTTTATATTTATTGCATTTTCAGATACATATCTAAAAGTCGGGTCCTCAACTATAATGTTCTTACTGTTTTATTTTTTTCATTTACCGCCTTCTTGTTTTTCAGAGTTCTTTTCGTGCTGTTTTCGCTGACTTAATGTCAAGCTGAAGATTGCTTTACATGCGCCTTAAACCGGATTTTGCTGATGCTGCAACTTCAACTGCTGCTGCAACTGCTGTTGTTGACAATGTCGCGTGCCACATCCATATGCAAAGGGAGTGGCGAAGAGAAAGTGACGCGAAGAGAGGGGGGGTCTTACAAAATGCATGACAATGGAAACCGCAATAGATTTTCTCTCACCCTCTCGTTCGAGTTGTGGGCACGTAGAGGCACCTCAAGTTTATCCGCTTACAATGCAGCATGTTGTGCTTTACATATGTATGAGAGTGCGAGTGCGAGTGTGTGTGTGTGTGTGAGTGTGAATGAGTTTACGCCTGCACAACATATGCGTGACAACTGAAAAAGAGTGATAAAGGAAGAAATAGAGGAAAGGAAGCAGTTCATGGAACTGCAAGTCGAGTGACTGTGAATTGACTTTGACTGCAAGTTGGCATGTAAAATAACAACAAAATGAAAATAAAGAACCAATCATGACTGAATAACTCTATTTTCCATGGAAAACAGGTTCTCCCACTCGCAGTTCTCTCTTCCTTTTTCATTCCATTATATTCGCTATTTAGCACGCAATATTCGCTTTTCTTGCCCTCAAAAGCACACTATGAAATTTGTTTGTTGTTCCAAATAACAAAGTGTATAATTGAGTGTGACAGTGTGTGTGAATGTGGGTTTTAAGACTGAATGTGTGGCAGCTACAGTAAGTATATTATATACCTCCGACTTAAGTACAGAGTATCTCTCATTCGATCACTTACTTATTATATTTATATATTCACTTTGGTATTTGCAGAGAGAAAGAAGAAACTGAAACTTGAAGCGCACAACCAACAACTGAAATAAGGTCAAAAGCAAAGACCACGCCCCCTGCCCACATGCAGTGCCTTTACATACGAAATTATGATGAATGGCACAAGGCATTTATTGAAATTTTCTTTGTCACATTGTTGTTGTTGCTTCGTTAAATGAAATAAATTGCAGAGAAAATGAGATTAACGAATTTAGGCAGCGCTTTCTTATTTTTATGCTTATGAATTTGATTGCTTTAGGGGACAAGGGGATTGGTAAGTAAGCGAGGGGTGGAAGAGGGGATGCCGAGTGAAGGAATATAACGTTTTTAATGCTAATATTGTGGTCATAACTTTACTTTTAATGACAGCATCAAGCACTTGTACATAAATGAAATTGATTTGCCTCTCAGACAAGTTTCTCTTTCTCGCTCTTTCTCTCGCTATCGCTTGCTCTTGCTGCTGCGTCATGTTGTGGCTTTAATATCACAGCATGAATTGGCACTTTAAACGCGTCTACTTACGAAACTCTTAAATTAATGGTCCTCCCTTGGCTAAAGGCCATCTTCAAAGTCAACAAGGCGCGCAACAGTTCACCATGGGAGATCAACGACACCTCCCCCTACACCCCGGGAACCCCCTTCAAGACCTCTTCATTCTATAGTCTAGTCCGAAATTCCGTTACCAATTTGCATTGAGTGGCTTTCTAGTTGGCTAACACACACACACGCAATACAATGAACCCAACTCAATGACTGTTGGCAAATAAATATGTTTGGCATTGCCTTCACCAACAACAACAATAACAACAAAAAAGCAACAACTAGAGCAACAACAACTACAACAAAATGTGTCCAGCTTATTCATAGTCCAGTCACAAGTTCAACACCTACGCAACTACTCGTATTGAGCCAATTTGGCGACCTCTTCTCCTCCTGCTATTTCTCCCTCTCTCTTTTACTATATTTGACCTTTTTCCCTATGTTCGAGTTTCCCCTGTTGCCTAACAAAAATACAAAAAAAAAACCTGCGCCTGACAATGCATGCAAATGATGGCATTTGTTGTGGGGCCCAAAACGACGTAGGTTTTTCATTTGGCCAGCCTACAAGAGATGGCAAATGTGTCCAACATTCCACCTTTGTTGGATACCCAGTAATTATAGAGTGCGAGGGTATATAAACCACCTGGAAACTATAAGAGCTAGAGCATATAAATTTTACAAACTAACAAACAATATGTTTCAAAATCAATCTAACACTTAAAATTGCTACTTTCAGAATCAACTCAAATGCAGAGTCATCCCTTTTAGATCTTATATATATATGTATTTGTTTAGTTATGACTGCTAAAACTTGTGATCAGAAATGATATCTGCAGGAGTGGAGTGTATAATTCTCTATAAATAACAATTTCTAATAATACTAAAATTGCAAATTTAGTGATGCAGAAAGAGTTCTTATATTCAGTAGCGGGTATCTTTTAGTCGGGTTTCCAACTTCCTTTTCTTGTTGGCCAGGCCAACTCTCTACTTTATTTTTCTGGGTTACTCTGCCGCCTCTCACACTAATGTCTTTACTTTCGGCAACTTGGGGTTTGCCTTTTTTTTCATACACGTTGCTCTTGTTGTTGTCATAAAACTGCCTGAAAGTATGCCATTCAGAATGCTTTGTAATTTTATGCTCCAGCAACATAAACAGCCTACATTTTCATCTAGAGAGAGAGCAAAAGAGAGAGTGAGAAATAGAGAGAGTCTCATCTGAGACAGGAGGCAACTTTAAGTCCTTGCTGATGACGTGTCTCCCATAGAAATATGCAAATTCCTGGCTGAGCTTCGTTTAGCTTTAATGCGTCATAATCAACACAATCATAATTTGCATGAGGCGCGCTCTGCATAATTTTCCACATCATTACCACGCATCTTCCACGAAACGCAACAAATTTCCACATTTCCCTTTTGGCAACTGGAAAATTAGCTGACATTGCGGCCAAAACAAATACTAGACTCTCTACTTTGGGCCACGGCTTATTGGGCAACCAACAACTGCAACCCCTTTTTTGGCCACTAATTTGGCTAAGAAAACCTGGCCCATATATGAGTAAATGGCAATTCTCTTGGGAGCTAGAAAACCTGACTATGTACTTACAAGTCAGACAAACAGACAGTCAGATAGTCAAAGGGACAGATATTTGTTTGCCCATTTGGGGCGACAAACTTTCAAGTAGCTGTCAAACACGCGCTGCGTGACTTTCAGACTCTTAACTTGACTCTTCCCTTTCCCTTTTCACTGCCTCTTCCCCATCCTCACTCTGCTTCAATATGAGTACACATGTCTGCTTGCCACATGAGGCAAATGTCTTACTTCGAACCGCACTTGTATTTGCTTCTTGACTGCAAACTTTTTCAACCGCCAAAAACTTCACTCAGGTTTTTCCTGTCCCAAATCACAAGCATGCTCACAGCAGGCAGCCTGTCTCCTTTAAATGCTATTAATGACTGGCAGACCAAGTTAACAAATTGTTGGCCAAAATACATGTGAGTTTGAGAACTTTCAAATACTTTTACTACCCATAATGCGCTTTAATTTGTTGAGAATATCTTGAATAGGACTTAATATCAAGTATACGCTAGGGAATGTTTATATACACAAATATTAATAAAAATAAAGATGAAGATGTTGTTAGATGGCGCAAAAGATGGAGATAAAGATGGAAACAATATGTAATTGACATAAGAATATAGATACAACTTAAGATACACATCTGCAGACATATTCAGACTGAGATGTAAAGAGAGATAAATTTATAGATGCATTCAGAAACTGCAGATGATACTTGACATTGATATTCAGATAAAGTAAGGAAAATGAGAAAGAAATAGGAAGTGACACTCAAAATGAAATACAGATGAAGATGGATACAAATAGAGATATGGAAAGCTAGTTGCACAGAAAAGAAAATGCAGAAAAGCGGCTGTTGGTAATTGGAAAACAGAAAAACAAATATCTAATTTGCTATCGCATTCTTGAATAATTGTTGAATTATTCTGTAGATTTTAATTAGCCAGAAAAGTTTAACTAACGTTTAACTTTTTTAAAGCCAATATTTTAACTTGCCCTTAATCCCGGCTTTAACCCATAAATAACATTTTTAATACATTTATCCTCAAATTTACAGCTTATCAAAAGTGCAAATAGTTGTTAATAAATGTATGGCGATAATTATATAAATTAGAAACATAAATGTTTGAATCATTTAAATCTAAAGCCGCAACAATTAGTTGGGCATTAAACGATTTTGATTTATGCGGCAAACAATGAATGCAATGTAAACATGATATTCATTACATTGATGGAAAATTGCACTAATTATGAGTTAATAAATTTGAATATACATGAACTCGTCTCATTCATGAGTCTCGTGAATAATTTAAACTCTGCGTCAAATGTGCAAATTTATTTGCATTGCACATTTAATAAACTAACTAATATTGAGTGCTGTTGCAACATTAATGAGGCATGGAGATTAGCAGCAAATTAAATGAAGACTTTTGAGTACTCTTTACACTATCCATTTGTTAATTATTAAGGCCAAGGGTTGCGAATGTGTGGACATGGTATTAAGAAAGGGAATTGGACACAAAAGACATTTGAGTAGCGTCTTGACAAAGCAGTTTTCATTTGCTTAATTGATTGTCAATCCACGGCCTTGCCCCTAATTGACGTGCCACAGTATCCCTGCACCTGTCCCCTGCCCCTGTCTCTGTCTCTGTCCCTTGTCACATCTTCGATTTGTTGCCGCCGCCGGGGCAGACAATCTAATTAGCTGCATTGAGTGTCGTTTAAGCTGTTTAAATAACAAACAAAATTATGTATTTAATTAAATATAAATCAAATGGAAATGCTTTTCCCGATTCAATGACAGCTGCATTTCCGCTGCCAATAACGGCGAAAAATTGTGCCGTCAAACCGCGAAACTCAACACACGACAGGCAACTGAAAATCAAACGTGACAACGTGGCGTATGCGCAATCTAGACACTAATTGATGTGCGACCACATGGCGTATGCGCATTATTTGAATAGTTTATTTAATTATGCAATCCCATTGTTATCACAGTTGCTTTCGTTATTGTTGTTGCTTAGTTAACAATTTATTTATGAATGAACGAAAACCACATGAAAGCAGCTCGTAAAATGATTTAAAGTTGTCGAAAGTTGTTATTTTGATGATGTACAATATAAATAGGACTCAAATCGAACGCTGATTGTTGTTTGTTTCTGCTTTGTTGTTGTTGTTGGTTGCTGTTGTTGTTGCTTTTGTTGCTGTTGTTGTTGTATAGCAACCGCAGCATCTTGCGCCAATAATAGAAAATAAATAACTATATGTAGATACAAATTACTTTTGCGCATTTTGTTTTGCATTTTGATGAGTTTGGCGCACATCCAATTTATGCCCACGGCTCTTTTGTCTGGTTAGCAAATATGCCAGCATAGTTTACGAGAGAGCACACATACATATATAGATACACACTGATATATAGATACACTCGCGCGTATACTTGATATCCAGCATGGACTTCAGAGTAACGAACAAATTGAGAAGGCAGTCGAAATCGATTTTACGCTTTGATGAGCTGCTGTCCCAAGCACACACACACACACACAATTGTGTGTATACATGTGTGCATATCTGTGAGAGTGTGTGTGTCTTGTAAAAGTAAGTAAGTTCGAGTAGAGTACACTTTAATAAACGCATTTGGCCCCAAAAACCCGATTGAAGCTCATCACTCAAATATTGCGGTTCTCTGACAACACAAAATCTCCAAAGTGCCGCACAAAGTATGTTCCCCTGACTCTTCCTTGCCACATGCCACATGCCACACGAACGGACATGAGTTACAGATGCACGGAAGCAAGGACATAGCCAGGTACGGACAGGCGGCCATCTGCCTCCCTTTGTACAGGCCACAAAATAAAAGAAAACTATTGAAAAAAGGTTATGGATTTTATGCTTTGGTAAAACTTCTTTAAAGGGTGCTTTAAGAATTCAACTCGTAAGCTAAAAGATGCAATCAAAATCAAAATTATGTGTATATAATATACTAACTAAATGTATAACCATATCAATCTATTAATATAATAATTCTCTTCTTCAGATTATAATAAAATAAGTATTTTATTCATTATTATTTCTTTTTTACCTAAATTTTTTAATAAGAAGACTAAACAACAATACTTAAAGTAGCTCAACTTGTGTTTTCAGGTATAATTTTGTACCCCCTTATTTTTATCCTGACTCCGTCCTTGCACCAAAGAGAGTACAAACACAGCTTAAGTAATTTCCAGAGCCATGTTTCACGGCTTAAATATTTCATTAATGCGCAATGTTAAACCGTGAAAGCGACGCAACATTTTGGGGTACGAGTTTTCCCCGAGTACCGACTGCCGAGTGGATATCAGGGAGTCGTTGACCATTTAAATTGTATATAAATTGGCCAACACATCAGGACAACTCACAACTGGCAACTGGATTCGGGGCTAGACATAAATTCCAAATGATTTGCGCTGATTGCCGTCGACATAATTAAACTTTTATAACCTAATTAAGGCGTTCGCGCAATGCGCAATGCCACGCCCCTATCACAACTGCAACTGCGAGTAATGTGAGTCGCCTGTCAATTAGGCCACGCGCCGAGGGTGTTTTGGCCAAAACAGACGCATCAACATTTTAATGACTGTCGCAGCTCAGAGATGGCCGAAAAAGTCAGTTCGCATTGTCAAGTAAAGTAACCAGAAGGAAAAGCTATAATCGAGATTACCTGACTGTAAGAGACCCGGTATTTGCTTTATATTATATGTGACAGATCTCAAGGCTCTAGCTAGATTTAGTATCTGAGATTAAGGTGTACATACAGAGGGGACAAGATTTAATTGATTTGATTGTAAATGCTGATGACTAATATATATAATGATGGAGTCTGTCTGCACTTTAGTGTTGACAAACTTAATAGAGCCTTTACACTCTATAAGTATAGGGTCTTGAAACCCATGCGTTGTTGTCATTCTCGCATCCTTGTCAAAGGACGCGCCATAAAAGCGCCGTTAAATGCCCCAAAGACAATGACTAACAGTCGTTCTCCCCTCTTTTCTCCACCTCTTTTCCTTCACCTCTCTCTCCCTGGGAGTCGTGTGGCATTGGCGAGTTTGCGGCCGTTTGCCGTTAATGGATGTGTAAAATATTCGCAACGCAAGGGCAGCGCCTGCAGCAGTAACCGGTTTATCTATGCGACACACACAACAACAGCAACAATGACACACACACCCACACACACACACACATAGACAAATACCAACAACCACGAGCGTTATGTATGAAGTGACAATGTTTGCTTTTATACCCAGTGTATTAGATAGAAAAGGGTGTAAAACACAGACAACTGTATCAAGATCTTTGAACAGAGGGTTCAACTTATCACGATCATTGAATGAGGACTACCTTTGAATTATTTTTAAAGAAAATGTTGTCATGGTGTTGCTAACCTAAAATTTAATATTGAATATAGAAATAACCAAGCAATCGATATTTAAATTTATAATAAACTTGAAGAGCTCTATGAACTTTTAACCTAACAATAAGTGTTATTAATTAAAGAATACATTTTTATTTCAATTACTCCATTTCAATATTTGTCGTCTTCTGAATTTCAATATATCTACATTTAAGTTTAACTTGAAGCTTAAATATAATAATAAATAATTTAGTAAATAATGAGCAATAAATAAAGCTTTTACCAAAACTACATGTGCATGTGTTTGATTTTAATTATGTTGCCAGCAATGAAGTTAACACTTTGATTGAATAAATAAATAGGCAAATTAAAGACAGTTGTTAAATCAACTACAGAACGACTTAATCGAATGGAGAGTAGCATTTAAATTTAATTATTTAATTAAAAGCCCATTAAGCCAAGCGATAGCTTTTCAATAGATTTTTGTCAGTAACAGGGTATTAATTGGTTCAACAATGACATGTCTTATGGCAGCTAATGTTTATGTAATGGAACTGCCACAAACAGTTGCTTAGATGAGCATTCTAGAATGAGGAGGGTGTTGACTGCCTTTTATTGTCTTCCAATCAAATAATCACAGTCGAAGTCAAAGTCATGAGTATTTTATTTTCACATTACGCATTTGATGTTTGTGCTATCGAATTACTCATTAGCAAGCTGAAATGTCGTATTCCATTTCAGCAGTTTGCCATTTGGCCATTTGTCACTTTTATGAGCACATTTATGCAAATTGACATAAGTTAAAGAAAGAGTCCAGCGATTAAGGTCCTGTTGCAAGAAACAGAAACTTGCTTGCGTCTGCTTCCGTTTCCGCTTCTACTTCCGCTTATGTTTTATTTGTCTGCTATTTCTCTATGCTACTTCTTCTTCTCCCTCTTAGTGTGCTTTGTTCTCACGCTCTTTGGCTGAAAGTATCGCACTTTGCATGCAAATAAACATTTAGCACATTGCAAACGAAAGAAATCATTAAAAACCTTTTTGGGAAGCCCTAAAAATACTTGAGCGTGTAAAATGTTGCATGAAATTACATGATAAAATGAAAATGAAAACCGAGCAAAAGCTGGCACGAAATATGCAACAACAGCTGCAACAACAACAACACAACAACAACATCAAGAATATGAATGGGGAGCATAGTGAGAACATCAAAACTAATTACTTTGTATTTGCATTAAACAAAAAATTCGTGGCGAGCTTCTTTTTGCTACCAAATACATACATTTAGGCCCTGCGGGTCTTCCTCTCGTTTTCCTCCCTCTCTCTCTCTCTCTCTGCTTCTCTCCCTCTCAATCTACATTCTCCTGTCGTGTTGGCCTGCATTTGCATTCAAGTTTTGCATACTTTAAGGCGCTTGCCTCAAAATGTTGCGGCTGCTTTATGACTAATACAATATTACTGCATAATACTTAAACACAGTCATGGCTTGGTCCATTTTGGCCTGGACTATTCTGTACCGTTATCGCAGTTGAACTTTATACATATTTTCTGGTATATATATAGATACATTTCCTTTGTGGAGCATGATTTACTTATCTTTGCAGTTCCATTCTTTCTCAACATTTCAACGCTGTGTGTTTGGGCCATTTGCTTTTGGCCATTCCAACTGCACTTTTTTATGGCAAACGGACGGAATTTCTCTGCCACAGCATTTGTGGCTAAATACATTTGGTTAGTTTCCTTGTCCTGGCTTTTTGATGCAATTTAAATGATTAAGTATACGCAACGTTCTCTCTATCTGCCTTTCTTACTTTCTATTTCTCTCATTCTCCGTCTATTTCTGTGTTGATTTTGCGCTATGAAAACTTTATTTAAAATCTGCATAAACTTTATCTGTTTGCAATAATGTTAAAGCACAAAAAACATTTAATAATAACAAATCAGATCGGCCAGTTAAGAGTTCTCTTAGATTTCTCATTACTCTCTTTAAAGTTATTAAATTGGTATAGTTAGTTATTTAATTTAAAATTCCCTCAGAGTTTATTAAATTGGCGCAATTATTTATTTGATTTCCTAAACTTCTATAAGTAATTTTCACTCCTTTTCAATGTAAATAAATTAGATTTTAATTACCTGCGCCTAGTCAAAATGAGCTGAGCTTTAAATTTTTGGTAATTTTATACGGAATTTCGTGGAAATACTTGTATTTATCGGCATGCTGAAGAGGCGAAGCCAAATATTTCCACTGCTTGTTTGGCATTTCATTAATGTGGCCCATTCATTAATTGAGGCAGTCGTTAATTTATGATGATGATGGCCCCGTTGTCCGTTCTGTCCACTCATCGGTTGCTACACAACCACAGCCGCAACGTGGAAATGAGTTTTTGTTTACACTGAGTGCTGGCAAAAAGAGGCTGGCAGAAGACAAACATGCCCCAGACAGAACTACAGTACAGATGAGGACACGACACAATGGGAAATCATGAAACGTTACCCAAACACAACAACAAGAAGTGAGTTGAAGGATCCTTTAGCCAAAACAGAAGGAGAAAGAACTCTGACAGGGTGCAAATTACATGTATAATCAAGTGAAGAAATACGAGAGCACATTAATAAACCGGATTCATTAATGCGACGCAAAGCAAATAGCAAAAACAGCAGAAAACCAGCTGAAAAACAAATAAAAGCCAAAACAGAATACTGAATACTCAAATTGCAACAAACAGCAAAAAAATAAAATTAAGAAAAAGGTAACAAAACTGGCTAAGATATTACTTACAGAAGACAGGCAGCACTTTTTAGCTTTAAGGGTTTCGATTGCCTTTAATTTGAAATATTTAATCTTTTAACCAAAAGTCAGACTGTCTGATTGTGAAGCCCTTTAAATATTTACAAGTCTGTTATTTCTGACAAGATAAGATTAAACAAATGAAACAAACCAAATCAACTTAGAATCATGACTAAAATTACATTTTTCATGAAAATCAGGTTCGATTTGACAAAGTTAACATGTTTGGAGAGGCAACTTTACTATATAAGTCAATATTGTTGTCACTTTTGGCATGATTTCTTACCAAACAATATATAAAATCCTCAAAATCGAATTTAAAGTGTTGTTTTATTCTAGTCCCAGGAATTGTTTCTCAATCTGCATACAGGGTATTTTTAAGTCGACTTCCTTGTTGACAACGTTTTTAGATACTTACTTTTTACCTTTACTTTTGTGTTAGCTTTTTGGACGTTGAGCTAACTGTTTGTGCATTTATCAAATTAAGAGAAGATTGTCCTGTGAGGCGAATCATAACTCGTAGCTAGGCAATTGTACATTTAATTAAAGTGACTTGCAACCTGCCGCATGCCGCTTGCCACTTGGTGCTTGCCACTTGCCACTTACCATAAATAATCGAGTGCAAATAAAGAGAAAATTAAATTATTTTGAATTTGTCAGCGTCGCGGTTTCTTCTCCAAGAAAGTGGCTGCGATAGTAACAAGGCAACAAGACTGTCGTTGACAATACTCAACCAGCTGAGGATGAGTATGTTAAGTAGATGCCCCAAAAGGTGGCAACAACCAGTAGAAAAGTTGGGGGAACAGCACTTGAAACAAATTGCCACAAGTGTGGCAAAGAGGAACGCTGTCTTTTGCTGTCATGCACCTTGGCAACCGCAGCAATAACCGCGACTCCCATAAGTCTTCATCAGTCAAAGTAAGCGGCAACCACAGCGCAGCGTAACGCACATGCCACGCCTACCACAACGCAACGCCCACTCAGTGCGTATGCACGAAGAGAAAGTGTGCGAAATTTCAATATTTGCACTCAACATTAACTACTTATTTTTACATATGAGTTACAAATGGGATAAGTACAACTAAAGTGTGTGCACTTTAATCATAAATCGATAATAAATATATTAGGTATATTTACATTTCATATCAATTGTGAATATTTTAAATAATTAATAAACTGTTTTATTTCAAAATTTTTAATGTTAAATATAACTCATGTAAGCTAAAATAAAGAGAAGTCTTAATAACAGAAAATGATCCTGTGATTGTATTAATTTTTGAGAAAAGCTAAACAGAAAATGTAGATTTCCCATTTAAAGTAATATAAACAATTATTAACCAGCATATGATATATAATTATATATTATATTATAATATACATAACCAATACAATTAAATAATAATCGCGCTCTTTAAAATAATTATGATTCAACGTTAAATTTAATATAGCACTTTAATTTGAAGTGTTCTCTGTTTAAGTATATTCTTTGTTAAATCAAAGAGTTTTATATTATTATTACTTTATTCTAGCATTTTTATTTCTTTTAATTTTTTTATTTAAAACTTACGCTTTTTTCTCTGAGTGTACTTGTTGTGTGTGCAATTTTTTCATTTTTCTCTACTTGACTCTCTTCTTTTGCTGCTAACAAGGTTTAATTAAAAATGTATTTAAATGAATTTTTTCGGCAATCATCTTGTAGGCGACACACGGTGCCAAGGCGTGGCACTCGGCATGCGGCATGTGGCAAGCTGGCAAAGCAGGCAAGCGTGATTTATAATGAAAAGTTCACAGTCGCTGGTCGCACGCTAACGAAATGCAAACATGCATACTAATTACGTTTAAAACCGTCAGCTAAGCCAAGTTAAGCATCCAAATAAATCCTTTTCTTCCTCTTACACTTTGGAGGCGTCTCCTTTTTGTGTGAGTGTGTGTGTGTGTGTTGTGTGTGGCAAATGCGTCGTTCTCTATAACAGATTATAAACACAAAGCACAAGCCCGCAGAATGTATTTGTATATCTCTGTGTGAGTGTCACAGTTGCAAGTATTGAAGAGAATGGAGGAGAGATAGAGAGAAAATGGGAATGAGGGAGAGAGGTAAGAGATAAGGGTGTTGTTACCCCCTCTTTATTATTATTATTATTTTGCCACTGTAAATGCTGCTCAAAGAGGCTTTTCCCTTTTACTTATTGTTGTTGTAAGGTTCAGAGCTTATTATTTGCATAATGCCGTGTGAAGGCTGCAGAAATGTGAAAACGATTCAACGCACACACTCAAATAAACAATGCAACAACAATGTTGATACTCTATTAAAAAGCAACTGATAAATAAGTTGGAATGTCTAAGGAGAAAGCATCAAATTTACGTATCCTTATAATCTCGAATTAACATTATATTTTCCTATAGTTATTTAATTCTATTTTAGTCTGTTTAACTCGAACTTTAATTTGCTAATAATTAAGAAGTTTTCCCCACAAAGTCAAGATTTGTAATCGTCCTTGTGATTATTTTGATTAAACTAAGTTGTTGATAGTTGATTGCATTAATATGATACAAAAAGAAGTAGACTAAAGAGAAAACTACTTTAGCTCATTACGATTCATGAATCCATTTATGAATATAGTTATTTTTCTTGTATAAACAACTAGGATTAGCAAAAGCATTTTTCAGTTATTACAAGTACAATAGAAAGTATTCTGCTTACAAGGGCTCTTCAAGCTTTACAAGACTTTTATAATACCCGCTTTTTCTGCAGATTTTCCTCTTCATTTTCTTTATTTTCTGTTGGTTTTTTTTTGGGGTTCTGTTAACAGCATTAAACCAGATTAAATTCTTGCACGTTTCTGACGGAGGCTGCTTTGGGCGCTTTTCTTATTTTTTTTCAAACGAATTTCCTGCAACTTTCTTGCTTCAAACTCAAAAGTGCTAATGAAATTATGTATCTGTCTCTCTCTCTCTCTGTGTGAATGTGCGTGTGTCCGTGTCCGCGTGTGTATTTGTTGTGTGTTCTTACATTTTTGTGTGTGCTGCGGTTGAGCTTAATACGGTTTGTTTTTTATGTTAATGTATTTAATGAAATGCCATATGTTTATTAGCATATTAAAAAAATTAACGCTGCCTTTGCAACATCACGTATACGCCAAGTATGGCAGCAAAGCTGAAACTTCTGTCAGACCAAACAATTGACATTTGAAATGTTTGTTTCACTTCAAAAAAGTTAATTAGCAAAGCCCCCTCAAAATACTTAACTTCCAAGGAAACAGAAGTATTATAATCTTGTGGCAGTGTATGTTTTATATGGATTAAAATTTGATACATCATTTCACAAATCTTTTAAAGTGCCCCACTGTGGAGATTAGTTTAAGGAGGCAAGAATATATTCATTCAATATTCCTTCTCTGATTGCAGCTAGAAATTTGCTCTTCGATTTAGTATCTGTCTGTCGTTCTGTCAATTAATAACATTTTCATAAGGCATCCACACTCAAAATGTGCTTACATATTTGCGCTTGATTGGGTCCCTCTCTGATTTTGCTATTTGTTTGCCTCTCTCTGTAATTATCTGCACAAATGTGTTCTTAAGCTGACATCACACACGGAAAGACATAAAGACAGATAGATGTTGATTGGAGCTGTGCAATCTGTCGCATAAATAATCTGCTTGCTTCATTGCATTGCATTTCAATTATTTAAGGCCTTCTGACAAACCAAATCCGTTTTAAAGACACAATTCTCTGCCTAAAACTAAACAACAGATGGACATATGGACAGAGAGAAAGACACAGAAATGGAGCTACAGACAGACACGTATTTTCCATTTCTTTTGTTAATTAGAAGACGAAGCCATAAAGCAAGCGTCCCACATTCATACAAAATTTAACACGAAACAATTAATTGTAACATGACACACTTGCCGTAAACTAAACCGGCAACAATACAATATATACCCTAGATATGTATATATATATATATGCTTTATATATATATTGATGCTTTTTATAAACTATAACCTTTACAAATACTTAAGATGTGGTATTTTCGGTTCAGCTACGATTTGCTATTGTAATCAACATTAATTTTTGTATATATGTCAATTAAAATAAATAAATAAACTATGTATCATTCAATATGTAAAACTAAAAGGGTAATAAAGTGGAAAACTCTGAGTACAGGGTATCTAATAGTGAAGCAATGTCTATTTACTTGTATATATATAGTATAACTAAATGTATATGCATTTGCATGGTATATGGTAAATAAAACAAACAGTTCCTGCCCCAGCAACAAAGCAACAAAATGCTGCTCACAGATTTAGGCAAGTGATACATCAGCAGCAGAGACAGCTGAAGAGAGAGAGAGAGAGAGAGGGAAGGTGGAAGCGAGCGAGTTAGAGGGAGGGTTAAAAAAGGAAGAAGCAGGTAGCTGCAACATTGTGGCTGTGTCAAGTGGCAACTGAGCCTAAAAACGGGTTAATGAAAATGAATGCGGCACTCACAAACACAGAGAAAGAGCTTGCCTCAACTCAACTCGACTCTGCCACATATAATCAACGTTGTGCACATGTGTCTCACACACACACACACATAGACACACTCTCTTTTTTATGGCACCTCGGCTGTTTTGTGTTTTTTGGGGGGTCTCGGGGGATTTTAACATAATGAATGAATATGAATTTACTGTGACATTTTAACTGTGGCGATATTTCGCATTGCAAACTTTTAGGCGCAGCCTTTTGTTGCTCGTCAAGTGAGTGCATATAATATGAGTTCTTTACCCTGTCTCTCTTTCTCTTCTCTCCCTTCTCCCTTTCGCTATCGTTCCTCTCGAGTTCTTTGTACCCGCAGCGCGTATATCAATCATTGTGGATTATAAAATGTGCCACTGACTGTTGCAGCCAGTCGAAAGGCAAAACAAAATGGACACAAAAACACACAGTGTTTGTGCTACCAAATGTGGCAGCAAGACAACAGTGGTGTTGAGAAAGGGAAGAGAGGCAAAAAGAGGGAGGGAGACAGTGCTGGCAATGTATCATTAATATATAATGTGCTGCAGGAAGAAACAAAAAAGTATGCAAAAAAAACTTTTTCGCACTCATTTTTTCACTTTTGGGCTGCTCTTTTAGCTTGCCGCCTGTCAACAGACCCCAACAACAACAACAACAGCAACAACAACTAAAACAACAACAAGTTAAGTGAGTTGTGGCAGTTAAAAGCCATCGAGGGATTAGGTTTGCGTTTTCATATTGGATTCTTGTCAGTCGTTTTGCTCATCTTTTTCTTTCTCTCTTAGCCATAATGCTAAACTTTTTGCATGAAATTGAAATTAAATTATGTCAGCGCATGATGAATTATTTAACTAATCGGGAAAGCAGCATATCAAATTTTGGGAGCGATTAGCTTAATAGACAACAAGTGAAATGTGAATTGGCATAAAATTTAGCAAACTTACATATAATCTCAAACTATTCCAACCTTAAAAACAGAATAATTGTCATTTAGATATGTGCTTTCAACATTTGTTGTTCTAGAATCTCCTGCAACTGCACTTCAATAATTAATATTTAACAAGGAATTTCACATACGTACACAGAAAAGTGTAAAACAAACGAACTTGTCAACATTGACATAACTTTTGTGGCATATGGCAATGGCTTTAAGACCCAGACATAACACAGAGGAGAGAGAGTGAGGCAGGCAACAGTCAAGAGAAAATTGTTCGTCATATATAAAGTAGAAACAACAACCACAAGCTACCATAAAAGCCAAGGCAAAGAGGCAGCTTATTAACTGCTTACAGGCTTTACAGCAGAAGAGCTGTAACTGCAACATGCAGTGCGCAACGTGCAACGTGCAACTGCAACAAACCTGCGGCTGGCAACAGAAATAATTAAAAATAATTACAACCACAACACGACGACGAAGGATATGTGAAACTGTTGCCGCATAAGTAAAGTAAGTTGCCACATTCCACATGCTACATGCTACATGCAACTGCAACAGTCAGTGCCACTGCCACATGATGCCCTTTCAGCTGTCGTTGCCATGAAGTCGCTTCACATCAAATTAATAACCTGATAAAAGAGTCTCCTTCCACACACAGGAGTTGTAAAAACTTATGCTTGAGATGAAAAATATGCCAAGCAACTCTCTCTCTCTCTCTTTTGCACTCTCTCTCACATTCCCTTTCTCTCTCTTTTAGCCAAAATAAATTCAAATAATTCGTCTCATTAAATGCTAGGCCAAGCGGAATGCAGCCCAATGTTTGTGTGTATAAACAAAAGCTCAAACACATTTTGGCTACTTTTAGAACACAGAGAGTGTGTGAGACAGTGAGAAAGAGAATTGTGCAACTGCCCTGAGTTGGCAGATTTTTAACAGTCAAAGTTGGCTAGATTTATTTAAAAGGAAAGAAACAAAGTAAAAGTCAGTTATTGACTTTATTTTAAAAATATATAATAATAATTAATATCTATTATTGATATATTAAGAGTCCTAAAATTACTATTTAAAGTGATTTTTTACCTATCACTCATAACAGCTGCTAGCCTTACAACATTTCAAAATATGCTAGATGTAGCGTTAAATAAGCTAAACTGCCAACACTGATGTGCAGTCAAGCTGCCGTGTAATTATAGCAATTGCAGCATTTTAGAGAGCGGAGTTTTGTCGCATGCAACAATAGTCTAGAGGTGGCAAAGCTCATATTACGTATACGCAGCAACAATGGGAAAATAAATGGGTCAGCGAAACAGTTGGTGGCAAAAGTATTTCGCCAGTGCTTTCAACATTTAGCACCCGAAAATTGTCAGTTGCAAAGTTGTAATTTTCTTGTTAATTTCACAACTAATCCCCTTAACTGGGCAAACTACTCGGACTCGGACACGGACTCGTACTCAGCTGAGATTCAATGGGGAAAATCGCTCTGTCTTCTAGCTCCTTTGCCAAATTAGCCAATTAGCTCATGAATTTTGGACAACGCTTAACAAAATGGTCTTTTGGCTTATGCTGAAATCTGTATTTGAGTCAGCAGAGAGCTTGGCCAAGTGGAATTTTTAATTACGAATAGCAAATTCATGCTATAAATTAATAATAATGAGAGTTATGCCAAGTGAGACGATGTCGACCTCGTTGTCATCTGGGATTGGGACTGAAACACGTGCACACAACTTGCCACAGTCGATGACCCTCAGAGGCCCAAGTGCCTAAGTATTACGTGTAAGCCGTATGTAAGACACACATACAAACAGACATACACACACTCCCATTTTAGCTGACACACTCAGAACATTGCTCAAATTATTTTAGATTGTCGCTCAAAGTTGAACAGAAGCACAGTGGATAAAACAGCTAGATTAGCTTATATAGCCATTGTAAAGAAAATTCTTTGACTTACATAATACACTTAGAAGAACAAACGTCCAATACTTTTGTTATTGTCTGAGATATTAAATATTATCAGCGAATCTAACCGTATTTCCCACTGTGCGTAGCCTATTCCCTGTCCCACTTCCGGGCTCAGGCTCAGGCTAAGAATCCTGTTGTACATCAGAGACCTCGTCTGCCTATTCAGTCAGCTTTAGCTAAGCTTTGCTTATTGCACTTGGGTAGGGAAATAGGGAGGGTATTCCACAAGGGGATTGTTTTGGTGACCATTCGTAGCTGAAACTCCTAATGTCCACACGTAGGCGTTGCCCTTAAGAACAGACACACACACACACACGCACAATTCATTTTCTGCTGTGAAATTTAACATATGTGCACAATTTGTAAGTGTGTGCGTATTTGAAAATTGTGTAATTTTTCAGTGACACGCCCCCAAGGGATAACTAGCCAGAGCAAAACAGCAACTGAGGAACCGAGGGTCATTCGGCCTGCGTCTATTTTTCAATTTAAATGACAAACTTTATTTAATGCCGCAATTTATTTGGCCCAAGACTTTGGCCCACGCCTAATTCTATTTGTCGCTCCTCGAATGGTCTACAATTTAAATTGAATTTTCTATTACAATTTATATAAAAAAAGACCGCTTTCATAGATTGTGGCATACCCTGTAGAAAGTGTAGCAAAAAAGAAAAAACTTTGATGGAAAATTGTTGATAATAACTTTTTGTTTTCAACTCGTTTACAAAAATTAAAATGTCAACTCTTATCTTTTAATTGTTGAAGCTTTCACTTTTTCAATTTGAAACTTTAAATAATAAACAATTTTCTTCAGGCGACTAATGTAAATTCAAAAGCTATAACCATTGTTTAATACATTAAAGCTATTTGAGAAAGTCACAAATATTATTCCAGTATATCCCTATAATTACATTCATCAATCAACTTTCAAATAAAATTTGCTGTATTTTAATTCTATTTGTATAGTTTTAATGGGTATTTCACAGGTCCAATGCCAAAGACACTTTGCTCTTTTTACAATCGTGTATCGCATTTTTTAACTCATCTGTGTAAATGCTTGGGCATCGATTGAGAGTCTCGGCTGTTGCCCCTGCGGCTTGTTGCTTATTCTTGTTCGTGCTTCTTGTTTGATGCTAAACAAAAGTAAAGCAATTTGTGCGCCAATCAAATTGAAATGCCGCCGGGCAAATTGTGGGCCACGCTTTAAGATCGCACTTTCTGATGCATAAAAAGCAGCTTAAGTGTGCTCCTGGCATAAGCATAAGTTGTCCTGCAATTAACATCAAGAAACCCGAGCGGCAAAAATCTATTCCAAAAACCTAAAGTGGATTGCCAGCACCTGCGGTCCGTCTCAATATCTACTTACAATATTGCGTATACACCCAGAGAAAAATGGTTAACAATTCTAATGTTTAAAAGTTCACTCTGATTCAACTATTTTAGTAGCTTTACTGTGACTTTTAAGTATGGTTTTAATTAAATCAAAGTTGTTTTTATTTAACTTGAATACTTCAAATGTGATTGTACTTGGTTTTCCTATGCTGTTTTTTCTCTTGGTGTATATATATGTATAAGAAGTACGAGTAAAACAACTCACAGCTGTTGCTTTGGGCCATAAAAAGCAAACTGAGACTCCAAACTGTAACAGAAACTGCGTGGGCAGCCAAGCCAAAACCGCAGACACTTTCAATAACTTGACCGATATTTGTCTGTGCTGTGGCAACTTCTCCTTCTTTCCTCTCCCTAAAGTCCCTACATGTGGCCAGCTGTGGCTCTTCGCTCGTCGATTTTAATTACGGCGCAATATACAGTAATAAAATACAAACATTTTTGGTTTAATTAAGCCGCTGCTCGCACTTCTAACATTGGCGAGGCTCTTGGCCAGACTTATTTTCTGATAATTCAAAGCGCTGTCAAAACAGAGCGTCTGCAGATAACGGGAATGGACCAAGTAACAAAACACACACAAAAAAAGGAAACTGCCGCTTAATATTCATGGGAAAAGTCGACAAGTTTTGCGTCCAAAACAAACATTTGACGCCCCAGACACATACATACCTACACACATAGACACATAGACACACACAGATACAAAAGAGAGGCAAATTTTCTGAACGCGTTGCCATTTTGATCAGCCATTGAGGCGGCTTAATTACTCCGACGAGGCAAGGATATAGCCCAAAAAACGAGCTAACTGTATATAGGAGAAACCACAGCAAGTACAACAACAACAACAGGAACAACAACAACAACATCGAGAACAGGCAAAACATAAAAGTAAATTTGTGAGCGCATAAAAAGTTCAATAAATGTCGCTGCCATCGGCGTTAGCCATGAATATGAATGTCAATGGGCGATGAAGTTGACCTGGTCGAAGCACTGAACCCAACACCAACATCAACACCAGCAGCAGCAACAGCAGGACAACGACCACATAACAACAGATTCAGCCAATATACAAAAAGAGAAGGCATCAAATTGCGACACATTGGACACAAAGTGTTGCCTTCTTTTTAGGACAGCTAATTTCGTGCGCAGCCGAAAATTACACTCTTAGTAAGAAGAGCAAAAAAACAATTTAAAACAATAAAAGTTGTTGTCTACCAAAAACGTATTTACCTACTTTTAAGTGCATAATAGAAAACGCATCGACAGCAAACAGAATCAGTGTTATTTTCCACTTTTTAAGAGAAATGCTGGCACTTGCTCAAGTATCAAGTATCAAAGATCTGCCAAAAAAGGGTATAAGTACCATAAAAAAGTGCTGCCTACTTTTAAGCGAACACAAATGCACAGAGAAGGAGCGTCTTTGTTTCTAGCAACAACTTTAATCGCTTTCCGTGCAAACAAAATGGCAAAGTTTAATTGCTTTCTGCTGTTTTTGCAGCACCAACCAATTGCAGCGGTTGTTCCCGTTGTTGTTGCTCTCATTGTTGTTGCTGTTGCTGTTGTTGGCCACATGCCAGGCCCAGCAGCCGCCTGCCAACGCTTCTGCTCCTGCTGCTGTTGCATTTTTCGACGGCGCCGTGTTTTTTTACACTCATCGCAAAAAACAAGAAAAGGCAACAACAAAAAGTTTAAAGCAATGCGAGTTCATTGAACCAAATGTGGCACAACCACAGCAAGCAGTTGCTTCTACCAAAAAAAATGTCTCATAATTGTTAAACATGGCCATAAAACTGTCACACGACGCATTGCAAATATGGCCATAAATGTTAATTGTGTTCGGTTTTTGATAAACGATCGACAAATTGACTTTTGGCCTTTGGCCGGACAGTCTAATCAATTGTTAAATTAACCGCTGACTTTGCAACAGGTTGACAACTAAATAAGCCAAACTTGTAGGCCTAAAAGAAGCGTGATAAAGGGGAGAGAAAAGAAAATGGAGAATAAAAGTAAAAGCTGGTGCTTTGATGAGACTGTAATCGTGACAGATTTTGCATATCAAAGCATACAAAATAAAGTGTGCGGATGCCGACAAACGGGAAATGAAAAACGTGTTGGCCACACACAGACATACACACACACACACAAAGAAGAGGGAAAATGGGATAGGGAAGAGAATGTGAGAAAGGGAGATACAATACGGAGAATGACACATCAACACAATGGCAAACTGTGTGGCATATAAACATCCCAAGACGAAATAAATAAATATGACATGCGCGAGCGAGCGCATGAGAAATGTAGCAGCCCTTGAGGCGCCACACCGTGTTGACAATACAACACTAACAAGAATAACAGAACAGTAGGAAGTAATTGTAAATGTGTTCGCTATGAGATACCCTACTAAATATTGTCGAAGAATGATCTAACAACTCAATCAACTATAAATAAATTATATTTAATAAACTATAAATTCAGCAACCACATTCAGAAGATCTTAAATCCCTAAGAGAAGAATAAGGGTATGCTGCACAAAAAGATACCCTGTAAAAAGAATCGTAAATTTAAAAGAAATCGCAATATAAGTTCTTACAGAGCTTTTGACACTCAATGAAGGGTATTTAGGACTAAAGTATTTTCTATAAAAATATTTGTAGTGCAAAAGCAAATGTAAACATTCATAAATTTCAGCTTAATCTACAGAAAAGCCATAGTACACCCTGTAATATAAATGTGGTTTGAAAGAAAAGCAGCTATGCGGCAACTCAAAGGATTTTTAGATTCCAATGTGCTTGTGTATGTGTGTTAGTGTTTGTATCTGTGTGTTGTTGTAAAATATGTAGAAATGACAAAGCAATAAAAGTACGACAACGAGAACAAGCAACATGCACAACACAACAACACAACAACAGGAACAGCAGCAACAATTGCTAACGCGCGTTGTTGTTTCCTGCTAGTTGCTTGCCTTAAACATGCTTAAAGAACAGATACTCTCTGTCCCACCCTTTCTCTCTCTCTCTCCCACTCTTTCTCTCTCTTTTTCTTATTGTATGTGTGTGGAATTTTTAATAAAACGGCTCAGGCTTAAGACAAGACAAGCAAATGGCTCAAAAAGTGTAAAGCGTCTTCCATCTATGTAGGTTACTGGCACGCCTTGAGGTATGCAACAACTAGTAGCAAAGGCTACAGTAGAGATAGAACCCGACTGTAAAAGGCTCTGTAATCAAACAATTTCTAAATTTAATTTTTTTCAAATTATTTAATTTTGTTACTTTGTTACGTTTGTAAGCAGCTCTAAAAATGTTTTAATAATTTGATTCTAAATTTTAAAACAAACTGGTCTACTTACAATTAGACTGGGATCTAGGTGTTCATATATACAGCGCATTTTGGTGACAAACTTTCTAAATACAGGGTCTAAAATGAGATTGGACTCCTTCTCCCATCTACTTTGTGGATCTGTGTGTCCTTGCTCTGTGTTTGTGTGTGTTAATAAAACGCTAAAATGAGCTTGTATTGCTACAAAATCATTGAGGCCTACAAGATTTAGAGTCGCGCAACTGGTTTATGTCACGCCCCCCTCCAATGACTGCCTCCCTTTTAGCACCCTAAACTACTTACAAGCCGTAACAGAAGCGCACATCATTTTACGACTTGTGTGTGTGTGTTGGCACTTTAGGTAAAGGCTTAAAACATTTTAGCCAGCTTTCTAGATACTTTGAAACCAGACGCAGCTGCTCGATACCAAAGCGATTTTTAATAGTCTTCAGAGTTTCTTTTCTACTTCTCACGAAGAGTTTTCCAGAAATGAGACCAATTTATGATAGCATCTAATTTGCTGAAGCCTCAGTCGCAAAATTCTGACTCAGAGCTTGGGACGTGCATGAATTTAATTATATTTATGCCGTTGAAAATTAGTTGAAATCAAATGCATAAATTTCTTTTAGCAACAAAAAAAAAAATAAACAGAAATAAAAGACAACAAGAAAATAAACAACAACAATGCCAGTTACGTGACTGAAATGCGATAAGCATAACAAAATTGTGCCAAATGCCTCAAAAAGACACACACACACACACATAAATCTCTATATAGTATATACTTCTATGTGTGTGTGTGTGTGTGTGCGTACAGTTGTGGCAAAATAAAAAACAATTTCAGTTTCTTTAGTCCTTGTAAGCGCGCACGTTTCGCCAAGCCAAGCAAAAAATAGAAAAACAGCAGAAAAATAAAACAAATAAAAATACTGCAATTGGGAGTGATAGACCACCAGATACCCTGTAAACAATTGAAAGAATCAAGCAAGTTATATAACCCTTCTGTTTGTAGGATAGCTATTATAATTTCTGAGATATATGCAAAGTTTTCAGGCTGTCCTAATCCAGCTGGTATGAAATAATTCTATAAAAATGTTGACACCCTTTTCATTTAACTTTCACGTGATACAGGGTATATAAAGGGAAAAAGAAAAAGGGAATCCAGCACACAGAGAGCAAATTCTAAGTTGCATACTCTCATATTCACCCACTCATATTGCGTCTTGTAAGCGTACACAAAAATCCAACTGTCATATAAATGTCAAATCCATAAGTGTTGCGAAATGTTGCGGCTATAGAAAAGTAAGAGGGAAAACTTAAGCACAAAGAGACAAGCGACAGCTCAATAAATATATTTCTAAAGCAAAGCAAAGGCTTCTTCTTTGAAGAGGGAAAAACTTTAGTCATAAAATCAGCGGGTAAGAAACACAACAAATTCATAAATTAGTCGATGCGTAAGTGTATTTGACTAGTCCATGAATATGCAAAGATAGACTTGAGCCTGTCTACTTCAGAATATGTTACATCATTGGCAGGTTTTTTTATTTGAATGAGCACGTCGCAAACATTTTTCAACAGATACTCGACTTCCATATGCTGCTTAAATCAACAACGACAACGTTGTCCTTTAAAGATGCCCCCGAGCAGGTGGCAAGTCGCAACTAGAGATGGGTAACGGTATAGTTTTATCGAAATTTTATCGATACAGTGAAAGTTTTTCAAGACATTTTCAGTAAAGAAAAATAAAGCCACCTAATACTTATTGTTATTTAATGAGGCATTCCTTATATTTAATACGCATTGATACTTTGGTTTTGATATTTCATATGACATTTCATCCGCTGTCATAGTCGAGAATTTGCTTTTTGCTCGACACCCATCCCTAGTCGTGACATCTCCTTGAATCTCTCGAACAGTTTGGTGTGAATAACCTCAGCCTGTAGGCAATATACTCTACACACCCGTACTTGGAAACACTTTAGGCCTAACGCGCAACGTGTTTGTTTTCTGCTTTGCATACTTTGTGCCTCATCGATTTGACGCTGATATTTTTGTGCGTGCCACGTGCCCTGCGTGGCATGCCCCATGCGTGTCCACATTCATGTTCATGTCCATGTCTAAGCGGTCGTCGCGCTCCATTCATCAGTCTGACACCAGTCAAGACATCCTCCGTGCCCCTCTTCACACTGATTGCCAACGCCTCTGGGCCATAAGTTTGCTTTGGCATTTCATCAACTTCGCACCCTCCTGCAAACTCCTGGGAAATTGGAACTGGAAACTGCTTGGAACTTCATTCTGTTCCATTTTTCCGACACACAAGTGAGAAGAAGAAACTGTCGAGGAGGAGGAGTATGTACATGTTCTTAAAGCATATGCATTAGATACTTGATTGGATATGAGCATGTTTAACTGTCTGTCAGCGAGAGATAGCCCAGATTAGCATGTGAAATACAACTTGCAATTCAAATTGGAATTGATATTGAAATTGGATATTAACACTATACTCAGTTGATTATTATTTCGGTCTGCTGATTACATATCATTATTTTTAGTTGACGACCTTAAAGATTTACTTATCTATCTAAAATAGTGCTGATTATAAGTATTTATTCAAAAAAATACGTTCTTAAATACAAATTTGTTCCACCAGAATTCTTACAATTTATAATAATACACCAATGATGAAAAAGGTAAGTAGAAACATTTATTGAAATTGTTCTAGAAAATAGCTCAACTATTTGTTATTCATTAGAAAAAACATTTTTTAGAATAACGTATATAAATGTAATAAAAATATAAGCAAAGCAAAAGATCCGAATTTACATTTAAAATAGGTATGAAAAACAATTACATTTCTAGTTATTCCAATTATTCTAAAACCTAAAATAATATTCAAGCTATTGTAGATTTTATTTATGTTCAATATACAGCAATAAAATCTATAGCTCTTTTAATTGCTTATCACTTTGTAAAAATGTTCAACTACTCTTAAACTGATTCTTCTTTGCATATAACTCTTTAACTGATTCAATTAAAGGTGCGTTTAAATGCAATATTCAATTCAATAAATTAATATTGACAGCTTTGTATACTTTAACTCTTTTTTATTTCTGCTTCTCTTTTGATCTGTAGTTTGATATTTTTATTAATTCATATAGAGATCAAGAGTGAATCGCATGTGCATTAAAAATAACTTTATTGTTGTTTGTTGTACTCGTAAATCACGACAAGTGCAACCAAAGCTGCCACATTTTTTACGGTGCTTGTTTTTGCTTTTGATGCGAAAATATTTGTAAAAATATTTAAACGCTCACATTCAGCTGGCCAACAACTATTCGTAAAAGAATAGCAAGAACAATAACAACAATTTGTTTATTGTTAAACGGCGAACAGCTGGGCAAATAACTGTAATTTACATTTAACCGCATCCGTCGCATTTTTCTCGCGCTTACTAAATAAACACATAAAAATTGGAAGAGGGAAAAGGAAAACTGGAAATGGGAAAACCGCAAGTGTAAATATATTTAATAAAAAACAATACAAGCAAAACGCAACTTTTATGAATTCATTATTGAAACGCACACACACTTTTATTTATTGAAAAGCAAATACACTCGAAAAAATACAAAGTGGAAGGGTTTTGCATAAAGTTTTGTTTTGTTGTCCTTTGTATGTATAGGTATTGTGTGTGTGTGTGACACACACAAATTTCTATTTGTATTAAAGCGAGCTGTTGTGGCATTCAACTCGACCAACATTCGCGCTGTGGTCATGTGGCAGTTGCTTTGAGCTTGCCACCTGCCACCTGCGTTCCTAGTCATTTTCAAACTAGTCACTGGACACACACACAAGCCCACACATATGAGCCTGTGGTTGCACCACACACCATTTTGACTTATTCAACATGCGTCAACGTCAACGTCAACTGCCAACTGGAAAATGGCATTGCTAACATTGTGTGTGGCATGCAACGAGGGACATTTTCCATTTACCTGCAACTGCTGCCGGTCTTATAACTCACATCTGTTGGCTTTTATTAATTGAGTTCTTTTTATACAACAAATTTTGCAAAAGTAAGATAAACAGGAAGTGAAAAACTGCAATTATGCCCCTGTAGATTATTCTTTGCCAAGGAATGTAATGATTATCATTTTTAAAATCAAAATTACAAAAGTAGCTTTATAATAAATTAAAAAAGGGCTTCTTTTTTTGTGAAATAAATATAAATAATTAAATAAATTCAAAAATGCCTTAACTTTTGATCCAAACATCAAGTTATAGCCTTTCTTAAAAATAAAATATAAGAACAAATATTATTCGAACTTAAGTGATGAGGGGAGAAGTCAGTTAAATGTACTAACAACAAGAACCCGTTCCATCAAATTTTCGCTTGACAGACGGTATGAAAATGCTGCTTTTATTAAAAGACCGAAATAAGTAAATCAAATAAAAAATAACACAGCATGTTCCTAGAATAAATAAAGAGTCGTCTAGGGTCTTTTTGAATAAAACAATGCTTGTAAGAACAGAAAAAGTAAGATGAAAAATTGCAAATAATGCGCTGAAAAATATTAAATAAATTTATTTTACCTGTGGCGCATTTTTGCTATTCTCTTTGGGAATCTTTCAATTACGTATGACTTAAGCTGCAAAGTAATTTCTGTTTGCCTTTTATTTCGCAACGACAAGTAGCTTTTAGCAAAATGAAATGCACACACAGACAAACATGGATAGATGGAGTGAGTGATAGATACATAGATAGATAGATAGGTATAAAAAAGAAAGAAATAAGTGAAAAGGAGGCGATGGTAAACGGCAAACGTTGCAACAATTTGCAGCAGAAAATTACATTTGGAAAGCATTTCATTTGGAAATTACAAAGCAGGCAGAACACAATACAACGCAGTCGAAGAC
Source organism: Drosophila neotestacea (assembly GCA_035044365.1). Taxonomy (NCBI): domain Eukaryota; kingdom Metazoa; phylum Arthropoda; class Insecta; order Diptera; family Drosophilidae; genus Drosophila; species Drosophila neotestacea. Next base: position 2,830,145 of record JAWNMD010000155.1, read on the forward strand.
AAAATGAAAATGTGAAAACGGAAAATTGAAAGCGGAAAAATGTGAAATGAAAATGTTGACGAAATGCATTTAGGCAATGACGTCCCGTGGCTGCTGACAGCAAATTGCATCAGTAAACTTACTGCACTTCCCTCTAGTTGTTTGACTGTGTGTGTGCGTGTATCTGTACGTGTGTGTGCGTTGACTGCGTGTAAAGTGTTTGGCTTTTAGGCACTCGCTGTGTTGCCTGAAAATGAGTGAATGAGTCCATCTGCGGTTGCAACAAACAAAAGCTGCCAACTTGCAACTATTTCCACATGTCAACTGCATCCACAACAACAACAACAACAACAACAACTACAAATGCAACGACCCTGGACGAGAACAACAACAGTAACACATACGTCATACTAGCTTATACACTAACTAGTTAACACCCCCTCCAAATATACTTTTCCCTACTTAAATCAAACAATGCGCTTGCGAGATTTGCCCAAAAGTATGCTATGTAAAATATTTAGGAGAGCTACTTTTGAATTGTTATACACATAAATTATATATAAATATTAAGTTATTGATTATAAGTATATTTGCCATACATAATTTGATTTAATAAATACTTAAATTAGACTTTATGAATAATAGTCCATTCATTTAAGATATGTGAATAACTGATTGCATAGATTATAAAAAGAATATAAAATTTTAAATATTTTTTAGTACTTCCCTAAATTATTTTTCTTTTCTGTTTATTAAAGAATTTATTTAGCTAGTTATTATAAAATTTTAATGCTTATTCTTAACTTCAACTTGTATTTCCGACTACCTTTAATTGTTATTATTATTTGATTTAATTCTCTGCAAAATAAATTCTTAGTTCCTTTGGAATGAATTCTAATTCCTTTATATACATACATGACAATGTTGTGAGCTAAAATCCCTGGCTTACGCTCGTTTGTTGTTAGTTCGTAGGACATTGCGTATACGTAATAATAGAACACACCTTGTGCTTTTAATTTAAACACTGCAAAACTTCTCAGGATAAAACTTGTAACTTTTGAGCATGTTCTAAATCCAACCAACAACTTTTTCAACGTGCAAAAGTAAAATTTTTGTTTTTCATCTCATCTCAAATATGTTTTTTACTTTTCTAATGCCACAAAAACTTAATAAACCCGACCAGCAACAAAATAGGATTGGGTATAACAACAACTACTACTACAACAACAAACCACAACAACAACAACAGTAACAACAACTAGTGCCAAGGCAACTGCTGCATTTACGAGTGCTTTCTGCTCGTTAGTTTGTCATCGTGTGTGCATTTTTTTGTTGCCGCGTGTTTGTGTGTGAATGTGTGTGTGGTGTGTTGTTTTTTTTTCTAACTTTCACGTTTTTTATTTTATATTTTGACGCTTTTTTTCTTATTTGGTGAGTGAACAGAAAGCCCAGAATGAATTGAAAATGAAATTTTATGTCAGTGTTGCAGAAACTGTGAGTGTGTGAGTGTGAGGGTGTGTGTGTGTGTGTGAGTGCGTGCGTTTGTGAGTGTATATTTATAAAGCTGGCATGGCAGACGACCATATGGAAATTCTCGGCCAGCAACAGTGGAAGCAGGGTGGGAGGAGGCTTAGGGCTACAAGTGTTTAGTCTGACTTTAAACGCTGGACGGAACTAGAGAGTGAACTGGTTGTGAACTGTTTGTTGTTGTTGATGTTGTTGTGACCTTGCCACGCATGCCACATAAATGAGCAAACAGCATGCAGACATTTTCAGGGTAAAAAGTTTGCTTTAAAAAAGGAAATGTGATGATTACTGAAAATAATATAAATATTGCAAAAACCTCTGATCTCAAATTGATATTTTAAAAAGTCTAAATAACTCTTATTTTAACTATAAATATTGTATTAAACTTTAATAATATAAAATTCCAGGAAATCAGATGTGGTAAATGCTCTTACAAAAAGATAATTCTATAGAGTTTGATTTTTCTTAACTCATAACTCTTATTTGCAATCGCAGCTTCAATACCGATTTTTGTTGCCTAGGAATTTGTTGAAAGCGGGGCTTTAGGCAATTTAAGCGCAATTAGCTCGCGATTGACACAGTCATCAAATAAGCAAACGAACAGCTGAACATACAAAAGACTTTTCTCCTTTTTCCGCATTTTCCTTCCTACCATTTTCCCCCTTTGCTCTGCCCTTGCGAATGACAATGAAACTTTTGTCTCGAAATTGAAATTCCTGTCAGCAAATTTAAAGAATTTCAATTGTGAAACATTCGCAGAACAGTTTTCCTTTGACGCCCCCGACCACGCCCACCACCTCGAACGCCTTCAAGTGCCTTAGCCTTTATTGTTCGAGCCGGAAATTAGACGAGAAATTCAAAGCGACAAAAACAAAACGAAGGCAGAACAATTAGAGCCGCCGGCTTGGTTAAGGGTAGTCGTGTTTTAGTAGGTGTATTCGGTGGCAAACAAATTAAATTTAATTAGAAATTAAATGAAAATAAATTGGATTATTTAATTAAAAAGAGCAGACTCACCTTTAAGCAGCATCAACAGCAGCCAACTGATGAGACAGTTGAATAATCCGAAATTGGCTCTGGACATTGTTGGGCAGGCTAACATTTTTTGTATCTCTGTATCTCTGTTTATATATTTTGTTAGCTTTGTTATCCGCACTTTATTGTTATGATCGTTGTCAGTCCTCACTTAAACGCGTAATTCGCTGCGGTTCTTGTTGTTGTTGTTGTCGTTGTTGTCGCTGTTGTTGATGTTGCTATTCCAATTAGACTCGGAAAAAAGGCAACAACAACTTACAACTAAGCGCACACACGGGAGCAATAACAAAATGAGTCTCGTTTGCTTTTAAATGTATATAGCATATATATAGTTATCTATGACTATATCTATATCTAGACACCTTCTTTTTTGTGAATTTTTCTTTTGCGCTTCTTAAGTGCGCGCTCAGCAGTTAATTTGTTTTCCCGATTTTCCTTTTCTCACGTAACTTTTATATTCTTCTTTCTTTTTTTTTGGCGCGTGTAAAACTTTGTTTTTTTTTTATTTTTGAGGAAATTCAATTTTGCTTTTAAACTAATTTGCTGTTTTTCAACTTCTGTCGCAACAACAAGAAGCTGGCATATAAATCATACGCCATGTGCAACGATTACGACACGCAACACAAAACAATTGTTATTGTTGATTTGTTTGAGATAAAGATAACGAAGTAATTTATCTTGTTGTTTAGCGGCTTAGCACTTGCAACACCCCGCACCACACTTTGCCACACACACACACTTGACACCACAGTTTGTTCTGGGTGTGGCCAGAAGAAGCAAATGTTTTGTTTTATTTTTTTGTTGGTTGCAAAGTGCTTTTTCTGTCTCGATGACAGTTGTTAGATTGATTGAAATCAACACGATATTTATTTTCCTTTGTTGGTATTTATTCTCCAAATGTTGTTGTTGCTACTTTTTTTGGGGAGTTATGCATGTGTTTATTGCACCTTAATCACCCAGCCATTAACTGGCCATTAACACGCACGGTTCTGGCCCATTAAATAACTCCCAAAAACGCACATTAAGCCTCAGCTTAGCTAAGCGTGTCACAACACTGTTCCAGCTATCCACTTTCAACACTTGACAACACTTGACAGCTCCACGAACATAAATCAAAAACGCGTGCTTCACACTCGAGTCGCAGGATTGAACTGAACTGTTCGCGTCGCTTTGCAGTTCGTCGCTTCGTTAAACCGCCCACGAAGTTGAATTTAACGAAGCTGCTGCATTCGACTCGGCTCACAGCACGACGAAAGCAAAGCAAAGCAAAGTAAAGAGAGAACAACGGTATTTCTCTTTCATTGCTGCCTTGGCAAGAGTTGTTGTTGCTTGTGAAATTATTGGTGCACGAAATTACAGCCGAACTTTGGAGTACTCTTAAGTTCCACGTAGTACTCTGAGAGGTAGGAGGGGTACACTTATTGTGCTCCTTGTTGATGCTTTTTTATTTGTATATAGTTGTTGTTCTTCTTGTTGTTATTGCTCATATTACGGCATGCATAACTTATGTACTTTTAGAATAATTTATTAATATAACTTAGTAAGAGTAGTTCGAAAATTTAAATTTGAAAAATATATAAGTTTTAATTAACTTAAACTGATAATGCAGAGTTCTTGTTAAGCTAATGCGAAATGCTCGTAAATGAATCCAACTGAAAATTATTATATTAAAACCACAATGTTTACATAATTACATTATTATTAAAGAAAAGAGTTGTAATAAACATAATTATTTTAAATATGACTAGCTTAAAAAAAGCATCTGTTTTGTTTATTTTATTAATGTTCTCTATAGTAATTATTATTTTGTAGAATCTAACAATAAGTTAAAATTAGAAGTAAGTTTTGAAGTATATTCAAGGCCATAATAAGAATTAAAAAATAATTTTAACATTGCAATTTCCAATTTAAATCGTTTACCAGCTATGTTTATTATAATATTTTGTTAAGTAGTTAAATTTTCCCTAATCTTGAAAAACCACATTGTACCTTTAAACTGTTTTTATCCTTTATACTTTTTTATTAAAAACAACATTTACTCTAAAATTTTTTCGGTTTTCAACTGTTTTCTCAACTGACCGCCTCAATGTACAGTAAGTTGTTGATGTTAACTGTAAACTAAGCAACTATGCCATGACCTAGGTCAGTTAGCAGCGTATAAGAGTGTGTTTCTCTCTTATACTCTTATACTGTAGTCTGCATATGGCTTTAAGAGAGAATTTCCTGCCAAAGGACAGCGTAACAAACTCTTCAACTTTAACTGGCCAACAAAAAACGCATTTTAAAACAATGCTTGTAATTAGCAGATACTTTTATTTGTTAATGTTTTTTATTGTGGCCAAATGGACACACAAACACACTGACCCAATCACACACTCACACACACACACAAGAGAGTTTCAATCAATTTGCAAAACTTTTTAATTACAAGCCAATTTCATTTAAGCAAACAAACAGATAATAAAGTCAATATCTTATATATTGGACTATACACACACACACATACAAACAAACACACATAGATAGCTGAAATTCTTAAATCAATTAAATTAATTAACGCCACGAAATATTTGAACGATGCAACTACGATAAGACTGCAACTTTGTGCTCTTTTATTTCTATTTGTTTCGAAAATATTTAATTAATTACTTGACCAGCTTCAATTCTCAATAAACCGTCATAGCGACGAATGTGCTCGACTAAGAGATACCCTCTTATGATTCAAATGTGTAAGTGGATAACACGGAAACTCATTTGTTTCTATTAAAAACATTTGATTTATAGCTTCTTTTTACTAAAAATCCCCATAAGGGAAAACGGCTAAAAAAAATTTAATAAACTTGAAGTGCGTTTAAGAAATTATCATAATACAGTTAGTCAAGTAATTCTTTAATAAAATCTACTTTTGACTGGATTCCTTTTCTTTCATATAATTATAATTGTCTACGGTTCTTCGAAAATAACCAACTGAATATACTTTATAAAGCCATTTTCTGATTCTGGCATTGCAACTGACTTTATTGCCCTTTAAAATATACATATGTATGTGTACATGTATTTTAAATGACCACAGGGTATAATTAGTCGTAAAGTCAGTGTGTGTGTGTCTTGCTGTCTGTGTGTATTATGCAATCGCGCTTTTGACTTATTAAATACTCTGTGAAGGCCAACGAAATTACATGACAAGTTTTACTTAAGCCAAAAGTTGAGCTTGTCGCAGTCTATAGCTTTATCTCTCTCCCTATCTCCCTCTCTATGGCTGTCTCTATCTATGATTATACTTATGGTTGCAATTAGCGACCATTTTCCATTGAGGCACGTGTCAATCGCATTGCGGACCATGCCCAAAAGCCGATTAGACGCCCCCACCAAAAATAAAAGTAAAAAAACAAAAGAAAAAGGAAAAGTATGTGAAAAGTGAAAAGCAAAAGCAAATCAAGCAAAGTAAACTTTTTAATTGAAACAATTTGTGAGAAAAAAAAGAAACAATAACAACAAAAAAAGCAAAGACAGCGTAACAAAGTTTCGTTTCAGCTGCTTTTAATCTTGGCCAAGGGCTAAGAAATCTGGCTAGAAGCTGTAACTGTCTCTGCGCTCCGTCTCCCTCTCTCCCCTATTTCTTACTTTGTCTTCTTATTTGTCTTTATATTTGTCTTTGTCTGTTGTTTCGCGTGATTTCTTTATTGAATTATGCGGCTGCTTTAACACGATATCAGGATACCTCAAAACGTATTGATTTACCATAAAGAGAAGGAGGAGAGGAAATTGTGAGAAAGGGACGAAGGAGAAGGAGAGGTGAGAGAAAGATGGGGAGTGAGATTAGATAGAATGTACATAGCATAAATTTGAAGCATTTGGCAAAATCATTATTCGAATCAGCGTCCGCACGCGCTGAGAACACACACAATTGGATTTTGCCAAACAAATCAAAAATCTATTAAGCACACCCCCTCATTTTCCACCCCTAACTTCATCTCTACCCCTCTCCAAACTCTCTGTCCTCTCTCTAAGCATTTCTCCGGCGGATTTCTTGCGGTCACGTGTCAGACGAATTGCAATGATAGCGCTTCACGTTGTTGACATTCGTTAAAGCGACCAGTTGAGTTAAGTCGAATTGAGCTGAGCTGAGTTGAGGGTTGTTAGACCCTGTATTTCAGAAGAACAAAGAGTCAATAAAAGCGTAACAGGCAGAAAAAGGCATCGACGACCCTATAAATTGAAGTCTGTTGACTCTTTTCTTTCTTTCTTGAGAACAAATCAAAGTGTAATTCCTGCTTTTTAGGACCGTTGTTTTCTATAACCTTTCTAATTAGTTTTAAGCTTATTTCATTAGTTTCCTTATTTTTACCGTATAAGTACAGGGTCTCTAACAATTAGGTACTGTCGACTGAAGTCTTTCCACAAGTTTTAAATTATATATGTACAAATTTTATATTCATTGTTAATTTGCTTATTTTTAAAGTAGAAGCACAGGGTCCCTTACAGTCGATCACACGCATTCTTACTTGTTCCACCTTAGAGTTGAGATTGGGGTCCATATTTCGCTTGGGAGATATCTTCATTAGAGTGCAGTCGAGCCCCCTGAAACGAAAGTGAAAGTGAGACTTGCGTTGAGAGTGAAAGTGATGACCCTTAAGCCGAAGCATTTGCTTGAAGAGGGGGTGAGTTTTCTTTCCCCAAACCACATTTGCGAAAGTGCCATTAATTGAAATGCCAAGCACCTTAAGCACACCCCCTTCCCCTCTACAACACCCTCTCGAGGGGTGCTCGTGAAGTCAAGGATGCATAAAAAATGACAAGCACATTCACATATATTTATTTTGATGCGCGTTGACTTTTGAAATAATTTTGATTTACCCAACCTGTCGGCAGGTAGACAAAACATCCGCCGGGAACTTTAACAATCAAACGAGCGCATAAAACAAAAGCAAATGCAGAAACAGTAAGAGAAGGAGAAAGAGAAAGCAGAGCAAAAGAAATGAGCGACAAAATGCAATAAAAAGCAAAACCCGCATAATTTAACACAAGACCGAGCACTTGTCAGCTCTTTCTTTCCCTCTCACACTCGTCCTATCTTTTTCACTCACTCTTCCACTATACATACATATGTGGAGCGCACTGTGGTATCCTTTTCCATATTTTTAAACTTAATTAATAACTCAAAAACGAAGCAACTATGCTTATTATACTACATATCAGTAAAAGCTTTTCAAACTATTATTTCTGATATTTATACTTTGTCAAAAAATTATGGGAATCGGACAATTATATTATCAAACTCCCATAGGAATAATCTGTCAATATACAAGCTAATTTGTAGGGAATTATTTTATTTTTTATAAATATTGATCCAAACTCACCAGTGGCGAGTGATCTGTAATTACTTTCCAAAATTTATCAGATCCATAGAATCAATCAATTAAAAACGGTTGTATGAATTCAACATTATCTTCAAAAAGCATTTTTTGAAAGCCTTTCCAAAATTTAAGTATATTATTGAAAGCACTTATTAAGTGTAACTGACGAATTATTTTTGTTAGCCAAGTTATATTTATAATAAGAGTACAGTGAAAAGCCAATTTATCTGTGGAATAAGATGACTTTTAAAACTTATATGAAAACAGCTCAAAATTACTGAAATTCGATTTATTTGTCCTTCTTCTGAAGGATAAATTATTGAAAAATAAAATAAAAATGGATAAATGTTGCATAGTGCGAGTTTATGTATGCGTGTGTTTGTGTGAAGGGTGCAAAAGCGTCTCAATTATTTGTTTGCACTGGGATTTCTCGCACACTTTGTTTTCTCCAAGTGCGTGTGGAAAAGTGGGCGGGGGCAAACGCCTCTTTTTATTGTGCCACAAGGCGGCAGCAAGAATCAAACAACAACAACAACAGGCAGCATTAACATTTAAAACAATTTTCAATGTTGTAAAAATAACTGTAAAAATTTCAGTGCCACAGACAGAAAAACAACAACAACAACAGTTACTATTTGTATTTGTGTATGTGTGTGTGTGTGTGTGTAATACACACGCCTGCATACTTACCCAGAAGGAAATATTCCGCAGAAAAATGTACTAATTTGCCGCAGCCCAACTCAGAGGATTGCACTCCGAGTTCGTGTAAAAGTCTCATTCGCTTTTACATTAGCGTGGCCGGGGTAATTCGGTAGGAAATCCACACTTCCCTACGGCAGGTTCCGCTACGAACTCTAACGTTTTCCTGAGCTCGTCATAGACACATTCTGCAGGAAATTCAGTTTCGATTTCTGCTGTAGGGAAATTCTAGTTGGGAATGCTTGTGAAATTCCACTTGGAATTCTGGCTGGCATTTCTCCCTCCCTAGGGTTCTGGCTGCTGCAGAAATAAAAGCGTATACATACATATATTTTTTTCAAATTTATTCTTTAGTTTTATTTAATAAACAACATACAATAACTTAATATTAATATAATTAATTAATACTGAAAAGAGATGAAATTGAAGATTTATATACATTAGTTTTTATTTTGAAATATATTTCACTATTATTTGTGTATACTTACATTTCGTGTGAGTCCAGTATTTTATTAACGCATTTGATTTAACCCACATAATGGCGAATTTAAGAATAAGTACCTGTATATAACAATTACACAATATAATGCAAGAAAAACTAAGACTTACCCATTTATAAATGCGTTGTTCATCCAACACGCGTTCAAATAGCACTGCTGCGCAAAAGACACTTTGATAGAAATACACAAAAAATGGGTTGCCAACATAACAAAATGTAGCCGATCGCGTACTCTAGACTCTAAGCTAAAAGTACAGCAAACGTATTGACAACCCTTACAGCTAAGAAGATTTCCTAGCAGAATACTATGCTGCCCAGGCTATAGCAAACTCAGCAAACCGCTTGAGCTCGTAGCGGAAGCTGCCGTGGGAAATTCAAACGTCTGAGCAAGAATTCCAATCTGAGTAACATGCAGAGCGGTCAGTACCTTACTCAGCAAAACGTTTGAGCTCGTAGCGGAAGCTGCTGTAGGATATTCGCACCCTGAATCGAACGATTCTTACTACAGAGCGCGCTGCTGACAGCCTGCAGCCTGAGGGATCGATCCCTACTTCATGTAAAATTTTGGTACTGCGGCCGTAGCGACTTTGGTCTGTACGTGCCCTCTGGATCGACTGGGTAATACAAACAAGCAACAACAACATTTGCCTTTGGCTTTGCTTGTTGGACCCGCCCCCTCACCACCTCTCCCTTTCACCATCTCTCACCCTCTGCACAACACCCTGTAGACTGTTTTCCTAAAGCCACAACAGTTTTTCTTATCGCTCAAATGTCATCGACTGTCGACAGTTTGGCTTTGCCACTTGCCACTTACCACTTGCCACAATTTCGGCGACTGCTTTAGCTACTCCACTGTGACCTTAACTCCCCCTCCTTCTTCCCCTCTTGCCATACGTCTGTAGGCCAGTGTTGCCAGAATTTCTTGAGCTATTCATGGCCAACTAAATTAGAAAAAAGGAAGCTGAAAATAGCTGATAGTTTTATATTCAATAAGCGTAGAATAAAATAATATAATTTTAAAGCTAGTAACTAGATATGAGTTATCTTAAAAAAAAATTTTAAATGCTAAAGAAAATTTTATTAGTTTTATATTAATAAAGCAAGTAATAATAGTTTGTCAAAAGTAGCTAGAAATAGCAAAGAATTTATTAAACATGCCAAAGAAAATTCTAATGTTTGTGTATAAATTAAGGCAACAATAGAAATGGTCATAGTACTAAAAAAATTAGTTTTAAAAGTAAATAAAAAAAAACAGTAAATATTGAGTTCTTAAATTGATCTTAATGATCAAGAACCTCAACACCGTAAAAATAAAACTTTAACATATCTTAATTATTTTACACTATTTTTTTCTTGTTTAATATATAATATCTCCAGAGAATATATTATTATTAATTAAATATTTAATACTTACATTGATAGTTACGTAATTGCAACATTTAGCTTTTTAATAGCTAAAATGGCAACACTGCTGTTAGCCTGGCCAACAAAGAGGCGTTCATTTGTGAAATCTAAGCCATGCCCAGGGGCGGCACTTGCGGCATTTAGTTTGTAATTTAGCGCATTTAGTGCTCCATTTCCAGCTCTACTTCTCCTTCTTCTTCTTCTTGTTCTGTTGAATGTGAGTCCTTTGGCATCTGTGGGTCATCAAAAGAACTGAGAGACCTTCTCGTTTTCTTTTTCTTCTTCTATCACACACTCTCATTTGTATGCATATGTCCGTTTGCTTGTAAATATGTTGCATGCAAAACTTTCAGTAATCTCGTAATTGTTTTTTGATTTGATTTTAAAAGTTTGTTCAATTTACGAGTTGCGTTTGCAATGTAACAAACACATATGTTTCCAAATAGTTTTGAAGCTAATATAAGACTACAATCGTTAACAGCTTTGAAACGGCATGAAATCGAGGATAACTTACGGTTTTAAATGATTATTACATTTATCAGAAAATTTGAATTAAAATGTTCAATGAGAAAACTTTACTTAAAGCCTCTGTCAACATTCGAGCTTCTTTAAAATATATTTTTAAAACAGTTTTCAGCTATAATTCCCAAACAGTTTAAGCAAAGGCATGTTGTAATATCTTGGTATATATTGGTAGATTTGTCATGTTTTTCTGAGGTGACTTTATTTTGTTTGTTTAATTTCTCTGTGTTTTCCTTTTTTTAATAATGATTGATTTGAAAAAAAGACGTTATTCTCTCTTTTTTTATTGGGATGATTTCCGCCCACGCGATCAGCACTGTATCGATGGTCAACTGTATAAGGAAGTTTTTAAATGGAGACATAACAACTGAAACCACAGTACAACTTTAAATACCTGTATGAACTCATTTCTTTCACTTTTATTTATATATACAATAATTGCAAAATCACAAATAATTTGTTTGTACCAATTACGAAACGATTAAAAAAGTGCTTAGTTTCGGATGGAACCAAAAGTACTTAAATCGTTTTAAATAAACTGAGTAAAATTTTACCAAATTTCACAGTTGTCATCATGAATTTCCCATTGGTATTCCTCCTGTTAGTTTTGAAGCACTTAATAGAGTGCAGAGGATCTCATATAATATACAAGACAAGTAAAATTGAATGTTCGCCAAGCACCAAATTTATTGAAAACGCCTCCTGCGTGGTCAAGGCAATTAATTGGAATAAAGCTGTTGTTCAGATGGACTCGATCTGAAAATACCTTTATGTAATGTATCGGTAAGCAAAACTGTGTACATTGTAAAATTCATGATTATAAATTAGCTTCTTTCATTAAGGTTCATATGGAAGTCTTTAAAAAGGGGTATAACAACCGATACCATCCATTCCTGGTCAATGCCGAGATCAATTTTTGTGACACCATTGCCAGAAAGAATTTTTAGCATACGGCAAGATATTGCTTCAAATATTAAAACCGTTGACAAATGTTAACCACTATTGTCCTTAAACAGTAATCTTGGTTTCACAATTTTGTATTTTATTGTCACTTAAAAGAACTTCTTTTTCATCCGCAGGGTCATCTAATGGCTCGGAATTTTTACAAAGATGAAACTCTTTTCCAATATTTCCATTGGAATTTTATTTAAATTCCGTTGAACTTATTGAGAACTTTCCACAACAAGCCAGTGAATCAGTCGGGGTGGTTAATTTCTATTTTCAAGCTATGGAAATGATGGGAAGAAAAAGGAATCCTAAAGTTTAATGGAACTAAAGAATCTTAACAATGAGTGGCCGCATTGTAAAGCAGTAATATCAGCAGTCTTAGCAGTAAACAGACTTCTGATTGAATTTATTAAATGCTAAAATTATTGAAAGAAATCAAATATTTTTAATTCGTATATTTCGTACTGACTTTTGTCGAGCTCATATCATAACCGAAGTATTTAATTGTTGACTATTATCACTGCTGTGTACATTTCATACTTTTGCTAGACATCACATATGTTGAATCTGTTGCTCTGATGGATAAGGAATGTGAGGTCAACTGTGTCGATGGTCATTAAGTAATCTTTATAAAACTGACATTTACTATCGATGCAATCTATACAATACTTTTTGAATAATTATATGAACTCACTTTTCATACACTTTTAATTATACAATAATTAAACAATCAAATAGTTATGCTTAGTACCAATTATAAACGATTAAAAAAGCATTTAATTTTTGACTGAACCCAATAATGCTTAAATTATATGATGTACATGGTGTACAATGTGTACATAGTTCACAGTTGTCGTCATGAAAGTTACGTTGGTGTTTCTCCTGTTAGTTTTGAAGAACTTCAAAGAGGTAAAAATTAATAATTACTCTATTGAAATATTTCATAGGTATTATCTTTATAGTGCAGAGGATCAAAAATAGTATACAAGACAACAAACCTTGAATGCTTACCAAACCCAAAGTATCTTGAAAACTCTTCTTGCGTGGTGAAGGCGATAAATTGGAATAAAGCTGTTGCTAAGATGGACGCTGATCTGAAACTAACATTACGTAATGTATCGGTAAGCAGAATTATATGAATTGTAAGCAAATTAAAAGTCTAGGTTATACAAGAACTTCTTTCCTTAAGGTACATTTGGAAGCCTTTAAAAAGGGATATAATAACAGGTACTATCCTTTCCTGGTTAACGTCGAGTTCAATTTTTGTGACACCATTGCCAGAAAGAATTTTTTAGCATACGGAAAGTTATTGTTTAATATAATGAAACCGTTTACAAATGTTAATCACACATGTCCTTACACGGTAAAACTAATTTAAAAATTTCGGATTAATTTCTTATGTTAAAAATTTTTTTTCTTGTATTCACAGGGTCATATAATGGCTCGAAATCTTTACATAAATGAAACAGTTGTTCCAATTTTGCCATTGGGATTTTATTTATTCTCCATGAAATTTATTGAGAACTTTCCACAACAAGCCAGTGAGATCGTCGGTGTGGCTAAATTTTATTGTGAAGCCAAGGAAATGGTGGAAAGAAAAACAAAACCAAAAATGTAATTGGAATAAACTCATTTTGAAAATATATTGATGTAACTGATTGTTTCAATAAAGCACATACTTTATTTACAACTTAAATAAAGTAATGACAATGATCACTAATGATCATCGATACACATATCACAAATGACAAATAAATTGTTGACCTTATTTGAACGTAATAAATGAGAAAGGCATTGGATGGAGGGCATTTGCATGTAGTTTCGCCGCCCCTTGGCCCCAATTCTTTTAATTATTGGTGAACAACTCCACAAAATTTCATAAGATAGCATATTCGAACTTTGTTGAAAGTACTATCCGCTTACTCAAGGCAATAATTTGGATTGAATTTTCGTTTAGAGGTCTTTAAAAAGGGCTATTACAATTGATGCAATCTATAAAATACTTTCTAAATAATTATACGAACTCACTTTTTATTAACTTTTAATTATTAATAATTGAACAGTCAAAGCCACAAATAAGTATATTTTGTACAAATTACAAAACGATTATAAATGCTTTTAGCTGCTGATTGAACCAAGTAAATCGTATAAAATAAATTGAGTAAAATATATATTTAGTTTTCAGTTGTCATCATGAATTTCCGTTGGGTGTTTCTCCTGTTAGTTTCGCAGCACTTAAAAGAGGTAAAAACTGGTTAAAAACTTTATTAAAATTCTGCATAGGTATTATCTTTATCTTTATAGTGCAGAGGATCAAAAATAGTATACAAGACAACAAACCTTGAATGCTTTCCAAACCCAAAGTATCTTGAAAACTCTTCTTGCGTGGTGAAGGCGATAAATTGGAATAAAGCTGTTGCTCAAATGGACTCTGATCTGAAACTAACATTACGTAATGTATCGGTAAGCAAAATTATGTGAATTGTAAGCAAATTAAAAGTCTATTTTAAACAATATCTTCTTTTATTAAGGTTCATATAGAAGCATTTAAAAAGGGATATAACAACCAATACCATCCTTTCCTAATCAATACCGAGTTCAATTTTTGTGACACCATTTCCAAAAAGAATTTCCTAGCATACGGAAAGTTATTGTATAAAGTAATGAAACCGTTCACAAACGTTAATCACAGTTGTCCTTACACGGTAAAATTGATTTGACAATAGCGTAATATTTTGTTAATTCAAAAGATTTTTTCTGGAACTTACAGGGTCATATACTGGCTCGGAATCTTTACATAGGTGAATCTGTTCTTCCAATCTTTCCATTGGGATTTTATTTATTCTCCGTTAAATTTATTGAGAACTATCCACAACAAGCCAGTGAAATCGTCGGTGTAGCTAAATATTATTGTGAAGTCAAAGAAATGGTGGAAAGAAGAACAAAACCAAAAGTGTAATTGGACTCTACATTTTTAAGAAAATATATTAATGTAAATAAATTTATTGTGATATCCAAAACTGAAGCCCGACATATTTACTATTTAATTCAGCAATTATAAAGATCATTCAGAAAATTATTTAGTATGAAATATGTCCATTTAGTTGGCAATACTTATTTGAGCAGAAAGTTTGATAAAATGGCCCAAACTAAATTTTTTTTTTCAATTTTGTTGATTTTTATTTTGTTTAAACAAGCTTTCTGTTACCGCTTAACATACAGAAACAATGGCAAATAATGCAGCGACCTTTTGACAAGCTACTCTAATCAAAATTGGGGAAATAATCGAAAGCAGCACAAAGCCTAACAGTTTCTATAATTTCAGGTGTCTGTTGTTGTTGTGTCAGTTGTCTAAGCGGACAACTGGAAGGAGACGGAGTCACAGTTGAAGTCAGTTTTTGTAACCACATAAATTTCTCATCAAAATCAATAGGAAATCAAATAAGACAGGCGCGGCCAAGGAACTGCCTCTGAATTGACATTGGCTAGTGTTAAAGTTAATAAATTGTTGGCCAGGATTTATGGCCTGGTCGCTGCCCTCGGCGGCAATGACATTTCAATGTTTACATAAGCCGTCTGTTTATTTCTCTATATTTATATACGAATACACATATATACGTATACACATTTTGTGGGATTGGCATCGATGTTGCTCTGGGTGTCGTGGCTCTTTGCATTAATTTCTATTTATGCCACGCTCGTGTGTGGCAAAGTGTGTCTAGGCATGACACTGCAAATGGTGACATATGCATTGCTAAAACCTTTTACATTGACCATACCCCCTTTCTTTTTCCCTTCTTGGTCGCCTTGCCTTTCGGATCATTTTGATTAAATCAACCAAGCGAGAAATTCAATCAGGCTTTAGCTCCCTATTTGAAGGCTTTTAGGACTCTGAATCAGACTCCAACTCTGACGTGCTATAATATCATTTATCCAATTTATCCACACACTTTTTGACATGTCATGCGATACTCAACAACGTGTCACATTCAATTTTCGATCCATTTAAGTCTTTAATGTCTTAAGTCTTTAAGTCTTTAAGTTCTACTCCCCAAGTGGAAGAAATGGGATGGAAAGCTTTTATTTGTTCTGCAGAATACTTTCTTCAAAATTAATATTTATGATATGTTGCCATAAATTAACTGGCACACCCCTGGGTGAAATTATTATATTGAATTTGTATTTATTGAATATAATTAAATATTAAATTAAAGTAGCTTTATTTGTTCACTTATCAGTTACGACTCCTGACGGGGATAAACTTATTTCCTTTTCAATTAAAAAGCTCCGACGATGTCGCACAATAGGTTGGCCAGTGTTGACCACAAGGCAGGTGAGTCCATTGCCAATTGATTCCACATCAAGCTGACGAAGTTCTACATTCTCTTCATCATCATAGAAGTCTTCATTTTCAGCCCGATCCTCATAATCTTCATTTACATCATTATAACGAGCCAGAAGCGAATCTCCATTCAAACTGCGGCTATTAAAACAAACTTCTTGGATTGTTCCTTCATCAATGTCGCCATCGCCGCCGTCGTCGTCGATGTCGTTGTTCCCATTAAGATTATCGATCAGATTGTTTATATAATCTAATGCTGCAGGTGTTGTTGCCAAATCGAAGAGCAAAGCGCCTCCAATGCCATTCTTCACACCCAAAACGAATCCTTTGAGTCCAGCCAGAGCTGATGAAATTGATCGACCATCTGGAGATCTCTCCACACTTGCACCTCCAGCCTCAATGAAGGCGGCTCTCAATTCACTTGGTGACAAGGGACGCAGAGACAGACGGCCAGCTGCAAGTTTTAGCCAAGTTAATTACAAGATCAAAGAAAGCTAGGTATGTTATTCGACTGATTCTTCCATTGGCAGCCATATTAATCCGATTTTAGCTATATTTGTATAGTTATCTTAAGAACAGTTGTTTCTATGACATTTATTCGATCCTAACCAAATTTGGTTAAGATGTACAAAATATCATTGAAATGTTAACCAATATTTTAATCGTACAAAATCCAGATTCGCAATTTGAAACTTACCTGCGACAGGTGAGCAGAGATCACACACCACGATCACAGTTATTGCCCAAAGAATTGGCAGCGATTTCATGTCTCGGTCTTGTCTAGAATATTCACGGTTGTTAACTGAAACAACCGCCCGATTTTGGGCTACTTTTATGGCCAATATGCGCAAAGAAAGTTTAATTTTTGCATAAATAATAAAGAAGCTTGACCCTCCACAAAATAACCCCAAAATTAGGGCATCGGTAAACCGGTTTTTAGTTATTTATAAAGAGTTCATCTATTTCGAAATAATATAATACAAGTGGCCACATTTGAATTCCCAGCGTTTGATGTTGTTGTGTCTAAAGAATCTGTGCTTGTATCTGAATTTGTAAATGTATCTGTATCTGTAAATGTGTCCGTCTGTCGTCCCAGATTATCATAGACATCGGCATCTTCATATGGATTGTATTCATTATTGGATCGTGATAATTCCTGCATATCTGCCGTGTTGAAGCAAACTTGTTGTGCATATTCATTGTTTGTTTCACTTTGAACGCTGCTGCTGACATTAGCTGTTATCACATCATAGATGAAAACACCCAACAGTGCCTTGCTTAATCCTAGGGTATATCCCGAAAGAGCAGCTAGTCCAGTTCTCAATGAACGACCCTCGGGTAAAGTGTCTTCTAGTTCTCGTATTTCCTCTCCTCTCAGCGGACGCAATAGTAAATGTTTTGCTAAAATCACAAATTTCAATTGGCCAAGTTCTTAAGCGTCTAAAGAGTTGCCAAAATTCACCTGTAGTCGATCCGAGCACGAGCAGCGAGAGCAGCATCAACTTTGACATCTTTATGGCATCTGCGACCTGACCTGGCCAGAATATGATTTATATGGCAGCTGACAGCTGGCAACATTTTCAATTCAGTCAAAAGTCTATTAATCACTGATGACCGAAGCCTACAATTAGCCAAAGTTCCCAACGCAGAATGAAAGAACTTCACATATTTTAATCAACAACTTTCACCTTTTCCAGCAGAGTTTTGAGTGTTAAAAAAAATATATCTATGATCGACTTCGGAACACGCTATAGTACAAAATTTTATCTCTTATTGTCTTAAAAGCTCTTTATTATTAAAGTTTTTATTAAAATATATTCTATTTCAGCTGGATTCTTTTTCATTCTGATACAACTCCGAGTATTTTTATAGCTTTGTTATACTTCGGCTGTGTTGTGTTACTTCAATTATTTTGACATATTATTATATGAATTATATATATATATACATATAAGTACATTAGTAATTGTTACACCTTATTCATCCGATGCTGGTGTCCCTTCATAATTGTAGTCATATGGCGTATCACCATAATCTGGATATGTATAGTCATACTGAGGTGATGCGGTAACTTCTCGCACCTTCCTTTGATTTCCTTTGGAGTCTCCACTTAAGTAATAATCGTCTTTAAGATCGTCGAAAAAATCAGTTTCAACATCGCTCTTCGCTAACGGCTTTGCTATAAGTGTGATTTAAGTTTATTTCAAATAAAGGGCCAACTTTGAGTTTACCAACAACTTACCCGTAATTGTGAGGGCGCAAAGGAAAAATAAAACAACTGCCAAAATTGATAATTGTATCTTCATATTTTACAATTTTCGATCTCACCTTCACTTTCAATGAATTCTTACTGAAACAACAGTCAGATTCAGTTTCAGTTTTAAATCAAATCTTTAACAAACATAGTTGATATTCTTGTTTCATTGTTTTGATAGGAAGACCTGTTTGACAACTCTTTGATAAATCGTGACAGTGAACTGATTGTATACGTTTTTCACTATTCACTATCATTATAAATCAGACTAGTTTTACTAAAAGAGGTATGTACCCCGCTTTATGGAGAGTATGCAAACCAGTGTGGAAATTCTTCTTTAATTAGGCAGAGAAACTAAAGCTTCGATTAGCTTAACCCAAGAGCATAGCTCCAAGGTATTTTTAATTAATTTGTTGCTAAAATTTTGACTCGTTTGTTTAATTCTTTGATTATGCAACAAGTCAAGCAATGATTTCTAGCAGTGTATCAATCCAGTGATGAATTCTCAAGGGAATTGGAATATTTCTGCACTTTTCATTGGATTTTTGGCAAACAAATGTTAATATTCTTGATGGCTGTCAGAAGTTGAGTTCAGATGAGAAAACAGAACCATGTCAAGAGGTAACAACAATCCACTTGCACTTTCTGCTTATTAGCATATTTTCGGCTACTTGCAACCCTTTGTGGCAACTGCAAGCATAAGCATTAGTACTTGTACTTATTAAACCATAAGCTGCTTTTATGGCCAGACAAATGACATGTCTTCTTAACTGGGTCTAGAGCTAGCGCAGCATATTGTTGATCCCATTTAAGTGGCAGCTTCCCCCCACTCCTATTGCAACAATTTCTGTCCCTGTGGTGGCACGTACAACTTTCCCCAATTGCCGTTAACTGCTGCATAAAAAGTTTTACTTGCCTTTTCTACTATTTCTTTTTTTTTTTGTCCTTGGCTTTAAAGTGTCGTCCGTTCGCAGCTGCCAATCGTCGTGGCAATTGAAAGTTTGTCGCCTTGGAGCTGTGGCATGCAACACACATGAAGAAAAAATCAAATACATTTCTTCCTTGAAACATTACATTTCAGAACTTGAATTAATAAAGTCTAGGAAAGTCTTCAATAAATGTAGAGCTCTCAAAAAGAGAACTTTGTTTTGACTCTAATTTAATTTTAGTACGTTTCTTTTCTCTCTGTGTAATTTAAAGTGTCAAGTGATGCGGCATGTCTTCGGAGGAGGGAACTGCAACAGCTGCAACAGTGTGTGGATGCAACAAGTCAAACGGATCGAATGCCAAGTTGGCTGCGCACTTCAACAATGCCACATCAGCAGCAACAACAACAGCAACATCAACATCAACATCAACGGCAAGAGCAACAACATCATTAGCAACATGCTTGCAGATTTGTTGCATGCAACACACCATTGTTCCCCGCCCCTTTCGACACTCACCCAATTGCTTGTGATTTACGCACACTACCAGCGCTGAGGCATAACATCATTTGCAGCTCATTAATCAGTTCTCTCTGGTGGCAGACATTAAACCTGCCTCTGCCTCAGCCTCTTCCTCTGCCTCTGCCTCGTGGTCGTCAACATGCCACATCGTGCGGCATAATCGGCTTTCCTCCACCTCCATATATAATGAGCAAGAATATTTCGCAAATATTTGCCCAACAACAGCAAGAAAACTGATTAAGACGCTTTCTGCCTTTCACTCCGTCTGATACTCGTAGGCATGCAACTTGTGGCAAGTGGCAAGGCATTAAATACTCCTCAATATAAGTACTTAAAATATATTCCAAACAATCCACACAACAAATTTGCCATGCTCCTTTAAAAGCATTTAAATGAATAAATATTTAACTCTTTAAAATTATGTTTTATGCATACATGTAATTCTTATGTGTAATCCCCTAAGAAACGAATGGATGGATGGCAACCCTAGCGCAGGGTTGACAAATTGTAGCAAATGGGGCAGAAATTCAGGCTGGAAAAACGAGTTGAAGCCTGCAAAAAAAATTAATCATAAATCAAATATTTAATGTGCATTGCAGTGTTGGCAATATTGAATTATTGTGAAATCTTTTGAAGGAGGACTTTATATTAAAATTTTGGTTGCATATTTCGGAAATCGAATAATAAAGTCTATAAATAAGAGCAGGGCTGCCAATCTACTGCAAAAACTACTAAGAAATTGAATTTAATTAAAGAAAGCTTCATAAATCGAATATTTCGTGTTTCATAAATCCCAAATTTGTTAAACAATATCTTAAATTTTTGATTATTGGTTTAAAATTATTCATAGCTTGGCAACTCTTCTTCGTCTGGATAATGTTTTCCTTTTTAATGTGGACGCTGATTTACCAGAACATCTGTGTAGCCTTTTCACCTGAGCAAAAAACTTGCTAACAAAAGGCCTGAGAGGATACGATGAGTAAAAGTAGAGGAATATTAATTTAAGTTGTTTTTTGTAGCTGTTTTTTTTTATGTTGCATGCTTCGATGGGTTTAATGCTGCAGCAGGAACGAAGAGCTTGCAACGCAGTGGCAGAGCCTTTGGTGGCCGGAAACTGTGGCAGGCAACGATGGACGTGGGCATATTTCAGCAAGAGCCAAGAGATAAAACAGGCGTGATGATAATACTTCAGATATGGACAAAAGGAATGGGAATAGTATTAAGTCATACAGCTCGACGCTGAGAGACCCTGTACTTGTTCTTTAAAAAATACATAAGGCCACGAAAAAAGTCCAAAAGTTCCGCGATTATAACGCGGCCATAATGAAAATTTTAGGACAGCTTTAAATTATACTATTTCAACATGCCAAAACTCTAAGCTCTATCTTTTAAATTTATTTCTTAATATATATTCTTGCGATTTTCGAGTGCTTTTCAAAATCAAAAATAAATCTAAGTTCTTTTGTATATAGAGACATATCAATTTGGGAGTAGATAGATCTTGTTCTATCTTTTTATAACGAACCTCTAAGACTCTTTACACTTTTTAGTTTAGAACAGGGTCTAAAAAAGCAGAAGAAGGATGTTGCACCAACAGTTGAGGCAGTGGCAGCATCATCAGCAGTATAACTCCTGCTCGTTACACACTCGTTAACATAAAGCGCATTTATGCATGCAATTTTTGATATTACGAGTACGATAAGAAGAAGAAAGAGGAGGCACCATTACGAGTTTGCCGAACGATAAGCAACAAGAGTTTGACGGCCCAGCACATTTGGGCCTTGTACTCATTCTCGTACTTGTACTTGTATTGCCAATCAATGCAGCAATATTAACATTTATTGCCAAATTGCTATAAGTTGCATTACAAAGTTATGGCCCATTGATTTGTGCGCTTTTGTGCAGCGCCATCGTAATCATATTCCTTTAATTTACGATAC
The DNA here is from genome assembly GCA_035044365.1 of Drosophila neotestacea. Taxonomy (NCBI): domain Eukaryota; kingdom Metazoa; phylum Arthropoda; class Insecta; order Diptera; family Drosophilidae; genus Drosophila; species Drosophila neotestacea. The sequence continues at coordinate 2,852,099 of JAWNMD010000155.1, forward strand.
GCTTTATGATGATTTTCAAGCACTTGCCGCTTAGTTTTATCTTTGATGAGGCACCCTATTGAACTGGCCCTCGATTCAAGGACATTTGTATGATAAATACCCTATAATTCTCTACAAGAGGCATCCTTTTAGCTCAACACTTGCTCGCTTATACTTAGACTAACATAAATATAAACTGATCAGACTTAATCGCACCTCAGACTGCGCTACAGAACGTGGTTATATGTTTAAAAATAGTAATGCCCTTTACCTTACCCTTGCCCTTACACAAACTTGCGCTACTTGGAGAGCACTTTGATTTTAGTTAGCTTTAGTAACAATTTATTTAATGCTATCTACTTATTTGGAATATAAATAAAAATACATAAATACAAAAATAAATGAAAGATTTAATAAATTTAGACACTAAAACAAGGGTTTAAAAAGTTTACTTATGGCTAAATATTGACAAAAATATAAAATGTAGTTTTTTTTTAGATGTTGTTCATTTAAGAAGTTCTTCTGTCATCAACCCTAAGTTGCCTTATTTGTTGCCTGCTCTATACTGTCTACTTGATTCAAATTATACATTTTAAAATTATTTTTTCTAGTAAAGTTTAGGTTATTTTATAAAGCCGAAAGACTTGAAAAAAAAAACAAATGAAACGAAAAGAAAGAAGAGAGAATTCAGCAAACTGGGGTCAAAGTTTAATTGTGAGAACGAACATGCGTGGCCGGCACTTTGATCATAAATCATTCTTTATTTCAAGCTGGTCATACACCTCCATGCACACACACGCACACACACAGACTTCTTTAATAATGAATGGCATTGGCCAGGCGAGCATTAACACCTTAGAGGCACTGTTATGCGTGCCATATTAAATGCTGCTAACAAATCAAGCCAAACAAACTTGTGGCCAACGAAATGATTCTTTTGCCCAGTCGCTCGCTCTCACTCTCTCCCTCTCTTTCTAACTCCCTCTCTGTCTGGCATCAGGTAATTAATTATGGGGTTATTTAATTTAATTGCAGACAGCATTAAGACGCAGTCAGTTGGCAAGTGCGTACAAATGGTTGCCCTATTAGACGACATGGCTCCCCTTTTAAAGTGCAATCTAAGCTGTAAGTTAACATACACACAATACCCACACTCTCTCATATAAGTATATGTACATATGCAGAGATGCGTGTGTTTATGAGCCCGCCTGCGGATAGACAAATGTGTTTTCATGTTTGGCAAGCAACTTCAACATTTGTCAATGCGTGTGTAATGATTACTATGAAGATGATTATCATCATGATGATGATTAAGATGTAGCTACTGATGATGATTATGTGCGCCATAAAAGCTACAAATGTGCCGTCAACCCGCTGTGCCTACGCAGCGTATACGCATTATAAACTCGTTTGTATCGCGAAGTGGCAAAAAACGAGACTTTAACTTCAACTGACGACATTCATCTATAAACCTATAAAAAATTCTTCCATACACGTATGTAAGTAAACAAATAAATAAATTCTCAGCACGTTAAGTGATTGCTTTAGCCAAAGTTATCAATTATATATTATTTTGCAAGAATAAATATATTTTCTGTGCTTCTTGTTTTATCAACACGATTATCAATTTATTAAAATACTAATGAAAGTTAAATATAAAATTATGTAATAAGATCTATTTGGCTTAACTTAAATACTTCTTGGTCTACATTTTTACCCCACACTTTATTTAGTCGTTTCTAATTTTGGATCACAGCACACAGCTTGATTGTCATGGCTGAATGCGCAATTAGGGCATGGAAATTGTAGGACCTTTCGAATTTACACTCTGATTTGATTTTTGCGCCTTTGTACAATTATTTTGATAGTCCATAATGAAGACATGGGCCAAGTTGCTGTTTGTTTGAACTCGCATGGATCAGTTAACGCCTGGCCAACTGACAGGCTAAATAACAGAACAGCAGTACCCAAAAAACCCAAAGTGATGCCAAATGTCAACACTTAGCTCCAAGTGACACAACAACAACAACAACTACAAAGACAACAATTTTGATGGGGGTCATGTGGTAAATTGGGGTTGCATTTTTTGTTATGTCGTCCTCTTTTTTTATTTTTCAACGACTTCGGCATGTTGGCATTTTAAATTAGCGCTAATTGAATCAAGTCGAGAATTGCTTGTTGACAGCACTGTCTGTCCATCTGTCTGTCCGTCCGTCAGATGTCAGTTAGCCAGTTAGTCAGCTGTCACATGTGCAAATTTCCCAAATAAGTTTTGACAAAGAAAAATGCTTGAGTTGGCAATGAAAAATATTAGCGAAGTTAACTGGAAATCAATTTCTACATCCTACATCCATCAATAGTCATTAGTACTAAAACTGTAAATAGCATTATAATTCCTACTATTAAGTTATTAGTTACTTAGTTCTACATTAAAAAGTAATTTCATGTCCATTAGCACAAGTCCATTGTATGTATATATTGTATTGTCAATTTAAAGATTCCCTCAGTTGTAATCATGACATTCAAATTATTGGTTACTGTAATTATTTGGCTCATCTGGCAAGCGGTACTCTATAATGTGAAATAACTTTTAAATAAAATATAAATGATTTCTTTTTACAGGACTGTGGTCCTCCAATTGTTTATAAATTTACGAATGTTGAATGTGTTCCAAATCCGAAATACTGTGTGGCGGCCAAATGTTTGATTAAGGCTGTCAATTGGAATAAAGCAACTTTCAAAATGGATTGGCATCTTCTACGACCTGTCCGCAATATAACAGTATGTTGACTGCTGAGAACTTATTGTATTTATTATCTCTAATATTCGCAGGCTCACATGAAACTCTTAAAAAAGGATTATTCCAACCAGTATCATCCATTCCTTATTGATGTTAAGTTTAATATTTGTGATTTAATTGCAAAACGCAAATCTTTACTTTACGGCCAAATTGTATGGAAAACAATGAAACGTTTTACAAATGTAAATCATTCGTGTCCATTTGATGGCCATTTATACTCAAGAGATATGTATTTTGATGGAAGCTATTTACCGGTTTTTCCCTTAGGTTTCTACGCAATGAATTATAATTTTAATGAGACTTCTGAATTTGTTGGAACAATTAAACTTTATTTTCAAGTAATGGAAGAGTATCAAGCAAAAAACAAAACGAAAGACTAAAAATTACGTCAAATTTAAAATAACAGCTACTTCTATATTTTATTGTGTAATAAATATTTTATTAATTACTTATTGTGTGAAATCTTTTCTCAAGAGTGGTAATTTATTCAAAGTGTATTGTTAAAATACAAATTTTATAATTTAATCAACAAGTTTGCAGCATTTAAAACAAATAGAAATGGAAAAACTATTAATACAAATTATTTATGGAGTATATTTTACTTGTGTTTATACAATTTTAATAAATATTTTCTTTGTTCATCTAGCTGTTTAATCAGGCATCAAATCAACGGATGAGCTTTTAAAATGTTGTTCTGTGCATTGAACTGTTTCACAAAGTTGTGCAACAACAATCTATTATTATAACTATTGCTCTTTTGTGTCTGTTATTTGTGATTGTCGCATGCTTAATTAATTGTATACTCTTTGTTTTTATTTTAACTTTTTTTTTTATTTAGTCAGCCACTCATAAATAGTTAATGCAAAATAATTAACACGCCAACGTGCGATGAGGAAGCTTCCTGACTGTCCTGACTGGATTGGCTTTCTCTCTGTCCTTAACGGTGGCCATGGCCATGATTGATTGCCTCCTGCTGCTATTGGACAATCATAAAATTTTCGTTAATCAAGTTTAATTAATTAAAGCAGACAAAATGGTCGATGCTGGCGGCATCAACTGACATAATGACAACGCCATGCTGCCCGTACTGGCATATCCGTGTCAATATTTCCGCTTTTCGGCAGCCGTAAATTATGCAATACTTTCAGCCTGATGGTGTCCTCCTCCGTTCCATTCTTATTCTCCACTCCCATTCCCCATTCCTCCTTCCCATTACCATAACGTCCTGCTGCACGTGTCGCCAACCATCAGGATGTCTTTGTCAACGTTTTGGGGCCTCATCAACTATGGCAGCTTCGTCAGCGACTTTTGGAAACTCGCCAGCTCTGATGACAGTGTCCATAATCCTGCAGATTACAATGTTTAATTCAAGCTTTGAGCCTGGCCAACAAGCGTTGCCGTTACACACGAATAGTTTATAATCATTGTCATGTTGATTTATCAGCATCATAAAACATGTACTTTGAAGCCTTATAGAGATTGTTACTCATTCTAAAGCCAGAAATATCAATTTTATATTTTGGTTCCAACGACTGAACTTTCAATTGCCTGATGGCTAATGTGTTTATTTTCAGCCTTCACCTGATCCATCAATTTGAATATAAACGATGTACAGATACAGTTTATATTATATAGTCTATATCTGTTAGCGACTATTTAAAAAATACTCAACTTTGTACGCGACTAAAAGATTCTCTACATATATACTTACTATATACTATTAACTTAAATACTACTGGATATACTTATAACAGCCCAAAATGTCGACTCGTATTTTACATGATACCATAAATAAACCAAAATTTAAGTTTCAAAAGAAATTTATTTAGTAAAAAAAATAATTTTTTCGATTATAATTAAATTGTTGCAGAAAATAATATTATACAACTGACTGACTAGTTCAGTAGTCTGCATTTTATTGCGCCCGCTTATTGTTATAGGTATTATAAACGTTAAAATATTTGGCACAACTTTAATAACTAATCTATTTTCAATAATTGACATCAACAAATTATTGCTATAAAATTGTGTATATAAAATTGAGTAAATTTTGCGAAGTTTAGTTGCAAAAATGACAGCAAAGCTATTTGTAATTTTGAATATTTGGCTCATCTGGCAAGTGGTACTTTGTAAATTTGAATACTTATTATACACTTGCATGTTATAAATGGATTTCTTTTGGCAGGGTTGCGATCCTCCTACAATTTACAAGTTAACAAATTTGGAATGTTCTGTTAATGCGAAATACTGTGTGGACTTTTCTTGCTCGATTAAAGCCATTGATTGGAATAAAGCAACGGCTAAAATTGATTTTCATCTTCTTCTGCCTCTTCGCAATGTGTCTGTAAGTCAATTTCTCTTTAAATTATCTGTATTTAGACGATGTTCTTTAAACTACAATATCGTTAATCACAGGTTCACATGAGGATCCTCAAAAAGGACTACTCCAATCAATATCAACCATTCCTTGTAGACGTTCAGTATAATCTGTGCGATGTGATTTCAAAACGCAATTATTTTATTTATGGCACACTTCTTTGGAAGGTACTGAAGCGCTTTACGAATTTAAATCATTCGTGCCCTTTGGATGGTCATTTGTTTTCCCGAGACCTGTATCTGGATGAAAGCCTGTTTCCTCCCTTTCCGTTAGGTATCTTTAAATTTTCTTTTAACTTTTCTGAGATCATTTACAATAAGCTAGAATATTTATGCACAATTAATCTTTATGCACAAGCTATGGAAAGAGTATCAATCAAAAGAAAAGTTTTGAAATATTAACAACATTCCGATTCATTTAATGTCAATAAAAGCAAGTTGAAAGTTTAAAATAAATGACATCATGTGCGATGAACTCACTTTTTATTCAACATTACCAAAAAAAAAAAATAATAATTGCATTAAAATTATCAGCTTGTGCACATTTCGAAACGATTAACGAAATATATTTGGTTGTTGATGTGTGCAAACTCAAATGCATATTGCGTAATCTCAGAGCAGTAAATTATATTAAACGAGAATGTCAATTATCATTATAATAAATATAGAATTTAGAAATCAATCAAAACACGTTTAGGTCAAATTATTCTCGACTAATGGGAATAATTCATCAAGGAAATTGTTTATAACGTTAAATCAATATTGTGTATGGCTTAGTTTTAAAAATGGACTCGAATATTTCAATCGTATATTTCCTACTAAGTTTTGTGATGTTCTTGGAATGGGTAACAATTATAAAAATGGTGTCCATAGTTACAAAAATAACTGTACTACTTTCTTTTCTTAGAAGTTTGTTGATTCCCAGATGGTATTTAAACTAACAAATATTGAATGTGACGGGTCGCCCAAATATGTTGAAAATTACACATGTTTAATAAAGGCTAAAAATTGGAATCATGCAGTGGCTAATGCCGACTGTGATCTGGTTGTTCCAATACATAACGCAACGGTCAGTGAGTGATCATAGGATTTGCACTCGTATATATACTGTTCTCAAAATTATCATTTTACAGGTGCATATCGAATTTTTCAAAAAGGGATATACCAATCGATACCATCCCTTTTTAGTTGACGTTGTTGTCAACGCCTGCGATGTGTTCGCCCGTAGAAATTTCCTACCATATGGCATAATGTTTAAAAATGTATTGGCGGAATTCTCTAATGTGAACCACACTTGTCCTTACATGGTAAACTCGACCCAACAATCTTGATATTATTGACTTTAAATAATTTAATAATTTATTATAACTTCACAGGGTCATCTAATGGCACGGAATATCTATTTTCCTGAGAGCAATTTTCCAAATCTTCCATTAGGATTTTACCTATTTACCTTAACTTTAGAGAATGTCGCTCTAGCAACACCCGAAAGGGTGACCACAGTTAAATTTTATTTCCAAGCCATGGAAATGGTAAAGACTAAGAAAAACCAAAGAATAAGTAAAATTTGCAATCAATTTACGAATGCATTTTGAAAGTAATCATTTTGTTTTGTTAATAAAGAAATATTTTATAATAATAATTATTTGCTTATCAATCAGAAGGTATTTAGAATCGAATACGATTATATTTTTGGGAACAATAATTCAACTAGAAATATATATATAAGATCTACAAATTTGCGCCCAATTTTTTGAGAATCATTTCGGATTAATACGATTCTGCTTATTGATTGTATTTACCAAATAGTGTAACATTCTTAAAAAGCGACAAACGATGATTGATTTATAATTGGCAAAACATAATAATTAAAAATACATTAAAAATATTTGTTGAACCAGAAATTAGGAAGCTCGGTTGACAACTTACAGTCGTAATAATGCGTGTTTTGTTTGTGGTCATTCTCTGCTTGGCATACTTTTTCAAAGTGGTAACTCCAACAAATTAAAGTCCAAGATAAATAACTATATGTATTTTAATATTGTATTTCCAGCACGGAGATCGGCCGTTAACATACAAATCAATGAACATAGAATGTATGCCTGATCCCAAATATGCTGTCAATTCTACCTGCTTGGTGAAGGCAAAAAATTGGAATAAAGCCGTTGTAAATATGGATTGTGATCTCATTTTACCATTGCGAAATATATCGGTAAGCAAATATATATATAGTACATACGCTAATTCTGATTTAAAGTGATTTATCTTGAAACAGGCTCGCTTAGAATTGTTCAAAAAGGGATACAATAATCGATACCATCCATTTTTAATAAATGTTGTCGTTAATATGTGCGATGTAATATCTAAAAGAAACTATATACCTTATGGCACAATGTTTTGGAAGATTGCCAAGGAGTATTCAAACGTGAATCACAGTTGCCCATTTACAGTAAAAATTTGAAAAATACTAATCTCATCTGATAAACTTCAATTTAATTACTTCGCAGGGTCATCTAATGGCACGAGACTTGTACATAGAAGCGAGTTATAAGTATATTCCACAATTTCCATTAGGTTTCTATTTATTTTCTATTGGAATTATTGAGAACTTTAAAAATCGACCCAGTGAACATGTTGGTCTCATCAAATATTATTTTCAAGCTGTCGAAGTGGTGGAACTAAAGAAGAGAAAGGTTTAAAATATTTCGATTTGTATTATTCAAACTGCGTAAATAAAGTATAACAAATATCAAGTTATAAAATTACTGTTGTTTTATATGTTTAATTACTGTTTTTGATGACAGAAATTTGCACAAAAGTTTCAAGCTAAATTAAAAAATTCGACAAAAACCAATCAGGCATCGAATTATAATCGATTATAATTTGTTCGATTTAAATCTTAATTATTTTAATGTACTTGTTACATAAATGGTTCGTTTAATGGACATACATACATATATAAAGTACAAGGCATTTATAAATGGAGGACAGTGCTTAATTATCCATAGTATTTCAGTCGGCATAATGCAGTTGATCGTTGAATTTGTTCTCGGCTTGTGGCTTTGTTTTGTGATAAAAAATGTTGTACGTATATACAAATAAATCAGTCTTTTAACAGGCTAATGTCAGTGATGTCCTTTATAAGTCTGCAGGCTCTGGCACTGTTTTTAAGGCGAAAAGCATTGAATGTAAAGCGAATCCAGAGTACTTTGTGAATACCAGCTGCAGTCTGGTTCCAGTCAGTTGGGTTAGGTCCTATATAAATGCAGACTGTTACCTGGTGCGGACCCTAAATAATCCAATTGTAAGCTAGCCCTAATATAAGTAACTCCATCCTTAATAAGTCTTCTAATTGTAGATTCAAGTGAGCTTTTACAAAAAGGACAACACAAACCAATTCAAACCATTCATGATTCCATTCAACCTTAGTGTTTGCCACACTGATCCAAAATTTGAGCTTTTTCCATATTCGAATTTCGTCGTTGACCAACTACGCACCTATACGAATGTCAATCACAGCTGTCCTTATATGGTAAGTTACCTTTGATCTCTAATCTGACTGATCTCTCATTTAATGGCCCTTTTCCTAGGGTCATATTTTTGCCCGCCAACTGTTGACTGATAGTGATAGAATTCCCAGCTTTCCAATCGGTGAATATAAAACATTATTTCGATTCTACGAGAAGTCTGTCAAGATTGGACAAGCTCAATTTATTGTGGATATAACTGAACCTCGGAAAGTTAAACAGAAACCTAAAGCTTTAATACCAAGTATATATACTAATGAAAATAATATTTAAATAATTCAAGTGAAACGCTATAATGACCCATTTTTCAATTTTAATTGTTGAATACATTGGATTCTAACTCTAATCATTTAACCTAAATTATATTGTACTTTTATATCAAATACATTGTGTTTTTATACCAATCAGTGACTAGTGCATTAGATTAAAATTAAAATGTAATTAACATAGCATTATTGCATATAAATTCTTACTTCATTAGCTTCATATCATAAGTTTTAGATCATCGGCTTTATTGAAGCATGCAATATTGTATTTAAATTTGATAGAAAGGACAAGACAATGCTTCAAGTCCCGTTTAATTAACTAATTACATTAACAAATCGAATCTCGTCATGGACACAACTTAGTCGACAGCAAATGAATCAAATTCGAATCAAGAGAACATTCCTTGGTCAACTTTAACATGGCCAACATATTTTATTATTTTCGAGAGCCACGAACTTTATACGATTGTGTTAGCCTCGTTTGTAGGTTTCAGTTTATTATGTGCTGTAGCGGATTTTTTCATCGGGGTCGACATTTCGTGATCAATAAGTGGACACGCCTCTATTCCTTGTGCTGTGCCTTCTTTGGAGTGCTGGGATTATGTGGAACTCTCTATGCCATGATGCGGAATGATGCACTCAGGACAAGAGTCTTTCGCCTGGATAAGCTTGTGTTGAGCATCATGGGATTGGAGTTGGTTATATCATCACTAGTATTTATATTGACGGTGTTATCACTGCAAGCTGGTGCAAAAAGGCATCTAAAGATCTATGAACGTTTGGCGGAGATTGATAGGCGTTTAATACGTGACTTTGGTGCCAATCTGAACTATCGTAAATTGCTCCGTAAGAATATCATGGTGCTGTCCGTGATAACCGTAGTTTATCTAGGAGCTGTCAACACGGCACTGGCACGTGGTGCAGAGGGTCATCAGCTGGAGATTGTGGTACCCGCCGCCCTGTGCTATATCCTGATCACCTCAGGACCTCATCTTACAGGATATGTCCATATGACCCTCACCGAACTACTCAGCATACGTTTTCGCCTGCTTCAAAAGATTCTCCAGCCTCAGTTCCTTTACAAACGCTTTGGCAAGGATCAACAATGTGAACGGCATCTGAAAAGTCTTGTGGATATTGTCAAGGAACTGCACTACATTATCCAAGAGATCAACGGGGTGTACAACCTGAGTTTGTGGTCCGCGATGGCACATGACTTTACGCTGAGCACAAGTGAACTTTACATCATCTTTGGTCGTTCCGATAACGATAACAGCAATGGCATCAGTTTAATGCTACTGGGATTCCTCTGCATCTGTATGTTGGTTCCCTTCTATAAGATGCTCATTGCCCCCGTCTATTGCAGCATGAGTATAGACGAGGGACGCAAGTGTCTTCGTCTCCTTGAGCAACTGGACAATTGGTTTCCTAACAGCCTTCCTGTCAAGCAACTCGTCGAGACCATGATGCGATGGCGTCTTCAGTTCAAAATCCAATTCACCAGCGGCTCAAGCATTGTCCTCAATAAAACTGTGATTACACTGGTGAGTAAGAAATTGCCATCACGATGGGAAATGCATTTAAATAACTATCCGAATAATAATTTGATGTATTTAAAATGTATAAAAGAAATGCGCTTTAATAAGTTGTACTAATTTATACTTTTACTTTCAGTTTGCATCAATTGTGTTCAACTATTTGCTTGTTCTCATACAGTTTGCGATGACCCAGAAGCTGGGTGAACAGGTGGAACAGCAGAAAGTCGCATTGCAGGAATGGATAGGCATCTAATGGATGTGGCAGATGAGACGGATGGGAGATGGGGAAAGAGGAAGTTGCTTGTCGTCGGTTTGCGTGTTGCATATATCATTAGCTAAATTAATTTACGGCTCGTTAACATAGAAACTCCATAAATATGTCAGCGGCCCCAACGGGCCTTCCACTTGCCCCTCCTGCTTCCTTGTTGCAATCTACAACAACTTTGGCCCCCCGGCCAGAGTGCCCCAGGAGGCGGTCGCCAGGCTAATGATTATAATGTTTGTCGTTTATTTTATTTGAATTTTATGCAAATGAAACGTGGCCGGGCAACCGTCCGTCCAGACATCCAGGCTTATCAATGCGGCCAGCCTACACTTTTCAGAGTGCGTCATAAAATTCAAGGCATCCCAGCCACGCCCACGAATTGTGCGCCAACCAATTAAGGCGCCCTTTAAATTCTTTCATTTATACATTCTACCATCACTTAAAAACATTGCGAATTTATCAAGTTAAAATCGAAAATTTTACTCAATTGATTTTCAGTTTTCAGAAATTCCATGGATAGATAACAAATCAATATACAGCTATCTTTGGTTATCAGAAGCTTAAATACCCTTAAACATGTTTTCAAAATTAGTTTTATTATGTAAATGATTGATATAGTGATCAGATTCTACTAAAATTTGTATTGTAAGACATGCAATGAATTTAATATATTTATTTTATAAATCTTTGTTGTCAATCACAAGCACTTAATCTTGTGTTACAAGTTGGAATTATTCCGAATTTTAAAAGTATATTTAAGGTTTCATTATATTTAATTACACTGAACTGCTGTCTTACTTATTTGGACCTGTCTGAGGGACTCTATTTGCAATAATCTTTTATCAAATATGCAACAGCCAATACAATGCTTGATTAAAAATTCATAATTAACATTTTAAATAAATTTATTTATTTTATTTAATACAGCATAAGAAGTTATCATACTTTTTATGTTAAATATTTCCCAAGATAGGTGAGCTTAGAAACCAATGGACCCTAACATTTATAAGGCATAACATAATTGTGGATGACAATGGAAGTTGCAATTGGTTGAATTTTGTATGTGGCATTATTGGGTTTTGGTTAAAAAATGAATGTTATTGGAACGCACAGAACCCATGAATAAATACAACGAGTATTGTGAATCGTAACAGGCCGAATCATTGTTATTATTGCAATTTACGAGAGAGAGTGAGAGGGAGATTGAGAAAAGCAGATTGTATGTGTGTGTGTGATTGTGGGAAAACTTCAAGTATTTATTGAATCGCTTATTGTATCATCATTATTATCCCTGGCATTGGCTGTCGATTCCACTGCAACATTCCGATGACCATTGTCGTAATTGAATAATATTTTTTTTTCTTCTCTCGGCATTCCTTTGTTTCATTCATTTCCATGTCATGAGTTTTTCCATTATTCAACTGGCAGTCGGTATTCGGGACTCAACTGAATCGCGACTCCACATAATGCAATCTCATATGTATAGTATATGGGCGATATAATTTGCGATAATTGCTATTGCTGTGGCATGCCACATGTATGTTGCCTGCTGGCCGATGGCTGAAGCCTAAAGTATGCCACCATTTAAAGAGCACAAGAAATAATCAAAAATTATTGCATGAGCCTAATTGCATATTAATTGCGTGCACTTATGCATCAATTATCATACAAATGTCTACAGATAAAAAGCCTCAATTAATAGAAAATTTCTCCGAATCGAATCGTAAAAACGCTTGAGCGCTAAAAACGATTCTGCGATTCGTAATTGCAATTTTATTCGGGTACGTATACAATCAAAAGCACTGTAATTAGTCACAAATCTTAAAATCTAAAAACCAGTTAGAACAACATTTTATAGCACACATTAGAGGCTATTATTATAATCAGCCATTATCACAGCGGTTCGAACTTTTGATGCGTATAAGATTCATGTTAATTGCAATTGAAAATAGGCTATTAACAGCACAGCGTTAAGGAGAGTGGTAGGAATAACTTACTGTTAAGTATTATAACACTATTACATATTATAGAGAGTACAATAATTGTATAGAGTACTTAATGACTGTTTAAATAACGTGGTCTCATTCAACGCACAAAAGCTAATTAGAGTAGATAAATTTACTGATAAACAGAACTATCTTTAAAACAGCATATTTATTTAGTCAACACAAAACTGTTAATGAGAGCACAAACACACTGACTAGACTAGCATATCCATTAAATGACTGTGAAACAGCATACACGCAAAACAAAGAAATGTTAATGAGAACTCAAGTGCTTTGACTTAACCTGTCTGCGGGGCTATTTAAAGAACAATTTCATCAAAAATGTATGTGCACTAATTACATATGTATGTGTGCTTCTCACAATCAGTGTTGTCACAAACAACTTTATTCTCGTCAAATCTGTGTACTTTTTATTACAAAAGTTTCAGACTTCAAACATGTGTAGCTTCTTCAAAACTAGAACCATTTTTATATGGAAATATGGAATGTCGTTTTGATCATGATATGATTTGATCTATATTACAACATGTGTTTGGTGTCATTTCTGACCAAATTTTAATGTATATAAGCAAGAAAAAAAGACAAGAACATTCAACAGTTGACAGCACTGACATGTACAATGTACATTGTACATACGTATACCTAGTAAATATGTTCCTTGAGGGCTCTGTGGGTTAACAGACTGTTAAGCAAAGCTGACAAGCTTTTGTTATGGTGAATAGAGAATGGAGAATAGAGAGTACAAACTCATAACAGCATTACTCGCTTTACTTAACTAACTCATTTAAAAGTTTTCCTAATAGCATGTCACACATGCAGCCTGGTCAGAAAGACTCACGTCTCTTAGCCCAATTAAAATGTGGTCAGGGCTAACAATGGAGCATTCTTAGCCCGCATCAGAGACGGAGCAGCAGGAGAAGCAACATCTGTGCTATTTTATGCACAAAAGTTACTGCAACACAATGCGTTAGAATTTTCCACGCTTTCCCCGCGTTTTCGTTTCATTTTTAGTTTCCTTTTTTGTCATTTTGGCTAAGCAACTTAATTAGCAGACGGCGCATTTTTTATGCGTGTTGTCAGCTTTTTGTCTAAAAGAGAACAGTTCGCACCTGCATGTGAACTAATGTAGAAAAGGAGGAGGAAAGGATATGAGGGTAAAAGCAGAGGGCAATAAAAAGACACGCTAGTATTAAGTGAGCTAACATGGAATTAAGGTTAAGTTGTATCAGACAAAACGCTTCATTATAATTATCCAGCTCAGTGAATCGCATATTATTTTACATTGGGATTTCATTTCTCCTCTCCTTCCCTCCACAATGAAATCAAAGCCAAGTTGTAGTGCTTTAATTAAGTCAATAAATATGTGAGCATGTTAAATGTCCTTTCAAACACACACACACATAAATCATCATAAAATACTCAGCTAATTAATTTTATGTGCTTGGTAAAGACAACGTAAATATTTGTTTTAGTTTAATGTTAAGTCAATCAAATCACAAATTTGCTCGTATTTTATTTGCATATTTCACTTAAAGTGTCACATCAAGGATACGCACACACAGGACATACAACCACACATAGATACATTCAAGGACTTGTCATTGTGCACACTTGACACTTGCAAATCATGAATACTTTCGTCTGTTTACCTTTTCTGCCGAATGTCCTTTTGACTTTTTTAAGCACAAATTTATCAAAGCACACCGAGGCAAAGAAAGAGAAAAGAGAATTAAAGAGACAGAGAGAGAAAAAGTGAAGTCAATTCATATGCAAATATCACAATCTGTTGGCATGTCACATATTTTTTTTTGTCAAATATTTAAACAAATTTCTATGCAAATATTTGCAAATTGACTGCTCACAATTATTTATCTTTTTCTCTAGTCTCATAAATAGTTTACACAAATATTCACAAAAACAAATCTTTTTTTATTAGTCTACGAAATTTTAAGCATTTTAAAAACTTAAGAAACGAATTTTCTATTATTGCTTCAGTCGGAATGTTACTCATTTGAATGAGTTAAATATCAAGCATACGTATTACATTTACTTTTCATTTTATTTCTCATAAATATTTTCAACAAAAGCATTTCGAAAACAAAGTCTATAAATTTAAGGCATTTTAGAAAGTTCAGGATTATATTTGCATTTTTTGTTTAAGGAATTTTTCTGCTTTATGTGGAGTGAACATTAAGCATACGCCAAGTGTGCTCGCTGAAAAATGCAAAAACCGTCTGAGTATTTGAAAAACTTCAAACATATTTATTTCTTTCATTGTCGAGTTCACAGAAGTATTGTTGTAGAGTGGGTTGTATATATGTAAATTAGGTATACGCCATGTGTGCTGCCTTTTAATGTGAATAATTAATGGAGCAATCAATTAAAACTCACACTAAATCGCTTTGAGTAGCTTGTCCTTTAGGTGCCGCTCCTTTTGTTGTTATAGTTGTGTTGTTGTTACCTTCTGGGAAATTTTGTGTCAATTTCGAATGCAAATCCACTTAATTAAAGCAATTTGAATGCAATTTTACGTCTTCAGAATGTGTTTGATGCATTAAAAATGCATTAAGCGACATAGACACATTCGACATTTGTGTTGTTTCCCAGATGCAAATACAAGAACAACAACAACGCTCTCAGCTTTGCCTAACGACGCATTTGACAAATGAAAATTGCATGGAGCTTGAAGCTCGGAAACTTGGCCTGGGAGCAATGCCTATATCAAAAACTTCAATTACTAATGAGGCGAGTGCCTAAAAGCAAACACAATGTTGCACTAAAGGCGACCCTTCTGGCAACAGGATGCGGCCGCGTAATAAACATTTTTATGAGCATCCCGTCGAGAGAAAAAATCAACAACTGGCATGTTCTCCAAATCTTTTACAGCTTCAAAAGTATAGCAAAAATTATACCCTTTGGCAAAAGTATAAAACAGAGTTTAAAAAAGAAAATTACATAGCTTTCGAAAGTAAACATGTTTGATCAAATTTAATATAATTAATATGAACCTTAAATACTAAAACCTAACAATTTATTTCAAGTAAATCTATTTATTGTATAATATACTATATCAACACTTGACAATTGGATATAAATGAAATATCTGACATTTTCAGAACACCGAAATTTCGTTCTCATTTAAATCTCTAACGATTTGTGAAACACACCTGCATATGTCCTTCTCCTCCTCTCTCTTTCCCACCTTCCTTTCGCCGCGTCGATGGCACTCGTCATATGTCTTTATTTATTTAGATTTACCGTGTGCTTCAAAAAAAGAAAAAAAATAGAAGAAAAGAGAAGCGTATAAACACGTAGCTTATGCATTTAAAATAGCATAAAATGCCATAAGCAGCCCAACTCTGACTGTCTGATGGCACTTAACGACGGCGCAGGACGAAGCTCAAGAAATGTCCTGATCTTCTTGATGCAAAGCGCAATCAAAACGACGACGACGACGATGGCAGCGACAGCAAAAAAACACTTCAGGCGCCAAGCTGAGCATTCCAGCCATGTCACATCGTAAACACTGTAGCCTCACTTCACAGAACACACACACACACAGCCAGTCACACACACAAAGCCACACACACACAACACACGCATGAAAATCTGTAATGGGCGCAAATTTGCGAGGTGAGCGCTTTTGGCACGAAGCGCAAGCTGAAGGCAAGAAACTGAGGGCTCAAGGGGATGTTGACTGTAGGGGGCAGAGTGAGGCTGCCATTAATGCATTTACTAGTTGGCCAGGTTGTTATACCCGTTATTCGTAGAGTAGAGGGGCATATTCTAATTGTTGCCTTGTATGTTACAGAAGCCACAGCCACAGCCACATTTTTTTCAATAGAACACATATTTTTGGTTGTAAGCGTTTTATTTTATCATTGTCTATCATTCTAATTTATGGCTGTACAATCTGATAAATATAAAACTAGTAAGGTCTGTTTTAAGTTGTGGTTTTGTGTCCTTTAACATTGTCAAATGATCAACTTATTTCCATTAAAATATACTTTATAAAGCTATGTATATTTAATTTATAATTTATAATTTAAGTTGTAATAATTATGTTAATAACTTAATTATTATATATTTTCATGTAGTATCGGGTATCATAAAGTCAGGAACTCGACTGTAACAATCTAACATGTTGTTGTCGTTGTTGTTTTTGGTGTTCATGTTGGTGTTGGGCTTCGCATGTTGTTTGCACGGTCCAAGCAAACGACTTGACAAGTGCCGCAGCTGCAAGGACACGCCAGGCGCAAAGGTAAAGCTCAAAAATAACACAACTTACATCCACACATGTTTATTTACAACTATATGAGTGTAAGTATATATATATATATATATATACATGTATGAATAGATGTGTGTGTGTGTGAGCGCTCATCTAATTCAAGTGCTAAGAAACAAGCAAATTACAAGCATTTTGTGCAAGCTGCTTAAGCAAAATAAACGAGCTCGAGAAAAGTGCAAAGGTGAAGGCTACTTTTGGCCAAGGGCTTAACCTATGTGTGTGTACTGTGTGTTGTATGTGTGCGTGTGTGTGAGTAAATGACTTGCTTTTTGGTGTGTCATTTAAATGCATAACGCATCCAAACGCCTTAATCCAAATGTTGAACACGAAAGCAAAACAAAGAAAATTGAAGCAAAATCTGCAGACAAAACCGATTTAAAATTTCACTTTTTGACATATGCAAAATGAAGGTTATATGCAAAACACAGATAAATAAGTTATGGGGATTTTTTTCATCCTTTCTTACGATTTTTACATGAGTAAGTAAAAATATTTTGAAGTCACAAAAATTTGATTTCATAAATTTATATAAGTTTTAAATTAAATCACTAATTATTGGTATATTTTATGCCTTCCAATCCAATTTAACCAATTTCTGAAGAATAAATATAACACTTAATAGAAAGTTCTCAGGAACACTGACTATTAATATTGTGCAGCTTTTGGGCTTTTCGGATAAAGATAATATTATTACAGACGTATTAACTAATGTTTAAACTTAAGCCATACAATTTAAATGTTGATTGTTACATACACAGTCTTAACTGAGCGTATTACTTATGATTATGATACATTTCTGAAGAGCAATTTAAAGTTTTATGTGAATAAAGCATTTCAAATAATATCACTCTTGTAAAATATATCTAAAACAATTTATAACATTCATCAAATATGGTTCAAATACAGCGCAATGTAATAAGCTTACTAATAGAAATAACTAAAAGAGAATAAACACTTGGGTTAAATGTTAATTTATACATGTGCAGTTAAATGCATTATTTCATTGATTTAGAGTATAATATTTCATCAAGCATGTTATAAATTCAGATATTATTCACTTTATCAGCATTCATCATTCACATGCACGGACTGAATGCATTTGTGTTACATACTCATATTTGCCAAGCTGACCACAATCCAAATGCAGGGCAGAAGTTAAAACTAAAATAAACCCAACAAAACCAAAGCAAACCAAACTCAACCAGAGCTATACATTCAACAAACTGGACAAACAGTAGCAGAGAGAGTGAGAGTTAGAGAGAGAGAAAGAGAGGGAGAGACAGAATGAGATATAGAGAGTGAGTGTGCGATATCTGTCACACATGGACACACAAATTCGGGCATTAAATCGCGCCCCAAAATGATGTTGTTGCCCCGCGGCCTCTGTGAAGTTCCCAGTAAATTGTAATTACAGTCTGTGATGCGTATTTGGCACCAAATGCGATGCGAGTCGACAGAGCGACAAGTCAATGACGCTAATTCGATTGGCAAGCCGCTACAATTTAGTTCGACCAAGTTTGTATACATACAAACATACGCTGCGAATACTTAATAAAGAGTAACCAAATACAAAAATCGTTGTCTACTTTAAGGAGCATCGTATACCTAAATAAAAATATGTTCACTTTTAATAAGTGAACTTTGGTAGGACTTTTGACTATGTCTCTTTCTGTTTCTTCTATTGTATAAGTAACTCAAGGAGATCGGCAAGACTTGCCAGTAATCTATAACTTTTAAACAACTAACAGAATTGTTGTAAACATTATTTAACTGCATTTCAATAGCCAAATTAATATCGTGAAAACTATTGAAAGGCCTCAGAAGAGTTCCCATTTCTATTCCGCATTCAATTTAACTTGGCTTGCACCGCACAACACACCCAGCACACACTCATACACTCAGCATCATTCGGTTGAATACACTCAACCCGCATTTGTGAGTGTCGCCTAGTGAATGCTGCAAATTGCATGTTAGTTGCAGTTGCAACTTGCAACACATTTAACAGATGTGAGTACAAAACATTTTCACTTTCTTGCGTTTTGAACAGTGCGCAGTGTTGCGCATACGCAATGTATGCCAGTAAACAAGCAACCCGCGACAAACAAATTGGAACGCTATCGTTGATTTTCCAACTATAAAATACCCGATATTCGATTTAAATATACATATATGCATTAACAAAACTATACATTAACAACAATAAACTGCATAACTTTTAAAGCTGGCATTGTTTAATAACTCTCCTCGATACATAAATTGTAACGAGGAGAATATACCCTTTATATGCAAGGAGTAACGGGTATGACAACAACAACAAAACAGTTGCTGACACAAAATGTTATTTCACTTCAATTAAATGGATGCGCTGGTTGCAGCTGAAGTGACTCCGTTGTTGTTGTTGTTGTTGTTATGTTGCATATGAACTTTTCCTAAGTGGATGCTGACTGTGTGAGTGTGTATGTGTATGTGTGTGTGTATGAGAGTGTGTATTGTCAGTCAATTTAGCAAATGCCGGAACCGCGAAAGTTTCTTAACGCTTTCCGCATTTTGCAGCTTCTTCTTGCCGCAGTCTAAGCCAGAAGTTGCTGCTGGTGTCGTTGTTGTTGTTGTTGTTGTTGTTGTTGTTGTTGTTGTTGTTGTCAGACAGCGTAGAGTTTCCGTTGGTAATTATGTTGGCAACAGCAGTAGCAGCAGCAGCAGCAGCAGTGTGCGATTTCAATTTCCGCATTGCCAAATTGTTTGCCAAAATCAAATTCAAATTACAAAGCAATTTCTGTTCGAAAATAGCTTAGCACACAATCAGACAGCCGCTTTTCCCTATCTCTATCTCTCCCACTCATTCTCCATCTCTCTCTTCCAGAGTCGTTCACCTTTTGGAACAGACATCCGGCGGATATGTTGTCTAACATTTTGCAGTTTACAACATTAAATACTTAAACTTCTTGAATTTCAAATAGAAAAAACATTTAGAGTATAAAAGATAAAAAAAGAAATTTTTAAAGTCAAATTCTTTAATACTACTTAGTATTTAATGCTAATAGTATTCCTACTAACTGTAATCTATCTATAATTCATATTCAACTCTCACATTTATCAATATTAGTCATCAATTTTAAGTGGTTTGGTAAAAAAATCCTCTGTCGACGCTGCATTTAGCAAGGCCTTGACTTAGTTTTTATCATTTTACTTTGTGCTCCACTTACGCACTGAAAAGAGAGGAAAGAGGAGGGGAGACGGAAGCACTCTTATGTGCACACATTTGGTCAAGTTTTTGCATTTGCCTTAAGTTAACTTTGTGCTTTTATTAGACCCTGTTCTTCAAAAATAAAAAGGTTCTATAAAGTTTCTTTGAAAAGAAAAGTAGTTTTCATTTACCAAAATTCAACACTATTAATTAAAAAATTATTTTTCATTTTTTCTTTCCTCCTCTTTCAAGATTATTATATATTATTTTCTATAATAAGCACAGGGTTTCCTACAGCCAGGCTCTCTCTACTGTAGCCCCTACCTACTATTTTTAATTCGTTTAAACAGCAAAATGTGAATTGTGTGGTAAAGAAGGTAAAGTGGTAAAGGCTTAGAGGAGTTGGGGGGAAACTGTCTCACTTGGAATGCTCAAGGTCCAGAGCAGTGGACCATTACGTTAAGTGCCGTGAGGCAGGACACTCCTGCAGGATATGCGATGCATTTGTCACTGTGGAATGCATTTTAGCAAAATGTTTTGGGCTCGCACGTTTGAATTACATGACACAAATAGCAATGACAACAGAGCCACAACAACAGGATGAAGAAGCAGTTGCTGCCACTTGCCACTTGCCACCTCCTCTTCTCTCCCTCTCTCTCTCTTGCTGTCTTTTTCTGTTGTTGCCTTTGTGCGGCAGCTGAAATTAATATTTGCACTCAAAATGCAATTTTCCAGGCATTTCCCTTCGTTCGCTTTCCAAACCTCCCACCATCCTGTTGGTCCTGCTGTGTATTGTTGCCGTTGCTTTTCATTTTGCATTTTCCGTTTTAGCAGCATGACAAATGCTACATGTTATGCGCACTCGTAAATGAATTTGCCATTTCTCATGCCACAAGCACACACCACATTTTTAGTTGCCACACGTTGTCCACTCAAACAAACTTTGGTGCATATACATATATGCCCTATATACCCTGTATACACTGTATACCCTGTAGCATATGGTCAGGTGTCAAGGTTCGAGCCAAGGCAAACAGCTAGGCATAATTAAGCATCTGCTCCAGCTGCTTGCACAATAATTGCATTATTCATGAGATTTTCCTACTCTCTATCTGTGTGTGTGTGTGTGTGTGTGTGTGTCTGTGATTATGTGTGTGCTATTTTAGCGACTCAATTTCATAAGAAGCAAGTGTGCAAATGCTGTAAACAGTGTAAACAACAACTACAAGCTGAAGAACAAGTCTCAGTGTTGCACAGTGGATAAAATAGCAAACGTTCAACATTATTTTTAATTAAAAAAATTACTTTAAATATTTATAGCTCATCCTAAAAGCGATATTTATAATATTTTTTCTGTATTATGCTAAAATATTTAATTAACATGCAAATATTTTAAAGCCATATGTGTTTATTCCGAGTCTGATTAATTTTTATTTTGCTTTTAACATCTACATCCAACATCAAATTCGAAATTTTTAAATTGAAGTTATGTCTCACTAAATAGGCCAATCGTCCACTGTGCGTTGGTAACAAGTTCAAGAACTCTATTTGGATAGTTGCAGCAGAGGGGGAGAAATAGAAGGAGCCTGGTTACCAAGGAGGAGCCCGCAGCCAGGATTTTACTGTGTCGCCTTTTTGTTGCCTACTTCGCGGCATGTTTTAATCTCACAAGCAAATTCATATTAAAACTCTGCCGTTGACTCTCAAACTTGCAACAAAACTTGTTTATTTTGCATACCAACTGCAGTATGCGCACTTTATTCACACACACACATACACACACAATCACTGGCACTCTGTTCTGTTGTATTTACTTTTAAGTTTTTGCTTTTGGATTTTGTTTTTTACTGCAATATTGTGATGGCCCAATCTAATGCATTTTTGTTGATTCAACCAAATGCGGCAGCTGAACGAGAGTGGCAACATCATTAGTTAGCAACTGCGGTGGCATTGTGACACCTCTGAATAATAAATAAAATTAAAGTTATGAAGAGATGTAGAGAATTATAGAAATTGGCAGATTACATATAATGAATCTGCAAAACTATAAATTCATTAGTCTTATTTGTTAAAGCGGATACATTTAATAAAAAACTTTCAGACTAACTATTAACTTACTCACTTTGAAATCACAGTTTTAACTTCATCCTGGACGTGGCCAAGACGAGCTTTTAGCTCATCACAGTCGACTGACAACAGCAGCTAGAAAAAAAACAACAACAAGAACATTGCATGCAGTGAATGCAGATACAAACATATAGATGCAGATACAAATACAGTTGCAGTAAAAAATAACGTTACAGTTGCAGATACAGATAACGAGATTCGTGTACACTCTGGAATTTTGCAGTCGTACATGGAGGAAGCTTGTCTCGCCGCCAGCCAAAACAAACATGCAGCGAAAATGCTAATGAGCCTCTCTGTAATTAATTTTCACAAAACATACACATACTCAGAGCAACAGAGAGATAGATAGAGAGAGCGAGAGAGAGAGATAGAAAGAGAATGAGTAAGTGAGTGAGAGCACAACATTTGCTTGGGGAAATGCAAAGCGAGAATTGAAGATGTGCGCAACAAACTTTTGATGCAATTTCAACTAATTAAAATTGTATTACCTGGAAAATACTATAAACTGAAAATGAAAATGAAAATCTCTCTCGTGTTAATAGTATTTGTGTTGGATAGAAAAACTAATTGAATTTGTCATCCAACAGTTAAATAGATGGCTTCAAATGGCTGCATTACGTAAACGCCATGTCAGCCGTAAAGCCGCAAAGCGAAAAACGAATAACTAAAAGCAAATCTGCTTGACAAATAAAGCGTTTTCAAGGGCAAATGTAACATATTCATGAGTACACTCGTAAAAGTCATGAATCACAGTCGTGTTTGTATTGAAAACTTGCATATCCATATAATAAAAAAAAGATACGCGTATAATTTGACAATAATCCAACAGAGCAAATAACAAAGAGGCGTCTGATCCGACTAACAAGTCCAAAAGAATACGCTACTGACACTTTTGGAATTCCTTTCTTTTAAGTACAAAATATTGTACGTTTATTTTTGAGTATTTTATTTCTAAATTTTAGTTCTTATTGTATTTTAAATTCTAAGAAACTTAAATGTTGAATTGCTGGGCTTGTGTTAAATTATTAATATAAAATATTGGCTTTTATATTTTCAGTTAATTTAAACTCATGTACTTCATTTATTTTAAATGATTCACAATTTGTTTGAAAATTGCTGATAGTTGGCATTAATTTAATTAAAAAATAAGTTAATAAAAAAAAAGATAATTACCTTGTTCAACTATTACAAATTGCATTTCCCTTTAGATATTCCCTAAAGTTGTAGAGGAGCCGAGCTGAGCTCAAGGAGCGAGATGAAGCGGCAAACTGAAACTGAAGCTGAAGCAGGAGGTTTGGCTTTTTCACATCGTAGGCAATTTATTGTACATGAAATGAGCATAAAAAAGCTGGCATAAAATCAGAAAATAATCCAGTGGCACATCGAGGATGCCACAGCAACCGCAGCAGAAAACAAATTCGAATGAAAAACTTTCTAATGAGTCCGCATTACAATTTCAAATTTGTAGCGCAAATTATTATAAAAGTTTTGTGTGCTGAACAACATACTCGTCCTGCCGACTTCCCCTCATCCTGTTATCCTTATATTTATACACAAGTCGACATACAAATGCCACAATGATTTCACTCTCCAGCACACACACACACACAGACAGAGAAACGCATAAAGTCACACAGATACAATACTGTGTAACATTTATGGTTACGGATACACAAACTTGTAGATAAAATCACAAGTATATTACGGCGCAGCCTAGTTTTTTGTCAGTCATAGAGTTTTGATATACCTAGTAGTTATGGAATTTTGATAGAGAGGTATATAGTCATGTTGTGCTCTGTTTAAATGTGTAATTAACTGCAATCATCTCAGAGAGCAGGAGAAAAGCTATTACTAGGGATAACAATTATAATTCTTAACAATTATAAAATTACACACAACCCTGTATCGTTTGTGTATTTATTATTACATTAAAGCAACTCGCAACTGATTACAGGGCGTGTTCAAATCAAGCACCGGTTTGGTAGTATTCAACTTTTGTTTATTTTATTTTGTATATGGTTGATGCACGTGGGTTATTTATGTAATTTTTCTATAGTTCTGGCAGTTAATTATTAATTTATAATTATTTGCCAGGCAGGCAGAGCTAGAGAAACAGAGAGAGAGAGAGAGAGAGAGAGAAGGAGTAAAAGTACTTGAAACAAAAGTTTCCGATTACCCATTAAAATGTTGCAACTATTTTGCTCTCAATAGGAGTCAGCAATTAAATGTTTTTGACAGTTTTGCCCATTTAAATGTATGTTCCAGCCATAGCCAAAAAAAAATTAGAGCTCGACAAATTGGTTTATCACGGCCAACGACAGAGGGTGGAGCGGAGAGGAAAATAGCAGGGGCAGCCGTGCAATCTCAAAACGAAATAAAATAAAACCGCGCACAACAATTTGCACCTAATTCAGTTTATTATTTCATGATTTCATTTATTTCAGCCTGCGGTCAACGTTTACAAAAAAATATAACACAACACGTATTAAATTTTAGAAAATCAAAATGCTGACTTTTAAATTCCCTTACTTTTAAGCTTGATTCAAGTAAAGTTTTGAAATTGAAAATTAATTGAAATCAACTTAATTTGCATGCAACTGTTTAACAAAGGTGAAAAAGATGGTTAGCTTTTTTATTAGCTTTGTTTTATTTTGAAAAAATATGTAGCGCAATTCTATGGTTTTTGGTTACCATATTTAATAAAACTGAATTTTTCTCTTTTAGATTTGAAATTGATCAGCTACAAGTATCATTTAAAGAAACTGAGACACAAATGCTAAAGTTGACAGTTTATTTAACATTACATAACTGCATGACAACTCTATTCTAAAGCAATGGCAAACTACATAATGATGTAGATATGGCTATTGTTAGGGTATGCAAATAAGTAGAGTTGCCTTAAATTCAGTTGGAAAGTGGATTTAAGCACGAAAGTTTTGAGTCGCGGAATCACAGAGTGGGAGTTAAAGGCAGAGGGGCAATGAGATGAGATGAGATGAGATGAGGCTGTAAATAACTCAGTTGTGAGTTTTGGCCGTGTTTATTATGTATGTAATACGAAATTGTTGCATAAGTAATTTGCATGCCACAAAAATGCGTGTTTGAGTGCTGTTTTGAATATTTGAATCATTTTATTTGGCCGGCACTTAGACTGTGGCACAGTTTTGTGGCAACAGCCGCAGTCGGTTGCACTTGCTGCGCTATCAATTATTTAAACAAAATGACCGCCAAATTTGCGCCACATGCCCCCGGCTGCCACCATTGCCACCGTAGCCACCATTGCCACATTGCCACAGTTTGTGCATTTAGCGCGTGACGCATGAATTTAGATTAAACAATTTAGCGGCAAAGTTGAATCCGCCTTTGCATTTTCCATTGTTTATTATTTATTATAATTTATGCATAATTTTTACTCTATTTATTTAGTCGCTTTTATTGTTCAGCTGCCAGTTGCCACTTGCCAGCTGCAACAAAATGAGGCCAACAAATAATTGTTATTTCGTTTAATTATTATTATTATTATGTGGCATAAACAGGCGCAATATCAACAAGCTATTTAATACGCATTCATTTCCCAAATACGATATTTCATTATCCCACAATCGGTTTCCTTTTCGAAAGCCACTTTGGATTTAATTCCACATACGTAAATGAACCACATTTCTAAGCTTACCCTCAAGTTATATGAGGAGCTGTTGATTATATTTCAATCCTAGGAGTGTGCAACGAGTATTCACTTCCATTTACATTGGGAATATAAACAAATATTTGTATTTATATAATTATTTAATTTAAGTAATCATGGATTTAATACAGTTCCTATAATCGAATCCTTGACTTAACTGACGTCTCAATTACAGCTGGATTATTACTTTAATTAATTCCATGAGAATGTAACTGATAGCTCGCTGCTAATTTAATGGATAATGAATTTTGTAATAACCCAGTATATTAATTTTGGAACTTTATAATCATCTTGATAAGGAATAAACTATGAGCAATGCGTGCTTATCGATTCAGTCAATCGTATTCATGTCTGTTAACAAGACACTGTCCAAAACTATCATCACTATAGATAACCTATCAACTAATTTATTATATTTGGTTTGGATTTGGTATGAAAATATGTTCTCCCTTTAATGGCTTATCGATTGAGTCACCTTTCAATGCAGCTATTCGATAGGTCATGTCTGAAATTCCATTCAAGACTTGCATTCAATTGTCTGCATCTTAGCCATTTATCAACATTGTATGCAGCATTTAGCAGTTGTGTGTTATCGATTAAAAGGATCTGAGGAGGAGGAGGAGTTGGAAGAGGGGAAGGATCGGAGACTCAAGGCACGGATATGGCAGAGATTCATGCTACCAATGGCCAAGCCATTGTGTGGCCATTCAGTTGCTTTGTTAATTGCACTAACAAACGTCTTCTTGTTGGCCTGGTCAATGGGCAATAAGGGGGCGGGGACGTGGGTGGTAGGCTCAAATAGCACTTGATGTGCATTCGACATTAGTTCGTTAGTTGCAGCAACACTTAAGGGGGTTGCAGGATGCGGCTTAAGGTGCAGGCTAAAGTACGACTCCGATTACGGGTCCGAGCTTGGGTCTGGTTACGGGTCTAAAGAACTGTGACCTCTTGGCGTTGCGGGGCCAATTTGATAGCAAAAGAGGCAAAAGTCAGTTTAAGAAGAAGTCAACACACAAATATCTACATAAGTAAATGCAAGTATGTGTGTGTGTCTTCAGGAAACACCAGCATGAATAATAAAGGACGAGCACACAGACACCAGTGTTGTCAGAAATATTAGTAAAAATAAGCGCGATTTTAAAAAATATATAAAGAAAAGTTGTAGAACACAAATGTGCTGAAAAGGAAAGGTAACCTTTAATTAGCTCGATCGTATTAAATTAAAATTGCTCATGCATTTATTCTTGTTCTATTTAAATAAATAAATCTAATTTTTAAATAAGCTCTACTCCTTAGGATATGAAGCACCCATGTGTCCCCAGCTCTTTATATAAAAGAAAAAAAGTATAATTCAAAACATATATTTTTAAGAGGGTTAAAAGTAAGTTATTGTCGTTTTTTGCGTTTTTCTTTAGTTTAAAAACCGTTGAACATTTAAAAATATGCAGATACTAGCTTTAAATTATCTAAAATGGCAACGCTGGTACAAACACACTCACACCTAAATATGCAATATGTGTATGTGTGTGTGTGAGTGTGTAATGGCGACAGTAACAAAAGAGCTGAAAATTAAAAAGAGACAAGCAATTAAAATGGCTTACAACGCTGCGCTGACTACAACAACAACACTTACAGTAACAACAGCAACAACAACAACATCGACCATAGTCGACGGCAACAGCTGTAACTGTAATTGTTGTTGCCGCTCCTCCGCCACCTTCTTTGGCTCCTCCTGACTTCGCTCCTGAGGCATAATTGCTGACAGGATGCGACGCACGCGACCACTTCCGCATGGCAGCACCAACAGTAACAGAAGGGGTCTTCTACCCTATACCCTACCCCATTCCCCCTTAGCACTTCATCCTTCTTCTTCTTCTTCTTCTTCATCTTCTTCTTTTTCTGAATTGGGGTTGCTTTCATAACGTTGGCACATTTTACGTGCAAAATAAATGGCAATCCGAGTGCAACAGAAATTAAGTGCAGTGCAAACAATAAAAGCCCAGGAGCAGCTTCTGGTCACGACTTCTGCTGATGCGTAAGTTCTCCGTTGTCTGTTGTCCGTTGTCGTTGTCTGTTGTTCGTTGTCCGTCGTCCTTTGGTCACCACAGTAGCTTCACTTTCCTGTTGGCTTTGCATAATGCGCATACGCAGCGTAAGCAGCCCAACATCAAGTGTTACTTCCGCTTTTAAGCGCCTGATGAGCACATCTGAGCAACAACAACAGCAACAACAACAACTATGTATTTCAATTGCATGTACAACAGCAATATGAACAACAATAATAGTGTCTCTTAAGTAGAACAAGACGAAATTTGCATGCTCTTTGTCTAACAATTTAAAGGTTGTTTAACCAATGAAAAATCCAGTTAATAAAGCTTTAGTTTATTTGTTCCACTCTGATGAAAGTAATTTAGATAAAGAATCATATAAAAAATATGCAACTACGTCTAGAATATATATTTTTAATGCTGAAGCAATTTGGAGGTAAAAATAAATGACCAAATTGACAATTCACAAGACAAGGGATTGGTTTTTATCTCTTCATTGTTTTCCAGTTTTTCCCCAAAACACCCTCTCTAAAAGTTTAACAAACGTTATGATAAAGTTGTTAATCCCTGTGCAAAATACTCTTGATCAACAAGGAAGAACCATAATAAAATACATGGAATATGAGCGCAGCCTGAAATCCAATGAAAATTTAAAAGTAAATGCAAGCTGTCCAAAGGCAATTCGTGGTCTCCTTTCCTGTACACATGTGTGTGTGTGTGAAAGGGGAAGGAGCCAACAACGGCAATCATAATAATGGCACACAATTTCAACAGCAATGCCTATCGGAAGTAAATCTCGTTGACCGCAATCTGTGCAACAGTCAGAAAATGCCAAGTACGAGTATGTGTAAAAAATATATAAATAAAAAAAGATTTAAGATCCATAAATGTCATGTAGAGTGGGATTAACTTCCTTTAAATCTCAGAGTAATATGTGCAATTGCATAATTGATATGATCTTAAAGGCCATTGAGCTACGTAAATATGATAACATAAAATCTGAAATAAGTTTGTTAGTTAAATACAATAATTTATAATAGCTCTCTCCATTCCACAGCTTTCAATTAGTTATTTCCTATAAAATTTATATTACAAATGTATATCAGATAAAAAACATTTGGAGCTCCTCTTTAAATTGAGCTGATGACAAGGTGTAGGACAGCTGAAGGTCGGCGATTGAGTACTTACTTTCATATTGAGCTTAACTATTTGTCACGACGCCTTTGGCGACAGTCACTGATTTCCTTTTTCCGTTTCTTACTTTTTTTTTGTTTTTTTATTTTTTTTTCCTGCCGTACTGCATCCTTGGCAACGACAACGTGCCTGAAACGTGGTGCCACTTTGATTGCCGACTCCAATTAGCGTAATATTCGCAATATGCTTTTCCCTGCGTTTGCTTTTTATTATTTTTTGAAATTCCGTTTTCACGACTTGTCGCGTCCCAACATTTTCCCTCCCTTTCCTTTCTCACACCCCCTCTATATTGGCTCCTCTTTTAGCTCCTTCACATAGTGCAGTAAGTTCAAGCAGCAGCTCGTTTTAATTGCTCGACAAGAAAATGTTCATATAAGTGCCGCACAGTTTTCTTTTATGTGCTGTGTCATTGCGCTTTTCCTTCAGATTGCTTTAAAAATGTAACTAATTAATGTTATTAAATATTTAACAAAGAATTGTTTAAAATGCATTAAAAACAAATGTAAGGATGTTTGTACCAGTGAATTTACTGATAACACATCGAACGTTAAATTGAAAGTGTCGAGAGAGAGTAGGATTCATTATCAAAATATATTTAGATTCTTTGAAACCGTTAAAATTGATTACACTTATATGGTTTCCCTTTTACAAAAGTGATCCAATCTACCAGCGAAAAAGAAATTTAAGAATGTTGATAGTGTGGCAAGAATATAAATGGTATCTGTTCATTTAATCTTCACTGATAACTCAACGCACGTTCATTTATGTCTAATGAGGGGTATCAATATGACGGCCTATATCAATTAAAACGATGTATCTTTCATCGAATTCTCAGATAACTCAACGAACCATAAGTTATGACTATCGACAGAGCGGGATCCAATATGGCCGTCATGGCTGCAAGTTCATTCACAAAAATTATTAAGATAGTACGCTGCACACGGTTCGACCGGTTGCTTAATAGATTAACAACAATTGTAGCGCAGATAGTAGAGTATTAAGAAAATGGGCCGTTGCGTGCCGCATTATCAGTCACCAATAACTCTAGAAAATAACAAAAATAATTAATCATACCTTACGCGAGAGTGCTCGACTAATAGATAGCCTGTAGACACACTGACTGCAGTGTGAACTATGTGTGTATGTATATACAAAATTTAATCGATGTGTTAAGTCAGATAGTTAACATAACTTATAGCTTTAATGCTAGAGAGTACAGTATAGGCCACAAACAATTGATAGACTTAATATTAACCGAACTTAATTCATTATTTACAAGCAAAAAAAACAGGGCACCTGGCTTCTTTTATTCCTCATCTTTGATGCAATTCTCAACCAGTTCACGCAAATTTGGATTCTCCATGGCTGCCGCAATTCGTTCCTTATCATTAATTTGCTTGTTAACTGTAAAGAAAGTTTTTATAGAGGTGGTATTGATAAAATTTGTGTAATTACTTACTTTCTTCCTCTGTTTGATGTGCACCTTTCTTTATGTAAATGTCCAGCTTTATATTATGCGGTAGACCACGTTCCACCTTGACGCGTATACAAAGTCCAATCAGCGTGGCAAGGGAGCAATGTGGCACCGTGGGATTAAATTCAATACGCACCTTTGAGATGAAACAGATAGATAGATTTCTTTAACTAAATTTTAAATGTAATACTAAGAATACCAATATGTGATCAAAATATTGAAAGGCTGAGATAAATATAATGTAAGCAGTTACAATTAGCAAAAAAGAAAATTTGAAAAGCAATCATGAAAAATATAGAATTAAATAATGTATATTGTATCTTGTTTTTGTAGTTTTGAATAGTATCTTGTTTGTATTTCTTGATTGATCTAATCAGTATAACTCTCCACTTACCACAGAGACATTTGAGCGGGTTGGGGTCATAACAAATATACCATCCTCGTATATGACATTCAAGTCCTCTAATGTGCAAGGTTTCTCTGGATCCCGTATACTGCGCAGCAGATCTTTAAATAATGTTGAATATATGTAAATTACATAATTTAAAGGTTTTTTTTCGATATGCTTACCGTAGATGGTCTCTTGCAGATCTGTAGCGTTACGATAGCCCAGCTCGTGGAGCAGAGCGTCCTCCCCATAAGCAATAACTCCATTATCCAATGACATTTCACTTGTTTTCCGCACAAGTTCTGCGGTTGTTGTGCTGTTGCTGTTGTTGCTACCACTGGCGACGCTGTCCGACTCAGAGAGTTTGCGCTTGATGTAAGACAACATATTTATTTTTTTCTGCTATTGCTCTAATTATTCCCTGTGTATGTGTGGGTATATAGGTGTGTGTGTAATTGTTCTGTTGTTTGGCACGTTTGATTGGGGGCCTCTTATCGCCTGTGTTTTTTATCTTTTCGAGTTGTGTCGAACCTAGTTCCTCGTGTCTGTGTGTCTGTGTTGTTATTGTGCTCTTGGGCAATGCAGCTAATCTCTTTGATTATTACTATTGTAAACTTTGATTTGGCTTTTGCATTAAAAAGTTTTGCATTTTAATTGTAGTTACAACTCGACAAAAATTATACAGCAAATTTAACAAACAGCTGATTATTGTTTTGGTCAAAGTCTTCTTCTTTCTTGCAGCTGTCGTTCAATAAGAATCTAGTTCAAAAAGTAAACAACATGATAGGGACAGCGCTAATAAACAAAAGACGGCGCCACAACAGACAAAAGATGGATTTCACAGAGATCCTCCTACTTTAGTTAGGTCACAATATGAAAGGTGGCGCTTCGTAGTTCCAAATGTGACCAGTGGAGGCGCTAGCAAAAGAAAACGGTGCGTTAAATAAAATTAATTTTTTAACCAAGAAACAAAATTTCAACAAAATAAAATATAATTTGAAACTAATTAAAGCCGCTTCTTTTAAAATATGTCTCGATGTTCCTTGCCAAGTTCCGTTAACAGACGTTGTGGAAATCTGGGAAATTCATAAAAGTTAAGAAAAACCCATATAAAATGCATGCAAGTTTCAAGCGGAAATGTGCTTCTGAAAATGTGCATCTATTAAAAAGATTCTTTTTTAATATTTTTTTTTTGCCCGCTTTTTCCTTGGCTTTTTCTGAATAAATTAATCTCATTTGCCTTCTCTTCCCGTTAGAAACATATTTTTTCCGGTTAATTTAGCTTCATGGCCCATTGTACTTAGGTAGGAATGTTTTTTGAAGCAGGCTTTGATTTCGATATTTCGGCACTTGAGCGACAAGACGTTCTATTTTATTCATTTCGTTTTTGTTAGTCATACGAATTGTTTCTTATTTGTGAAAGCTCGTCGAACGGAAGCAAATCTCGCTTTTTTAACCTTTTGAAAAATAAAGGAAAAAGTTCGTAAAAAGCGAAAAAGGTCATCGAATTGAACGTGAACGAAAGTGGAAAAAGGTAAGTGAATTTGTATAAGAATTTGTGTGCAAAAGAAATTCGAAAAAAACATGGCCTAAAATAATTTTCGGGAAGTTTCCGTTACTTGCAAGTGTGTTTGTATGCGTGTGTGTGCATTTTGCGCTCTCTCTAAAGATTCTTTCCCAAGCGGCTAGCAGTTCGTTCCCAGTGTTCGTTCAGTGCACTCTAAAATCTCTGCGCTTTTGAAAAACTTTCAAAGGGTTTTCTTTTTAATTTATAAGAAGTGTGTTAGCTGTTTTATTTAATTTGTACAATTGTTTTATTTATTGCATTTCCTTGCAGTTCATATACAAAAATGGTTGCCGATAATGTTAATATTGCCGCCGCGGATCAATCCTCGGCTTCATCTGGTGTGTCCATTAAAGACGAGCTGCCAAATGGGAATTACATCCTGGTTTCTGTTGACATTGACACCACTGGACGTCGTTTAATCGACGAGGTAAGTGTAAATTTGCACTTGGCAATGACAAATGTGAAAGGTTAATGAACTTTCGGTCGTCCATAACCCCACTTTTTGTGTGCACTTTCCAATGGAATCTATCTTTTTCTGGCAGATTGTCCAGTTGGCCGCGTACACACCGTCGGATCATTTTGAGCAATACATTATGCCGTACATGAATCTGAATCCTGCTGCCCGTCAGCGCCATCAAGTTCGCGTCATTTCCATTGGATTTTTCCGTATGCTGAAGTCGATGCAGACTTACAAAGTGAGATTTGACCAAAGAAACATGGCGGAAATATTATTCCAGTTGCTATTCCAGTAAAATAATTTTCCATTCTTATTCAAAACAGATCATAAAATCAAAATCAGAGGTCGCTGCGCTCAAAGACTTCCTTGACTGGTTGGATCAGTTGAAATCGAAGAATCCTGATTCGGATGGCATTGTGCTCTTCTATCACGAGGAACGCAAATTCATACCCTATATGATTTTACAATCGCTGGTGAAGTACGGCATGCTGGATAGATTCAACAAGACGGTCAAGTGCTTTGTTAACAGCTTTAATCTGACCAAGAGCTCAATTGGCGACACCAAGCATTACAGTCTTCGCAATCTATCAAAGATTTTGAACAAATCGAAGGAGGAGAACGCTAAGGACAGTAAAGAGAATGTGGCCGATAGTAGTGCCAACAAACACGGTAAGAATGGAATCCAAAAAGAGCGAGATGAGTTCGACGGCAATGCCAGTGTTCGTGCCAAGCTAGCATATACTGTGGCCCTGCAACTTAGCAACTTGAATGATAGCCATCAGCCGGAATCTGTGGAGGCTTTGGGAAATCTATTTAATGCCCTCAAACCCTTCACCGAACCCGTCAGCGGTGATGTCAAAGAGCTAGACACACAGAATTTGCAACTGGAGCGTCAAAATTCTTTCCGTCCTGTGTTCTTGAACTATTTCAAGACCACGCTTTATCATCGTGTACGTGCCGTCAAGTTCCGTATTGTGCTAGCCGAGAATGGTTTTGATTTGACCACGTTGAACGACATTTGGACTGACAAGTTAGCCGCAGGATTGGACACAGCATTGAAGGGTATTTCCAATCTTAAGGACGAGGACAGGACCGAATTGGTAGAGCTGCTGGACAGTTTCTTTGATCCCGAGAAGGCTACCATCAAGCCTGTCGTCAAACCGAACACTGTTCGTCGTCGTAACAAACGTAATGGGCTTACCCAGAAATCAGCTTCGAGCGCTTCACATTCCGCCAGCGATGAGTTTGGCGCTGGTGGCGATAAGTCACAGAGCTTGTCCTCAGTGCCCGACTCGACCACCAAGACACCATCGCCCAACAAGAGCGGCGGCAAATCTCAACGCAAACGCAATTCTCGACCAATTCTGAAAGTCAAGGAGGTGAAATCCACAGAGACATCCCTGAACAACACAGCTTCAGCTGGCATCTCGGTATCCAGCTACGTTCCCATTGCAGCCACAAACTAATCCCCAGCGGCGCAAACACGTAAATTCCTATACACTACTTCTCTGCTTTAAGTAGATTTTAGAGCTTATTTGCTTTTTAAAACTAATTTAAATGCTTTTTAATTTATCTTACGCTGCGATATGTGTTTGTTTATATATATATTTATATATGTTGTTGAGCATATCCAGCGTAAAAATGCGCTTTTTAGATATGTTATTTATGCCCAAACGCCCAATTGGATTTTTGAATACGTTAACAGTGGCGTTTTGGACCTGTTATTATTATTATTATTTTATTGAATTTTTGAAATAGAAAAAAATTTAACCATTAGTTTATATTTTCTTCAAATAATTTCTCAACACTTACAGCCACGTCGAAGAAAATTTTAAAAACAATTCGATTGGAGAAAAATCAACACAATTTGACAGACGATTTAAATGAGAAGAAAAGAATTCAAAATGCGAACTGTTTTCCTTTTTTGAAGAACGAGACAGATTAGAAACAAATTAGTCTAAATTCTAGAGTGACTGTATAAATTTCAAGTTGGTAAATATGCAACATGTGGACATGTCTATGTGTAAAGGACATGTAAGTGAAATGAATATTGGATGCATATTTAAGTTAAACACAACAAATTACAAGAGAAATAAGCGGTGAGGTATCGCTAGACGTACACTATGCTGCACTTCGCAATCGTAACACAAATCAAGCTGGAACCAAAATCCATTTCACACTTTATGTATATATATGTCAAAAAAGGAATCATATATCGTTGCGTTTAGGGCATAATTTTCCAATAATAGAAGAAAAAAAATTAGACACGATTGGAAAAATATGGGCTGGTAAACGCCTCGATTAGAACAACATTGGGTAAACCTAGGAACTACTGAAATAATCCGTTACAAGCATGAAGGTTACCCAATGTTATGGAATCTCGCAGAGCCTCAACTGAATAATAATAATAATAATGATAGATGAGGAGGAACTTTAGCTAAAGTACTGAAGAAATCAACTATTTACACAACTATATCGATTATTCTGAAGAGAGAAGAAACTATAATCCTTAACACTCATATAATTTCGCACATATGTTTGTAATTGTTTAGAAAAGAAGAGAAACTACAGTAACATATGTACGTATACTACATCAATTTATTTCAAGCTGTATTTCACACAATTGTTTCATGTTTACACATATAAGTTGTCATTCAATTTCAATAAAAATATGAAATTGTTAAGCAGCACAATTTGTTTATTTTAAATTTGAAAAGTATTTGTGGGGGTGGTGCCGCCATCTCCTTTTTGTTGGCGCCGCCGGCTGTCATGGTTGTTTACTTTTTGAACTACATTCTAGCTGAAATCTGGCAATGAACAACCACTGGTTCCGACTCATTTGAGATTTTTTTTGAACGGCAAAATTTAAATTAAAATTAAAAACAACAAGTAAAAGCAATAAAACAATTGAATTTTAGATAAGGGTGAACATCTTTTGTTGGCTTTGCGAGCCAATTGAAAACATGAGAATCCAAGATTCAAGAAATCAAGTTCGTGACAAGTTCGCCAATAATATCAAGTCGGTGTTGGTCACGATTTTAGTGCCATCCCTTGTTTGCTAGCGCCGCCTTTTTAGAACTACATTTTGTCGTGTAAACTACAAAAACTGTGCAAACGGCCAAGTGACGATTTTACTGATCTTGCTTGGCGTCGCGATCAACAAAGTTTGATAACTAAAATAATAAATTATAGTTCGTTTTAATTGCACATTGCATTTAAGCGTCTCTGCTACGCAACATGGAAGTTGATCATGATGATCAGCAAGAAGCGCATACGTCGTTCTACGAAGATACCCTGGATTTTGGCTACTTTAACATGGCAAACGGCATGCTCATGGACATTGCAAAGGAGCTGCGTGACAAGTTTCCCACCGAAGGACGCGTTTCATTCTCCCAATTGAACACCATCTATTTGGCAGCACGTAGTAGCCAAATGATGAGATTTGTTGAAGCCCTAAACACCATCAATTCAACTGATATGCAAACGTATTTGGTTAATACGGTGAGTGTGTGTGTGTGTAAGTGCGCCTCCCCCTCCCCCATTATTAGCTGTTGTTAATTTATTTTGCGTAATGTCCGCAAATTGACTACTGCGTCATTAATGAAAATTTCCACCTATATATAGGAATTGTTTTTATACGTGTACATACATACATATATAATCGGAATAGAGCGTATTTCTCGGTCAGCTCATTTCGCTTTTCTTTGTTTATGGCCTCATCTGGGGCGACCATCGGACCAAACGCGGTGCTCCCTCTCTATAACATCTCTATAAACATATACTATTAGTCAAGTAATTGTTTTGACAAAGAACTTAATATTAATATTTTTATTGATATTTTGTTTTGACATAACGGAAATTTTACATAACGGCTATTTTTTTCCTACTTTGCCCCTTACTTAAAAACTTATTAGATATTGCAAATAATTATAAAAAAAAAAGAGTCAAAAACCGAACATTTTCATACAAATTACTTGACTAACTGTATGTTTTTGTATGAGTGCATATATATGTATGTAAATAATTTTATAGCTAGCCAATAGATGAGATCGGGTCAAAGCGAGGTAAAGTAGTTGTTGTTAATTTCTAATTAATGATGCATATATTTTTTACAAGTGTGTGTGTTGTAAACAAACATGCTGCGTCACGTTGAATTAGAGATAGTGCCACAGTATTTGACTAATTCATCATTTGCTGCATTCAACGTGCGATGTTTCTGTTTTCTGGACTGACTAACATGAACTTGGCTCGTTGCCAGGATCTTTTAACAGTTCCTGCAATGTGCGTTGCTTCTTATTTATGAATAATATTTCCTTTAAATAAGAATACACAGATGAAATTTAAACACTTTGAATCTGCAAAATAAGCGACTATTTCAATTCAGTATAATGGTACAATATTACAACCAATTTATTATACAAATGAAGGTTTCGTTATTAGGCTTTTATACGTAGTTTAGTCCTAAAAGTCTTTGTTTTTTTTAAGAAAGAGAGCTCAAGTTGAAAATACTCATTTCTTTTCCTCCAAGCAACAATGTGAAAAATAATAGTTATAATCGCACAATATTCAAATAATCGATAATGCCGATTTTTGAAGTTAAACTGGATGGAATTTAACTTTTTCATTGGAATGTGAATGAACAGCTGCGAGCTGTAAACAAACCCCCTTTACTCCCCCTCCCTGCCGGTCACTTTTACTCTCTTAGCTGTCTCTCCCTGAGAGAGAGAGTTCACTACCTTGTTATCTCTTACTATCGCGATGTACTGTGGGTCAAGAAAATGTTCTAGCGGAGTTTTATGCAATTTTATAGGTTTAAACATTTACTATATTGTTTCCAATCATTATTCTTATTATTTTTCGATTAAAATTATAAACCCAAGGAAAACCTTATTATTTTTCAAGCTATTCAGTTCGTTACGTTAGGACAGCCTTTTGGACCACTGTACGATAGTCAGCTGTGCGTGCTTGGAATGTTCAGGCGCACGCTCTTCTACCCTATTGTTGAGAGTCCTTTTATTATCAACCCCCATTTGAGAGTATATGCATATGCAGGCATGGTGGCAATCATGGGGGTTGGGCGCAGGACACGAAATTTTATCGAATTTTTCGTCAGGACCTTCTCAGTTAGTCAGATAGGCAGCTGCCTCCAGTTACACATTTTTGTTGGCAGTTAGCAATGCACGCGGAGTTATATCGGTAAGGATATTGGGCATATATCCTGATAGTGCTAAAAAAAATTAATCGCAAACATTTCTGCAACATTTTTATAGTACACGCAAGCGATGGTACGAGTCCGCTTGGCCAGGAGCAAGTTTCTGGCGCGGCGCAAGCGACACGTTGCCATTAACCAGCTATATAACGTATCCGGCGGTGAGTGTATACTCTGTATTGTCAGTTTCTTGACCTAGTTGCTATTTCTGTTGCCAGCTATGGGCCAAATGTTGTCAGTCATTTAACCATTTAAAGCTAAAAACGCAATTTACACTGAAAATATCGAGTTTTTCCCTTGGACTTTGGTCACGTTGTCTGGATCTTTGCCTGCTTTTTGACAACCATATGGCAGACAAAGAGTCCGTGTGTGTGTGTGTAATATTTACATGGGCTGTGCCAAGAAAAAAGAATAACAACAACGACAGCGATAAAAGAAAAGCTTTCTTTCTTTCGCACACTCGTTTTTCTCGCAGATTTATGCAGCAAAAAGTGCTCGACGCACTATTTTCGGGCCAGCCTTGACTGTGAAAATGTGAAAATCATGTGAAAAACGAAAGATGCGCACGCATCTCATAAGCACAAAATAAAATGCGATACAAACGCTAAAAGTAGAGTGGAGACACAGTACAGCGAACAGTAATTATTTATAATATTTTGATAATTAATGGATGTATACGAATTTTAACTATTGATATACTTTCTTTAACTTCCTTATATAAGTAGAAATATTGCGTAAATATAATAAGATTTAATTAATGCAAGCAAATATTAAAAAATATGAAGTATTATTTATAATCAATGAGAGTCTAGTACCTGGAATAATGTTCCTTGGTTCTGTCCATCATCCCATCTCTTTTTCTCTACTCTCCACCTTTGCAAAGCTCACTGTACATAATTTACTCATATTGAATATCTCTCCTTCCGGCAGAATTTTGATCAACCTGATGGCCAATCCCTGACGCCATTAACCATGGCTGCAATGTCCGGTAATGTGACATTTGTGAAGACGTTGCTGTCGCACTATGATGTGGATTTGGAACGTGAATGCAATGTAATCTTTGATGGTCTGGTGGTGTATGGGGCAACAGCATTGTGGGTTGCAGCCGGCATGGGGCATCTGCAGATTGTCAAGATGTTGGTGCAAGCGGGTGCTTCAATCAATCACAATACGAAGGCGCAATCGTCGCCATTGCGTGCCGCATGCTACGAAGGTTAGTCAATGATTCTATTTAACATGCAACACTTTAAAAACAATTTAGTTTAAGAACAAATAATACAAAAATAAATATACATATATAGAATAAGAGAATCTGATTTATGCAATACCAATAATAAGTATATATACTTTTAGGTCGCTTGGACATTGTAGAGTTTCTGATTGAGCATGGTGCAGATGTGAATGCCACGAATTTGTTCAACAACAACACGCTGATGATTGCCGCTTACAAGGGTCATCATCTGGTTGTCAACACGTTGCTGCAGAATGGTTCTCGACCCAATGATCAGGCTCTTTGTGGTGCCACAGCACTGCACTATGCAGCAGAGAGCGGGCATCTGGATGTGGTTGTTGCATTGTTGGATCATGGAGCTACTTTGCAAAAGAATGAGGCGGGAATTACGCCAGCGTTGCAAGCTGCAGAGCGGTTGCACGAGGATGTGGTTGAGGCATTCATTCAACGTCCTGGCTTAATGAGCATGGAGGAACAGATCACAGCTTTGGAACTTCTTGGAGCTACCTATGCCAACGATAAGACCAAGTATGATGTGAATCGCGCTTACAGTTATTTGCTGCGTGCCATGCAACTGCGTTACAGCGACTCGCGGCATGTGGTGCGTAAGAAAGTGCAACAACCTGTGCCCGCCTACGACAGTTGGTTTGAGACCGAGAATCTGCCTGAATTGAATGCCATTAAGTTGAACCATCATTCCATACACATGGAATCCCTGGCCATTAGAGAGCGAGTTCTGGGCAAAAACAATCCAGAGTTACCACAAGCCATCATCTACCGCGGTGCGGTCATGGCAGATCAGGGACGCTTCGAGCAGTGCCAGGTGCTGTGGAACTATGCCATCGATCTGCGCATGCGCAACAATGTGAGTCGATTTTAAGCCCTATAAGGAATTTGATATATAATACCAAAATTGC
This sequence comes from Drosophila neotestacea, assembly GCA_035044365.1. Lineage (NCBI taxonomy): Eukaryota > Metazoa > Arthropoda > Insecta > Diptera > Drosophilidae > Drosophila > Drosophila neotestacea. The sequence goes on from JAWNMD010000155.1 coordinate 2,892,628, forward strand.
AGGTCTCCGTTGAACGTGATTTGCTGCGTTTTGCCCAACTTTTTGCGCAGATTCTGCGCGTGGAGAATCATCGACTGACACTGGATCATGTGCTGCCCGTACTCATCAAGTGTCAACAGGAGATTGAGAGCAACAAGCGCAAATGTCTCAACACAAAGCCAAACACTTGCGCTAGCTTGTTGCAGGATCAGAATAATCAGAACTGCATTACAGCTTTGTATTTAATCAAGATTGTCACACAGTTGGCGCGTCGCAAAAAGGATCAAGACATCAATGAGGAGCACATACAACAACTCTTCCTCGTTGTGCGCAAGTTCATCCAACAAGATACACGCCTTCAAGATGGCCAAACACTGCTCCATCTGGCAGTCAACGGTGTGACACCAGTTGATGAATTCTATACCAACGAAATGTGCAAGTACGTGAAGTAGTTTAAGGACTGTATTTAAAAGTAGTAGACGCATATCTTAGACCATAAAAGATACATAGATAGATAGATAGATAGACACAGATAGACAAGCTTCTATATTCAATCGTTCGACCATAAATTTAAAAAAGTATGTAACTAATTTGTAATGCTTTCTGATAGATTTCCCTGCTATGCCACTGCTTTGGTCTTGGTACATTGCGGCGCTTCGGTTGTGGCTGTGGATGCAGCTAGGAATACACCGCTACACATTCTTGTGACCAAGACAAATGCTTCACAGGATCGTCAAGGTGAAATGGCGCGCATTTTGCAGTTGTTTGTGGAGGCAGGAGCCCATTTGGATGCGGTGAATGCAGCTGGACAAACAGCAGCCACAGCCTGCAAGCAAGGTGAAATAATCTACCAAAGATATAAAGTCATTTAATTAACGTTTATTTCTTATGTTTACCCACAGTTAACTTGGCCAATCTGCTGCATGGTCATCAGAATGCGCACACGAGTTTAAAATGTCTTGCGGCACGTTCGATTGCCACAAATCGGTTGAACTTTAAAGGAATGATACCCACACAGCTAGAAGCTTTCATTCAAATGCACAGCGTGCACAAGGTGCTTACATAGATAGCCAAATAAAAATAAAAGCTTGGCCCAAATCTAGGCTAAAGAGGGCCATGGGCCAAACTATAAATTACTCAAGTCATTAGGAACTGTGTATATTTTGGAGTCACGGCACAACAAAATAATTAAATGTCTATCGAATTTAGTGACTTAAGTTAGCCAAATGCCAACATATATAAATTTTATATTTTTACACACTCACTCGCACACACATTGTATACTTATTTAATTTAATATTGTTAAAATTTGAATTAATTTTGTATGCAACGAAATTCATCAACTATTTATTTACTTATTTAGAACTCACACTTTGACTGACTGTTTGTTTATACAAAAAAAAAAAAGCATATGTAAAATTATTTTGTACATTTTCTATGTGTATTAATTAATTAATGTTAATTGTAATGCGCCGGCGGCATCGGTTAAATCAATTAAATTGATTTTGTTGTTCGATACCCAGACAAATAAATATCAAAATATGCAATTCGATTTAAAGTAATTTAATTTATTTAATAAATGTATTTACAATCAGAAAATCACAGCTGAAATCAAACTATGTACACTAAACTTATACCCTCTTTCCGCAATGATGTAAAGGTAAATTCGTTGCCGTTTTTATACAACTTTTTCCATATTTCAAATATAGATTTGTGACCTGTACAATTCCCAACAAATATAAATTTTTAATTATGGAAAAAATTGTACTAATGGAAAAAAATTTACGTTAACATTGTCGTGGAAAAATGGTATTAAAGCTCATATAGTTGCATCGCTAATCTTATAATTATTATTCCGCACCTGCGGATAAACCTGAGGCTGACGCATTACCTCTTCATACGTGGGAGGCGGAGCTGAAGAAAAGGCAATTATATCAATTTAAATTTTAAAGGAAAGATTGATAAGCCTACCATTGATCACGTAGTCCTCGTCATGCATGAAGGCAGGATTAATGACGGCATCTGTGGGATATGTACGCTCAATGGTGCGCTCCTCGAGCGTAGATCGATGCGAATAACGTTGCAAGTTTTCCGACTGTCGATGAAAGTTGTCCATATACTGATCCTCCTGTTCAATATCCTCGCTTTGTAGTTGGATCACATGCACGGAGGGACGACGCTCATTTCCTGTCTCGGCAATCGCATCCGTGTAGTTCTCGCCAAAACGAAATGGTGCTGACAGTGTTTTCTTACACTTGAGAAACAAGACGATCAATATCCAACCCAGTATGAGGACCAAATAGACAAATCCCAGCATGCTCATCGATAGGCCGCTCATAGGGGCCAAGTTGCCCCCTTAAAGTTGTTGGATTCCACCTACAAGTAGGCGTGGTCACGGCTTGTTGATGTCTATCAAAAAAATCGATAAACTTTAGCGAAAAGTCCTTGTCGAGTGGCCAGCTTTGTTCCGGCCCTGTTCATTGTTGTCGACAAACTGACAGCGCACACCCTGAGAAGGCGAGTTGGCTTTAATGCTATGGTAAAGCGTCGCCATATCACCACTGACCACAACACAAATAGCCACAGCAACAAGAGCAAAAGGCTAAAGTCGAGTGTGCTCAAATGTGAAGGACCCCATAATAACTTCAAGTTGTTTTTAAATTGTACAGGCTATGTGTAAATTTTTAATAATGGCTAAACTCATATATTTGTACCTTTTTAATATTGATAAAATTGTGTTAAACGGGTTACAATGTAACAAAGAGGTTATAAAATTGTGAGTTGAATAACTTTTGACTTTATTATTGAATCTAATATTTGAAACAGATCGCTAACATCATTACTCTTGTAGAGTTTTTTTTTCCAAATTGAGGAGCGGGAAAGAATCTAAAATAAACTTGATTGGACAATATTGACTTGGCTATTTATGCTGAGTCTGCCACGCTTGCTTCTTCCCACACACTTCCCTTTTACCATACATAGTAGACTCGTTGTACCATTTAAGTACAGGGTCTAGCAAGCGGGAACAGGAGTAAGAAAAACAGTGGGAACAAGAGGTTACAGTGCCAACTTTGATTTCTGTTTGAGCGACAGCCAATAAATTTGTAATCCTTTAAGTTGTAACTCTTATAGTCTAAAATTCATTAACACTACTCTCTTGTCTGTCACGTCATTGTCTCTTGTCTCTCAGGAGCATGAGCTCATTTCTCTGCATAATTAGGCAATTTGCGTTGGCCCAAAAGCGTGACGTCATACGCATAAAGAACGTTTATAGTCGTCATTTAACATTATGCGCCCTTTTTGTCAGCTTATATAAAATATGCATGTATAAAAATAGTTTACCAAATGGCCAAGTTGACCTTATGAGAATTTCACTTACCTCCTCCCTCCCCCATTCCCTCCACCCAGTAAATAACAATTGCAATGGACGAACTCGATTTTTTTTTCTTTTCTTTTTATTTAATTTTCAACATTTATTGTGTCCTGTTGCTTAGTTGGAATTTGTTTTGTGTGCTTTCTGTGTGGGTTAATAAATTATTCAAGCCTTACGCCTAGGGTCATGACTTACAATTCCTTAATCCTAAAAGCTTATGGGCCGTAAGGACAAGCCCCCACTTCTCTTTTTAAAATTTAATAGGCTTTAAGTGGCACTTAAAGGGGCGTTAAAAGAAGACAATTACTGTAGAAAAATTTTAAATGTTGTTATACAATAGATAGAATTGTTTAAACGAGATATAAGAAATATAAAAAGATAGACTTTTAATTGGGATAGATTATATTTACATAAAGTATTTCTATTAAAAGTATTACAAATATTCTACAGATAAAAAGAATTTTTCAAAAAGCATAATGCTTATAAGAGACAGTTATGCATGGATCGAGAATACGTATGTATATGGATATACCTGTTTATCATCAATATATAAATTTTGATCTATTTTCTTAAAGGCTTTAACAAGGTTACAATATTTATAGGAAATGCTTATTTATAAATTGGGAATACAGTATATACCATATTTTCAACGATTTAACATATTTCTATATGCACGCATTTAAAGAATAGACATAGAAAATAAAGATATTTATCTATTAATTGGGAATATAGAGACTTTTCTATAATTAATTTTCTCAATAAGTTTTTCGTATATTGTGAGTTAGTTTATGGCACAATTTGGTAAGTGTTTAGGCCAAGTATTTGGATTAGTGCAGGAATACTAACTAAAGTTCGTATCTATTAGCATATGTAGTTATTGTTATATATATGTATGTATATCTATAATATCGGTACAAGCAAAATGCAGTATGTTGCTTGTACTATCACAAGATCCAGTTTGAGGAATAGATTAAGTTCAGAGACTCGTCGTTGCCTGGAGCTTGAGGTAACGTGTCCCATTTTCTGCATCCGCCATTCGAGCAATGTGATCGGAGGCGGCATAGCAAGTAGTTGCTGTGGGCGTGACAGGTCTGCTGTTGCTGATGTTGTTGTTATTGTGCATGCTGCTACTGTGGCTGCTGAGACTTGTGTCCCCGCCATTGGCTCCGCTTCCCCCGTTGATGCCCACACTACGACGAATACGTGTGGCGCCCCATATCAACACAACCACCGAGGTAACCAGGATACCTAATCCCAATCCTGGTAGAAAGCTCTTATTAAGCGAGTCGATAACGTTGTAACTATGAAGCAATGTTGGCGCCGTTTCCAGATGAGGATGTGTCTGTTGTTGACTGCCTGCAATGCTGTTGAATTGCCTCTTATTCAACTGATAATCCTCGCCAGAAATATGCTCCACCTCCGGCTCATGGGGTATGTAATAAGGTCTACGTTGATACTGACGAGGCACGGAGTCAGATCCTGGACTGCTCAGCTGCAATTGCGTTATATTCGAGCAGCCAATATTGAGCTCCGCCTTGGGATTCTGCTCCTGAACCATGACAAGACAGAAGCGATAGCTGTGGGATAAAACAGATGAGAAAGGTGAGAATTAATTTCACATATTCACAAAAAAAAAAACACTCATGAAATCAAATAACTACTGGTACATAGAGCCATAAAACCCACCTTTCTCCAATGTCCAGGGAGGAGCTGTCGGGAACAATGACGCTGACTGTGTTCTGTCCATTGACTACCTTGCTCTCGCAATGAATCTGCAAGGAATGAAGGAACAGAATTATAGTAAGTATTATAGAATGCAGTACATCTCTTTATAGAGCTTACTCACCGGTGAATTGTCTATGAGTATCTCATTGATGTTCTCCTCCTTGTAGACAAAAATGGCATCGCACATGTAATCCTTCTTGCTGAGATTCAGCAGCCAAGTGAGAATAAGTCCATAATCCGCCGAATAGTGCAGCTCATGAAGTATAATCTGTGAATAGACAGGGAAAAGATTAAACTTTTATTTGATATTTCTTAACTTTTTAACTGATCCGACTTACCTCTTCGGACAGATCCTTGACATGTGATGATGTCTGATTCGGTTTGGCCAGCGTCTCCAGATGCTCCATGATATTCGCATTATCCTTCTCAACATTGTCCATGTCACAGCTGAGTGACTCCACAGGCACCTGCAACAATGGAGCGCCCTCCAGACGCGGTGGCGTCACACAGGATGCACTTAAGCTGGAGGATAACTTGGACACCTGCAACCACTCAGCAAAGGGTCGGATGCTGCAATCGCAGGATAAGGGATTCTCCTGCATCTGAAGGCTTTGCAGCTCATGAGCTCGATCCATGGCATTTCGAGCCACAATTGAGATGTCATTGCCCGCCAGTCGCAGTTCTCTTAGAGAAGGTAATGGTGCTATCAAATCCGAGGTGAGAGCACGCAGGAAATTATGCGTTAAATCGAGAACCGTCAACCTGGTCAAATGTTGCAGAGATGAACTCGATATGGCCACAATGCCATTGTAGCTAAGATCAAGACTGTCAAGTGCTCCCAATCCATAAAATGCATGATCCTGAAGCACATCGATCTGATTGTGACGAAGGGAGAGACTCACGAGACGGGAGAAATTCGCCAATGCTTTGTTTTGTATGCTCTTAATCATATTTCGATTGAGATTGAGATTCTCCAGATTACGTAGACCCGGCAGCGTCTGTTCACTTAGTGGACCATTTAGATTGTTGGCTGTCAAATCGAGTTGACGTAGAGCCAAACATTGGCTCAGAGCCTTCAGACTCTGTGGATAATCTCCTAGGCGATTTCCGCCCAGCTTCAACACCTCCAGCTTGCGAAGACTTCCAAATGTTCGCTGGGAGATGCTCGAGATTTGATTGCTGCTCAACTCCAGATACACAAGATTACCCAGGCTCACAAAGTCCGCTGTGCCTAAAGCTTTGATCTTATTGTTGGCCAAATCCAAGCGCTCTAAGGAGTTTAAAGTTGATAGAGCATTCCAAGGCACACTTAGCAAAGCATTTCCAGGTAAACCCAAAGCCTGTAGAGGTCCTTTGATTCCCAGAAAGGCAGACTTGTGCACACGCTTAATTTCCCCCGAAGATATGACCAGACCATGTAAAGAAATGCCATCAAAGATCTTGGCATCGCTGAGAAAGGTAACATTCCTCAAGGAACAGTCCAGCAGGGATATGGAATAGGGAGAACTTCTCAATCTATCCGCCAGTAACTGTAAGGAAAACCAGATCAAAATATGAGTTGAAAAATCGATTTTAATTATATCAAATAAATTGAAATAATAAATTCAAATGATTTTTTAAATGCAACTTTCGTGAATAAGTTTTCTTCTAAAATGCTTAATTGCTTCCAAAATATTTTAAGCTTTTTGACAGTTTAAATTTGAATTTTAAAAAGTTGTTCAACTCTAGTACTAATCATTTTCACATTCTCTGCTTACCAGTAGACCATGCAGATCGATGTTGCAACGGAGCGTGTGTGGCAAGTCGCAACCACACTCTAGTTCCGCATTGCGAGTACCCGAAATGTTGGGACACTTCCACTCCAGCTGGCCATCGGTGTCCACGGGAAGGGGCAGAGAAGAAACCTCCTCAGCTTTACGCTTTTTTGGCAAACTCTTGTTGAAGAATTTGGTTGTGGCAAGTTTAGATTTAACCTTCGGCGTGGCAGCATTGAAGGCGGGCACAGCAGCAGCTGATATCACATAAGCACTGGGCGTGGTCACAGTTGTACTTGCTGTTGTTGTTGTCGCAACTGTTGTTGGTTTTGTTGTTGTGGTATCCTCTAGAAGATCCTTGAGTTCATTGGCCGACGCCAGGGAGACGACCAACAACAGGAGACAGCAACTGTAAAAGGGAATGGAAAAGTTTCATTCAGTTTAATGGAAATTTTTGTTGTTGTGTTGTTTTTCTGACAAAAATAAAACGCTTAAAGATAGATTTGTCGCAAATTGCATTTGCATAGCTAAATGAATTGGAATTGTGCGTTTTTTTTAGGTCAAGCAGCGTTTGACACTCTGACACACAAACAAAATGCATTTTCACTTACATCTACAGATGCAGCTTGAGATACAATTACAGTTACAGATACAGATACACATCGAGATAGTGTTGTGTACAACATTGCGCTGATATGCAAGCTGACAATTTGCCAATTTAGCGCTTAACGCAATCAAAGGCGTGCGATTTATTGGATACGTGCAAGCAGTGAGATACTTTTTGCAACTTATTCTCAAGAAATGCATAAACAGCCGACGTTCTCATGCTAACTTCGGACACTTCCCAATTTCACAATATTTACGCACTCATGTACACAAATATCTGCGAGATACTTTTGTATGTGTGAGAAACTTTTGAATCTGATGCTAGACATTTCTCACTTATAAGAAGTTATGACTTGGATTTCCCAATTTCCTAATTTGCCCATAAGATACTTTCGTATCTGTGAGATACATTAACCGCCTATGACACAATTTTTCAAATATCTTAATATTTACGCATTAAATTAGGCAAGTATCTGGGATGTAGATTTGTATCTTAAGTGAGTATGTATTAGGTAGATAGAGAAGAATCTCAGCTTTTGACATCGATTTACTTGTCACACATTTCCCAATTTTGTAATTATCCCGCTTTCCACAGGGCATACTGAAAGCGAAAGCGAAAGCAAACGCAAAAGCAGAACCGATGAACCCAAAGTGTGAGCGAGAACGAGAACGAGAATGCAAACAACATTGTTCATGTGACAACATCTTATTGTTGTTGCATGCTAATTGAACTGTTTTTGTTGTTGTTGTGTCTTCTTTTGTTGTTGCAATGTGTGTCAATTTGTCTGCGGCATAACGAGCTCGTCACTTTGTCATTTGTCTAGCAAAAAGAATTGCGTACGAGGCTTTAAAAACCCAGATTTCCGAAGCTACGCGTGTTTAGTTGTAGTTGGACAGTTGCTGGGGAAGCTCTTTAGGATTAAAGTGGTCCAGGCAGCCAAGTCCAAATCCAAGTCGTAGTCCTACATCTGGAAAAATCCTTTCAACAAATGGCTCTCCCGCATATTAATTCCAGCGCCATTGTCCTGATCGTCGTCCTGCTGCTGTCGCTGTCCCCATCAGAGACGCAGTCCAAGCTCCTGACACGCTGCCAGCTTGCAAAGGAGCTTTTGCGACACGACTTTCCACGCAGCTATCTATCCAATTGTAAGTATGAAAGCTTCATAGGCACAATAAACTTTGATAGTTCAACCAAATTCTCAATCGAAGTATTAGTTGATATTGTTTAGATACTAAAAAATGTGTGTCCAAAACGGTTCCCTATATTACATAGCTGCCAAAGGAACAATATTTTAACTAGATTTACCAGCCGAGATTGTCTTATACATCCTGACAAAAATTAATTAAAATCTGATTCCTTTGTAATATAACTTCCAAAATAAATCCCTATTAACAATCAAAGATCGAATGAGATAACTCAATATAACTCCCAGACTGTTCAATTTGTATTGTCTTTAATATCTTGATATGATCTATTCGAAAATTAATACTATGTCACATAGTTCTCAATCTTCTGAAAATTTAAATTGTTGTTTGAAAAACCCAATCAAATATCAAAATATAAAATCTTATTATTATTAAATTTACAATTTATTACATTTGATTTTTATTAAATTTCGCACTTTTAGGGGTTTGTCTGGTGGAATCGGAGAGCGGCAGGAGTACATCAAAGTCAATGCAGCTGCCAAATCAGAGCGTTAGTTACGGCTTATTCCAGGTATGAGCATCGATGTTTAGCCAACTTGTAGTGCCATTTATTTATTCCATCCAGCCAATCAACAGATTAACAGTAAAAACTGGTGTCGCAAGGGACGTCGCGGTGGCATATGCAACATCAAATGCGAGGGTAAAAGACAACAACAATCAGCAAACAAAATGAAATATTTTATCAACTACTTATTTGAATAATTAATCATTTGCAGAGTTTCTCAATGATGAAATTTCTGATGACTCGCGATGCGCAATGCAAATCTTCAATCGTCATGGATTTCAAGCCTGGCCTGGCTGGATGAGCAAATGTCGTGGGCGCACGTTGCCGGATGTTTCACGTTGTTAAAGCCACAAAATACAATTTAAATTAAAACAGATTTAACCCTAACACATAATATATTTTAGCTGTTAACTTTAAGACTCGCTCATTCGTATCAATTATATAAATTTTAGGTATATATTGTATTTATTTAAGATTAAGTCAGTTCCTGGAATTCGCACAAAGTTTCCCCACCTTTCTCCTTTACTGATAAGAGAGAACTGTAGCTGATAAGAGAAGTGGAGAAGTGCAGTTACTCAGGTATATATATGCTTATACCCTGTAGTTGTCTGGCTTATCACTAAATCAGGCACAACAACAACAGTAAATTTATAAAGCGTAGCGCAAAACTGAGCGTCAATAAGTACAAGCTCTCTTTCGTACTCTTCTTCTGTCCCTCTCCCTCTCCCACTTTATTTGTTTTTGGACGGAGCAACGTAAGAATACTTAAACATTTTAATTTTTATTTTTTTAGTCGCCGAGTTGTGGCCCACAGTGTCGCACATGTGAAGCGCCAGCTCTCATTGAAATCGCTCGCAAACTCGAATACAAAAGAAGATATAGATACAACAGAAACAGACACAAATACAGATACAGATACATTTCGTACTCACACTCGCTAAACGTGTATAAACTAGTTATTATTTTTATTGTTATTCTTTATGATTGTTGCTGCTTCGCGTGCACAGTGAGTTAATTACCAAAAGGTAAACATTGTAATTATCTTGTAATTAAGTCAAAAGTTTTAAGCCAAATGAGGAAACTTGCCCAAAATTTGTTAAATACCTTCGCAAAGTATTCAATTTATTGGGGGGATATTCCCAAAAAGTAATAAATGAATTATTATGCACAGTCTATATTGTTGAATAAAAACCTCATCAAACATCATCGTGACATTTTGTTTTCTCTGCAATTTAACATTAATTAAAATTCATTTTTTTATGCCTTTTCTATCTTTATCTTCACATACTTTGTTCTGACAATTTGGCATTTGGCAGTTAGCAAAAGTGACGAAAAATATTTGAGATATCAACAACAAAGTCTGTTTTAGGGAAATAAGACAACCCCTTCTCTCCTCAAATAGAGCCCATATCTTGAGAGACAGTTGTGCTTGCTTGTTGTATCTTTAGTTGGGCTTTTGTTTACATAAAACAACAGCACGAAAAGAACATGTTGTGAAAATAATAGCAAAATATACTATTGTAACTACAATAACAATGACAATAATTATTAAAAACAATATAAAGTATGGTAATTAATTGTTCAACATATATCAATATGCCAAATCGAAGTTTCAAAGAGCTCTCAGTTTAAAATGGACTTAAAAAAGAGAAATTCCAGCTTAAGTATAAATAAATATACTGCCAATCTATATACCCTCTACTTTTCAAATCTTCTTAGCTGTAATAAGATATACTTTTAAATAGAAAGAATATTTTCTCATTAATAATAATTAATGGTCTGTAAATCTCGAGAATTACATAATACTGCCGGTAAGATAATCCTCTTTTGATAGGGTATATTTTGACACATAGCAAAACATTTGAACTCATTGACTATTCGTGCTTATTGTTAGACACTATGAGTGCTCATACTTAATTAGGCCTATCAAAATCCAATTCCTGGAACTACTGAATATAAAATCTAAATTGAAATACATGCAATAACTTACACTATATATTTACATAGTACTAATTAACATACTGTCTAGTTGCTCGCTACTCGCCAACTTATAAAATGTTGTTGCATTTAATTCTTAGATAGGAATCATTTTAAGGGTAGGAATAATATATTTTGATTACATTTTCTTAATTGTGCTTAATTTATTTAGCTATGGAATAATGTAGAAGGGTAACAAAAAGCAATAAACTATTGTAAATATATGTTAATTCCCAATACCACGATTAAGGCTTTTGTCCAATTTGATATTGATCATTTTTGATATTTTCATTTTATTTGATTAGTTGTTTGCTAAATATTTCGTACTTTTGCTTCCAGTCATGTCGAGTAAATCGGAAAAGCGGTGTATGGTTTTACTTGGACTATTGTTCCTGATGCTGTGTGGAAAATATGTTGAGTCTAAAAAGTATATGCGCTGCGAACTGACCCGTGTCATGGTGGAGAACTACAGATTCCAGAAGACTCTAATGTCCAATTGTGAGTTATTTACATATGTAAATAGTACCATTTATGAAATCTACCATTCTTAGGGATCTGCTTGGTGGAGCATGAGAGCAACTTGGATACAAATAAGGTGACGAGAAATAATAACAATAGCAATAACTACGGATTGTTCCAAATCAACAGCAAAGACTACTGTGCAGAGGGACGCAAGGGAGGACTGTGCAACATGAAGTGTGAAGGTAAGTCCTTAATACAATAATTCTGTTATTATATTTACACAATTCAACATTATTTTCTACAGATCTATCTAATGATGATATTTCCGATGACATTGCCTGTGCGAAAACAATCCAACAACGTGACGGCTTCAAATATTGGAAGGGTTGGAGTCGATACTGTCGCAATACCCAAAACCTTCCCAACTTGGATGTCACCTGCAAGCTGAGCCAGCTTTCCCCTTTTCGAAGTCCCAACTTCTATTAGAAATTGTCTCAGAATTTAAAAGCAAAATTACTTAAGTCAAGCACTAACCATTTACAAAAAGACTTTAAATAAAATTCTAAAATGATACCCATTGAATTTTATATACGATTTTTAAGTTTAGTCTTTACTTTATTGGAAATGTCATTTTGATTTATATTGAAACTTTATCTTCAAAAATAAACTTTAAGTGCAATGGCAAATGGGATTTGAAAACAATTGTGAATATTTATAAGCTGCTGGCATTAATATTTTGATAATAATAGTGTACAAATTTAATATTTCTATAATTTTCTAAAATAAATAATCACCACTTTCCACTAGATGTTATTAGATAGTTTGAATAGAAAACGCCCTAAAATTCGCTTAAATTTCCAGCTATTTTATTTGTAAATGATTTGATTTTATGTGTATTTACGTGCAGTAACTCTTGCACCACGCCCACACCTTTATTGAGGCTGAGGGCACATAGCAAACTTCAGTTTGTGGGCGTTATTTTTTTTTTTTTTTAGCTCTGTAGTTGAAACGCCTCGGCAATCGGAGTCGTAACTCTGGCGACATCAGGTATGAACATCTACAGTTTCTAGACGCCTCATGCTGTGCTTTCTTGATGTTGCTGTTGTTGTTGTTGTTGTCAGCTGGTTGCAAGGGCGTAGGGCAACCTACGGATTTGTGTCTAATGAAATGCAGTTTGCTGTAGGTAAAAAAAAGCAAAGCAAAGCAACAGTTTCATTGACATCACAAGGATCTGGGCTGGGTTCTATGAACTACTTTAGAAGATTGTGCCTTCACTTTTGTAATTGATAGCCAATTCAGTTGCAGTTGCAGTTTCAGTTGCTGTTGTTGTTGTTGCTGTTGTAGTTGCTGTTGCTTTTGTTTTGTGTAATGCAAAACCAACTCATACAATTCCTGGTAATGTCTACAATATCATTTGCATTTCCGTTGCAACAAAAGCGGCATTTCCGCTTTTTAGCTGCCACACACAATAAAAAGCGAAACAATGAACTAATCTCGACGTTCTACAATGTGTTGCTGCTGCCGCAGGGCAGACAGCATGGAAGCGTGCAACAGCAACAGCAACAACAACAACAACATTAACAATAACTATAAGTAACAGGTGAAGCTACAAATGAAACTCAAAAATCAGAGCGTAACTACAAATTACAATGCGCAATGGCCAAACGTAGGCAGAGTTGTTGCTAGACCCTGTACTTTTCAAATAGAAAAGGGTCTATTAGACTCGTCATAAAATCTGTTTGTTAATTATCTTTTCGACAGAATAGGTACAGGGTCTCTCAGAGTCGAGTGCGCCTTTCCCACTGTTGTTCCATTAGAATGCGTTTTGCATATGTACGTGGTCAAAATAAATCACCAACCACAACAACAACAACAAGTGTTGCTGTTGCTGCGTACATTCCCCATTTGGTCAAAAGGCAGCAGCAACAAGCAACAACAACATCCTCTGGCTCTACATCTGTCTCTTTCCCACTGACATTTGAAATGCAGCCCAGTTGCCGCTTCTTCTGCTTCTTTCTCTTCTGCTCCATTCGAATGTTGTCACGGTAAACTGGCCACACAATACGGCAAACGTAATGTTCGAAACGTTTCAGTGCGTTTAATTTCCGCTGTTGTTTTGGTCACTGTCTCTGCCCAGCTAATTATGCATAAAATGCATTGACAACAACAATGAAACAAATAAAAAAATTACAATAACATACGTTAATCCTGCCTGCTGACTCAACAAGTGTTAATCGCATGTGTCTATATTGTTGTTAGTCACTCTGTAAATACATAGTATATGTAATATATATATAAAATGCATTGACACAACGACAACTATGGAAGAATCAGCAACTAAATAATACTATACTGTGATCCTGCAACTGCTAATCACTTGTGTCTATATACTATTAATAGATGGTCACACTGTCAAGGAACGTTGACTCCTCTTTCTCTCTCTTTCTCTTTAACGAAAGTGTTGTCTGTTGAAATGGAAAAACATCAAAGGAAGTGTTTTGCTTCAATGATATTTTAGCTGTTATAAATGGCAACTTGTTAGCCTTAGTTTGTTTAAGAGAGTATACGAGTTAGCCAGCTTAAATTCTTAGCTCTGTTTTTAGCACTCGCTTGCTAATCCAACCGCCAACTGCCAACCAACACATCAAGGGAGACGACGCCAGTTTCAGCATTAACATTCTTCTGTCGCAGCTGAAGGCGTCTCCCACACACTACAAAGTCAACAAAATTGAACGCCAAATCGAAACAGCAAATACTCTAACCTATTTAACTTTTTAGTGTTGGGCAACTTAGCTTGCAGTCCCAAATTGTAAAGTTGCCGGTGCAAAGGATTAACAGACTTCAAGTATGCAAAACTTCTTAAAAACTAGCCAGATTCTTATGCCGAACGAAAAATAACTTTAATCTTCTATAAAAAATTGAATTTTATTTTCCTAAAGAATTTTCCTACTAATTCTATGTATATTTAAGAGTTCCTTTACTTTCATGTACTAATATTCTATACAACATATTTATTTTTCCGACGAATATGATTTTCCAACTATGACAAAGTCAAGTTACTCCTAGCTACAGTAGGGTATACACAGCTTTTTGTGTGGGCGCAGTTATAGCGCCGCTTTTAACGCCGTAGAGAAACCCATCCACCATCCATAGAGCCAAATCAACTCTGGCCAAAACTGAATCCACAACTGACTGAAATTAAGGCACGTCAACGGAAATAAACCTTTTTTTTAAGCTTTTTTTTTGTTTTTCTCTGTATGTGCAGAGCGAAATGAGTCAAAATGTGTTGTTGGTAACGGCATTGCAGCGTTTTCTTTGGAATAAGACGAGGCTGTTGCTGCCTCATTGTTATTGTTGTTGTAGTTATTGTGATTGTTGTTGTTGTTGTTGCTTGGTTGCAGACACGCTCTTGATGTGCTGCTGATGATGCTGGCAAAGATACAGATACAGATACATATGATAATGATGTTGAAACGTTGAATGGCAGCTGGGGGTATGTGTATGGCACCACACACAACGTGCAGCTGACGCACTCTCTCTCTCTCTCTCTCTTTCTCTACCTTTCTCTCTGTGTCTCTTATCCAACATTTACCTGACTATCATTAGTAAATCTGATTTAGAATTTGGCATATGAGTTCATCTTGCCGGGATAACAAGCTGTATTGACCTGTTGGCAATGCTTTTGGCTATTAACAATAGCCAACAAAAGGTGTTGGCCACATGCGGCGCTTCATGCTCATATCACCCACTGTGCAACAGGCTGACAGTGGGCAAACAGAGGCCATAATCGTTGCAGTCTCCAGCACTGTCTCCAGCTGCTTAAACTAGCCAAGTTATTGACTAATTCATGAATTTGAAAATAATAATATACCCTGTATTCTTTACAAGTACAAAGAAGTCATCTATGACTTCTAGATATGTATACGATTTTCATAAAAAATAATTAACGTTTTGGAATCAAATTTAATGGCTTTTGTACATATAAGAATAAAATAAAATCCAAAATCAAAAGCGCAAGAATAAAATAAAATGATATAAAATTAAAAAAATACATAAATCATGGGCAGTTTTTTAGTTCTGGCCAAGTTACTGCATTTGTCAGCCAAGAAAGACTGTTTACTATGGAATTGGGCTCACATGTAATTCTAAAATAAATACTTAAAAGCACACACACATACGAACACAACAATTCATACATCATTTATTTAATTTTTTCAGTATATTTTTTCAACATTTTTGCGATCCCAAAATGGCCAAAAATATGCGATAAGCCACCGAACAATTAAAAACGCGTTTTTTGTAAGCTCGCCTTCTTTGGCACTAACAATAAACCTCAAAATAGTTGGTAATTCAACGAATTGTAAATGCTCTGCCAGCAGCAAAATTATATGTAATAAGTATTAATACTAGTTTCATTTTCGTTAATTTTTTAAAGCTGAAAATGTCACTTTATTGCCACACAGTGCCTATTAAAGCTAACTGACAGTCACTTGCAACTTGCAGCAATTTGTTGCAGCTGTTGCTGCTGCAAGTGCAACTAAGACCTGAGACCTGTGTCTCTTGTACCTCTGCCCACATTACACATTAGCTAAATACAATTTGCTACTCGTAAATAAAAAAAAATGTAATGAAAAAAAGTTTCAGCAGGCAAATTAGGCAACATGTTGCTAATAATGACAGCAACATGTTGCTGCAAATCGAAAAGGCCAAAGGCTAAATTAAACATTTCACTGTTTGTGTGCCATTTTTGGCTTTTCTGCAAGACTCAATATCAACCTGTTGCTGCTGTTGTTGCTGCTGCTGTTGTTGTTGTAGCGCCTGTTGCTGCTGTTGCATTGTTATCGCTTGACCAAACGCCAAAGCCATGTGCCGAAATTGGCAAACGGTATACGCTCGAAAGCGCAACGAAATAAAGTTGCCTCAGGCGAAATTACACCACCGAGCATCTGAATAGATACACCAGAGTAGATAGATATACCAGAAAATGTAAACTGTACCAACAATATTTAAATCTTGATTCAAAAAAAGGAGTTTCAAATATATAAAAATTACAGAACTCCAATGAACATATAAATATTATTGGCAAACTTCTGACTTTCATAGATCTTCAAAAGGCATGTCCCAATTTACATTCAATATATTATCCTAAAATCTCTCCACTTTCCCTATTTATATGAACGCTGCTGTAACCACTTGTATATTGCATGAGTTGCCAGTGCACGTATGTGTTTCTCTATTATCTCAGCAAGTGTGGCAAATGAAATTTATGCGAAGCGCGTGAAAATAGTAAAAGTTGCGGCAAACTCTGAAGCCCGGCAAAGGTCAAAATGTCACGCAAGACAAATAAAGTAGAAGAAGAGGAGAAGGAGAGGACACACACAGAAACACATGTGGTTTATGTCTTTAAGTAGCTGCAGTTGCAGTGGCAACCACAAAACGTGCAACAAACAAAAGCCACCGCAGCAGCAGCAGCAGCAGCTGTAGTTGCAAAGAATGTGAATTTGAATAAGGAATAAAAGGTAGGGTATTACGAGTACCAAGGGGCAGGAAACAGCAAAAAGGGATTTAATTGTGCTATGTAAGGATGGAGACCTTCCTTTGTGTTGTGTGGCTGCAGATTAAGACGGAAGCGGATGTTGTCCTTGCGATAAAGCAAAACAAACAGAAGTCTTTCTCAGGGATCAAATGGAATAACGATTGAATTACACACTGAGCATGACACTCAAAGGAAGAGAAAATAAAATGCTGATTTAAATAAATAAATTTAACTATTTTATCCAATGAGTTTGACAATTAAGATGTGAGAATGTGTGAAAAGTTAAGTCTATTTAATGATAACAAAACAAAAGACTTAGGCAACAATCTTAGCAGAACAATTGCAAGACAAAGTAAAATGTTGTCTATAAGGTCAATAAAAATATAAAAAATATAGAAAATTAAATGCAAAATTAAATGAAAGTAAGTAAATATAAAATAACTTCACTTAAACATATTTAAAGATTCTTACAGCACTAGTATAAAAGACAATTTAAATAAAATAAACTCGCACATAAATATTTTGGACAGTTGTGCCAAGGATTTCACTATGTTCTATAAAAGAGCTTTTAATTAGTTAGTTTGGCCAGAAGGCAGGCTTAAATAAGCATCCGTTGTAGTCATAAATTTGACGTTAAATTACTTTTAAATGCCGCAGGCAACAAGGCAACATTCATATGCAAATGTTGTACACAAATAAAATGCGTTTAACCAAAAAATGCAGCCTGAACAGCAACAACAACGTGAATAACCAAGTTCCAAAAGGAACAAGAAGAAAGAAAAAATCAACAGCAAGCAAACCAATTTAATTTAAATGAAATTCAGTTTTCGCTTGCTTCCAAAATCCGAACGAGTTCGAGGTTGAGTTCTCTACCAAGACCTAAGCTGGGCCAATGTTGTTATTGTTGTACATTGCATTGTTGTTGCTGTCGTTATTGGTGTTGTTATTGGTAGCAGGTTCTGGAGTCCATAAAATAAATGATTTGGGCAACCTGCTGCAGACAAATCCCGGCTTAAAGTCATACCAAAAATGGTTTGTTTATCTTTCGGGATTAGCCAACTTGTCCGTATTTATCGCATTTCGCTTTTGTGCTCTTTGTATATATATATATTGATATATAATTCATTTTGTTTGTCTATACTTATTGAACTTATTGGTTGGTCAGGGCCAAAAAAAATTCAAGTCAATTCTTCTCTCAATTGCTGTCAATTATTGGGTACTTTTAATTGTTAAAGTGCTTTTGATTTTATTTTTATTGCTTTATATGCAGCCGCCTACTTACACACTTGTATATGTATGTGTCTTTAATACATATGTATTTGTTCAATTAAAAAGTAATTTGCCTAACAACAAATAACTTGAAAAGGCAGAGAGACAAGCAGCAGCAACAACAACAACCTCAAATGACGACGACACCCACACATTTCCGTTTCTCAGCCCACTCTCGAAATAATGTTTACCAATTTTTGTTAGCTGCTTTTGTTGCTGTTATTTCTTAGCTTACTTTAATATACAGTTGAAGAGAAATAAAAACAAGTTTGTAAACTAATTTGCGGCCGCTTGACAATATTGCCCGTAATTTTAAACTAGAAATAAACAAAGATACAAATACAGAAACTGACAGAGCTACAGCTAAAGCTACAGATAGAGATGTAGTTGCAATAGACACAGTGGTACAAAACTTATACATAAATGTTAAAAATTATACAAATTGAAATTAAAGCAGATTTACATATAAATTTTATATTTTTTATTGCCTAAAGTTATTTGAAATTCGTTCCAAATTCGGAGCTGTATACGAGTATTATGCTAATTTTATTATCAGTGAAATCGCCTTAAAATTGCCAGCTATTATGCTTTGCAAGCTTATCAAATAGAGGGCAAGCATTGTTCGTATAGATATATTTATAGCTACAGGATAAGGTAGTGAATGTGGTATGTAGGAAAATTTATAGAATTATTTTTGCACAATTAAATACTTGTGAAATAACTTTAAATGTAGTTGATTCTCTCACCCAACCAGTTACCCCTTGTTACTTGTACTTGTTCCTTCTTTTAAACATTTATTTTAATTATAACAAATATACCTATATTCTAGTGAAAGCGCATGTTACTAGGCTAAAATTTTTTAAATATTTGCATGATTGATTCAATGTATATATTAAGAGTAGCTATCAAACAGCTTGATTAATTCCATATGCCCTACGAATAGCCAGTGTAGCGTAGCTGATGACTGAAGAAAACCAACCCAAGTTCACAACCCACGCCAAAGACAGACGACGATGATGCCGCCAACGCACGTGCATAATGCTAAATCGCCTGTTAATTGCGACATTTCGAAAGTCAACACACACTCCACACAATCTACACACACACCACACACAAACAACACTCAAAGTGTGCTCGTTGAGTTCATAAAAAGTCTTTAATTTTGTTTTTCGACTGTCAAAAATTGATGAAATTTAAGCGCACGAAAAACAAATAAAATCGAGAGAAAGAAATGTCTAATTTCCAAAATATACAATTTCCAATTCGTATGCATTTCTGATGTCAATTGATGACTTTAAATGACGCTGAATGAGCTGCTTATGTGGGCGTGGCATGTTGAGTTTAGGTAGTTTAAATATTAAGTTGCACTGCGGAAATAGATTTCAAATGGACCAAAATTAAAGTTATTGTATGATGTTGTGGCAATGCGACAAGCATGTCATACTACACACACACGCAGCACACATGTACACACATATACAACTGAATGTTAGCCCACACGTAGCGCGTACATCGAGTCTGCTATGAAAAGCACCGAAAAACCCACACACAAAATGCCAGCAGCCGCTTAACTTGTATGTCAAGAAATTGTTGCTGTTGTTCACGTTATTGTTGTTGTTGTTCGCATTGTTGTTGCGAGTATTGGATGCTGCGGAGGAGTATGCTAAGTGAATGGCTCTAGCATTATTTCTATCTCTAGCTCTCTGCACTACAAGAAATGTGCTCTGTTCATTAGCAAAAGAAAATGCCACGCCTACTCCGCCCACTGTGCCATGCCAACTGCTATAGAAATAATTTACGTTAATTTCATGCAGACAAAGTCCAGATCATTCCAGAGACTTTAAAAAGAGATGTTGAATGTTATCGATATCAGCAATGTTACCGATAAATTGGCATTAAAGTGTCAGTCAAAAGTGCAGATTCATTGCAGAGTCCGACTAATTAGATGGTGACAATTATCGATGTCACTTATCGATAATACTTATCGATATCCATGATGTCGATATGTTTATCGATGTACTTACATACATACAGGCACTTATGTGTGGCCCGCTTAAAAACCAAACGCAAGTGGGCTGCGCTCCCATTGCCAAATTTGGCGACTTGTTGTGGAGCAACAACAGCAACAATGAGCTACAGCACCAACAACAACAACAACTATCCGCAGTGGCAAGTAAGTAGCACAGTTGTATTTGAGTTGCGATGACTTTTCTTTCATTTGTGCTGCAAATGATGGCTTATAAATGACGCCCACATCTGAGCGCAAACAAAAGACTTAGGCAACGAACTTGCTGCTGCCACAATAGAACTACGGCAGCAACAACGACAACGACAACAAACCAAGCGGCTAATGAGCACATGTAAAGTAGTAAAAAAAATTATATAAACATTAATTAATGTACACTTTGTTTTCTATTTCGTTTTTTTTTTGTTTTTGTTTTTATTCTCTGTTTTTTCGTAGTTGCTGTTGGAAAGGAAACGTTGTAGGCGTACAAAATGAAATGAAAATAAAACTTAAATAAATGTGTGTATGTGTGTGTGAGAGCAATAGTGAGGGTATACATTTTTGGTGGGGGCATGCTGTGAAAATTATGAACTATGTTTATGAAATTAGAAAACATAGAAAGGTTGCCAACGAGCAACAACAACAACAATGAGAATGAGCCGAAAGAAAGAAAGAAAGAAAAAAGAAAACAACGACAAAGCGCTAATTGCGCTTAAACTGAATAGCTGCCTCAGTGTGAGTGCGAGTGTGTGTGTGGTGTGTGTGCGGTGTGTGTGTGGTGTGTGTAAGTGTATGTGTGGGGTGCGTAGGTTGAACAAACTTCTTGTCTGGGTCCGTTTGGAGTCATTCAAGCTGTCAGCAGCAACAACAATCACATTACATTTAACTCTTTTGGTTTAGGTTTTCATTTTCCTAAATATACACACACTTTTATACACACTTTCAGCTACATATATGTGCGTAATTTTGGAAAACTTTAACGCATTTGAGATTTCAAATGACAGCAGGGAGTCGCAATAATTGCTGCCGCAACGGAAGTGCGGCTGTCTGACGAAGTTAAATGTGCCCACAACAGCGTCAAAGATGACGCAACGCACATTTATTTAAATCAAAAAATGTAAATAAATAGATACAAAAGTCAAGTATAATTTAAGTAAATTAAAATCATGACAAGGTTTAATAAATATATATACGCTAAAGCTAAATTTAACTTTTAGGCCCAAGGCATAATCGACAAACGCATAATTAGAAAACAATGTGCAATTAGCTAGATTTAAAAAAAGAAAAAAAACGTAATGATATTTTTATAGATACAAAGATCACTTGAAATTCAGATCAGATCTGATGAGATTAGACATGTGGGCGATAACATTTTAAAGCTGTTCCATTGTTGAAAACGTAGCAAAATTTAATGGGAAGATTTTTAATGTGCCAAAAAAGTAAAAAAAAAAAAATACAAACGCATAAAAAACACATAAATAAGCGTATACAGATAATGTATTTGACCATAAAATTAGCTCAATGGCGTAAAAAAAAATGTAGTCAAGACTCACCTCAGTTTGGGCCACATATTGTAGACGGTCTGTTTATTTTGACCAATTTGGATTTATCAGCGTGCGAAACTTAAACAGAGAGAATTTCTTTATGTTGGCAATTTATTAGTTGACAAGTTGAGCGACGTTTATAGATTGACTGAGACAATAAACCGTATTAACTTGGCCCAATGTATTGTATTGTCTCTACCTGAGAGCTGAGAAACGGTTTCTGCTCCAGAACATAAGTGCTTATTTAAAATGCGATTAAGATCTTTACGGTGCACTGGGTCTAGACCGTAGGTAACAGCTCAGTTGACACTGTTGGACATGGACATGACGCACAAATACACACACCACACACAAACACCGAGTCACACTCAAATTTCATTCATGAAAAACGTTGGAGAAGTACAATAATCAAATACGCCTATCAGCAGACAGAAGACAAAGAGCCGGAAACGGATGCGACGTCGCTGATGTTGATGCCTTTTGTTTACTCGTATTTCTGTTTTCAGGATTCTTAAGGGATGACGTTTGTTTTTTTTCCTTTCAGGTAGGAGTAACTTTAACTGACGGCAATTTATTTATTGCCGACGGCATTCACAAAACACCGAATTGTCAAATTAACATTTGCATTTGCATATTTGCACACAATTTCATATCGTAAAACGAATGACTGAAGCAACGAACTTTGCACTGCTGCACTTCTGTTTACATTGGACACAAAACTGTTGCAAGCGGCAGCAACAGACACAGAAGAGCGTGTGAGAGTGAGAGAGAGATATGCAGATAGACCGAGCGAAACGGCAAAGCAGCTGCCACCACAACTGATCGCGCCGACGACTAAAACTCGACTGAGTTCGGACAGGCAGGCAATAGTCAACGCTCAGGTAAACGAGTCGTGAATGATTCGTTCGTTTTCATTCACAAATTCTTCATTCGGCTCAGCTTCAACTTCGTCAACTGCTCTGACTGAGTCAGGCAAGAAGGCAGTCAACACGATGACCAGTCTGCCAGCCCGCCTCTGCAATTGTGTGGGCAGCAGAGTCAACAGAGTTTCAGCCAGCATTGAATTGTACAACGAGTAAGAGCTCTCTGATTGTTTGGGAACGGCTAAGAGATACCCTCAGGTCTAAAATATAAGCAACATTTTGTTTTAACTAAATGAAAAAAAGTGTATTATTTGTACTGTATATTTTCTTTAAAGCTCCCACGTCTAGAACGGCGCTATTAGTGACTTTATAAGGTCCCTTTCCTGTTACACATGCATTTGCACAAAACCATCATAGCTTATTCCAATGGACACAGGGTACAAACAGTCGTCAGACAATTCTATAAACCTGGCAGGCAAACAGCTTGCCAAAGATTGCATGCCAACCATATTTGGCCAAAGCCACAGGAGTGTAACCCAAATTCTGTATGAAAACAGAAAACTAAGGCCAAGATCGTCGGTTCGTTCGTTCAGCTGGAAAATAAATAAATCACAGCGAGAAAAAGTTCTCACAGTCGAGGCAATTGCAATGTTGACCATGTCTTGACCGGTGGCTGTTTGATTTTCACATATGATGTCCGATGCCGCAAAACAAAACAATTTTCTTCGTTTTATATATTTTTCCGTTTATTCTTGAGGCGTGCTAACAGCTAACTAGACTGGGAGTAGCGCACATCTACAAATATGGAAGAGTGGAAAGCGGAAAACGGGTTACGCATCGTCTGTTTGTGATTGTTGATGATTAGTACACTGTGCGTCTTGTGTTAGATTCCACGGAAACGCAATGTGTTCGCATTAACTGCATTATGTGGCGCTATTCTCCAGCGTCTCTGTCTTGATGGGCACCAATGAGGGCGGTATGTTTAGCGTCTTGCCCGGACAAGCGGCCTCATATTGATGCTTAAGACTCTCCATCTCATAGATGCACGTGGATAACGCTGTGCGCAGTTCGCATAGCAAAACCATATCCGAACGCAGCTCATTGAAGGATGTGCAAATGTCCTCTGTTGGTGGTGGTGCAGGATCTAAAAATAAGTCAAAGTTTACGTAGTTAAAATATTTATTTTATGAAACAATAAATTTCCAATAAATAATTATTAACAAACTGTTTAACTTACCAACTTTGAACTCTTGTATGGCCTGTTCGAGCGCTTTCACCTTACGCTGTCCTATATTCGCTGGTAATTTCATTTTCTGTGAACGCAACGAAACCCCAGAGCCTCGGAGATCAGCAAACTTGATGCCGCTGCTGCCAATTTCAATAGCATTTACCACAGAGTCCACTTTGGAGGGCCGCGGCTGATGATGTACCTTCTTTTTATGGAGTTTCTTTTCGTATTTGCGTGTGCTTGGCGTATTAGCAGCGTGTTCGTTTTGTTGATCCGCCTGAGAGATCAGTTTCTGTAGATCTTGCGTCTTGCGTTCGCGCTCCTTTTTACGTGCCTCGATCTTCTTCATCTCATTAATAAGCATTTGCTCCTCCTCCACTTGCTGTGTGGTGCGCTTAAAGAGCTTTTCCAGCTGCTCCTTTCGGCGACGCTCATGCTCTGCGTCATATACAAATGTTTTCTTCTCATTTGACTGATTTTTGGCCTTGGCAAGCAAAGCAATCACTTCATAGTAACGTTCCTTCAGTTCTTCTACAGTCTTGGTGCCATGCTGTTGGCGATTCCAACGATCAGCCATGACAATGAAGCGCAGATCGAAGCTGTAAAGTTACCAATATATGAGTATGATTTAATCACTTGAGGTAATTTAAACTTACCGTCTGGCTAGATCAAAGAGATGATCTGTTTGCACCTTGCTCCAGTTTTGTATGTTATTACGCAGGTGTGCATTGTACTCTGTCATTGTGTAGGTTGGTATCTCCAGTTGTTTATTAAACTTGGCAAATGGATAATCCGTTGAATCATCGCTGACACGTTTCCAATGGTGAAACACGGCCGCATCATTCCGAGCGGGATTTGAAAACGGGGCCCATTCCCATTTGCGAACCTTCTTCATGCCCAGGCGAGCCTTGTTCTGTTTGTAGCCAGCACCGATGCCCAGGGCCGTGTCCGTGGGCAGCAATGGAGGTGCATCCTTCTTGTCTGTATAAAGCAGCGCAAACACCTCGCGGTGCATTCCTTCTGGACGCCGGGAAGCATGTTTTGTGCTGCAAGCGGCAACTATGTTAATGTATGTGTATGTAGGTGGATGTTGGTTTTGCTTACCGCTCGAAATTGCGCTTCTTGGTGGCGAGAAAGGAGTCCCTGGTAATTTCTGGCGTATTGGCACGCTCAATGTCCAAAATATCACGCACATCACCCGACATGATAATTAGTTTTTACAATAAAACAAATAAATCACCAACAAACAATGAATTGTGTACTATTTGCTATTAGTGCTGGTTAACGCCGCTTCGACAACAGGGTGGGTCGATAGTTCCGTAAAATTTGCGGCAGTTCGTTTTGTGAAAATCGTAAATGTTAGCGCTGCCAGGTGTTTACTTTTGGAACTAGATTTTTATTGAAGTCTGGCTGTCTTTGGTCAGTGCTGGCAGAATTTGACAGTTAAAAAAAGGCCAAATTTTGTGGTGTAAAAACCGCTTTTGCCTCTTGAGAACAGGACTGATTTGTCTGGAAAAAGGCTAAATTGGTTTCACTGTAGTATGCGACAAACGTGCTCGCATTTCGCAATGTTGTTTTTCTGTCCGTCTTGCGGCAATATTTTAATTATTGAAGAAGACACCTCAAGCCACAGATTCACGTGCAACACTTGCCCGTATATATCCAAAATAACTCGTAAGATATCCACAAAAACCTATCCACTCCTCAAGGTAAGTTCTACTAAACTAATGTGATGCAATTTCTAATGTTGTTTACGTTTTCTTGACAGGAAGTTGATCACGTTTTGGGTGGCATTGCTGCCTGGGAGAACGTTGACTCCACGGACGCAGAGTGTCCGGCGTGTGCCCACAAACGTGCCTATTTTATGCAAATTCAAACACGCTCCGCGGATGAACCGATGACCACATTCTACAAGTGCTGCAATCATCAGTGTGGACACAATTGGCGCGACTAGAGAGACTAATGCGCTATTTACAAACCGTATTCTTAAGAAGCCTCCATTCCAGCCGCAACAGCATGAAGCAGAAACCTGAAAAGCAAACAACTCCCATCTGTCCAGTGGATTCCCTGGATGCATTACGACTGGCCGAGCAATGTTTGCGGCTTGGTAAGGTTATAGCCTTGCCAACGGACACGGTATACGGATTAGCTTGTGATGCCAACAACGAGGAGGCCATACAACACATGTACGAGATAAAGGGACGCGATGAACACAAGCCCGTTGCCATATGTGTTAATAATATTGCTGCACTGCGTCGCTTTGGTCATGCCAACCATTTGAGTGACGAGCTGCTAACTCGCTTGCTTCCGGGGCCCCTGACCATCATCATTGAGCGTACGCCGCAGCTGAGCAATCGCTTTCTCAATCCCAGCACCAGCAAGATTGGCATACGCATACCTGACTTTAAATTCATACGTGATCTGTGCGCCACTTGGCATGAACAACCGCTTGCGTTGACCAGCGCCAATCGTTCCAGCGCACCAAGCAGCCTCCAGGTCAGCGAATTCCAATCGCTTTGGCCACAGCTGGGTGCAGTCTTCAATGCCGGACGCATTGGACTCACGGAGGAACGACGCTTGGCCTCAACTGTGATTGATCTAGTCACACCTAGACGCTACGAGATTGTGCGGGCCGGAGTAGCCCTTAAAGATACCCTCAAAGTGCTTCACGAGTTTGGCTATTCGGCCAAGATGGACATTTAGTTAAAGAAGACTAACCTTATAAAAACTAGTGCTCTTAATTTAAAGTGTACTGTAGCTACAGTAGACTTTATCGGCAAGATGTGAAGACGACCATAAATCATTAGAAAACAATTGTTTCTACTTTATATCTTTACAATTTTGAACATTATTTATGCTTGGTGAACAGCACTACAGGATAATAATAAAATATATGATTACACACATGTATGTACAACGCGGTTACTAAATGGAACCAGTCTTCAAGTCTAGTTATAGTAACTAGCCTTTGCCACCTGAATGGGTCGACGTCGTCTCGGGAGCTCGTTTTTCAGCACTCTCCAACGCTCTGGTGGCCACACAATTGCCACGGCTCGGGCTGACATCAAACCTTGAGCCACAGGACCGAATGTATTGCTGTCTAGAGAGTGTCCAGTGTGATCCCCTTCCACCCAGCAATGACCATCGGGTACACGGACAATCTCATGCTTGTAGCCCAGTGTAGAGACCACATCTCCCTGCATGCCAACCACACGTTTGATTATCTTTTGTGCTGGATCCTTGGGTGAGATTAATGATATTATATCACCCCTTTCCACGACGCTATTGTGTATACCCCAGCGCAGCAGAAACACATAATCGCGTTCTTCAGCCACGGGATTTAAAGCGGGTTGCATGGATGTGCCTGCAAATAAAGCTGAATGAAAGTAGACTTGAAATTGGAAATAAAGCAGACTTACCGTCGACCCGGGCCACATAGCCCACGGTGTCAAGGAACGTTATGCCCAATGGCATACCATAAAGCAAGGATTTACCAAAGCGACGAAATGCCATGACAGCATGGCTTTGTAACCTTCAGGGACGATGCACTAGGAGTTTGTCAACTGGGTGCCGGGTCTTGAGATTGTATGCCTGTGAAAACAATATAACTCACAGGTATCACACATATATGTACATATAAATAACAATTAGTCTTTGATTCGCTTCGTAAATGAATACATAACAAAATATACATACGCACAACAGCTGTTTATTTTTTAAACTTTTTGACACATCGATAGACATTTTTTGTCATGATACATTTGTGCACTATAATATCGTTATCGATAGTACTGTCATTAGTGCTACGACCGCACTGCTTTACAGTTTAGTCCCAGTATTGTGACCAACAAATCTGTATCTGAAGTCAAGTGCAACACAAGGAATATCTATCACATACCATGTCAGTGTATACATAGCATTAGGTGTAGTACAGGGTTAACTATTCGGTTCGTATACAAAGTTTTATTAAATTAAATTCAAGTGGAGGATAGAGAAATTACAAGTCAAATTCCAGCTATTGTACTATGGTGACAGGTGTATGATTTTGATTTAATTTTGCAACTGCAACTGGAATGTGATTGAATTAATAGTGCAACATCCTCAGCATCCTTCCAGCTCACTTGGAATGGGAATATCATTCTGTATGGCAAACTGTAGCAATGCCTTGTACTTGTTCTTCCAATTGCCAACATCCAAACGTATTTGTTCATTATCCTCATGCATCTGCTCCAACTCAGTCCATTCGTACGATTTTTTCGTCTCCAACTCATCCTTTTGTTCAATGCGTTTAATCCGACAACTGGCTGCGTAGCCACGATTTTTAAGTGTGCGACGCCTTTGCTTCATTCGGACTATTTCCTCCCGGTTAAGGCCACGCATCTTTAGTGTCCTGTTTAGATCTCGTACGGATATAGTAACAAGCTCGTCGTCCGTAATATCTGGGATTGGACATGGCGAAAGTGGTGCCTACAAACAATGAAAATTATGAATACTTGCAATAGGGAAACTGGAGCTTGTTTAAATGTAATTTTTGGTGTGTGCATACCAAAGACGACTTCCTCTCACGTTTGGCGTCCATTATGCATTAAATATAGACGTTAAAACTTGTTTATTGAATATTTATTATTAAATTGCGTATATTTTGCGTTGAAAATAGTGATGTGCAAAAATTGATTTTTGGTAGGTAGGCAATCGATTTCTTGTATCGATTGAAACAGTATCTAGAGATGTATCTAGGGTTGTTGATAAAATATTTATGTATCGATATTCCGATAGATTTTTATTAAGAGTGCTGTTAAGTGTACTAGTATTAAAAAGACCGCCTTCACGCTGATAACAAGTGCTGGAAAGTTAGCAAGGATAAAGAGGAAAGGAAGAAAAAATCAAGGCACATGCAGATTTCAATCTCTGCTGAGCAGTTTTCCATTTTATTCGTTACTTAATTACTCATTTAAACGCTATGGATACGACCGTCATTTTCAACAATGTGCCCACTCCCATTTGCACACAAGCACCACTATGGGTTGCAACTCCCGATGGCGGCGTTCTTTATACCGGCTTCAAATGCATAAATTACATTGCGACAGCAGCAGAAAACCTCGTAGAAAAGGATGCGGCTTCGTCAGCTGTTGAAGTGAAAACCATGTCGACGCGCATAACTGTTAGCGCTCTCGATGTGAGTCCATTGTGGGGACAGAAGGACTCCCTTTCATCATCAAATAGCAGCAAACAATTTGCCATTGTCGCGGAGGATTTGAGTGTACAGGTATGGGATTGTGCTCTGGGTGAAGCCATCATGGGACACAAGGCTCATCAGCATCAGCACGAGGCCCGCGATGTTCGAATGACTCCATTGATCAATGTGTTCATGAGTTACATATGCAATGGTAATATTCTCTCAATGGATGCAAGTGATTTGGTAATTTACTGCGTCGCCTCAAACACTTATTGTCGACGTCCCACATTTTTATCTCCACGGAATCACCAGCTGTCTGTGCTTCGCTGCTCGCCTTATAACGAGCATCTCTTTGCTGTGGGCACCACAGCGGGATTTGTGATGATCTGCGATATGCACAAGATGAGCATCATTTATAAGTTCACATGTCAACAGTCTCGAATTTGTGGCCTTGCCTGGCGGGAAATGTCCCAGCGCCAGGAAGATATAAAAGCCGAGGAGCAAACAGAAAAGAAGACCTCCAACTCTTGCGATGACTTTGTGGGACTTGAAAAGCCATCTGAAAAGGAATTCACTGAGGCTTTTGAGACCCTAAAGGGTGATCCCTCCAAAAGTAAAGCAGCCAAAGCACCTTTATGTAAATCCAAGGCAGCTGATGCCGATGAAATCTTCGATATATATAATACGGATCATCTGGAGTGCGAGTTTGGTGCTCCAGCTCGTCAAGTAGCCAATAAGTCTTCCAAATATACCGAAGATTTTGTTGGACTTGAGAAACCAGCTGACAATGTGAATCTGGACTTCATGGAGGCCTGCAAAAGCATGAAGGAGGAACTAAAGGCCATTAGCTCGAATGATCATAGTGAACCCAAAGTGGAGGTCACCCTGGATGATTGCCAGAAGTCAGGGATGCGTGGTCCACGCAGCGACAGCAGCAACAATTCTCAAAAAAGGACCTTGGTCAGCACATCCAGCGAGGGTAGCCTAGAGGTTATACAATTCAGTTCATCCAGTGATGATGCCGTCATTGTGGACGGTGAGGCTGCCAAACCCAAACGAGAAGTTCTCCATCACATTTATCACCAAGCTGAGGTGCATGATGCACCTGAATCGGTGTCAACTAAGACCCCACCGAAGCCTCAACTAAGTACTCAGCTTGCCAAGGCATCCAGCACTGAGACTTTAAGCTCTACGACATCAGCATCACGACCAGATATTCTCTTAGTGTCTATTAACGACAACGATGCCATCATGATTTTTAACACGCTCACTGGCGCACATTGTGGTAAAAATTTCACCAAAGGCAGTTCAACAGGTACAGTAAAATATCTGGAATTTGCAGTCAGGCATAGATTACAATCTCTTTGCATTAATCTCTTACAGGCAGGTCCAAAGATGTTCACTGGTTGAATGATAACACCATTGTTTGCCTGAATCGAAATCAATTAAACTATTGGTCCTTTGAGTCGAAAATACGCGGCAATAAAGTGTTTAGGAATCCTGTGTACAAGAGCACACAACCGGAGATCATAACATTTGCTATAAGTTCTGAAAATAAAATCTGGCTAAGCATGAGGAATCGTCGTATTGGGAGCCTGAATCCTCGAACTGGACTTTTAACTGCTTTATATGGTTGCTTGTCTTTTGGCATACGGGCCATTGCCGAGTGTCCGGACGATATGAATAAGTAAGTTAAATTATTAACATAATAGCTCTTATAGTTTCCAGATCTTATAGTTTTTAAATTCTTAACTGTTGACTGCAACTTTAAGCAAATATCATCATGTTACAAACTTTTTAATGTCTACAATTCATTCTCTTTGAATACAAGGATTGCCCTAGGCTGCTCGGACAAACGCTTGGCTATATTCGACATATCCCAGCTGTCCTCACAGTGTATTCCCATTGAAGTTATACACGTAAATAGCCCGATTTACTCATTGGCCTGGAGTCCAGATAGCTTGCAACTCGCATTTGGCACCAACGATGGCACGGTACATTTTATTAACTTCGATTTGTATTTATTAAGGACCGAAATTAAATGAAAATACACATTACAGGTCGGCATTCTTGATGTGGAGAGCATGAGGGTGAGAACAATATTTCGTCCTGTGTACAGGAAGGAAGTATATTCGCTGATGTGGCAGGATAAATACATTTACTTCATAGCAAACCGCGTGCTGGGCGTCTACAACGTGCAGACCAAACAAGGCAAGTAACTGAAAACTTATGTTATAATTACTTTTGCACAAGCTCTTATATTCAAATTGTATATATTTTAAGAGATATAATTATTATCCGTTCCTGCTCACAGATGTTGACGTGTATTGTAGGCCTGATTTTGAGCATTGCGTTGACCATAACTGACTTTTGTTTGAGCATCACGAGTTTGACATTTGCGTATCTCAGCCAAATGAATAGTTTCTCGATGATAATCCCAGGCATTCCATGTTACATTAATCCAATTGGATGGCGATATATCGTTTTCAGTTACTAATTCAGTTTGGCCTTGAAAATCCATTTTCTTTGGCGGCTCAACAACAGCGGGCTGCATTTCCTTAGCAATCAGAACGTCATCCAGTTTGAGCAGTAAGCATAGATTGGCGCTATTGAAAATGGCCTGCCTAAAGGCGGTGATGAATGGTTCAAACCACAATTCCCCAATGCGTGCATATGTCTGATCCTGAAATCCAAACTTAATGTCCAAATTCGTGCAGAGATTACGCAGCACTTTCGCTGGCAACAACAGACCATTTGTCACAGCCAGAGTGAGGCCACAAAATTCCTTGATGTCAGCCTCGGCAAGACTGCAAAAGTTGGCATCTGTTCGGTATTCATTCAAGGATGCCATGCGCTCTTTGTAACTTCTTTGATGTGGCACCTTGTGACGTTGTGCTATCATTTGAATCTCCGCAATAACATCATCTGCATGTCCCTCCATTGATTTTGGCACCTGCAACTCCAGCTGCTCGCGCAGTTTATTTAACTCCACGATGTGATTGAAATAATGATTGAGATTACTCCATACCTTTGAAAGGTAGACAAAGTGCGGCTGCAAAGGTTGGTTTTTTTCTTTTTTGAATTGAATTGAAACTATTATAGCTTCTACTAAATACTTACAAAGATTAGCTCCGAGTCGATGGCAGTACGCATGGCCAAAGTCTCATTAATTTTGGCTACAACACAGTCGTAACGATCCTTCTCCACGCCCACAAGGTACGAGGTATGCTCATAGCTTTGCTTTAAAGTGGTCAGACAACGTCGCAACATTATAAATGTAATTGTAAACTGATTAATCCGATGCAGTTGCTCAAGAGGCACATGATAATAGAGCATTGTCTCTTTGTTGTTGAGTTGAAGTTGTTCGTCGATTGCCATCTGACATTTCCCACTCAATACCTTCAGCCGCTCAAGAATTTTATCAAAGGCAGTCGAAGTGTTTCTTTGGGCCATCTCCAAATCACTAATCACTACGATTTATATAAGACTAGCATTCAAGTTAAAATACACATAGTAAACTTACCGAATCGCACATTTTCGCGATCTCCATCGGGTCCGTCATTGTTGTAGATTACAATTCCTGCCACAGTAGCCGCAAGTCTTTGTAGGTACTCCTGACGATGATACTTCTTCTTGAGCACATAGTTTTGCAGATCACTTCGACCAATGACACTATTCAAGGCCTGTGCCGTCAACTTAAGCAGCACATGATTCTTGGGACAACCCAGATGGTAACTGGCCACAATGAAGACCTGCATTTTGGCAAATAATTGATCCAATTGTAGCTTACTGCATGTCTCTGGATAGCGCAAAATATCATCTATAAGCAGCTTAAGTTCCTGCTGGAACTGCTGTTCGTACTGCTCCTGCACATAGGATAACTGTATGCCATATCCATGTTTCATAATCCAGGACATACGCAAATTGGCCATCGTTGTATCGTTTGGATTGGAATAACTTCCCAGAATGCCTTCGATAAACACTTGGACCTTACACTTGCTCGGATCTTCGAGATCTGTCTTTAACAGTCCAAGTCGCATATCCCTCACCAAGAGATGCACCATAAACTTGATGAACTTCTCATCCACCTCAACGTCGCGTTCTCTTAACCTTGCCATGATTCGCTGTGCAAGCTCATTTAATGTCTTCTGATGTGGATGCGACATGATCACAATATTCTACCTTCAATTTGAATCGTTTTCTATTAGCGTAAAAAAGAAATTGTTAAATTGTTTATTTGTTTTAGGTGTGTGATTTTTTCTGTTCAACAAGCTTGTTATTTCAACTGCTGACAGGTTTCCCTTGGTTACGGAAATCATTGTTCTGTCAACAGAACTTGCTGCTTGCAGTTATACGAGTGCACTTAATTTGTGCTTCTATAGTAAATTTAAAAGTTTTGATTATGTTTCTAATTAACTATTGTCTTATTATCCCACAGATGCCATTGTCCTTTCCTACATCGAGCGTGCAAGTTACTTGTGTGTGCGTGACAATTTCCTCATTGTCGGCACGGAAGATGGTTTTCTGCAGCTGTATGAACGTAAACCTGGCCAAGGGTTGGCCTACACATGTGTGCGTCAGACAGCCCTGTTACCTCGCTATGTGATGGACATTGCTTTTAATCCTCTCAAGCGCAATGAATTTGTTGTTGTGGGTCATGACAACCAATTGCATATAATGGAATTTCAGCCAGAACAACGTGGATGGTCAAAGTTGCGTACATTGGTGGCCAGCGATGAAAAGGCTTCAATAGCTTCTGTCAAGTGGAGCAATATACAATCGCATTTGTTGCTCAGCTTTCACATTGAGGGCAAGGTGTGTCTTTGGAACACCCAGGAGCCGGAACAGCCGCCATTGACCATCACCTATCACTGTCCCATGTGGTGCGGCATGTTTCTACCCTCCGACGAGAACATTATCATGTGTTGCGGCAAGGCGGTGTCTCTGGAACAGATTAGCATCAAAGATGCTTTGGCCAAAGGCGACAAAAACGTCTGCTTCAAAAACGATGCTCTTCTTAACGTGAAATGGGCCAGCAAATCCTTGACTCAACCCATTGGAACAGTGCTAACTGCAGCTCAGAAGAAGCGTCAGCAACGTGAAAAACGCAAGGCCCAAGTTCAAGCACAAGTTCAGCCTGCTCCTCTAGAGAAATCTGGAAATGTAACTGTGCCAGCAAAAAGTACAGAGCAGCCACCGATTGAAAAGATGCTGGGTGCACTCAGTCTGGATACAAAGAAAGAATCTCCCGTTGAGTGCACCAATTGCAAGGACGTGAAACCGGACAACTTCTTAGGGGTAAGTAGAGCACCATATGATTCGGACTCCCTTGTTGATCTTTGATTTCTGGCCTCTTGCAGCATAGCCGCAGTTGTTTCTGCTTGACGCAGAAAGAGCTCAACAAAAATGCATTAGAGAAGTTGGCCATTGTGCTCACCGAGGATGCTGCCAAAATAGATAAGTCCGTGCTTATGTCAAAGCTGTTTAGCACCAAAGTGATGGCCAAGGACTTGATTGCCACCGAGTGTAAGTCTCACAATTAATCAGTTAATTAATGTGAATCACCTTAATCGTGTGCTTCATTTCAGTAACAAATCTTAAGAATTCCAACAACAAGGACATTGCCCCACTCTGTCTATCTGTTGCAACATTCAAAGTGCGCGACGAGTTGCAACAACATATCGAAAACAAAACGCTCAACGAGTGGCACGTATCTTTAGCGCCCACTGTGTCTTATGTGTAAGTTTCTCACCAATCCTTACAGCTTATGTTTCCCAGACCATCTAAATTGTAATCTACATTTTAATTAGAAATTTGTATCTATTTAATTGAATTTTGTGTATTTTGTATTGCAGTTTTTGGCAGAAATGCTGCAAAGCTTACGCCTCGCAAATGGAGGAGCAGGGCTTTATTTTGCACGCTGCCACATATCTCTCAGCAATTGATATGCAATCGGAGGCTATCAATTTGTTGCTTAAACATGAATACTTCAGGGAAGCGTTGGCCAATGCCAGGATTCATTTGCCAGCCACGGATCCCATGATCAAAACCATTATCAACAAGTGGCTGGAACAATTGGAGAAAACAGGGAACTTTGGAGCTGCCGCTTTGATGTAGGTTATATAGTATAATGTTGTTTCAGTTCTTAGGCTAATCCTCCAAGTTAATCCCTTCTAGTTGTGTGCTGGACAATGAAATGCTGCGTGGTTTAACGTATCTTCGCAAGTTTCGCAATTGCACTCCGGAAATAGCTGATCTCATGGAACAGATCAAGCGCATTGGTCAGTTAGGATCTCTGTTTGATGATGATGGCTGCCTGGACAGAGCTGAGAACGGTTCAATTGAAAAGGAACTCGATAGAGAGGAGGCAAACTAAAGAATCTTCGAATCATTCCCAAGGAAACCTTTTCCCAGTGGCCAAAAACACAACAGGCTGTTGTTAGTTTTAGTTTAGATTTACTTACAACAAAAATGAGCTTCTACAGGTGTTTTTTGAAAAGTAAGAAACGATAATTAAAATTCAACAATGGTATTAAGCCAGGCAGCTAACCCAAAACATTGTTAACAATACAAAAAAGATAAAACATACTCACTAATGATTTAATGTGTCACCTAACAGTCAGAAGATCCAGTTAACAATAGCATAAAGTTGCTTAATTCAAACAAATTGATTGAAACACAATGAGTTATGATTTCAAATCCATTTTAATACCGTTTCAACTTTCGGTAAGAAAAGAAAAAAAAAACGTTACAAGAATTTATATTTTTTTGTTACAATACAAAAGTATCCAAGGCAAGATTTTTGTTACTAAAGATGCGTAGAAAGCAAATAAAAAGAAACATCATTTGAACATTTTTATTTTTAATTAGAACCACCTTTATTTTCAGACGCGGCCAAGAAACAAATGTGTTACCGTTAGGCAGCTTGTTTTGGACGCATTAAATTATGCAAATGCAGAAGAAGAAGAAGATGACCCTCTTCAACTAGAAATTAAATTTTTTTAATTGTTCGAACTAAGGTCTAGGGTTGAGCTCGAGCTCAACTTGCTGCACAAAAAGCCAAAGACAGAGTGAGAGAGAGAGAGAGGAGAGAAAAAAATCAAAATAATAATGATAATACACACGCTTTTTTTACACTCAAAAGCAGCTGAGCAGCGGCAGAGACAGCGGCGGCGTCAACAGCAAGCTGGAATATGTTTTAGTTGTTGAGCAGCCGCTGAGCTCAGCTGACGCGTCGAGTTCGACTTGAAGTTTGAGTACGAGTTCGTAGCCTAAGTCTTTTGATTTTCACTTTTAACTGTTTGGAAGCGCGCGCTGCTTAAACCGTTATCCGTTACGCCGTGCACGTTACGGTGCCGCAAGTGAGTGTGTAAGTGCGTAAGTGTGTGTGTGTGTGTGTGCGTGTGTGCGTGTAGAGATCTATCTATCTATATATTGTTGTTGTTGTTGTTATTGCTGTTCTCACGTCTCAACTCGGACTTGACCCAGAGCTGCGTTTTGGCCAGCGTTGAATCTTTAACCGTTGTACGACAATTAAACAATTACAATTACAAACACAACAACCACAACAATGAAATCATAATTATGTTTAAGTGCATTTCGCTTTTAACTCAAGTGTCGCGCAACAACAAGAACAACAAATGAAACAACGCTTAGTTGCCAAGCTTTGTATTTAAGTAAAAGTGTTAGAACAAGTGCGAGTTTTTTGCGGGCGGTTGATTAGCTGTTTTTATTTTTTGCGTTTTTCCTTTTTCCCGTTGCCATTTCCCTGGCACACATATGTCAACTATTGATCGCTGTTTCTTGTGCCCGCATTTGCATGTGACAACGACAACTACAACAACAGCAACAACAACTACAAAGACAACGACAACAGCAACTTTGACAACGACAACTGCGACTTCTCCCTCAGCATGACTCAACGCTGAACAATTTTGTCGCTCGTTGTTATACCCTAGCAGAGAGTATTATAATTTTGTCATCAATTACAATTAGGATGCGTGGCATGTCGCATTAAGTATACGTATTTTTAATCAAGTCAACAAACTGAGGGGATATAGTCTATTAGTTTTAAAGCTAAACTGATTAAACTTGCCAAAGATACGTGTTGTTACTGCAGATAGTAAATAGTATCTAAGAATCAGCCAGAACAAATTACTATATAATATAAATACTATAGCAACAATCAGGTTAACATCAATTCTTAAAGTCGAAGAGCCAAATAACAGATCAATTTAAATCTGAAGAACTTTAGAAAAACTAAAGAGAAAACAATTAAATGAACTAACTTAAGTTATTTTTTGGAAACAATTCTAGTTATGTACTTCTGTTAAAATAATTTTATATATATTACGCACTCTGCAAGGGTATAACATTTTCGACGTTCCGTAAATACCTTTCGTTTCTTGATTTTTTTTTGTGCTGGGAGTGGATGTGAGATCTGAGACCGGGTTGGGCCTGTGGCGCATGTGAAATCATTTTTTGCTTCAACGATAATTTCTACAATTCGTGTGTTTGTCTTCTCCCTCTTCATCAGTTGTTGCTGTAACTTACGCCGGATTAATGCTGAATTTCCCGTCGCTTCCCCCGCTGGCATCAAGTGAAAGGTAAACCTATCAAAGCTATCTTAATTCATAACAATTTATTTTATAGCATTTTGAAACGCATTGAAAACGGCAACGCACTCATAATTTTGCTTTTATTTTCTTATTGAATTCAAATTCCTTAAGTTACGAGTATTTTTTAATGTTATTTGTAAATGTATTTTTATTTGATTTTTGCTTTTGCTTTTCCTTTCCACATTTGCATTTGCATAATATTTGTAGTTATTTCGTCTGCATTGTTGTCTATTCATGCATTTGCAGTGATCATGCCATTTGTTATTGTTAATATTACTTATGCCTACTATTATTTGTTGCTACTATTGTTGTTTTTGTTGTTGTCGATGCTATTGAACTCGCCACAGTCACACACTTCGCCACGCGGCAAATGCAACAGCATTTAAAGCTTCGACTCGTATGTATAACAACAGTCTCTGTCTCTGCTCTGCAGTCGTCATGCATAATAATAAAATTAATATATAATTTGAGCAACAATTCACACACACTCACACACACACACACACACTTCAGCAGAATACAATGCAAATTGTTGTTGTTATTTCGAAATGTTGGGCGCGTATTTCACAGCAATTTATGCGGAATCTACATAATTTTGTAATCCCAATCCCTCAGTCACAACATGCATAACTCTTAACTCTCTTTTTCTCTTAACTCTTTAAGCTGCTGAAAGGCAGCCGCTAAATGGGCGTGGCAGTCAAGGGCGCGCTAATTTGTAAATTCGTATTTTGCATATTTCCAATGACTGCAAGATACTCTCTGCCGGGAGAGTACATAGCTTCTTGTTTAAAGGTGTTGATAATATAAGCCAATGAAAAAGTTTTCGATATATGGACATAAATTTCAGCAGATATTATCTTAATTGATTAAATCTTTATAATGATTCTATAATTACCATTAAAGAAACCACTGCTCAACTGAAATTATAAGTTAAATATATCATTATTCAAATCAATCAATAGAATAAAGCTAATTTACACCGAACTGATATTTGATATTTCGAAAATAAGAAGTAAGCTTTTGTTTCTAGAATTGTGTTTTAATTATTTATTTTATTTCACTGATTGATTGATTGATTACCGATCAAAGAAACAAATATTGTAATTAGTTTCAGTTCACTAAAATTCCCCAAAAATTTGAAAACTTTATATTTTTTGATCTGTACCCTTAGAGCATATGAGCTGCGATGTGATAAAGATCCATTTATCTCCCAGTATCTGCGTATCTCTCACTATTTTTTGCTCTCTCTGTCTCTATAGAGATATATCTATCTGTCTATTTCCCATTTAGTTATATGTATTTCACTTAACACATTTTTAAGCAATAAGCAAAGCGAGATAACAATTTGTATCCGCTGCTGTTGTTGTTGTTTCAGCTGCTGCTGTTGTTGTTGTTAGTGCTAATAATAGCCACCTTGCGAGTAACTCGCCACTAAACTCGTTTCAACAACTGCCCAAAAAAACCGGACAATTTGAGAATCGCTCGCAATGTTTGCATAGCTAAATAAAAATTAACAAACTTGGGTGGAGAAAAGAGAGGGAAGAATAATTCTTTGGTTTGCAATTCTTTCCGGCCAAAAGAAAGCGTTCAAAAGTGTGGCACAGTCAAATGGTCAACGGGCCAAGCACGCTACATTAGCGGAATTTCAATTTGGGGCTGCAAGGGGGCGCTGACCTGGAGAAGAAGTTTTTAAAGGCGCGCGCATATCCGGGCAATGACAAAAACTTAAAGTTGATTATGGCAATGGCAACAAATGACAACGGCAATCGCACCCAGTTAGTTGTAGACGGTGGTTCAACCCACGCACCACGCACACACCACACAGTTTAGGCAGAAGATGATCATCATTATTATGAGTATGGCGCACCTGTTGATGGCATTGACTGTGGCTTCCATTCTGATGACGACGTCTGTCTCTTGACTATTATAATAAGATTACCAAATGATTGACTAAGTGACTGAACGAGTGTGAGTGTGTGTGTGTGTGTGTGTGTGTGTGTGTGTGTGTGTTGCGACTACTTGTAAATATAATTGATTCATTTTTAGACCCTGTATTTGAGGAGTAGAAGGAGTTTGTTAGGTTTGTGTGTATATATTTCTGATCAGCATCAACAGTCGAATCCAGTCATACAGTCATCTATCATTTAAAAACTATAAAAGCTTTTTCTCACTCTCCAATTACTAAATTATTATCATTATTGTAACATTTTGTAGTACATTACTTAATTATAATCATTATAACTATGAGAGTTAGAACTACCAAATTACCAAAACAACTTAACTTGAATATAGAAAATATGTACATGCTAGGGTATCTAAGCGACTAAACGCAGGATCTCTCACAGTCAAGCACACTCGACTGAAGTGTTCTCACTGGTTTTATTTAAGATTTGCACACGACTTCATGACATAAGTAGTTAATCATTTGGCTGACGAGCTGACACAATTTCGACTACTTAGAACAAAAGACTTGGGCAACAAACTTGCTAGCTGTATTTAAAACTGGTTGAAAAGTGAAAACCTTCTAGTCAATAGCTGTATTGCCAGCTCAAACTAAATCTCTAGTTCAATCTGAATGTGAATCTACAAGCATTTACATCTTCCAGTTGCCGTTAACTGACCGCGAAACAAGTTCGTTGCCTAAGTCTTTTGTTCGGTTTGCTTTTATTCACTCCACAAAACTTCAGCACATCAACACACACTATTCACACTTACCACTCACCACAACATACTCATCAGTAACATCTTCATTTCCATTTCCATTTTCAGAGCAACCCAAAGTCGCAACCATGACAAGGCTCAATTAGGCCGCTTAACGCTTTCCCATTCGTACTGAAAACTCATTGAACACATC
Organism: Drosophila neotestacea; assembly: GCA_035044365.1. Classification (NCBI taxonomy): domain Eukaryota; kingdom Metazoa; phylum Arthropoda; class Insecta; order Diptera; family Drosophilidae; genus Drosophila; species Drosophila neotestacea. The sequence continues at coordinate 2,933,308 of JAWNMD010000155.1, forward strand.
ATTGAAGCATCTACACCAAGCAGAACTTCAACTAGAACTAGAATTTGCTGGTCATCGCCGTAGCTCAGTCAAGGCCGGCTATCAAAATCTTGGCCAATATTAAAAGCCAAACCAAAAACGAAGCTAACTGAAGCTTATTTTCTTTTTGGCCAATCAACGAACAAACAAACGAACATTACGATAATGAATTATCAAAAGGCCAGTGAAACGCATTCACCGTCCTCGTCCAAGAAGCCAAAACGGCCAACGGGCAACAACAGTGGCATACAAAATTTTTGGAACGAACGCATCATGGAACGTTTTATAAAGGCGAATCTATTCATTATCTGTTGTGTGGCAGCTGGTCTCTTGTTGGTAAGTAAACCAATCGTGATTTACTCTTCACATTTCAGTTTCAAGATCTACACAGATGTAAGTTTGGCTTTTGGGGTCTGTTGTTGTGTGTTGTGTGGGTACCGTTATCACAGTCTGTGCGAGACGAAAGAAGCATTATTTGTGCCATCAAGTGAAAATGAAATGAAATCGTTTTGCACAAAAGCTGTTAAAATTTTCAACTTTATCTACCCTGCAATCGGAGGAAGAATACAAAATGGGATATAGTATACTGTAAAAGTGGTCAGGTGTATCTCACTATACTGGGTATCTACTAATCGAGCACTCTCATCGATAACACTCTTACTTTTGCTGTGGAATGCACTCGGATGTTCGTGACAACAATTTGACAGAAAGACAGTCGAGCGACAAACGTAGAGCTCATTAATTGATTGATGGATGATTGCGGAGCAAAAGTGTCTCCGCTTTTTAAAAAACTTCAACTGTTTTTCAACAACATTTCCAACAACATCTTCAACCCCAATTGCTTCTTTGATTCCGTTTGTTTATGCATTTCATTTTCATTTTCATTTGATTTATGTTTTCGCTTTTCTTTTGCCAACTTACAATTTTCACCTGTCCACAGATCGTGTATCTGGGTGCATTCTCGTGTGAGGTCTCTTGGTTACTGGAAGCACACGGGGAACTCCCCTTTGCCGCCTACACACTATGCACACTCTACTTTGTGATGTTTGTGGCAACAACAATCTTGATTCATGGCCTGGTCAGCGGATTGTGTTGGCCATTGTTTGCCTGGTCGGCTGTAATTGGCTTACTGTCAATTCCAGAACTGGTGCTCGTGATGCTAATGACCACACAGCATTGGGTAAGTAACAACTTGATAGTCCGCTAAAGAAATTGTTTGTGCTCTTAACTGAATTCTCTGAAATTCAAATTGAAAATTATATGTTGTTTCTTATCTATAGGGCCTGCAATCGGTGCATGGACTCACAGAGTTGACTTCCTACCTAATCAGGTTGATCATCAACTGCCTGGCCTTAATCTGTGTCATTCCGACGGGCATCAAATGGAGAAGGGAGACACAGGTGCTCAATCAACTGCAAGGACTCGCCACACGTCTCTCCCTGCAGACGCCGGCACCAAGTGTGCCCATGACAAAGGCGGATTCTCGACGTTCCAGCCAGCGGATGAGTGGATTCGAAAATGCGGGCTATCAGCTGTGTGATGAGACGAAGCTGCCACTGGGATCTGGACTAAATAATCATCATAATCAATTTGGTTCACAGAATGAATTCAATGCCAGCATGTTTGCTCCCGCTTTGGCGCAACAGTTCCAGTTGCCAGGACAGCGTGGCGTGGTTGGAGGAGGAGCAGGAGGTGGAGCTGGACATCGTGCTCAATCGCTGATGGATTTACGTTGTACTCTGCCTGGCATGTATAATCCTCGTCATGTGCTGGATACGGAGGACAAGAATGCCAAGTATTTTAATATAACCATTGATGATCTGAAAAATAATCTACAAGATTCACACAAGCCTTCACCTCCATCATTGATTGGTTCCACCAGCAATGATCCCATCTATTGCTCCATTGAGCCCAAGCAGCTGACTCCACCACCTGCCCAATTGCGTCACTATCAACAGCACCATCATCAGCAGCAGGTAGCAGCTGGTCATGGTCAACGTGGCGGACAGCCAACAAAGCTGTCGAGGAACTGCATCTCTTTAGAGAATCTCGATGGAATCAACAAGGTGCAGAATGACTTGGCTGCCTATGGCAACAATCTGCTGCAGAACTATACACAACAGCAGCAGTATTACCTGGCCATGCTCCTCAACAATCCTCTCCAGCAACAGGCGGCGGCAGCAGTAGCCGCTGGACTCTATCGACGCCCCTCGGCCTGCAGTTCCATGGGCGGACACACGGTCCTGGCTCAGCCGCTCCAGCGGCGAGGCTCCCAACAGCAACTGCAGTACTATGGAGGCTTTGGTTATGCCAACTATGCCAATCCCTATATCACGGCTAACAGCAAATTGTCGCTAGGCAACGAATCCGATGATTATCGCAAGTATCGCGATGTGGCTCTTTAGGCGGAATCACATAGACTGATAGCCTCTTTACACTAACCAAAAAATATCTATTTTTCTCTACGTTTTTACACATTTCCAAAGTGCTCAATTTCCTTTGTTCTCTATATAAGTATATAGACCTATATTTACAACAAATTTAAATATTTAAATATACATTTAAAAAGTATTAGCTTGACAATTTTTAACAATTCAAAAAAATTTACATTCCTTGTCTTACAAATTTCCATTTAATGTTTATTTTTAATATCATGTGTAAAAATCGTAGAAAAAACTATTCTTTTTGTATTGTAAAGAGGCTGTTATCCTAAGCTCCAGTCATAAACCTTATATATATATATCGCATATACTCATTAGTTGTAATTCAACGCTCGACTACCACAATGACATTCCGAGGCATCGGTATAACGACCAAAGAGCCACAAAACTAACTCAGTTTCAGTTTGAGAACTAACGCCTAGTTAAACGTTGAGAAGCTCCTTCATAGTTTATTGTTATCTTTAGTTATAGGACTAACTTTAACATGAATACGAATTTCCCCCTTTCCAGAACGAAAAAACTGCGCTGTAATCTTAAGCTTACTCTCGGTTACTACAGTCGAACCCCGCTAAAGTGAACTATAAATTAACAAGAATATCTTAGGTTATAAGTCTTTCAAAATCGATATTAAAAAGTGAAAATAATTACTACGCAATTTAGGAAAGTTAGACTGTTCTTTAACTGCCATCAATTACAATTATTTCAGTAATTAAATGAAATTCATTATCCGCATAATCATGGCAATTACTCAAGTAATTGTAATGGCAAAAATAATTAATTTGTTATTCTAAATATTAGGTTAACGAATTTCAAAAACTGGTTTCTGTAGTATAGTGTAATTACGTGTACTCGGTAACAACAACAAATGAATAACTGTAAATACATACTTTTAGTAATACAAAATAAAATGTAATCAAATATTTCATTTGAATTAATAACTATGGATTCAATAAATCCGCCAGAGGATTATCCGAGCTTCCAGAGCTGGGTAGAGGCTTCACAGGCATCTTGCCAGGATTAGAAGATTTGACTGTCTTTGCTTGATTGCTCCCAGCAGCCCGCTTTGTTGCTCCAGCTCCTCCGCCAAATAGATCATCATCATCCTCATCATCGCTAAAGAGACTTTTAGTCGACTTGGCTGGCAACTTGGCCTTAATGTTTAATGCTTTGTCGCTGTCTCCAAACAAGGAAGCTTTAGACTTGGTTGTTGGTTGTGATTTGAGTTTGGAAGATGGAACACTAGCTTTGCCAAATAGATCATCATCATCATCGCTGTCATCAAATAGTTTGTTTGCACTGGAGAGGATAGCCTTTGGCTTGGACTTGGTGTCAAGCTCTGCGGGCTCCCTACTTGGTAGGGCAACTGGAGCAACTACTGGCTTGGAAATCGCCTGCACTTTTGTGGAAGTCAAGTCATCTTTTAAAGATTTATCGGACTGCACAGCAGGAACTGAAGCAGCAGACTTTGTTGCGGAACCAAAGAGCGTATTATCATCATCCTCCTCATCGCTATCCAGAAATGATGAAGGCAGCTTGAGTTTCTTTTGATCTTCTCCAGGTTTCTGTATGGGGAGAACTGAAGCAGCTGGCGGCTTAGTTTCCACTTGAATCTTTGCCGGATTCAACAGAGAAGTATCTTTATCTTTGGCTAGAGATTTCCTTGACTGCACAGGAGCCGGATCAATAGATTTGGTTGAGGGGCCAAAGAGCGTATCATCATCATTCTCATCGCTATCCAGGAATGATGAAGCTTTAACTACCTTCTGATCGACTACAGATTTTTTAATAGGCAAAGTCGCAGGCTTACTTTCCACTTGCCACTTACTGTCATCATCGTCATCGCTGTTGTCCAAGAAAGAAACATAGTTTTTGCCAGGCTTTGATGACGTTGAAGACTTGAATTGATCCGCAGAAGGTTGCTTAGCAACTGGATTAAAGAGGAAACTGCTGTCATCGTCATCGCTGTCCAAAAACGAAGCTGTCTTTCTGTGTTGAATTTCAATAGACTTGTGATCATCCACAGGGGGATGAGTGGTCATCAAAGCAACTGGAGCAGCCGAGGGAACTGCTGGCAACTTAAAGAGTGCATCATTATCATCATCGTCATCACTCTCCAGAAAAGATTTGTTAGAAAGAGCTGCTTTCTTGGACAGCGCACTCTTCTCCAAATCCTGCCCACTGTCAAAGCTAGGCATGTTTGAATTGAAGGTCGATGACGAATTACTTGTTTCTTTAGAGGATTCTCCCGCTTGCTCTTCTCGCAAAGACTTGGCATAGTTCTCCTGTCGTGCCCGACGCGTTGAGGGACGACGGTGGGCAGGACCACGAGCTCGTGACTTGCCAATGCACTGTAAAATGTTTTCTGCATCCGACTTCAGCTCGTGCTTTACTGCTGGCAGCTGTGCCTGCTCCTGATCCTGCTCCCGATCCTGTTCCCGATCCTGATCCTGTTCCCGATCCTGTTCCTGCTCCTTCTTTTCCAGCTTGACCAACTTGGGCAGAGTTCCAGCTCCAGGCAGTAACGCTTGTACATTAATGTTAATGTTGGGCATTTGCAGTTTCTTTACAGGCGACTTTGGCTTGGCGATGCTTCTATCCACAACATCAGCTGAAGCTGGCTCAGATTGGGATTGAGCATCAGGTTTAGCTCTGACAGTTTCACTAAAATCATCATAGAAAATGGTGTGTATTCGTGTGGTGGCTGCAGGAACAGTAGTCCTCACAGGAGCAGGTTCTTCTCCATCATCTTCAGGCGGCACATCACTAAACAGATGCATGCCACCATAATCTTTATTCGTCTGCTCCACAGTCTCAACAGTTGCCTTGGGTAAATCTGGCAAACTGGGCTCAAAGAAATCCTGTTCATTGTCAAACATCTTGGAGGTGCTCAAGCTGTTTAAGCTGCTCGTTCCCAACGATTGAAAGAACTCACTATCATCGGGAGGTTCATCCGAAAAGAGGCTTGAATAGTTCTGCATTATTTGCTGGGCAGCTGCAATGTCCGCTATCTTTGGTGACATTTGTGCATCAGTTTTTGCCTGCTTATTGCTGACATCGGCCACCAAACTGAGAATGGGATCCTGCTGCAGTTCCTCCTTAAGAGATGCATCTTGATTCTCCGTCAAGTTGTCAAATAAACCATCTAAACCAATGTCCTCCTTTTGCTTAAATTCTACATTTTCCTCTTTGTTCGTGTTCTCCTCTTGAATCTCTTGGGGATCAGTTCTAATTTCAATTGTTGCGGTGGCTTCTTCTGATTTATTTTGGGATTCATCATCGCTGAAATCATCACTGAACAGATCTGCTTTAGGAAGTGAGATTTGAGTCTTTAAAACTTCCTTTTCAGTTGGCTTCAAACTGTTTTTGTGTTGATCCTCAGCTAATTCTTTGGGTTGCTTCTGGGCATAGTTTTGTTTTGGATCTACAGTTAGTACATCATCTTCTGGAGGTTCCACCTCGACTATCTCCTCTATTTGCTTCTCGTCTGCGAACAAATTCTTGCTGGACCTTGGCGTGCCAAAGAGGTCATCATCGCTTAGATCATCAAAGATACTTTTTCGCTGAATACTGGCTGCCATCTGCTGCTCCTGTTCCTGCTGCAGCTTCTTTTGCTCCTGTTCCCTCATTTGCTCTTGATCTCTCTTTTGCTGCTGCTCCTTTTCCTGCTGCATCTTTTGTTCCTGCTGCTTCCTTTGCTCCTGCTGTCTTTGGTGCTCCTGCTCCCTTTTCAGCTCCTTCTCCTCCTGTTCCCTCATTTGCTCTTGATCTCTCTTTTGCTGCTGCTCCTTTTCCTGCTGCATCTTTTGTTCCTGCTGCTTCTTTTGCTCCTGCTGTCTTTGCTGCTCCTGCTCCTTTTTCAGCTCCTGCTGCTTATTTAGCTCCTGCTCCTGCAGCTTTCTCCGCGCAACCTCATGCTCCTGCTCCAGTGGAACAGTTTTAGTTCCAAATATACTCTGGTCCTCTTCTTCATCATCTTCAAACAGTGAAGTTTTTGCCAACAGTTTTGTAGTCTTTGGCAGCTCCTTCTTTTGTTCTTGCTCCCTCTTCTGCTGCTGCTCCTGTTCCTGCTCCTTCTTTTGCTCTTGATCCATCCTTTGCAGCAGCTCCTTTTCCTGCTGCATCTTTAGTTCCTGTTGCTTCTTTTTCTCCTGGTCCTGCAGCTTTCTCCGCTCAACCTCCTGCTTCTTCTTAAGCTCCTGCTCCAGCGCAACTGTTTTAGTTCCAAAAATACTCTGGTCCTCTAAATCATCATCTTCAAACAGTGAAGTTTTTGTCAACAATTTGGAAGTCTTTGGCAGCTCCTTCGTTTCTTCTTGCTCCCTTTTCTGCGGCTGCTTCTTTTCCTGCTCCAGCGCAACAGTTTTAGCTCCAAATATATCCTTTTCCTCTAAATCATCTTCAAACAGTGAAGTTTTTGTCAACAATTTGGGAGTCTTTGCCTGCTTTGAAGTCTTGAATATATCATCAATGTCCAACTCATCATCATCATCATCATCAAATAATGTAGTTCTCCTCGTTTGTTGTGGTGGCTTCGGCTTGGCAGTAAAGGAACTGAGGAAATCATCATCATCATCCAGATTGTCATCAAAAATGGATGTGGACAAAGCTTTAGCAGGGACTTGTGTTTGTTTTGGAGTCAATGGTGGACTGTCATTAAAGAGATTGAGGTTTCCAGTTGCCTTGGGAACAGGCGCACTCACTGTAGCCTTGGGCGATTCCTTGGTTGATTCCTTGCCTGATTTAGACTGCACCTTGTCCACAATCTCAGACATGAAATTACTGAATTCATCATCATTGAAAAGATTAATAGGCTTGCGTTTGATTTGACTTGTAGCTGCCACAGGTTTTACTACAGTTTCCTCTTTAACCGGAGTGGGAATTGGAGCAGGAATTGGCGCTACAGCTGGAGTTGGAACTGGAGCAACTGCTGCTACGGTGATCTCTTGGTCAAATAGTTTGACTGGAGACTGTCTGGCTTTGCTCACGCTGCTGCTGCTAGAACTAAGCGATGCATCCACATGTGGTAATCTTGATGCGGAGGCTCCTCCAGTTCTATGTGAAACTGCTGGCGATGAATTAAGCGAGGAAGAAGTTGAAGGTGGATCATCGCTGGGCGGAGAAGCCCTCAATGCGTTGAATAAATCACGCTCGTGTGGATTTGTACGGCTGCTTATTATAGGACGTGGTTGTGCCTTTGGTCGAGCAGCTGCCTCCACAACGGCAGGCGGAGAAGGCGGTCTGCGTTGAATTATCGCCTCCTTTGGCAAGGACGCCAGCGAAGAGGAGTCCGACTGTTGTGGTGTCTCACTAGACACACGTTTGGGAGCCGTCTGCTGCGCCGAAACTTCCATTTCATCCGACGAGCTGGAGGAGAACTGCTCCGGCTGCTCATCCTCGCTGTTCTCCGCACTATCGTATAGACCAGCGTATTTGTGATCTTGCCATTCCTTGGAGCCAATAATATAGGGTAGTGGTATGCCATCATATGGATTCTTGGGTCGATATACAGTGCTTCAAATGGAGATGGATTAATGTAAATCTTTCTTTAAATATTTTGATACACTTACGTTGTGTTTACAGCACCATCTTCATCATCAGAGTCGGGCACTTCAATGGTCACCGGCTCAAAGTTTTTGCGGAACATTTGTAAATTGTTTTGAAGAAACTCGTTAGCCATCTCCTGGGAACTCTTCGGTGGCGTCTCGGGCCTTTTATTTAGCTCCTCGGGCATGGCAAAATCAGCATCGTCCACCTCCTCCACCCGATACTCTACGAACTGTTGGCCAAACTGCAAGGATCGCAAACTGTTGGTGGCATTGTCCAAGGCAATATCTGTACGCCTCACATCCGTTTCGAATTCATTTAAAATGTTACTAGTGTGTTCTCCTCGTTCTTGCAGATTCTAAAAAACAAAACAACAGTAAAATTAATTTGAAACTTTATCTTTTTTCTTTCAAATCCACGCCCACCTGCGAGATGCGTTTCATCAGTTCCAGCAGCGCACAATCTCCGGCAAAATTCCATTCTGGAGCTTGTTTAACGATGGCAGCCACATCTGCACTTATATCCATTTTAAATCTAATTAAATGCTTAAATGCTTTTGCATAAATACCAAGTAAATAAACAAAAGAAATCACTGCTGGATCAGCTGTGTTGAGTGTCCACTCATTAAACACGACGCACGATTCAATCCAGATCTAGTAGACCACACACGATTCGGCAATAATAGAAGTTAACTTTCATGAAGCAGCACTTGGCATTCGGTCAGGGTGTTATATGTCATCAAGTGAGATGTCGGATTCGGAAACTGATTCAGGTAAAATTTAATTTCGTAAAAATTGCTGCCTAAATGAATATAAATATAATTTCAACATGACCGCGCACTAAGGTGCCGTGGCTCACACACGACACAATTAGCTTGCAGCCCTAGTCAACAGCTGATTTGACTTCTCTTCCATTCTGTTTTATTCTGCACGTGTTTGAGTTTCGACTACACTTTTATTGCGCTTGTTTCTATAATTTATTAAAAACAATATAAAAAACAGAAGACTGTAATTTAAAAGTGTGTGCAAACTAATTTCATATTCATAATGGCAATGCTCGCTGAACCGCGTCGCCGCAAAAGATACAATTTGTGTCCTCGCGGCAAGGCGCTTTACGAAGGTACAAAATAAGTTGGAAATGTGAAATTAAACTTTTGCTAGGTTGAACATAAACATTTATTAATATTGTGCTGTACTTACAGATGACTCGCGCTTCGGTACGAAAATGCTGGAGAAAATGGGCTGGACCAAAGGCCGAGGACTCGGCGCTAATGAGGATGGCGCACAGGAATTTGTGCGCGTTCGTTTTAAGAACGACGCCGAGGGATTAGGATACGAGAATCGTGACGATCAATGGACCGTGCATGAGGAGGGCTTCAATGGTCTTCTAAAGGTGCTCAACGGAGGCAACGATGATGATGATAAAACGAATGAAGTCAATGGAAATTCGTCCGGCTCCGAAGAGGAAACTCGTCCAATGGGATTTGGTTTCAAGGCGGAACCAATGGAGGAAATTAAGCCGAAAAGCCTCAAGGAAAACTTAAGTGGTGTGTCGCTGGAGGAAAAATCCATGTACAGCAAGGCACGTGTGCACTACAAGAAATTCACGCGTGGCAAGGATTTGGCTCAGTACAGTGAAAAAGACTTGGCCAATATCTTCGGAAAGAAGGCAACAGAGGACAATGCTTTTCCTGTTCATGTCCCTGATCCAATAGAGCAACCCGAGGAAGAAGAAAAGCCCGTAAATCCCAACTTTGGTGGCGTTCAAACTGTCAGCACTGGACTATCTGTAAATGATTACTTTAGACTTAAAATGGAGGCAATGAAAAGTAAGTTTAATAATCAAGCCACTACCATGCCAAATAGAGATGAGGAGCAGGAAGTTTCGGTGACAGAGGGGTCTGCAAAGAAGAATAAAAAGAAGTCCAAGCAAGCTGATGAAAATGTTACGGAACTAGAGGAACCCACAGAAGAACCAACGCAGGGGAAAAAAAAGAAATCGAAGCGTGATAAAGAAGTAGCTGAAGAATTAGAGCAGCCATTAAAAATATCCACACAGGATAAAAAATCCAAGCGTGCTTTGAAGGATACTACAGTACTGGAGGGAGTAACAATAGAAGAAGCCCCGCAGAAGAAGAAAAAGAAGTCTAAGCGTGCTGTTAAAGAATCTCCGGAAGAGCTTCAGCAGCCAATAGTAGAAGCTACATTAGCGGAAGAAAATCTTTCACAGAAAAAGAAATCGAAACGTGCTGCTGAGAAGGAAATTGAATTGGAGCAACCAGGAGCAGAATCTGAGGATCCGCCCAAGCGTAAAAAGAAAAAATATGAACAATTTGAGGCTGAGAATGCCCCTGAAATCGAGTCAAAAAAGAAAACTTCCAAGCCAGCAGAAGAAACTTCAGACCACAATCTACAGCAAGTCGAGGAAAATGCAAGTAAAAAAGAATTAAAGAAATCGAAGAAGTCAGCAAAGGATAAGAAGATGAAGTCACAGAAGCACAAGTCCAATGTAAGTGCTGAAAGTGATACATCATCTGTAGAACTAGAGTCTGATAAATATCTAACTTATGAGCAATTAATTGAACAACGAGATGCATTCAATATTTGCACAATTTCTTCATTTTGCGCAGAAAAATTCCACATCTTTGATATGAAAGCGTTCAGGAACTCCACATTGGCCCAGATAGCAGGCTATACCATCGATGATAATATACAACTCAAAGTTGTGAAGACACAAAGCGATGCCCTGCGAATTGTGAACCTTTGGGAGGGAAAAACCAACAAATATCGAGAAAAATATGCAACCATTAAGAAACTGAAAGGAACTAAACATAAAACACAAGTGAGACAAATAAAACGACGTCAAGCTTTCTCAGGAATTTAATTAAACAATTTGTAAAATGTTGATAAAGCAAAAGCATAAAATAAATGGATTCTTACGTGTCTAGATTATGTTAGTTTTGTACATAGTTTACAATTTAATGTGTAACAGTAATATACAATTTAATAAACCAGCCGAAAAGTTAATGAGACTTTGAAAAGTTGCTTAAATGAGATAGTGATTGTTGTGAGTTTTTCTTTTGATTTTTAGGTGGATATTGGGAATTGAAACTTTGATTTTTGAGGGCTGAATCTACAGCTCTACTCTGTGCCATGTCTTCAGTCTTGTTCATAGAGGCAAGAGGGACTTTTGTTTTGGTTTACAGCGTTGGTGGTTAGCAAATATCACTTAAATATATATCCTAGTGGATCTGTTGAGGCGCTAGCGACTTTTCCGACAAGTTTCACCAAACTTTTCTTTTCTAGAAACCTTCTGGCAATTATGAACAATTAACCAAAATTATAGCCAAATCGGTCCAGCCGTTCTCAATTGATTACCTATACATAGATATATATACAATATATAGACGACTCCTCTGCTTAGCCTTAAGATCTGGACAAAATAAATTACTTTATAATTATGTTAAGGGCAACGTATCCTACATATTAGAAATATTTATTGATATAGCTTCACTCTATTCCGGCGTTCTGTTGCGATTTGCAAGACGACATGATCGTCTCAAGGTTCTGTGACTCGGCGATGGGCTACGATGACGTTTCCGCGCCTGTGGAGCCATATTCCTATTGTAATTGTTTAGATGAACATGTGAGTCCCACTAAAAAAAAACTATATTAGTCATATTCATTATTGATAGTCTATAAAGATCTTACCGAACTGGAGACAATCTCTGAGCGCACTGGATGCCAATCTAAATCACGTATGACATTACGATGTCCCTCAATAGCCTCACGAATTCGACCTGTAAGCACGTCGTAAACTGCAGAAGTCTAATTAATAATTAATTCATTTATATACAGGTTTATTTTACTTACTTATAATACGACCCGTTGCACAGCCAGTATAAATGAAACGTTGTCCTGTCTGTTCCAGTGGTGAGAACTTGGCACGCAGCAGAGTTTTACTGACACGGTGACCACGATAGGTCATGATGCTGCTATCGCCATCAAGCGTCCCGTGGGGATTGTAAACTAATGACAGAATAGTGCGACAGAATCTATAGTTAAACATATTTATATATAGCAAGTTTAGCTTACATTGGCGTGGCACGGGATCCCAGCGATAATCCCACTTGGGCATGGATTGCTGTTGCTGTCGGGCAGAGCTACGATGACGTAGATTGCTGGGCTGGCGCATATCCCAGACTTTAATACTTTGGTCCTTGGAATTGGTGAGCACATGATAACCATCGTTACGAGGATCAATGTACGTAATACCGTCGTAGTGTCCAATGAATGAAATTACGGATTTAGATATATTTCGACCGCGAAACGATGTGCGTAAATCATAGACTTTTAGGAGGCCATCATCACATCCAGCGATTATCACATTGGGATCCTTATCGTTCACATAACACACCGCATTAACGTCCGTATTTGGAGTGCGATGTGTGCGCAATATTTCTGTGGTACGTGTTGCAACATCACCCACAATAACCATGGATTTGTTGCTACTTCCAATTATCTTTTCGCCCGTTGGTGAAAAGCGCAGGGAGAATATTGCCACACGATTGCTCGAATTGTCATTTACATCGATCCATTGGCAATCATCGTCCGAGCCATTAACTGGCATTATGTAAACTGAAATGCAGTAAATGCAAGTAACAATTATATTATCAAACTTTGTTTAATTAAATTATTGTGCACCACTTGGTATTTGTATCTTTATTATAGATAGAAGTTAAATTTGGAAACTTACATGACCGTGACCAAGTGGAGTAGGCAAAATGTCGCCCATTTGGGCTAAAGTCTGCATCAACGATGCTATATTGTACGTCGCGGGCATTGATGCGATTGAGGAGATGATATGTGCCCTTTGAGCCATCATAGATGCGCACAAAGCCATCTGCAAATACAACTGCGCATTACACGAAATGCAAGAGTTGGAAACTGGTTACCAAATATTGACCTTGACTTGCTGTTAAAAGTTTGCTTCCACTTTTGTTGAACTTGGTAACAAACACTTTGGCGTCTAGCGACATCAGTCTCATTGCCTTGTGATTGGGAATATACAAGTTGGAGAAGAACCTCTCTTGACTTGGTGAAAAGGAATCGCTGCCAGGCGAAGCAATTCCGTTTTCTCTTTGTTGCAATGCTCGCATGAGATTCCAGCGCTGTTCTGTTGGCTTTTGTTGTGTAGCCAAACTGCTACGTGCCTTTATCTCTTTGTACATGTCAGTGCTCTTTAATTGGACTATGAATTAGTCAAGATTACAAACAGTGCATTAGTATTTCATGCTCACTTTAAACGTGTCCAAATTAGGCTTTTCACGTATTACTGGCAGATTGGGTGTACGGGACTGTTGGGAATGACTACGCCAATGTATATCAATGGCATTAACCGTCAAATTTAAATAATCGTAGTCCACGCCATCGTCGGAAAACTCCCATTCATCGTCACTTTCGAAATTTAATGAATTACCCATTCTATTATTGTTCAAGCCAAAAACAGATACAATCTTGTCCCAATTCCAAATAGTAGTTGTTTATAGATGGCTTATCGATAAGATGTGGCGGTCCGTCGATATAAATACCTGCAGTCAGCTGACTGTCCAATCAAAAGTGGCTGCGATAGCAAGTTAACAGAAAACAGTTTACAGCACTTTTTTTCTGTTTCTTTTCGAATAATTTCGTTTTAAATCGTCTGGCGATTACTCGGTTTTTTTTACTAGTAAATGTCTTTTTAAAACAACCAAAATAAGTCTCAAACAAAATATTTTCAGTATTTAAAATTTCTGTTAGTTAACAGTCTCACAACATTGCTGAACTAAAAGCTCGTTACTTGACTTTAAAACTTGGTTGCTTCTCAAAGCTCTTAGGAGTCAGTCTCAAAACGATCATCGACGGAATAGCGTGTATAGCGGTCGGTTAACAATTTGCGTTGGACTTGTGTTTGTATATGTGTGTGTTTGGTAATGAAATTTGTTACATTCCCGTTTATAGCTCGCATTTGTGTTAGTATCCAGTTGAACTGTTTGGTTTGCACACACCAAAAATATGACAAAAATGCCAAAAATGTAATAAAACCTAAAGAATCTGTGTTGTGTGCTTAGAGTTAAACTTTAATGTGTGCTCACTCAAGTGTGTGTGTGTTTGTGCGTGTGAGTGCATATACATATGTGATTTTAGTGGCGAACTCGAGTTTTGTTGCTATACCAGCTTACGTGTGTAGTGTGTGTGAATGTATGTGTGTGAAATTTATCATAAATACTTTTGCACATCGCGCGCCCCTCAAAACGCATGAGAAGAAAGTTGTTTAGCTGCGTAGAAAACAACACACACACACACACCTGCATATAAAACAAAAAACAAGCGAAACCAAAGAATAACAGAGAACAATTGAAAATACTAAAATACAAAGTGTGTCAAGCTCTTGGGAGGCTGGGGAGCTACGAGAAAAAAGGGCCTAAAGTGCATTAACGTCTAAAGCTTTTCAGCCATGCACTTGCATATATCGCGTGTGTATAATCAAGGCAAAAATAATAATAATAATGAACAACAACGACAACAACGAAAATAATAAAACAGACGAGAAATAATTTACTAAAAGTGGAGCGCGCGAGCGCAGACACACAAAAAGTGAAAGATTGCAAGCATGCGCCGCTGACGTCGTTGCTTTTAAGAGAGACAGAGGCAGAGAGAGAGCTAGAGCTAGAGCGAGAACGAAAATGAGAGAGCAAAGTTAGGAAGGGAGAGAGGTCAACTATAAGGCACCTGCTGCTCTCATTACTGTAGTTGTTTTAGTAGTTATTGTTGTCAATGCATATTAGTGTGTTTTATTACAGTTGGTTTGTATGCAACATTCTTCATATTAAATTCTTAAACTGTAAATGTATTTTTAACTTAAATTTTTATTGTTGTGTCCACAATATGTAATAAATTAATTGGCGTGTTGTTGAACTTTCTCGCACTGTCATCAGCGAATTGTTAAGAGAATGGGGTGCTTCTTTTAAGTTTGTATGTTTCTTATTTTATTAGCCATCTTTGACAGTTCTCTTACTAAAAGCCCAACATTGTTAAGGAGTTGGGGCACATTTTCAATTAGCAGCTTGAATTTAGCACACTTGCAATTAACACTAGTAAAACTAGTACAACAAAAAGTACTTTTTGGCTTAGAAGCATTTGTTTAAACTATTAACGAGACTTGCGCCCACTTTCTTCCTTCATATTTGCGTATTTCATTTGCCAACCGATTGAGAGAAAAAAGATTCCGATCATAGTCACAGTTATTTTGCTGTTGTTGTTTTTGTAACTTAATGCTATTCATATTGTTTCGTAAGCTCGCAATTTGAATGTGTTTGTTTTTTCTATTTTCGTTTTTTTTTAATCTTTATCTGCTTATTGCCTCTACCTTTAAGCGTGCAACGGGTTGAAAGTGACGCAATCATTTGCATTTTGTTTAAATAACTATGATTGTTTCATTAGTAATGAGTGGAAACCAGTTATAGATAAAAACACGTTGTCTTTTTTTTTTTTGTTCAACAACAACCCCCTCCCCCTACTCACACTCGATCTACACTGCCTGCAATATGATTAGCAGCAGTAATTATGCCAATACAGGCTCATTAAGCTGTTGTAGCTGCATTGCTGCGTTAACCGTTATTATCGATTGGCATTGTTATCGTTTTGTGTATCGTCAAACAAAAGACTTAAGCAACGAACTTGCCATCAAACTGATTGATAAAAATAAAAAAAAGCAAATCGACAAACGCTCTTTATGCAAATGCAAACGCTTTTTATTAATCTATTTAAATGTTTTGATTGAGCGACTTTCGATTCTTTTATTTGTGTCCCCAAAACTGATTTTCTGATAGAAAAAGCCGAAAGTGTTTGACATCTCGTGTGTGAAATCACCACACACAACGAATACACAATTAGTTTGAAATTGTGTTGGCAATTTAATGCATTTTTTTGGATTTTGTATATGTAAAAACATTTAGATTTACATTTGGCCTTCATCGTCTAAAAAAAACATTAAAACTAGTTTTCTTAATTTCCTGTAACAATTTATCATAGATAGTCTAATAAGAAATTTAAATATTCCATATGAACTTGAATAGTGTATAGAAATGTTATTAAAATTGTTTCAAAATGCGGATTAATTAATAACAAGATGTTGAAAGGGAATCTTCCAAATATTATGAAACAACAAACTGGCCTTGTAAATTGTTGTGGAGATTTTTCCGCATACATTATTCAAATGCATTCAGTTGGAAAACGGAGTGATACATGAGACAACTTTTATGCTTGGCATGTGCGAAATTCAACGCCGACTAAGCATATAAAGTCCCCCTCTCTTCGTCCCCCTTTTGAAGTTCTTTTTGAACAACAATACGATAGTGATAGGAATATAAATAGGAAAAGCGCCTGAAGCGCTTCTTAGTCACACTCCGCTGATTACAGCTGGGCGGAGAATACATGATTGCGATTGTGATGTAAGCATCTCGAGGCGTTTTGTCACATTCGCCCAACTAACAATAAGATGATTTGTCCAAGTGTTTTGTGCTCTTGTCATTACAATTATCATTACACGCTAATTATGTCAAAATCGGCGTCTAATTAGACCATTCAATCACTCCTATTTTGATATTGATCGCATCACATATCTGTATCTTCCATTTGTTGTGTCAATTTCTGTTTTGGTTTCTCTAATGTGGGCGTTTCATTCATGGCTCGGATTCGATTGTCAATTGATTTTGTGTGGGCTTCTTGCGGCGCCAAATCAATTTACTTAGCTGGTCCTATCAAACGCCTTATGGACAGCCCATTGACAGAAGTTATTTAGTTATAGAGCTGTGATGAGTGCTCTTTGGAATGTGTGTTGTCGGTTCATTGAATGGAAAAGCTTTTGACGGGCATCGATGGGTTAAGTATAGTCTAAAAAGGGCATAAATCAATCTGGAAATACTGGTATATCATAGAAGCAATAAAAGCTTTGATTATTTTATGCAGATTTCAAATTATGTGAATAAGTTAATTTAATCAGCTTAAAACCTTTGCTCTAAGCAGCTTAAAGCTTCTGTTTGTAAGCTAGCGTGCTATGTTTCAGAAAGATGTGCTCATAACAAACTTTAACTGAATGTTTTTACATAAGAAAAACCATTTTGAGCTTTTACTTTAAAGACAGCATATTCTAAACTGACTTTCATAGACTAACTGTGGGCTTTTCTCGTTACATTGTACAGTTACAATTACAAATTTCAACTAATTTTCGAAAATTATTAGAGCTGATTATGAGTAAATTCAAATCAACATTCCGCACCCCTCACAGCTTGTACCTCATTGCATTTTGTAACGCTCGATCGAGAGCAAAACCTCAAAGCGGAACTTGAACATAATTTACAGGCAATCAAAATAATTTGGTGTTACAAAACGTTGCCTGCATTTACATTTACATTTTCATTGGCAAACATGCAATCGCAGGCCAGCAACCTTCAATGAGTTTAGATGCCGCAATATCGCTAATCATAAAGACAGTAACAGTAACTCTCCACCTCCCCCTCAGTGCTACATCTTGACTATTAACAATTGCTTAACGTCGTTCATTAAACTTAAAAAGAAAGCAAAGCTGTCTGAGCCGCATTTGTTTTAATTTTGGCCAACAGCAGCAAGTGCAAGTACAACAATCAATTAATATTACAGGCAGTTGTATATGTGTGTGAGTGTGTGTGTGTGTTTTATGATTTTCCATCTCTGATTTAATTGTGGAAAATGTACAAAAAGCAGCAACAACAATCGCTGCAATTAATCAAATGGAAAAAAAATTCAATGGCGACGGCCTCCTTCTTTCAGTTGAAGTTGAAGTTGGTGCCAGGCGCGTCGTGCAACAGCAGCAGCAGCAGCAACAGCAACAGCAAAAGCAACAGCAACTGTTGCAGGTTGCAACTTGGAACAACAACAAGTTCAATTGTTGCACGTTTGTGGCAAGTTGCAAGTGGCGAGGTCAATGGCAATGCCGTCAGTCGACAGTCGCAGTCGACAGTGGCAAACATTGTCGATGGCATCACAGTTACAAAGAGACCCTTCACATTAGTCAGCTTAGATTTTTGTGGGATGCTGTTGATGTTGATGCTGTTGCCCATTTACGTCTTTGGTGTCTGTGTCCACTTGATTAAAATTCATTAATTATATTTTCAGACTCAACTTTGGCTTTGGCTTTGGCTTTGCAACAAAAATGAAAGTTTTTGGCCAACGACGCCGCAAACAAATCTTAAAAAAAAAACCAAAAATGAAGCAACTTTTTGGCTTTGGCTTTGACTTTGTCCACTTTTGGTATTGACTGTATCGTGATGTGATCTGTTGTCATTGCTGTTGTTGTTGCTGCCGTTGTTGGCCATTGATATGACCAATTTAAGTGTGTGCGGGTAACGCATATTAAAAGGAAATTCAAATGCCCACACACAATAGTGTCTTTTCAGATGCTTCTTAAATTTTTCGTTTATTTTATAGTTATTTTATTTTATACTCTATACAAAGGTATAATAAGTTTGTGGAAATGTATTTAATGGGGAGCATGACACGATATGAACAGGCAGCTTATCTAAACTTGGAAACTTTGAACAACAGTTTGCAAGAACAATTTAAAGACTCACTTTTAGTACACATTGGTCTAAAAACTCCATCATAAATGTTATTCAAGCAACAATTTCAACTAACTTCATTTCTAACTATTTTAAAGTCTTGTTGTTCAATATGGAGCATTTATTTAGAAGTGTCTTTTAGCACTAGAAAACAAGCACATTGATTAAACAGAAGATGAAGAAGAGTGTGTTATTTCGTGTGTGTGTGTTAGTGTTTGTGTATGTAGAGTAACTCGTAGTTGTGCATTCTTAACTAGAGTGTTGTCGCATGTTTTTTTATCAAATGATTTTATTTTTATATATATTTCTACTTTGTTCATTTAGGAGCAGCAACAACAGCTAAGCAGCTGATGTGGAACATGGCGCACAATTTGGCTGGCCAATAAATTAACCGAAAGTGTCACGACTGAAGAAGAATAAGAAACAAGAAGAACCCGATAAACGTGCCGCACCAGAAATTGACAGACAATTGAACAGAATATAAATTGCAAGTGAAATTAGAAAGAAAGAAAAGTAAAAACACTCCACAAACATAACCGGAAATCAGTAGGAAAAACAAGCTGACAAAAACAACAGAAACAACGACGGAATGTATCGTCCAAATTTCTACGAGTCCACTTGCCTGCGTTGCAGCGAGACCGTCTATCAGGTGGATCGCGTGGGGCCGCTTAAGGATTTCACATTCTTTCATTCCGGTTGCTTCAAGTGCGTCCATTGCGGCACCAAATTGACGCTCAAAACATATTTCAACAATCAACACAAACAGGACGACAAAGAGGTGAGGCAAGAGCGGTGACTTGGGCGACAAACGTGCCACAACTTAAACAAGAAACAAACGTTTTATTCGGCAGACCGAACATTTAATACACTTGCAGAGCCCTGTACATTTAAATAGAAGTGTAAATACAAAGTAGATAAATATTTATATACTAAAATTAGAATATAAATATGATATAGTAGTCACAATGTTCATAAATATTAAACAGAAGATATACAATAATAGGAGAAACAGACTCCGAGAGATTGTTTACCTTATCTATAAATAATTACAAAGTATGATATAGTATGATCCGATCTGGCTGGATCCGGCTTACTGTTTTACACATGTCATGACAAAATTACAATAACCTCTGTTAGGGTAAGCGTATAAAAATATGTATTTGCCCAGCTGTCGCTTTGCATACGCGTATGCATAATAATAAATAACTTTTTGTTTTTGCACTTAGTCAAAGTGTGTCACTTGCATGCATGTGTATTTGCATCTACACACATATATCTATAGATCTATAGCTATAGTTATTGCCATGGCTAAAAGGCGGCCACCTGCTGTGAGTAGGTGAAGTGAACATTGGAGTTGTCGTTGCACAGGGCCAACTGAAAAAACATAACAGTCACAAGTTCATAAAGTCTACATCTTTAGTTTAAGTTTTAGCTTACAAAAATTAAAAAAATTGAGTTATGGCCAAGTTGTACAAATTAGTTAAAACAAGCAACTATATTTCTTTAATTAACACCCGAATTTGGCGTTATTTGTGTTTGTTTATTAACTTTTTTCCATTCCTAGCACGTTTTAAGACTAGTTCTCAATTCAAATCGTTGAGGAAATTTATTCATGAAATCATCTCACGTTCGACTTGTCAATTGTATTTAATGGCAGACGATCTTTTAAAGGCATTGCTAATTATACAGATTTTTATGTAATCAACAATTTAATTAAATGATACATTTATTTAACAGCTTAATATCTATAGATATTTGAAAACTGCATTTATTTCTACAGATTTACACACTTTTTCCATTATTGATATGAATATTTGTTGCCTGTACAATCCCAACAAATAAGTATTTTTAATTATGGAATAAATGATTAATTACCATCTATAGTAGTCTTTATTTTGTACTTATATCTATCCTAAACTTGACTTTACAATAACAAATTCAAATTCATCCAACTATTGTCGTAAAAAAATGCAGTAAGCTACAGTGGAGCAAGCTCGACAGTAGGAGACCCAGTACTTTTTGAGTGCAAAGCGTTCACTATTGATTGTTCTTCAATAATGCGTACCAAACAATAGATGGCGCCACTACGAAGTTAATAAACACAGAGGTCGCTAGCGTCTCTTCTTCTTCCTTTTGCCCGTAACATTGTTAGTTGAATAACTTCCGGGTTTATCATCCGATTGGAATGAAACTTTCTGTACAGGTTTGGACTATAGTGTATATTATATGTACCAATAATCAAGGCGCTAGTCTTAAAGGGGCTCTTGTAATTCGACTTTGAAATTTTGTTTTTCAATTTCCGGGGGCGGAGGGGGGCGTGGCAAAAATCCAAAACAAACTTGATCAATGGGAGATATAGATGAGCCTACATACCAAATTTGGTGTCTCTTGCTCTTATAGTCTCTGAGATCCAGGCGACCCAAAAAGGGACAGACGGACAGACAGACGGACATGGCTATATCGACTCGGCTGTTGATGCTGATCAAGAATATATATACTTAATGGGGTCTGCCACGCCTCCTTCTGCCTGTTACGCACTTTTTTTTTTGCACAAACTTAGTAGACCCACTTGTACTTTTTCAAAGTACTGGGTCTAAAAATTACCATCTATAGCTATCCTTATCCCCCCAAAGTTGATCCCATGATAACAATTACCCAACAATATGGCTAATAAACTTTTTCGGGCTAATCTATCTTTACAAATCTGACTCAATCTTCAATCTAATTGCAAGTGAGTTACGAGTACTTGTATTACAGATGCACAGTTTCATCATGATAATCGTTTTTAAATGCCTTTTTACTTGCCACATTCCATGAGTTTTGCTTTCTTGTTGCCTTTTTGTTGAATTACCATTTGGTGGAAGATTTTGATTGTATCTGATTGTGAGATTTGATGTGCTCTCTACTCTACATTTTGCAGGTCTATTGCAGTTCACATGTACCAAAGAGCGGACCCGGCCATCTTGACCAGACATCGGTGGGCATTAGACAGGCCTTGAATGCGCCGCGTACCAATAAATTCGTGAACGAACAAATACGCGGCACACGCACTGAAATCGATGGTAAGATCTATCTGTATCTAACTTGATATCTATCATATGCTAACAATAGCACAATCACTGCAGGTGTCCTCAGCTCGCGCCAATCAACGCCCAATGGCTACGGGGGACGTGGTGAGGTAAGCTCGCCATCCCAAAATGATTCCGATTACAAATATGGACGCTTCGATGCAAGTGCTTTGCATATTGCGCATGCTCTCAAGCAGACGGAGATACAAAAGGCCTATAACAAGGCGCGCGAGAAGCCAATTGATTTCTACCTGGTGAGTCTACAATATCCCTGTGGGACTTGGAAACTATATAGATTAAAATAGGGCGTAAGAAACAAATCTACACGAATTTATCAATCTTAGTAAATATAAAGCAGGACAGAATGATCGGTACTGAAGAAATCAAGACTAAAGTAGACCGAATTCTATGCAGAAATAAGAAGTGAATGTCTCACATGCAGTTAACATAAGTAGCTTACCATCTTGGGCTGTGAAGGTTTCTGTACAAAAACTTTATAGATTTGGCACACATAGGGGAATTAATCAATCCCTGCTATACCTCCATTACCTCCTACTTCTCTTGGATGCAGCCTCCCGCTGCAGCAATATATTCTAACTGACTGCCAAGTGGCCGCAAATTAAGAAATTATTTAGTGCAGAACATCTAATGAAATTTAACTGCTCGCTTGCTCGTTTGCTGGTCAACAATCATTGCTTCAGTCGTTTATAGCGGGTTGGCAACACACACACACACATACTCACAAAGATGGAGAGACTTGGCTAGTTGTATCTTGTAAACAAACGGTTGTGCAATGCTTCGTCAGTCGCCAACGCCGTCTCCATCCACGTTTGTTATGTCCGCCTCAAGTTGAGGCGAGTAACAAGTGAAGTTGAGTTGAGTTTACTTCAGTTGAGTTCAGTTAGGTACAGGGGTGGGGGATTGTATTTAATTAATGCAATCACAATCGCAGGCAAAGTCATGATTATGTAGGCTAGTGTGCTATTTACACTTGTGCACTCAAGTTTGTTGCCCAAGTCTTTTGTTTTGACGGGCTACTTTAATCAATCTTCGTACCTGTTACCTCTAACTACAAAAAGAATCGTGTGTACTAAGAGTAGCTTATGCTTATTATATCGTTAAGGAAATACTCCCTTCTGATGCAGTTTATATCGATTACTATATCAGTAGAATTTATTTCCATTTCATTTTAATTCTTTCACTTATTCACTCAAGTTTGTTGCCTAAGTCTTTTGTTTTGACGGTCAACTTTGATCAATTTTCGTGTTCTTAAGCTTAAATTGACAAAAGAAAAATAGAAATCCAAGTTATAGGACAAGTCTTTTTTGCTCCTCTTATTTAATTATCTCTTATTATTGTTTTCGATTCTTTTTAGTTAGAATCGCATAATAGAAATTAAAATTATATGTAACATAGAAGAGTGTGTAATAAGTAGAGTGGAGTTAGGGAAAGCAATGTAAAGTCATTGCATAAACCCGGATACAGGGTAACTGTCAGCTGATCAGTCTTGTCATTTATAATTTGGAAATTTAATGTGTTATCTTAACTTGAGTTGATCTTTATGGCTTAAGAGTGTGGGCCAGTTACAACTGATGGCTAACAAGAGGAGACTGCCTGGTTATCAGAGACTCTGTTAAGTGTGTGCAACAAGCGCAAACAGTGGTCAAGTTTTGTGGCGCCTCGATTACAATTTATAGCAATGTGCAACAGTTATCGGCAACTGAAGGCGGCTTTGGCTTTGGCTTTAGCTTTGGCGCATGACTTGCCACTTGCCACTTGATGCTGCAAATCTGGCAAATCTGCATGACGGTGAAAGCATTATAATCGCATTTTACGTAAAAATATAAAACCAAAAAACGATTTCAAAAAACGAAATTAAAATCGCACAAGTTTTTTTCGACATTATTTTTGTGATCTGTTGGTTGTTGTTTTTGTGGCAATGTGGCACCAAATCGCATTTTCTTTCACTTTTGAGAATGCCACACGCGAGTGATCAACAACAACAGCAACAACATCTAAACAGCAGCAGCAACAACAACAACAACAACTCATATTATTGCAACGCTCAATTTAACAAATTTCGAACAGGTGTTTGATGGCTTTGTTGTAGCCACACCGCAAAAGCCACAAAAAAAAAAAAAATAAAAATAAAACACACCGCCATCGTCTCTAATAGAAAATATGTGAAAAATTGCATGCATGCAATCATTAAAAATTTTGCATGTTTTACAACTGCCACGCACACTCACTTACAAGTACACACACACATGCACACTCGCACACCCACCACCAAAAAAAAAGAAATAAATAGCCAGCAGGTAAAGTTACATTTATCTCGCCAAAGGCTTAATACCCTACGATAAATCCTTCCTATGTCAGCTATATGATATAGTATTCGTATTTGAGCTAAAGGCATTACCAAACACACAATCAATAAGTTTGTTTAAGATATCTTGGAAAAAGAATAAACTTATTAAGCCAAAGGTTGATTTTCTACCTTCTTTAATGTGTCATTATATTACTCTCTTTGATAGGGTATGTGTTCAAGAAATACACTTGCAGTTCAATTGAAGCAGGTTTAACGCACTGTGCACCACATTTTGGACAACAGTGTTGGCTGTCTAAGGCTGGCAGTATAGATTTCCATATACGGATATCTATGCGCGTCGACGTCACTTGTTTTTCCGGCTGCACTGCAGTGGCAGCAACAGCGACGTCGAAGTCAACGTCTGTTTGCTAAATCTAAATTATGCGCACCAGAGTGAAAGTAACGGCATTTGCTTCATCATTCAACTGACAGCAGCAGCTCACTACGCAGTCGCCAGCGTCATTCTTTTGGCGCTCACTGTCTGCTCTCTTGAAGTGGCGCTCTTAGTGAGACAGTCTCCCACTCTCTCTTTCTTGAGCCCTTATGCAATGTACGCGCTTTTTAAATGCGCCATGTAATTGTTGTTATTGTTATTACAACTGCTCTCACAAATACTTCCTCATACCTAAGCTTTTGCTTTTGAAGCTTTTTGCGCATTTTTTTCAGACGCAGCAGCGACCAATTTACAATTGATGTCTGTCTGTCTGTCTTTCTGTTTGTGTGTTTGTGTATTTGTTGCTTTTGTTTGTCTAACTTATGCAATAATTAATTTCGACGCTTTTGGACTTTCGTTTTCAGTTTTGGGCTTTGCTTTTGCAGTCGCTGTTGTTGTTGTTGTTGCTTTTATTCTTGTTATTGCTTTTGCGATTTACTTTTGTCACCGTGGGCGTAATAACTGTTGTTGCTCTCAAATTTGACTCTGGTCTCAGTAAGCCGCTCACGCAATTCCAACTGTCCATTGTCAACGGGGCTATGAACCATTTAGTTGTTACTGCTACTGCTGCTTATTGCTCTTGTTTGTTGTTTTTGCTTTTTATTTTATTTTTTTTATAGGTATTGTTTTGAACTTGACATTGAATTTTTGGTTTTAATTGCATATTGTTATTACCATTGTTTATATGTATGCATGAATTTTCGTTGTATGGCGCTAAATGATTAAAAATTCCCATGCGGAAGCATTAATTAAAACGTAGCTAAGCTAATTTGTTTAACACCGTATTATTTACTAGACATATTGCCAAGGAAATGGAGTGCAACATGCAATTGCAGCTTTGTAATTATGAAAAACCAACAGAAACTGTAAATTATGGGAACAGAGATAATTGAAACAAAAGACAAACTTCAAATGCAGCAAAATAATTGACAATTATATTTTAATTGTTTTGTCATTCCTCAATGAGATTTAAGTGTGTATTTAAAAAGAAACTCGTTTAAAATAAATACATTTATGTAGTCCTGGTAGTCTTGTCAGCCCTGGAAGTCCTTGTAACTTGATTGTTAGGATTAACTGACATTTTTCAATACCGAAATTCGAATTTGGACTTTTCTTCGATTTAATTAATGAATAAATTGCTAATTATATATTTTGAATTAATTTATATATTTTCAATAAATGTAATCAATGTAAACCTAGCATTAATCAAAAATACAGTCTCTTCTATTTCTCTACTTCAATATTGTCTACAAAACATACTAAGTAATATAATGGTAAATGATTTGTAGAATTTCAATAACCGTTAAACATGGGTGAAATTTGTAAACTTCTCTCGAAGATTGTCTAAATATCGTGGCTGCATTTATTGGAAGGTGCACGCAATGCGTGACCAGTTGGGGAAGCATGGGAAGAGGGGATTGAGGGTGGCACGCAGCTTGGACTCTTCTTGTGGCAGTGGCAGCTAATGTCAGATATTTTGCCAGCGTTGCAGCTGAAGCGTGGCATTATAATTAGCCAAGTTAACAAGCCAAGCATTGCAAAAGCCGCAGCACAAAATGCAACTGCAAAAGATACAAAAAATCAACTATAATTTAGAGATACAAGATACAAATCATTGCAAGCTTTCTCTAGCTACATAAGTTTATTTTATCCTTTTCTATTCCTCTTTTTTAGGCAGGGATCGTAAATAAAAGTTATTAGTACAGATTTAACTATTATTATTTTTATAAAAATCCTCAGGCTCGCGAGGAGCAGGCGCGCTTGGAGATGAAACACCGCAAGGAGGAGGACGATCTGTACAGAAGATTTGCGAAAAAACGCGAGGAGGAAGATCGCAAGATACAGAATGAGTTCCAGGACGAATGGGAACGTGAACTGCAGCGTTTAACCCACAAGTTCGAAAAGGAACTTGCCACATCACGACGCAATCGGGACGAGGCCAACATACTGACCCTACGCCATGAGCAACAAAAAGAGGATCTGGAGAAGAACATGACATTGCGTCGCAGCAAAAAGAAGGAGAGCATTACACGTAAAATGTTGGAGCATGAACGCTATGAGACGGCTGCTCTGGTGGATCGTCAGTCCAGTGAAATGTTGGAGCTGATCAGTGCTCGACGTTCCGAGTACATGCAGAGTGAGAGCATCTTTCTGGATGATGAATTCAGTGAGGGAGCTGTGCCCATTGAGTATCCATTGAATGCTCCTGTGCCAGCGCCTCCAGCTGTTAGTAAATTTCAAATCTATACGGATCCCATTGAGTTTGAGGATGTGGATCGTATTGCCATTTCTGTGGCACAGGAGGATCAGAAAACCTTTACGGATCTGGTGCGTCAATTGGTGGGACGTTGCACCACCGACATTGAAAAGGCGCGTACGATTTTCCGTTGGATTACGGTCAAGAATCTAAATGCCATGCACTTTGACGATGACCTCAGAGGCGACACGCCTATGGGCTTGCTACGTGGCATCAAATACGGCACAGAGAGCTATCATGTGCTCTTTAAGCGTCTCTGCAGCTATGCGGGTCTCCACTGTGTTGTCATCAAGGGTTATTCCAAGAGCGCAGGCTATCAACCGGGTGTTAAATTCCAGGATTCACGTTTCCGCAACTCCTGGAATGCAGTCTATGTCGCTGGAGCTTGGCGCTTTGTCCAATGCAATTGGGGTGCCCGTCATCTGGTCAATGCCAAGGAGGCGCCCAAACAGGGGCGTGGCAAAAACGACAGCCTACGGTGAGTTTCTTTTTTTCGTATTCTAACTATCTATTATCTGATGAAATTCGTACAAGAAATCAACTATAACTCACCTAATTTATGTATTTTCTTCCTTAGCTATGAGTATGATGATCACTACTTTCTCACGGATCCCCGGGAGTTTATCTATGAGTTTTACCCGCTGCAGGAGGAATGGCAGCTGTTAAAGCGTCCCATCACATTGCGGGAGTTTGAGAATCTTCCCTTTGTACGCTCGCTCTTCTTCCGTTACGGTCTACACTTTGCTGATGAGGGATACGGTGCTGTTGTCTTTACGGATGATACAGGAGCTGCCACAGTTCGCATTGCGATGCCCACAGATATGCAGAGTTGCCTGATCTTTCACTATAACCTCAAGTTCTATGATAGCGACGAGGAACTCTCCTACGATGGTGTCTCCCTCAAGCGCTTTGTCATGCAGTCCGTTATTGGCAACATTGTTGCCTTCCGGGTGCATGCCCCATGCTCCGGCGCCTTCCTGCTCGACATTTTTGCCAATGCAGTCACACCACAAGAATATCTTACTGGAGAGCCCATGAAATTCAAGTCCGTCTGCAAGTTTAAGGTAAGCTATAGGCCTTAACTGGGAATTTCTATATATGTTAATTTGATCATGGCTTACAGATTTGCTGCGAGGAGCTGCAAACAGTGATGGTGCCGTTACCGGATTGCGCCAGCGGTGAATGGGGTCCCACCAAAGCGACACGTCTCTTTGGACTCATACCCATCACACATCAGGTGAGTGGGAGTCTTAGCTATTGATTTCTTTCTTTCTAAAACTCTCCTTGTGTTCATCCTATAGGATCCCCTAATCTTTGCCGGACGGAGCTTAGATTTGCAGTTCCGCATGTCACGACCGCTGACAGACTTTATGGCAACGCTGCACAAGAATGGCATCGAGGAGAAGAAGTTGGGCAAGTATGTGACCCACAGTACACTGGATGACATTGTGACTTTCATCATTAAGTGAGTTTGTTGAGAGGATTACAAAATGATCAATTGCTTATTTAATTTATAATTATTCTGCAGCTTTCCCGAGGAGGGACAGTATGGCCTCGATATATACACACGCGAGCTGGGAGCACCACAGCACCACAACCACCACAATAACAATAATAATAATAACAACTCCTCCTCATCGTCCGGCGAGAAACATTTGCTAACACATTGCTGTAAATATTTAATCAACTCGTCCAAACGCAATTGAAGTGCAGCATTTGGGGAACAACAAACGCAATATTAATTAATAGTTTAGATCATTAAGTAATAGCTACTAAAATGTTTCCACTGTACAGGTGCTAAAAACATCAATCATGCTCAATCAATCATTTGTTAATCCACACTTCAAGCTGCAGGCTTCGATCATTTTTATATACTTAGTTTAACTTATATAATTTTAACTAATTGGCAAATCGAATTGAATTGAATTGAAACAATGTAAATACTCTAGACTCTAATCATTAGTCCTTAATTCGTTAAGTAATACCTGAAAATATCAAATTTTTATACATACGTGTTGTACTTATTACCATTAATGCCTAATAATTTATTATGAATGAATAAGACGTTTGTCTTTAATACAAAAGTTTATATTATTTTTATTCAAATCTGAAGTTGAATCCAAATCTTTCAATTTTCGTCCATGACAAATGACCTGTAATTAAACACTATGATAATGTGAATCAAATATTAAACTTATGTATTTTTGGCATACTAAAAAATTATTCTCATTTTTATTTAAATTCATCTCAAGTTGGAAACTTTTCTACCTTTGATAAACATCCCAAATTGAACGAAAAATCCCAGTTTTATTCGTAACTGCTGCTGAACCTGCAGCAGGCTGAAATTTCCCATTATGTGACGTCATAATTCCCTGACAATAATAAAGTCCAGCTACGCACTCTGATTGGTTAGTAACTGCTGCAGGTATATGCCTGTATGCGTAACGAAGGGCTTGTTCATTTTCGATTCGTTAACTAAACAAATTGAATGAAAGTCCCCAGCTTTAATATGTGCATAGCTAATAGCTATTAGTTACTAGCTATGTCAACTAGAATTTTGTGATATCTGTATTACTTTTATCACTTTTTAAGTATTTCTTCAAAAAGTCTGGAGAGTACATTTCTCAAATCTTAAACATTTTTGTAGTGTTATTGTAACTACTATTTTCTCTGTAACTGAAACAACTTTTCTAGTTTTTTTTTTTTTTTGGCACAATAAACCGCTTTTATTTTACTTTTATTTAACAATGATAAATGGATAAAACGTTTTGTAGAAATTCTTAGAGAATTTCATTACTCTAAGTGGGCTCAATGGAATATTAAAAATTCGGTTAAATATTCCCATTTTCATTGCCAAGCAAGATTGAAGACTCATTCCCATCATGGTCAGCAGCCTGATTTTTCTTCTTCTTCTTCTGCATTTTGAAATATTTCTTTATACCTCCAACTATAACGGTGTACTTTCGGTATTGGAGTGTATGTCCATTTTCGGCAATCTCGTGTGCACTTTTACTATCAATGCCAAGAATGACAGAGGCACCGCTTCCCTTTTTCTTGCTAGAGACGAAGGACCATGAATCGACATCGTGACGGTTCTGGTGCTTCAGTAATCGCATCACAGATTTCCCGGAGTTACCAGCGCTAAGTGGCAGGTAAAACTTAATGAAACACTTCTCCTCT
Source organism: Drosophila neotestacea (assembly GCA_035044365.1). Lineage (NCBI taxonomy): Eukaryota > Metazoa > Arthropoda > Insecta > Diptera > Drosophilidae > Drosophila > Drosophila neotestacea. The sequence continues at coordinate 2,963,253 of JAWNMD010000155.1, forward strand.
TCTTGCATATGCAACTTGGCTTCGACTTTAGGTCCTTGATATGATGATAGTATTGGTCCTGTTCTCATTAGCCAATCTGCGGAGATTTTGTTGAAGCACTCCACTTCCAGGTATCCCTTTCTAAATGCAATTGAATTAAAACGCAATGGAGCTCCCAATCTCGAAGATGCCACCTCAATTGTGATAGCCTCTTCCAAATCCAACTTTTCCCCATGATCAAGGTTTAGCTCTGGGAATCCCAGTGGCATTAGGAATACTTTTATCGGATCACCTTCTCTCTCATCTCTTCTCGATGAGCTAGGACGTTGATCCTCATTAGTAAGTTGGTCTGGATCGTGGTCATCATCATCACGGGAAGATCTGCGATTTTCAACATCAAAACTTGGGTTTGGTATATAATTCGCTGCCGGCTGATTTGGCTCTTTTGCCATGAGCATGGCTTCCTTACGGGAGAATCCCGCGCTGCGATAACGCGCAAACCACTTTTTACGCGAACCACTGATGCTTTTTCTGTAGGGGCTATCACAATCACTGGGAAAATCGACGTCGTCTTCATCTGCTCTTGATGTAATTGAATGCGCATCTTCATTTGTTAGTTGCTCTGGATTGAGGCCATCACAGGATGGTCTGCCTCTTTCCGAATCAGAATTTGGGTTTAATTTTAAATTTGCTGGCGGATAAGTTGGTTTTGGTTCTTTCGCCATGCGTATGGCTTCGTCTGGGGGAATTCCCGCCTTAAGATAACGCAGATACCACTTTGTCCGGGAGCCACAGAGCTTTATTCGATTGGGGTCATCTCGACCACCGGGCTGTCCCAGCGGAGGCAAATATTTCGGACTCCGCTTACGATTTAGCCCCAAATCTTGTTCCTCATTGAAGATTTGCTTTTCCGGCCTATTGACCATGGGACGCAATGCGCTACCATCGTTATTCCTATCGGCATGTGGCTCTCCTCCCCTGCCCCGCGATGGACCTGCGCTTGGTGACAATCTCCCAAGGTCACGTGCCGGACTCCGACTGTAGGGGTTATCACAATCACTGGGAAAATCGACGTCGTCTTCATCTGCTCTTGATGTAATTGAATGCGTATCTTCATTTGTTAGTTGCTCTGGATTGACGCCATCACAGGATGGTCTGCCTCTTTCCGAATCAGAATTTGGGTTTAATTTTAAATTTGCTGGCGGATAAGTTGGTTTTGGTTCTTTCGCCATGCGTATGGCTTCGTCTGGGGGAATTCCCGCCTTAAGATAACGCAGATACCACTTTGTCCGGGAGCCACAGAGCTTTATTCGATTGGGGTCATCTCGACCACCGGGCTGTCCCAGCGGAGGCAAATATTTCGGACTCCGCTCGCGATTTCGCCCCAAATCTTGTTCCTCATTGAAGACTCGCTTTTCCGGCCTATTGACCATGGAACGCCATGCGCTAACATCGTTATTCCTTTCGGCAGGTGGCTCTCCTCCCCTGCCCCGCGATGGACCTGCGCTTGGTGACATTCTCCCAAGGTCACGTGCCGGACTCCGACTGCGAAAACGCCTTTGAGGAAATTCCTGACAGTTATTATATCGACTCCTGATGTCCCCAGTTTCTCTCCCAGAACTAGGATTATACTGCCTCTGAAAGTACCCAGGATCTCTTTCTAAATTGTGTTCGTACTGCGATGCTTGTCCTGGATTGTCTGGATTGCAATCGTAAGGTCTGGGATTAAGCTGATCAGGCAGAAATTGCGCTTCTCTATTTGGAATGTTTTGAGGCTGATAGAATCTTGAGGGAACTGGATCCACTTCCTGACCATGATTCCACTCTATCGAGAAGTCTGTCAGTTCTATATTTTGAACCCGTTGTTGTCTTTGAGGTCGTAGTCCAGTTTCAAGATCATCGAGCATATTCCTCGACGCATTGAAGTGTCCTGGCCTTATTGTTGAGTGAGTAAAATTGTGCTGGTTTCTTGTGGAAGATTTCGGGTTTGTTTTAAGGTTTCTTGTATTCATTTTTGTTTTTTGCTAGTGATTCCCACGAGTTGCGGAGAAATATGAAGTCCATCCGGGCAGAGATCCGCAGTACCCAGGTAAGGCATTATAATTGGAACAGGCGGTCGCCAATTGCCTGAGCTCGCCGTTAGAGACTGAACTATTTGTTATTCCGGGCTTTCAGCCTGGTCCGACTCTCGGCACGGCACGAATAACACGTTAGTCCAGCCCGGAGTGAGATGAGGGAATAGGGAGAGTGTGTGGGGCTATAGTTTAACAGACGGCCCCACAAGCGCCTGGTCGATAAGACGGATATAGCAGCCGTATTACCCGCTGGCTGTCCGGGGCTGTTTATTTAGATTCACAGCTAACCTTCCATTATGTGAAATGGAGAAGGCCGTTCGCTATCCGCAACCTGCGACCCGTCCGGTGGCCTCCAGCTAGGCCCCTGGCGCATCCCCATCTCACAGAGATACGCCAGACCGGATTAAAGAAAAATAATTTAAAGCAAGATATTAGTAACAAGGTAAAGTATTCATTCAAAAGATTCACCCGGGCGAGATAGCTTACCGCAGATACAAAGCTTATCAAATGTCAAAACTACAGTATTCAGCCCAGTTTTAAGAGCTTTTGCGGACTTGCACTTACAAAAAGCTTTCTCGCCCGGGTGCAAGTATCCCGGGTCCGAGTATCTTTTTTGTTAAGTAAAACCTCTATTTGACTCAGTAAAATGACTTAAATAGTTAGGAGAGAGAGCGTTTTGTAAGTCACCTTGCTATAATAATATCACCTTAGCTTTAAGTAACCATCTTTTATTTCTTTCGTTTCTTTTATTCTTTTTTATTCTCTTTAATTTGTAAATTTCAATTAAAATGTTGTTCAAAGTTGAAATCGTGACTAGCACAATAATTTATAAGTTAAATTTATAGCGGAGTAAAAATAAATATCAAATATACACGTATTTATACTTTATTTGTTCATGCTCCTTAAACGTATATATAAAGAATTTAAATTTTCACGGGGGCAGGGGGCGTGACAGGGGCACACATTCATAGGTTGAGGGGGGGGACCACGGGGGCAATTATAGGTAAAATTTACTTAAAACTTACAGATGAAATATATTACTTTCTATATATTGGGCGACTGTTTTTAGTACATTTCTTTTCTTTCTTTTTCGTTTAGTTTTTTTTAAATTAAATGTGAACGCGCAGTTTTAGCACATAGATGGTTCGTGTGGTTGTTGTTTGTTATGTTGTTGTTGTTGTTATTGCAGACTTTTCTCATTTAAATGTTTCGCCTGCCATTCTCGTGTACACTGCAAAATAGAAAGAAAATAACTTAATTAACTTGTTCATTTGGCAAAACCTAAAGCAGAATTAGATTAAGTGCCTTGGCTCAAAGTGACGTTAAATTTGTCAAACGTCTGTCAAGGTGAAATTACCTATAAGGTGATTGGTATATTCCTTAAAATACGTCACCTTATAAGAAATTCCACCATGATCTCAATAACACATGAGCAAACGGCACTAAAAGCTTGGAATTGATCATAGGCTGGGGAAAGGGAAATGCGTGAGACAGAGAACTGATACCCGTATATATATATATACATATATTTAGAAGAAACTTTGACCGAGTTAAACATTTATTAAAGAGAATGTTGTTTTTGTTACTGTTGTTATTGTTATTGTTGTTAGCACACCAAACAAATGAAGAGCACAAATGCACGCCGTAAGAAGACAAGGGATTTATTGTTATTACCAAAGACCAAACAACAAAATCACTAGTCTTCCATACGGAAAACATTTTCCCAGAAGGCCGAACGATTAGTTTTCTTTTTTTCTTTTTGGCATTGATATGAAAAGCGAGCGATGTTCGTGATGCACGTGAATAAAAAGAGTATTATATTTATGAAAGTGTTTGTCTAAATTTGCAATCAGCTAGGGATTAAAATAGTTTTCAAATCTCACAGGAAGCTACGTAAGCTGGTAAAGCTATTCATTTGAAAAGTTTTGCAAATTTTGACAAACACTGATACTGATTTATGATTATACGATTAGCACACTTTTATGATTTGTTTCCTTTTATTATATTGGGATTAGTTTTGATTAAAGTGATGATGAGGGAATAGGAAATGACATATGTATGTTTTCATTGGATGTATTGATGTTAGTAAAGTCATAATGAAAGGAGATTTGTGCATACTTTTAGTCTGTTTGCGACACCAACCTCTGTTGCAGCAGATACTGTGCCATTTGTATTTGCTTGGGTGTGCCCGAAATGGTGATGATGCGATCATTGGAGCCCGGCAGGGGCTCATCTATGGTTATATATGCACTCGATTCGTTTCTGATGCGACGAATCCGACCGCCGCCCTTGCCAATAATGGCACCAGCCAACTGTAAAAAAGAACACATAATTATTAATATCCAAATACGTTAACTCAAGTAATGGTTTACTTACATCCTTGGGAATTGTAACCTGTGTGCTGTTGTTGGGATCATGACCCTGTGGTATATTGGATGAGGCATTGGTGCTGTTATTGGGCCCAGCATTGCCACCTCCAGCATTGAATCCACCAGCGCCATTGTTAGCACCGAGTCCACCAACACCGCCATTGTTAACAGCGCCAAGTCCATTGCCCAGACTGTTGTTGCCAGCACCAAAGCCAGTTCCTAGCCCATTACCCAGACTGTTATTGCCGCCTCCAAATCCAGCATTGCCACTGTTGCTGCCTTGGGTTTGGCCAAAGTTACCCAGGCTGGGAAGATTGCTGGCACCACCGCCACCACCGAGCTGATTGCCACCACCAAAGTCATTGGGGCCACCGCCAAAGCCATTATTGCTAAAGTTGCCACCTCCAAAGGGTCCGCCACCGCCAAAATTACTGCCACCAAAGCCGCCGCCATTGTTGCCAACTCCGAAACCATCTCCATCACCACCGCCTCCATTGGCCCAGGGATTGATGAAGGGATTATCGCGTGGTCCTCCCATGCCACCGATGCCAGCGGCACCACCTCCAGCACCGCCGCCTCCTCCACCACCACCACGACCGCCACCAAAGCGATCATTGCCACGTCCTCCATTGCCGCCGCCTCCGCCAAAGCCGCCACCACCTCCATTTCCACCGCCATTGCCAGAACCACCTCCTCCTCCTCCGCCACCACCACCACCGCCATTATTGCGATTGTTGCCACGCTGGCTGGGACGTGTGCTGCCAGTTCCTGTGCCATAGCCGCCATATTCATCAGCATAGACGCGATCAAAGTTCATCGGATCATAGTTGTGTATGGGACCCTTAATAGGTGTGTCCCGGGTCAACGTAATGACCTCACGCACCGCATCTATGACCTGGCTCTGTTTGCCCACTGTCTGCACAACCCGATCTGTGCTCTGTGGCGCCACATTTGAGAAGACCTTCAAGAAACGACATCCGATGCGCTGTGGGCAAAAGAGAGGAGAGAGAAATCATAGCAAAGATTAGAGTTATGTAGGCAAGAAATTGTCAGTAAAATTATATAGATATGAGATAGGCTTAACAGATTGGTAAATTTCGTGAAAGTTCTAATGGATTTATCAAGGGAAGATAATCCTAAAAGAACTATGTATCAGATGAAGTAAAAGAATTATCAGTTGATTTATCAAGACAAGAGGTAATATCAAACAATCATCAATAGATCCATCAAGGAGAGAAAGCCTAACAGACTAAATGAATTCAATAATAGATATATTTACGAATCTGTAATACTTTCTATCCTTGAGCCTTTTTTGCCAAGTGAATGGCCGCTAACTAAGGCAGAGATAAATATATGATACATTTATATACTATCAAGTAATGTGGTAAGGAAAACAGCAGGAAGAGGACTCAGTTGCCAGAGCAGCTGCAACACAGTTGAAATCAATTTGACCATGACACTGACCCATCCACACACACACACAGGCTTATGACACGACCCTACTATCATCATTACCATCATCATCATCTGTAGTCTCTCTAACATATTCCCATAGGCATAGCCATGCCCATTTGCAACGCATCTCGCATCTCGCAGCTGTCAGTGGCAGGATGCAGGATGCAGGCACTTCTCAGTTTGCTACCTGCCGACAATTTTGATTTTCTTTCAGTTTTTTCCCTTTACATTTTTGCAGCTGTTCTCCTCGGGGCTCCCAATTGTGAACAGTGCTTAGGGGCATGGTAGACAACTTCCGGCGTTGACTGTATGTCCCCCCACCTCTCTCACAATCTCAATACGTAGTCGTCGTCTGCAGCGGAAGTGTAAATGTGAAATTCGATAGCCACTTAAGAATGCATGTTAAGAGTACCTGTACGTGTGTGTGTGTATATACATATGTGTGTGTGTGTCAAGGGAAATAGAGAGGGGACACAGATTTGTGCCTACGTGCATTGGAGCCTGCTTCCGTTTCCTTTTATTTCTCCTATGAATGCGTTGCGACAGTGGCCTGATGATTGCATCATTTCTAAGCCCAAAAGTTGCGTGCTTGTCCAAAATGACCAAAGGCTGCGTCATGCCCCCAACTCCAACAGCTCTCTCCCTTTTCCCTTCACTCTTTTGGCTGGTCCCTTGGCGACAACTCGTTGCCTCCACGTTGCGTGTGACCCCCAGACAACAATGGCGACACATCAAAAACTGTGTGAAGTGGGCTTACGTCGAGTCACACACAGTGACAACTTAAGTACACACACACACACACAAACACACACAGAGAGAGAGAGAGAGGGAAAGGAATGAGAAAAGAGGCGCTGTATGTCACAATAGAAAACTTCAAAAGGCAAAGAGCAGCGACGCGGCTGGACGTTCATTGAATTTATTATTAAATTTAAAACACAAGCAGCAACAACAATGAGTTGTGTCACAGTGTGTACGTGCGTGTGTGTGTGTGTATGTGTTTGAGAGCGCGCGCAAGAGCATGACACACATACATAGACATAACCATAGCATACTTTTCGTATGCGAAGCACAGCCAAAAAAAGGAAATACGCAAAAGTAAATGCTCATTTGTGTGTGTGTGTGTGTATTGGCATGACACAGCAAACTAACACACAAACACACACGCAGCGTAGCTTTATGACAATTTATAAACCCAAATTATGTTTGTACCTTTCATATTATTTACGTCTTGATCCACGTCTTATTAACTTTAGCTAGCACCTTTCTAATATCTTTTTTTAGTCCTTTTGACTTTCGAATAAAAATGTTTAGTGATGGCTCGAAATTCGACAGTTTTCATATTTATTTGTTTATATTAGTTGTATTTATAAAAACTAGGCACTTGGAACACTTTTCGTTTAAATTGTTTATTTGCCTGGACACAGCAACAGCAATTGCAGTAAAGAGCAGCAAAAGAAGCGCGAACACAACCGTTCGCGACCAGCGCCAATGTCGAACTAATTGGGTTCAACGATTGCCAGTTGCCATGTAAGGCAAAGACGCAGCCAAGGTGAGTTGAAATTCAACTCGCTCTCTTTTAGAGGACAGATGCTAAAAGAGATAGACAATGAGAGCAAGGAGTGATGAGAGCAGCAAGCAGTGTGGTAAACAGAGCATAGGCGATAATAATGCAGAGACACACACATTGAGATTGGAGAGAGAAGAGCGCAAAGCAGCAACTAAAAGGAGAGAGAGAGAGAGAGATGGTAGGCAGAATGTACGCGCCTTCTTGTGGTTGTAGTTGTTGTTGCTGCCAGTTTAAATAAGGATACTCAAGCAGTCTGGCAACTGTCGTTGCTGGTTTTCCTGCTGCTTAATGTAGTTGTTGTATTTATTAGAGGCGCAGCTGCTGAGAAACCGGTGTATTATTCAGCTTCTTTAGCTTCGCACTTTTTTCCTCTCTCTGCCTATACATGAGTGTGTGTGTGTGTATTGACGCATGCGCAGGATCATTGCGACACACACACATACATACAAACACTCTCAAAGTTGATGTAGTCAAGGCAATGAAACGTAATCATTGATACCTTCCACTTATTAATTTTGTTGAACTTCATCTGCCACTTTTACCTCATTTTCTTGCTCTTCTCCATGTTGCTGACTTTCTAAGTCACTTTCTGTGGCTTCTTTAGACAATATGCTAAACTATTTGAAAAGCAGCTGCATTAATAAGACAGGCAGCATCAACTTGCAACATGTGGCATCAATAAAATAATGGAACGCAGCTTGTTTCTAATTAAAAGACAACAACAGCAACAACGACAAAAATCAAACCAACAACAGCTGCAATTAGAAAACTTTGCGGTCCCTAAAAAGGAACAACAAGCAAACATCGAGTTTGGAGTCCTTTAGAATCTAAAATGAGCTGTCAGGCAACCGAGAGCACTTAAACAAAGCGGAAGCATGTGGCAACAACATTATGTTGTATGTGGCACATACCAACAAGCAGCGTTAACTGAACCGGATATTGATGGAGCCTACAACTACATGGAGGAGAATGAGCAGCAGCCAGGAACCAGGACCTGTCGCAGCCAAAGTTTGATAAACTTATTAATCAAATGATCAAAGCGGGTCCAAAGTTTCCAGGCAGTGTCAGAGACAGAGGCAGGGAACAACGACAACATGAACAAGGACAACAACAACATCTGCTAGAAAAGTCTACACGCAAGCGAACCCGACTGTAAGCAACCCTGTACTGACACAAACACGTTTGTTTAAATGAGGATCTAAAATATTTATACTTAATGTTCTATCTGTTATGCTTTAGACAACCTTATACACACTTTTTAATATTTAAGTACAGAGTCTATAAAGGATGAGCAACAATTTGAGCTGCTTGTAAGGAAGAAATACCAAGAAACAGATGTCGTTGCCTCAGCTGCCTCTGCCGCACGTATTTAATGCGTGTGTATTTGTTGTAGCACCTGTTAGGCATTCATTAAGTGCTGCCACAGGCATAGCAACAACTACAACCAAAATCGAGACCTTAGCGAAGCAACAATTGTAAGCCGCAGGCAACGCAGCTCAGTGAACAGAATGTAGGAGATACAGGGGCAGCAGGAGGGATGAAACAAAAGCAATTGGCACGCTGCATAGACAGGCATTTGGATTAGGATACGGAGTAGGGAATATAGAGGATCAGTAGAGGCAGCTGCTGCCTCATTATTAGACCTAATGCAGCAGATGCCACAAGAGAAACCTCACAGAGATGCTTCATCAGCTGCTGGGGGCACAGGACAATTTTACAATTTTAATGGGAAACATGGAAACATATGAAATATGCTCGTAAATTGATTGAATTAGGCTATACACTCCAACAGGAAGACAGACAGCTAACACATGTCAAGCAGCTGAATCGAAAACATTTGGCGCCTAAAACAAGAGCTAGTTAAGTAGGAGCCTGACTAAAAGATACTAGATAGTCTATTTAATTGTATGCCTACAATTTTAAAGTCCAACAAAACAGAATTACTGCAAAAATTAAGGATATGTCCATGTTGTTAACAACTTAAAGTAAAATGTATTCTATCTTGATGGGATTAAATGAGAAGATTGATATAAATATAAGGAAGTATTCTATCTTAAGAATGTATGTAGAATAACATCTCTAAGATGTGGTCTTCTTATAACCTTCTGCCAAGGACAACAGAAGGAGAACGAAAAATAGGAATAACCGGATTGGGATAAAGCCAAAAAATAAAAAAGTCAACATGCGAAAACTGAAACACACGCAAAATGGAGGCAGTAGCAAAAATAAGGTTAAAGCAAAGCCGATGATAGAGGGATAAAAGAAGAAGACAGACTGAAAGACTAAGAAGCAAATGTCTTTTGAAAGAAAAACAGCTGCTCTCGCTTTGCCTGGCTAAGAAGACAAAGGAAACATCAGGCATGGATAAGGAACGGGGTCGAGACTTGCCTTTTGCCTAAGGAGACAAAAGCAACAAAAAGACAACACATGCTGAGGTTGAGACTCCACTGGTGATCAACTGAGCTGACAACAGAGGCAACACCGAGTACAGTACAGAGAGGACAGCTGCAAGGATGCCAGGATATAAAAATGAAGGCGACTATAAACAATTTTCACATTGCAGCCAGGATAAGAAATACTGAAAAAAGAACTAAATAAGTAAACGCAGTGCTTTCAGATGCTTTTGCCTGTTGTCTGTTTCCACTTTGTTGTTGGACTTGTTGACCTCCATTGAAACAGGAAGAGGAACAAGAAAAACTTTCGTCCTCCAGCGTTTGCGGCTCGATTGCAAGTTACTCACGTTGGCCTAAATATGTAGTTAGCAAATAAGCAACTTTGCTAAGCAGAAACATGGATAATTTTGTATATAACGAATGTTACAACTTTCTAAAAGTATAGTCAAAACCGAGAATTATAAAATCTGCTCTTTGGGATATTAGCTGAATGAACTATTTAATATCTAAATCTAAGGATCTCTTAACAAGATTATTTCTTGGAATCATAGGATCTTCTAGAAATTTAGATATCAAGGGATATCGTTGAACATATTGTAATGATGCTATTTGGAATCTTCGATTCAAAATGAACATTAGAACCTTTTAATCCTTTAATCCGGTTCTTCTTTCATTTAATTAACCAATTAATGTAAATTTTCCCCTTCATTAAACAACAAGAACTCAAAAACATTGCTATGAGCCAAATAGGAAAATTTCATTGATTTGTTCTTATTTTTATTTGCAGGAATCTTTTAATCTTCGATTTTCAGGCTTGTTTACATTTCGCATATGAAAAATCGCAACAGCCTATATTTTGCAAGTTGTTTACAGGGTACAAATATATGAATATTCACAAGGAAACAGAAGAAGAAGAAGCAGAGGCTAAAGAAGAAGTGAACAGGCAAAGCAATAACAAAGCGGAATAAGACTTTTTTACTTTACTTTTCTTTTTTGAGTGCGCACAAAAGTATACAATATTAAATTCATGCGCGCCTTTGCTTGCTTTTTGAGAATGTGTGGAAGAGACAGAGAGGGGAAAAGAGAGAGACAGACGGAGAGCAAGCGGAAGTGAAGTAAATGCTGTGTGTGAACAGTTGTGCACTGCCAAGGGGTTTAAACAAAAAATACAAAAAAACACGAGGTTCCAATTAAAATGCAGTCACTTTTCTTATTGCTAATTAATGAAAACTGAGCAAATAATTAAATCAAAAGAAAATGCAGGTAAAAAGTAAAAAAACACTACTATGTACTTCAAAAAGAAACAAGTAATAAAAAAGCTGAAAAAGCCGATTGATTTCTTCGACTTAATAGGACAGCAGTGTTGTTAATTTAGCTACTAATTAGCTTTGAAGAGTGTTTGAATAAAGGAACATAAAATGCTTTTATAGCTATATATGAGAATAATAATTTTTAGTTTCCTTAAATTCTTCGAAAAATTATTTCGGGAAGCAATAAAAAGGTCATTTTAAATTTTAGTTAATAGCCTAAACATTTTTTGTTTATTAAGTATTTTTTTTAGCTATTCCTAGGTACTTTTTTTTAGTCAAGGAAGCTAATTTAGCCTTAAAAATTCTGACAACACTATAGTACACGCACGCTGTGTTTGTGTGTGTGGGTGGGACAATTGCGCAATTGAAAAGCGGTTGACATGTGCACATACACATGACGTTGCTAGGGATGCGTCCAACATGCAATTGAATGAGATGATGATGATGATGATGATGGCGGCGACAATTGCGTTATGAAAGAGTCCTGGAATACAACGTCGACGTCGTCAACAGCAGCAATAGATCCTTTTGCACATGCCAACAGTTTTGTGAATGAGACTGTTATGCGTTGTGCTGATGCTGCCATTGACAGGCTTTAGCTTTAAGGCTGGCCGAAATCAGGTAGCACAATTTTCATATTCACAAATACTTTGCCTTTGCCTGAGCAGTTAATTGAACCTATACGTAGGTGGAAGCCGAATGAAATTCCAGCAGTAAAGAAGACCCGATTTATTAGACTTGGAAAACAATTTAAGCTTTTCCAAAAATAACTAAATTATAATAAGCAATCTCAAAGTTGTTTAACCAAATTCTATTCTAATCATAATGTGTATAAATAAATTTGTTGAGGGATTATGGTTTGGCTTCTAAATTAATTTTAAATTGCAACATTAATTGATGCGATCAGTTTCTTTTAGAAGACTTTTAGGCGTGGCGGAGTGTCCTTTAGGGCATTACACATTTCGTGACAAAATTTAAATACCCTTTGTAAGGATAAAAAGAAACCTTCGGGCTTCCACTTAACGTGACTATTGAAGCAGTCAAAGTAACATGGCCAAGTCTCAAGTTGGTCAGCTGGTATAATTAGCCTATGCGTGAGTGTGTGAGTTTGTGTGTGTGAAAGGCAATTATGTGCATGACATCGAGTGATACGCATGGCAGGACACATAAGGACATTTGGGACATGTTCTCACATTTCCCACGTTTCCATAGAAAAAAGAATAAAATGTTTATTAGGTACTCACATCGCGTATCTCCTTGATCTTTTGTCCACCCTTGCCAATGACACAGCCGGCGAGACTCTGATGGATTAACAAGCGTACATCAAATTCCTCATCGCGCTATTGAAACAGTTAATAAAGAGGATTATTAGATGTCATATCTTTTCAAATAGATCATATTACAGTTACTCACCTCTTCAAAATATTTCAGCATTTCCGTGATGATCTCCAGCGTGGATTCGATATCCGCCGAGATTTGTATGGTCCTATATTAACGTGCAGAGAAATAAGAGAGAGAAATTGTTGTTTTTGTAGATAGAACAAAGGAAAAAGAGAGAAAGAAAGTAGGAGAAAGTGTGAGGAATACACACACATATTAAAAAATATACATATACATAAGCTTAAAATTAAGCTCTAATCCTAGACATTACATAAACAACTTATGATATGATAATAAAGAGACAAAGAGAAAGAGAGAGAGAGAGAAGAGCGTTAAAGAGAACATCAGAAGCAGGTTTCTAACTTTCCTGGTCCTTAGTTGTTGTTGTTGTTGTACCCATTATACCACATGGAAGGACATTCGATTGCTGGATTTTTAGGGAAGATAATGCTATGGACAATTTTGGGGTTCGATACTGGGTTTTGGATTTGTCGAGCGTGTTTTTTTTTAGTAACGGTTGGAGAGGTCTCCAGTGCTGGATTACATAATATTTAGTATAATTATATACAATGCAGTTGGCAGTGCAACGATTAGTAGCAATAGTTAGCGTATAATTATTTAGTTTGAGGTTATGTTTGAACGATATCGACATTACGCAACTGGCAAAGGGATCAAAAAGCAGCTACAGTTGCTGCCTAGTAATTTGGTAATATTTGCACATGGGTGAGACGTCACTTTCAATTCACATTCAGGACTCTAGCACATACAACAAAAGATATAGGCAAAGAGACAGAAAATGAGAGAGAAGAGAGAGAGAATTCCAGCAGGTACAAGTGTGGGATAGTATTTTTTGGTTTTTTGTTTTTTTTTTTTTTTGTAAGAATATTTATGATAACTATAAAAACAAGATGTATATTTATAAAAAGAGAAAAAGATAAAGATACGAGATACTAGCTAAGAGAAACCTAAGGATGTTTCACTGTAAGAGATATATTTTTGTTTGTTGTTGTTGGTAAGCTTAAAAAATTGGTAATAGAGATAGAGATTTTGTTTGTGGTTTACCGTTCGGGGCCTTGGGAATCGTCCACAGATACAGTGGCTTTATACTGCGCGGTTTACAATGATGTTGAGTATTTTTTTGGTTGGTTCAGTGGCCATTGGGAGGGCGGACGGGCGGGCGGGCGAGACGAGACGGTCGGTCGGTCGAGCGTTCAGACGATGGGCGCATGGACGATTTTCGAGATATATGGTTTGATGGTTCAGTTGATTGTTTGTGGCCAGTTTTTATATATATATTATCATTATATTTTCATACATAAGTTGTTGTACAGATTGTTGTTATAACAGGAGAGAGATTGAAATGAATAAACAACAACCAACAACAATGGAATGGGACCAGCATGGATGTTGAGATTTGTATATAGATTTTTATGCATATATATTGCATATATGTACATATAGATATTTGAGACGGGTTCGGTCGATTTAAAAGTGCAGCGTTGGCGTCAGTTTTGGGTGGCCATCATTTATAGGATTTATCGAGTTATCGATTTCAGTATCGATATTATGTATAGAATTATTCGAATTATCGATTTCAGTATCGACATCCGTTTTGATCATTGATTCATCATGGGACCAGTTTTCAAATATATCAGATTCAGATTTCAGAGCAGTGGCAGGTGACGAAGCGATACCCAGACCCAGTGTGCAGTGTGACAGGACAGACCAGAGCGGGCAGGCGGGCGGGCAATCGGTCGGTCAATCGATTAATCAATCGATCAGTTGGTCAGGCGATTTTATAATTTTTTCATTTATACATAAGTTTTTTTTTTGGTTACATTTTTGGGTCGTATGTAAGAAGTAGAAGAGAGAGAGAGAAAGAGAGAAAATTTGTCATTTAGTTTAAAAGGTTAAAAGCGTGTAAATTGTTCATTGTTGTTTTTTTTTTAATAATTGAATTATACAAAAAAATGTGGCATTTTCTTTGTTTGGTTTTTGGTTTGGTAAATAAAGCGCCTAAATATTACTTTTGTTTGAGAACTTTAACAAAATAGAGACTTAGTCAGGGCGAAGAATAGAGACAGACAGAGAGAGAGAGAGAGATAAAGAGAGAGGCTGTTAGCAGAGTGCGCGCACCCGAGAGACAGAGAGAAGGAGAGTTTGGGGGACAGAGTTAGTGAAAGCGTGTGATTTTTATTTTTTTTTGGCAGAGTATTAAAATTTCGGTATTACAAAACACGCTTCAGGGTGAGCCGAGAATATGACGGGAGAGAGGTCTGCAAATTGCGGGTCCAGAGACTTCAAGACTTTGCGAGAGAAAGACAGTGAGAAAGAGATTGAGAGTCTGAGAGAGATATACACTATAGACTTTACTTTGTCTTTGTTGTTGTCTTGGTGCAAAGCGAGCAGAGAGACAGAGATAGAGTGAGGGATAAAGATGGTATTCAAATAATACTAGACGCTTCAAATAATTTTAAATTTACTATTTTCAGAATTTTTCTCTAACTTTGTTTTTTACGGAATTTTTGTGAATGTTTCAAGTGTGCATTCTTTTTTTTATATATTTTGTACAGCTTTTTTTTTTGTTTGTTGCCTTAGCACGTTTTTATAGTACCTGAGTTCGCATCTTCTGGATGTGTTGACCTCCTTTGCCAATGACAGCGCCAGCAATCTGCAATTGGAAGAAAAAAGAGTAGAAGAAGAAAACATTATTAAGCTGAGTTGCGGATTTAGTTGGATTACACCTTGTACTTACACTGCTTGGTATCAGTATGCGGACAGTCTCCTCGTTGCGTCTGTTGCGCTTTTGGTCCTGTGGTCCATCACCATCATTGCTTTCGCGCTTCATTTTCATGCTCTCTGCAATAGAGAAGAGAGGGAAAAGGATATAAACAAACACATAAATCAGTTGACACTTTATTTGTTAGATAAGCTCAATGCATATTGCACATACGCCGCGTGTGCCAGTTCGGAAACAACTAAACGTCACGACGACACGGCTTGAACACCTTTGGTTAAATTCAACAAGTCACTAAGTGAATTCATATTCAACGAAGTCGTGATACGCTTTCAGACCTAAATGTCTTATACAAGTTTGTGAATCGCTTTTATCTCATGAGTCTAGACACCAATGAATTTCTTATTAATTTAATTTATAAATATAATAATATAATCTATATACTTTCGCATATAAATGCAAAGAAAAATCTTTTAGGATTTTACTTGATGAAATTCTTGTCAGTTACAAACGTTACGTAATAGTTGTTAGACTCAAACACTATTTATAATGAAGCCCAAACGGCAGCACATTGTGGGTTGGAATTTGAGTTTTTGCAAAGCGCAATTAAACAATTCAATTCGACTTCATAGTGAATTCATTGAAGTCGAGCTAAATTGCCGACTGGTTCTTCGACTGACAAACTAAAAGATTGACTGAATGTATTGTGTGTTTTTGTTGTTGATAATTGTGAGTCGTGCAGCTGTCAACTTTTAACATAAGGCGTCCAAGTCTTGATCCATCTGTCTATATAAATATACACCTTGTTGCAACGCCTCTTGCCCAACCATAGCTGCTCAAGCAGAAATACTAGACAGCCCACATTATAATATATCTAACCCATATTCAAACAGATGTAACTATACATTAAAAAGAATAACAATTGATTATTAAAAGAAAATGTAGCTGCGAAAAGCCAAAGACTTTATGCCCTGTAAGATAAAGTATTACAACATTAAGAAACTATTTCCCGAATAGAGTTGACAATATGCAATTAAAAGAATGATCAAAAATATATTCTATGGGGCTTGCCACGCTTATGTAAATGCGTTACATATCTTGTGATAAAAGTAGAATACCCTCAAGAGATTACATACTTCCCTATATGTAGTATTCAATTGCATAATGCAACCAAGTAACTGCTCCCTATGAATGAGCTACATACAACTAAGTATTTGAAATACGTTTCTGAGTCACAAAATTGTACCATAAAAAATATAAAACAATTGAAAGGCTTTGTCAGCTGCCGTCGCCCACAGATCCATACTCGAGGTGTGTGTGTGTGCGTGTGTATCTTGTTTCCATTTCTAGTTGAGGCACTTGAACAACTCTCGGCTCAGATGTCAAAACATCAATTGTCCGAGCTGTTAAGTTGTCAAAAATATGTCCGATACTTTGCCAACAGATTTAAATGGGCTTTTGTTTAAAGCCGCAAACAGTAAGCTCTAATAAGTATGTTTACTCATTTGAGAGTACGTATTTACACACGTATTTTTTTGTAGAGTTCTGTGTGGGCAGAGAGCTTGTTAAAAGGGTTGAGTCAAAAACATCTTGAAAACTGGCTGCCGTCTTACTATAGAATTATAATTTTAATTGATGGAAACTATGTGTGGGTACCTTGTTAGCAGACACTGTGCCCAGCAGACCATAAACTTAAACATCACACCCAAAAAAATGCCTACTTCTCTCAACTCTTAGTTCTTAGCTGTTAAATGTTTGGTTCAAAGACCTTCTAAATAAATAAAAGGTACAGTTTGTGTTAGAATACGAAAGAAACTTCTTTAAGAAATAACCAACTTTATAGAGATCTAAGATCTTAACTATTCAATGTCTCCTCCATATTTAAGAATTTTGTAGAGTTATGTAATGAAAACTTATTATATTTGTGCAGGGAAGAATATAATATATTCATTATATTTATGGAAAACAAACTTTAATCATATTATTTATAGTTCTAAAATATTTACGATTCAATCTATAATTTGAAAGAATTTTCTATTAAATATACCTATTACCTATTATTTTCCCACCATATCAGAACTTTATATTGGTAAGAATAAATCTTATTTATTACAATTAAAGGAAATATAACTTTATATAGAGTTTAATCTATTTACAATCTTATTTGTAACTTCAAGGAATGGAAATGGAGTTTTATTATATATATTCCTATAAAAACATATTAGTAATTTCGAGAAATTTAATTTAATTTTTCTTTCGAAAACTATTTATCACAAATGATTGATAAATTACCTTTTCTATTTTCCGAAATATTATCACAATTTTAAATGTTTCACATTGATTTCCTTTTAGAAATTTACAGCCAATTTTGACACGATAACATTCTTTCACATTTCTGCACAAAACTAAAGAATCTTTCTTTATAATTTTCTCAAGTTACATAACGCCAAGTGTAATTTGGAACTAGGAATATTTATAATTCAAGTTGAATTAGAAGCAGCCGCAGGTGCTGTCCTGTTGCAAAAGCGGTTGGAAAACTAATGAAAATAGTTTCCAGAATTTGAGCTATTTATAGGAAAATTCTTAACTATGGACAGCCAATGAAAATCAAAGATCAGGATATGGACAGCTACGGAAACGGAAATTGTTGACCAATAGAAATCGTACAAATCGTGTTTCAAGTGACAATACCTATAAGTACCTCCCAAAAAAGAAGGGGAAATGTTCAGTTATGGATTCCGGATGCTAGGCAACCGTCCACTAATTGTTCATTTGGGCCACAACAGAAGTTATAGACTACAACTAGATAAGTTAGATGGGGCAGACATAGAATAGTACAAGTATATATGAGAGAGCATAGTAAATATATATACCTTTATAACGTTTATACGTTTATCCCTTCCTCTATAAGGCAGAATTGCATTGCTGTGGCTATGATTGATAGATCAACACATATGTGGGGTATATATAATGATGTTATATAGAGGAATGAGAGCGCTATGTACATATAGTCAAATTACATATTGGCTCTTACGAATATATAGTAATTGCTTTGAAACCACAATGCCACAACTAATAACTAAAAGGGGTGCATATACCCTTTGAATATTAGATATATATGCAACTTCAGCTGATGTTTTCACATTATGCATTTTTAAGACATCGTAGGCGTTTAAATATTGATAGAACAAAGCCTTGCCTCTTTTTTAAATGGGGTTTGGTCTCTGGTAGAATCGCTAAATGGTTGTGAAATGCAACAAATTGCGCTGACGTTGCAAATATCATTATAGAATTTTTTTATAGGAAGCTGACGTGGCCAAGTCATTTGAGGACTCAACGATGACCCCATCTGTCATTAATACACCCAGAGAAAAATGTAAAACACCATTCACTATAATTTAGCTTTGAGTATCAAAGTTATTACATGTGGTATAGTATAAAAGTTTTAAGGTGTGAGCAAAGTTTAAGGCAAGCAAAGTACAAATAAATTTACGATCTTAATTTCGTAAAGTTCGTTGAAACTACTTTTTATTGTAGACAGGCTAGAAGTGCTTGTTATTTCTAAGCAAATGACAATGACTAAATCTAAATTTAGCTATATTTAATATATGAAATATATTGTCAATAAGTAAACTATAAAAGTTTTTGATTTCTAGTTGACTACAAGAATACATACAATTTAATAAACTTTAGCACACTTTTTTGATTAGTTTTTTAAAGTTTTACTATACTCATATTAGAGATTAGGTACATCAATGTGTTTTATATTCAATTCCAATAAGTTATCTTGCATGAAAATAAAACAAACATTAATGTATTTATTTCTACTATTTTTACACTTTTTCTCTGGGTGTCGGTTTTGCGAAAAAATAAGGAAGCTCAGTACAAAGTTGTCTATTATTCATATAATTAGAGCAATTTGTGGTAAGGAGACTTTTGCTCACTTAATGCATTTTCTCACATAGACAGAGAAAAACAAACTTGGGACACTTTCCACATTTTTAATGAGTGCTGAGACTTTCAACAGCCGCTTGGCCTCAATAGCCTAAAAGACTGTTAATAATAGGGCAATTGCCTTGAAGTGAAGGGAGAGATAGTAGTCAAAGGATACAGGACAGGACAGGACAGTGCAGCAGGGCTGAAGCTGAAGGACTTTCTAGTGGTTTGCTTGGAGTTAAGATGAGAAAATCTTAATTGCACATTGATTGAAGTAACCACAGTTGGTTAATCAAATATTTACAGCTTCTCACGCATGTAAGCGGAAGAAGGAAGAAGAGGATGCGTAGTAGTAGGGAAGGGGAGAATAGAGAATAGCAATTGATAGAGCCTGATAGCAAGTGGCCTGAAAGTGACATAAATGGACAGGTAGCAATTATGTGAAAATCATTTGATTGCTATACCACATCCTGTTCAAATAGCTTTTGACAGCGCACACGCGCCTAACCACAACTCCCCCTATGGCCACGCCCACATATACACACACACACTCACACACACACGGAGACACAAACGGACCGCAATAAAGAAAATAAGTTAACTTACGAGTGGGGGTAGCAACAACTTTTAGACCCTGTATTTAAAATGGAAAAAGGGTGTATGTAGGCACTCCTCATAACCTTAAGTGAAATAGAAACGAGTCCACGAACCAAGTACGTGTTAGAGTATTTAAGAGCATGAGAATCGGGTCTAACACAGTCGAGCACCATCGACGGTAGCGTTTTTAGTTCTTTTTCATACACACACACTTACACACAGGTGGGCTGCTTTGCTGACCACAAAAATGTGTGCTGGCCAACAACGAGACGTGGCATGCCACCTCATCTCACCTCATCAGGACTCGCGTCACAAGCAGCAACAAGGCTCAAACACAGCAGGAAACAGTTATATGCTCTGCGCCCCCGAAGACCGCGTTGTTATTTTATGCAGGACACAAAAGCAGGAGCATATTTTTTTATTCTTTTTTCTTTTATACTCCCCCTTGTCGTGGCTGTGTATGTTGTTGCTGCTTGTTGTTCGTATTGTTGTTGTTGTTAGTGTTGCTTTTGCTGCCCCCTGCCCAACTTAATTGGACGCTGTCCACTGTCCGTTGTCCGGGCATATGCGTTCGCCAGGCACTCTATAATTTAGCGGAAAAACAGCTAATGGACGCCATGTTCACGCAACAACAATGCGACTGGGACTTGCCAAGAGAGAGAGAGAGGGGGGAGTGAGAAAGAGGAAGGGGAGAAGAGGAATGTAGACAGGGCGGAAATGCACACAATTGACAATTCTCTTCGCTGGGAAAAATACAGGCTAGTCTAAATATAGTAGACACTTAAATTTAGACCATCGAAAATCTCTAATTAATTTCAATTACAAATTGAATTTATTTATATTAAATTAACAAATAATTCAATTTTATTTATATTAAAAATTGATTTAGTTTTTATTATAAGTAAAAGTTGTAACATAAATTGAAAAAAACAATTATATTTATTTTTATCAAATGCATTTTTGTTTTTAATTTACAAGCAATTCTTATTTTATAATTTATCTTTGAAATAGTGAAGAGCAGTCTACAGAACTTGCATAAATAGGTTTATTATATCCAGACTTGACTTTAGTTAGAGCACCAATCTATCTCTCTCTCTCTCGCTTTCTGAAATATATCTATCTTTCTCAGTTTTGTCTGTCCACTTCAAGGCTTTTATGGACATGTCAGCGTCGTGCTCAGCGAACCCACAAAAGGTGGCAGCCATCGCGTGTCTATTTCCCCTCATACACCTCTCCCTCCCTCACCATCTATCACCCCTTAAAGTCCCTCTCGGCCAAGCTAATAACTAATGTGCTTATGGCGTGTATTAACCGCGTCCCCACTTTGAGGTACAGTAAAACTTTTGTCCACTTTCAGTTTGGTCGGCCTTTAGTTGAATGTGTCTTGTCTTGTCTCTACTTTGACTCTCTGGTCTGCGTTAAGCATTCGATTTGAATTATTAAGCACCTTCGATTGGTAAGCAGTTTACCCTACCCAACTATGCCTACCCCACCTCTTTAGATACCTGTCTATCCTCCCCCTATACAGACAGCAAAGAAAAAAAGCTATACATAAGCATAATATAGTAGCTACAAATTCGTATCCAGCTCAAACACAAATTCAGCAATTGCATCTTGACTAATTGCCTGACTACGTTTTGACTTCATGACCTGCATGCCAAGTTTAAGAAAACTAAGGAAATTCAGTTGGGAGAACATTTTATCTAAAATTACCTTCACATAGTAAAGGACCATGATAATAAAATATCTATTAAAATTGCGAGATAGAACAAATGTATAGTATAGGAATTCAGTCAAATAATATCGATTCGTTATGTAAAATTATTATTTGTTTTTCAGAAAATTGTATCTATTCAAATATCCAATACAATAGTTTTTGAAAACTGTTCATGTAGAAAACAATATATAGATCAAAAACATGATCAAAATTGGTATAGGTTTGACGAAGTTATGAAAGATCCTAAGTTACTACTTTTGGCACAAGGAATTGATTAGTAACAAGTAACCTTTACCTCATCTTAGCCATGAATGAAACTACAAGGCAATGAATTAATGGCATGCAGTTAGTTATTTTTTTGCGAATGTAATTGCCATTTGTGTCTAGTCATTGCAAGTGAAGATGATTGTATAATAAACAAATATTTCCATAGAGATTTGCAGAGAGAACGTATAGATATGTATCTGTATATTTGTATCCGAATACGTACATGTATGTGCCATGGGAAAACGAGAAACGCTGCAAGGCAGCTCAAGGTTTTTTGGGGTCTCTTTACTGTGGCTGTAAACGTGTTTTCAGGCATTTGCGATTAGCATAAGCCAAACAAACACAATTTATGCCGTTTGGTGCCATTCAATAAGACAAAAGCTATCAAAATACTTGAGCGGAACATGTTTTGTATTGCTACAAAGGGAGGAGGGAAAGGGGAATATGGCGTGACGCTTGTGTGATAAGTAAAAAACAGAAATATGATTATAAATTAAGAGAATTTTGAAGTGATGCTGCGGTCAATTGTGACGTAACAAACTTCAATCATGTTTACAATCAATCTTTACACAGTTGACCCGCATCCGAGATTTATTCCAAATTTGTCCAATAAATGCGGGCACATGTAACTTTCATATGCAAAATGTAAATTTTATATGTATTTTTTTTTCCATATAAAATGTGTGTATGTACATATATATATTTCTATTGTGCACACACAAGCACACATACACACACTTATTGTACAATTGTGGGGCCTACGGGGAAATCAGGAAAGAAAATACTTGTACAATGGCCCAAATGCAGCTAGAAAGAGAAGACTTGGCTAACATGATGCCGTTTGCCAGTTGCAGTTGTTTTGCCAAAAAAAGAAATATAAAACAAAATTCAATTTAAGTTAAGCTGATTGCATTTGCAGTGCTAGAAAATGCCATAAATATTGTATGATATGGATGCTCATATATTATGAATAATCAAAGCGAGCGAAATAACAACAACACAGAAAAGGCAAGTCATATAGGCTATTGTACATGGTGTGTGTGTGTGCTTTAGGTGTGTTTGTGTGTGTAAATAGGCCGAAATATATAACACCCCCGTAAGAGAAATTTCATTTACCGAATATCGAACCAATTTTAATTTTTTTGGTCAACGAATTTTGAACGTGTTTTTTTTTCGGCTTGTCACCAAAAAAGTACAGAAGCAACAACAATGCCACTTACTCGGCATATTTTCAAAAAGCAAAAAAAACAACAGTTGTCCATCTCTCTCTTTTAAAAATTTAATGCCCAGATAATAGAAAAAAATTGCAAATAAAAAGCAAATTCTCTTTTGCTCGTAAATCTATGGCGACAATGAAATGAAATTTATTTGCAACAGAAATAACAACAAAATATCAGCTCAATGTCAATGAACGCAACAAAGATACAGACAGATAGAGATAGAGAGAGGGAGAGGGAGAGAATGAGAGAGTATTTGCCGCAAATAGAGACATATATATACTCATGAGAGGAATCTCAGTGATTGAAGCAATTGGTGTTGATTGCCTCATTGCCAAAATATGCAAGAGGGGCACAGACACAGACACACACACACACACACACACATACACACAGAACACTCATTCAATGCAAACATCAAAAAGTTAACACGCTAAACGAATTAACAATGTCGAGGTTCTGGAGCCAACACCAAAGATGGCAAATAAAAGTGAGCGCTAAAACTGGAAATTGGCAGGAACAAAAGCAAAAGTTAACATCAATTCTGAAGAGCTTAGCCGATGATTTAAGCCAAATTCCAGTGTAAAAGGCACAACGGAATCAAATCTAAAATCATATGCATTACAACGTTTTTAAAAAAAAGGTTTAAAAACTCATTATGCTTGGTGTACTTTGTATGTTAATAACAGCTTGACTGTCGTATAGAGAAACTCTTTCAAATACCCTTATAGTCAGTATACCCTGTGGGTATATTCGTTTGCAGCTAACTTGCTTTGTTTGATTTTTAGACTTTTAGGCTAAATTCCCAAATATTTGTTTATTTAGTATCTTATTTATCAATTTAATTTCAAATATTTTACCATACAGATAAGATATATGTATGTATGTAGATTAGATTAGCATTAACCAAATAGCGTTATCTAACTGTCAGCCACAATAAGTACTTTAGTTATTATATTAAGGGTATATCTGAGTTTTGACTAATCATTGCAACTCATTATCTTGTTTTAAAGTAATCTTAATTCTGTAAGAAAAGTAAGAGTATTGCGAAGTCGACTCCTCACTTAATCTCACAGCATTAGCTAAAGTAAGGGTATATATAAGTCGGCTACTCTGCAAGAACTGTCGTTTTACTTGTTATCGCAAATTGCGATTTGCAAAACATCGCTATCGACCCCGAAAAAAATCGATTGATGCTGAGCATCGACTTATGTATACAACAACTACAAATATAACGGGCAACTACTATGCATAAAATATAGGTTAGGCTGGCACAGTTGCCATTTTATTTCTTTTTAACCAAATTTGTTGGGAACGTTGAACTTTGTGGCTTAGCGAAGCGTGGGAGTTTTATTTTGAGTTGCAAACAAATGAAAACATTTTGTTTTGATTTTTATCTGTTTGCCGCTACGATGAAAACAAAGACAAAAAATAAATTACAGTATAATGAAGTTATGCCGGCACACGCGGTAGCTGGAGTAGCTTTTCTTGGCAGCGGCAAAAGAGAAGGAAAAAAAGCGCGTGGAAAAAACAAAAACAACAGACAATGCGGAGACAACAACAACAACAACAAAAACGACTTCGACGCCTTTGCACTTAAATGCGGGAAGAAGCCGGCGGCGCAAAAGTTAAAAACCACACATTAGTGGAAGCGAGAAGGCAATAAGCCAGAACAGAACAAGAACAAAATACGAAGTTGAAGCCGACGCTATAGAAAATTTTGTGAGCCAAGTATTTTTTTTTTTTTAGCGGTGGTTGTTAAATGTGAATGGGGAAGCCAAAAAGAAGCAGAGACAGTGAGTGCAAGGGCTGCAATTGGCAATGTGCCTGCCAAGAAACTCGATTAAATTCGGACATTCACAGTGTCCAACAAGAATAAATGCTAATGCCATGATAAAGCAATGTAACACACACAGACACAGAGAAAAAGAAAATGTATTGCGATATTTGTGTTATGGCAGTGAAAACATGCTAAGCATGTTTAACATTCGCAATTTCTTTGTCACAAATTCTTTGCGCTTGTTTTTCTTTCTTTTCTCTACCCGTCGCGACGCTTTCCACTTACCTTGGCGTTGCCTTTTGCTTTCAAATCCTTTCTTGTCGTATCGCAAACACAATCGACACTTTTCTCAGTTGACACAAACACCAATAATTCAGATAAGTTATTTATTAAAATTGTCTGTATTTTATTTATTTCACAAACACGAAATACCGAGATCAATTTATGACTGTACGAGCGACTGAGAGGAGTGTGACTGTAATTTTCTGAAAATTAGTTCCAAAACTAGACGGGCTCTCTTGGTGGCGGCGCTAGCACGTCTAAGTGGCAACAACTTTATCAGCTTTTAAAAACAAACCATATGTGGCGCTTTATGTTTGGCCAACAACCAAAAGATGGCGCCACCATTTTAAAACGAAAACCCAACTCATTCACTTTTTTCTTTAATGATAAATCAAGAAGTTCGATCATTTATTTATTAAATTGGTTAATATAAATTAAATTAAATCTAACCGCATTTTATCAAAATGACAAGACAAAGATACTGATAAGCCAACAAATAATACTGATGTGTACAAATAGACCAAAGAATACCGTGTGTTTTTATCAGCAAGGTGTGAACAGCTGAATCATTTTTGGTATCTTTTTGTGCATTAGTGTGAAACGCGTTATTCTAACAGTAGCCAAATTAAACAACAAAGAGGACAGATTATTCATTTTAATTATACTAGATAGCAGCAAAGTGATATAAATATAAGTCCAACAGTTGACCTTGGGGGGCTGCTGGTGCGTCATGACAAGCCCAAATATTAACTATCGCTCCTTGGCCGAGGAGAATGCGAATCCGTTTCGGGAGGCACAACAAATACATGTTGATGATGATGATGAACCACCAACAACAATAACAATAACAAAAGCAGACGACGCAAATACATTTACAGCTGCTGCGCATTTAGACGACAGTGACCATGGAAATGGAAATGAGCATGAACATGAAGATACTCCAAGGAATAGTGGAATCATGATACACATTGTGCCCGAGACGGGCAAGGAGTCGCATCGCTGGAATCACATTGAGGATTTGGATTCCTTCTTTTCCCGCATGTACACTTATCAGCAGAAACATGGATTTCGTGTCATAGTGCTCGACGAATTATTTCAGGTGCTTGAATTTGGTTTTGTCGTCTGGTTGTTTACTTTCACGACGCACTGCATCCGTTACGATGAGCTCTTTGGCAATAATCCAAATCGTACTAAAACCACACTTAATGATGTCATCATTCCCACTGGAGATTGCATTACTAAATTTGGTTTCTTCACGTATTTGATCATCTTCATAGCTGCCATCTATTTGGGCATCAGGATGCTTAAGATGATCTATCACATAACCCAATATGCGGACATTAAGAGATTTTACAATACAGCATTGGGAATTGAGGATCAAGAGCTGGATAACATTACCTGGCACGAGGTTCAACAAAGAACAAGGCGTGTCCAGGCGGAGCAGCACATGTGCATCGATAAGGAACTCCTTACGGAGTTGGATATCTATCATCGAGTGCTCCGTTTCAAGAATTATCTGGTGGCCTTGATGAATAAGCAATTGTTGCCTGTACGCTTCCATTTGCCTCTGTTTGGAGAGATTGTTTCTCTCAGTCGTGGCATGCTCTTCAATATTGACTTTATACTATTTCGCGGACCAGGATCTCCCTTCCAGAACAACTGGCAGCTGAGGGATGAGTTTGCCGTAAGAAGCAATCAAACGGAATTGGCTCAACGTCTCTCCCAGTTGATTCTCTGGGTGGCATTGGCCAATCTTCTACTCGCACCTGTCATCTTTCTCTGGCAGCTGATTTACTTTAGTTTCTCCTACGCCAACATTGTGCGCAAGGAGCCAAGTGCCTTGGGACTACGCACCTGGTCCAACTATGGGCGTCTCTATCTGCGTCACTTTAATGAACTTGATCACGAGTTGGACGCCAGACTAAATCGTGCCTATGAGTATTCGGATCGTTATTTGAGTTCCTTCTCTTCCCCTCTGGCTGCTGTGATTGCCCGCAATATGCTCTTCATCAGTGGAGGAGTCCTTCTACTTATCCTAGCTCTTGGCATCTATGATGAGCATGTCTTTCAGGTGGAACACGTGCTGTCCATCATTGCCGTGCTGACTGTCATTGGCGTCGTTTGTCGCACTCTCATACCCGATGAGAATCTAATTTGGTGTCCCGAACAACTAATGACTGCCATCCTGGCCCATGTCCATTACCTGCCCACGGAGTGGAAGCAACAGGCTCACACAGCCCATGTTCGCAATGAGTTTAGCAACTTCTTTCAGTTCAAAGCGGGATATCTGCTCAGCGAGATCTTCAGCCCATTTGTCACGCCCTTTGTCCTTATCTTTGTCTTCCGTCCCAAGGCCATGGAGATTGTCAAGTTCTTTCGCAGCTTTACAGGTATGTTAAAGATATTTTTAATATTACAACTTAATAAATTTACAAAAACAATGATCAAAAAAATAAAAATACGGAAGCAATAACCTGAAAACTTAAAAAACATTTTGAGCACTAAAATATAGAGAAAACACTTTAATATTAGAAAGAATTTGCTTTAGATTATTCTGATTTCACTTGAAATTGGTAACGGCCTTCATTTTTAGTTTGCTAAAAAGGTTAAATATATAACTATTCAGGAAGTGCCTAATACAATTTTCCAGATTAAATTTATTCGTTATGCATTCCATTTTCATTTCGTCATAAATTAAATTTCAAATAAATTTCACAATTTAAAATTACTATTATATTTTGGTTTGTCCATTTGTTTAACCTTGGTTTTAGTTTAGTGCTCCTTAGTTTTGTCCCTAATTTAGAAAATATTTAATTTTATTTGTTAATTTTTATAGGGAAATCATCTTATTGATTGAGTTAATAATGATTACTTTTCGATCCTTGCAGTGTCTGTGCGAGGTGTGGGAAATGTGTGCTCCTTTGCCCAAATGGATGTGCGTAAACATGGCAATCCCGACTGGCAGCTCAACAACAGCGGCTTGGCGGATGTGGCCGGCATGGCAACTGAACAGACGCCACAGCAACAACAATATCAACATCATCAACAGCAGCAGCGGCAACAAGAGAGCATGGCTGGAGGCAAGACAGAAATGTCTTTGGTTCGCTTTACGCTTAACAATCCGGAGTGGCAAATGCCCAAGGAGGCTTCAGAGTTTATCAAGGGCATCCGAGAGCATGCTATTGATGAGCTGGTCAGGGCCAAGACTGCACCACAGGCGGCTGCACGTGAGAATCCTCTTACACACAGCCTGATCTCATTTGGCACCATTGGGGAGGAATATTGTTCCATTGCAAATTCTGTGATGGCTGCAGACTTGACTGCTGAACAGTTGCAGCTCTCCCAATCTATGTCTAGGAGTCGTGGCAATGTTGGCTACGTTGCTGGTAGCGATTTCCGTCAGATGTTGCAACAGAACCTGGGCGAGCACATGTCCAGCAGCGTCGGACCCGTCGACAGCATGCGTCGTTTGCGTCTCAGCAAGGCCGAGGGACGCATTGAGGGTCCAACAGATACATTGCTTTACAGCTTGTACGGCGTAGAGCCGCGTCTAGCCAAGAATCCCATTGGTGTCACCGTGGCTGATATGTGCCTTAGTGCCCTATATCTGCATGAGCT
Organism: Drosophila neotestacea; assembly: GCA_035044365.1. NCBI lineage: Eukaryota > Metazoa > Arthropoda > Insecta > Diptera > Drosophilidae > Drosophila > Drosophila neotestacea. The sequence continues at coordinate 2,991,932 of JAWNMD010000155.1, forward strand.
GAGCCAGCAGAAGCGCTTGGCACGTCAATCGCGCATCGATGAAGCCGACGAGCAGCCGGGACCCAGCAATAGGCCGACACGCCCACAGCCCCCTGGAGGATCTGGAAGTGGGTCTGTTTCGGCATCCCGCCATACCGTGATTACCTCAAAGGCTGCCGAGAGCACTCCACTTTTGGGCAACATACGCTCATAGCAGCGGCCCGTTTGGATCTAATAATCATAGTGTTTAAGAACAACAAAACAAAACAAACAAAAAATATTAGAAAAGAAAACGAAACGAAACGAGACGAGACGAGACGATAGAGAAAACAAAACAGAAAGCAAAACAGAACCAGAACCCTGCTATTAGTTCTTAAGTTGTAAAGTGTTTTGTGAATCAGAGACGATGTCTAGTGCATAGCTAAACTATAAACTAATACTTAAAGCTAATACTATAACTGATACTAATACTAATGCTAATACTATTTAATTAATACAAAAGCAATAAATAAACTGCGTCAACCATTAACTTGCAATACAATCATTTCCAGCAGTGGCACACGAGGTGGACACGTGAGTTTTTAAATCGTCATTTTTAATAGCGAAAGTTTAAGCAGCAAGAACAATCAAATATAATTCGTTAAGCATGGAAAGTATTTAATATTTATTTTCGAAATATCGAGTTATAACAAAGCATTTAAGTCAAGAACCTTAACGTTTTACAAAGGAATTCTTTACATTATGACTATACTATTAAGCAAAGAACTGTCTTTAATCTTTAATGAGAGATGGTCCATTCCAAATCTCTTTCCAGGAGCCTGGTAAGGCAAGAGCTAGACAGCCAACTATAAACAAAGCGAACTTCATTTTTTCTGATCAGGAAGTTTGACTGACGTTCTTTATATACCATTAAAGAACCAGTAAAATCTGAGCTGATCTGTTTTAATTAAGCAATTCTAATTTGCTTTTTAGTTAAGTAGCGATACAAATAAGACTAATCAAATTAATTGGAAATTCATGAATGTGTTAGTTACACCTCTTAGTGTTTTATGCATGGTAAGGATGCTTATGTAAGTTCTTAATCAGATGACTATAAAGTAGAACTAATGGAATTCGAGCACGAGTTGGAATCGTAAGTATTTTATTCATTATGTTTTAATAGCCAAAGTTTAAATAGCAAAAATAAAAAAAAATTTAATTTCGTAAGGATGGAAAAATGTATTTAATATTTATTTGCCTAATATGGATTTATTACAAAGCATTTAAGTTTAGAAATTTAACTTTTTGAAATGACATCCTTCAGTTTACAGTTGATCCATTAGGAAAAAGTTATCTTCAATCTTTAATGAGAGCTGGTCCATGCCATTCCCCGCCACGTCCTGGTAAGGCAAGAGCTGGTAAGGCCAGAGCTAGACAGAAAACTATAACCAAAAGGAACTTCATTTTAATAAACAGAAACGTTCTATATATAAAGATATATATTTTAATCAACCAATTCTAATTTGCATGTTAGTTAAATGTATTGGCTACACTATTTACTGTTTTATGTATGGTAAGGATTCTTATATAAGTTTCAAATCGGAAAACAGACTTGAAATAGTCGTAATTTCTCAATAAAAGACCCAAAGGTATTGAATTTATATAAAGAAAAGTTTTGTCTGAAGAGATCTACAATTAGTAAATCAACATAGAATTTTCTTGTCTACTTAACATACAGCTTACAATTTAGTCTTCAGCTTAAATTTATAGCTTTAATAAATATAAATATAATATAATAAAATATGATTGAATTCTTTTTAAAAATGCATTTAATATTTATTTGCTAAATTTGGATTTATATTAAAGCATTTAAGTTTAAAATGATAACTTTTTGAAATAGCATCCTACAGATTATGAATTATCCATTAAGGAAAAGTTAACTTCAATCTTTAATAAGGGCTGGTCCATTCCAAGACTGGTGATTCTTGACTGGTAAGCCAAGAGCTGGTAAGGCAAGAGCTAGACAGCCAACTATAACCAGAGCGAACTTCATTTTTACTGATCAGGAAATTTTACTGACGTTCTTTATATTCCAATCTGTATTTAATTTTATGCAACCAATTCTAATTTGCATACTAGTTAAATAGCGATACAAATGCGACTAATCAAATTAACTAGTTAATTATTAGTTACACCTGATATTGTTTTATTCATGGTATGGATTAATATGTAAGTTCGAAAAGGGATGACTATAAAAGGATGCACTAGTAAAATGTCTCTTCAGTCTCTTTAAAATGAACTTGAAACTAGTTATCCTTTCTGTTGTCTTGATGGCTGTTGCTGAATTTAAGAATCGCCCGATTGGCAGATAGGCAGAGGCCAGGATAAATATAAATATATTATATTCTGAATAATGAATTGTCAATAAAACGAAATGTTATCTTCACATTCTAATTAAATGCATGTTTTGTTAATCGTATATTGTATTTCGACATTAATTATATTTAAATTTCAATTAGTAATGAATGGGTAAAATGCAGGGAATGAAACCGAAACGAATTTCGGTTACGGTTCCGGTTCCGGTACGTACCGAAACGAGTATTTCGGTAAAAGGTTCTATTTCGGTGTTGTCCTTTCGGTTCCGGTTCTCGTATCGGTCCATACCGGTACAGTAAAGTAATTTTTAAAAAAATTTAAAAGTAAAGAAAATCGAATTTTATCAACAAATATTTGTGTATGTATAAACGTACAAATGCATGCATTTTAGCATGTTAAGTCTGACATATAATTCGAGAAATTTTTGTATAGTGCAAAACCATGTTCGTACGAAAAATAACAATCAAATTTTTTTAAATGTACCGAAACCGTACCGGTACGAACGTTTCGGTTTTCGGTTCTTGAAAAATAATTTATTTCGGTTCCGGTTTCGGTTACGGTATTTCATTTGAAACGGTTAATTTCGGTTAACGGTTCCGGTTCCGGTTACGGTTTCATTCCCTGGTAAAATGTAATAAAGTTTAGACGATAAAATCCATTTAGAAATGAAGCTAACTCAAATTTAGATTTTTTAAATTGGTTTTGTTTTTATAAAGTTGCGGGAACAGGAAGTAAAAGAAAAAGAAAAATTATAAAAATCTTTCGATTTTTTGCCTGCATTCTTAGCCCAAATTTTTGCTTTTAAAGCTTTTGACCTAAGTGGTCACATAAAACAATAAATCTCTTCTTAGTTTTAAATTAGCAAAGATTCGTTAAAATACTTTTATACTTAGTTCTCTGTCTCAAGGGTAGTTATTTTTATCGATTACAGTTTTAATTTTTGTTATATAATGCATTAACTTCGATCTTTAAAAATAAAAAATTACTACGCCTTACATAATTAGACTCATTTACGTCATATAATTGTATTAGTTATAACTAAAATTGTTTTATGCATGTTACAGATTTTTACGTAAGTTCGAAATCGGATGACTATAAATGGAGGAACTAATAAAAATGTCTCTTCAGTCTCACCAAAATGAACTTTAAACTGGTTATCCTTTCTGTGGTCCTGATGGCTGCTGCTGCTGCTGCTGCTAGGAATCCTACAACAAGTAGAGGACAAGGCGGATAGGAGGCCAGGATAAATAATATTCTGAATAATGATGTTTCATATCAATTAAATTAAATATTGCACATTACAAATACTTGTTTGGTTTATTGTATATTATCTTTCGACAATCATTCAGTTTTAATTCCAAAATGTAAGGAATAGAGAAAATTAAATTAAATAAAATAAAGATGAAACAGAGAAAAAATTGATAGCACAAATTTAAATTGGGTTTGTTCTTAGCTTTACAAACTGGGAGCTGAAAGTCAACAAAATATAAAAAGAAATTATACATATAACATATAATTTTCGAGTTTGAATATCTGCGCGATTAAGATTATTTTAAGCACCTACTTACATAAAACAAAAAGATATATCTCTATTTTAGAGATTCTTTAAAAATACTTTTAAACTCTGTCTGTCACAAGGATAATTTTTTATTTCGATTATAGTTTAAACTCTAGTTACGTTTTAAATTAATTGATTTTTCTATATTTTTCGCTTGTTACAATTAGAGCCATATAAGTCACATAAATATTTAGATTTTTGCCACGCCCCCATCCGCCTCTGGAAATTGAAATATATTGAATGGTAGGGAACATTGAAGAACAATTTATAGTGAACGCTTTGCGCTCAAAAAGTACTGGGTCTCCTACTGACGAGCTTGCTCCACTGTAGCTTACTGCATTTTTGGTTTAATAAATATAATCATAATATTATAAAGTATAGTTGAATATGCATGGAAAATCTGGTGATTCTTTTCAAAAATGCATTTAATATTTATTTGCCAAATATCGATTTATTACAAAGCATTTAAGTTTAGAAATTTAACTTTTGAAATTGACATCCTTCAGTTTACGGTTGATCCATTAAGGAAAAGTTATCTTCAATCTTTTATAAGACCTGGTCCATCCCAGTTCCCACGTCCTGGTTAGGCAAGAGCTGGTAAGGCCAGAGCTAGACAGCCAACTATAACCAAAATGAACTTCATTTTTACTGATCAGGAAACTTGTACTGAAGTTCCTTATATACTTTCTTTATATAGAATTTTAATCAACCAACTCTAAATTAGAATGTTAGTTAAATAGCGATACAAATAGGATATGCATGGTAAAGATTTCTATATGGGATAAGTCTTGACATACTCGGGCTCTGATATTGTATAAGTAAATCATAATTAAATAGATAGTTATAATTGGATAAGCATGAAAAATCTTATGATTCTTTTTAAAAATACATTTTACATTTATTTGCAAACTTTAATTTATAACAAAGCATTAAAGCTAAAAACTTTTAGATTACGGTTGATCCATTGGGAAAAGAATGTTCTTTAATCTTTAATGAGAGCTGGTGCATTCCAGACCACGCTGTGCTTGGCTGGTAAGGCAAGAGCTGGTAAGGCCAGAGCTAGACAGCAAACTATAACCAAAAGGAACTTCATTTTAATAAACAGAAATTTTAATAACGTTCTATATATAAAGATATATATTTTAATCAACCAATTCTAATTTGCATGTTAGTTAAATGTATTGGCTACACTATTTACTGTTTTATGTATGGTAAGGATTCTTATATAAGTTTCAAATCGGATGACTTTAAAAGAAGAACTAATGTAATACGAGGTGGAAACGTAAGTACTTATTTGAATCATCAGTTTTCAAAGCGAAAATTTTAACAGCCAGACTTGAAATAGTCGTAATTTCTCAATAAAAGACCCAAAGGTATTGAATTTATATAAAGAAAAGTTTTGTCTGAAGAGATCTACAATTAGTAAATCAACATAGAACTTTCTTGTCTACTCAACATACAGCTTACAATTTAGTCTTCAGCTTAAATTTATAGCTTTAATAAATATAAATATAATATAATAAAATATGATTGAATTCTTTTTAAAAATGCATTTAATATTTATTTGCTAAATTTGGATTTATATTAAAGCATTTAAGTTTAAAATGATAACTTTTTGAAATAGCATCCTACAGATTATGAATTATCCATTAAGGAAAAGTTAACTTCAATCTTTAATAAGGGCTGGTCCATTCCAAGACTGGTGATTCTTGACTGGTAAGCCAAGAGCTGGTAAGGCAAGAGCTAGACAGCCAACTATAACCAGAGCGAACTTCATTTTTACTGATCAGGAAATTTTACTGACGTTCTTTATATTCCAATCTATATTTAATTTTATGCAACCAATTCTAATTTGCATACTAGTTAAATAGCGATACAAATGCGACTAATCAAATTAACTAGTTGGCTGTTGCTGAATTTAAGAATCGCCCGATAGGCAGATAGGCAGAGGCCAGGATAAATATAAATACATTATATTCTGAATAATGAATTGTCAATAAAACGAAATTTTATCTTCACATTAGAAGAAAAATTATAAAACTCTTTAGATTTTTTGCCTGCATTCTTAGCCCAAATTTTTGCTTTTAAAGCTTTTGACCTAAGTGGTCACATAAAACAATAAATCTCTTCTTAGTTTTAAATTAGCAAAGATTCGTTAAAATACTTTTATACTTAGTTCTCTGTCTCAAGGGTAGTTATTTTTATCGATTACAGTTTTAATTTTTGTTATATAATGCATTAACTTCGATCTTTAAAAATAAAAAATTACTACGCCTTACATAATTAGACTCATTTACGTCATATAATTGTATTAGTTATAACTAAAATTGTTTTATGCATGTTACAGATTTTTACGTAAGTTCGAAATCGGATGACTATAAATGGAGGAACTAATAAAAATGTCTCTTCAGTCTCACCAAAATGAACTTTAAACTGGTTATCCTTTCTGTGGTCCTGATGGCTGCTGCTGCTGCTGCTGCTAGGAATCCTACAACAAGTAGAGGACAAGGCGGATAGGAGGCCAGGATAAATAATATTCTGAATAATGATGTTTCATATCAATTAAATTAAATATTGCACATTACAAATACTTGTTTGGTTTATTGTATATTATCTTTCGACAATCATTCAGTTTTAATTCCAAAATGTAAGGAATAGAGAAAATTAAATTAAATAAAATAAAGATGAAACAGAGAAAAAATTGATAGCACAAATTTAAATTGGGTTTGTTCTTAGCTTTACAAACTGGGAGCTGAAAGTCAACAAAATATAAAAAGAAATTATACATATAACATATAATTTTCGAGTTTGAATATCTGCGCGATTAAGATTATTTTAAGCACCTACTTACATAAAACAAAAAGATATATCTCTATTTTAGAGATTCTTTAAAAATACTTTTAAACTCTGTCTGTCACAAGGATAATTTTTTATTTCGATTATAGTTTAAACTCTAGTTACGTTTTAAATTAATTGATTTTTCTATATTTTTCGCTTGTTACAATTAGAGCCATATAAGTCACATAAATATATTAGGTACACCTGCTATTGTTTTGTATATACTATAGATCCGTTGATCAATTGCCTATAAAAGGAGTACCAATTGAAATGTCTCTTCAGTCTCACCAAAATGAACTTTAAACTGGTTATCCTTTCTGTGGTCCTGATGGCTGCTGCTGCTGCTGGATTCAGGAATACTACAACACGTAGATCAATATATCAGCCCGATAGGAGGCCAGGATAAATAATATTCTGAATAATGATGTTTCATTTAAATTAAATTAAATATTGCACATTCCAAATACTGGTTTGGTTTATCGTATATTATCTTTCGACAATCATTCAGTTTTAATTCCAAAATGTAAGGAATAGAGAAAATTAAATTAAATAAAGTCAAGATGCAACTAAGAAAAAATTGATAACACAAATTTAAATTGGGTTTCTTCTTCTTTCTATTTGAGAGATTCTTTAAAAATACTTTTAAACTCTGTCACAAGGATAATTTTTTATTTCGATTATAGTTTAAACTCTAGTCACGTATTAAATTAATTTATTTTTAAATATTTTAGCTTGTTACAATTAGAGCCATATAAGTCACATAAATGTATTAGATACACCTGCTATTGTTTTGTATATACTATAGATCCGTTGATCAATTGATTATTAAAGGAGTGCCAATTGAAATGTCTTTTCAGTTTTATCAAAATGAACTTTAAGCTGGTTGTACTTGCTGTTGTCTTGGGTGCTGCTGCTGTTGCTGGACGCACCAACCGTACCACATTTCATTGGGGATTCCCGTCAGCAAGACCAATGGGATAATTAATCTAAATAATGATACTTCAATAAAATAAAAAACTAAATGCACATTCCAAAAACATGTTTTGTTATTCATATAGTCAAAAATATTGGAAGTAAAATCTTTTACAATAATACAAGTTTTAATAGACAGTCCACATTTTATATCCTGTGCCAATTATTATTATATTTGTTGATTACAGTATACAATTTTACTTACATAATATATTAACTTGATGGTAAAAGTATTAACTACGCTTATTATATTTACATGCATGATTTAGACTTTTATGTAAGTTCGTAATCGGGTTGACTATAAAAGAAGAGCTGTTGGAAAAGTCTCTTCAGTTTTATCAAAATGAACTTTAAACTGGTTTTACTTTCTGTTGTCTTGGGTGCTGCTGCTGTTGCTGGACTTAGGAATAATACAACATCTTTTTGGGATTTTGGTCCGAGTAGAAGACCAGGATAAATGTTCTTGGTAATGCTATTTCAATAACGTATATTGATAATTAATAAATTTTATTGCACACTCTATATACATATTTTATTGTTCGTATTTTATATTTTGACCTTCGTAATTTTTTAATTCGATAAATAAAGAAGGGTACACATTTTAAAGTAGAATTCCTAGCAGATTAACTTTATTTTCTGTCCAATGGATACAAATTTGTGTCGATTACAGTGCAGAATTTTATTCAAAATGCTCTGATACCCTGTGCCAATAATTTTTGGTGATTAGAGGATAAATAGTATAAACTTTTACCATGGTATAAACTACGCTTATTATAATTAGATATATTTAAGTAATTTAGTTACTCCCGATATTGTTGTTTGCTTTATATTGATACTTATGTAAGTGTAAAACCAAATTTAGGGTAACTAATTACTCTAAATACTTTAAGACGTAATTTAATATGTAACATAACAATTGTATAACGAATGTAAAAACATCAAATAAGTTGTTAATTTTTCACGGTCCTTACATAATATATAAGCAGAATATGTTTGTAAGCTATCATTGAAATATCGTTCAGTGAAAATGAACTTCGCTTTGTCATTAGTTAGCATTCTTTGTCTTGCCTTACCAGGCGGCAATATTTTGAAACAACCTGTTTTAATTAAAGACTAAAGCAGTAATCAAAAAGTGTAACAAGTTAATTTAAAACAATTGTTACACTTACTTTAAATCGTAATTTATCGCTTTGTTAATGTTAATGTTGTTACATGTGATTTCTACAACGAATGTAATAACATCATATAAATTGTTAATTTTCCATGGTTTATAAAATGGTATAAAAAGGAAACTCGTTTAAATATCGTCACTGAATTATCTTTTAGTAAAAATGAACTTCTCTTTGGCAATATTTTGCGTTGTATTCGCTGCCTTACCAGGACTTTACACTTTGTCCATACCAGCTTTAATTAAGGACTAAAGCACTGCTCTAAAAATGTGACAATTCATTTAAAAAGATTGTTTCCGATAAAGAAAAACTTTAATCATGTAAAGTGAACATTTAAAAACTTGAAATATCTTTATTCAGTTTCAAATATAAGGCATATAATAAGTGGAAATTAAGAGGAATCTAATGGAAATTACCATTTGAAAGTCCTGGCCGAAAGTGAAAGCCAGAATGAGATTGATGGATTTATTATTGGGAAATTTATCAAAGTTAAAATTAATGTTTGACTGAAGAGAAACATTCCGTAAGGATCTGAGAACTTTAACCTCTTTTGTTTTGTCATAGTTTATTTTATTATTGTTATAAGAATAATGTTGTTACCTTGTTAGTTTTGTGATGTGACAGGTTGTCACGCTGTCATCTCTAGCTACGTGGCGGCGGCGGCATTTGGTGGCATTGTTGAATGAAGGAAACGATGAGGACTCCAGTTTCCAGCTTCCAGCTGTGCTGCAGCGCCTCGAGTGTCACTGACCACACACGAGAGCCATTTGGCGATTGGTGTTGATGGCAAATGTGGAGAGGCCAGAGAGGTGGAAAGGGGTAGAGACAGGGTGAACCAGGTGCCAGGTGCGTGTGTCTATGCATCTCCAGTTATTAGCTGCCAGCTGCAGTGCAGCATCAACATGCAATGGCAATGGGAATGGGAATGGCCAGTCTTATGAATTATGATCGTGTCGCGTGAGATTGAGCAGCTGTTTGAGTTGGAGTTAGAAAACATAGTTGCAGTTGTAGAACGTACACTCAGAAATCTTTATAATATACACTCATTATACCTGTCGAAACTTTGAAAAAAGTTGTCCAACATTTGCAAATCTGATAAGTTTTTATTTGAGTTAATTCTCCCTTAACTTCAATGTTTTGTATCAAGAAAAACGTTTCAAGTTTAACACAAATGTGATATAAATTTTAACGCAATTTGAAAGTAAGATTATTTAAAGTGTAGTTGAAGCTGAAACTGAAACAGAAACAGAACACGTTGTCTCATTTTTACGCTGCATGCCAATTTTGGGCTCCATTTGCTGTACATTAAAGTTGTGGCCATTTGTTAGAGATTCCCGTTTTGGGGGCGCATATCGTTGGCCATCTGCCGACTGACTTGTGGCAACTGGGCAAACGAAGTTGCATGTTGTACTAATTGTAGAGCTCATGTTGCCATGTCATGTTATCCGATACGATCCAATCCTAGGTCGTTTCAAAGCACATCACATGGAACGTTGCCAGTTCTGGCCAAATGTGAACGGCTGCCATAAATGCCAGTCGGGCAGTCAGCCAAGTAGTCAGCCAGGCAACCAGGCGCAATTGAAAGCGCGTCAGTTGCTAAAATGGAAATATTTCACGAGCCTTGTCAAACAATCGATTTTAATTTATGATTTCCTGCGGCAATTGGACACAACGACACACCGAATGCTGCCGACTGCAAGACGGACAGACGAACAAACAGACAGACTGCCAAATCCAACAAAATTACAACAAAATCTATAACAGTTTAGCTTCAACGTCTTGGAAACACCCTGTGAGTTTCTATTTATTTAAATGAGAACTGCTTGCTGTGTCTAATAAATATGTACTGCTTGCAGTCATGTACACGGTGCACTACTTACCTTGACACTCACCCACGCCGCAAGCAGTGCATTTTAAACACGACCTTTGCACTGCTTTTAAAATACAATTTATTCGTTTTCATTTGTTTGAACAAACAATGAGATTAAGTTTAAACAATAAACAATATAAATTATAAATAGGATTAAATATAGATAATTGTTTTAATGAATGTTTAGCAATATTTATTTTATCTACTGTCGCCTATGCAAAGTCAAATCGAACAATTAAATTATTATTAAATTTATTAAGTATTCGCAGAGTGTATAAAAATAAAGATAATACAAATTTTAATTAAAGTACTATTGTAATGTCGATTTAAAATGTAAAACTTTGAATTTGTGATAAATCATTGGTTAAAAATTGTTTATACTAACCTTTTAGCTAAATGCCATGGTTACAGGGTATAACAAGCAACAAGATTGGACAACGAGTAATGACACTGCATGTGGCGGCATGGACGTGGCAAGATCATATGATACGCACAGCAGGGCCCGAAATTGTAGCCAAAATGTTGTCAAGAATTGGAAAGGCTGCAAAGTCGGGAGCCGTTTTGAAAGAATCGAGAATGGATCGAGCCAGAGGACAGGGAGAGAGAGAGAATGTTGACGTTGGGGACCACCGCGTTTGTCGAGGGAACCAGTTCAAGATCAGGCGTCACTTTACATTTGGCTGACAGTCGCACTTGCCGACGACTCAGATAACCCAACTAGTAGCTGGAGTTGGAGTTTGAATTGAAGCTGGAAACTTGGTGACTTGGACACTTGGTCGTGGTCTTGGCCATATCCAGATCAGCAGCTGCCATTCTGCAATTAGAAGCTAGGACAGTCTTGACGGAGCACATCAAACGTGTCTCTATGTCGACTGGCAGCGACTAATGATGATAGCCTCCAAGAGTCTGAGTCGGAATCAAACTCTTCTGTGGAGTGTGAAGCATTCTGTGTTGCATTTGATTGACAACTGATCAGCAACGTGCCAAAGACTGTGGCTCATTTGGATTGATCGACAAAAGGAACAAGTAAGCACGCTACAATCAAGCCAACTCGACTGTTAGATACTCCCAAGAAAGTAAACATTTTATATTAAAACATATATTAAAATAAATACATGAAAAATATATCCCTCCGTCTATAAGAGTCAAAGTTGTATAGCTCTTACTCTAGATGCTAGAGTACTTACTCTAATTCACTTATTTATTTATGGATACCCAACAAATAGTTCTAGATTTTGAATATACCCTTTGCTCAGTGAGAATGCATTTATTTATATTCCTTTTTAATTGAAAGCATTTGTTTAAACTGAATTTTTTCCATTTTTCAAACACTCCTTAAGTCTTTAAGGATAGATGGAGCTGGATCCGAGCGCCAGCCGCCTGGGAAGGCAAAAAAGCCGAGCATGCAAACAGTTACCAAAGCGAAGCTCATTTTACGGAATAGGAAACTCTATTGCTGTTCCTTGTATACGATTTATGGTCCATCTAAAATTTAATATTTAGTCGATATTGTTACAGCCATTGCAATTTTAAAGTAATCAGACACACTAAAACGTGGCTAGCACATGCATATATAAACAAATTAAGCGATCATGCATGCTTACCTTTCAGCAGTTTTTATTCAGATTTCTTCTTCATCCTTGAAATTGTTCCTTTAATAACATCTGAGTTTATTATCGGATTGTAATGCAATTTAAAAAGAACATCGGGACTATGATACTTATAACGTTTGTAAAGTTTCAAGGCTGTAACTTTTTGGTTTAATTTCTAAACAAATATTAAATGTTTTTTTCTCTTTTTCTTAAGAGGTGCTTGATTAACAAATGCAATCAGAATTCCCACCTCTGTTACATACATTGCCATAAAGTTATGATACTTCCGTAGCATTGGGATGCGCAAATGAAATTGTTGTTGGCCTTTTGCAGCTGTGCGATCACGTAGGCTCCTTGATAAGCAATCGTTATAGTTAGGACGCGTATTCTTACCTATTTTCTTTTTCATAATTAAAAAACCAGTTGTTGCCTCAACTCACTCACACTTCCACACACTCACACACAATCACACTCACTCCATTTACAAATAGGCCTCTCATATGCGGTCAGATAGTTTAGTCAAATTGCAATGCCGCGTTCCCAAAGGCAATGGCGATGGCGATCTAGATACTGATACAGATACAGATACTTCCAGTTACTATCCAATCTTCTTCAGCATCTTTACAGCTGCATTTGCATTGCAAATTAGAAACGGCAGCTCTTCCTCCTTCTTGCCTCTGGCTGTTGCCATGTAATCGAGCGTCGATTCAATAAAACATTTAAACATTAAACTGCTTTTATGCAAATTGCCAGCGTGCGCTTAATTTTCCCCCATAACCCAATACCAATACCAATTTCAAAAGCCAATCTCAAAACCCAATCCCAATCTCAACTACCAGTCTGGTCTGAGAGAGACTCGAAAAGTAGCGATGGGTGTCGGAAAAAAGTATTGATATGAGGATAAATATCACATGGAATACTTTATCAAAAGTATCATAATAACAAACATACTAAAAAGCCAATTGAATAAATATTAAGCATTAAATATTAGTTAAAACTTTCACATACTTTGGATTGTATTTAGCTTTCTTTTCTTATTATAGTTGTTAAAGGTTCACAAGTTAAGAAAAACAAATAATTTATAATAATATACAGTACATAAAATACACACATAGATCGCTTGAAATTTCATAGCGATATCACCCTATCGAAACCCATCTCTATTCCCACATCCCAGTCTCAGTCGGAGTCGGAGTCTTAGCCTCAGCCTCAGTCTCAAGTTGGCATCCGGGAACACTCGCTTGAATTATCTTTAGATCGCATGCATGTAACACCTGCCCAATTCTTTCCCCTCTGCCTTCGTCTTACCTCCCTCTATCTCTGATAACATCTAGAGTGGATCTTCTACAATTTTACTGTTGCTCTGCCTGTCTGCTGTTCCTCTTCTCTAACTTCTTCTCCTTCTGGCTAATCAATAGCTTATCGCTATTAATCTCAGGCTTCGATTTACCTTTGGCAGCAACTTTGCTACTCGTTTTGTAGCTAAAGATGCTCCTGGAAACACTTGAAGATGCTCCAATGCCAATGCCAATATCTTGGTCAATTCATTAAAAGCATTCAATTGCTGTCGCCTGTTTGTAAATGTTTGTTTGGCCAAAATCGCTAAACACCAGTAATTAAGTTAATTGGGCATTGCGCATACGCCGCGTGGGTCAATTGAATTGTAACTTTGGGGTCAACTTTAAAAGCAAGAGAATGATGCATATAATTAACTTGTATTTGTGTGAGATTCATTACAGATGTTCTTAAATGATTTGTGAATTTAATTTTCCTTTCAACATCTCAATTGTTCTAATTACAAAATATTCTAAATACCCTGCCATTCAATTCATTTTATTCTAAGTATTCAAAGTCGTAGTTAGTTTACATATGTTTCTCAGGTTTCTTTAGGTTGATGATTCTCAATCTAATCTGATTTACAAGTTATTAATTTAAATTAATAAAATCTAAAATGAATACCGTATATTTTTAAAATAATCTCTTAATCTGAATTCATTGAACTCTTGATCGATCCCCTTCCGTTGGAGATTTGACAAATTTTCTCTCAAACATTATTTGTGATCAAAATAACAATCAATACACTTCAACTAACAATAAGACCAACTATGTTAATGATTCTCAAGCTAAACTTATTTATAAGTCTGAAACCAATTCAAAGCTGGAGCAACTTTAGCTTCATCTTCATGAAATTGAGAATGTGGAGAATGTTCACATTTCACGGCAAATGAACATGATTGCTTTGTACATGTTGCAGGTAATTGATATGCCGATAAAGTAGAGAATTCAGTGAGCAGTCACATGGCATTGGCTACAGAAATATATGGCTTAAGCTGATACCATCAGATGGTCATCAATTTGGGCAACTTATGGGCCCTGTAGGTCAACTGATCGTGAGATTGCATTGGCAACGGGACAAAATGCTAGACATGTTTATTTATGAGGCTGCATCGCATCGCATCGCCTCGCCCAGTTATAGATGGGAGATGGGAGACAACAGAGAGAGAGAGGGAGAAAAAGAGTGAGTGAGAGAGAAGAGTGGAGGAAGAGGATGAAGTTAACATGAGCCTGCCGGGCGGCAATCGCATCGTTGTCGTCGTCGTCGTCGTCGTTGGTTTGGCGCGTGGGCTGCGACTGCGACTGAGACTTCGACTGAGACTTGGACTGAGACTTCGACTGAGGATGGAGACTGCGGCTGTCGCCTGAAGTGGATTTTCTGTTCAACAAGTAGTTTATGATGTTTTTGTCAATTCATGGCAAAATTAATGACGCTGCAGAAAAGCACACGCAACCAGCTGACGATGGAGTTGAAGTTGCACGTTGCACGTTGCAATTGCAATTGCAAAGGGGGGATCTGCCTCAGTGATGCCAACTACTTCCCAGAGAAAAGAGTAGCATAAGTATTTAAAAAAGTTAAAAAAAGGGACATGAAATTCATCAAATAATAATAAAAATTTATATAATACTTTGTTAAATTGTTTTCTATGTTTATTTCTAAAAGTGGTCTTCTTTAAAAATATAGATATAGATATTAATGATTCAGATTTCGATGAAAAAATATTAAGATAATGAGTCTTAAGAAAATTATCTATTTATTTCTGTTGTACTTAAAATTACAAATCTAGCCATAAAGTGGCTAAATCGGCAACACTGATCTGCCTTAGCTTCAGCGAGGCGTTAAAAATTGTAGCCTATAAAACTTAAAGAACTGCAAAGGAGTTGCCTGCTTCCCCCTCCCCCTTCCTCATAACTCCCCTCCTCAACCTTCTACCTCTTGTCATCTAGTAACTTGGCAGAGTCTGCATTTAAAAAATGCCATTAGTCACATTTTGTGGGCCACAGTCTCAAACTCCGTCTCAAACTTAGACTCAACTGTAGTAACTAGTAATTTTTGCAACCCGTTTAACAGCCTCCAGGGGCCTTAAGGGGCGTCAGGGAGGGGAGGGTCTACATCTAGCAAACACAAATATTTCTATTGCCGTTAATGGCGTTAATAATTTTCACAGCACTCTGAAGATCTCTGAAGCCCAAATTGCAGCTGGTAGCCTCAACAGTTGCAGCCTCTCCTACTCCTTGAAAACCCCCAACAGCCCAAGTGGAACTCAAGTGGATCTCATCTTAAGTAGGTGGTGGGATTAGCAGCGTCTGTCATGTTGGAGATGACGTTACATAGCTGCGAGTGACAGCTTCAATGCAAATAATTATGGAAAAAGGCAACGTCGCGTCGTTGGGCGGCGGTTAATGCGAAATTAATTGAAAAAACCCAAGAGCGAAAATAAGATTAACAAGTTGCCGAAGTTTGTATATCCTTACAACACTATTTTAATTTGATTTTGCTTTGCTTACTTATTCGTTATTATCCCTGTATCCTGTGGGATATAAAGTAACTTAGAATTGGTTAGTTTAATTAAGATATTTTAGCAAGAACAGCACAAATTTTCGATCGATTCTTTTGTGATAAAACCATAGGCACTTAAAGAAACTTTTGGAATAAAAATTAGCTTCGATTATTAAGTTTAAAATATTTGAAATAACAGAAAACTGAAGCCTGCAACAACATATGTGTTTTCAGATGGATCCCTTGGTCTTGATATGCGTCTTCAATTACTTGTAAAAGAGCTATAACTAGATTCAAAAAAATAACATAGAAACACAGAGTTAAACTATAATGACTCGACACCTCAACCTGATCAAGAGTTCGTATGGTATATTCTTGATAAGATCGGGCTTCTTCACTGCATTACACAATTCTAAACACTATTCTAATACCCAGTACAAAGGGTATATCACAAAATAGAAGCGAGTGGGCAGCAGTTGTAGAGGTTGCAACTAGAGCAAGTGGAGTGCAGCAAATGCAGATGAAGCTGCAGCAGCAAATGCCGTATCAGATTTCGCTATGGAACGCACTGGTAGCTGGTGGTTGTCACTGCAGGTAATACGATGCCACAAGTGGCAAGTCGCAAGTCGCAAGTGGCAGGCAGCTGGGCAGAGGCGGGCATAAGCACATGTTCAACAAGAGATCTAACAGAATTCAAGCTGACGACATGCGCCCCAAAATGTTGCAAGCTCGAGGATCGGATTAACAACGGCAGCATAGAGAATCTCATGTTGTTGGCAGCAGTTGCCATAAGCTGAAAGCTCGCTGGAGAAAACACACACATAAACACACATACACAAGAGAGGAGGAGCTGGAAATGAATTTTTTAAACAACACTTTAAAAATTAACATATGCCAGAATATATATATTTAACTATTATTAAATATAAAGAGGGTCAAGTAACTGGTTTGAAAAAATGTTAATACAAAATATGGCAATTAATTAACTCATTGTGAATTTTCTTCTTTGTATAAACAATTACTTGACCAACTGTAAGTATAATTTGTAAGTGCATATTTTAATGCAGCACTCACTTGCCGATTGCAACTTGCTAATAATATATGTATGTATATGCTAGACAACCAAGTAATTGTTTTGTCAAGGAAGAAAATTCATATATTGAAAAACCTTTTCTTGGTTTGTAATTTGTTTATACTTTATTTATTACATTCCCGTGGATTTACAACGTAATAAAATTTGAAATAAAAATCAAAGAAGATGTTTTTATTAATTGCATAATTAAATATGTACATGGTCTTCCTTGTAAAAACAATAACTTGACTAACTGTATACTATTTGCAACTGCAATACGTATTTTAATGCAGCACTTAAACTCGCTACTTGCCACTTGCCACTTGCAACTTGCCACTAATTTCACAGCCGTTGGCCTTTTTATACGGACGCCATTTTATAGGCATTTGTTAAGGCCACAACTGCCTTTAATAGACACGCCCACTTTGGCAAAAAAAATAGCTGACACCTGTACTAGTGTCTATGTATGTGTTACAGTTGTGCGTGTGTGTGTGTGTGTGTAATGTGCAATTATAAAATTGAAAAGCAAAAATAAAAGCGATATAAAAATATCACGCATACGCAAAGTTGATCACCGAAGCGAGAGAGCGAGACAGCTAAATTACAACTGCTATGCGTGCAAGTGTGTGTGTGAGTGTGTAGTGAATGGCTGAGCGCACTTGCTATTTTTGTTTTTTTTTTGTTTTTGCTTTTCGATATTCGTCGCTTAATCGCAAAACGCACAAAATGCCAGAGACTCGTTTCTTGACAAACGCTGACAAATTCGGCAAATGGCAAACTACAAGCTGCTAAATCGAAAGCCAAAAGGGGTGAGGATGAGGGGAGCAGCGAAGGGGAAGCGGGGCGGGGCTCCAGGCTGCACATTGCCACAATTTATTTGCGCATAAAAAATGCAGCGTGTAAACTCCAATTAGACGCTAATTTTAGCATACAAATGCATTTAAATAATATGCAAATCTGCTGCTGCAGGAAACAGCTACAATAACACTGTATATATATGTGTGTGTGTGTGGTGTGTGTAAGGCGTGTGTGTGTGACTCACATTCACTTGGGCTAAGGCTAAGGCTGCGCTGAGGCCTGCAAAGTGAATGGAGCTGCGTGAAACTATTAAAAGCAATCAATAAATGCCTGCCAAAGTTAAAAACCCCCACAGCTGTAGGCAAACCTTTAGAATTAAATCAACTATTGGCATAATAAAAAAATGGAACTACTTAATTTACTTTTATTTTAATTTACTCAATTAGCAAGGACTGTAATACAAATTGTCAACATACAAATTATAAAATACTACTTTTTTATGGACTCTTGTTAACCATTTAATAAATATAAGTACATATATTACTATAAAGTTGAAAGTCAATTTACTTTAATTTTGGTATTCAGTTTCAAAACTAAGAGACAGCCAATGCAAACTTAAATATTACTATGTTAATTTAATTTACTCAGCAATGCAATCACTTCAAGTTAAATAGAAAGATTTAAAAACTTTGTAGAGTTTACAATTGACTTAAAAAGTGCACTCCTTCTATTTCTTAATATATATCTCTTTCTCTCTCTCTCTCTCTCTCTCGCTCTATTGCTCTCTCCCTCTCTTCTTAGCCTTTGGGACAACCCGCAGGGTTTGCGTGACAAGGCAAAGAAAATCATTTGGCAATTATATGCGATATGGACTCGTAACTCCCAGCAGGCTCTGTTTCTCAGACTCTATGGACTTGGGAAATGTGACTGCAAACATCGCCCACATCTTGGCCACGGTAATTGCCAATTATGCGACGAATCAAAGCAGCCAAATTTGGCCAAAAGAAAATCAAAATAAAGTCAGCTTTTTTATTGCAATTTTCGAGAGTTTTGCCCCCAGGCTCTTGTTGTTGTTGTTGCAGTCTATTGCAGTTGTTGTAATGAAGTCATTATAAAATATTGCGTCCAATGCACGCACTGGCTGAGCAGGCCAGGCCAACACAGATCAGACCAGGCCAGGCCTCTGGCTCGCACAGCATTCATTGGCCATAAATTCTCATTCGGCCAAGTTTCGTGCCCGGCTGAGCTCAGCCTCAACCTGTCACGACAGCTGGGGCCGTCTAATCTAATCCAATTGCCTTTTTTGGACCCTGTAGTTGAAAAGCGTAAAGGTACTTAGGTTTGTCGAAAGTGGCAAATGTGCGTAGCAGTCGAAAGGAGGCGTGGCAGATGTATATAGGTACCAGTTGTCAGAATACAGAGACTATAGAAATAAGGTTAATAATATTCTTCTGTAAATTTTAAACAGATCAGGTTTGCTATTGGAATTTTGTTTATACTCCTTATACAGGGCCTCTTGCAGTCGCGTTCACACATCTGTTGAATTTTCTACAAGTTTTTCTCAGCTTAGCCCAGGCCACACTAATGTCACGTCTCCTGTCGCCTGTTCACTCCTTCTTTTCCGCCTCTCCCTTTTACTGTCGTTTTTTATTAATGCCAGAAACTCATTAAGCTGATGCTGGGCAGCCCATAAATCCACCTACTCGGTGCCCAATCCCGTTGCAAGTTGCACGTCACGTTGCCTGCTTCCCGTTGCAAGTTGCCAAGTTGCCACTCAGGTGACTGATCGAGGTGTCAGTGTCAGGCATCTGGTGGCTGCCACTGATCTTGGCCCAAACCAAGCTGAAGCTTTATGAGCCCACTTGACTGCAACTGACACACAGTTTGTTTCAACTGTCGTCCGTTCAGTCCCCGGACATGTTCATGAATTTACAATGATTTCCATGGTGGCCAGTGCAATTCGTAATTGCCACTCGGACTTGCCACTGCAACGACTTCTCTCCCAAGGGCTTCATTTGGCCAAAGTATCGCGCTGTGCACCCAATTCTTAATCAGCCTCGACAACTGCGCCAATATGATTAATGATTGAAATTATTATTGCAGAGGGTGGTTCAAAAACTAAACTGAGTTAAGGGGAAAGCTAATAAACTAAAACTAATAATAATAAACTAGTAAAAGAAAAACTAATATTGCATTTCAGTTTATTTATTAAAATATATTAATTTATTTTAAAATAATTAAGATTTTGCAATCGATTAAATTTATGTTACTCCCTGAATTAATATAAATGAAATATACGACATGTAAACACAATAATAACTATGTTGTTTATTTTGTTCATATCTAAATAGTTATTTTTATTAGACAATAATTACTTTCTACATAATTATGTACTTCTAATGCTGAAAATACAGCTGAGCAGAATATAACTAAAGTGACCAAAGAACAAATTGCAGCTGCAAGTAGCCTATATAAAGTCATTATGGAATCCAACCTTTTCCCGAAAGAATGGGTATTTTTTTTCTTTTTTTACGTACATTAATTATAATTATAATGCATTTTAATTGCCAGTATGGAAATCCAACTGGGAGTTCATTAATAAATTAAGTTCTCTATAGTCCTTGTATTTCCCCATTGAGCAACGATCTAAATAATTTCTACTTGTGCTTGAAAGGCATCATTTGACTGACAACAATGGCCTGGACAGAAGAAGTAAACTCTTCACCTGCAGCTCGTCCTGGAGAGAGAGTTAATGATGTACCTAAAATTCTACAAAGGGTGGAGAATATCATGGCAGTAAGTTAGCATCTTCAAAAGGCTAAATCTCTTTTTCTTTTTATCTTTCTCTCTCTCTCTCTCTCTCTCTAATAGCTGCAAATGGAACTGCTTGAGCTGGGTGAGCAGAGTGTGAAAAATAATCGTCTGCAGTTGCTATGGATTTTCCTGCAGTCAGGCACTATCATTGTGGTCAAGTCCTTTCACCTGGTCATGTACATGATACGAGTGTTACTCCATCATGAACCTGCCTTTCTGGATGTGCCCACGGCATTGCTCTACTATGGATATCAAATTGTCTCGGAGTCTATAAATCTTGTACTGACTATCGTTGCCTTCTCCCTGCTGTATCAATCGGTAAGTCGAGGAATTGGGGAATATCGTGAGGGAAAATCTTAGCGAAAGAAACTACAGTGAGTACTAACTTGAATGGGCAACAGTTGAAGCAATCTATCAAGACTTTCTTTTAATTACTTTAATAGCTTTAATATAGACAACATATGTAGCTATAAAACTATTTATTCGAATTAACTGGTTGACTGACCACAGTGAGCAATTTGGAAAATAAACCATATTTAAATAAAAGAATTATCAACTTAAGCAGGAATGGATTTAAACCCGACCAATTGATTAAAAGACTAATAAAAGTTAGCACTCAATTACGTGATATAATTAAATATGAAGTTAATGTAGAATTTTAAAATGTATTTAATTTAATTTAGTTATAGAAGATACACATTAATTCTTTATTTAATTGAATATTCCTTACAGCTTCAACAAATGCTGCGCTATCTAAATAAATGCAATATCTACGCATCAAATAAAACACTGCGTTGTCGGGTGAGCTAAAGTTTAAAGTGATCCATATTAACTTGATACTCTTCTCCAAATATCCAGCTTAATCCCTTACTTTCTCACACAGCTCTCACAAATGAGCATAAATCTCTATACGAGTTTGCAAACCTATACGATTTATGGGCTTTATTCATTAAATGGCAGTTTGCTGTCAACGGTGCGTATGCGTAATGTGGCAAAACACTTAGGACCAATTGTTGTTGTTAACATTGTTGTTATTACAGATGCTAGCCAATACGATTACCTTCATTGTGATACTGATACAGTACAGCCTCGGTGACGACCCGCCTGCCACTCAACAGAGTCATCAATAAAACATTCACGTTCAACTCATGAGGCAGCCTCTTTTTTTACTAACGTTGCTTGCAACGTTGCAGCTGGTTTTCCAGCCAATGGGCGGCACTTGCAACACACACACACACACACTTGGAAAATTGTTGTAAGCACTTTTTGCGCGTCTCAAAAATTGTTATTGCACATTTAAAGGCGTCATTATTAGCGCTACATGGAGACCTTGGAAGCGTTCCACTAATTGGGGCAAGTTGTGGGGCGACTTTATTTGCACTTGTTGCCAGGATTGCCCATTAAAAAAAAATTAACAGAAAAAATTAATATATAAATTTAAAAATCAATTTTAGAAACAGTTTTTAGTAGTAATTTTAGTAGTAGAAAGAATTAAAAGCAGCTGAGATCAAAAATAGTTTATTTAAAATTAGTGCCACTTTAATTGAATAATTGTCATATCTGCTGTAAAAATTGTTTCCCTACCAATGTCTTATACTTTGGTAAAAGTAATAGAAATAATATTTAAAAGAATTTTGGAATAATCAAGAATGAAATTCACCTATTTTTTACTCGTTTAATTATTACTACTGCTGTAAAAAAGAATTCTCAGCAAAAAATTAAAAGGTTTGATAGAAAATTCAACAGAAGTGTGAAAAAACCTGAGCTAATTTTATAATTTAAATTTGTTTTATTTTCTTGAGTTTGATTCCTTTGTTCAGGCTTTGTTTTTTACTTTGTTTTTTTTAGTCTTAGTTTTTGTAAATTTTGCAACCAATAAGTATTTGGAATTTGGATGGGGTACCGTTGGCACAGTTGTTACTAAAGTTTTTGTTATCACATAAATTGTGCGCACAAATCTTGATCTGCAAATCATTTTCGACAACTTTACGGGCACTGCACTCACAAAGCACTCACACTGCACTCACATGGCACTCACTCGATGAATGCGTGAATATATGCTCTTAACTTGAAATTTGTGTACGCGTATAACTTTTGTGAGTTTCTGTTATCTGTTGCATCGATCTGTGCCATGTGCAACATTTTGTTGCACTGCCATTTCCTGTGGCACTTTCAAAATAAAATGCCGCAGCATCAGCATCAGCGTAAGAGTGTGGGGCATGTGGCATGTGGCAAGAATTATTTACGCAACTAACTAAGCTGACATTTAATTTAAGTGCCAACACTGTCTTCAACTTCTACAATTTATACGTGCAACATTCTGTGGCAGCTAATGAAATTTATGCATTTATGCCAAAGTTGCTTAATGCTGAGAAGGATGTCTGCTTGCAACGTGCAACTGCCACAAACTGCCACAACTGGAGGCAACTTGCAACTTGGAGGCAACGCCGACGCTATGATCCATGTTAATGTCCATCAAAAGTTGGCTGTCAATTCGATTGTTGGACATGTCCATGTTGCCAGTTGCCGCATTGAGATCAATTTGCAATTAGCCGCACTTGCAACGGATATGGCTGCAACTATGTATCTCTCTCTCTCTCTCCCTCCCTTCCTCTCTTTCTGATTCTCTTACTATCCCTCTCTATGCGACACTTGCCAGCTGCGCGTTTCCCGTGAGAAATTTCAATTATTTTAATTAGCGTTGCGATCGCGGCTGCTTTATTAGGCGACGACTGCGACAACAACAACAACCACAACAACAACAACAACGACAAGCGACAAGAACAACAACAACAACAATATCGATAATAACAACAACAACAACAATAACAACAACATCTATTGATGACAACGACAACGTTGAAGGCGATGTTAGCGCGTCTGCGTCTGCGCAGAGTCTGAAGTCTTAAATCGCAGTCGCCTTTTGGCCAATTTCCGCTGAGCCGCACGCAACGTCGCTGTCGCTGCCGCAGTCGGCGTCGCAGTTAGCGGCAGCTGGAATCAGTGATGCCAAAAATAGGGCAAAGCGACTAGACGAAAAGAATGATAAGTAAGGAAAAACAGGAGACAGGAATATTAATGATAAAGTTCTTTCTTACAACTGTGGATTTTAAATTGATCTCTTGATTCGGAAAATATTCTTATATGGCTATGACTTCGCTCATTTTTTAAAAATGTGTTCCATTTATGTCCTATATTTATTTGTGTTTAAAAATTAAAAAAGTTACTAGTATTGGTATATAGTGCTTGTTTAATAGTAAACAGTTTTAAAATATGACTTTTCTTAATTAAGGTCAGTAAACAATATTTATAGATGAATAATTTTAAATGTCAACCAATTTAAATATTATTAAGTATTGTTACCATAAGATGTAGAAAATGAAGGATATTTTATCTGTCCGAACTAGTTATAAAAAGAACAAATCTGTCCGGAAAAGGCTGAATTGACAGCACTGCTTGGAATGCGAGTGCCAGTTGATAGCAGTGTCAGAACAGGATTCTGGATAACTTTGTCGTCGTCTTCGTCGCCGTTGCCTAATGACATGTTTTGGATAATGATGACGGGCAACGATTGAAGGAGAAGGAAGAGTTTCCATTGCCGTTGCCTTTGCAGTTGTCGTTGTCGTTGTCGCTGCCTGTGGCACTGAGGCATGTGGCGATAAAGTCGCTGGAACTTAATTTAAATTGATGACACTGCGCTCATCGTTGACCATTTGGAAAATTGGCTACAAAGCTGCAAACGTTTGCCAGGCAAATCAATCTGCATGCCAACAGTCCACAATCTATGTCAACTTCACGGACCACCCGGACTATGATAGACTACCCCTCTCTGTCAAACCAACTCTTTCCTTACACTAAAAAAAAAGCATTCTGCTCATTAAAAAATTCAAGTGAGTAGCTTAAAAAATTATCAGAGTTATTATCAGAAATATTTTATGTAATTTTAGAATACGTATATTACCCTTATAATATAAATCAATGAATGATTACAGAAATTGGTAAATGATTTTAAATCCTCTTGGTAGCAAAAAAAATATTAGAAATATTAAAATATGTAAGAGAAATATTCCATTATAAAATATATTTTATTAAACTTACAGTTAAAATAACTAATCCAGAAGATTTGGAAAAGATTTCTGTTTTTCGTTTAAAAAGAGATTTAACTCTGGTTCTTAAAGTAAGATAAAGAAAAACACCTTTAAAATAAAAATTGGTTCTAAAACTGCTGGACTCATTAAGGGTCCTTTTTTTTCTTAGTGTAAACTCTTATAGTTGCTTTATAATTGGCCGCTGCGGTGTCAATTGCAGCGCCAGCGCCAGAGCTCAATTAAAAGCTGCCTACGCCGCCTGCTGCATGCCGCTTGCCACACAGCTGTGCAACATGCAGCAGTGGCAGCACCAGCAACAAGCATCCAGCAGCTTGCAGCCGTCCAGCTTTGGGGCTTTGGAGCCTCCCCTGGGAGCTGGCAATGTGACTTGCTGCCGGAGTCTGCGGTAAAGTCAGCGCCCTGCTGTGATTGGGAATGCCAATTTCAGCAATTAACAACAATGGCCATAAATGCGTGAAACGTATAAAATGACAGTTAACTCAAGCTAGACAGAGAGATAATTAGAGTGAAACAGAGACAGCAATAACTGATACGGATGCAGACAGCGGCTTAAATATGTAGCTCCAGATTATTAAAAGTTAACAGCAACTGGATTTTTTAGTTTTTGATCTGCATTTCTTAATCTTAATTCCTATGTTAAGCCTACGCTGCCATTTTGTGGCCTAAAATAGAAAAAAAAGAATCGAAAAGTAATCGAAAAGTAAGCGGTAGCTCTGATCCAATCGACGATCAGCGACCAATGACCGAAGCAAAGGCCAATACCGAACATTAATCAACAGATCATATTCATATTGGCCATTGTTTGTGCCTCAGCATCGTGCAATTATTAAGAAAAACAAGTAAACGTTATTGTATTCAGGTCTGAGCTACTCAAAATACCCTGTAAAATCGGGAAAATAACGTAAGCGCCAATTTAAAAACTTTCTTTGCATACTTTAAATGATTTTTAGGGAACTTATGAAACTCTTTTCAAATCTACATTGTATTTTTAACATCATATAAAGAATATAAAATATATTAAGAATATTTTCATTGTTTAAATCTTCTATTATGTTATTTTTGTAGCTACACCTAAGAAGGGGAATTTTTATTTGAATGCAACATTTTAGACTTATTTGAATATTTAATTATGAGTCATTTCTGTTTGATATGCACGTATACTTAATTTCACAATCAATAACTTGAATTTAAGAATAATACTTTTTCCGATTAATAGCATTGCCAAGTAATATACTCTTTGCATTCAACTTACAGAGTATAACAGGCGACCAATTGCTCCACAAATCTTTTGGTGTTTGCCCTTTGGCTGGTAACGGAAACCGAAACTGAAATTGAGGCAGTGACTATAGCTATTTTAATGCTATAAATTCACGTTTATTGAAGGCATTGAGAAAGAAAGAGACAAGAATATAAAGAGATAGAGAGGGAGAGACAGAGAAGAAAAGAGATCAAGTTCAATGACTTGATAATAATAACAGATATTCGTAAATTGTTGAAAGTGTCTAAAGCTGTGAATAGAGTTTGGAGTATTGAAATAGAGGTGCATATTTTGATATCTGACCTTGATTGAGATTGAGTTTTTTTTTGTTTTTTGGGAACTATTTAACAATATTTTAAATATGACCTGTCAGCGAATTGATTGGCTTTGAGTTTTGACTTTAAGTGAGCTACGTTTGATAAGACCGCTGTCTGTCCAGACATTTCCCTTTTTGTTATTTATATAGAACCGATTCATAAACTATTCCAAAAAGTCACAACAAAAAAGCAGTAGCTATAACATTATGATAGACACAATTCATATTCCGTGAAAATGTGTTACAAATGCAGTCAGAGCAGAATTCGGAAACAGACACGTTCGGCACATAAACAAGTTTGATTATTACACAACACGGTCGTTGAAATTAAAAAATGAAGACGTCGGAAAGAGAGCTGCTCTACTACCTTTACTATAGTACTACCAGCTCGTACTACCTGTGTTTGTACCCGGAGTACACCTGAATTGAATTATTTGCACCTTATCATATAAATACACAATCGAAGCTCGCTAAATTAGAATATCTATCTGAAGCTGAATCACAGCACAGAGCGAACGGTAACATTAACGACGACAGATCGATCTGCCCACTGCTCCAAATGTGGCCCGACATTTTTTTGACCCTGTACATAAAAAATTACAGAGTCTATAAAGCTTATTAAAAGGTTAATGGTTAACAGATAGAAGATGTTTGATATCAGCTTAAATAAGCTAAAAGTAGAGACATTTACCTTCCTTAACAGATACAACTTTAAATTGCTCTTTACAGCATACATACAGGGATTTTTTCAGTCGAGTTTGCTTGACTGTAGCCTTCTCTACTAGTTTATGACAGCCTTTTAGCCACATATTGATTCCATTCTGGTCACTAACTAAAGCTAAAGCCAAATTGAAATCTTCGAAATTAATGCGATTTTGGCACGTCGAAATAAAAGCAGCAACAAAACTGAAACTGAAACGCGTTCCAAGATCCCCACACACATACACAAACACACACACAGACACAGTCAGTTACTAATACACCTGTGTAAGCGAAGTGTAGCCGAGGGCCGATGCACGTTTCGCATTGGGGACTGTGATTCGTGTTGTGGGGCTTTCGCTTTCAGTTGCTGCTCGTTGCTGCGTCCGATTGGTGTTGCTTTTATTCGCTGTCCGCTGTTCGATCTTCGTTTCGTTCTTCGCAGCCGTTCGCTGTTGTTCGCCATCGTTTGCCGTCGTCGTTTGCTGAGCGTTCGTTCTTCTCTGTTCTCAGCTGTTTAACGAAAAGCGCTTAGTTGTTATCGATATCGTCCTGCGATAGATCCTTAAGTCGATAGCGCAAGTGTCAAGTGTTGCACAACAATGTGCTTTCGTTGCTTGCAGCTATAATCGCTCAATTGTTATCGATTTATCCTGCACAAGTGTTAAGTGTTGAGAAATGTGCAAATTATTATATTTAAATTATATTTAAAAATGGATAACGATTCGCATACGCAAGACAATCATCGAGGCTCCGTATCCTCCAATAAATCTCTGGAAATTCCCGTAACGCCTTCGCGATCCCCCAAAAAAGTATCCTTCTCCGATGAGCTGCCCAGCAGCAGTAACAGTTACAGTGCCACGCCCAGCAGCAATCCTAACGGTCCATCAGAGCCAAGTGGTGTTAGCCAAGTACTCCAACAGGCTGTACAATATTTGGAGCGTTTACATGGTTCACGTGATTATGCCACAGAAAATATTAGCGAACAGTCATCATCGATGCCAGCTGTGCTCGACTTGGATGCGGAATCCCTGCAGTTGGAGACACCAATGTTAACGGCAACATCGCCCAGCATTCTGATTGCGGAACCAGCTGGTGATGATGATGCTGCTGGCGGTGCAAATGGTGTAAATGGTGTAAATGCTTATAACGGCAAGCAGGAAGTGCCGACCAAGTTTGAGCCGACATCGAATTTGTACATGGAACGATACAAGCTTAATTTAGATAAAAACTGCAGCTCCATGGAGCTCGAGGCGCGACGGGAGAAACAACGTTGGCTATTGATATCGGAGTGCAGTGCTCGATTTGGCGAGGGAAAACACACACGGGAGGCATTCCGCAAACTATTTCTGGATGAGGTAAGTACATACATATGTAGGTGTTACGACGGTACGGTGTGCTATAGTTATCATGACTACCTTTTGTTAATTATCTTGACATATCAGTGAACTATGCAAATGTTGTTTGGAAAATCCGGGAATGACTGTTCTCTTATCTCTATATCTTTTTCTCTCTGTCTTGAATATGTGTACATGAATATGTACGAAACTTGAATTAACAAAAGATAGAATAAAAGTCAATAACAATAATTATTCAAAAACATTTTTTTTGGAAATATCTCTCTCTCCCTTTTGCTTACTCCCTCACAAAGTTGGTATAATTGAAATACAAGTTTCATTCTTGTAATATTTCAGTTATTTTCAGTTCCTGGCCTGTTTTCGTATATCTCTCTCTCCCTCACTCTCTCTTTCTCTCTCTCTGCATGTGTCTGCTGACCTTGTGCTACATATTTTGTGGTCCTTTACCCGCTGCCAAAATTGTAAACTTGTTTTTGTTTTATATTTTTTTGTTATTTTGATTTATGCTGTTGTTGTCTTCGTTGTGCTTCTATCTCTCTCTCTCTCTGTCTCTCTTTGTTGATTTTTTTATGGGTCTCAAGAAAGCTGTCCAACCAGTCCCAGCCCCAATACTCATCATGCTCATCTGTTAAATATGCACATTTTTCATCTTGCCGGGCATCATCTCCTTCATATCTTCAATCTCCCATCGAGTGTGACCAATGGAAACATGTTAAGTCAAACCATCTGCAGACAATGGATCGTGCGATTGAATAATATTAAAAATATATATTAATATGCATTTAATTAATGCTAATACGTACTTACTTTACATATCATCTGAGTTGACTTCCCACTTGGGTTTAAGGTCAATTCATCTCTGGGTAAACGAATCAATCAGCTCTTCTCGATTATGTTCTCGAGTGGGAGAGTGCATAAATCTGCCTACGACTGTGGGAGATTGTAAACAATTGATTGTATAAATAAAAGTACAGTGAACACTTGATGTTGATGTGCAAAAGAAAAGTTAGATAATTGAATGCAATAAATAATAGATTTAAATAACATAATTTATGTAAAGAAAATAATGCTAGTCTTGGAAGTATAGTAAATAAATATTAGGTTAGCTTCATTTAAGTAATTAATTTCTTTGCCTAATTAATATGTAGAGCTGTAAATTTGTTTAAAGAAATGTATTATTTTCTTTTTGTTTGTTATGTTTACTTCTTTGAGCATTGCTTTTAATTGCGCTCCACTTATCGACTAATAACTGTAGCACATAAATTAATTAACACATTTGCTCAGCAACGATTTGCAGACATATAAATTGATTTTCTTCTTTACAATTTGTTTAATTATTTACAGGAATTTCAACAGAAGCTCTTCCAACTCTTTGATCTGGAACGTAATGGATATTTGCTGCAAGATCGCTGGATAGAGCATCTGAAAGGTCGACTCACGTAAGTATCTAAGGATACTCTGTAAGGATAAAGCTGTTACCAACTGCTTCCTCATTTGCCTTTTGTAAAGAGGTGCCAAAACAATTAGCTAGATGCCAGCAAAAAAAGCTGTCTCCGTACTGATTTCATTCCCAATCACAGTCACACGCACTCGCAGCCTCTTGTTGCTCTTTCGCTGTTGCCGTTGCTGTTGCACTGTTTGTTGCACTGTCTAAGTGGCATGCCCCAGGCGGAGGCATTCCAGCTGCGCCAAGTTTGCTACCAAAGCCAGCAAATGCCAGCGCTGCACTTTGCACGACAAGAGCCAACGGACAACGACGATGCCATCGCCAATGGTGATGCTATCTGTGTTGTATGTTAACATATACAACAGCTAACATAGTCCGCATGCCGTTACCCCCATCTCTACCTCCCCAACCACCTTCCCTGCGTACTCTTCTTAGCCAGGTCTGGCACTGGCAACGACTGTCACTGGCCTGCCTGTCGTAATGAAGTCATTCAAATACAAATATAGCGTGTGTCGGGCGCGGGAGTCGGAGTTAGAGACCAAGTCGAAGCTGGAGCACAGCCTCAGCTACTGGCATTGAAGTTGGTTAGACCCTGTACCTAAAAAGTGTAAACAGTTGGTTAAGTTTGGCGTGAGCGATTTGGGTGTAGCAGGCTTTTCCGAACTAAAGTATACACTAAACAAAATTAGACTGAATTCTAATATCAAGAATATCGATTTGATAAGAACAATTTTCAAGCTATCATAAACATTTTATTATGATTAGATAATAAGCTCAGAGCTTAGATAATTTTTAAAAGATTTTTAAGTACAGGGTCTTTAATAGTGTGATTCGCTCGACTGCAGCCTTTTCCGCTAGTTACCATCAATGGCATTGATAATGTTAATACTGAGCTCGAACTCTTTCTTTTCTTTCTTCCTATCAGCGACGATCGGCAAATGGATTTTGCGGAGCAAATTGAATCTGTGGCCTATGTCATTTGTGGCGAGAAGAGTCAAGTGTGCTTTAAGAATTTCCGTGATATTTGGCATACGAGAGGCGTAAGTGACCCGCGCACTTGCCCACTTGGCAATCATTGTATTTGAAATATAAAAAACCTCTTTTATTGACAGATATTGGATAAACTCTATCGTCTGATTGACATTGATGGCACAAATCTCATATCCACAAATCAGGTTATGGAGTTTATTTCACATTTAACCAACTCCAGGTAAGGTCTATTTATAAGTTTATTTTTTCTAATTAAACAATGATTATATAACTGTAAATGAATTGAGTTTTTGCTAAACTTTTGTTTAGAATTTCAGCATTGAGCCGAAAACTTGATCAAACTCACACTTGATATATTCCCAGCATTCAGCTTATTCATCGCTAACTTGTTTTTATGGGCACGACATTTTAAATTTATTATTTTTTAATTGCAAAATATGAATGTGTTCTTTAGAAATCTCTGAAATAAAGTACCTCAAAAAGGTTATGATTGTTTCTTAGATCTTGTAGATAAGAAGTTCAAACATTTATCCCACTCCTTAACATATTAACCTAATCTTTACTCTCCTCTTATTTTGTAGACCCCGCACAGGCTTTGACAAGAGTTCCCTGGCGCGTCTGGAGCAACTTTTTCGTAATACTGTGGGCAATGAGCAGGAAATACGTAGAGAGGAGTTTCAGAAAATTGTTACCTCCAAGAATGTAGGATAAAGCTCTCAATTACTTGATAGTTTGGATAATCTAATTAAGTTTCCTTAATTTATAGCCCTTCTTCACAGAACGTGTGTTTCAAATTTTCGACAAGGATAATTCGGGTTCCATATCCTTACAGGAGTTTATAGATGCCATACATCAGTTCTCAGGACAATCGGCTGATGATAAAATACGTTTTCTATTCAAGGTCTACGACATTGATGGTGAGAAATTTGACAAATTTAAGACTAAATACTAATAGACCTATAAGACGATCCTTTAATAAACGAGATCTTCTGCAGGTGATGGCCTCATTCAGCATAAGGAGCTGCATGATGTGATACGACATTGTATAAAGGAGAATGGCATGGAGTTCTCGGAGGATCAGATTGAGGATCTAACAAGCGCCATGTTTGAGGATGCCGATCCTCATAACAGCGGAGAGATTACCTATGAGGCATTGAAGAATCAACTCCATAAACATGGCGGGTTGCTCGAGAATCTCAGTATTACGTAAGTTCAGAAATATATGGAATCATTTGAAAGACTATTCTAATTGATCGATCCTTAGCATTGATCGCTGGCTGGTGCCAATTACCGAGGAGCAGCCTTCGAGTAAGAAGACCTCACGACTGTGGAATACAATACCTCACCAGCTGACGCTGGCCTACATGAAGAACAACCAGGTCTTTGTCTCGTATTTGTTCTTCTACATAACCGTCAATCTGTGCCTCTTTATCTCACGTGCCATTCAATATCGTGCCAGCAATGGATTCGTCATTATTGCCAGAGCTTGTGGTAAGTTTCCAGCGAACTTTCTAGAATATATAGAAACAAAACTGTGTTCCCGATCAAAATCAACAACTATCCATCTAGACCTCACAGACTATAAGAGCTAGAGCTATCGGACTTCTATGAATCCGACACAGATGAAGTTTGTTTTAAATACTTTCCACAAATATATATCCTTCTCCTCTTCTGCAGGACAATGTCTAAACTTCAACTGCGCCTGGGTTCTGGTTCTCATGCTGCGACATTCATTGACTTTTCTTCGCTCCCGAGGCTTATCCGCAATTCTCCCCTTGGATCATCATGTCTATCTGCACCAATTGACGGGAATTACGATCTCTGTGCTTAGTTTGGTGCACACGATAATGCATCTCTTTAACTTCTCCATAATTGTGATCAATGATCCAAATATTAATGCTGGACACTTTACAATTGCCGAGTGGCTGTTGACGGATCGTCCGGGTTTATTTGGACTCATTCCGGGCTGTGCAAATCCAACGGGAGTTGCTCTCTTTACCATACTCTTGGTGATGTTTATCTGCTCGCAACCTTTTGTGAGGAGAAAAGGCAGCTTTGAGGTCTTCTATTGGACGCATCTGTTGTATGTGCCCTTCTTTATTCTTACACTCTTCCATGGACCCAACTTCTGGAAGTGGTTTATGCTGCCGGGTTTGATTTACGTTGTGGAGCGTGTTTTAAGATATGTCTGGATGCGTGGCGAACATGGAAAGACTTATATAAGCTCTGGTTTGCTGCTGCCCTCCAAGGTCATCCACTTGGTTATCAAGCGACCTTATAATTTCCATTTCCGTCCAGGGGATTATGTATTTGTAAATATACCCGCAATTGCCAACTACGAGTGGCATCCATTTACAATTAGCTCGGCTCCAGAGCAGGAGGATTACATGTGGCTTCACATACGCACCGTTGGCGAGTGGACAAATCGCCTTTATCGTTACTTTGAACGTGAACAACAGAAGCTCCACAAGGGCGAGGTTAATACTCATATGCATGCAATTCCCACGCCCAGTTTCATGCTCTTAAATGAGACGAGAAATCCTGCAATGTCCGACAAATCCCGATTGGCTCCTGCAGCCACGACAACACCTCAAACAGATTTCTTGGCTCGCAACATGGCCAGCAACAGTCGAAATGAAGCAACTCCTCCACAGCGTCCACCACGTCAGCATCGTAAGTTGGTGGCACCCTCCCCAGAGGCATCCACAGTTGCCACAACGGGCGTCAATCGCATTCGTAGCATCAAGAAGTCCCTGCAACGCACCTTCTCCCGCAAGGAATCCGCCGAACCGAAGCTTAAATCCACCCAGGTCACGGGTGTTGCCAATGGCGCCTTTGTTAATGATGCCGGAGAGCGTGACGATTTGAGTCTCAAGCAGAGGCCCCTGGAGAAGAGCATCTCCTTGCCGGACATCAGCATGAAGAGCAAGAAACGCAGCAGGCTCAAGGCGTAAGTAAACTCGTTAACTGATAAATATTCCATTCATTGCTAATATATATTTTTGTGGCTGTTACCTGTAATCCTTGTGCGTTCTTTCCTTTACAGCCTACGCAACTTGGGCAGATCCGAGTCGGAGCGTGCCTTTGATGACAAACAGATGCGTCGTGCCCGTCATAACAGCGTGGGATTGGCCTACCTTAGTCCACAGAATAAGTCACTGGCTCAGAGTTTCCGTTACATGCGTAACAAGCCCACAATTATAGCCTTTAAGACTCCCAGCATGGAGCAGAATGAACTGCAAGTGACACCCACAGGGGAGGCCAATGATCATGGGATGACAGAGCAGGGAGTACGTCTGTCCAGAGCGGAAAGTTCAACGGACAAGTTGTCCATGACACGCCTCAGTCTCTCAACGGAGGATAAACCTTTGGAGGTAAGTTCAACTAAGCCTAACCTATTAGCAGAGCTGATAATAGTAATTAAAACAGGTCATTAGTTAAATTATAATAATAAACGAGTAGTAGGGATTAAAATTCTCATCTCAACTACAAATATAGTAATAGGTGATTGAAAGATTTAATCACTGTTCCCAGCTCTACCTATTAGACTAAGTTTAATCTCAAGCTAATCCCATCCCCCATCTAAGGATAATACATACACGGTGACAGGCGGCAGAAAATCACGTTTACGTCGTCCCACATTTCTGCGCACATTGTCCACATCCATAACAAATCGGGGCATTAGCAATGGAGGTGGCGGTGGCAGCTCCACAACTAACAGCGGTAGCAAGGTCACACTCGATGCGGGCGTCATGGAGGTTTGGGCTCACACATACACACACGCACACACACACACACACATCAGTGTTGCCAATTCAGTGCTCTTCCAAATAAAGCTTATATACATGCCTAAATTGCTAGAATTATCAATAATGTGCCTTAATAGCCTTTCATACAAAAAGCTTAATATTATAATATGAATATTTGCTGATAGAAAACTCTTTCTGAAATTTTAAGTTCTCGATTTTGTTAATTTATGCTTTATCTATTTAACGAATCTTTTAAAATCTATACGATAAGAAAAATTCCTTTTATGTTGTGCTTAGCATATTTATCTTAAATTTTCATCCTCTTTTTAAAATTTTTCTGATCGCTTTGTAATGTTTTTATTTTTGCGAGTTGTTGGCATCACTGACACACACACAGACACACTCCAATGCACACTCTCTAACACTTTAATCTAATCTTTTCCTAGATATTCATTGATGGTCCTTATGGCGCTCCATCAAGTCACATTTTTGGTGCTCAGCATGCGGTTTTAATTGGCACAGGGATTGGAGTCACGCCCTTCGCCTCCATCTTGCAGTCCATAATGCATCGTTATTGGAAGGCTCGACACAGTTGTCCCCGCTGTCAGTTCGAGTGGGCTAGTGAAATACCCAAATCTGTGATGAATCTGCGAAAGGTTGATTTCTTTTGGATCAATCGGGATCAACGCTCTTTCGAGTGGTTTGTCAATCTGCTATCACAGTTGGAGATTGAGCAGGCGGAACTGGGCGGTGCCATGGAGCGGTAAAATCATTGATGCATAACTCTATCTTTTATCGACTTACATTCCTGAATCTCTTCTTTAGTTTTCTGGACATGCATATGTACATCACAAGCGCCTTGCAACGGACGGACATGAAGGCAGTTGGTTTGCAATTGGCGTTGGATTTGCTGCACGAAAAGGTAATTTAAAGGAAATAAATTTAATACCCTTAAATATCTTAATAACTCTCATCTTTTAAAGGGCAAGCGTGATCTAATAACTGGTCTTAAAACCCGCACAAATGCAGGACGACCCAACTGGGACAAGGTCTTCAAACAGCTGCAGGCACAACAGAAGGGCAAAGTGACCGTCTTCTATTGTGGTCCACCTCAGTTGGCCAAAACGTTAAGGGTCAAATGCGATCAGTATGGATTCGCCTTTCGTAAGGAGTGCTTTTGAGATTGCTGCTTTATGCATTCATTATGTTAATCTCATTATCATAGGGTTTCGGGTATCTCGTTTTCGAATTCTCAATCTATAAATACGTACTTATATATGTATCTCTATATCGTTAGCTATTTATTTGTCCTGTCTATTGTTATTTGCCTCATGTTGTCTTCCATGTTTCCAAGCTTGTAAATATATCCACAAATATCTGCATAATGATAATACATATTTGATTAATTAATTAATTAATAATAAAACGTTGTTACTCAATGTGTGCTAAATACTTTGTGATGTCCCTTTGTTCCCTTCCTTTTGCCCATCACTCAATCCAATTTCCAACACCCTTTTCCAGGTGGTTCCGAGTTCTACATCTGATGGCGATGCCACATCTTTATTCCAGGAATTGCGAATATAAAAAAGAATAAATCCTGAAAATAATTATCTTGTAGAATTGGGAAACTCCCGCAATAGTTTCTGGATGGGTATCCTGAAATAGGACACATATTTATTTTCAATTTTCAATCATAATAAATAGAAATCCTTAAAATGATAATTGAAAATAAAATTGAATGCCTATACTAAAAGTATTTAAAACCATTTTAAATCTTGATCAAAATTACATACAAATCGGTCCGGTTTTGACGAAGTTAGGCAAGTTTGAAGTCTGTTCACTTTTGTTTTGATTATGGTCATTTTTTAAAAATGAAAATCGTTAGGTTTGTGCATAACTCCACAAAACAAAAAACAAACACAACACATTGTGGTTAATAAATGATAGCTTCAATGTCTGGACCAGGTGCTAAAGTTAATATTGCTGGGCCTCGACTTGCGTTCAATTGTGATTGTTTCGTCGTCAATTTTATCAACGTTGTAGAATTCCCGCAGCTCGGCAATTGCAGTCTCCTCGATTTGGGTATGGACTAGAGATTTATTACGCATGCGTTCATAGCTTTCACGCTGACGTCGCTCATCCGCCAGTATCTTCGAGAAGCTATTACTCTGATCTGGGGATGCTGCGACAGTTGCTGCCTGCCCACGCATCATATTCGCAAAGGAGGTAGGATCTGTTATGCTGCCGGTTGCAGGCGGTGAGTTGAAAGCCTCTGGGTAAGTTGTGGGTGAACTGGAGGTGATACCCCAGGCATTGGGTACCACCTGAGGAGTGGTATTCAGCTCCAAGGTTGCTGAGCTTTGTGCTCGCCAATTCTGCGATTCGGAGGAGAGTCGTTTGCGTTGTTTCTGTGAGAGTTTCTGGGATTGTCCCATCAATGTGCTTAGATCTAGATTGTAGCTTTTGCTCAAAGGTGTGCTAGCTTCTGTTGGACTGGCTGGCAGTGGTGGCGATTGCTCCTTGTTTGGAGTTCTCTCAGTTACACTTCTAGGTGACAATACAACAAGTTCTGGGCTGGACAGCTCCTCTTGTTTCAGCAAATTGTTAACCTTCAATGCAGTCTCCGGTAGCTTGCGTTTTTGCTCCTTTTTATCTACGACTCTTGACCAATTTTTTGCCTCATTTGGAGTATTTTCTTGATTAGGAGTCTGTTGATCTGGCGTAGATTCACTGACACTCAACGATCGCATCATGCTGGATATAGCCTGCTTTTCATAATGATGCGCATCCTGCTTGTTGTGCAGCTCCTTTTGCTTGTGCCGAGCAGCGTCTTTTAGCTTAGAATCCTAGGGAATATATTTTGATTTCATATAAAAAAATAAGTGATAAATAAAATATAGCAAACTCACCGCAGCCATGCGATAGTCCAGATCAACTTCGCTTCCATCGACAAAGCTAAGCAACAGCTCATCATCTATAGCCTCTGAGAAGGGTGTAATTTGACGATAGTCGAACACCGTATGGAACATCTTTCTATAATGATCATTAAGAAGATGCAAGGTGGTGGCCTCGCACTGCTCAATGCTGCGATAGGTGAGCACACGTGCCAAATTCTGGCAGATAAAGTCTAGACAGCCCTCCTGGAGCAGCTTACAGTTGTACATGGCAGCAAAGTCCAACATTTCGCCACACTTGCGTATGCTGATCTGGTCCAGAATCAAAGACTCACAAACATTCTGCAGCGATTCAATAAAATACTGATCGCACAATGTGATCATATTATACAGAAACGTTTTTGTATAGTTTTGTTTACAAAACGCCTCCGTGTCCAGACTGTAGAGATAGTCAAGAATAGGTTCCATGTACTCCACGGGAACGCTTTCAAAGTTGACTGTGGCACGTTCCGCCCAAGAGTGCATAAACATCATCTCAAAGTACTCCAGACGCGACACCAAGATACATTTATGTGCCTCCAACACTTCTCCCTCTTCACAAACAATGCGCACGTCGTAGAGATCCGGGAAATCCGTGCGATGCATGCGATTAAAACGTTGTCTGCTCGGAAGTGGGAATTGTCCTTCTGTGATGTAGCTGCAATATTATAAAAGTAAGTAAGAAATAATAGAATAATAATTGATCTATCAAAAAGTCAACACACCTTTGCACGAATTTGGCCAACTCTACTAACTGAAACTTTTGCAAGTGCACATGAAACATCTCGCAGACACGACTACGCTTCTGGGGTTTATTTGGACCCAGACTCTGTTGCATGCAGTCGATATCTTAGTAGAGAAAGAGATAGTTAGGCAAAGGCAATCGTTAAGTTTAAGTCTATACACTCACCATCCTCTGTGGGCCAATAATTGCAGTAGATGTGCTTCAATACGAGTTCAAACATTTTGCCAGTCAAATTATCAAAGTTCAAATAGACATTCTTGTCCAGATAGCAACGTATTAGTTCCCTTAACCCAGGTGCACGACTAAAGATGATAAACTTGTGTGCGGCAAAGCGTTCACCATCCACATGGAGCACAACGTCATGAACGGCATCCGAGTCGCAGGTGTCGTGATAGAGCTTCTTGAAATGATGTTCACGACGTGGTAACGTTGGCTTCTTAAAGTACTTCATGTGCGATTCTTGCAGCACGGCAAACGAGGAGAAACTCTCATCACAAACAATGTTGACGGCACGATCAATATTCGGTAGACGCTGTAAATCAATTCGGACATAATGTTCCCTTGAGATTTCCGTGCGATTCTGATCATTATTTTGCCAGATATCCATATTTTGCTTAGGTTTCTCTTGACCGCCAGCTGGGAGGGCGAGCTGATTGCACTTGCCTCGATAGACACAGCCATCGGAGAGTATCAACACTTGATTGCACTTGTAAATAATCTTCTTGATCTCCGGAAGACGAATAGGTGAGAAATTGCAACTGTAATAAAAAGATTATGGCGGGGATGAGTTGAAAAGATACCAGATCCCAAAGATTCTTGACACTCACCTGTAAAACTGTTGTGTATTCTCGTACCAGATGAACACCACATTTGTTTCTGTGAGCATCAAGAGCTTTAAAGCTGCTGCCGAGCCCTTTGTGGAGTTCTTAATGTTGCCACCCATTACAGCAATGCTCTTGAGATCCTCATAGCTGTAAAATATATATATTAAATATACAATTAAATATGGAATTATTTAAGAACTTACTTGGGCGTCTTGATGGTTCTCGTTTTGTCAGCGTAAAATAAAAATATCAACTTTTCCGTTGAGTAAACAACTGTGGCTGCATTATTGGCCTCCACAAAAGAAATGTTTGTGCGCTCGGCAAGTTTCATCTGTAATTTGATAAATAATTAATAAATAAAATGTGATCAATAAATATTTGTGGATTATACGTGCCAATGTTGGCGCCAGTATTGTTTTCGTCTGGGAACTGAAGCCAAATTGTCCCTGATTAGCTCCCCACACATAAATGCACTTTGTGCTGTAGGCAATGGAATGTTGATCACAGGCAATGACACGTAACAAATCGCTGGCACCTTTGTCACGTAATGAGACCACTTCCTTAAACGTGGCAAGACTTTCACCTGCATCACGCACACCCAACTGATGATTGTCATTCATGCCGCAGGCAAAAACCAGAGAACGATCAGTTAGAAGCAGGGAATGCTGTCTGGAGACGCTGAGACAGATGATGTGCTCATTGTTATGCTTCAGTGGCACCTTCACACGCTTTGGAGCCGGTAAGCTGCTCTCTACGCCAATCCCCAGTCGTCCTCCTTTGCCATGTCCCACGGCATAGAGGTGTCCCTTGCTATCGCAGAAGAGACTGTGGTAGGCGCCCAGGGCAACGTGTTCTATCCATAGATTCGATTTCCTAAAGAAATCCACCGCCTGCGGTGAATTGGTATTCTGCTCATTGCCAATGCCTAGATTATAGTTTTTATTCGAGCCCCAGACAAGAATTTCATTTCTGCAAACCAAAGAGATTA
The DNA here is from genome assembly GCA_035044365.1 of Drosophila neotestacea. Classification (NCBI taxonomy): domain Eukaryota; kingdom Metazoa; phylum Arthropoda; class Insecta; order Diptera; family Drosophilidae; genus Drosophila; species Drosophila neotestacea. The sequence goes on from JAWNMD010000155.1 coordinate 3,032,200, forward strand.
AATAAGTAAATGATTTAATATTGTTCTCGTCACTAGCGCCGACTGCCGTTCACAGTGGCTCGAGTTCTGCAAGAGATTAACAAAACTTTTACTCACTGGGAAGTCATGGTATCCACATCCCATTTACGGCAAATGGCTTGCAACGGGCAACGGGTGTCTTCATCCAACAGTTCCAAGCTGGCGCCGTAACGTAACAACAACACGGCGCAATCAATGCAGCCGTAATACAACGCCCGGTGAAGTGGACTGCTTCCGGATTCATAGTCACGTATATCAATCTGGGCACCATGATTCAATAGCCATTCTAGGATTCTATAACGTGCCACGGAAGCACACATATGCACGGCGGAGCGGCCTAGATAATCCCGTATATTGCTGAAATTTGCACAGGTCTTGGCAATAAATGCGGCCAAGTTTTGATCGTCAATGCAGCGTTTTGTGAGCGCTGCCGTAATGTTGTTGCCATGCTCACGTTGCCTGCACTTGGCGGTGCAGTCATATTCTTGGTTTTTTACTGCTGACATCCGGAACAACTTAATTAAAACGCCGGAAAATTGCACTTTTTACGGGGATTATTCTTGCTCTCTCTGTTATTGTTGCGGCAGTAGTTGTTGTTTTTGTTGTTGACGATAACAACTTGCCAAGTATCGATACTCTTCAGGCCGCCGGCGAGAATTAAACTAATGTATTAAATTTTACAACTACATGCCTTTCCTTAAACTTATAACATTTAACTAAATGATGTAATTAATAATTACATTTCGTACATACAGCATAAAAGCAATTTAACATTATTGTGAAATTAAATACTCTGTTGATAATGACAGCAAATCACTAATAAATACTCGTTTTAGGTATCGAAGTATCTGACGAACGCGGGCGCCATCTGTTGTCTTTTAGCGGAACTAAGCCGCCATCGCGAGAGTGAGAGAGCTGCTAACTCATTTTTTTGAGAAGAGTTGGCAGCACTGCTGTGTATCAGTTTAGTTGTTGCATGCACCGCCCGCGTAACGCAGCTCCGCGCACTTGCTACGTAAGAAATTGTGTTAATATATTGATAAAAAAAAGTAAACTTTGCAGTGGCATATTATGTAAATGCACAAACACAATAATCGAACTGTAAACATACGGAAGTGACCGCACTATAGGGGCACCATAAGTGATTCAATGATTGATACGAGTGAATGCGTGTGTGTGGTGCTCCTGTGTCCCAAGCGGAAATCAATTGAAATTGAGTCATAATCCAGAAGTTAAACGCGTCATTCGTTTTGATACCCAAAATAATACGAATTGTGTTGTCATAGGCATTAATTTGATTAATAGCTTACAATTGAATTAATATGCAAAACACTGTTATATAGGAAAACTTATATATATATGTGTGTGCATATGGTTGTACGTGTGTGCTGACTGACCTATGTGTGTGGAAAATGATCTGATAGCAAATGTTAGTGTATAAGTGCAAGTTGCTCATCTTTATTAATTAATTAATTACTTGACCCGAGCAGGGGCACGGCACTGAGCACGCTAATAGCATGAGAATTTTTTAAAACAATACATATACAGCAAAGCAATGAAATAGTTCATGTGCACGTAATACTTGTGCACACACATACATAACCTGGGATACGTGCATATACAGTACAGAAAAAAAGTATTGGCACAGCAGAGCACAATGTTATACAGTGTGTATCTCCAAAAATGGCAGGCATACATTTTACTAACATTAACTGCCTTAAAATTTATTATAAATTTAATATAAATAATAGAGATGTGCTCATACTTTGTTGTGGCACTGTAGTTTACATAGAAATATGCTAGTGAGAGAGTGCACATGTGTATGCGTGTGTGTTTGTTTGTATATTTATGCTGAGAGCCAAGTTTCTCTCGGTAGCTGCTGCTTGCTGTTCATTTCGTTTTAATTTCTTTTTTATTTACTTTTAGTTCACACAGATCAGGTTTTTGCTACGACAACGAGCAACAACAACGACGAAGCCAAGTGTAGTCCTCGTTGCAGCTGCATTACAAAAAGAATTTCTTCGTCTCCCTTTTAACATATTCATTCTAAGGTGCGAAAGAGAACAAGTGGCAAAGCAGGTTGCACTCCACAAACACACACACAAACAAAACGCATCCCCGGAAATGCCAATAGAAACAACGAGCATAGGCGAATCCAGAGGAAAAGCATAAATAAAGAAAGCGATTAAAAGCATAAAGCGATCAACAAAGAATCACAAAGCAACCGAGGAAGAGAAGAAGAATACGTGTTGGAGTAGAGTAGAGCTATTCAAATCAATGCAGCTTTCTGCATTGAATCTACACACACCCACACACACAGACACACGCACACCTAATCTTTGGCACAATTTTCTGAATGGAATAATTATGTTGTGATGGGATCGTGCTCGTGTACACGGCGACACTTTCTGCTGTCAATATGCTTCCTGCAAATGGTGAGTGTATATGTATTCAGTTTGCCAAGTAAGTGTGTTGACAAAATGAAAAATTCACATATTTTATTTAGCAAAAATAGTGTATATTTTCTTTGTTTTATTTCCTCATTGTTTTAAGAACAAGTTATAAAAAAGAAATGACGAATTCTGTGGCTTTTAAATATGTAAACTTTTCGTTTTGTCAAAACGCCATTTGGATCAACTGTATGTGTGTGTGTGTGTGTTGACTGTTTGTTTTTTACTAATTTATTATGTTTATATCTATTCTTCCATTTTCATGTGCATGCAAACAATGCGTGTTATCTGTTCGATTTTCCCCCTCTATGCAGATAACGATTATCGAACGCCAGGTATTCGACTTTCTCGGATATATGTGGGCACCCATATTGGTCAATTTCTTTCAAATACTGTTTATAATATTTGGATTCTATGGCGCATATCATTTTAGAATCAAATATATAATAACTGTAAGTAAACATACATGCACGTGCTATCGCCCTCCCGCTCTTTCTCACTCCCCTTTATCGATTGATGATAACGCAATAATGATAACCCAAATTTTCTTTGTTTTGGTCAGTACTTGCTATGGAATTTCATATGGATTGGCTGGAATGCGTTTATGATATGCTTCTATTTGAATGTCGGCAACCTGGATAGGGTAAGTAATTAGGGTCATTCTCCCTTACCAATAAAATATATACAGTGTAGAGAGTAATTGTTTTGACAAAGAAAAACATTTGTTGTGGTTCTTAGGACAAATTGGACAAAGAGAATAATGAAATTCATTGGGTATAAATATTTAAAAAAAAAAAATTAAAACATTTACATACTTAATTTATCTTGGATCTTTAATTTTTTTTATGGTTTTTGAAATTAGTTGCATTTTTTGTCAAAAAACATTGTTGGGATTATTTCTTTGTAAAAAAACAATTACTTGACTTACTAAAATTCTATATCGAAATGTTGTTACACTCTATTATTTTTATTGATGAACAGGAAAGCGATGTGTTGAACATGGGAACTGGCAGCGTGTCGTGGTTTGAGGCAAATGGTTATGGCTGTAAGCCCACCTATAACATCACATCCGATGATCCATTTCGTCCCCTACGCCCGGAGCGTGTCGAGGACTGTCTATTGGACTATACACTCGTTGAGGTCATACACTCGGGTGTACAGTGCGCGCTGGCGGTGAGTATTAATCAATTTAAAGTGCCACAAATTGTTATAAATTATATAAAAATGTTCTACTCCCACTTCCACATACTCTCTTGTATCGTATTTATAGCTGCTGGGTATACTTGGTGCGATTCTAATCAGCTGCATATTTCTCGATGAGGACGACAGATGTAAGTTTAAATCATCTCATATTTGGCACATACATTATCGTAATCCTATATCAATCACTAATGGGTGCTGGGTTTTATTTTAAGCAAGTCTGCAAATCAAACAATAAGTTAAACCCTCTTGGTGTTGTCAATCTAACCCTTTTCTTTATTAAATGGTTTCCAAATAATAATATAAATCAAAAGTCAACACTTTTAGGAAATAAAACTAACTGTCCCTTCTCTTCTCCCTATTCGGACTTATTATTCTTCTTCCTGTTTGGAGACTTGCAGTCTTGCTGTTAATAATTGTATTTATTAAATGTATTATCTGTGGGTGTTTGCACCTACCCAATATCCTACACTCCTCTTTTATCTCAACTAGAATTTCCTTTGTAAATATATCTATACTTAACTTGTAATTACCTTTCAACCTAAGTGAGCACAAAATTATGCCGAATGTTTGTGAAACGAAAAGAAAAGAAAAGATATGAAATGAACGTCATATTTATAGATTGTTAATTTTGATTACGTATTTATAAATGAAAAAATAAAAATGATGTGTTGTTATGTCCAAATCAGAACCTACCCGGAATGCCATTAACCAACGTGTAAACTGTTTCGTTTTGTGATTCGTCTTAAAAAGAAAGATATGAGACTTTTATGCATACCATATATACCATATATCATATCATATCAAATACATATGCTTGTAATTCATGTTAATATTTATGTTTATGTCTTTATAACCAGAAAGAGAAAACAAAACAAAAATCTATGATTGTTTTTAAGCGTTGTTTAATTATATGTTAAGTGCCATAAACTCAGGAATGTTCTACAAATCTGAGCAGCCCAAAGCCCTTAAAATTGTTTCAAAATCGGAAGAAAACTACTTACCGCAAAAAGAAACGTAAAAACATGTTTGATAATGTTTTGATTTGAAAGTAGAAACCAGTAGAAGTCTAGGAAAAATGCTTCCTAAAATGTAAAAGAAAATTCCTTACCTTATTATACTCTATTATATTCGAGAGAATATATCTCTGACTAATTAGAAACCTAGGCATTTTGTTTGAATGTTGCTCAAAAGCGATTGTCATTAAAATTCTCCAGAGATTTGTGGAACACACCTGACTATTATGACAATAACCATGATGTAATTATTAATTACACCATGACCATAACTATGCGTAATGTTAAAGCATTTTAATCAATTTCTGGTTTACAGTCGATTTCATGAACGGCGACGCGAAGAGTCCACAGCACACCGTCGTCCATCCAATGTACGTGAGCTATACAAGTATACCGACAACATCTGCAAGCGCCACAATGCAATCAAATAAGCAACTGCAACTGCAACATCAGCAGCAATTGCAGCAGCAGCAACAAAATTCACTGCAATTTTATCATCAACATCGACACAAAACGACAAGCAACTACAACAACAACAGCAACTACAACAGCAACCCAAACAAGAACAAGAACAGCAACAACAACAATCACAGCAATTGCAATAGCTACAATAATACACTCAATAATGTTCATCGGCCACAGCCGCAAGCAGACACAGCAATTAACCATAACGCATATACACATTTAACCCACACAAGTGGCAAAAGCGACAATTGCAACAGCAGCAACAACAGTGGCAACAACAGCAACCACAGTGGCAACAGCAACCAGAGTGCCAACAGCAACAATGCCAGTCTCAAGCATCGCAACAACGAGAGCAGCCAAAGACGCAAGCGTCTCTATCAGTCGAAAACAAGTCCAAATCCGAATCCTATAAATTCTGTTAGTCCCATGTCCATGTCCATGTCGCCTCAGAGCGCACAGACCACGCCATCATTGTCCTATGCTTCTCTACAGAATTCTAATCCTCAGTTGGCAACGTCGCTGAGCAACAGCAACTATAGCATATTCCATGCCGCAACTGCTGGTGATACCACCGCCAGTGGCACTAGCAATCACTTTGCACGCATTCATCACAAGCCGAAGCCTCCTAAATCTTTGCCAGAAGTCAAGTACACTCAACTCGCACTCGATCGCTTGTCACGCAATCTTGAGGAGGATGAGGATAACTTCTCGCTCCAACATTTAACACCTAGCGAGAATGGCGTTACCTATGTGCCCTTCCTGAGTCCCACGCCCAACAGTTTGTTTGTGGGCGGTAGCGAGCATAATAATAATGCAGGACCACCTCACATAGTCTTCAACTCGTTCCACGAGTCGCATTCTAGTCCCAACAATAATCCACAGTATGGTTATGAATCCCAACCGAAATCTCTTTCAGGGTATTCACCTAGAATGTTGCGTGGAGGCAAACATCTGCCACGTCCCACACAAATACCATTGCCTACGGTGCCCATACACAGTTGCCATACCGTGGAGGAGCAGGAACAGGAGGCTTTGACTTTGTCGCCACCGCCTCCGCCTGCACCACGTCCACATATTTTCCAGCCACGTCTGGGACAGGCTCCTTATCCCGATCTCTCGCCTGAAATTGCCGAGAAATACGCCATGCCCACTCAGCATGTTCCGGGTTCTCCTATGGTTAGGCGTAGTCAGCGTCGGCCACGCCCACAGCCCACTCAGGCCAATTTCTGTGACATTGTGCGTGCCCAGAGCGATGATCGCCTAGAGGAGCAGCACCATCAAGCGCAGCAAGCACAACAGGCTCCTCATGTCAATCGACGTAGTGGCAAGAAGACACGTCCTCGGTCCTTTTGCAATTCCATTGTGAACGCCCAGGCTTAGTCCTAGTTCGCAAGATCCTCAAAAAAAGATTCCTCTGATTTATTGACCATAATTTATAGACTTTTTTTTTAGACAACGGCTGCTCTCTGCGTGCCTCTCTATAACTTTTTCTGTCTCTCTCAATCCATGACTCAAGTATGTCCAGATTTTATTATATTGCCTGTGTCGTCTCTCTCTCTCACTCTCTCTTTTAAAAACTCTTAAATAGTCTCCAGGTGCTGGGCAATTTGCCGCTTGTGTCCCATGTGTTGTCCATACTAACTCTGTAAACTACATTTAGTATGTGTTGTCGTTTTTTGTTGTGGCTAACAGAGATTAAATGTTAAAGAGACTACGAATCACGACGATATATCATAAATATCACAAATATGTAGGTTAGGAACAACAAGATAGGAACACTATTACAAGTCCTTGTACAGTCCAGTACACACTTCAAGGGCGATGCAAGTGGAACACTTGGAAATTATTAAGAATTCCAAAGTTGAACACAATGAGAAGTAACTATATTATTCTATATTCTATCTTAATCATTTTTAAATATTAAAAAATGATAAAATGCTGAATTATTGTCAAATTAGCGACAAAAGTTAAGAAACTTCCAAGTGAAGGAAATGAGAACATATTTTTGAATATGACACAATTAACATTCTATTAAAATTGAAGCGATGGAAATCGAACTTAAAAGTTCGAACGCTTTGGAAGCTGTCCCAATTCTAGCAAACTCAATTTCAAAGCGGAAAATTAAGAATTAAAACTGTTTTCAAAAGTACTTTTCGAAAATAAGGAACGCTAGAAAATGTGTTTCCATCGTTGCCAATTTTAAAGCGCAACATAATGGAAGTTGGGAACATTCAACAATTCCAACGCTCCCAAAAGCTAATGAGAATTAAATAGAAATTTTAAAAGAAATTAAATTAGAATTGAAATAGGTTTTCATATGATCAAAAGAAAAATATCATAAATTTTCACTTGCATTGCACTTTAAGTGGAAATTAGATTTAAGATTAAGCTTTAAATCGGATGCCTTGAAAAGCCATTAACTACATTTGTGAAAAATCACAAAAATACATACATACATACACACACACACACATCTTAGAGACTTTCCATAATGGCTTTTGTTAAAACATTGTTAAATGTGATAGAAAATGTTACAAAATCGATGGAGAAATTTAATCAAAATGGGAGAGAAGCAAAATAGAAGCGAAACGCAAAGCGGAAAGTTGAAGATTGCCTTCATAATTTTATGTTGAACTGTGATACTAAAAAAAAAATACGATAAAAATGAGAAACAAACACACAAAGAAAATGTCACAAAGTTTTATCGAAAAAGAGTAATGAAAATTTATAAAAACGTTTGAAAACTAATATGCATTTGCCAATTCGCAACCAGAATGCCTTTGAAAGTGGAAAATTGAGAAGCTAAGCGAGAAGCGAGAACTTCTCCATGGAACTACTAAATAAACATAAATAAATAGTTGCCTTTTGTTGAGAAATAAATATTATAGAAAGAGCATACCATGCAAACAGTACAGCTAGAGATATAGAAAGTTGCGAGATTCGTTATAGTATATAGTTATATACATATAAATAAATATATGAATTGTTAAGTCTAGAGTTTAAGCTACAACAATTTGCTAATTAGTAATTATAGTTATGCCGGGATCTATCGATTGATCTACATATAGTATAGCTATATCTATTTACAAACTAATTGCGTGTGCCAATTTCTTGCAAAGATTTCAATGCGTTTCCAATAAATGTTCATTTACACAAATCTTTGGTCGCCTTTAACTTTTCCTTAACATAATATTGTTGTTCATACACCTAAGTATTATCTACTTTATAGTGCGACAGTATATCAAGTAATTTTTTTGACATAGAACAAAATTTACATTCTGTTTATGTTTATAATTTTTCCTTTTATTAGGCTTAAATAATTTATAATATTTATCATTTTGTGCTTAATTTAATATAGTTACCATAACTATATATACAGTATAGTATATACTTTAAAATACTATGTGAAGTTTTGTCAAAGTAATTATTTGAGTTACTGTATATCATTTTGGTCAACTGGCTTCTTCATGTAGAGTACTCTAACCCGATGACTTTTACTGTAGCTAATTCTGTACCATTTAACCGCCTTCAAATCAAAAACCACACTCTGTCTAACCCCAGGTAACTGCTGCTCACTTTTAGCCTGCTCTTAGCCCAGTTAGTAGTTGTGAGTGACTTTATTAAATTGATTTCTGTTCTGTAATCTGCAGTGAAGCACATTAACAAGCAGTCCAAGCATCGCCAGTCGTTGTACTCCATTGAGTTTGGCAACAGCAGCGACACTATACGACATCGTGGCGATGTCATGCTAGGATACGGAGACGGGGATGCACATGATCAGGATGGTGGCGAGCTAAGTCCCAAACCCATGACGCCAAGAAGAGTCAAAAGGCGTTCGGTGATGGCACGTGGATCACATGGCAGACAATCAAGTGGAGGAGGCGGCAGTTCTCGACGTTCTCATCATGGTTCCAGTAACACTTTACGATCTAAGCATGGATCGGGAGGAGGGGAAAGAACAGGAGACAGCAGCAGTGGGAGTTATGTCAGGAGCAGCACACGCAGCTCACGTCGCAAATATCATCAAAATCCGGTGACCAAACTGTTGGATCAGCAACAACAACTGCAACAGTACCAACAACCACAGCTGGGATCATTTCATCGCCAAGAGAAACGTTCCCTTACCGCCTCCAATTTGCAATCCTTAAACAACGACATTGTCAACAATAGCAACAATGTCTCAGGTCAGCTGGGAAGTCTGAGCAAGACAAACAATCATTATTATCACAGTTATCGCAAGAATATACCCCTTGATCCCATCTATTATAATACCAATGGACAGGGTATGTTGTTGCCTAGCATGGAAGAGCAGGCTTCGCCTCCCTTGCCTCCACCACCACCTGCTCCCATTGGTGGACACTATAATCATAGTTATCAACACTCCAACACACAGCTCAACAATGATGAGATGTACAATAATCGACCGCCTTCGGTGCGTTCCAGTTACTCGAATTTTCATGGCTCACGGCCGCTTTCCACTACAGCCTACAACACCACCGAGAATGTCTTTGCTGGATTGAGTGGTGCGAGTGTTAGTCCACCTCAAGCGCCCTGCACACCACCACTCTATCAGCAGCATCCACTGCACCACCAACAACAGCAGCAGCAGCAACAACAACAACAACAACAGCAGCAGCAGCAATATCTGCCACCTCCTCCTGTGCCTGAACCGGCGCCTGCTTATGTCACCAGTCAAGCACCACTTGGTGGTCATATGTCATTCTCGAAGCGCACCGCTTCCCGGGAAAGCATACGCTCCATGGCATTCCTCAACAACGGACCACCTGCCTACAATCTCAACTATCACACGCCGCCAGACTCCGAGACAACTATGTGAATTCCCTACTTATAGATTTGTCTATACTTCAATCATCTGCATTCACATCAAAGATCTCCACAATCTATTGAATCACACCATCATCCGGATAGACCTTAATATATATTTATACAAACTGTGCTACAAGCTAGTTATTCATTCACGGATTTTCACATCGACCATAAATCATACATATTTAATCTATGTTTAACGTACATCTTTAATAATAGTTTAAGCATAAACTTCTGTCGTTTTACCAAAGTGCCTTTGTATATATTACATCAAATAAACGATTCTTTTGTATTGGATTGACATTTGATTAACTAATTATGTACACACATAAGCTATAAAGTGCACTTACTCAAAGAAATAGATAAGTATTTGTTGATGTAGATAACATAAGTATCTATTTTGTTTCATATGATAATGTTTCTTTTGTTGCAAAAAGGCTTAGAGACGAAAAACTATGTGTCAAAGTATACAAGAGATTTGATTGTGATATTATATTCTTTGCTCTATTCCTTGCGGCACACTGTAAAGAGAGAAGTGTGGGAATTAGAAAAGCAAAATCAGCAAAGATAGGAAACTTACAATCATCAACATCCCAGCCGGGTTCGATTTCCAGCTGCATGTTGCGTTCCTTTAACCAAGTGAACAGTGGGGCAAAGTATTCCAGAACTCCACGTCCACTCAACTTACGTTCTCCTGTTGCAATCTCCATAATATCACGCCAATGCCTCGTGGCTCCCAATTGCATCATCTCTCTAGAGGATTACTTCCAAATTAGCTATTGTTTTAAAATCTTAGGAATCACTTACCGTATCAAATTACCCGTCTCCTTGCTATCATAGAAGTCGCAGTTGTGCAGTGGAAACTTGGGATCCCCCGGCTTATATTGGCCGCTCGCAAGGCAGAAGGATCGATAGAATTGAAAGCCAAGAATTTCCGAGATAAATTTCCTATGGAAAGAGAATTAAATTATCAGAATGTTGGTAATATGATGATACTACAAACTCACCTAGTATTGGAAGTCTCTGGATGCATGCCACGATAGAATCTGTAGTCCATATCAAAGTCATTAGCTGAACGCCAAATGGGAGGCTGAACTCCAGCAAATTTGTCCTGTAGACCCCAATAAGCGCAGTTATAATCCGTCACACCGATCCTGCCATCCATGACATCCACCAGGAACTTATCATTGATGAAATACTGTGGAACAGCGAGTAGAGTGTGAACTCCCATACGAAAGAGTCGATTAAGGGATTGACTTTCTGTGAGACTGTCATTGAGCAGGATGTGCAGACGATGCAGATGTCGTGGTGTTCCTGAGGCCAATACAGCTGTCTCTCCTAAGGCACTGCCAAAACCTGGGCACGGCTCGGTGTCCAGACCAAAAGGTAGCTCCTTTTTATAGATATTATACTGCAACTCCGCCATCGTGCCATGAATCTGCATCATCTTCTTGTAGTCCAGTTTGGGGCAATAACGTAGTGCAACTTCCGGTGGAAAGTAATAAACCTGCGACTTGCAATCCGGGCCACCTTCATCATCATTCATGCGGCGTGAATAGCGCTCATAAAATCCACTAGTCGGTTTGTAAAAAAAGTGTTAAAAATTTAAATAGTATTGTATTTTAAGTCGAACATACTCCGACATATGATTGAGACCCAGCGATTCAAAGAACTCGGCTGCTTTCTTATTAATCTTCACAGGAGTCACAAGCACTTCTTCTAGGCGATGATGCACCGAGGGTAGCTGATCCTTGGGATAAGGGGACGGAAAGATCTGATGCGAATACCAGGCTTGCGACAACATCTGATCGAACACTGGGGCTGATATAGCCCCATCATCCTTAAAGTTTGCTTTGGGATAGGCATTCATAGCCGAGTGTCTTAAGTAGGCGTGCATTTCCCGGTAGAGCGGCATTATTTCCCAGATAACTAAAAGATAAACAAAATTTGTGTAGTAAACATTTTATAAACACTTTAAAATATTATTTAATCCATTTTAAAAAGTTATTAAATGTTAGGAATGAGCGTGTCCGAAAACCTTGAAATTCCATCCCAAGGTTAGAGATAAAATCTCATAGGAAGTATGAGTCAAAAATGTTAGTCCGGTCTTATAAACTTTAAATTTGTGCTCTTTGTTATACTTTATTTATAGCTAGACTCTATCAATATTTACCTGATTCCATTTCAGCCTGAAAGTTTTCCGTATCATAGTAGAGATACCAGGTGCGTGAAGGCGTCACATGTCCATTGTAAGTAGCCGCAATTCTCATCAATCTCACGTAGTCTATAAATGTTTTCTTGGCCGTTTCCTTATCGTTGATGGCTTTACGCCAGCTGAACCAATTAAACTTGAGATCCTCGTATCGCTTGCTCCTCATATTTTGATTGTAGAGTTGCGGATACATGGCTGTGGGGCGACGGGTCGAGCAATCTTCATGGGTGCAGACCATGAAACCGGTAATGAAGTTCTTCATGGTACGTAGAAGATCCTTGGACTGTTCGTAATCCTCGGGTCGTAATCCTTGCAACTGCAACTTGGCCAGACGTTGAACACGTCGTCTTAGTTTCGGATCACGCAATTGCTCCACGGGCACAACACTTAAATTTGCAGCCAATTCATAAACTAATCTATAGGTTTCCATTTCCACCTCATGCTTGCTGGGCGCCTGTCCTCCCAAAGGAGATTTGCCCTTTGAAGTTAGTTGCAGAAAGATGCGTTTTCGCATTTCCCAAATGGAACGCATACGCTGTGTAGCCACATCGAGGATACGCAGCGTGGATTCCTCATAGTTGGCAGTGTGATTTGATCTGGGTGAGATTGTGGGCACAGAATTTACTGTGGCCAATAGAAGCGCGAAAAGAACCAAAGAACGCCACAACATGGCAAGGATTTAGCTGAGCGCAGTCCTATGTGAATATAATTTCCGTTGAATAACTGCTTCTTTTAGTGATAACTTTTAAGGGCTTATCGCCAATCCCAAAATGCGTTGTAGTTTCTGATTTTATTTTTATGAAATTCTTGCGTCTTCCTCTCACCAGCTGCGATCGCTCTGAACTGTCAACGCGAACTAAAATACCAAGATTCTGTTTAAATTTCTAAAGGCATTTGCTCATTGGTGCGAGGGTGGACAAAGGACTTTAATTTACTTAATTTCAACTACAGGTAAAAGTACTTTATCATAAAAAATACATATATCTTATTGTTAAACACAATTCAGAATACGAAAATTAAGCTTATAAAAGTAAAATTTTTTAATGATTTTTAATTTATTTTAATGCTATAAATTTGTAAATATTAAACTTTGGAATACATTTAATTTAAATCTTAAATGTTAGGTTGAGTTTTAGTTTGGTTAACTTATTAAACCACCCACTTCTGAGTAGCATTTAAGTAACAGTTTCTTATCAGTTTCGCAATGAGAGGAAATTTCAAGAGAACATCAAATCTCACTCGTGTGGATCTCGAAGTTGAGCCGATCTTGGCACAGTTTGTTGTGTATAATTAATAATAAAATAAATATGACTGCTCACATTGCTGATCTCCGCATAATCACGGCTGTGTTTTAAGCTTTAAATTCACATATTACGCATACGCTAAGTTGTTACTCATATTACGTATACGTCAAGCGATAAAGTTTACTATTCGATTGTAAGAAAAATTTAAATGTTTATAAAAAAGGCAGCATCAATGTATTACTAAACATTAAGGATATAGAATTCCATTCAAATAACTATGCACATATTAAGCATACGCCATGTTGATACTTAAATTAAGTATACGTCAGGCGATAAACTTTGCTTTTCGATTGAGAGGAAAATAAAGTAAAAACTATAATGAGACAGGCATCTTCAATGCTTTTGTTAGTGAGTGGCCCATATTTGGGCTTAATAATTTTGACATTTTTAGACAGGCGGCCTGCGGTGCAGCAGTAGCAGCAGTAGCAGCAGCAGTAACAGCAGCAGAAGTGGAAGTGGAAATTTCAGCAGCAGCAGCAGCAGCTGCCAGAGAAAGTCGGAAAATATAATGGGAAATTTGCCATGCCCCATAGCGCATTTGTTTATGCCGGCAGGAGGAAAAGTGTGCCAAATGTGACGATGATGAGACGAGAGTCGAGTGTACATGTTGGCCATGTGGTGTTTGTTGGCCCTGCGGTCGTTGATTTTGACATTTTGGCCAAAACAGAACACGTTGCGACACGCACATGGCACACGGCACACGGCAATTCAAGCGCTCGGCAGCTCGGCAAATGCCGAAGAGAGCGTCGTTGAGAGCGTATCCTTCCGCCATATGGGGAAATTTTTCGTTGTGTACTTTTTCGGCTGCTCTGCAGATTACGTCAAACGGAAAAGCGGAGGAAAACCCGTTAGCTCCGAGTCCAGTCACCAACGAACCTTAGAATCGAGCAGTCGCCAAATTGCAATGCACGCGTCTGTAGAGCGAGACACAAATACAAAAGAACAAAAAAGAAAATAAAATAAAAAAAAGAAAAACAAAAAAAACAAAGTACACTAACAACAACAATACAAATACAATAACTGACACTCACACACACACACACATACACATACACACGCAGACTGAGCCTCACCAATACACCTACACAGACACACACCCACAGTCTGAGATTTACAAGTGCAAGCCAAGCCAAGAAGAAGAAGAAGCAGCAGCAGTAGCAGCGAAAAAAGTCTTCTGCGCCCAAAAATAGAGTGAAATGTGCATATATCGTTGTTGTTGTTGTTTTTATTGTTGTTGTAAAGCAGGATAAAACGGAAACTAACCTACATTTTCGCGCTCTTTCGCACGCTTTCGCACAGAAGCCGAACACACACACACACCGACACAGACACACACACGTACTGTGAGCAACTGTGACGCCTGTGTTCTCGTGCTCTCTCGTTCCCGCGCTCGCTCTTCGCGTTCGCGCTTCCCTCGCACAAAAGGAAAAGCAACAACAGAAAAAAAAGAAATCAACAGTAAATTGTAATAACACTTCTCAGCTTAAGGTGTGTGCGTGCAACGTTCTTCTTGCTGTTGTTGTTGTTGTTGTTGCTACTGTAGTCGCGCATTATTTGTATGTGTGAGTGTGTATGTTTGTGCGTGCGTGCGTGTATGTGTGTCAAACAATGTGCGTGCCAGCGCTTTTTTCGCCTTGCCTTTGCCTTCGTCTCTGCCTCCTACCCCCTTCCAACATTGTTGCATAGAGTCGCGACTAAAATAAAAATGTAATTAATGTAAAAAGAAAACACAAACATACATACAAACATATAATAAGTACACAAAAAGCCACAACTAACTAAAACAAAAGTAAAACCAGCAGCAATAATAATGCCCAGCTGTGGCCAAAAATTGAAGTAACCTCAGTGCAAGAAAGATAGAAAGAGAGTGAGAGAGAAAGTGAGACGGAGAGAGAGATAGAGAGAGTGAAAGCAAGCCAGCAAAAAGTGAAGTGCAAAAGGAAATAGAAACAAGATTCGAATGCAATGTGAATGCAAAAAGCAAAGATAAAAATAGTAACTAGTGCATTGGGCAATTAAGATGTAAATACACATGTACATACAGCCCAACATAAGTGCAGATGTATGTATGTGTAAACAGTAACTCATGTAATTGTTTTGACAAAGAAAAAAATATGAATAATTGCATTTCTACACTCAGAAATAGTGTTTAATTCTTTTGAGAAGCAAGAAGCCTAATATTTTCATTGCAATATTAAAAAGTGTTTTAATTTGTTGTACATATATCGATATTAACAAAAGGCTGTTTATTTATTTTTAGGTACCCAATAACAACATAAAAGTAGGCACAATTGGAATTTAAATTGATTAAACATATTTTAAACAAAGATTTGTGTTCAGTTTGCTTTGTCAAAACAATTACTTGGCATACTGTGCGTATGCGTATCCTGTGCGGTTACATAAAGAAAATAACGGCAACAAATACAAAAACAACAACTGCAGTTAACTGCAACAAAATGCAATTAGCAATATTTAAAGGTAAGCCATTGAACATTTCAATTTAGTAGCACATACAACACGGCAGTTATTTTTCATTAGCTGCTTGGAGGGGATTGTATGGTTGGGTTGGATTGGGGTGTGGTGTGCTGGGGGAGGGGACCACATTGCGGTTTGTGGTTTGCGGCAAACATTTGGCCCATAAATTAGCGCTTGATGTGCACTTAACTAGCGCAGAGTTCGTGCAAGAGTCAAAAATAAAACAAAATACAAAAAGGAAAAATAAATGTAGCAGAGCTTAAGGCGCAAACCAGCTTCCGTTTTTCGTTTTATGGTGGAGTCAACTTTAAAGCCCCCTCCTCTTTCTTTCTTTCTTTCCTTTTGGGGCAGCAATCTCCCTGAGGTCACGCCCAAAATGTGGCTGTGGAATGTAACTTCCCCCATCCTCCGCCCATTAAAATTTGTTAGCCAACAACGCACTGTTAATACCGTGTTGCCTCTTATTGTTGTAATAAAAATATTTTGACGATTTGTGTGCTTAGCAAAAGCACTGCAGGTGCGTAGTACAGAGGGAAGTGGGGAGGTAGTAAGGAGGTGGAGATCAGTGTTGTCTTAATTTAGCCTCTTTTAAGATACATAGATACAAATTAAAGCATAGAGTTACTATCTGTGTCTTTTTATTCCATATGATTCATGCAGCACATACAAACATATACATATATACATATATATACATATATATAACTATAAATTAAAAGAGTAAGGAGATGTAGATTATAGTGGGAATTCATTTTTATTTATTCCACTACTCACACAGCGTATACGTAACTTATTTATAGTAATTTAATTTATAGTAATCAACGAATTTATATTGATTCCCTATTTGCAAAACTAGAGTTTTATAGAAATGTACTCAATTAAAATTTGTGTACGATCCAATAACAACCAATTGGTAAATGATTAATATTAAATTATGATCTAAAATTTAGTAAGTCAAACTATAAAGCTTACTCCACGATTTATTGTCAGAATGCTGATTAAGGGAGTTTTAGGACGATGCTTTCATTGGAAAAGCCATCTATAAATAGAGTCCAAATTATTATATTGACCCTATTCAATCAATGCATCTAATAAATAACTATTTCTTCAATTTCTATGTTCGTTTTTCTTATTTATTTTATTGTTGGTTTTGGTTCTATTCTGGTTGGTTTTTTGGTGAGAGTAATTGTCATCACTGATGAGGAAGGAGACCAAAAGGGAGAGGATGCCGCAGGGGTTCTGCTTACTGATTTCACTTTCTGCTTGGCCATTTTCTTATCGGCAAACACACAAACACACCAACACAGAGAGAAATACATACATAAATATTTCTCTAAGGCCGGCCGCCTTTATGACTGCATTGTTGCTTATGTAGCTCAGGCAGCCTCTGTCTCCTCTCCTCTCCTTTCTTTCCATCGCTCTGCTCTCTCAATGACAGTGTGACTTCCGTCAGGAGGAAAGGAGGAAGAGGGAGATAGAAGACAGGCGCACCTGTCTGCACTATGAAAAGCGAAGAAGAGCAAACTTGATATTGAATATTTTATGGCACTTCATCTAACGTTTTCCATTTCGCCAACGTCAGCGGTGTCAAGAAGTTTGTAAAACAACAGGAAGCAGGCCTACCTACAAATGGTAGCAACAACAAACGGTAGCAAGTAGAAGAAACAACAACTAAAGCCACACACAAAAGCTCTGAGAAGTGAGCAGCATCCAAGCGTGGCCTCCTTATGCTTCTTTCTCTCTTTCCGCTCCTCCTCCTTCTGTTTGCCTTTTACTGTGCGCCATTTATCAATTCTTGTAACTTGCTTGTATTGGTGTAAGCGTGTGTATCTGTGTACTTCTCTCTGTGTATGTGTATGATGCCATAATGTTAATTAACTTTATCTTTGTTAAGCTTTAAGTCTTAAAGCGTGTGCACATTTTCCGGTTCTGCCGCAGCTGCTGCCGCTGCCGTGTTTATCTTTTCCGTTACTCACATTACGTACGTTACATTACATTACAGTACATTACATACACCTACATACGTTACGTAAACGTAATGCGAACATATTACGTGCACGCATAAGCCGTGTAGGTGTCTTAAGCTGCGCATTAGCGACTGACAATTTCCGTTTAATG
This sequence comes from Drosophila neotestacea, assembly GCA_035044365.1. Lineage (NCBI taxonomy): Eukaryota > Metazoa > Arthropoda > Insecta > Diptera > Drosophilidae > Drosophila > Drosophila neotestacea. The sequence goes on from JAWNMD010000155.1 coordinate 3,050,285, forward strand.
ACGGCGTCAATTGAGTGGGTGACACACAGTATGTGAAGTAATTATTTTGACAAATTAATGATATTTTCAATGGATTCTATATCCCCATAGCCCATGTTTTTAGTTCTAAATTTTCTCAGCTTTCCATTTTTATTTATTTTCCAATCAAATATGTAATACAATATTTGTTTAAACATTGAATCTTACTCGAGATTCCTTCAAACACCGAACGGAATCGGTTCATTAGGGTTATTTATTTTATCAAAACCATTACTACACTAACTGTATGTACTCTATTTTCTTTGTCAAAGCAATTACTTGATAAACTGTAAGAGAGTTGCAGCACACACACACACACACACAAACACATAGCCATTTAAACATTATAGTAAATGAAGCCCAAACTAATAAGCTCCCTTTTTCATTCTTCTTCTTTTTCTTGCCATTTACAGTAATCATCCACAAAGCACAAAATGTAAGGCAGCAATAATCAACGCAACGTAAAGCAAGGGAACGATAACGTAACAAAGCGAAGGCGAAAGCAAAAGCAAAAGCAAAAGCTCATCATTTCCATTATTGGAAACTGTCATACTCGTCAGATTTGCATAGCTTTATCTACCACTACCAACACACACACACACACATATATACATATATATACACACATACTGATGTAGTATTGAGCGGAGCGTGGAGCATCATGAAAGCGCCGAACGTGATAAGCACAAATACAACAAAAACAACAACAAAAGCACTGAGCAATGTTAACAAAGGCGACAATATTAACGATCCCAATGTGGGTGTGAGTGTGTGTGAAGAGAACAACGCGTTAAGCTTAAAGCAGCAGCAAGTGTGTGTGTGAACGGGACAAAGACAGTGAAAGAGAGAGAGACATGCAGCTGCGATAAGAGCAACAAGAAGAGCAACAGCAACCGCAACCTCAACCGCAAAAGGCACAAGCAGATAAACAAGGACAATCAGTCAAAATGAGTGATGATCAAACGGTAGCAGCGCAGAATGATGATAAAGGTAAGTGGAGAATAAAAGATGGCAAGAGAGGAGCGTTGTTAGGTAGAAATGAGGCCTAAAACTCGTTAACGCTTTAAATTAAATTAATTAAAGGCCAAAAATGTACAAGTGTGTAATATTTCCCAATTAATTTCATAAGCTCTTCTCTATTATGAATATGCTCATTAAGAATCGTAAATGGATTAGATAACTTTAACTAGAAATACGACTTGCATGATTTAAATGTTATCAGAAAATAATTTTCGGCCCTGGGCTACTGGCTCATAAAGGAGGTCCTTGCCCATGTCTAAATGTGAACACTAAATGAGCTATGCAATCTGACAGTTACATAGTTTCTTCCACTTTTCCACCACCTCGATCCCCTCCTGTTTGGGCTAACATAAATAAGTATATAGATTGGGAGTAAGGTGCCATCAAATCTGCGCATGGCCTGAGCATGCATATGAAATCAACGGAGTGAATGCCTCTGACACTTGGCCCAAAGGCAACACAAACAGGCAACACACACAAAGCACGCTAACCAGCAAAAAGCAAAAAGCGGGCCAACAATTTGGGACCCCAAGAAATGGCCGAGTATTTACCGTTACACAGCGAGAACAAAGTCTAAATAAAATTAACTTAAAATGACCTCGAATTAAGTATTTAGCTTCGGAAACTCTTTAAAGAGTTATTTTGGATCTTTTAGTGAACTAATTTTGGACATAAACTAATTGATACTTTTTCAAAAACCATTAATAATAAATAATTATTGCTATTATTATTACTATTATACATATATTCAGTTTTGTTCTCCTAAATTGTTAATTAAAATGATATTTCCTAATTTAAAATTCTAAATTACTCTTGATAAACAAAAAATAATTGGGCATTTCGCTCTGTGTAGGTTTTTGCTTTGTGCGTGTTCCGATTTGGGACTGGGATTGAGATTGAGTTTTGGGATTGGGATTGGAATTGGAATTGAGATTGTGCTCAAGCTGTTTGGCTCATCAGCATAATTAAATAGCATTGCTCATTGTGTGTGCAGCTCAATAAAATTTGACTCGAAGTCTTACACGCACACACACTGGCTGTTAGAATGAGATACAGATACAGATTCTGATTCAGTTACAAATACAGATACAAGTTACTGTGGAGGATGCTTTTGGAAGATGCTCGAGGGCAATTTAAATAAATGATTAACTAAAAACGCAATCGCTTTGGGAGCCTCAGTCTCTGTTAATGACTGGCCATAAGTTACGCAATCGTTCGACTAAACGCATTCTGGCTAAAAGAGAGACGGAGACAGAGAGGGGATGGGGGTGGGAGGAATGTGTGGAAGGGGTGGGGGTTCACTTGGGGGGCACATAGAGGACAATTACCAGTTGGTCCAATTGTTGGCCTTAACGCTCAGTTCAGCTTTCAGTTCCAGCTGTGGGTCGTAACAATGCACAAAGGCCAAAAAAGTGGCAGCAAAGGGGTGGGTGGGATGGGAGGGGAGACAAGGTAGGGATTACAAATATGGAAACGGAAACGGAAACTAATTAAATATGTAGAGCAAACTATTTTTTTATTACGTTGTAACTGCAGTTGCTGTTGCAGTTTCAGTTTACCTTGGACTGCATTCTATTTTCTTTTTTTTACCCACTTTATGTCATTTTTTATTTCATTTCTTTTCTCTTTCTCTTTTCAATTGAATTTACTTTTGGCCAGGAAGCTGGGGCCCAAAAGAAAGTACAGCTAGCTCCATGTTGTCTGGCAACTATGCCATACAATTTTGCAGACAGTTCCCAGTCACCATTGAACTTGTGCAAAGGTCTGCGCAGCTGCAACTGCAACGTTAACTTGCAACTTCAACTGGTTTTTCTTTTTTTTTTCTTTGATACTGGGCATCACCTTTTTTTAGACTCTGTATTAAAAGACTTTAAATGCTTTATCAATTAGTGACACCAAAACGTGATATAGAGGTTCCTCATTGAAGAAAAAACAATTTGCCAAATAATTATAATTTTCCTTATTTAACCCCATGCATATATTCTAGGCAGATTACAAAGTAGCGTAGTCTGTTCCTTTTTTATAGGATAAGTACAGGGTCTCCTTAAGTCCGGCTCGCTCGCCCATAGCCTTTCCTACTAGTTTTATTCGGAAAAGCCAAGTTTTGCAATATTGCTTAAATAACTGTGTATGTGTGTCTTTGTGCGATTTCCTTTTGTTGTTGCAGTCGCTTTTGAGAATCATTTTGCTTCCGCATCAAGATTGTCTCGCATCTGCCGAAGATGTTGCAAGCAGGTTTCCCCCTACATACTTTTATTTCATTTCATTTTTTGTTTTGTTTTTCGGGAGCTATTATGCAATATGGGGAAGATGTGCGTCGCGTTGCATTTCATGTTAATGTGCGACCGCCAACCTGTTTTGCCCATCATTGGCAGATGGCCCTCTTTCTTCCCTCTAGCTTCCCCTCGCCCCGTCTCTTTCTCACGAGCACTCTCCCTCTCTTTCATTGTTGGCCGCATTAACCAGACTCATAGCTGTTGCCATTGCCCGTTAATCTTCATCAAAAGTTACACACGAACTTGATTTCCACTGTAAGTTAATGACTTTTAAAGGCACGAAATATACTTACTTACATATATTGTATTGTAATATATAAATAGTATACTATGAAATGCATTTCGTATGTTTTACCTAATCATCGTTACTATCCCACAATGATTCCGGGTCTTATGACTTGAAAGTCACGTTTGTAACGTCGTTTCGAGTTGGGACGGAGTTTCACTTTTAAAAAGATATATCATTATTATAAGTATTTCAAAAACGGTAGAAAAGATATGAAACATAAGATGTGAAGTCTAATAAATCTACATAAGTTAATTTTATATTAATTACAATGATATAAAAAGATCTATTTAGATCTTTAAGATATTTATTTATTTCTACAGTTTACTTGTTACTATACGATTGAAAGTTTGTTACGCAATTTTTGATCCAGTTTTTCAATTTCTACAGTTTTTGCATTCAAAAAGTTAATTGATCTATGGGAAAACAATAGCTTAAAGAAAACGTTATTAATAAATAGCAAAAAAGAGAGGCGAAAGATATTTCATTGTATTTCTCGAATTGATTTATAGCTTTAATCTTTTCATTAACACTTTATTGTTACCTTTTTAACTAAATTTCATAAGTTATAGTTTTTGTTTGATTTTGTCTGTCTTGTTAGTGAGGGCATCTGAGCTGCGGTGCTTTGAATGTGAAGAAAGCGATCTCATCTCTTGTTTTATTTGTAACAGCTGCCCTCGTTGTTGTTGTTTGGTGTTTGGTGTTTGTTGTTGTTTGTGGTGTCTTATTGTTGTTTGTTGGAGTGTTTATGTAAGCAGCGGTTTATGCTGATGCTTTGTATTTGAATTGTTTAAGTTGAAGGCATTTCATCGGTGCTTTGTTTACATCTTGTATCAAAAACAAAATGCATATTAATTAATTTGGCAAGAGATGGAATCGGAATCCGAATTTAAACCTGAAACTGAATCTGAAACTGAATCTGATCGTTTGACTTGCACAACAAGAGAGGAGAAATTGTAATCAACTAATTTGCATTGTGTACAACTATGTAAATATGGTTGTGTCCCAAACCGAAGAACAGTTAATGAAAATTGTCCCCTCATCACGCCCCTTCGCCTGCCTTCAGTTCCCTCCCCAATGAGTACTAATGAAACCCGCATGGCAATGCAAATGGTTAATCAACAACGAAAGCAAAACAATGGACATGCCCAGTTACAGATACAACTAGTACACAAAGCTAGAGACAAGAGAACACGACTGTAAGAGACCCTGCATACATATAATATTCATTACAAGTACCAATAAAACTCAAGGCTGCAGTTCTAAGATTGCTCTTGTATAACTGAACATAACTTGGGATAAAGCCAAAAGTACGTATCAACGAGTCAAAGAGATAAACGTAATACACCCTTTGTACTTTCAAGTACAGGGTCTGACAAATACATGAGTTACAGACACATTCACAGCTACAGATACATATATCTGCAGATGGATGACCGAAGACAGATGCGGGCGCTGGCCATGACCTCCTCTCTGATGTAAGAATCCCAGTAAAATGAGTGGCAACAATTTTGCCAATGTTGCAACCAGAGCATGACATGATTTTTTTTATTTTGATGTTGATGTTGATGATGCCCCACAGTGGCACAGCACTTGCTGCAGCCAGTTTGTGGCAAGTCTTAACCCTAAATCAAAATTCCAACTGAAAACAAAAAACATAAATACAATTATCAAACAAAGTTTTCTTTGAAAAACTTTCATTTGTATTAACCAATTATTACTCAACATATTAGTAATGCTCGCCAGGAATTGTAAATATTAATATTGTATATTTGAAAACAATACAAATTTCCCTCTTGTTGACCTTAATGTATTACACAATCAGCCAAAAGTAGAGATGGTTTAAAGATACTCAAACTGATTAACCGATTTAACTAGTTTTGAATTTGATAAAAGAAATGCAATTAAATATGCTACAAATTAAATCAATTTATACTTGCAACATTAAAGTGCGGCATGTTGATAGATTAATTGCATCGAGACACTTTGTATAATGTTGTTAATGGGTTAACAACAATAACGAGTTATACCAACAAAAACCCGAAGCCTGAGCAAAAGGGTTTTCGCCAATAAACCAAGAAAAATACCAAGGCAAGGCAAGGCAAGTAAAATCATGGTTAAATCAAAGCGTTGGCATCCAGCGGGCCAAGTTATGCAAGTTGTCGTCATTGCTGTTGTTGTTGACGATGTTGTTGACGATGTTTATTGTTGTATAAGGCTCGTGGGTAGCAACAACAACAACAGTAACAGTAACAGTAACAACAACAAAGATTAAGTGGCAAAGGAATTGCCAATAGGAAGTTCATATCAGCAGCAATATTACCATAAGCATAAACGTAAACACAATCAAAATAACGGTTAACCGTCTAACCAGTATTGGGCTAACAACAACAATGTAATAAAAAATAAGGCAGAAAAGTTATTTCCTTTAAGCCAAAGGCCCCATACTCTTGCAGACCACTCTAGATGTTATCAAATTTAATATTAATATTTATTAACTTACTTTTTTCCAAAAAAAAATATCATTTAAAGCGAATACTTTTGGAAATTTGGCTTACAAACCGATAATTTTAGACAATTATACCTTTATTAAAGCTGAACCGATCTCTAAACTTATATTATCATATTCAGTTATCATTATAATATTCGAATTATGTCTTATATTATTATCGAATTTAGAACAGAATGATTCTTTTCTTTATCAAGAAACATCAAATCATAATTTTGTTTGATTAATAAACCTAAGAATTGTAATTACTTTATGGATTCAGCCACGATTGATGTGTTACACAATTGATAGCAAAGTTATGCTACCCTCAGCAAGAGAGTTTATAAAGGAGGGAGGAGGAAAGGGAGGCAAAGAGGTGCGGCCCAGGGCAACTTGATCAACTTGCATATTAATTTGATTTTCGATTGAAAAAATTTGAAAACTTAAACCAAAATGTTGCTACTAAAATTGAGGCAGCCCATCGGCAGCAGCAACAACAATATAAAATAACAACAACAATTTGTCCAGCGGCAGACGATGAAAGTGGAGCAGACACAGAGACGGAAGAGATGTTGTTGCTGTTGTTACTGTTGCTTTTGGTGAAGAGATTTCGATCTTGAGTTGGTAACAAGTTGATGGCCCGGTTTTTCGTTTTTGGCAAAAAGGGCGCTCGCTCTCTCAGTGTGAAAGGTCAACACTCTTTGACAAGGCGGGCGGGGCAGTGAAAAAGAAAAAAAGAGGCAGAGAGAGAGGCGTATTGAAATCAAAACTTTTTTAAGTTTTTTAATTATTTATAACATATTCATATTTTGGGGTGTTTTAAATTATAAATAAACAAATAAATTGGTAAATTACAAAATAAATAAATAAATGAAGACGTTTTTCCTTTCAATATTTAAATTCAAAAATGTATAGAGTAAAATATATTAAATTAATTGTTAATATCTCATTTCATTTTCCAATTCTAGTTTAAATTTCTCGTCTATAAAAGGTTCAATTAGGTTTAATCTATCCAGTTTTATGAAGATATAAAATATATTTCCACATATAATCTTATTTTTTATACTTTAAATAAAAAAATGGAATTGGTAACTTATGGTCTCATTTTTTTAAATTTATTTTAAAAACAAATTAGTAAATATATCACAAAATAAGTAAACAAATTATTTAATAAGTAAGCATACAACAATAAGACTAACTAATTAAATTAAAAAGAAATAGAATAGACCAATAAATAAAATAATAAGTAACTTAATAAGTAAATGAAATGGAAAACTTCAACTATGTGTGGCCTTCAAAAGACTTGAACTTCCAGAGAGTTGCAGTCTCTCCAGAAAAGACGCCATCTCTCCTCTCTTCACTCTTTTCTCTCATAGTTAATCTCTTGCTCTTGCACTTGTCTTGACTTGGCACCACAATTACATAACATTTTGGTGGGTTGCTGTCTCTTGGTGTTGTGTATAAAACCCGCCGCGTTGCCGTTTGCCGAATCATTTACAGTTTGTGGTTGTCCCAGTAGACGAACGAGAGATCCACATTTGGCAAATCCTTTCGAGTATCCAAGAAGATGGCAGCCTATTTGATAGTGAGTTTTCCTAGGTGCTTGTTGGTGGTGACAACTCCCATCTAAAACCATTTTCTCCCTCTTTTATAGTTGAGCATACTTTTGCTCGCCAGTTCGGCAACATGGGGCAAACCCACATTTGGTCGGGAGCATGTGCACATACGCATCCACCTGCCGGAAAGCGGTGGTGGTGGTGGAGGTGGTCATGATGAGCATCATCATCATGAGGAACACCAACATCACGATCATGGCAGCAGCGGAGGCGGCGGTGACTTTGCTGCCTATGAGATTCACGATCATGGTCATGGCGGTGGTCATGGTGGTGGTGGTGGTGGTGGTCATGGCGGTGGATTTGGTGGCTACAGCAGCGGCGGTGGTGGTGGTGGTGGTGGACATGTTGCCACCTTTGCTGTCATCACAGAGAATCATCATGGCTCCTCTGGAGGTGGTCACTATAGCGGAGGAGGTGGAGGTGGTGGCCATTACTCAGGTGGTCACAGCTCAGGCGGTGGTTACAGCTCAGGCGGTGGTTACAGCTCTGGCGGTGGTTACAGCGCAGGTGGTGGACATGGACATGGACATGATGATGCCAAGATTGCAGCCATAGCAGCTGCTGCAGGCTCAGGACATGGCGGACATGGTGATGGTGGACATGGACATGACTATAGCAGCGGTGGTGGTGCTGGACATGATCATGGTGTGGCACACATTGCAGCCATTGCAGCCACCTCGGATGCATCTTCCCATGGTGGTTACAGCAGTGGAGGAGGCGGTGGTTACAGCAGTGGAGGAGGCGGTGGTTACAGCACTGGAGGTGGTTATAGCCACGGTGGTGGTGGTGGTGGACATGATGATGGTCATCTGGCTGCTGTGGCAGCTGCATCTGCTTCTTCTTCTGGCTCCTCACATGGCGATGCTGGTGGTTATAGCAGCTATGCGGCACCAGCCAGTGGATGGAGCGGTGGTGCTGGTGGTTCGAGCTACAGTGGTGGCTCCAGCTACTCCAGTGGCTACAGCAGCGGTTACAGTGGTGGCTACAGTGGCGGCTCTGCCCATGGACATGATGATACTGTTGCGGTGGCTGCTGCATCCAGCGGTGGCTCACATGGCTCCAGCGGAGGTGGTGGTGGTGCTGGTTACAGCTACTCCGCACCCGCTGGTGGTTGGTCCGGCGCCGGTTCAAGCTGGTCTTAAGCATAAAGCGAACATTTGGCCCAATGGTCCAGTCTAGTCTATGTTCATGTTACACACCATATAAGTTATAATTCAGTTAGCCAAGGCTGCACTTCATTCATTATCCATTTTCCCATCACAGCACTTCTGCATATGTACTCTTCGTATTTATATAACTGATCCATTACAACAAAATCAGGGGAATCCCCTTGCAAATGTTATGTCGATGTACAAAATAAAACTATGTAGTGTAATAAGTTTAAAACCAAAAAGTCGTCTTTATTCATGGTCAAAAAGTGTCAGAGTTATGTCAGACGCTAGACGGAGTGAAAGTATTCAGCGGAAGAGAGAAGAGATGCCGTAAGACATTGTAGCTTATCGCGTCATAATCATCATCTTGAGTGCTTAGCATCATCATGATCATCGATAGATGATTCAAATTGTTAGATAAGTTCATTTGCATTGGCCAATAACATGATTTACCATATCATCGATTGATGAAGCTATTAAATAATGAAACTCTTGACCGAAAACTTGCAAACATTTCCCCCTTTCTACAGACTCATCCTAGCCAATAACTACTGTATTGATCAAGTGAAAATTGTAGCTATAAAAGACAATGATATTTTATGATGATGTATTTATAGTCTAGACAATTTATATCTGTTAATTGCCTAATTTCTGCAAAGTCATCCATCAATTTTGACCCCTAACAGCTACTTGAAAATTGAATCGATTTAATACATATTTTGTTAAAAACAAAATGTATTTTACATAATATAAAGAATTGTACAAATGGAATTCATGTCATAATTAATCCACATAGATAAATACTTAAGAATTAAGCTATTTATTCTATAATGCTACCAATTGCTTGCTTTCTTGGGTTTTTCGTCTCGTTTTTTCTCCACCTCCTCCTGCAATGCTCGCTCGTAACGTTGATAGGAATGTGTGACATAATGATTGAAATAGTCATAAATAGTAAAGTAGCAGGCGGTCATGACTCCCGACTTGTAGAGGGTGGGAAACATACCCTTGTAGAAACCAGACAATCCCTCGTACTTCAAGGTGTTGACGATGCACTCCCTCACACTGCGGCACTGTGGATTCCTACCGAAAGATTTCCGATCTCCCTCAAAGTGATGAAGCATTGAACGTTTCTTTATCACGTCCGCGGGATAGACGAGCATCTTGGATATAACACCCGCCAATCCGCCACTGATAAAGAGAAATGGTCCGGGAATTGTATGCTTTGGATTTGGTTCATTCGTAATGTATTCTCCAACCTCGACGAACATTTTATTGAAGATCTTATAGAAGAGAAAATTGGCCCCAACCAGTGGATATATTTGCACTAGGGTCAACATTAATCCGCTTGAGATTCCACGAAATCCCTCATTTCGATAGACCTTATATGCTCCCATGACTGGACGTAATTTACTGGTACGACTATCGGGATCGGCGGCAACAACTCGGGTTCGCACCACATCGAAAGGTTGTGCTGCAATGGTGCCAATACAACCGGCAAGTCCGCCACAAATAAAGTAGCTCAAGTGCAAGTGATCATGGAAGAAGTTCGATTGAATGGCGGCATGACGAAGTTGCTCATAAGACCAGAATTGAACTACAGCATAGGTAACGCTCATCATCTGGCCGGCAAGATGTCCCTTCCAAATGCCACGTACTCCCTCCTCTCGATATATGCTACCGAATGCCTGCAACATACCAACATATTTGGATGACTTGGTACTCTTTCTCTTAGAAGCCAACGGTTCCACCTGCAGTTGAAATCGTATCTTGAGCACATCAAAGGGCTGTGTGATGAATCGGGTTACGGCTCCGGAAACTCCGCCGCCTACTGCTTGCAGAATCTGAACAGTTGGCGAATTCGTGTTACTCATCTGCAAAAACCAGAAAAGATACAAGAGCTCTACAAATTATAATTTACATACTACTAATTTTTAAAATCAAAATCTAGATGGGATTTTTTTAAAAAAATTCTTAAATTTCTCACTAAAGAAATTGTTGAACTAATTAAAGTGGGAAGCTTTTCTTCTACCTACTCCAAATATTTTATGGGAATATACATGATCTCTAAAATAAACCTATACACTGACCTATGTTAATCCATAACTTTAAGCTAATCCTCATCCATTTTCCATCCTTTTTCAGTTGCCAAACAGCAAGTCGTTGCCTACACGCAAAAGTCGCAGGTCAAGCACGAGAATCGTCATATACAATTGGTGCGGGAATATGGCTTCCATCCGCGGACCAAGGCCTCCGTGGAGGATGGCGATGTGTTGCCTAGAAAATTTGAGCCCTTTCCGGAGCACATGTACGGCAAACCGCTCGAGGAGATTGACACCTTCATATACGAAGAGGTAAGTCTACGCTTATTCATATGCATATGATTAGCGTGCCACCAAAAAGCCAAAATCAAAAGCAAAAAGGCAAACACATAAAAAATAACTAGTAGGAATGGCAACAGTCGAGACAACCAGACAGTGAGAGACTCTGTATTTATTTTACTTTATAAATTCGGAATTCACAAAGAAAAAACTCGCAGAAAGCCAACTTAAATAAATTTAATTTTGACTTTAAACTAAAAAATAAGAGGACAAATATTTTAGTATGATAGTCTCAAATTTATCAAATAAATGAATGACCATTTTTACCTTTTGAGTACAGGGTCTAAAAAAGCTGCATTTGGCCCATTGCCATCTCCATTTCCATTCCCATTCCCTTTAATTAATAAGTCACACGGGGTATTTTGTGTGCCACTTTCGTACCCCTCCCTCGACCCTTTTCCAACACTACAACCATTCAAACCGTGTACAGCAAGTGGCACAGACGGAAATGGAACGCGCTGCCGTGACGTTGTTTTTGTTATTGTTGTTGCATTTGTGAATTGTGGAGAAGTGCAAATGCAACGACTTAATGAAAATGAATGCACTTTTGATGCCAAACTGAGGTTAATGGAAATGCAAACGGCTAGAACAGCCCTCGTGGGCCACTTGAAAGTAGCAGCCAAATTGCGGCACGGATATCAGTATAATGTCTAGCACCAGTGTTGCCAGTTCATTGTTTTTCCCGTCAAATCTAGCTTTTCTTCAAAACCCAATTGCGGGAAGATTACGAAAATAGCTGGCAGCGGGAATTCTGGTATCTTCAAAACCATATCTGGAATCCAGACAGCTAAAGCTAAAAAGTGCCAGATTTTGTAGTGTACAAATCTCTCACGCTTTTCTCTGATAAATGTGCAGTTTTTTATGTGTTTTTTTTCTAAAAATATATAAATACAAATATATGTACACATACCGTAACACACTGCGGTAAGGAAATGGGTCATGCACAGAGTTTGCCTTTAAAAAGGCCAAGCAATGTGACAACAGTATTTACGTGACGGCGGCTTAAACAAACTGCCAACAGTTGGAGTCGGGTTTTGTGGTAGCCCTGCCCCTTGGTTTATGCAGCAGCCAACAGAGTGGACAAATTACAGACAAACATGCAAGTTTACTCAAGACTTGGCGGCGTTCCATTGCTCAGTACATATACACACACACCACGTGTCGTGGCCAAATATTTTCAGCCAACGGACAACGATGGTGGTGGGGGGGTCTGGGCCAACAACGTAAATACTAGCATGCATTTAAATTTGCTAAGGACAGCCGCCAGGGCTGGGTGTAAATGTACCGAAATGTTGCCAGACATTTGCACGCACGCTTGCATGGCAACGCCAACATAATGCGTTGAATGTGTGTGAGTGTAGCGTATGCATGTATATGTATGCCAAACGCACGAGACGAAGCAAAAACACTCTAGGAACGGAAAATCAAAGTGTTTAATAGCATTTAATGGTCCACTTTAAGTCGGCTAAAGAAGAGCAAACATCTGCGGCTAGAACGATAAGAGAAGCATGTCAAGCAGACTGCGATAAATTCAACCGCATGTCCACAATCCAAAACCAGAATTTCCAATCTTTGTTACAACAGCCGACACAACTTTTCATTTTGTGCACTTAAAATACACACGCTTGTTTCTTAAGCTCTCGTGTTGAACACACAAAAAAACACAACCCTCTTTCCACACAGAAACACTTGCACAAAACGGACGACAAAAGCACATGCAAATTTACTAAGCACACACACACAAAGAGGAGCAGGAGGGGAAATGGCCAAACTGCCACCCAATCGTAATTTCTGCTTGTTACATTAAAATTTCTGCTTAGTCGGCTGAACGGCATTTATGTGTGACAAACGACCTTCAAGCAGGCGGGCAGGCAGAAGGTTTAACTATCCTTTATCAACCTTAATTAAAGAAATCACAGCGCTAATGAATTACTTGGGTCAGGCCAGAGCTCCACAAATCGATTTATCCAAAATCCCAAGAGCAGTCTGGACTCACTTGCACTAATTAGTACATTGTATGACAACCCTGTGTTAGTGCCTTTGGTACTCACTGATGGTATCTCGCTTCAAATATTTGCAAATATTGAAAATCCCAGAGATTCACAAATGCTTAGCTGCCGGTCCAGAGTTATACCTGTAATTTTTCAGAGCAGGCCAACTATGAATTGTTTCGCAGTTGCGTTGCTGCAATGCACGCGCAGCCCAATCATAGAAATTTGGTTATGTTGAAAAAGCACGCTCGAATCTTTTCGTTTTTCCTTCCATATATGACAATTTACACAACAAATTTTTCTGTGGAACTTTTAGTTTAACCAGTAATTTATTAAAAAGTTTCAACTTGAAATTTCAAAATGAATCTCGAAAAAAGCACATTTTTCTGGTGAGAGGCTTTTATGTTTTGCAAAATTACTTCGGGCGTGTTGTTGCCCAGTCGGTATGTTCATTTTCAATTTTGTACGTCAGATAAGTTCCTGAAAACAGCAAAGAAAACTTTGTATTAGTACTGTGGAAAATGCCAATAAAGCGACGCATTTATGTGCTAGCGCTCCGCTGGACAGTTTTCGGTACTTACCAGTCAATGGGCGATGTCGATGCGCTTATTTGGACCTTGCACGCATCTTCCTGCGCTTACGCTTCAACCTACGCATACGCTTCTTACGCCACTGTAAATAGACACAAACGCAGTTCAATTAGTACACGGTATTAATTTGTTTTCTTTAACATTTAAAACACTTGTATTATTTTTGCACTTAATGGGTGTATGAGAAATTATTGGTTTTTACCTTAGCTCTCATTTTCCTTCTAGTCTCGAAGACGGTCTGAGAACGAAAGAACGATTGGAAAACGGAAGTCTAGCTGGCAACTTCGCGTGGCCGGGTTTGACAGTCGGAAAGTATCGATAAATAGGTGACAGTTGCAAAGCATCGAGTACTTCTGTTAAAGGGGCAGCAATTCTGTTAGCAAGGAGTAATTATGTTAACCAGCAGTAGCTCTGTTAATTCGTTTTTGGTATCGATAATTTTTTAATCAACTTAGCAAATTCATTAAATTTTGGCGCAAAATTCGAATCCGACAAATATGAAGATTCTGTCGATGTTACAAAAATTATGGAAAGTATACTTTCATTTATTTCGTGAGCACGTCGTAAGTTAAATGCGGAGCTTTAAACGTAGTAGGTCTATGAAAATTAATCCAAGATTGTGTAGCATATTCAAATTCATTGTTTATTGTAGAAGCACTCTTAAGAGTTAATTCATACAGTGCACAAAAAAAGCTAAAATTTTCTTAATTTTTTTATACGTTATACAAATAAAAATTCCTGTATTCACATACATGTGATAATAGATAATACTATTAAAGTAAATTCATTCAAAAATGAACAACCGACGCATTTGTGCTGAAGATAGACTATCTGGCGAAGAATTGGCAAGGTGGAGACGTTACTTTCATGCAGATTTAGAATGTGATGAATTGATCGATTATCTTCAATTAGATGAACCCCGAAGAAGTGGTAATTGGAGTCGCAATAAGTCATGGATATTGATTGCCATAATTTTTGTTGTTGTTTTGTTTAATGGACAACTATATCCTTTTGTGTACAATAAATAATTCCAAATTTTGAAAATGTAAAAAGTAAATACAATTTACAATGTAGGACATTTCTACATTTGTTATTACAATTTATAAATCATGTGTGTTGTGAATTTCATTTATTTATAGACATTTTGTGTGGTTTCGAAAAGATTCCGCAAAAATTACATACACCGCTTTACGGGCACCAAAAGCCTTTTTCTCTTCCATCCATGGAGTCCATGGCGTCGCGTATGTGTCTATATTGCAACGAATCAATTCTTCGACTACTGCGTTATGGCAACCATTCTATTCAACTGCATTTTCCTAGCCATGACTGAGACTGTGGAGGAAGCTGAGTAAGTTGCTCAACAGGACTAGGTTTAAATTGACTTATACATTAACATTGCTTGTCTCTTTTTGCAGATATATCTTCCTAGCCATTTACTCAATTGAAATGGTAATTAAAATCATTGCCAAAGGCTTTTTGCTCAACAAGTATACGTATTTGCGAAATCCATGGAATTGGCTGGACTTTGTGGTCATAACCAGTGGATATGCGACAATTGGCATGGAGGTTGGCAATCTTGCCGGCTTACGTACATTTCGTGTCTTACGTGCACTTAAAACCGTATCCATAATGCCCGGCCTGAAGACTATCATTAATGCATTGCTTCATTCCTTTCGTCAATTGGCGGAGGTCATGACCTTGACCATATTCTGTCTCATGGTCTTTGCCCTCTTCGCCCTACAAGTTTACATGGGTGAACTGAGAAATAAATGCGTGAGGACTGTGCCCGCCGATTGGACGAACATATCTCACCTGGACTGGCGTTTGTGAGTATTCCAATAAGATCTATAGATTGAATTTATCCTAATTTCAGTTTTCTGTTTATATTTGTATTCGTTTTATCTGTGTTTTTAGATGGGTTAATGATACGGACAACTGGTTGTACGATGACGAGGAGATGCCCATGTTGTGTGGCAATTTGACTGGTGCTCGACACTGCCCCCTTGGATTCATGTGCATATGTGTTGGAGAGAATCCCAATCACGGCTACACGAACTTTGACAACTTCATGTGGTCCATGCTGACAACATTCCAATTGATTACACTTGACTACTGGGAGAATGTCTACAATATGGTAAGTCTATTTTATTATTTGTATTTAAAGGATTATAATAGTTACGGTCTTCTCTATAATTGCAGGTGCTAGCAACTTGTGGTCCAATGAGTGTAACATTTTTTACTGTGGTTGTGTTTTTTGGCTCATTCTACTTAATTAATTTGATGTTAGCTGTAGTTGCGTTGAGTTACGAGGAGGAGGCGGAGATCACAAATGAGGTTAGAAATCTTTTAAGCAAACCTACGTAAATAATATTTAGCTAATGCTCTTTTCTCTCTCTCTCTCTGTTGTAGGAACGCAAGAAGGATCTGTTGGACCATCGTGATGATTCCACGTTCAGCTTTGATCCTTCAGTGCTGAATGTCAAGAAGCTCAACAAGAACAATAAAAAGAAGATTGATTCCAGGAAGGGCGTGCTCCTGGCCTCATACAGCAAGAAGAAGACACGTCGAAAAAAGACTAAAGGCGGCAAGGACACTGCCAGCAACAATGGCAGCAATGGTGGTAATGACCACGATCCCATTAAATCTCAGTCAGTCACACCCAGTCCAGGACCAAGTCCACGTCATAGTACAAGTGAACGTCCTACGGCATTGACGTTGCAGGCCCAAAAGCAATACCAACAAATGGAGCAACAACAACAAGAACAACAGGAATTGGCTAAAACCGAACAGACAGCAGCAACATCCCAGCAAAAGAATCGCATCAGTTTTCGAGAGGGGAATGTTAAGAATCCCAATATGTTGTATCCCTCGGATTACAAGGGTCAACTCATCACGAGCAGTCGACAAACGAGTTCCAATTCAAGTGGCGGTGTTAATCGCGAATCCTCGCAGGATGATTCCGGAGTTGTTGACGATCACGAGGAACAGGACACTGCCAATGAACTGGGTCATGTGTCCACAGTGGAGTTGGCTTTGTCCCCACGAGAAGTGCGTTTAATTAAATGCAATGGAAATATTGCACGCATCAAGAATCATAATGTCTATGCGCTGCATCAGGAATACTCCTCAGAGGTGGTTGTTATTGGTGAGTTTAAATAAGAGGGTATATAAATAATCATGTTAATAATATTTATATTAATAAACCAATAATTCATATCAATTCACAGATGATCTGCCAGATCGCAACTGCGATCGCTGTGTGCATTGTTGTGTTGTTGACTACGAGAGCTGGCTTCAGTTCCAGAACTGTCTCTATAAGGTGGTTAGGGATCCACTTTTTGAACTGGCCATAACGCTGTGCATTGTACTGAACACGGCTTTTCTGGCTATGGAGCATCACGGCATGAGCCCAGGTTTTCGTAATGCTCTGGATGTGGGCAACAAGGTGGGTTTAGCTTCGAAGTAAAAATCTTTATTTAAATTTAAACTGCATACTACTATATTTACAAACTATACCTTCTGCAGGTTTTCACGTCCATTTTTACATTCGAATGTATTGTAAAGTTAATGGCGCTGTCGAAGGAGTTCTTTCTGTGTGGTTGGAACATCTTTGATTTACTAATTGTTACGGCCAGTCTATTAGACATAATATTCGAGCTGGTTGACGGATTGAGTGTATTGCGTGGTCTACGCTTGGTAAATATCTTAATTTTCAGATATTTTCTGAAAGATTTTTAATTGGTTATCCTCTTTGCAGTTGCGTGTATTGAAGCTGGCACAATCTTGGACAACGATGAAGGTGCTGTTGAGTATCATAATATCGACAATTGGTGCACTCGGCAACCTCACGTTGATCCTCGTCATAGTCATTTACATATTTGCTGTGATTGGCATGCAATTGTTTTCCAAAGACTACACGCCTGAGAAATTCGATCCAGATCCTGTGCCAAGGTATGTTTCTTTTTTATAATATCCATATTTTCAATACTTATTAATAAATATTAATTTCTTACAGATGGAACTTTAATGATTTCTTTCATTCGTTCATGATGATTTTCCGCATTTTGTGTGGTGAATGGATCGAACCTTTGTGGGATTGCATGCGTGCCGAAGAAGAGGTGATTATAACTAGTTATAATATTCTATATTTTGAATATTTCATTAATTATATCAAATTTACAGCAAGGAGCTTCGACCTGCTTTGCCATATTTCTACCCACTTTGGTAATGGGAAACTTCATGGTGCTCAACTTGTTCTTGGCCTTGTTGCTCAACAGCTTCAATTCAGAGGAGCTGAAGTCAAAGAAAGAGGCAAGTTCGATGCGTTTTCCACTTGGAAATGCTTATGTTTATCTGTATATTTGTATGTGTATGTGTGTGCCCATCAATGTTTAATTTAAACAAAAGGAAAACTAAATTCTCAATATACTTAAGGACAAGCCTTGAGCTTGTCATAAAATCCAAAAAAGCTAAACAAAAATTTAGTAACAATTTAAAATTTGACTATACTATATTCTATAACTATATCTATATGGTGTTTGCACTTGTTGTGTGTGAGAATGTGTGTCTGTCCTTTAGCTAAGTAATTAATTATAAGCATTCACTCACTTGCATCAAAAAAGAATTGAAAACTATTGAATTATACACATACACAGTGAGAAATGTAAAGCACTTTTTAACAAAAAGTGTAAAATACTTACACAATAAATCACACTGAAGTTAAATTATTAACTAAATTCCTCATACATATTTCAACTATTGCGTTTGTTAATGTTAATTCAACTAATTCTTATTATAAATGTATTAACTAATTATGAACATTTAATCTTTGGCTTCAATTTCGGCTAATGTCGAAATTAAAACCTTTTATTAAATTACATTTTTAAATGTTTAGTGTATGTCTTATGCATTTGATATCTTGTCTAAGTCTCAGTGTCTAAGTCTTAATATATATGTGATAATCTTTCATTTGCACTATCAAATCAACTCAACTTAAATTAACTAAAACTTCTGTTATTAACTTTGCACAATGCGTTTAAACTTTAACTACTTTTAACTCACACACAAACACACACCCAAAATACACTAAATACCAAACAAAATAAAACCCCAAAAAATATATTTTAAATACACAAAAAACGTTAAACAGATTTTCAAGAAAAAGGTAATTTTTTCAAACTAAAACTTTAAGCTACTTAAACAAATTGTTTGCTTAATTTTCCGTTATCTTTATAAAAAATAACAAAAAGAAAACTAAAGAAAAACAAATGAAAATTAAACCGTGTGTACATAAAATCCCTTAGCTGATGTTATTAACTATTGTTAAATATTGTTGAATTTGCAACTTTTGTGTTGTTTGCTTTGTTGTTCTTAGCTCGTAATTTTTCTGTGTATTGGATACAATCTAAATGTCAATTTGTCTTTTTCCAAAAAACCTAATTCGTAGAAATCTTTTGAGTTGTATTTCGTATTTTTAATTAAACTTATTAACTAATTGGGATATTTTCTCTCCATGTAGGAGGTGGGCGAGGAATCGAAACTCGCTCGTAGCATTGAGCGTGTCCGTGATCTCATACGTAAAAAGCGCCAGGAGCGCAAGGATCGCAAGGAGCGAAAATTTGCCGAGAAATTTCAGCAAATTGTGCTCGAGGCGCAGCAGGCACATCATGCCACAACTGTGGCAACCAGGGATATAGACAAACCCGGTCTGCTGGCGGAAACAAAGTTCCACAGATTAAGTTATCAGGTAGGTTTCCTTATAATAATTCCCATTCGATTATTAGGGTATAACGATTCTCAATGAACCATAGAGTCTTAGATGCTAAGGGACCTAGAGCAACCAATTAACATTAATTTTTCTTGTTATTTGTTTTCTTCTCTACAGGAATCTATGAACCGTCCAGTTTCTGGCTCGGATTTTGGCTTTCAAATTCCGCTCAGCGACGGGTTGCATACAATTGTCGATGGCCTGGAATATGAGGAGTCTGCTCAACCAGCTGATACCCAGCAGCAGTTGCAGCAGCAGGAGACGCATGACAGTCTGCCTCCCACTTATGAGTCTGCCATGCTGTCCGCCTCGAGCAATGGAAATGGTCATGTAAATAGTCATGGCAATGGAAGTGTTTGCGATATCAATCTGACTCCATCAGTGGGTCAAGTGGAGCGTAGTCGACTGCAGCATCAGATCTCGTCTGGTGTTGGCACTCAGCAGAATGACTCTAGGGATGAGGCCACCTATACGGAGTCCATAGAGCTGCGTCTGTTGGGACAATACAACTCAACGGACACAGATCCTTATGCTTATGCTCCAGATCAACGTAGTGGTTCCTTTGCACGTGGTGACTCTCTCCAGGATGCGGATGAAGCGTATCTCAAGTATCAAAAGTCGCTGTTGACTCGCTCGCCAAGTTATCGCAAATCCCTGGATCGTTTGTCGCAGTCCAGTGGACAATCACAGCGTTCCTTGTTGCCCTCCAGAAGTTTCAAGTCAGAGGAGAGTGCCATGAGAAGACACTCGAGTGGTCACTCCTTAAACTCCATATCCCTCGAGCAGGATGAGCTGCTCTCACAAGCAAATTTACGAGAGGAGTTGCTAAATTGTGATCAGAAGGAGTTGTTTCAGTTTTTGCAGGATGATGAGGAGCTTTTCCGAGAGAAAAAGCTGACCAACAATAGCTTCAAATCGAATCTCAGTTACATTTCCAATTCCATAATGACAACACTTGACTCTCGGCATAATAACTCCAATCATGTCAGTGATCAGCAGGAAAGTGAACCGTTAATGGAGCACTCGGAATTTGACAATATCATACAGAGCTTTGAGAAGGAGCTGGAGGAGATTAAACGTTCGACCAGCTCGCTGGATCGCAAGATCTCCATGCTCTCAGAACCTTCTCCTGCAGCAGATGAGGCCACAAAAGCAATTATGGATCACATAGCGATCATAACGGGTGCCTCGGAGCGTACAGCTGCCGATGAGGTAGTGAATCTATTGAATCCCTATGATAGTTATGATCTATCCAGTGTGCCACGACGTCCTCAATCCGTCAGCGCTGCAGCACAACGTCAATCTGTAAAGTTGAAAAGAAGAAGCTTGGAGAAGCAGCGAAAGATCGATGAGGACTTTAGCATATCGAATGAAATACGCAAAATCTGTGATCAAATCCACGCGCCATTCGCAGCCATGGAAGCCCTGGCTGTGGCAGCCACAAGTGGCAGCAACAACCCATCAAATTCGAGTAGTCAATCTCCGTTTATGAGAAGGAAAAATGATCCTTTTAGTGTACAATTCGATCGCTTTAAGCGTCTATCGCTAATCGAGAGAGTGGAGGAACTGCCCGAGGAGGAGAAACCCATCTCCACACTTCGCATCGAGTCGGAGAAAATGCCAAGAAAGTTTCTCAACAGCGACAAACTTCGCATGGACAGTTTGTCCCTAAAGAGCACCAACTCCTATGAGAATCTGCTTATCCAGAAACAATTGTGCCGTGATGTGGTTGCTGTTCCAGCAACGCCACCCACATCCCTCAAATCGAGCATTGAGCCTCCAACACTGGCGCAAATTTCATCCCTAAAAGCAACACCACCGCTGGCTGCCTTAACAGAGCATCAGCAACATTATCATGCGACAATTGCAACCACAGCAGCAGCAGCAATTAAAACGGCAGCAATAGCCACAAATCAGGCTGTGAGCGTGACGACGACGGGTAAACGTCATCATCATCGCGCCGAGCATCCACAATCGAGACTAGACAAAGCCGCATCCTTTCAATCCGCACGCACCGAATCCCATAGCTCAGGGGCAGCTGATAGTAGCTCGGGAATGGGAATGGGAATGGGAATGAACCTGGGACTGGGAATGACACTTTCTGGCCATGCCACAACTCTTTCAATGTCCAATCATGATGGGACTGGTGAAAAGACTGACGATACGACGACGCAAAAACCGACGTCGAAATTTTCACGACTGACCGAAAAACCATGGCATTGTTTGGTTTCCTACGTAGACGATCTCACTGTCGGTGGGAGACGTAACTCGCAGGGCGCTTACAATGATCCCATGACTTTTCCGAGCTTCGGTCAGGCAAAGCCACCAAAAGTGCCAGACGATTGCTTCCCCCAGAAGTGTTACGATCAGTAAGTAGTGAAGCCTAATAAATTATTTGATTTATTATATTTGGCAGCTTTTTGTTTAAACTATGAGTAATTTTATGATTTTTAAATAGTAGTCTAAATTTAATTATTGCTTATTGCTTACTATCTATAATCGCATCAAGATTTTATTATATCTATTATATTATATCTATGCTATGCTCCGTAAGTAGTAGCTATACTTGAACAAACTTACACTTATATTGACTACTTTCCAAAAAATGTAGTTTAATATATTGAATATTTAAGTTGTTTTCGATTTTTTGCAGTTATATTTAAAATAAGAGTTGTATTTTGACATAAATTTAAAATTGAATTATTGTAAAATCCAGTACAAATACAGTACAAAGTTGAAGAAAATTTTGAAGGCAATTTACATTTAATGGTGACAAACCCTAAATTTAGTACTAATAACTATTTCTAAGTGTATCCCAAATATGTGTCTAATTTATCTGATTTTATATCCTTGGCAGCTTCTACTTTCGCTGTCCCTGGTTCATGTCCTGCATGGACACACCAAGTGCCAAGCATTGGACACGTGTAAGGACGGCAGTCTTGACGGTTGTCGATACTCCAGCCTTTGAGTGGTTTGTGCTAGTGCTGATCTTTGCGTCAAGTATTACGCTCTGCTTTGAGGACATCTATTTGGATAGCAATAAGACCCTTAAACGTGTTCTCTACTGGACCAACTTCTCCTTTTGTCTCATCTTTGTCGTTGAAATGATTCTCAAATGGCTTGCTCTAGGATTCTCCAAATATTTTACCAGCTTTTGGACTATACTCGACTTTATCATAGTGTTTGTAAGTGGTCTGTAAATGATGATATCAATAAATATTCTAACTACTTTCGCTTTTCTAGGTATCTGTTTTTTCTCTGCTTATCGAGGAGAATGAGAATCTCAAAGTGTTGCGTTCATTACGAACTCTACGAGCTTTAAGACCGCTAAGAGCCATCTCTAGGTAAGTATCGGACTTTGGATCTGGGCTTTAACTTAGGGTATATTGTAAAGAGATTTATTAATTAAACAATTTGCTTAACTAAACTAAATGAAGTAAGCTCTCTACGTAGGTTTCCTCTACTTTCTTATATCTAATTTCTTCCCTATGAAAACCGTTTGGCAAATCCATTGCCAGAGCTGTGCAGTGTTTAATACAATCTCGTCTTCTTTATGAATTTCGAATAGAAATACGTAGACCACATTGCATCGCCATGTTTCCTCCACTAACTAAATATATGTACATATGAATATATAGCTACTGAATAGTTCAAATATCAAATACCATATCATACAAAATTTTGTAAATAAGCGATTGAAACCAAAGTGAAATTCCAATTACTGTATATAAACTTAAATGTAGTTAAGTTTTTATCTGACAATGAGATAATCGGCCCAATATGTAGATAATCAAATTGTATTTATAGAATCGTAACCATCCCGTAACTATTAGAAATTTCATAAAACATTTCTATTCCAGGTGGCAAGGAATGCGGATTGTAGTAAATGCTCTCATGTATGCAATACCATCAATTTTCAATGTACTTTTGGTTTGTTTAGTTTTTTGGTTAATTTTCTCCATAATGGGTGTGCAATTCTTTGGTGGTAAATTTTTCAAATGCATCAATGAGTTGGGCGAGTTGCTGCCAATTACTGTGAGTATTCCAAAACAAATCCCCCAAAGAATCCCCCCACTACAATATCGTATATGATATGAATAGAATTAATTGAATTAATATTGAATTAAATTTTGACTTTGTAGGAAGTTAACGATAGATTGGATTGCCTTAACCACAATTATACATGGATCAACTCGAAGATCACATTCGATCACGTGGGCATGGGATATTTGGCACTACTTCAGGTCGCCACCTTTGAGGGATGGATGGAGGTGATGGCGGATGCTGTGGATGCCCGGGGTGTGGATCTTCAGCCACAGAGAGAAGCCAATTTATATGCGTATATTTATTTTGTTATATTTATTGTCTGCGGATCGTTCTTTACACTCAATCTGTTCATTGGAGTTATCATTGATAATTTCAATATGCTCAAAAAGAAGGTAAGTTAATTGGGCCTATGTCAATTCCTGCATACTTCCTACTCCGATACTCGACACTCGATACTCGTCTGTATATATGTAACTCCCCAGACGCTCTCTCATTCTCTGAATACACCACACTGCAACTCTGAACTCACCTCGAAACTGTACAGTTGTGCATTATATAAAAACAAAGTCCTAACCAAAAACCTAACCCCAAAAATGTTGCTGTATTTATCGAATCAGTTAGTTGAGTGTTAATATAAAGTATATGTAGAGTGTGTTGTCTCTTCATGTACATGCAACTATATATATATATATATGCATATATGTTTTCTATAAATATATCTAATTGTCTATTTGTATTTGTTATTGTATATATGAATAAATGTTCATTCTATTCTCATCACTTTTATAGTATGAAGGAGGAGTGTTGGAAATGTTTCTCACCGAATCTCAAAAACATTATTACACCGCTATGAAAAAATTGGGACGAAAGAAACCACAGAAAGTTATTAAGCGACCTATAAATCATTTTTTAGCTATGTTTTATGATTTATCCAATTCGAGAAGGTAAACAAACGAAACGAAATGTTTTTGAAAACCCAGCAAATTACTTAACTAACTAACTACCTAACTAACTAACTATAATTATCTATAGTTTTAATTAACTTACTTATTGTTAGTCTTACTTACAAATAACATAATTTATGTTCTGGCTTAGGCACACACACTCTCTCTGTCTCTCTCAAATATACACACAAATGCTATTCTATGATTAACTGAACTTTTTTTTTTCGATTTGGTGATAAAATTCATTTGAACACTTCACATTCTCCGCATTTATTGAATCGAAGGGTGTTTGCCGCTTCTTTATTACCCAAAAAAAAAAGAAAACAAAGAAGTCGCACAAACGCCATCAGAAATGCAACTACTCTAACTCAAACTCTAACTCTATTAAGATGTTCTTAGATGTTTTAGAGCACATTTTGTAATATAAAGAAAAGCAAAAAAATTAAAAATATATATACCATTTTAATGTCCCCCAACTTTCAGTTTAAACTTTAAATTATATATAACTTTATTTAATGAATATTTCAAAATCTTGATTTCTAATTTGATCGGAAATGCAAAATAATTTTTATTTATACAGTTAATAAATATACAAATAAGTATTATTATATAATATATATCTTATTGCATTCCTATATACTATTATACTATATATTATATATATTATTATAAAATAATCTGACAATAACTGAGCACCTTGAATTGCATTTGAGTGAAAAGTGGGCATGCTCTCAGTAATATAGAATCTAGACAGAGTAGTTACTGTTAATGGGTTCAACTAAGAAAGGGAGGAATCTACTTTCCAACTGATTAAATGTATTATAAGCATGTATATAAATAGTTCTAGTTTTAACTTTAACTTGATCTTATGCTACTCAAATGTTTGTAAATAAGAGATTCAATTTTGGGTAGCATCTTCACTTCGGCAAGGACGAAGTGTGTACTTATGTTTATTGCATATTATTTAATCATATTACATAATGGATATCTGTGACTTTTATTTCATATATGTGTGTTCCATTAACTTCAACTCTGTCTGTCATGTACTATACAAATCGTCATCAGATTCGAAATTGCGATCTTTGTACTGATTTTTCTAAATATGCTTACGATGGGCATCGAGCACTACGATCAACCTCATGCTGTATTCTTTATACTGGAAGTAAGCAATGCGTTTTTCACCACAGTCTTTGGTCTTGGTAAGTGGATCAGCTTTCTTGGTTTATAATACATCTTAAACTAGATATTCTATATTCGATTATTTATGAGTTGAAATCTTATTTAAAACCTATTTCAAACACTCTTCACAGAGGCCATTGTGAAGATTGTGGGACTGCGTTATCATTACTTTACTGTGCCCTGGAATGTCTTTGATTTTCTACTTGTACTGGCTTCCATCTTCGGCATACTCATGGAGGATATTATGATTGATTTGCCAATTAGTCCTACTCTCTTGCGAGTGGTGCGTGTCTTTCGAATTGGACGCATCCTGCGGCTCATCAAGGCTGCCAAGGGTATAAGGAAGTTACTCTTTGCCTTGGTCGTCTCACTTCCGGCGTTGTTCAACATTGGTGCTCTCTTGGGACTGATTACCTTCATCTATGCCATATTGGGCATGTCATTGTTTGGCCATGTGAAGCTACAGGGAGCACTCGATGACATGGTCAACTTTCAGACCTTTGGAAGGAGCATGCAGCTGCTGTTCCGTCTGATGACATCGGCGGGATGGAATGATGTGCTGGAATCTCTTATGATCCAGCCGCCGGACTGTGATCCATTCTTTAATAGACAAACGAATGGAGACTGCGGTCATCCATTGTTGGCCATCACATACTTTACGAGCTTCATAATAATCAGTTATATGATTGTGATTAACATGTACATTGCCATCATCCTGGAGAACTTCAATCAGGCGCACCAGGAGGAAGAGATTGGCATTGTTGAAGATGACTTGGAAATGTTTTATATACGTTGGTCCAAGTAGGTTTTGTTTTGAAAAGTGAAAGAGCAGCTTGTTAAATTGATTTGTCGATTTGAACTGCATATTCAAATGATATTAATACCATATTCAATTGATTTCGTTACAGATATGATCCACATGCCACCCAGTTTATACACTTCTCGCAACTGTCCGATTTTATTGCCTCACTCGATCCACCATTGGGCATCTCGAAGCCTAATAATGTCGCTTTAGTGTCATTTAATCTGCCCATCTCTAAGGGTAATAAAATACACTGTCTCGATATTTTGCACGCGCTAGTAAAGCACGTGCTAGGTCATGTCGAGGAGACCGATAACTTCAAGCAGTTGCAGGAACAAATGGATGTCAAGTTCAAGAAACAGTTTCCAACGCGTAAAGAATTGGAAATTGTTTCATCGACGCGGATCTGGAAGCGCCAGGAAAAGGCGGCTAAGACCATACAAACCGGTTGGAAGGACTATTTGCGGTACTAAAAGCAGCACACTCACTACAAACTAAACTATACCTTTAACTAAAACTATTATTATTTACTTTTATTATACTCTCATATCTATATGATATCACTTTCATTTCACAGGCGTAAACAAGAAAAAGAACGTTCCAATTCTGGTGACAGCGCCACACAAAACTCCAGTCCCGGCGGCTGGCAATCGAAGCTCTCTGCCCTTAATTTCTTCCATCTACAGGTGAGTGATGTCTTTGATTTCTATTTGAAAATTAAGTTTACACCAACCATCTTCTTTCCCCCTTTAGGTGAGCCGTCGTGGCACAGCCTGTTCCAGTCGTGCATCCTCCCGCAAATCCTCGCGAGCCTCTGATGGCTCCGATCTCAGTGAGCTCGCAGGACCTTGGCTTAATCTTCCACTGATGCTTGTTTCTGGTGCCGATGATGTGGTCAAGGATATTAAGCAACAAAGCGATGAGCTTGGCAAACGGTAGTTAATCCTTAACCTTACACTCAAACTTACACCCATACCCACACACATACAACCACACACACACACACAGAGACTCTTAAATCATATACGTGATTCGAAATGCAATTTTTAGACGAAAGGCTTTCACAATCATGAACAGCAAAAACATGCAACAATAACAGCAACATTGATAAATTAAAAATTAAAAAGAATTTAACGTATTTTGTGTTCCACGATATATATTTAAAAATTAAGCCCTATTTTTAGCATATCCTCTTGTATCTCCCTAAACTATGAGTCCTTGCTCGCAGATATGGTCACAGCCGTATTAAGAAGTGGCTCCCAGCCTAGCGGCTTAAATTATTTAGGTAAAGGCAATGTTAGTTACCATCAATAACAACAACAATTACAACCAAAAACAAAAAACAACAATCAATTATCTCTTATCTTACAACAACTTAAATACAAAATAGCAAATCTTACAACTTTGTTTTAAGTTCTCTTCTCGCCGCCACCAGCTCACTCATATATTTAGTATATATACTCGTAATATATATAAAGTCGACTTTTTAACTAGTTTCAACATCCCCAAACTCGCTCCTCATTCAAATGCAAAGCAAAACAAATCAAAATCCAAACAAATCTATGCCAAAACAAATACTTAACTCTCATTTGCTGCAATATGCTCTATTACAATAACTAGAACTTAAACTAAAACTACAACTACAACTACAACTACAACTAAAATCTATCTGCCGTTCTTAAAAGTAATATTCAAGAAAAACCAATAAACATTTCAGTAAAATGATATCATTTGTAAGTAGAGTAACTCTCTGAAACAAAAACTGATTACTGATTAGACACTGAATGCGTAATTTTAGTTAATTATCTTCTAAGTTGCTAACTTTGTTGCTGCTTGCCCTTCAAGAACTATCACAATTATCATTGTACCTCTTATAGTTTGCATTCCTCTTAATGTAGCATAATACTCAAATCTACAAAGAAAATTGTTTTGATGCAGACTAAAATTTACAATTATTTGGGGTACTATTTTGGTACTTTTGTTATTATGTATTATATAAGTATAAAACAAATATTGAAATCCATTAATGTCAAATGTTTTCTTTGTCAAAACAATTACTATATACACAAAGTTGTATCAACTCCTTCGGAAGCTCATTAAATTATACCCTTAATAATACAAAATAATTCGATAAATTTAAGCAGCGATCTTTGAATTTCTGTTTTTTCAAATATCGCTGATTGTGCCAAGCAAATCAAATATAATTTAAAATATTGTATTTGCTTGAAATACACATATTAAATATCTAAGACATAATACAATTATTTATACACATACGTATGTATATTACAAGTATAATCAAATGTACAGCTTATTCAATTTTACAGCTTTTTTTGTACAGTTCTATGACAAACTTGAATCGGTTTTTTCGTCAAAAAATTGCAGAGCCTACTATATGTATCTTACCGTACAGAGAATTGATCCAAGTATCTATCTTTCTGTCGTATCTAACATTCTACAATCTCTCTCTATTACGACTTCAAACATCAATAAAAAACATAAAAGATTCTTTTTGTGATTTATTATCATTTTTTTTAAATATTATCTATCATTAGCGGTAGCATATTTGTGGAAGCGCCTAGAGCAAGTCGTCGCCGAAGCTTTTATAATTTCTTTTTGCGTCATCAGGATGCTGTCGATGACAGTTTAACCTCACCTTCAGTACATAGAAAAAGTAATTATTGACAAGTGCCTAAAACTTCACAAGCCAAAACCACAAGAACAAAAAAACCACTATCGATATTGTCTTTGTAAATACTTTTGTACATAGTCCACAGAACCACCGTAATATCATAGACTGCACCATCGATTAATCAAAATATTCATTAATTGCATATCACATTTATGTATTATATATCATTATCATGCGGCTTTTAACTCTATCTCTCTCGACCTGAATCTTTCGCTCTTTTTCGATCTCAATAATTATTGATTATTCTCGTTGCTTTTGCCAAACCACAAACCATTCACAAACCGTTGTACAGACACCTTCGCAATTTGTTACTCGTAATCCTGTAATTCATGACATACTCTTTTACGTATAAACGCAACTATTTAACAAAGTATAGTCGAGTGCTCGACTATTATATACCCGGTATTACATCTTTAAATCCTATACTCTAACGGGGTAAAAACGACTACTGTTTTCAGCTTAAAACAGCAATAACTAGTCTTATATTTATCCGATCTTGATGCAATTAAAAGGGATGATGATTGTTAATGATTAATGTCAACGTCCGTGTGACAAAATTTTTCAAATATTTTGTCAAGCCTTATAAGCGTAAGGATCTTAAAAGTCTGTATTTTTGGGTGACTCTAGCTCTTACAGTCTTTGGGATCCCCGCATCTAATGCACCCTCGTTAAAACCTCTTCAAGTACCGGGTATAACTCCCATTGAACTTTGACCTGTCTGTCACACAACCTATTTGTACTTTGTAATTTGTGTTAATCACGATCCTAAGACACTAATGCGTGCATTTCACCTACAAACAGCTGCAATAAACACCAACAACACCACAACCTCAACCTCAACATCCTCCACATCCGCCTCTGCCTCCGCCTCCGCCTCTGCAGCCTCTGCTGGCGTCACAGTCAACGTCGAGCAACAGCAGGTGGCAGCAACTCCGACGCGTAAGCGCGCCTCTAGTTTTATACGCAAGAAACCGCCCCTAGAAAGAGGTTTGTCAGCACAAAGCGCTTTAAGAGTTAACAAGAACGCTTATGTCTGTATGTGTCGTATGTAAATATATGTATATCCCAAGGGATCAATCATCACTAAAGTCTTCCATTTTTTTGCACATTTACAGCGGAAGGTCCTGCGCCGGAAGTGATTGTAACAAAGCCATCGCCGGAACAACAAACACATCCACTTTCACATGGACATGCGCTTAGTTTGCGACCGGACAATGCCACGTTGGTGCATGTCCTGGTGCATCGGGAGAGCGAGGAATACAAGGATGAGGATGACGAGTGTAGTCAGTCATCAACTGGTCATAGTTCGTCAAATGGTCAGGAGAAGCCAAAGCCACCGCAGATACGCATCAGCACAGGTTCCTCCGAGAGTGCCATGGATACCTGCCTCATGCCCACGGTGCAGATAATGATCGATAGTCCCAAGGAACCACCATGTGGCGATTTCAGCTTGGACAGTGTTTCGACACTTCCAGTTATTGATGTCGATGCTCCGATTGATGTCAATGTGCAAGGCGACACATCGCAAGTGTTCTACGATTATAATCCCGAGTCTAATCTTGAGAATACAAATGAAATTATTGAGGAGCACAATGTTGCAGCTGAAGATCAGCAGAGATGACCTTCGGTTCATATGGGAACCGAGTCAGAGCAGGAAGAATTACAGCAGCAGCAGCATCGGGAGGAACAGAAGCAGCACATCAAGAGCAATACAAGCAGTAGCAACTCTTGCAGCACCAGCAACAGCAGCAACAGTTGCAGTAGTACCAGCAGCAGCACCTCATCAGCTAGCCAGTCAACAGGAGTCGGCGTGAAGCGCCCAAGTTGACAATCTCCAGTCTGAGAGAAGTTTAAAAGAGTACTTATAGATGGGCTGATCCACTTGCCCCTTTGTTATTATAGTCGATTAACTATACAAGTATACATATAACATAATTACTAGTCGCTTTTTACGATACTTCAATGAAACTATCCAATGTTTAGCAGGAATGTTTTACAAATCTCTGAAAACTTTCTTTATTTTCAAAATTTAAGAATAAATCTGACGGGATTTCTTTAAATTTACATATTTAATGAACACAATTGAAAAAAGCCTAAAATACATTTTAAACTAATTTATTTAAATAAAATGAAATCTCTGACATTTCTAGGTTTTGTGAGGATTTGTACAGATTTGTGGAACACTCCTGTATATATCCATTCTAAACTAACTTGGTAACAGTGCGCTGTGCGTCCAGCCAAGACTAGTTTAGTTAAATATAGTTTAGTTTAAACTTAGCTTAGTCTTAGTCTATTTTAGCTTAGTTCTAGTTTACGAAATCAATATAAACTCTGTGTTAACAAAACGTGCATTAAATCGTACAGTGCGTACACGTTGTAATACTCAATACAAATCAAAACAACAACAACAACAACAAATAAATACACTAACATTAACATTAACAGTAACATTTACAGTAACAGTAACATTAACATTGATATAAATATGATATTGATATAATATATAGTATATACATATTCGTTTAGTCGTCAATCAATCAATCAGTCTATATATACATATATATATGGTATATCGACCGATTTCGAAGATATTTTGAAGGTTGTTTTTAATTATACAATACAATAAAATACGATACATAATTACATAGAATTATATACAATAACTAACAAAATCGCGGCTTAGACATATAGATGATAGAATTTAATTTTCTTTAAAGCAATATATATGTATCTCTATATATATATATATATTTTGTACATATGCCAAAGGAAGTATTTTAAACTAAACAACAAAAGCTACATAACTATTCATAGCATAATTTAACAAATAAAAACATTACCATTAACAAGTTATGTAAAAATTAGTTAGCAACGATTGTATGAAATATTTAAGAGAGGTATTTTGTTGAGATATTCATTAATATTAAAATCCAATACGATTACGATTACAATTACGATTACGATTACATTCTAGATTATATTATGCGTACCGATTGTTCAAGTACAAATATCAAAAGTATTACCAATTAGTAGATTTCAAATACTTTCCTCGCCCAACTCACATTTCTCTCAAATCTCAACTCTCAACTCTCAAATCTCAAATCCACAAATACTAAAGCCAAAACCAAACAACAAGTCAACAACAAGTGATTTAACATTCCAAAAAGCAATTTATCTTGAATCAATCGTTTAATAGCTAAGGAAACCCAATCGGGTTATATAATTATTTGTACTAATTACAAAGAAAAACACTGAAAATGTTATCGTTATTATTCTAACTTTGAAACCTACAAATACAACTCCAGACAGTTGAGAACCGCAGTCCTACCTAAAAGCAATGTGCATTGTGTACCAGTGAGATCTTTTATTATTATCGTACTCATATACTTATATTTAAATTATGATCTTAACGCTATATCGCGATTACTTACCATAGGCATACAAACAACTTACATACTAACAAAACAAAGTGTTTTTATTTAGTCAAACTAAAGTGAAATCAAAATTTTGCATTAATGATATCTTCTATACAAAGCTTCCACGAACATACATTAATTAAATACTTAAATATACATCTTTACATACAAATACTTAATTATATTAACTATATTTGTATCTACATATACTTTAGGCCTTGGTCAAAGTTTCAAAGAAACTTTTTTTTAAATGTTGTTTTCTATTATACACATACATACATACATATGTATATTCTGTGAGAATTGATTGATTGTGTTTAGTTTATATAGTTAGTTAGTAGTGTATACGCAATCATATTTAAGTTTCAACATCGAACAGGATAACGGATAACTGATAACGGATGACAGATAACTGATAACAGATAACTGATAACAGTGCAACGCACACTTTTACACTTCTACTCGAACTTTCTAACTTAACAACAACAGACAATCAGACAGCGATTGATATAAAATTGAAATTATGGTACCAATTAAATCGTTATCTCCAAGAACAAAAACAAATACAAAACCAAAACAAAAACAAATACAAAATAAAACAAAAGTACACACTTGTGATTTTAACTGCAATTTATACACAAGAAAACTTAAGGTCATAACTTTTAATTAGAGTTGTTAACAAATTGCTAAATGAATAAACAATTGAATAATGAATGATAAATAATGAAATGTAACAAAATAACATACTAAATATGATTAACAAACAAAAATAACAGAAACAGAAACCAAACACTCGTCAATTAAGTGATATTTATAATTGGTACATAGGCATACAAAAACAATTGCAAGGATTAAATATACATACTTACATTAACATACATACATACATACATACTCTTATAATACGTACTAATTACGTAGAATTTACAATAGAAATCTGTACATAAACATAAACAAATTAATTATATAGCAATATAAACCAATTCAAGCATCAATGAAAGCAAACTTTCAGCAGAACAAACCCAAAACCAAAAGATCAAGTTTTCATTTAAATTCAATAATAATTGCTTACAGAAATATTCTTCATTTGATTAGAATACATCTAACGAGAAGCGACACAACATATTATTTAGTCATAGAGTATAATGACAATAAAACGAATGAGGCATATTAATTATTAATTAATTAATTAATTAAACACAACCTGTGCCAGGGGCCAGAGCTTGAACAACCAACAAATTGACAAAACTGAAACAAAATAATCCCACAAAGCAGGCCACGTTCGTATCGGAATCGATTACGATTACGATTACGAATACGAATTCAATATCGTATATAGTAATATATACTGCTTTTACCTTAACCCCAGCAATTTTAGTACTAGTCCAATTTAAAATTTAATAACTAAACAATGTACCAAACTGCAACAACCACAGTAACAACAAAAACAAGAACAAGAAGAAACAAAAACAGTCCTATGCATTTAACATAGCTCATAGCACCACAGTGCAACAGATCACATCGGGTCTTATTAACAATATATGCATCTATGCCCCGATTAACGATGCCTCTTTTTGAACTGGAGAAAGTTTTCAACAAATTCCACATTTTTAGACATTTGTATAGAAAAGCTTAGATTGATGCAAAGCCCAAGCGAACTGGCTTTTCAATTATGATTTGTGCAATAAATTTATTTCATACTGAAAGTTTATTCATTTTAAATTCTTGACAAAAGTTGTGTTTACTTCTTAATTTTAAATTCTATATTTTTACTTTTTAACCTGTAGAAAACAATAATATAACCTTAGAAATTTCTTCAATTATATTCTTATTTTGAGGAACTTAACAAGCTTCTTTAGTGTTGGTGATATGTTCTTATATAGTTAGTAACTCTACTTTTGCATAGAAAGTTATTCTCTTAATTAGGTTCATCAGCTCTAAACCGAGGCATGGGTGTATCAGAAAAACATAAATATATACCAAATATAAATAATAAATTGATGTGTACATACTGGTTATAGTACAGTTACAGCTGGTTTGATTAGGCATGCCTTATAAAAAATACACACGATTTTATTTGTTGTAAAGTAACGCGTTGAGGTTCAAAATAAAGTTAACGTTTCATACTATATCAAACACACAAAAAACCAAACAAAACTTAACACAAAAAAACAAATATGCATAATAATTATAAAATTTTATATTTAATAATAACAAATAGGCAAAGCATAAAGCAAATTGTTTAACATGCTCTGAAAACAATGTCAATTATTTTGATTTGCCGTTACAAACAATATGAACAACAACAAAATGCTGTAAAGTGACAAGTTTTTGATATTAGAAATGCGTTTTTAGTCGACCTAAGCATAATCAAATATTTACTTGATAACTGCATAAATAGCTTAAAATTATAAATTATAAAACAAAAAATAATTATATTATTCATAGCTGCGCTCAACTTTCAACGGATCAAAATCAAATCAATCAGCTTTTAGGAAAATTTCCATTTCCATATATATCGGTTTTTTTTTTCAAATTAGTTAGCTACTTTTTCGGTAACTTTATTATTATCAAATTTATTAAATTGCCGCATAAATTTGTGTATAGTTAATTATTTGTAACATCAATCATTTGATTTAATTGGCCTCGTTAGCCGTTAGCCAAATTGTTAGGCCATAAAATTGATTTGATTTGATCCACTCCCAAGTTATAAAACATAACTTAACGATAATAAGTATATATAGTCACATAATGAACCGAATCATATCAAATCAAACAAAACAAAACAAAACAAAAAAGGAAAACTAACAACTAACAAGTAAAAAGTAAAAAAGAAATGAAAGGAAAACATAAATCTAACATTTGCAATTATATATTTACTCGGGTACAAATGGTACAGTAAAGACATTCGTTTATACAATATTTACTGTCTAAATATTATATAACCATTATACTTATACTACTTATACTTATACGTATACTTATCGAAAGTCAAAATTTATTAACTGAAGTCAAAAACCAAACCAAACCAATTTTAAACTGAAGATGGAAATTTGAAATTCAACATTTTTCGCATAGCTGTGGCCACTGTGCAAACACACACACACACACATACCCACACAAAGTGAAGCAATCTGTGTGAGTGTGAAAATGATATATAAAATATAGTACTATATGATATACAGTATATTTATATAATTAAAGAACCAGAGAATTTGTTGAAAATAGGCGAACAAAATGAATACATAATTAATTACAGTGAACAAAAAGCAACAACAACAACAAATAGCAGAAAAAATTGTTTTTGTTTATAGTTTGAATTGTATATAAGTATATAGTATATATATGGAAAAGATCATAACTACTATTATAATAGTGATTATTTCAGTTATTCAGTTTATAACTCATAAGGGTTTTGTTAAACTTAATTATATTTATATATTCGTATGTTAATAAAACAATTTCTGACTACAAGTTATTAGATTGATTATCTTAGGATTAGGATTAGTCAGCCTCACTGGGGCGACCAGGACGAATCGGCGATTGCTCCAAAAATTACTCGTAAATGCGGAGGCGATTAAGATCTATGTGTATAAATACTGGTGATTTGTGGTAGCAGTTTTAGTTCCTTTCCAGGAGGATCAACAAAAGTTGTTCCAGTTTCTGTTCCATCTGCTGAAGGCGTCTTTCAGTGATCTGTTCCCGCTGACGCTTCAGTTCTGTATTCGATTTCTGATCGATAACAGCGAGAGCCAGCTTGACGGTTCTGTTATCGATCTGAGAACACTTATCGCCGAACATGGAACAGCAGCAGGGCAACAATTTCAGTGGAGGATCAAGAAGTTTCTTCTGTTGCTCCGACTTGGCATTTGTGGCCAAAGGTTGAAAGCTTTGCCCGTTACTGAGTTCCTTCAGCTCATATACATCCAACTTGGGAATTAGCACCTTGTTGCCATCATTTGGTAGT
This sequence comes from Drosophila neotestacea, assembly GCA_035044365.1. Classification (NCBI taxonomy): domain Eukaryota; kingdom Metazoa; phylum Arthropoda; class Insecta; order Diptera; family Drosophilidae; genus Drosophila; species Drosophila neotestacea. The sequence goes on from JAWNMD010000155.1 coordinate 3,086,913, forward strand.
ATGGATATCTGGCGCACAGACATGTAGTTGGGATAGATGTTCATCAATCGCTGGCAAATGGTGCGGAAGGGTTGACTGTTGACTATGAAGCCAGTGCGACCTTGGCGTCCAGTTAACACCTGCTCATATCGCATCAAGGTGTTTGTGCGACAAATGGCGCCATTGAGCTCAGCTTGGGCTTTGATTGCCTGATATAAAAATAAAAATTAATGACTAGTTAATGTGAATTAACTAACTCTAACTCACCTGTGTATCGGAGACGGCCAGACCGTTGAGTAGATTGAAGAGCACAATGGTCATGAAGAAAACAAAGAGCAGAAAGATTAAGTAGGTAGGAACGCTATCAAATTTGATGTCTCCAGCATCGAATTCACCCGTCAGCATGACGATGGTCTTGATCAAAGCCTCAATTGGCACAGAGAAGCTATTGAAGTGTCCATCATCTTCACTTGCCGGAGCATATTCTGGATTAACCGGTTCCTGCATCTGTGATTTGCCAAAGAGTATGTAGAAGCACAAAGTGAAGGTGAGCACGAAGATCGAGTAAAGGGCAAAGCTCTTGATGAAGCTGCTGGAAACAGCACGCAACATAAGCATATGCGTCGAGATGGACAACACTGGGAGGGAGCCCACGAGCAGACAGAACTCCATGGACACCAAGAGTACAGTCACCACTGCCAGAACACGTTGTGTTTCCTCCTCAAAGCTGGACTGCAGGCAGGTGATAGTTGTGAATATAATCAGCATCAATTCCATAAGATTTGTCAATGAGAAAAAGTATGTTAACGGTGACATGGCAAACTGTATTAACTCCCGAATGATCAAGTAGACAATGCCAATCCAGGAGAAGATTCCAAAGAGAGCAGTAAGAGCCTTGTTCTCGGTCTCGTGGAACTTGAGGAGCGTGTGCGTAATTATGGAGATGGTGAAGAGCGTGTAGAGCAGAAAATTCAGATAGAAGATGACCGAGAGACGATGCCATTTGAGGAAGAGGAAGCTGGAGATCAACGGATGTTGCAACAGATGTCGCAGCTCCTTAGACTCGGCTATGTGGGCAATAGGTGTCATCTCATCCTGCAGCTGTGGATGACGCCCTTTACTAGCTGCCTGGCCAGGTTTCTCATGTCTCATTAGATTCATGTAGTTGATGATAATCTCAAAGGTTTGGACACCTGGCTTCTGTTGATTTGTGCTCACACAGGAATCAAAGTGCTGCTCCAGCAACTCTGGAGACATGTCCTGTATGGGCAACTCCTTGAACACGCTCCTAGCACCAATATATGCTCCATGCTGCAGCAATGTCTGCACCGCCTTCGTGTTGCGATACTTGACTGCATAATGGAGAGGAACTTGACCAGAGGCATCCGTCTCGTTGATGTCCACATGATCGCTGGAGAGCAGGAGCTCAAAGCATCGTTGATGATCACAGAAATCATCCAGTGGTTGCTCCTCCAGTCTGCTAATAACAGTGTTAAGCAGGGAAGCACCTAAGATAGAAGAGATATTTATGTTAGTCGGTACTTTTTAGTCCAATCCCATTTTTACCTGGTGATATTTTCAGCTCCGGATGATGGAGTAGCTTTTCCAAGGCCCGATGATTGCCCCAGATGATGGATAGTTCAATAGGTGAAGTAGATTCTCCTGGCTGCTTCCTGTTGATGTTGACTCCAGTGTTGAGGATTGCCTCAAATGCACGGTGTTTACCCCTCTTGATGGACTCCACAAGGAGGGGAAGATACTGCTCCTGTGTGGAATTCCTTAGATTATCCTTGTCGCTAATGTTCAGATGATGCTCTGCCAGGAGCTGTTCGAATTGTGATTCCTCTCCATCTCTAAGCTGTCGGAGTAGACGCTCACAATCGATCTCTCCATCTTCAGTGGAGTCCCGTAGTGGTGGCAGTTGCAACTCCGGATATTGTTGTTGCAACAACTGACGCACTTGACCATTGCGATAGCTATCGATATCTAGATTGGGTTGTGCCAAAAACAACAACACCAACTGCTCTCTGACAGCCTTAATCTTGTTGTTCCTCAACACATGATGCAGGGGTGTCATCTCACTCTGATCCACTGCATTGGGTGAGGCTCCATATTGGAGGAGACTCTGCATACAAGCCCGCACCTCATTCTCATTTTCCACTGTGAGATTCTTGGCCAGCGAATTAAGTGGTGTCAATTGTCCATATTTGCGATCTACTTGAACTCCAGGACGACTCAGGAGCACTGCCAGATTGAGAGGATCTCTCGAGTCGGTGGCGTAACTGATTGCAGCCTTATTGTGTTTTTGATTGATCTGCAAAGATATATGTATACATAATTATTTATTTGTTATTTTACTTCCTATATTTCTATATAATATACTCACATGATTTACATTGCAACCATGTCCCAGACAGGCCTCAATAAACTCTGCACATCCTGGCGTGGAGAGTGACTTCTCATAGATGCTAGTGTGTCTCTCATCCTGTAGATTAGGTTGGGCTCCCATATCAAGAGCCGCACGGAACTCACGTATATCCTTCTTAGCCAGCGCCATACTCAGCTGCGCTTGCGGATCACTAAAACCACATCCGTTAAGATCCATCTTTCTGGTCAGGAGGTGACTGACTGTAAATATGAAGAAAAGAAGATTAAATAAACATAGAGATATTAAAATATAATGTATATATGAGTAGAAAGATAATGTTTGTAATATACAGAACTTAAATTTTTCGGTAATTTTAAAACTTATTTAGATTTGTGTATAGATATTTCTTTTAAATAGGAGAGGTAACAAAACTATAATTTTTCAATTATTTAAAATAGTAAACAAATTTGTATGCAAAAAGATACTCCTATAGATACTTAACAATTGTATTTTCGTTATAGATATATGTATATTCGTGATTTATTTCTGTACTTAAGTAAATACTTTCAGTTCTATGACGAATGCATAACAATTGTTAATGAAATGCGTAGAGAAACCCGCATTGTTTCAGTCTGAGACGTAATACTCATAAGAAGCAGCTCTTTGGAGGTGTCCGGCATATTTTGCTTAGTTTCTGAAGATCAGGGAAAACCTTGAAGAATATTTTGAAAAAAACAAAGCAAAGTTTTAACTAAACTATTCAAACTAAAGTGACCCGACAGACAATTGACAAACGCTTCATGGTACGTTGATTTCCACAAGCTTCCCTTCAGTTAACTGAAGTTGGGTTTTAAGCCAAGTGTTGATGCGTTGACCATTTGGTTAGCTTTTGGTCAAGAGCTGTCAGTTGGCAGCTGCTGAAAGCGGACTTACAGGTTTCCTATACGAATCTCGTAATAAATGTACAAATTGTATTTCTAATCCGAGCTCTGGTAATTAAAGAAAGCGTTTTTAAGTGGTTTTTGTGGTACATTCATAAGTACGTATGTTATTAAATGGTAACAATTGAACCACAGACAGAGTCAAAGATGTGGGGCTTCAATTGTTATTATTGTGGTGTGTGGTGTGTGTGGGCGTGGCTCCAAGGGGAGATCACTTAACCTTGTGATCGCTTCTTGGACTGTGACTCAATTCGAGACTGACTCGGCGAGTTTTTGGCTTGATATCAGATTTAACGATCATAAAGAATAATCATAAAATAATCGACATATCAGTATCAATTAGCAATCAATTTGTTACGCTTTACGGTTTAAATTTTTAGCGCTCAGGGGCTTCATCGAGTGTTCAAATTGAAAGATTCATTGGCGGCATTCGAAAATTTAAAGTCGGCTTCTTTTGTGCGGATTCTCAGCTCTGTTTGCTTCCAGAGATCGAAGATGAAGTCAAAGACAAAGACAGAGTCAAAGTCAAAGCCATGTCTATTTTGAAGCTTAAAATGTGTGAGAAATCGGCTAATCACACATGCGATTAAAGCTAATTTGAATATTCCTCAGCTGTTGTATTTTTAAAAATCGAATCTTATATTTAAAAATGCCAAAAACGTGTATGTCCACAGCTGGGAAACAAAAAAACTTAACAAGAAACAACTAATAAGTAGCTGTTGTCATTTGATAGTGCTTACAAATTATTTATTGTAAACGATGCCCTCAAGAATCTCCTGAGAGAATCAGAGAATTAGAGAAGTCGCTGTAAGATAAGCATAATTTGCACAATCACCTTTGTTAATTGGATAAAAGTTTGTCTTTGCTTTGGATTCCTCAACAGTTCGATTGTCGGATTGCTTCCCCTTTTAGGTATATTTATTACCTGTATTTACCTTAGCTTGTATTTTCGTATTTACCTAGCCAATTAAGTACTTCTGTCGGTTGACAAACACTTTCATTGTTTAACTGATAAACAAATAGAAGCCGAAGCAAACCGAAGTATGGCGTAATTTTAACACAAGTGTGTAAGGTTAAGATACGTTCTTGTAGATACTAATTGATACTAGAGATACACTCTTGTCGATGCAGTAAATATAATGGAAATAAACTAGTGAGTCTGATAAATAGCTGTAAATCTTAAAGATTCTGCAGATTAATATTCCAGATATAAATATTAATAGCATAAACAAATATGTGTAGTAGTGAGATACATTCAAGTAGATACTATAGCAACCTATTTATAAGCACTTTAGGATGTCGTAATTTTCAGTTATTTTAATAAATTCTACATTCTACAGATTCCAAAAGAACTGCTTAAATCTTTGCAATAAACTGCAATATCCGCAGTGCGAGTGAACGGAAATGTTATTGAGGATTGGGAATGCATGTGGAATAGCTTGCCAAACCCGTTCATCGAGTTTTCGAGTTTTCCTTGCAGATTCCTGCAACCCAAGCAGTAAAGTACAAACAACAAAAAAGTTAAAAAAGAGAGATAATAATTACAACACTCGGAGGAAGTTTTGCGCAACTTTTTTCAGCTAAAGTTCATGACAAGTTTATTGCTCGGATCGCATAAAACTTAATGTTTGTCAGCATTTTTTGTTCAGTTTTTTTCTTGTAGTTTTTGCTTGTGTTTGGTTTGAAATACGTGACGAGTTGTCTTAGAGGCGTGACAGAAATTTCGGGCGTGATACAAAAAAGATACAAGTTACAGAAGCGATACCGAAAGTGAAACGATCTGATTTGTTTGTGTATAACAAGTTTATTGGCAACGGCGCAATTTGTTTATTTAATTTATGGCCATTTTTATGCACTCTTTGCAAAAGAACAACGCATTTTTCCACTTTGTTTACTTTTCCTATTAAAAATTGCACCAATTGCAGAAGGAGCCGACGAAGTCTATAAACAATTCATATGTGTTTATTTTGGAAATTCTAGGAAACTTATGAACAACTGGCAAGCTTTTTTTTAAGACTCTCGACCCTCTTGTGTCTTAATTTGATCAAGTTCGCAATTAGCTTGTAGGTTTGTTAAAAAACACATTGTCCGACTGACACAGCTTCTCTTTTTAGTTGATTTTTTTATCAACGCCGAAATTGTCATCATAAAAAACGTCATAATTAAGATGGATGTGAATGGAGATGTGGTTGGGGATGTGGATGTGAAGCCGGCGAGCATGACTTCATGCTGAACTGAGCAAAAATTTCATTTGTACAGAAGAAAAAGCACAAAATGTTTATATGAGGAAACATAATACAGATACAGATACAAATACAGATGTAGATACAGATACACTGATGTGTGTTTAACTAAAGTGGATATGTACAAGCTTACGATATATACATTTTGTATACTCAATGTGCACTTCATAAACAATTGGCTGGCCTACATGTGTAGCAACAACAACAACAGCGATCACAATAACAAAAGCGAATGCGTAGGGTAAACTAGAGGGGAGAAAGGGAGGCGACAAACGAGAGTCAGTGCCCCGCACTTTCGATAATTTAGAATAATTAAATTAAACACACTGGAAATGTTAGAAATGCACAGTCTGATTCACTCTCTCTTCTTCTCGATCGCCAGAGAATAGTTGTGTAATGAGAATTCTCCTCAGACAGATCTCCAATTAATCGTCTGGGGTGTAGAAAACTAATAACGCATACAAATTGCCTCATGAACTGAAGCAACCAATCAGTGTAAGCCTCAATGACGTATACGTAATTTTAATCAAAATTAGACATAAATAATAACAATGCTAAAAATAAAGCAGAAGGTATTAGAGTAATAAGGCCTCAATGAATCTAAATTAAATAATAAACTAAATCCCCTCTACAATAGTCACAGCTGTAACTACGCCACTGTTTGCTTTATTCATTTAAAAAACGTAAAATAAAACATTTTGGGCGGAGCCTATGCAAATAAACAAGGCACAAACAGAACAAAGCAGGCAATTGGAAAAAGAGAGAGAGAGATTTCAAACAAAATAAATTTCTAACGAACATATTAATAACAAATAATTGTAATGAGTAGCCGCTAGCTAATAGAGTGATAAACATGTGCAAATACAGCAACATATGTACTTTATGTACTTTTAATTGTTCACTGTTTAAGGAATGTAACGGAAACTCAACGGTCCATAAGTCCATGCAAATGATAACGTTCATTTGAAAAGGGAGCGTTAACCTATTTAAGCGATTACTGCACTCACAACACAAAAGAAAGAAGATTAAAATATAGAAATAAAAATGTATATATTTTTTAAATTTAAATTTAAACAAAAGCCAAAGGTTGTCTCTTATAGTTGCCTTTTAAGGCAGCAACAAGTGTTCGTGTTTGTTTCGTGTCTGCCCACAACAATCCAACAAGTTGAAGTGTATTTTTTTTTGGGAAAACTTTTGCAGATGATGTCACTGAATTCAAGTGTAGTTTTTAATTTGTACAAAAATTCTTCTAATCATTTGTCAAAATTATTTTATTAATTATTTGCGAACGTCACAAAACAAAGGAGTCGTTTCTCTGTGCAGTTTTTGTGCCTTTTTCTGCAGTTTTTTAACCTTGTCGTTAAGTTGTTAAAACGTGTTTCTTATTTTTTTTCCTGTTACTGTTGTGTGGGTCGTAAATGCTGCTGATCTTTGCAACTGCGGTTTTACTCATTTCATTTATTTATTCTGCATTACAAGCATGATTCACTTTAACTGTGATTAATTTAAATCTCTCCGCGCCAAGACTCATCGATATTGAATTTGGCTAAGATGAATTGCGTAGCATCACTTCATTTGCATAATTTATGCTTAAATGATTCATACGTATTTTGAATATTTTCAAAATGATTTTTAATCACACACAGTTGCTTTTTAAAAAACTAACCGATGAATGCGTTAACAACAAAATGGCGCTTCCTTTTTAGTCAACACTCACTTAATGCTTCCGAGATACGACTGCAGTCCGAAAGATCCAAAGACCAACTGATCGAAGAGCGTAAACTTGTCAGCCCAACAAACCACGGTTGCCCCTCGAGAAAATAACAATGAGCCACAAATAAATCAAAACAAGCCATTTGCATTACAAAAAATTCGCTTAAAATTTTTTTAAGTTCTTGAGAATTTATTAAAAATTATAATTTTCTTAATTTTTTATTTAAAATTAATTTAGAAAGCAATTTATTTACATATTTACTTTTTGTAAGTCTCTTGTTCTTATAAGGTAGTTCAAAAATGTGTAGCATACTTTTGCAGCGTCACTTTTAAATAAGACAAATAAAAAAGCGCAGCATACTTTCAGAAAATTAAAAACTTTATTAAATTCCCAAAAATTATAAACTTTATTTAATTCTCAAAAATTAGAAACTTTATTAAATTCTATGAAACTTAAAAACAAATTTCATGAAAAAAATAATCAAAAATTATATGGTTTTTTTCGGGTTTGATCATTTTTTGAGATCCATCTATTAGCAGCTTTGCAAAACAGATTAACGCCACCTTGTGTTAGCTTTGCGAAACACACACCTGATGATCATGAACAGGGGGGCGGCCAAATTCGACAAGTGAGCACAACAACAACATATTTGTATTTTTGCATTTTATGAGATCGCCAAAGGGCTGCAACAAAAAGCCACAATTGATTTGCGTTATATTTAATAAATTCCATAATTTATTAATGAAAAATATTTACATTTTCACATATAATTGATTATTTTATTTTAGTAAATTTTTATTAAGTAAATTCCTAAGCATTTTTAAGCTGAATGCTTATGAGAAGCCACAGCTGATTTCAGCCTAAAAACACAAATGCTGTAATTTATGTAAAGTTTAATAAAAAAAGTTTTCTCTGAGTTCAATATACTTTTCACATTTATTAATCATATACATTTCGAATTAATAATTTTAGACCGCTGGACCCCAAGAGATGACTTCAAAGGCAATTCCTTTCAGTCCATTAGCATCAATTTCATGGCTAGCCAGCGTGCTTAGAATGTTGATCACATTCTGCGATTTCTGAAAAGACATCGGCTTGATAAGATCATCAAAGATTAAACATTCTAGCCACTTACCATAGTTCTCTCCACAAGTTGCTTAAATTCATCACTTCGGACTGCTTCATAGAATTTTGGAAATACTTTGCCGCTCTGGCGTTTCTCATTGATCAGGGACACAAAACGATTTCGCGGGAGATGTGTTAATAATTCCTGGACAAAGCTAACAAAGCTGCCAAAGTTGGATGTGACTTCTTCTTGAGGTTGGGACTCTGGTAGAAATACGACAACCACGCCCTCTTGCAAACTGTTGCTCGATGTGGGATCTGTTAGAAAATATCCATATTCTTTTTGAACCTCATTTCTGCGAGTCCATGGAAGATTGACGCGATTGTCGACTCTAAGTGTTGTTCTCACAGCCGTATCATTGAGATGCAAAAAGTTGATAACCTCAATAACTTCAGGCAATAACTGAGCGCGTTCCAATAATTGCTTAAATTCTGAACTACGCAGAAATTTGATCGCTTTGCGAAATCCAGAATCAACAATTAAATGTTCTGCGACCAGCTCATCGATAACGGCATTCGGTATAAGATTGATAAGTTCATGCATATCTTGCACCAACTCTGGGGAATACGAGACTTGTACTTGAGGTCTGGTGGACATGTGATACCACCAAAGACTCCTCCTTCCAGCCACAAGGGATGCACTGCAGCATACCACAAAACAAACAACCAGCAACAACTTTGTCATTTCTACAGTAAACACTCTCAAACGTACTCGCTCAAGTCTGTTCGATCACTGGGGACTGAGTTCAAATTGAATTCTGTATAAGGCATGGACTACTCACACACCTATACACAATTGTAATACCCATACAGAGACAGACACAGACATATAAGACTCTCGCTTATCAGCTAAATTTAAGACGCCGGCAAGTCCGGTGACTGTGAGTTGTTGTTTTCTTTTTGTATTCTCAGTATTGCTTTGTTTATGCAAAGAGAGAGCAACTATACAGTGTGTACTTTAAGTATTCGCACATCCATTGTGTCTCTTTTGTGTTCTTTTCTTAAGCAACAAATTTAAGAAAATTTACAGTGCGGAGTTTAAATATTACTAAAAATAAATTACATATCTGAAAGTTAAGTTGAAGACCCTTCGTGGGATTTTTGAGGGATTAGGAAACCTAACAAAATGAAAATGATCAACAAATAACAACACTTCTTCTTTTGTTTCTCAATGAAATTATGTACATTATTTATTTAAAGAATGTGAGTTAACATCAACTAATGGATAATCGCTTAAACTAGCTTATAAGTCTATAGTTGATACTGAGACTAATATATTGATTGCACATTTCCGGCCCAAGACTTCTAATATTTATCACAATTCGCATCTTCGATTACTAAGAGATACGATGTAAACTAAATAGATATAAAGAGGAATTGAGGGGCAGAGGAGATAGCACTGATTTATTGCATTTTCAGTTGCGATTCTCCTCTATAACTTAATTAATATTATCTATATATATATATATGTATGTCTGTATATTGGGCGTGATCTTAAGTAGACTTAACTTAGAAAATATTAAATTGCACCTTGTGGTTTGGCAAGAATCGTAAAGTTATTGCACTTGTTGGATCAAGTTATCTATGCTAAATGGAAGTCTTCATTATATTCAGATTCGGATTTAGTTTATATCAGTGTTTGTTCAAATTTTTCCCCGGCGAGTAAACTTATGGTACCATAGAGCTTTCTCTCCGGGTCGCAAATATTTACAAACATTGGTTTAAATATAGATATTAATATTGCACGTCCCTTATTATTAAGTTTTCCTAATCATTTTGTATAGTACAGAGTGGGTTTCAATGCTCTCGGCACCCGATTCCCACATGTCCTCGGCGTTGGTTTCCTCATCGGAGGATCCACAGCAGGTGCTGTGTCCACGTCTCTGATCATCTTCGGAGGAATAGGAAGACATGGTTGTAGTGCTCCCTCTCACATGCAGTTCATTGGTTTGGGACCGTGTTAGGGTCTTATCCGACTCGGCATCGCTTAGATCCTCGCCAGCATTTCCTGTTGAAGTTCTAGTGCCAGGTGAAACCATATGCTCAAGATCTTCAAAGCGAGAGGCATCCAACTCTAGTCGATTGACATTGGCAGTCTCCTCCTCATTGTCCTCAATGGTGTCCACTCTTATGATCTGTCCACGTCCAGACATCATCTTGAAATTGTAACGATCGTAGACATTACGCTTATAGAGCTCTGTGGAATCGGTACTCATATATCCACTGTCCAATTGTCCAAATCTCTGCTCATAATAGTGCTGACTACCTGGCTGAACTACAGCACTGGGAGCAACTGCATCTCCAATGATCGAGGTAATGCCATCATCACGTTCCAGAGCCTCTAGAAAAGCAGCGGAAGTCTTCGAGCCATAAGTCGGAGCAGGACTTTGACTGGGACTAAATTTGTTGGCCGCCATGGTGACAAACTTCCGCCAGGCATTCTTCAGATCCTTGGCCTTCTTGGCACGATCCTTCAGTCCAATGGCGATCTGCATGCCAGCTGTTAGTTGGGCCGGCTCAATTTCACAGCGATAAACGGTTTGAATATTACCAGATGGATTGGAATTGGAAATGGAGTTGGAGTTGGGACTAGAAGTGGAGTTGGAGTTACCTCCTGAGCTGTTGGCTGCTCTTTGCGGATAGGCAATTCCTACAGGAACTCCGGCATTGCGATACAGTTCCTTGGTGCGCTCCGAGAGTTGACTGCTGCTCCGATTTGAACGGGAACTTATAGACAAGGCGTCAAACTGATTGAGATCATGATCTTTAATGCTCTTCATATTATTATTATTGTTATTGTTGTTGTTACTGGTTTCCAACTCGGTTGAATCTTTGAGCTGCTCCTGATCCTGTTCCTTCTCACTGTCCTTTTCCTTGTCACGCTTCTGTGATTTTCTTCTATTGAGATACTTATTGAGGCTGTAATCATTCCGAAGACTGTTGATCTTCTTGCCATAGATGCCATCATAATCCAACTCCTTCTGGTCCAAGCTGGAGCTCAATCCTTTTCCTTTATTTGACTCTGTCATGGCTGAAATCACACTAGACATTGTGTTGTTGCAGGAGTTCTCGAGACTCTCGGAGACTCCCGTCACCTCGGTGATCTCGCTGTGCATGCTATAGTTATCCTCCTCTAGACGATCCTTTGGAGATGGAGGAGGTGGAGGCAGAGGGCGCTTGGACGGCACACAGAAGTGTTGATTGGTCTTGGGACGGGGCGGTGAGGGCGGTTGTCGATAACCCTTGGAGATGGTCTCTGGCTTCTCCGAGGAGATCGTGATGGTTGTCTTGGCTCCGGAAAGAGTCGGAGATGTTTGCATGCCACGTTGTCGCCTGGAATGTTTCGCTTCCAGAGTGAGAATGCGACCCTCCTCCTCAGTCAATTGACGTGGTTGGTTCTCTACTTTATAATTGTCCTGCACAGCCAGTGGGGATTCATAGATCTCTCGCAGATTCCTAAAGGAGTTGCTGGATCGTAGAATAAAAGAGGCAGTGCGTGGTTTGTTGCTCTCTCTACTCAAATCAGGCAAAGAATTAATCTGATTGTAGTCCGAATCCACATACTGATCATTGCTGGTCGCTGGCGACTGGTGACCATGATTCTCCCAGGCGTTGATGTCACAAAAACTCTGCTTTTTGGGCTTTCTATCCAATGTATCCGGCTCAAACTGATCGCTATCTGTGCGCTCCAGATCGGAGGGTGGTTCATGCTCCACCTCGATCGTCATGCTGCCACGAAAGGGAGTATCATATTTGATCCTGGCTGCCACCTCCTTGTGCCGTTGTGCCTGATTATGATGATGTGTATGACGCTGCTTTTTTAATTCCCCCTCCTTGCGAAATCCATTCAAACGATCGTAGACAGTGTGGCTGATCTCCATCTCCTCTTCCAGCGGCAAGGCTGTGCTCAAGCTGGGACTTAGTTGAGAGCTTACATCAGAGGAGGGTGAACTGGAGGAATGGGAACTCTTGCGCTTGCTGGGTTCTAATCTCTCCAGACTGTCCGTCTCGTAGTCTACTATCAAATACTGCGGCGACTTGCGCCTGTAGATCGGAGAATCCGGTTGGAATTGCTTCAGAGACTTACGACTAAGGGAACTATAGTCTGGAGTGGGCACAGAGGGGATGCTGCTCTGTGTGCTGCTGTAAATCTCCTTGATCTTCTTCTCCATGGTGCTGTCATAGTCCGGCGTGGGAATGTGAGCTGCATACTCTCTTTTCAGGGAATCGTAAATGATCTCTGAGGGTTTCATATTCCTCAACATATTGTAGTGCTGGCGGTCAAAGGAGTTGAGAGAGGTTGGAGTTGAGTTTGCGGCTGCAAATTGATCTAAGACTTCACTTCGCTTTCGCAGGGACTTTGATCGACTTGAGGAGCTTCGTAGAGATCCCGTTGGAGTATCCGCCAGCATGAACTTGGGATTGTTATAGATCTCTCCCCCTGTCTCTGCAAATCCATAGACATTGGCCGAAACAGCAGCTGTATAAGAGGAGTAACTGTCATAGGAATTATTGGGAGGCGTCTTAGGCTTGACAGGCTCAGGACTGGACTTGTGTAATCTCGACTGTTCCAGGAGAATTTTCTTAACCGAACTCTGCTCTTTTTCCTGCTTCGACTGTTCCACATTCAACTTTTGGTTCGGCGGAGGAGGGGGACGTTCTTTAGGTGCCGAGATCTCCTTTCGCAGGGAGGAAGAATTGCTCTTGGTGGGGGAACCTTGCTTCTTCGACGATGCAGACTTGGGAGTTGGATTCACCTCTGAATTCGGCACACTCTGAAGCCACTGCTCAATACTATTCCTTTTGTCACCCAGACTTTTAGCTTGTAGATTCTCTTGGAGCGGCACATTGTACATGGTGGAGGAGGAGGCTCCTCCATTGGTCTCCAGTGGCATCTCCTCGGGTATGATGTTGAGTGATGGCTGGTAACGTTTGGTGGCCATCTTATACTTGGCAATGGCAATCACCTCGCGTATCTTTTGCAGAAATTCAATGGCAGCTTGCGGCGGTTCCTACACAGAAAGAAAAGTGCATTACTTATATTAAATTCTCAAATAAATTCCTAAAATAAATAGTCTAATTTTTGGAATTGGGCAATTGTAATTGAATTTTAGTGCAAATTTTAAAGTTAATTGAATTCGAATATAAAGTATTTGAAATTTTCCTTAATTGTCAACAGAAACAAGAAGTGAGTTTCCTACTTACCGCCAGTAAATGAGGCTCGAAATACGCCGGATTAAAGTAGAGTTTCTTGCGCACATTTCCATTGACCATGGCCCGCAAGTTCTCCAGCTTTTCCTCGCTCATTAGATCCTCAATGACGGCCACGTTCTCCTTGGGCAGACACTCGTTATCCTGCAGAAAGTCATCCGTCTCATGGGAGGGATTCTCGACAAGATTGTTGCCCGGCTTGGGAGATTTGTTGGCCATGTTCAGCTGTGGATGCACCAGAACCGAAACCGATGTCTGTCAATGTAGAATCAGATCATTCTATTCGGCAAATCCACTGTAGAGTCTAAGGAGACTCACCTTGATCTTCTCCTCCATCTCACACTCGGAATTCGAGTTGGAAATATCACTGGCAAATCCAGAGTTGTGTTCCCTTTCCCCCAATTGTGGAAAATGTTGCAGAAGCGGATTATTCTTGACTATGCCCATGTCTTCCTTCAAACTGGCCATACTAGCTCTAGTTCCAGCGTCATTCCCATTACCCAGTCCCATGCTATTGGAAGAATAAATGCTGCCCACGCGACTAAAAGGTGCTCCAAAAGTAACCTGGTCATTCTTTGGATAGTTAATCTCATTTGCCAGATTATCCAGTGAGTGACGGGAATTGTGACGTCCTCGACTCTTGCGCTTCTTCATAAACAAATAGAGAAAGACGGACGCCACATAGATGAGACCCAAGAGGAGACTGCAGATGCCAATGACGACATATTCTCGCATCGTCATGCCATCTGAAGTGGAAGCCAGAGTCGTTGAATTTGCTGGTTGAAAGAACACCTCAGGCACATCTAAAAGAGATGAGATTTTAAATTAATCAGTGGCTTAAATGAGTAATAGTTAAAGCCAAACTTACTGTGCGAGTATTTGACGGGACTACCGTTAACGCGAAAGGCAACACAGGGGGAATGCACATTCTTGGGCGTCATCAAAGTATCTAAAAGTAATCAATATAAAAGAAAATTAATTCAATTAATTCTACTTAATTATAATTATTTACTTTTTACTTGCATAGATATATTCACTTTCTTTTAATTGTTATCCAAAATTATTTATAAATAAATTAATAAATTTAGTTTTTTCAGAGTTAAAGCAGATAACTAAACAGTGCGAATATCACTAAAAATGAAGCCTAAACTGTGTTATAACCAAAGATAATTTACAATGATAATCTTATTTGAGTAAAAAGCTGATTGAATTAAGAAACTAATAAACAAAAAACAAAAATGAACAAATGTATAAATACATGTATATTTTCCTGGTTTGTTTCTTACCTTTTTGACTGACATTCAGGGCGACTGTCATGTCTCGGCACACAAGATGTACGACAATGAGACGGCCTTGCATTTTCTGTCGGAGCTCAGCTTCTCCAAGCCACTGAAGAAAACTGCGTCCCTCATCACGGAACATGCGAAACGGATAATCGGTGTCAATGGGATTACGTAGATCCGACCAACCATTTGAGCCCAAATACTGAGCACCCGTAACCGCACAAACGGGAGTGTGAATATCTATAGAGATTTAAAAAAAGATTATACAGATATCTATGCTGAACGAAGAGGGTTCGGAAGGAGGAGGAAGTTTACTTACTGGGAAAACTGATTTCTCTGCTGGGGTAAATGATTTGGCCTCGCAGTGGCAAAAACACAAATGGGATTTTCTCCGACGATGAACCGCTGACAAATGGTGAGAGAGAGCATTCTGCAACAACAACAACAACAACGAAAATGAAAACAACAACAAAGTTGCCCTCAGTGAGAAAGTCTTGCATTATGATGGTCAACAAAATATCTAATGTTTATATTCCAGCTGTGATAACATCAACAACAACTTTAAGTCGAACTCAGATTGAGACGCTTATCAATTTCAACGAGTATTTTTCTTCTTTTTTTTGTATTCCAACAAAACAATTCCAAATACTTAGGTTTGTTATGTTTTTTCCGAAAAACCCTCTTACTTTCAGTCCGATTGTTATTGTATCGTTGCTAGCGAAAGTTGCTTTAAAATATTTTCCTTTCATAAAAAAGTGCTGGCAACTCGAAATGATTTGTTCAATAATAGCAAATTGTTGTCATAATTCCAAAAGGTTGCAGCTACCGTTTGTTGTTATTTTTATATGTTTATAAATAAATATGTTAACATCAGTGAAGGTGTCATAACTTGTTGGCAAGGCTTGCAGTATTTAAAGAGATCTTAAATTTGAGAAGGAAATGATAGACACATTTTCAACTATGTAAATGTGAATCACAGTTTGAGCCCCGTCAGAGCGGGTATATTTGTGAATGGGTTGCAACCATAATTTAGATATGAGATATAAAATCGGAAAACAATTAGCTGAAGATTATATTCTGATAATTATCGTTCCTCTTTTGAGCATAAAATATCTTTGACACTCTTAACAACCTTCTTCACTCAATGTTTACCTTCCCTAGCAGTTATGTGTTTATTTATTTACTATCAACTATGAATGTGGGTTAAAAAATATATTTGCGAGAATATTATAATATAATCTGTCAGCATATATAATGTGCAGACAGAGCATACAAGTTTCGGTTCAAGTGCCAAATTTGTCAGCCCTTTTTTATCGAAGCTTTTGTCGCCGTGTTTGCGTCACGTTTCGTTTTCATTTTGCAATTTCATTGATAGATGGAAAGAGGGGAGTAAAGAGAGAGGGGGAAGTTGAAGCCCTGTACAATTTTGTTATTATTACAGCATTTCTTTTTTCTTTGCGATGGAAGAAATAGTTGAGCAACCATTGTGGAACCAAGTGGCAGGCAGGCATAAGTGGCAACAATAGATGTTGCCACAAAAGTGACTGTTGCAACAACGGCTCTCACATGTGGGAAATTTTCCCAGAGCACACGCCATGAAATGGAGCACGAAGCGATGCGAATTTGAAGCGAATTGGTTGACTAATTATTTCGGCTGGAATAAAAAGACACTTCCGTAATTCATTTTTACCAACTTACCATGTATGTCATCCACACAAATGCCCAAATCTTCGCGATAGGCCCTCAAATATGGCAAGCAACGGCAACTGCATCCCTCATCCGCCTCCTCTCTTGTCTCCTGTCCCTGTGCCTGACTATGCCCCGCCTGGGAACGTTGCAACTTCATGCGTCGCGTCAACAGCTCTAATCTGCCACCAGCCAACGAGGCTGAGGCTTGACCCAGTCCATCAGCATCTGCATAAACAGAAAACACAAACACATAATTCAGAATACAGATTATAAACACGTTAAGTGCGCAAACACAAAATTTACATATTAATCGTGCAACTTACCGTTGCCTTCGTTGCCCAGACGCACCACAGCCGCCGTGCCACTCGAGAGTCCGATGCAGGTGTCCGCATTGCAACTGCCACCGCCCAGACCAAGGCCCAGACCCAGACCGAGACCGAGACGGAGACCTGCAGAAAGAGAAAACGCTTAGTCATTAGGGGGAAGCGGTACAGGGAAAATGTGGCATGTGGCATGGTGCAGAGAACTTCGACTGATTGATTTAAGCCGTCACAACAGAACGCGCCAAGTTTATAGAAAACCAACAGAGAAGACTTTGCTTTGGCAACGAGGATATGTTACCCTAACAAAGTAGTAAGTAGTAACTTATAAAAATAAATATAATATAAATATAATATAGTATAAAAACAAAATAGTTTTTGAGGAATTTACTTAAAGTTTCTTGAAAAAAAAAAGAATTGTGAGTCCTAAATTTGCATGCAAATGAGCTTTTCATACCAATTCGTACCAATCTCATTTTTAGGCGTTACTAATTTCAAACCAAAATTAAGATACCCTCTGATAGGGTATATAAGTATGGTAGATAGAAACTCAGCTGGCGTAGCTCATCAAGCGGCTCTGCGACTAATAAGCTAACCATACTGGAAATTAATGCTGCTGTCAACGGGTAACCATGCCACACAGTCTCTACTTGCAACTTGCAACTTGCAACAGAGGAGTGCGGGAAGGAGGAAGAGGAGGAGGAGGAGGGAGAGATTAGATACTCACCAGTTGTATAGAAGATATCGCCATCGTGATGCCTTGTCAGATTGATTTGCTGTCCGTTAGATTGCTGCAGATCCTCTAACAGTAAATTCGCTGGCATTAAATCGTCAAGTTGATTTCTCTTATTGTCTCTGATCTTCTCGTTGTCTGTTCTCCTCCTTCTTTTATTGCTGTTATTGTTATTGTTGTTGTTTGTGGCAGCATAGAGTGCTGCCTTGGTGGCAGCCAAGGAGGTGGCGCCATTGACCTCGGCGCCACCAATTGTTGCTGCTACAGCTGCAACAGTGGGTGACACAGTGGGCGTGGCACTGCAACACTTAAGCACCAGCAGGAGGGGGAGGAGACACAGCAGCAGCAGCTCGTGGGGTGAGGGGGTGAAGCCAACTTTGGTGCGCCGCATTTTAGCAAGAGCAACATTGCTAATGCATGAGGTCGTGATGATGATGATGTTGATGATGTGGATCTATGATGAATCTCTGCCAAAAGGAGCAACAACAAAAATAGAAACAAAAATAAATACAAGAAAACATTTAAGCCATAAATACTACCCATAAATACCAAGAGAAAACGCGGCAACTAATTAAAAACAAATCCAAAACGCAACAACGCGAAAAACAACAAGCAAAACAAATGCGAATATGAAAAGATTTCCCCACTGACTTTGTCTGTCCACACACACACTAACACACACATACGCATACGGACACACACACACATATACTTGAATATCTATTCAGCTTTGGCGTTGACATTCTTTAAGTTGCCACTTAATGAGGCAAAAATTGTTGGTGTCCATTTTTGTAAATGGAGCAGCATCTACGCCAACTTGTTGTTGCTGTTGTTGTTGCAAGTGTTATACCCTTCTATGAGGCATTTAAATATTTAAACAGAGAACGTAACATGTTGAGAAATAGAAAAATATACTTTACTTTCTAATATAATTCAAATTCAAGTTCTAGGCAAGTTCTATTAATTTTATCTTTCGACGCCAGTAAACTCTGAAAATATATTCCAACTGTTTAAATAAGACTTTATATAGAAGCTTCTTTAATATAGAAGCTAACTAATAAACATTTGCTAGTAAGCTGACAATTTTTCATTAGAAAGGCAAAGCAGTATTATTAACAACTTAATAAAAATGTATATTTTGTGAATGTATATACTATTTATATCTCAATCAAATCTTAAAAATCATTATAAAAATGTAGTTGCAATTGTACATAACTAAGTTGTGGTATAAAAAACTAATTTCCTCTTAAAGATATCTTGATTAAATTCCAGAAATCCTATTTAGAATCAATTCTATGCATCCTCAACCAGTTTTATCCCAATCGGAACATCATTTGATAATAATTATAAATTTTCTGCAAATTTATGTTACAATCAAAGCAAAATTCAATAAATTTAACTTGAACTGTCAGAGAAACTGGTCAGTAGTGTATTTAAAAACCAGCATAGAGATGATATTGTTGCTTTTATGTTGCTAGTTGTTTGTTGCAGTTGTCGTTCGGCTAACGGACAACATTTAAACAAATGTTGCAATTAAAACTCGTTCTGCCAGCAAATGTATACTTATGTATAAACCAAGACACCAAACACTCCATACACATAAGGAGGGTGAAGTGTAGAATTGAGTGGAATTATTTATGCAGCCACTGTTGGTGGCAATAGCTGTTGGCAATGGGGAGTTGGGAGTTGGGAGTTGCAAGTTGGAAAATGGAAGTAGAGGCAAGTGCGTCGTCGTCGTCGTAGTCTTCTCTGTTGCCTGGGAACATACTGCGTATACATATGTATATGAATGTGCCACAGTTGTGGCCAAGTTAGTACCGTTACCAAAATGCGCGCAGTGCAGTTATGCTTGCTTAATCTACATACACACAATCATAGTGAGAGAGATAAGTATATAGGCAGCTTGCTCAGCTCCAAAGTGTGTTTATACCGCTAATCAGTTGCACTTTAGCTGCTCGACAGCGTTTTTCTTAATTTACATAAATATTTCACACAACAACAGCAACAAAAAGAAGAGAGAAAAAAACGACCAACGAAAATTATTGGGGACTTCTAACTGTTAGTTATACTTAGCTTTTATAGTTGCTGCTGCTATTCAAAAGAAGAACAGCAACAGCAACAACAACAACAACAGCAACAGCAACAAAGTCGAAACAATCATTATGTCCAAGAATGAGAAGAAAGCGATAAAAGCAACAGTTTGCGGCCTAATTTGAAAGTAAAATTTCGTTTCCATCCAAAAATTGAATGAGTTGAAGTCGAGTTCGTTGCCTAAGTCTTTTGATTTTGATTGAGCAGTCAACAGCATCAGTCATCGAACTGAAGCCGTTTGTACAGTTAGCTGGCACTAAAGCCAAAACAATATGTTGTTTTATTATTATTATTATTGATTTGTGACTTTTGGTTAACCCAAAGATTTGTATCAGTCTTCAGTTCTAGGGCTGAACAAGCATCGTTGATCAAATCGATAGTATGGCTGGTTTTACAAATGTATGATAAACATTGATTTCTTTTCGATCATTGTGTGACAATATTTTATAAAAAAAAATATTTATTTAATTGCATTTTGTGACGTCTTTAATTTTGCAATTATTTTATTTTAGCTAAAACACATTTGACTAAATTTGAATGTGACATTTCTATATGCTTTAGTATTTAATTTGGAAGAGCTTGCAGTTTTTATCTAAATTATTTAAAAACATTCTCATTTGAGCTTGTTTAAGTGTAGGTCAAGCATATGTTAAAATATTTGAAAAGCTCTTAATATCAATAGTGATAGCAACACTAAAGGCCTTTCCAATCTTTTTTCTTTTAATTATTTTTTAAAGTCAACTAATTTTAATTGTTAAAGTTCTGGGATTACAGTTTTCGTAATATCGATACTTTGTTAATGTCTTTGGAGCCCTACTTTAGTTTGACTCTCAGCTTCATCTCTGTCCCAATCTCTTGCATTTTGAAATTATTTTAATGGCATTAATGACCTGATTTCCAACATAATTTTTTTAGCTGCAACAGCAATACATCGAGAGTGTAACAAATATAGCTGATGTGAGGTAAAAAACAAAATAAGAGCTTATGTAGCAAATGAAGGTGATGGGATTTTGATGATTGTGCTCAATGGTTTGATGGGAAAAATGGGAAACTGGGAAAACTGTTGGCCAGGTCGAGTGACTTTTTGCATTCGACTAAACTCAATTAACAGGTAATTGAACTTTGTGCGCCCCACTGAGAAAGAGAGAGAGAGATGGAGAGACAAGAGAGGAGGAGGGGAGATAGGTGTGTATTTGTGCAACTTGCTGCATGCCACTAGGCATGCACGTTCATTAATTATTAGGCAACACGATATGGCGTTAGAGCACTGCGCACATACATGGCACATTGTTCTAAGTCTGCGCATAAATTTATGTATTTGCCACAAACGCATTGTAACCTGCGGCATGAGGCACGCAGATGCAACAGCTGCACCTCTCGTTGTTGTTATTATTATTATCGTTGCTGTTGTTGTTGTTGTTATTGTCTATTGTCTGCTTCCGAGTGCAGTCGACGTCACACTCGGCGTACTTTTAACACTTAGAACGAGCACAGAACACAGACAACTGCATGTGTCTACAGCTAAAGCTCCCTCCTCACCACTTCCCTCCTCTCTCTCTCTATACTTCATGTAGATGTATAATAACAAATTTGAAATTTATTCAACATCCATTGTTGTGGCCAGAGGAGCGCATCATTTGCGCTCGCCGCCGCCTTAATGTGCTTTAATGTGTACTTATGCTTATGTTTATGCTTTTTGGCCAGCTTTGAAAGCATGGTCATAGTCATAGACATAGCCATAGCGATAGCCATAGACATGGACAAGGCAAGGGCCTGGCCAACGGTGTTTTCAAAATAGTTGTTAAAACTAAATTATGACAGTGCACTGAACGCTGCTCCCAACTCCAACTCCAACAACAACTTCAGCTCCAGCTCCAGTCGAGTGGTCAGCAGATTTTTCATTGGCCATTGCCATGAGTCTAAGATCTACTATTACTCGTACTTATGGCGACTACACTAACTATCAGGTGTAATCCATAAATCAGTGCAGATGTTAACAATAATTGCTTTCGGAATAAAATGATTAGCAGTCATTTATTCAAAGTTTAAAGTTTATTTGAAACTTTAATTCTAATCAATTTAAATAATTATTATATATATCAATAATTTAATTCATACGATAATTTAAGTCAATTAATTATTAAATTTAAAAGTAAAATAATTTCAATTCAATAATTAATTTCAATAATTCCATCTTTCGTATTGTGTGAATTTGTCCTCTGGCCGAGTTAATCTATTTTAATATTATTTATTTTGCGAAATGAAAGCATTAGTTTGAGATTTCAGAAACATCGACAATTACTTTTGCATTTGCTTAGAGCTCTATGGTATTTTGGTTGTTTTTTTCGGCAAATTACTTTCACCTTAAGACAAGAGCTTGATCTCTTTTCAAAGTGCCTGCCCAGTGACCTAAACTCAATGGTCTGATAAGCTTAATTTCATTCAAAAGCCCAGCAAGGGCAGCCCACCAAATGGTAATGGAATTGGAATTGGAAATGGGAATGCAAAACAAAATTAAACTAAACCTTTTTCTTTACGTTCAACGTTTGGTTTTTCGGAACAAAAGGAAATGCAAATTTGACCTGGCAAAATGTTATACTCACAGTCTGTTTAGTGTTCCGGCCAATGAATAAATTAACACCTTTAAGTTTGCACAAAATTGCAGGCAAGTTAACAAGTTGTTAACGGTAGAACAAAGTGTTGTGTTTTTTTAGCACTTGATTTTGTTTTATACTTTTTTGGTTTAGTTTCAAACACGAATTGCACACACCTTTGTTGTTGTTGTGATTTGGTTTGTTTGTTTTATTGACTGCACTTTTCATTTACACCCGCACTCAACTTATAAATTTTCCAAATTTTTCATAACTCTTGCCAACAGTTTTTTTAAGATGAAAACACGACAGCGATATTAATTAGAAATTATGTTTATTATATTTTCAGTTGCAAAGAAAGCGAAGTGAAACAATGTTTGGTTTTTTCTCTCTTTAGCCAAGCGACGACGCTTTTCTTTTGGCCAAAACTCAGTTTCAGTTGCAAACTCAGACTCAAAATTAGTCTCTAACTTTGTCTGAGTTAAAGTCTCAGTTCCAGCCGCTGGCACGTCTATCAAGGTCGCCGTCATCGAAGCGACTGTGGCTCCCGACTTCGACTCAAATTGAGGCGACTCCAATTCCGAGCTGAGGAAGTCGGCGAAAACTTTGGTGTCGCTCTTAAACGAGTTTTTCTTTTTCTTCTCCAATTTCTTCAGTTTCAGCTTCAGCTTCAGCTGCGACTTGAGCTTCAAGTTTTACGCTCTTATATCTCGAAAGTATAAGTTTTTGTTTTGACAAATTGTATAAGAAATGTTTTGATGTGTGAATGTGAGCTCTTTAAGCACATTAATTAACATCTATGTCGCTTGAATCAAGCATACGCAGCGTGTGCATGTTCATTCATCCATTTTATTAATTATGATCTAATTACTTATGATCATCTGACACTTATTGATCTAATTGGGCGTTTTTCTGAGTCTTTTCAATCTTTTAATTAAATGTTGAAATAATTTTAAAGAAATAGTTTTTGTTATAAATTTAAAAATAGTACAGAAATAATAAAATTTTAGTTTAAAGGTACTGTATTTTTTTATATACTTATTTATCAGTGAATTTAAAACTGTGGCCAATACTTTCTTTTTAAAATTGAAAATAAAGCTAGAACAATTAAAATTAATTATGATTAAAATGCTTCCTAATATTATGTTTAAATTTTTATTGAATTTAGTTTACCTTAAAATTGGAATAAGAAATTAATTTGAAATCTTGTTTTTTTATTTAATTTTATAATGTTATTAATTACTTTTTACTTTGTCGGTTGATTTTAATTGATGTAAAATAAATTGAGTTCCAATGACAATAATGAACTTGATAGTGATGATGATGATGATGATGATATACTGTTCAACTGACGTGACATTGCCATCGCGTGCAGTGTCGAAAGTAACGGCTCTCGTCTGGGAGCAGGAAGAGAATCTCTAAACTAATGGGACAACTTGGATCCTCGTGCACGTGCCACAAGTCTGGAGGAGGAGGTGGCATGATAAATTTTAAAAGCTGTTTTATTGTTGCAGTAAGACTACAAAGACTTTGCCGCATTGCTTGCCCCAATTTGATAAGAGTACGTGTATCATTTGTCATTTGTTCAACTTGTAATTTATAACAATTTTCTCACTTTAGTCACAGTCGAGAGCGTTGAGAGTTTGTTGTGGAAAATGCAACTAGAACAAGTGAAAACTTTGGATAACTTGAAAAGGATGCGTGAATCGAAAAGGTTTGAGTGTGAGTGTGAGTGTGAGTACAAGTGAATGACTGTATGAGTACTCAGTTTGAATGAGACCCGTTGCACAAATTACACGGCCAATCTGTTTGACATAACGACAAGTTATAACATATAAGGCGGCATCGCTTTTCGATCGTTCGAGCCAAAAACAATTACAACAAACTGGTTTCAATTAAAAAACAGTTAAGTAGCAGCAACTAGATGGCAACGGGCAACTTAAAACTTGCTATTTGCTACTTGCAACTGCCACGCATCGAAATGTTTAATAACAACAAACAAACAACAACAAAATAGCCATCTCCTTTAGCTGCAACAATCTTGAGTCTAGTGTCTAGTGTCTAAAGTCTAGAGTCTCGGATCCGAGGCTTCAACTTGTGCCTCAGTTTGCCATTCCCATTCCAAACTCGGACTGGGCTATAATAATTATGCTTTAGTTGGCGACATACGTGTATAAACATTAACTATTAACAGCTGCATTTACAGTTTCTTTTATTTTTTATTTATGTATTTTTTTTCAGAGACCCTGTACTTAAAATGAAGAAAGAGTGCATAGAAGTTAAAGGAGGTGTGGTAGACACCATAAAGTATATAGATCTTAAAGACTATTAGATCTAGAGACACCAAACTTATGTATGTAAACACATGTTCATTTTAAACTTACTTATAAATTTTCTATCGTCATATAAACACAAAATATGTTCAATAAACTATTTTATTTATCGTCAGATCCAAGGAATACGAAGAAAACACAAAGGCTACAATGCACATAACTTACAAGATCTTCGTTCGTGAATGTGTCGTCTACAGAATAAGTACAGGGTCTCTGACAGTCGGACTTTCCCACTAGTTTAGTCTTTCCACTAATTTTTTTTCTAGTTTGTGAAAGTTTTTTATAATCGTAACAAGACATACCCGAAACAATTCCGTTAAAGCTGCAACTCTGCAACTCTAGACCATATACAGTTCTAAAGGCCGTCGTCTTCGTCTTCGTCTTCGATTTTTATGACCTAGTGAGATCTAGATTTTGGACTGCAGCATTTACATCTCTTTGTAGTTTACGTATTTGTAACGGGCGTCGATTTGGATCTAAATCGAATTGCAGTTGCCTCCAGATTCGGCATAAATTTGTGTACGATCGAAGGAGATCGAGGGAGATCATTGGATCGCTTGTTGCGTTACCTACACACAATTATCCGCGTATCGGCTGCCAACATGATCCATAAATCTTTAACTGTAAAATAAGAAAAAATAAAAAACAGCACCAGCAGCAGCAGCAACTGTTGCTGCTGCACTCGAGGTCCAGTTGAACGAGCAACTTATGCAAACTTTGGACACACGTCTCGACTTTGCCACAAAACCGCAGTTGGGTTCCTGTCTGATCCGTGGATGTCGTTGTTGCCGATGGAGCAAACCAGTTCATGTCTGGGTTTGAGGATGAGAATGGGAGGCTGTGTTCCTTGTTATTGATTCACTTGTTGCTGTTGTTGCTGTGCTTAAACAAACTTGCAACTTGCAACTGCAATTGTATTCATAAATAACGCTTGAATAATGTTTGCATTGCCCGTGTATATCTATAATATTATTTTCTGTGTATGTTCTCTTGCGGTCGCGTTCTCAAAAATTATTATCAATTGCCTCATGCACCGCCGCGGCAATAAACATGAAAAGGTGCACACATGAGGCACTTGAGGCACCACACCATGCCACACTTCACAGTTCCGTATGGGGTCCATAACGGTACGAGGCAAGCTCAACACAATTACAACTTGTTCATGCGGCAGTTTTTGGGGGCAGTCAAAGCATTAACAGGTTAGGCATTAACCCAACTGACGAAATCTAGTAATATAGTCATATATCATGGGTCAAGTTTTCAGGTCAAGGTAGACATCTGAAAATTGCCCCAGAACAAATGAATAAAGATTGAAAATTTGTTTATAAAATAGAGTATACAGATAAGTGAAATTATTTCAAAAGTTGTCATTTTTACAAATAAAATAAATTTGACTAAGAAAAAATCAAATTACTATCGGTAAATATTTAATAGAGCTATTTATGTTTTTGATGGTTTTGAATAAAAATTAAAGTGTCCAATTTAGACGAAGACTTAATTTAAAAAGTCAAATAATATTAAAAGTAATATCCCGCATGGAAATCTGAATAGTTATGGAAAAGTTATAGAGGTTAAAAATCGTTTATTTTTATAGATTTAGGAAAAAAGGAAGAAGGATTAAAATAAGTCCAATTTTTATTATACATATTAATTGCGACACCATGCTATGAAATTTATTGCATACAGCAAAATTGATGCGAATCGAATATGTGGAAATGTAAAGAGAGCAGGAGAATAATAATTACGATGTGCGAAATAAAAATTACATTAAATTCATCATAAACTATTTAATAATATAATAGCGAATTAAGTCGCTTAAATGCGATTTTCTAGTTTAATGATGTGATCAAGTAATGTGGCAGGATTGGCAAATGCGGTAACCGAATGTGGTGGCAATGGCATAAGGCACCCCACGGTCATGGGCGTATAAAAATGGATAATAAAACTCACACGTTGGCCGTAACGTCTGGCCATAACGGTTAACGGGCCTAAGAGGAGTCAGAGAGAAGGTCAAGGAAGACAGAAATGGACAACAGTTGCATTGGCGAGTCATTGATCATCGAGTGGGCATCCCACTGTCATGGTCACACAGAGAGAGAATAGCTAAGCTTTTTGGTGGGTCTGCCACGCTGTGTTTGTTGCATGCCACTTGGTTGGTTTGCAATGCGGCTTTGATTGACAGCAAACAAGCCAAATGCATTTCAATTAAACGCTAACCGCTACAAATATTTCCATTTGTGTGTGTTTGTGTTTGTGTTTGTGCTGCTGGTCAAGTGGAAGTTGCCACTGCCACTGTTGTTGCCACATTTTCGAGACAGACTTTGACTTTGGAATGAGAGGGAATAAAAAAAGAAGAGGAGAATACGCCTTTGCACAGTGGTACAAATGGTTAGACTAGCTGATGCTGATACAAAGGTATCTTTGAAGTAGCAAAGATGAAATCTAATTGATTTTCCCATGAGTATCTTGTAAATTATAAAAGTTTATTAGTATGCTACAAAATAACAAGTAAGAAAAACTATTACTTGACTAAATTTATACAACTTGCGAGAGTTCACAACTGTAGAAATCGTTAATGAAATATTTGTAGACTAAGAAAAATAATCCAATTCGATATTCGATATTCCACTGTGCTTTGGAGAGAACAATTCGCAGAGCGGTCAACTCATCAGTATGCTGTATAAATTAGAGCATCAAACGGCGCTTTGGCAACTCGGAACTGGTCTATACTGTTATTGGCCATCGAAACAGATGCATGGCCAGTATATCCAGCTAAATGTTGTGTGTGGTGTGTATTTTGTGTGTGTGTTTGAATCTTGCTTGCAGCTCAGTGAAGAGTTCAATGCGACGACGACTCTTTGCCACAAAACGCAAACGCAAACGCAAGTTGCAAGTTTGTTAGCCAGTTAAAGTTGCCAGTTGTTGCCACATGCCACATGCCGCAAGAGACAATCAATGGCAAAGCGATGTGCTCTGCACTTGTGCATATATTGTTGCTAAATTGATATCAATTTGCTTTAATGCCGTTGCCATTATGAGGACCATTATATTGTAAGGCTTGGTCAATGTTAAATAAAACACTTTATTAGTCCCCCCTGGTGTTTCTTATTGTTGTTGTTGTTGTTGTTACAGATTGTTGTTGCTGTTGTTGTTGCATGTGGTTGTTGCTGTTGTTGTTGAAGTCAACAGCCGTTGGCGCGTGTTACGTGCACTTGTTGCAATCTACATTTATTTGAGCACCATAAAACTCTATGGCCAACACCTTGTCTAAGACATCCAATAGCCCAATATACCCCACACTCCACTCTACCCTCTTTCCATCAACTCAACATCAACATCATCGACATCACCATCGACAATGTCTTGGCTTTAAATTTAAAGTTGGCTATCTAAAAGCCGTTAGATGCTTACAACTTGTTTAAGAACCTGTATTAAAAAAGTAATGCGACGAAAAAAGAAATTTAAATAATTCCCAAGCTTGTTTTTTATATTTTGTTATTAGTTTCTGTACAGGATTTATGTGCATGTATCCTCCTTCTTCCTCTTCCCCCTCACTTTCTAGATTGAGACATAATTCATTTGACACATAAATAAACAATTTCGTTATTTATGCGTTTTATAGAAGCGCAAAATTGCAGCGGAAGTTAACGAGTTTACGACTTGACAAGTTTTTGAATTCCTCCCTGCCTACTTACCTCCCTGGGTGGCAAGTTGATTGAACTCTATTTTATATGGCACATGGCACATTCATAAAAATATATCATCACATACTTGATGATGTTTTGTTATACGCTTCAAAAATTGTGAATAAATACATTTTTAACATGAATTTTTTTGTTGACATTTTCATTTTATTGTCAGTTAATGATGCTGATGATCTAATGGTTTCAGAGTCACGCTAAATTCCCAACCATCTAAAAATTACTATATAGAATGGGTTCATTGCACGCTTGTACTTTATTTATTTAACCCGGCATTGCCCGTGATCCACACAATTGTCAATCTCTAATGCCAAATTTAAATTTGATAATACATAAGAATCAAATATTAATACAATTTTTATCTAAAGTTTAATCTACTGTAACATAAATTAATTCAAATACAATATTTTCCAATTTTTCAATCAGAGAGCTGATTTTTCTGAAATAGTTAAATGCTGATTTATTTTGTGAATATAATAAAGCTAATCAAGTTACGCATAGTTACATTAATAAAAATACTTTCTCAATTTTTCACGTTCTGGGCATAGAATGTTTATGGCCGTATTATGTAACCATAATAAGGCATGGCAGTTAGAGGCATCGGACGTCGTACTGTCGAGGTGGATCCTGTCGTGCTGTTGAGCTCCCCCGTGTGGTTGGCGGGTAAAGTAGTTGACGGGTAGAATACCACCACAGTATGTAACCACTTGTCGTACAAGGCGACTAAAGGTACACCTGGATCACCCAGCGTCCTAGCCTGTCGGGGCTCAATGAGGAGGGAAAACCGAGCCATGGCAATTAGAGGCATCGGACGTCGTACTGTCGAGGTGGATCCCGTCGTGCTGTTGAGCTGCCCCCGTGTGGTTGGCGGGTAAAGTAGTTGACGGGTAGAATACCACCACAGTATGTAACCGCTTGTCGTACAAGGCGACTAAAGGTACATCTTGATCACCCAGCGTCCTAGCCTGTCGGGGCTGAATGGGGAGGAAAAACCGAGCCATGGCAATTAGAGGCATCGGACGTCGTACTTTCGAGGTGGATCCTGTTGTGCTGTTGAGCAGTGAGGAAGAAGCTGAGCAGGTGGATCCTGAGGTGAATGCCAACTTCATATATTTCCGCAGTTCCCACTACAGATTGGCCAAACAACCGTCACACGAAAACGACTTTTGACTTTACAAATAAACGCCTATGCAAATATCTTAAACTTGTTAAGTGTGTAGATTCAGTTTAGATTTTAGAAGCACTTGCACAATCAGTCTCACAAACCGTTCACAACAAAAAATCTACATATGATTACTTAACACACACAAGAAACAAAATTGAAAAAACCATTTAAAAGAAATAAAAACGAATGATAAAACCTTTAAAAAAAACCAAAGAAAACAATACCAAAAAAAAGCAGAAGAAAAACGCCGGCCACCCTTTAAATGCAGCCGACAAAATTAGTTAGCATCTACAAAGGTTATTATACCTAGCCTCTGCTTAAACCGTTTGGGAACTCTAAGTTAAAAATGTATCAAAAACAGTGCCTACTCGTATGCAACATTATTTTTGCCAGAATATTTGTGTCCTTTGTAATTTTCATTGTAGTCGTTTATCATCTAATTGTTCTATTTTGCCCTAATACATAACACCTTATTTGTAGGTTCCTAACAAATTATAATCATTTTGCTTAAATTATTTCGTTTTTCATCTACTTAATAAATTTAATAAAGCTGGCTGTCAACTCCATATAAAAATTGTAGAATACCCTGTGGAAGTTATGAACGCCACTCAAAAATTCTTCTAGTTATAATTATATTATTCTTCCACGGCAGAAGCAGCTGCTGCAGCAACAACAACATTATTCATAAGTTTTTAAAAGTTTCAGTTAATCGAATGAAGATCAAAAAAGTTGCATTTAATTTGTTTTCCAAACATTTTCATACCTTGAGGGTGGAATTAAGTATTTAATTACATCATAAATGGAATCTACTTGATTCTGAGTCAGATATTTTGGTATTTAGCTTATAGAGAACTGAGCCCAGTTAGTACGAGGGAGTAATCAATTGATGTTAGTAATTTGTAGCACATGTGGCAGCTTTAAGCCATTTAGTAATGCTAATAATAGACCTGGCCAAATGCTGATTGGTTGATTGGTTAAACAGTTAAATGGCTGCAATAGAAGCGTAAATATTGTAATTGGAATCCTGGATGGCCAATCAATTGGCACATGCTCGTAATCGTAGCATATAAGAAACACAGGCTCGCTTATGGACTTCACATTTCAATTCCAGTTAGAACAAGAGTTCTTGCTCTCGTTCTCGTTCTTCGGTTTGATTATCTACGGTTACCCACAGTTAAGTTTATGGCCAAAGGGGATCCTCAATCATATCTACGCTTGCTTAGCGGCTTCTTTTGGCGAATTTCAGCCAGAAATTTCTCGCAATCCTACCTCGTTTCTCTTCTCCTAGTACCAAACACGAAAAGTAACTCTATCTTGGCCAAAAGTATCTAACTTTATTCATGTTCCTACTCTGTTTGGTGAGCATTCAGGTTCTTTAACCTAACTGACATATGTAAGTTGAGCCTCTTACTCTTGTTACTCACTTGAACTATTTACGAGATCAGCAATGTCATTGATATATTCTACAATCTTGTCCGTATAATTGGGGCTGGTCAAATGGAAATAAAATTGGCTAGATCTATTTATATGATAAGTCTTATACATACCTGACTAGTGACTAGATTAGACAGTGTTTAGAGAGAGGCATTTTTACAAAAAGCATGCCATAAATCGAAACAAAAAGTGTTTGCGGAAAATCTTTAATATTTTTCATAAGGTATGATAGCATTCTTCTTTTTATTTATTGAATATTCGAGAATATACATATGTATATGTATATGAACGCTAGCTCAAGTTCCTTCTGACTTAAATAGACCCCAACTAACGTGGTCAACCAACACGCACTTAACCAATTGTGATTAAATGAAGTAGGGGCAACTGTTGCACCCACTGCATTTGCATGACATCGGGCCACGCCCTCAGCTCATTAAAGTGCAGCCGCGCCCACAGACACCACACACTCCGCACACACACACACACCCTATGGCGACAGGTGCAACATGCGAGTTGCAAAGAGCATAATATTTAAAATATTCTGCAATAGTTGATGACCGTTGATTGTTGATGGAGCCTCGAACTTATTCAGACGTGAAGCGCATTCACATTCACATTTCGATACAGACCGCGATTCACATTCAGTTTTTTGGTTGGCAGACAATAAAGATGCGGGAGCGGCAATCGTTTAACTAAAGTTGATGCCCTTCACAACTGGGAAAGGGTATTTAGTTGGACATGCGTGTGAGTCTGAGTCTGAGTATGAGCATCAGTATGAGTGTGAGTGTGAGTGTGTCCATGAATTCAAATACAAATTCAAGCAAATGCTATGAATACTACGCCCACAGGTGTCATTAGAGTTAACGTTCAATGTTCCATGCACATTGGGCCAGAACGGGGGCCGAATCGAGGCAGAACCTCGCACCTTGCCCCACAGATGCTTTCCAACCCCCAACACACCCAGTACACTCAGAAAAATAACAGTCCAATATTCAAATTAATTAGTTTTCAAAAATATGCAGTTTGTTTAAAATAATAATAAGCTCTCTTTGTCATAAATTTACGAAAAACATTTCTAAAACAATAACGAATAGTTTTTCTCTTCCACCTTTTTACTAAATAATTGTTTAGGATAGAAATTGTTTTGAGTGTATAATTATGAGTGTGTGTGTGTGTGTGTTGGGCTATTGTCAACTTTGGTCTGATGGAGTTTCGTGCTTTACTCTGAAACTGAACTGATTAACATTTGAATTGAAATTCACGTATTTAGAACTTTATGTTCTCTCTCTTTATTGTTGTTGTCTCCACATCTAATTAATTCCTCTTTCAATCCATTGTTGGTGGAGTTGTTGTCATGTTGCCATGGATTGGCACTGCTGCCCCCGCTAATGTTAATGGTAATCGTAATGGGGTAATGTACCGACCACCAATTCATCCAATCCAATTGCAGTCCAAAACAGACCACACTTTTCAAGTCTGTTGGCCATCAACTCATTCAGTTTGTCGCAAAATATTCTAACGATCGGTCAGGTTTTCGGATCCGGAGTTATCCACCCGGCGACATTACTATTCTACCTTCTATTACAAAAAGAAAATTATTGAGTGCTTAGTGCTATGAGCTGTGAATAAATTGTGAATTGTGATCCTCAATTACAGCAATTAAATACATTTAAAAGATCCTTTGCAATATCAATCAACGGTAAATTAAATTATAAAGTGTGAATAATTAATAAAAGTAATTAAGTGGTATCCTTCATATCCTGCTATCAATACAAAAGAAGTTGATCAATTATAATAATTTAACGAGTAATGTTTATAAGCTTATAACAGGAGTACATGAAAAGTACAAAAAGAGTGTATTATGTGTACTTCAGAAATAAGAAGATTATAAGTATAGTTTAAAAGGAGTGTTTAAAGTAGAGTGTAATATTGTGAAATTAATTATTTCTTTTAAAATTCAAATGTATTTATGACGTTATTGAAATTTTAATAATTTTACGTTTTGGAATAATTTAAAAATATTAATATCTAAATTATAAACTCTGAACTTATGCAATGTTTATAATTTTAATTGATCCTTATAATCCCTATAATCCTTATTCGCACAAGTGGGGCATTTTGTATTCCATGAACATAAATAATTTCACAATTTGCGAAAGTCGCAAAAACAAAGAATTGACATTTCCATGGTACAGCCGAACCCTTTGAGGTCAATGCGAGAAAGCTTAGTGAGTTTTTCTTTTTTTTCATTTTTTCACCATTTTTCTAACCAAACTTGATTTGTGCTATTGTGATTATTCTAAACATAAATAGCTTTTGTTGGACAATAAGCCGGAAGTAACATCCGGAGTTTTGGATCGATATGAGCAAAGCTACACGTAGCATTGTTGGATTTTAACTTTAATGATCCAAATTCACGTTACGCATTGTGAACATAATGTTGCGAGTATGAGTGGGAGTCCGAGTACTCATACTACACTCACAAATATTTAACTATTCATGTGAATTTTCCATTTCAATTCGGGGAAAGGGGGAGGCTGATATTTTGTCACTATTGAGGTCGGATTTGTCATATAATTTTGTTAGCTTATGAACTCATTTGATCATGTCGAATAGATATTTGTACTCATGTATGTGATCTTGTTTTAGTTTTTGTACCACAGTTGGAACACGCGATAGATACTTTTAATGCGGTGTTAATAATGCCGCGATAGAGTCTGGCAAAAGCGAAATCAGAAAGGGAGAACATGTTAGCCCAGTTGGGACTACGCATTGTACTATTGGCCACGTTGGCCAGTCTCAGCTTCACCCAGAGCTATGGTAAGTTAAAAAACCAAAAAATACCCAATAGATATATCCAGTATATAGTTATGATCACAGCTCAAACCACCTGTAAGAATGGATTGGGAAGAGTGCTCTATGAGCGTCTTCCTAACCAACAACTTCAGGGCTATGATGATGATGTAGTGCGAGATACAGCACCTCCATTCCGAGTGCTGGAGAAGTGCCAGGATTTATGTCTGAGAGATCGCACTGGGACCAATAATCTAGTGCGTACCTGCACCAGTTTTGACTTTCAGCCAGGCAGTCGAATTACCTCGTTTGGTGGCACCTCCGAGTACGAGGAATCACTTTGTTATCTGACCTCAGAGCAGGCTGGACCCGAGGGTATTGGCAGCTTGATGCTGGTGCCCAATAGCGTTCATTTCAACGAGATTTGTCTGACATGTGAGTGTGTGGGTGTTGACAGCACTTCTCGCATCTCTAGAATCTCTAGAATTCTCCGTTTTCAACTGTATCTCTTTCTCATTCGCTTTCTCAACTTCAGCTAGCCGCCCGGAGCGAGAGTGTCCCAGTCGACGTTATGTGTTTGAAAGGCATCCGCGAAAGAAATTGAAGCTGCCCATAAGCGACATCAAGGAGGTGAGTGGCCAGTCAAGTCTGATTGGGTTTGTAATTATGCCCGGTAGCCAGAGGGTAAAGAAGTATACGTACTTTGTGGCAATGTACTTATTTATATCGTTTACTGCGGTTACACTTAAACAAGTCTCTCACTGTCGAGCTCA
This sequence comes from Drosophila neotestacea, assembly GCA_035044365.1. NCBI lineage: Eukaryota > Metazoa > Arthropoda > Insecta > Diptera > Drosophilidae > Drosophila > Drosophila neotestacea. Next base: position 3,121,400 of record JAWNMD010000155.1, read on the forward strand.
CTCGACTGTAGTATTCTTATTTGTTATAATTGGGGAGTTGCCTTGATTCTTTCCAGATAACGGCCGCCAATCGTTCGGACTGTGAGGACAAGTGCTTGAATGAGTTTTCATTTGTATGTCGGTCCGCAAACTTTGATTCCACAATGCGCTCCTGCACTTTAAGCAGATTTACAAGACGCACACATCCGGAACTCATGGAGGATGATCCCAATTCGGACTATCTGGAGAATACGTGCTTGAATGGCAAGTCAACAAAGATAATTTAAAATGGGGAAAACGGGGAAAATCTTGAAATTACTTTCCCAATCAACTTTTAGCTGAGAGACGTTGCGATGGATTGGCCGTATTTGTGAAGGAGGAGAATAAACGCCTGGGCGGTCCCTTTGAAGTGGACATATTTAATAACATGACATTGGAGGAGTGCCAGACCATGTGTCTGCGTGCCGAGAAGTAATAAAAGATCCCACTCTCTCAGGTTCATTAGTCATAATCACAATTGTTTCAACATCACAGATATTTTTGCCGTTCTGTGGAGTTTGATGATCAAAGTAAACAGTGCATTCTGTCGGAGGAGGATTCCATTTCACAGAAGGATGACATTAGCATCAGTTCCAGTCCCACACATCATTTTTATGATCTTGTATGCCTCGATAATCGTAAGTGGCTACCGCAACTTAGCGCCTACCTCAATTGCACCACCAGCAGCACCACCACAGAGCACAGACCACAGACGAGACTTCAACAGAGGCAGATACAGCGTTAAGTGCACCATTAAACGCTGACTGCTCAAACTCAAACAGAGGAGGAGACTGAGACTGAGACTGAGATCAGTGTTGTCAATTTAGTCTTTTCCGTATGGTTCTATCCTTTTTAAACCTACCTTTAACAATTTCCAATTCTATAAAAAAAACCTATCCTGTTTTAGATTTTATACTAGTATAGAATCTGGGAAACTAACTTACTTTAGGATTGATTTAGCACATTTTAGCAAAGTATAGAATTTGCATTTGTTTCTAACAAAAAGATAAATTGTAGGATGCCATATATAAATACTTTGCCAATAATAATTTTATTTAATAGAATGAACTTTAAACAATGAACTGCTTATGTGCTTTTTTTACATGTATATATTCTGCAGGTATAGCAAATAAGAGGTAAGAGTTTAAAAAACATTGAGACCAAGAAAAGTTATCTAGGAGAACATCCGTAGAATAAAATATTTTTTAAATCCTTTTATTTCTGTTTTATGGAGTTCTTGGCATCACTGATTAAGATATTGACTGAGACAATGAAAGACACAGAGATTTCGACTTCGACTTCGACTGGGACTTTGTCGGACACAACGACAGTTAGATTACAGTGTACAACGGTTGCTTCTTCCCATTTTCCATTTTTCCCCATTACATTTATACCCATTCTCACATTGATTCCCGTTGCAGAACGCGCCAACGATTATCCAGATAACTCGGTTACCTCGCATCTCTTCTCAAGCGGTCGTCGTCCAGATACAGCATTCCAACGTTACCGCAACTCGCGACTTGGCGGCGAGTTTCATTCCGAGATCACGGGACGATCGTTGAGCGAGTGCCTCGATGAATGCCTTCGTCAGACGAGCTTCCAATGCAGGTGCGTGTCATCTTCTAGTAACACTTGTTATACCCTTTCAAAAGACATTATCATTTTGTAATCAAATATGTTACACTTTAATCCCGGCATGGCAGATCACTAAAATATACAAGTTCTCGATCAAAATGAAAGACAGTTTTGTTTCTAAGGATTTCTGATTTAATTTTATCAATTGAGTAACTAATAATTTTGTTGCATTATGACCAAATTTAAGTAATATCTGATCACTACTCATGTCTAGTTTACACTTTTTTGGAATGCTTTAATTTGTTCAAAAAGTTTTAAACACTACTTTTGTGAACGGTTACTTAATGTAAGCTTATTGTTAAAGTATTGTTAGAGTATCTAGACTTTGGCCTGCCGAGGTTAACTTGTCTTACTGGTTTTTCCTTTTTTTTTCATCTTACCAATTGACCAACCCACGAACCACTTTTATGATCGCCACTGATCTGATATCTCTTTCTGTTCTTGTTCTTGTTCTTGTTCTGTTTCTCTGTCTGTTTCTTTTACTGTTGCTGCTTCAATCGTGCAACAAATTGCAGGTCTGCAGTTTACAGCGATCGCTTTCGTACTTGTCGCCTCAGTCGGTACAATCAAAAGGATGGCATGCGCATTATTTACGATGCTGATTATGATTACTATGAGAATCTAATGTGTAAGTAAGCTGTTGCTGCTAATGGAGTGGTCCGTGATCCCTGTCTGTCTATGTCTTTTTCACTCTCCAGTAAATGTTGTGGGCGGTGGCGCCGATGGCGATGGTGGCCACAGTGGCAATGATCCCAAACGACCTGGTGATCAGTCAGGCAGCAACTGGAGACAGCCTAACAAGCATGATGATCGCTATGGACCGGGGTCAACAGGTGCTGGTGTGGGCGGACCTGGCTCCAGTCTAGGTCAACATGGAGGCGGTAGCAGCAATAGACTTCCACCTGGAGAAGGCATCGACTATGGAAGGCCTTACGATCGTTATCCGGATACGGCAGCCAACGAATATGGTAGATCATCTAGAGAATACTAATTGTTTACTACAAATTATTAATTTACAACGATATTTATTAAAGATCGTTATCCTTACGGCTATGGTGATCGTGATAGGGATCGTGATCGCGATCGTTATCCTCCAGATCGTTATGGTGGTGGCTCTCGCTATCCAGGTTCAGGTCCTGGTGCTATTGGCAGCGATGGCATGGGCATGGGTTATGGCAGACCCTACGATCGTTATCCAGATGAATATGGTAAGTAGCGCATGTCTCTTTTCAGTTCTTTAACCATTAATATCACCCGTTATTCATGTGATATCACTGATCAATACTGACAACTAATTAACTAATTAATTAACTAACCCAACGCGTCATGGCAACATCATAGATCGATACCCAATGGGTGTCAATGGCGACAGGGATCGTGATCGAGATCGTGATCGCTATCCGGAACGTTATCCACCAGATCGTTATGGAGACCGACGCTATCCGGATAGAGATCGGGAGCGGGACCGCGATCGTGATCGCGATCGTTTACCTTATCGTCCATTGCCTTATCCAGCCATCAATGATAACTCCCTGCCTAGTGATCTTCCTCATACGCGACCCTTTCCTATCGATGATGATGCTCCTTATAGACCCTATGGATATGGAGGAGTCGGAGTCGGAGGTGGAAGATACGGTGACAATCGCTATGACAATCGATATCCATCACGTTATCCACCAAGTCGAGATCCTGTTGGAGGTTATACTGGTCGTGATGCTCCAGACAGCATCTTTCCGGATAGACGCTATCGTCCCTCCTCCATGGATCCTCCACGTTATCCCTATGCACCTGATTCCCGTGCTCCTCCCGGACGTTATGATGATATTGTCCACAGTGCCCGTCGCCCAGAACCAGAATCCGCCAAACGATATCCGCCCGCTCCCCTTGCGCCCACTGGCAGTGCCAGCAAATATGCCTCGAATCCGAATCGGTTCCCAGTAGGTAACGATCGTTATCCTATCGACATCTACAAGTACGGTAATCGCCTGGGAGGTAGTGATCTTGGCAGACGTCCTGGTAAGTAGCACCCACTAATACAACTACCAGTTTAATACGACTACCCACAACTCTGATCACCACAAACAGAAAACGATCCACGATGTTATTATATAGATCACTGGTATTACCTTTCAACTGATCGCATGAACAAATAAAAACTAATAATCTTTGTTTTGTACGAGTTATTCTTATTCTCATTATAATGGATTTTAAATAAATAAATGGAGTTTAGTAGAGAAAATCATTCCACCTATTTTCCCCTGAATGTTTTTGGCATTTGATTGGTGAAGAAATAGGGCTGAGGAGTGAAATTGTTTATAAGAAATTCGGCCCATGAAAAGAAATGTACTTTTCCTATTTTCTATTCTGCTCTCCTAACTAAGAGTTTAGAATTTTCATATATTAAAGTTTATTGAGAGCTTACCTAGTAACAATGACTAAACTATTAAAGCTTTACAGCGTTTTACTTAAAGCTCATTTGTGGAAGTAAAGCTCTTTTGTAGTAAAGATTTTACAACAGAAAATGTTCTGGTCCAATTGCAATGAGATCTTTTACTGTAAAGCTGGATTAATACTATAATATTTGTAATATCAATGAAAAGCTTTCATCTTCTCCCATATTGTAGAATGCAATAGCATACTTTTGGATTCCGTAGTTCAAAACAAATCTGTTAAACAAATTGTGGGATAGATAAAATAAATAGTATCAACGAAAAAATTTCCATTCTCGCATAATTTAAGTTCCATATTTGTAAACGTTAAATAAAGTTAGTCAAAAATTTATTTGTGACTAAAAATTATAAATAGCTTCAATTAATTAATATATTATTCCCTCTGCTTGATCAGGTTTAGATCGCCCACCTCCATACTATGATTATGATTACGAGGAACGTTATGGCGATCGATATGCGCCTGGTCCGTATGATCGTGAGTATGATGGTCCACCGGGTCGAAGGCCCCCTCCAGGTGGCCCCTATGGACGTTACGACACACCATTCAATCGCCCCTACGGTGGTGGAGGAGGCGGTGGAAACAGTTTAGATGATCGTCCCATACCGCTACCTGGAATAGGTCTGGGTCTCTCACATCCGCCCACACCGTATGGTGGAGGGGGAGCTCATGTGGGACTCGGTGTAGGCGCTGGTCCACCGCGTCCTCCGATCACCCGCTGCGAGGAGAGTGACAACTTTAAACAGATTGCGGCCAGGCACAAAATGCGACGTCATTTTGTGAGACGGGCACTGATCGTGCCAAGTCTGATACAATGCGAACGGGAGTGCATCGAGAGTCGAGACTTTGTGTGCCGCAGCTTTAACTACAGGTTAGACCTGAAGATGGGCGATAAGTGGTGTAGCTAAGAATGCAATTGTGTATTCAATTTACAGAGACACCGCCTCCAGCTACGATGATCGAGACAGGGATCGCGATCGTGAACGGGAACGTGAGCGGGACCGAGAGTCGCCCAACTGTGAGCTGAGCGATAGAGATTCGCGGGAACTGGACATACACGATCCGGGATCGTTTGACGCCTCCAACTACGATTTCTATGAGCGCAGCATTGGACGCAGCGATGGCGAGTGCATGGATGGTAACTGATCTCAAAGATCTAAGCTGTTGTTCCCAATTGACAATTACTAATTGCCCTTTGCAGTTACCCAGACATGCAACGAGGAAGGCATGGAGTTCACCATTCGCACCCCGGAGGGTTTCCTTGGACGGATCTACACTTATGGCTTCTACGATCGGTGCTTTTTCCGCGGCAACGGCGGCACCGTCAACGTTCTGAGGATTAGTGGACCCCAAGGTTACCCCGACTGTGGAACACAACGCGTAAGTCATGACTCCACATTGACTAACTGGGCGACCGCATTAATCATCGATGTTTATCTTTTCTTATCTCCATAGTACGGTGATACGTTGACTAATATCGTGGTCGTGCAGTTTTCGGACAATGTACAAACAAGTCGCGATAAGAGATACAATCTCACCTGCATCTTTCGTGGCCCCGGTGAGGCGGTTGTCAGTTCTGGCTACATCGGAGCGGGGTAGGTGACATGTCGCATTTTATCTGAACATGATCATGCTTTCTGCTATTTTTTTATGATACTTGAACATATTCACAAAATTGATTATTCATTTCAAGTGGTTTAAAGCAGCTGACAAAAGAAATCTTGTGAATGTAATATATAATTAGAAAATATGATGATAACAACTCAATTCAATATGATGAATGAAATATCTATATTATAGATTTATATTGATTTTATTTATTATAAATTTATTATATATTAATTTATTGAAATACTATTACTATTATTATTTCAGCTCGGGAAGTCCCATTCCCATTGAGTATCTGCCAGCAGAGAACACACTCAGCTCCAAGGTGCGTCTAAGCATTCTTTACCAAGGTAGACCAACAACCACAATTGCTGTTGGAGATCCTCTGACATTCCGTTTGGAGGCACAAGATGGCTACAATCATGTCACGGATATATTTGCCACCAATGTGGTGGCCAGAGATCCCTACTCAGGGCGCAGCATTCAACTCATAGATCGCTTTGGTTGTCCTGTGGATCCTTATGTCTTCCCCGAGCTGGACAAGCTACGTGATGGCGACACTTTGGAAGCACGCTTCAATGCCTTTAAGATCCCCGAATCAAACTTCTTAGTCTTTGAGGCAACTGTACGTTCCTGCCGGGAAGGCTGTCAGCCGGCTTATTGTCCAGGTCCTGCAGGACGCCAGGAACCCTCCTTTGGAAGAAAACGAAGATCATTGAACATTACGGAGATTCCTGAAGCACAGGCTCTTGAAGGTGTTAATCAGTTAGATGCGGGCAACTCGGAGGAGGTGATAGTGGTAAACAGCACCACAGTGAGTGCCACATCAGGCGGTGGACAATTTAATGCCACACAGGAGAGAGAAAAGTCCAAGGAAGTCGAGGAACCCGAGCAAGTTCGAGAAATGATTGAGGTGAATAACGAGTTGAGGGAATTTTATTTCTAAAATATAATTTAAATACTTTTCAAGGTCTTTGAGACGCGAGAGGAAATTGAAAAGGAATCTTATCCACGCAAGTTGGTGGCACCTGTGGAAACGGTCTGCATGACTCCTTCGGAGTATCATGGTCTAATTACAGCCATTATCCTTTTGATGATACTGCTCTTTAGCATAACGTTGGTTGCTGGACTGGGCTACAGGTGAGTGGGGACTGTCACTAGCAGTCAAGAGCTCAGTGGAGACTGGTGATTCAATTTGTTCAGTCTTTACCCAGAAATTTTCATTAATTATAGTTACTTGTGAAGTATATTGAACTTTTAACTTGACTTTATTATTGTTTAAAGAAAATATGGAAATTAAAATCTTTTCTCTTAGACGCTATTGGAAGTCGATGTCGAAGAATCGTCTGGTGGATCGCAACTCGCCAATACATTCATTGGGACACTCGCATTCCTCAATACGAACCCACGAACGCTTTACAGAAATTGGGGCAGGTGGAGCTGGAGGTGGAAATGGAGGAGGTGTGTCAGGAGGAGGTGTTTGCAATCAAAGCACATCTAATCGCAGCTCGAACGGTTTTCGCACTAACATGTCCATGTTTGGCGGCTCATTACATAAGACTTTTGCCACAGGGTAAGCTAGTTGTACTCTAATGGAACCGGTCCACTTACTTACCCCGTCTACTGCTCTTTTCCTCATCTATTTCTGTAGGAACCTGGCTCGCATGTGTCAGCTGCCTGTTATAAATCCCATTCGCTCTGGTAATAATACTAATCACCAGTTTGAGGATCCTAGTGAGCCCATCTATACCGATCCCTCGTTGTTCGAACGCTCCAGGTGAGTTATCCTTTACTTTAAGAGTCCTTACACTCACTTTATACACTTCCTCTTGGCATATTCCTCTTTAGGCATCCCCCTGCCATTACAACAGTTCGCAATTGTAAATATATTTTGAAATATGTTCTTTTTATTTAATTAACATATTAGTTTAACCTAAGAGAGCACCTCTTAGAGAGGTCGGCAGATGCAGAGTCGCACCTTGTTGCATACACCATCACGTCCTCCAGCTGCTTGACACCTTGTGGTGCACCAATCACCTTGGAGTTCACAAACTCCTTTGAAGATTGGCATTTCATCCACAGCTAAAACAAGCCGACACAACAATTAATAAACTCTTTCACTACAATTTGTTTGTATAATCTAATCTAATTTCTGACTTACATGCATTCACGTTTGCTAACCCAATGAATAACAATAATAATGTAGCTAAGCTCAAGTATTTCATTTTGTTATAAACAAATCTCGACTTCAGACAGTTTCAGACTGAATCAACATTTCCAAGTCTGTCAGGTTTTATTGATAAGGCTTATCGGCTAATCGAATAATACTTGATTCTCTTCTAACACGAAAACTGCATGTCTCTTCAATGTTTCTACTTATACTGAGATTAATAAAAAATTGTTTCACATTGTTGATTAATTTACTATACATCACCCTCTCATTCTTATGCTCAATCTCATTTCCACTCTCGCTTCTCCTATCACAGATCGCTGCGAAGTCTGACCATGGTCGCCGAGTCGGAAGATAATCAAGAGGTTTAAAGTATGCACAAGAGAATTTTGCTCGTCTTCTTCTTGTGATTAGTTTGTAAATAATCTAAAGCTGTTCCGAAAGCCACCTAACAAGCTGCATACACTTCCCTATACAATGCTGACAATGATATTAACATATGTATGTGTATATCTATCAGTTTTTGGATACCTCTGTAATGGGTCTCAATCCAAAATCTATCCATATCCAATTAGATGTAAGACTTAAAACAGAAAAATCTATTAATATTAACAAGAAAATACATAGAGAACATATAAAAAAACACATAAAACATATTTGCAAAATGTCAACACACAATTATTTGTATACAACTAAGTTACAAAATGCAATAAAAGCTTAAACTTATCAATACAACGTTTGTTTATAATATCCTCTAAATAATTAAAAAGTCTTTTATTTTATTTCCTTATTTGGCTGAAATTCTTTCGTTCTCTTTCTCAGAAAACTAAACCCTTCTTTTGGATTGGTGTTTTTTTTGTAGGATATTTGCATAAGACAGTCACGTTTTACTCTAGGTCATTGATTAAGGGCTTATGTAAAGACCCTTTCAATAAATTTAATACAATATTCTGTAAGTTTCTTATAATTGAATGGAAGTGTTTGGAAACCCGTTTGTCTGGCGTCTGGGCCAAGAGTTCGTGCCGCTTTGCCCCAAAAAAAACTATGAACGTGTTTAAAGACGTACCAATTCTGGGCTCAAAATAAATATGTCGAAATATTTCTATGCGTAATTCTTGCCTACGTGTAAATACCAGTTAACTTAAAGTAAGACAAAAATAAAATAAGAAATAGATCTCGGTTACATGAATGGTTAATGCAATTGTAATTGAAGCTATCTAAATGGCTAGAAATAAAAGGCCTATATAATTTTTTTAAAATGTGCCTGTTAAAAGGTTTTTGAATACTATCATAGTTTTTTAAAAACTGAATCGATTTTTGAAACAGAAAGATCCTAATTTGTGCTCTAAATAAAAAAGAATGACCAGAAAAGAACACTTTCAAATTTATTCTGAGTTGATTTTTATTTTTTAAAGCCATAAACTTACAAGTATGTGGAAGTGGTATTGTAATGCGGCTTTTCATATCGGCCGAGTTGTGTTTTTATCTGTCCACATGGAAGCATTTGTCTTAATCAAAGCGCAATTCTAGTTCCGGTATCGGCATCGCCATCCACATTGCCATCGATCACGTCCAGAATAAGAATAAAAATAAAAACAAAAACAAAAATTACTCATGCGATGAGATGCTCTGCGATGTGGTTCTTGCTTTAGTTTTACCACAAAAAGAAAGCGTTAACAAAAATGCCGCAACGGAAGCTTACTTGAACCACAAGTATTGCCGTCTTTCTCTGGACCATGATATTTGGGGAGTTTCGCACATGGCCAAAAATTATAACGCGTTTCTTCTTCCGGTTCTCGACGCACGTGGGGAGCGCTCATGAATTGCCATAGACAAAAATGAGACAGTTTTTTAATATTATTATTTTTCCACTTGCCTCTGCAACTGCGACGCCGGCAGCGTGTAATTATTTCTTTCTTGTGCTTAAATCACGCATCAGCGCAATTGGCATTTAAATTATGCAACATTCTTGGATGCATCAAAGAGCATTTAAAACGCGAAGACATCGCTTCAAGTCACATTGACAATCGAACCGCGAAACCAAGCGCACCAAAGGACAAGGGATACAATTAAGAAAAAGGTCGAGCAACTAATGTTCACTCGGAGAAAAAGAAAAAGTGAAGTGAGAATTGATTCGAGTCAAGATTGAAAATTCAATCGAGTATTAAGTGTAAATCGAGTTGAGTGCCAAGTGTTGTTTAAAATGATGAACTGCTTCTGGCTGCTGGCCATTACTTTGGCTGTGGTCAACAGTCGACCAAGTGGATATGATCATGGAATGCCGCCACATCATTTGCTGCCCAATCCCTACTATCCTCAACCCTATTCCTATCCAGCACCAGCTCCCTATGGCTATGGCTATCAGACACGCCCACTGATCTGGAGTCCACCTGGCAGCTACTTTGACAACTCCTACGCCTTAAGGAGACCTCTACCAGGTGGTGGCAATCCCGTGGCAGTGGACTATGTAAGTCTAACATTAAAGTCTAACCGCCAATTAAAAGCAGTCTTATGTTCAGTTTTTCATTTATTCATTTATTTGTATTAAAAAGTTTTTAAAGTTTCTAAATATATACTTTGTCTTACAACATTTCAGAACAATCGCTGCTCTAGAAATTATCTAGGCATAAAACCGCATCCGGATCAGCAGCAATATTATTATGTCTGTCGTCCCAACTGTGTGATCTTCAGCAAGTGTCCAAACCTGGAGGTAATTCATAGTCAGGAAAATGCAAATTACGTCGCCATTAATCTGTAATTCTCAACAGAAATTCAACTCGAGCAGTGGAAAGTGCGTGCAGCGAGTGCGTCCTGATTATCCTATTACCTGTAAGAAAGAAGGACGTTTTTCATATGCCAACGACTGCAAAGTTTACTACATCTGCGATCAAAAAATGAATTATGAATGGCGTGCTTGTCCAATTGGAACAATTTTCTCACCCAACGCCCAAAAATGCATTCCCGGTGATGTGTGTCCCTCGACGGAGATCTCCAAGAATGGCAGCTATATTCCGGAGAACTGTGTGTCCAAGTTTCCAGAGTGCACAGAGGTGGGAACCTTCCGATCTCCTTCAGACTGTTCTTTATACTACACTTGTGTACTGCAAGAAAATGGAAACTATTTGCAGACACAATTCCAGTAAGTACCCTCAAAAATTCTTGACCTGAAATAGCTTTAAATTATTTCCCATATTTAGGGGAGGTTTTTTAATGCAATTCGCCCTTAAAAGAAATTATTTATCTATGAAAAATGTTATATTTTCCATATTTGAATATTTATAGAGTAAATTTTATTATAAGCCGATTTTCTTAAAAATATAACCGCTTCTTTCTCTCTCACTCTCCTATAGGTGTCCCGTCAATCACAGTTACGATCTGGAACGTAAGATTTGTCAACCAATCCGAGTTGTGAATACCCCGACCTATGTGGGAATTGGAGAAATTGCCTACGCTCCCATGACACCCTTCTATCCATACCTCCCACAACACGGCAATCCCGAGGCAGCATATGAGGAAGAATACTACGGAGTGCCAGAGGAAAAGGGAGTCAACTATGGTTATTCCTATGATAAGCCCGAGTCCCAGAGTCAAGTCAAGGAAAGTCCAGACTCGGAGGCCGTTGTTAATATAGTTATTATTAAAACAACTCCAAAACCATCAGAATCAACAAATTACGAATATAAGCAGTACATCTACCCCACCCAATCCTCATCCACTCAACCTCCAAAGCCCTCTTCAGAAAAGGTTAATCTTCAGGAAGCACCTAAAGGCGCACTTGTCTTTAGCAAGTCGGCTGAAAGCAGAGTTGTTATTATTCCCAAAACAACAACCACAACAACATCCCACCCATGTGAGCCAAAGACAACAACAACCACCACAACTACAACAACTGCAGAGCCAACAACAACATCTGCAATTGAAGCTTCCACAACGACAACAACAACAACTGCACAGCCAACAACATCTACTTCCAGTACAACGACAACAACTAGCCCTAAACCTACAACTACCCTCCCAACGACAACTACATCTACAACTACTTCACAACCAACAACAACACCTCCAACTACCACAACGACAACTACTACTCCTCCACCAACAACAATATCCACAACTAGCACAACAACTACTGCTCCTCCACCTACAACAACATCCACACCGACAACCGCAACACCCTCAACTAGCACAACCACAGGAGGTTCATCCCAGTCGACAACAACACTGACAACAGCTGGAAACACAATTCGAACCACAAGGCAATTGACAACGCAATCCACAACTCAAAAGCCAACAACAATATTCATAACCAAAACAACTCCCAAGGCAACTACAACATCCACAACTGAAGTTTCACCAACAACAACCACAACTTCAGCTCCTTCGACATCAACAACAACCACTACTCCGAAGCCAACAATAACTACCACAACGACGACGACGACAACTCCCAAGTCAACAACAACAACAACACTCACCCCTAGCTCAACAGTGTCAACAACGTCAGTGTCGCCGGTAACAATCGCATCGACAACTATTAGGCCAACAACAATATCTACAATTGGCACAAGTACAACAACTGCTAAACCAATAATAACATCTTCAACAACTCCCATTCCAACAACTTCCTCAACCACTACAACAACTCCCAGTCCAACAACAACAACAACCACGACTATTACAACAACGACGACAACTCCTAAGCCAACAATAACATCCACTGTTAGTACATCAACAATAACAACAACTCCCGAGCCAACAACAGCAACATCCACAACAACAACAACATCCATCCCCAGCTCATCAATATCAACAACTGTACCACCATCGACTTCAGGGTCACCAATAACAACAACAACGACAACTTCAAAGCCAACAACAACATCTACAACTATAACAACTCCCAAACCGAAACAAACATCCACAACTAAAGCACAGACAACAACTACAACCACAACGACAACCCCTCCAAAGCCAACAACAACTCCCACAACGACAACAACTACGCCTAAATCAACGACAACATCCACAACGACAACAACAACAGCCAACCCTAGCTCAACAACAAAACTGACAACAGTTGAAAGTACAATTCGCACGACAAGACAATCGACAACAACACCCTCAGTGTCACCAATAACAACAACGACAACAACTTCTGGAGAGAATACCACATTGATAACGAGTACAGAGCTGCCACCTTGTCCCACCTCAGGTAAGTGACATTAAACTAAGTTTTGAATACACATGCAACACTTGTCAAACTCGAATTACACTTAACCACTTAATTTACAGATACAAAAACACAATTCGCATGCACACCACAACAACAACTCCCACAACAGCAACAACTGCCTCAGCAACAGCAACCACAACAACAGCCACAACCACAAAAACAACAGCAACTACATTCACAGCAGCAGCAACAACAACCACAACCACAGAAACCAATACAACAGCAACAATCACAACAGCAACAACAACTCAAGCAAACCAACAACAATAACCAAACAGATCCAAAAACACACACTTCTTTAACGAAAACAAGTCAGAACCGTTTGCTTAGGGAAAGTGAAGCAGAATCTAAACTATTGGCCCACAATTTGGTTTCCAATGAGGGTAGTTTTGATTACGTCAACGATGAGCCCGCCCTGGAAACAGAAACGGATGTGGAAATAGAGAAAGAAACGGAAAGAGTATCTGATACTGTAAAGAGCACAACTGAGAAAATGACAACAGAAAATCCGCTGAAGAAACCTGCAACAATGTCGAGCATTTCAGCTGCTCACATTCTAAAGAAACTCTTCAAGGTTATCTCGACAACACCACCAGACACCACAACTAATCCTCCAGGTCCTAGAGTGACAATAGCCCAACTGGCCCGACATAATTTGGCCACCTCAAAGCCATTTATAGCACAGTCCTTAAGGCTATCGATCAAGCAATTGGCAACAAATGAAACTAGATCCGCAATCAAAGCAATTCCCAAAGAAAGTGAAGCACCCAGTCCAAGGGTGAGCATAGCCCAACTAGCCAGGCACAATCTGGCCACCTCAAAGCCATTCATAGCGCAGTCCTTGAGGCTATCAATCGAACAATTGGCCAAGAATGAAACTCAAGCTTTGCCCAAAGAAGCTGTGAGCGAATTTGAGGAAGATGGAGAAGATAATGTGAATGAAAGAAATGCCACTGTATCCATAGATAACTCTACTACAGTAAGGCCCACAATCCCTACAGTTGCAACAACCACAGAGAGGTTACAAAATATATTAAAGATTCCCTTGAAATTAATTGAAAGTACAACAGGAAGCACGATCAATCTGGCAAACACGACAGTCGGAATCAAAGATTCACTAGAAACCAGTTCTAGCATTCCTGTTCCTACTATAGTCAATGCGACCTCTATACAAAATAAGACAAGCCCTGTGGATTCTTCGGATAATTTTGTGGATTCCGACTATGCCAATGATGAGCCTACTTCTGATGATAAAATTCCACATACAACTCCAGACATGACTGCTCAAAAGAGTCTGTTGGTCAAGCTGCTAAGACAAAAGTTGACTAGAAGAGATCTGGCAATGCAGGAATTCCCTTCAACCACCTCTTCTCCCATTCGCACTACAATTAAACCCACAATTGGCACCACAACCCCAATCTCAAATGCAATTGATGGCCATAACTTGGCATATTATGATGATGACTACGAATATTCTAATGAAGGCAACATTAATCAGGATGCCTTAAAGCCACCACAAAATGGTGGTGCAACCGCCAAGCGACACTCCGTACATCCATCCATGATCGTTAACCCACAGAAGCCACGCAGTGTAAACAGCTTTGGGCCCAGTAGCAATGGGTTAACGAGTGTGGTCAAAATGCAACAAGTAGCTAAGAGTCTGCCATTTAAAGCAATCAATGAACCACTGCAACCGCAGAAACCACTGTCCAAAGCTGCATTTCTTAGACAAGCCTTGGATGTCAATGAGGTTAGCGAAAGATCAAAGCATAAATCAAGCAGGGAGGCAAACGAATTGGTAAATCACAGTACTACACTTCAAAAAATTCCACAGGCAAAATCCATCACGACAACAACAACTCCAATACAAACAAAAACCACAAAAACTACAACTACACACCAAGAGATCCTTACAGTCAATAGCAAACCTTGGCTGTTGGAATCACTGAATCAAAGCGTACATTTAGCACCAATCAACCCAGTGAAACAATCAAATCATTCAAGTCATTCAAATCATTCGTTATTAGCTGACACCACCACTGACTATACTACGGAAAATGTGCCCGAACTCATACTCAAGGTTTATGAGCCCCTCGATGTGAAGGTCGTCTTTTGTCCAAGATCCTGCGATGAAGATCACGATCATACATATGGTAAGTTCAACACCACATATTTAATACCCTTGCAGAGCAATGAATATTCCTGAAAAATATTCGAATTAACTCTGCAGGCGTATACAAAAAATAATAATAAGAATCCTATGAATAATATATAATTTCTTTATAAAGACCCAGATGATACTTATAAGCCATCAAATTGTACGAGCGGTTGTGATATTAAACATCAAACGCATCACGTGGCGGATGTTGCTTTTGTGCCACATAAACCAAGCGACACCATTGGCTTTGAGACGCTCAACAGAGCACTTTTACCGAGAAAGTCCGAAGAAGACTCTTAAACATGGCTATACAACATTACCTAAACGTATATTTAATAATCTAATCTAGTTCGAATTAAAATCATTGTATTTGTACACAGTTAAATAAACATTATAAATAAATTTCTTTTGTTTATCTATTAGCTTAGCTTTTGTATACTAAGTATACGACAATAAATCCATTTAAGATTAATTTATATAGTTAAAACGAAAGCATACTAAATACAAATTAATCTTATAAAAAATTATTGAATCAAGAATAAGTATTGTTGGGTGAATTTTTTCTTTGTCAAGATAATTACTTGACTAACTGTATATTGTTATAAACTTAAACGTTAACTGAAAGTTGTTGGTCAATATTGTTCATGACTAGCACAGATGGAAAGCGTTGAGTCTACAACTTTTCAAATGCCATGGTGGGATTTGACCAAGATTTCATTAATTCTATAAAAGCAAATAAATCAAAGAGTGATTGAACAAACTTATAAACTATCATTGCAATATTGTGTCAATGTAAATAAATATTAATATAGATGTATACAATATATACAAAAAACTGCTCCTTTTATAATACTTTTAGCTAATCATCAAAGAAGAGTATTTCCAATATTCTTTTCTGCACGTTTTTTCGACGATCCTTGTTCATCTTGAGGAGTTCCGTTGTGACCAGTTCCCCTAATAGATGCTCCGATGATCGCTGAACACTGGGAGGATTCGGTGGCGATTGAAATTTGCCAAAGTTTGTTGAATGTGAAGTTCCAGCTTGTTGTGGCAATTGTTGATAAAGTTGAAAGAGAAAGTCTGTATTTGATGGAAACATATTCTGATGTTGTTGTTGCTGCTGCTGTAGCTGCTGCTGCTGATTGCTGTTGCTGTTTGCATTGCCGTTGGTGTTGCTGTTGTTGCTAACATTTCCGTTCGTAGAACTTCGTTGCATGTTTACAGAATTGTTGTAGTGATTGTCGTGTTGCAACATTGTTTGTGGCGTCATTAAATCCGTGCTATTGTCATCCGAATCATCATCGCTATCATTAACGAAATGACTATTGGCACCATTGACCATGCCCCCATTATTGCTGGAATGTTGAGCACCATTTGAACTCAGTTGCACTCTTGGTTTCTTCGTATGAAAGTTGCTTGAGGAATGCAAATCGTCGTTGCTCTTGTGATTATACCCATGGGATAACACCTGCATATTGCTGGCAGCTCCAGCTACACTGGATGAGGAATGTACTGCTGACTGTTGACCCGATGGAGCTGGCTGCTCCTCCTGTACTCCATTCACACCAATGCCTGGAAGCGGTGATGAAAGTGGCGATTTCATTGAGGAAGACGTGGATGTTAATCCGCCAGTACTTCCACCCCCATTTTGTGCTGCATTCCCAGCCGCCGTATTGTCACGATAAGACTCTTGGTATCCCTGCGAGGAATCTGCCATCACTGCGGCCACAGCAGCCGCCTGTTGCTGTTGCATTTGTGAGTGTGAAATATGTTGCAGTTGCTGCGATGCCACGGCGGCTGCAAAGTCTCTAAAAATCTCCGCTTCAATCTTCACCTGTCCATTGACATTATCCAGAGCCGAGGCAGCTGCCGAGCTCAGTGCATTCATAGTGTGATTTTGATCAGACTGTTGATGTTGCTGGTAATGATGATTTTGGGACGCCCCTCCTCCAAAATGTGACATATTCTTGTGGGAACTATTTGACTTTGAATCCACATTATATTCGCTGTAGTTAGAGCTGTTGGCCGATTGTGGCGAGGTCAAAAAATTGGGCACATTGCGGTAGGACTTTCTAGGCTGTATGTGCTGATCAAGAAATTTCATTTTCTCTAGATATGGACGGGACAGGTGTTCATACACAGGTGGGTCGCCTTGCTTCCGTTGGGACACATATCGCTCGCGCAGGTATTTCCAACGCTTTTTACACGTTTCCACTATTAGAATATATTATTTTTCATTAATTTGCCAGCTGTTGCAATGTTTAATTTAAGCTCACCATCCGTGCGCAGCTTGAGAGCAATAAGTTGCCAAGCCTCGTCCTTGGTTTCGTACTTTCCACCGCTGGCGCTGCCATTTAGATAATACTTTTGGCGATTAAATATCACGCCGTGGTGAGCCACTTCATCAATTAACTGCTCGTCCATCATGTTGCACTTTTTTACGTTCTTCTGGTAAATTAAAACCAAATAAAAACAAAAAGTTTTCTGGCTCAAAAATTGTTTCGCCGAATTAGGGATGAGCCAAATTTACCTAATAGGGATGATATTTCCAGTGTTTGTATTGCCAACTACGCGAAAGTCTAATCTATCGTTGTGAAGCGACTATCGGCGGCACTTCTGAGTGATTTTCGGAAACACACCTTATTAGCGCCACCTATGGCCACAATTGGGAACTACAAAGCGCCGCCACCTGTCACATTGGGAACTATGAAGCGCCGCCACTGGTCACTTTTGGAACTACAAAACGCCAGCTGTATTTTACAACAACACTAACAACTTGACTTTCGACCAGAACGAGCGTCAAGTGCGCAATATTAAAATTGTTGAATAGAAATCGATGTAAACACATAAGTTTTAGGCCAAATTCCACGTAAAATGAAAGCGTAAAAGATTACGTTGCTGTGAACTAAATAAAACGAGAATCAAGCAATATATTTTTAGAAAAGTTAATGATATTGTGTTGTAATAATATATTGTGCATCATTTAAATAAACAGTTATAACTGTTAGGCTGAATATGTTCAAGTTAGCACAAAAGTTTTTACCGCAACAGCGGCTTTTTAGTGGATCAACAGTTCTACGTCGGATGATATCGACAAGCGATGAAGTAAAATCCGTAGATACAATTGGCGGATTGCCAACAGAGATTGTTAACGAACAGAAATTGAAAAAGACAACCAGGTAATTCCAGTTCTATTAGAATTCTAAGCTGATTTGTTTACACATTTGTTATTGGGCTCCCAACTTGATTTCCTATTGTTATTGGAAACACGGGTGGGGCAGTGACGAGAGAGAAAGTGTGCGGTCACGTAGGCCAAAAACAGCTGTTGCTGCAGCTTCTTGACAGAAACAGAGTTTCTTATGTATTCTATTGTTTTAGTTGTGTTTTTTTCCTATTTTCAGAACATTATCTACCCTGCAAAATCATTCAGTGCCCATAGCAGCCCGAGTCACGGTGTCAAAAGATGAAAGCCGCGATTTTATGTCTGTATTTCCTGGTGAGTTTCCAATTTGTTTTGCTATAATTAACATGATAATACTAACTCGACCCTGAACACTATGTCAGGCAATTGTTTTGACAAAGAAAAGAATTCACATACATATCTTATTTTGCAATAAAAATGCCTTATCTTGCTATTTATTTATTTTTAATTTCCTATTTTATTATAGTTTGCTTATGACGAGTTTAAATATATAAATAAATAAACAAATATGTTAATTTATTTCATTGTCAAAACAATTACCTGACAGAGTGAATATACCATATTAATAAAACTTACTCTCATTGTTATAGACGTAGTTCGTGACCTTACAAATGCAACAAAGGCTTATAATTGCAATGATGCTGCCAAATGGTTTGCTCAGGTCTTGCAATATAATGTTCCACGAGGCAAGAAGAATCGTGGTATATTGACGGTGCTTACCTATAAAAATCTGGTTTCGTCACAGGACTTGACACCTGAGAATATAAAGCTGGCCCAATACCTGGGTTGGTGTGTGGAAATGGTAGCTTTCAATTCATTATGTGTTATGTATAATGACTTTATCATATTCGTTTTATTATAGCTCCAAAGTTTCTTCATTATCTCAGACGACGTCATGGACAACAGCACGACTCGAAGGGGTCAGAAATGCTGGCATAAAGTGGAAAATGTTGGCCTCACAGCCATTAATGATTCCCTAATGATAGAAAATGCATTATACTCATTACTTAAACAACATTTTAGTCATTTGGATTGTTATGTTGCTTTAATGGAGCTATTCCACGAGATTGCATTCATAACAACCTGTGGACAGTCCTTGGATTTACTTAACTCAAATAAAAGTGTCTCGGACTTTACAATGGAAAATTACAAGGCAATTGTGGACAACAAAACTGCATACTATTCCTTCTACCTGCCCTTTGCGCTTGCCATGCATTTAGCCGGGTAATTAATAATTCAGAAAAAAAATGTTAAAAATTTCATCTTACTATTTCATTTAATTGCAGCTACAAAGATGCCGAGGCATTTAGACAATCCAAGACAATACTGCTCGAAATGGGTCACTTTTTCCAAGTGCAAGATGACTTTCTTGATTGTTTTGGCAATCCAGAGGTAACCGGCAAAATAGGCACCGATATACAGGACAACAAGTGCTCCTGGCTCGCTGTTGTAGCCATGCAACGTGCAAATGCTGAGCAAAAGCAAATTATGACAGACTGCTATGGACACAATGGTCTGTTAAGAGTATTTAAACTAGTTCTTACAGAGTTTACTAATCTCTCAATGTGTTTTTAGATCCGCTTAAAGTAGAGCGAGTTAAGGAGCTGTACAAGGAGCTTAGCTTGCCATCTACATATGCCATCTTTGAGGAAGAATCCTACAATATGATTAAAACCCACATCCAGCAAACATCTCGTGGTGTGCCACATCAAACCTTCTTACAGATTTTAAACAAAATCTATCAACGAGACTCGTAAACCTAACAAATCGCAATTGGTACATATACTTAACTAAGTAATATTGTAGTATGGTAATTAACTAAATTGTGTGCATGAATAATTTGGTGTGTTAATGAAGTATAATGGACATTTTTTACATTGTGGAAATTACACTTGTTCTCTTTTAATCAATCTTCATCATCTGTAAAATCAAAGGGTGCAAAGATCTTTCGAAATTCCTTCACATGAGCTGTCTCCTCCTCAGTCTCAAGCAGGCAGTCTTTCCAATTGACCTTCTCATCACAATTTAGCAAGTTCTCAGAACAGAAAACGTCCCTAAAGACACAATTTAATTTATTATTATTATATTAATTAAACTCAGTCAACTTACCTCGCAAAGTGTAATGGAAAATGTTTCATCTGCCGCGTCATTAATGTGCTATCGTCGGGAAGCTCTGCAAGAAAATAGGGTCCCATTTCAGGCAGCATTTTGGATGAGCTTAAAGCCGGCAAAGTTTCAAATTCCAAATTAAATTCCTCCGCTTTATCCTAGAAATAATAAGAATTAGATTAAAATTGGTAAAATATTAACACTAATATATTTCCCACTTCAAAGCTGTGTTTGATTTTCCAAGCGTATCCTTCCTCAAAAGCCAAAACATCTATAATTAGATGTGAGGTCTTGTAATGTCGCTCTGTGAAGCAAACAACTTGTCCTAGACTCTTGAACAGC
Source organism: Drosophila neotestacea (assembly GCA_035044365.1). NCBI lineage: Eukaryota > Metazoa > Arthropoda > Insecta > Diptera > Drosophilidae > Drosophila > Drosophila neotestacea. Next base: position 3,142,323 of record JAWNMD010000155.1, read on the forward strand.
TTCCGTAATGCAGACTTGAATTTATCCAATTCTTCCCAATCTTCGGAGCTTAGTTGAGCTGAGCAGGGTACATGTTTTGTAGAGAGTATCAGGACATGATGACTATTAATCGGTCCCTTGGCCATTGCTAGATAAAACCGCTCGCCCACTGTGATAATGAGATGTTTTTCCACTTTTTCCGATGATAAACAGAACCAACAATTATCTGAAAAGAGAAGTATCCGTCAGCTGAATGCGGATGAACAATTAATAGGGCTTACCCTGATCAATCTGCATTATTCTCGGACGTTTATCACGATTCCCTGCATCATTTCGCCGCTTTCGATTGCCGCTGGAATCCATGTCAAAAAAGAACTGTTGACTTTCCGACTGCAAAATAATTAAATGTGATTATAAACAAATGAGTATAAAGTGCTCTACAAATTACGGTTTCATTTTTTTTAACGACGCCGCTCATGTCCAAGCCGATGTAAGGACAAGGAATTTCATTTGTTGTCTTCTGCACAAGATCAAGCAAACGCGCCTTATCAACAGGTTTCAGGCTGAGCGCATAAATGTATTTGGCCTTCTCGTTATTCCCAACATCCGCCAAGGAGATGAATCGCGTGCAGAGCTCAAACTGTGTGGTCTCATCCTTTGGCATGCGAAACGGTTGACACTCGAAGTAAGTTCCATTGATGGCACAGAAATGATAGCGAGGTTTAATCTCGCGGCACAAAAACGATATCAGCTTGGAAGCCTTGTCCTATAATCAAAAATTATTAGGAAAAACAATAGAGCACAGAGATAACGTGCTTACATTCTCCTTCTCCTGCATGCCGTAGGGCCATTGGGATGTCAACAATACATCAACTCCTCTGTAATCCGTCGCACAGTTTTTTGAGATGAGACAGGAATTGCGTAGAGCTTGAATGTCGGCTTTGATAAACTCATGCTTTCCAGCTATATTTCCCGTAGCTTCCAGTCCACTTAAATAGGCGATTTTGACACCGCTGCTAAGCGTATAAACTCCACGTTTTCCCAGATAAGTAAGATTTGTGCAGACTTCTCCATCCTCCAGATTTTCAAAATACTTGTTGTCTTCCTCTTTGTTGGGGCCAAGGATATATGTGGGCACCGTTACTATGTAATGATACAGCTAGTTACGCTTTAACTGTATATATATTTGCATTATTTAACTTACTGTGCTTAAATCCATTTTTGTATGCAATTAATTCCTCGTTTTGTTTATCCGCGCCAAAAAAGTCGCCGACACAACACAAAATCTCAAATGGACCAGCTTTCTTGTTCACCTGCTCCACTCTGCTAAACAGCTGCTTAAATCTGCCACGCACATCTCCCACAATTAATCTGTATTTAATTAAATGTGTTTTTATTTTATGTTTATTTTGTTTATTTTTCTTACATTTTCGTGTTTGCATCCATTGCAGAAAACAGAGTTGTATCGAATGACCAGTATATAATCTAGTTCTTAAAGTCGGCAACATCATATGTGGCGGCGCTAACAAACAAAAGATGACGCCAAATGATGAAACATCCAATAGGAAATTATTCCAAAAAATATCCCTCAATCTCATGGTAAGTTTATAGCACAAAATATCCCTCAGCGTGCCCAGATGTAGGCAAATGTGCCTCTGGCCGTTAGTAGTTTAGCTAATTTAAATCTGCATTATCAAACTACAATAATCATAAACATGTGCTTACTCAAAGTATGTATTATTTCGATCAAATTTAAATTTGTACACCTTGAAAAAATGACAAAGTTATTGGCCGGGGTAATTGTGTTTCCTCTTATTCAGCTTAGCAATTGCTGTTTAATTGACCGAGTGATAAAATCCATTAGAAATCAAAACACATTCATACATAAGTGGACAGCGAAGCTTTAACCTTTTTCATAACGTCAACGATCGAAAATATGGTATTAGTTATGACATTGGCCCAAATGCTATCGGATTGCAACAATGAACCTGTGCAAAGCTATTTGTTATGCGTGGTTGACTCTATTAAGTACCTACTACTAGAGCTTAGCAGATGTTCTATTCAATATGATCTCGCATGGGAGAGTATATAAAAACAAGACTTTGTTTAAACTTTATTATTATTTTACTTGAACCGTCAACGTATAACATACAAGATTAAAAAATGTTGGCAACGCAAATACTTGTTACCTTTTTTGTGCTGGGAATTTCATATAATCCATTTGTTTTTGGTCAAACTATTGACTGTCAACGACCTCCTCGACTAGTGGTAAGTAGCTGTAAGTTATTAAAAATAATTAAATTTTTTTTAATCATATCAAATGCTTTAGGATCCGGCCACGTGTTGTCGGGATGGTGGCCGGGATCAAGTTGCCGAGAACTGCGCACGGCAAATTATGGGAACAGCAAATGGACAGGCAAATAATGCACCTCCCTCCTTGGAAGCAGCAACTGTAAGTCCATAATCCCAGTAAATTAAACTATACTTACCTAGATTACTCGTTTTTGCAGTGCTTAGCTGAATGCATATTGACCACTTCAAAATATAAGCAAGCGCCAAAGCAGTTAAACTTGGAAGCTATTCGGAACGACTTATCAATGAAATTTTCAAATGACTCTGCATATGTGGAAGCTATGACAGCTGCTTATACCAAGTGTGAACCACAATCCCAGCGTAGACTGGCGGCAATTCAGCAATTAAATCCCCAGCAACCCAAATGTAGTCCATTTGCGGCTATAGTACTCGGATGCACTTATATGGAATACTTTAAAAATTGCCCAGCTCATCGTTGGACACAAAACGCAGATTGTGCGCTTGCCAAGACTTTTGTTACTCAATGTGGTTTGGGTGCTTAAACATTTGAATTATAAAACTCTTATAACCGTTTTCGGTGTGTACATAATAAACCTTTTTTAAACATTGCAAATCGATAGTTGACTTTTGATATCGATAGGTTTCTTACCTTTTCAGTGTGTACATCATAAATGTTAATCGAACATTTGATATCGACATTGTTTTGCGGCCATTATTCAATTTGTATGTGAAATGCTACAGAAAAAAGTGTCTATTAAAAGTCTTAAAATAAACAAAATATGGCATTCGAAAATAAAATAAAAAGCTTTCGCACATGGGCTACTACCCTGGGCTGTCCACCAAGTGCTCTGCCTAGCGACGAAGCCCTCAGATCGTAAGTAATCAGCCTTAAAAACTGTTGTAAAAAACTATGAATTGCAATTTTTAGGATCCTTAAGTCGGGTCACAGCCAACTATTTATGCAACTCCAGTCTCGCATACATCCACGTCAGTATGTACGGGAAGTGCGGGAGAACCTGCTCATTACTAAAGTGGCTCAACACGAGGGAAAAGTCGTGCCAGTCTGTGAGCGCAGTTTTTTGCCAAGGGAATTGCAAATACATCTTAAAATGCAAGATCTCGATAAGAAGAAAGAAAAGGCACAACAAAACATGGCGGAGGCCAAGAAAGAAGTTGAAGAAAATGCCGCTGCCATCAAAACTAAAAGTAAGTGAATTATGCGAGGAATAGAATATTTAAATATATACATAATCTTTTAAACTCAGTGTAGCAAAGCAAACTCAAACATAAACAACATTCTGCGATCAATCATAATATTTATCGATTTGAAGAAGTGGTAAAGCGATACATATCGATAATACAAAATTGCCAAACTTCAGCGCGCACATTTGAAATTAAACGAAAATTTGCAATCATAAAATAAAATAAGTACATAAATAAATACACAAAATAAAGCAGTATATGTATATATTTCCAGATATTCAACTAATTAGCGCAAAGCACAAAAATGAACTGCACAGATCCCGACTTGATTTCCTAAAACTGAAGCTGGAGTCCTTGAATAAAATGTACGAGCAAGAGCTGCAAAACAAGGCTCGTATCCTGGCTACAATACCCGTCAAGATAAACAGCAGAAACGCAAGCGAGAAATTGGCAACCCAAGCAGTAAAACAAGCGCTGAAGGAGCTGGAAATCTTTTACAATACTAGTAATGCCGAGAGCAATAATCCTCACCAGCTCGCAGAGGCAAAGTCGCGTCTATGGTCACACATGAAAGAGATATTTGCCAACACACCAAATGTTCTGATCTTCAATGCCATCATGAAGATCAAGGATGAGCAACTTCAGTTCATGATGCAAATGAACAAGACTAATCCCACCTCAGATGGAACAGGCAGCGTTGCTTTATCCAAGCAACCATTAGACAAATTTAATGTAAAGCTGCTTAAAACCAAGGCAGATTTAATGAGTCTTGTGGCAAGTTATATCTCTACTCAGAACGAGGTTGCCCAGCTGGAGGAGCGGTATGTCACGATCTATGGCACATTTGTGGATGAGCTGCAAAAGAAAGTGAACAACTTCAATGGAATAAGCAGCCCTGAAGATGAAGAAAACAGCGAAGAAATAATCTCGGACTACATTCTTCAATATAATATGCATAATTTCTATAGGGCCCGCAATGATTTTCTCACCGAGCAAATTGAAAAGTTGCGTTTAGAACTGGAAACGAGCGGCAAACAGTTGGAAAATCACGAGATGCTGATCGCATCTATAAAGCAGATGTATTCAGAAATGAATACCTCCGTCAATCGCCTACAACAAGACGTGGTGCAGTTGTCGCAGATCAAAGAGAAAATACTCTACTCCAAAAATTTGCTAAAGAACTTGCTGGACGATATGAATCAAACAACAAAGACACAGCATTTAGTCAGCACAAAACTAAAGGGTAATATGTCATTAATGGGCATGGAAAGCTTCTGTCTGGCCAATGACAGTGTCTTCTCCAGTACTAAACTGGACATTGATGCCAATGCCACCGCCATGAATAACACACTTTGCCGCAGTTTCGATAATGCCACTCTAATGCCTGGTGGGTTTTCAGCTCAGGTGCCCTGTCATCTCCTCGAGCTCAATACTTTTGCTGATATGCCACTGGAAAAGATGAGTTGCGTTCCACGTTCCTGGTAAGTGTACTTTCTAAGTCGAATCTCTCTGGCTTCAGTTTTCATCTCCACTAATATTTGTTTTTATACATTTTACCCCAGCTCTCATTTGCTTTCGGCCAATCCGCTCATCGTGGAATCCCAGGAACTTGCTTCCACCATCCAACTGGCTCCAGGCCATCTGCTAACCCCCTTCGGCGCCCTACAGGAAGTACGTAAACGCATTTTGTGGGCGTCAGCAATTGCCGCACATTCGTCTGACTTGAAATTGAATTTGGAGCCGTTAATTGGTAAGCTCAAACTCAGACTCTGTCCGTTGTCACTTCTATTTCATTTCCGTTCTCTTCTTCACTCTCTCCACACACAGTTGATCCACACCATTTGAAAATGAAGGCACGTCGTCAGCATGATGAGATTGTCCAGTATCTGGACAACATAGAGGCATTGGGCGTTAAAACGCAGCATCGGTTGCAAAAGGCCAAACGCATTTATCAGTTCATATTGGATAATCCTCTGTCAAAATATGTGCCGCCTAAGAAGAGTTTCAATAACGCTTCCTACGCGGACTACGAATCCGAGTTTAACTTGTATTATCGTATTGCCACTGCCGGCGGTTCCATTAAGCCATCAAAGTAATATTTAATTATTTCCCAACTAAACCAGACAGTAAAACTGTGTTTCTGAAATTATTGAATAAAATTAATGCATTTTTGGATTTTAAAATGTAGTCGTTTTTTATTACAAAGTCGAATTGTTTATAAATTATTTACACCCACAAAAAAATGGGTTTAAATTGTTATTCAAAAGTATTAAATTCTAACGATTTGTTGTTAAATTTCGTTTCGTTCGTAATTTTATTTATCTTTGTCTCGAATTGTAATTGTAAATTGACAGATATATATATAGATACTATTTCAACTTAATTACATTGCAGCACGAAAATACTTTATTATTTATTTAATAAAAAATAAAATATCCTCATTAATTATCATGTAAAGCGGAATGATCTTAGCTTTGTGATGTATTTTTATGATGTACTCGAGAGCGAGAATATATATAGTATATAGTCATTGTCTTAAAAAATTATTTAAAAATATACAGATTAGAAAAAGAATGTATTTAACGGACGGGACACGAATTGAGATTAGAGGTGAGAGGTTAAGCTGAGAGGCTATCAGAAAGTGATTCATTAAACTTAGTATACTTAACTTAACATATATAAGGTTGGACGTTTGTAAATTGGAAAACAATAAGTAGAACAAGAACTTAAAATAAGATTTGCTGATCAAAGAAATATTTTCAAATATTGCGACACGTTACAGTTACAGTTGTTGTTGTCTACAGTTTGTTGTCTATTAATGTGAATCTATATACGCTATATTTATATGTATATGTATGTACAGTAGGTCAAGTAATTGATTTCCCAAAGTAAATTATTCACACAGTTATGTATTTTAAAAATAGTTAAAACAAAACCAACTTTTTCTGATGAATTCTTTTATCAAACAAGGAATATGATATTTCCTCCAATATTAAAAGTGTAAAAGTATAAAAAGATACAAAATAAAATATTATTCGTTTTTTTAAAGAAATGTTATGTGAATTTTGTTGCCTCATCAAATCAATTACTTGACTAACTGTACATATATTCGAGAGCTGTTTGATGGGTTTTGAGTTTTGGATTAGATATGGAGCTTCGTCATGGTGGGTTGGCCTAATTAATTGGCTTATCTGGCGAAAAGCAGCGCCATCAAAATGCCGATCAAGGCCAGGGAGGAGACGGAGGCAGCAATATGTTCGGCCCCACCATAATACGCCTGTCCACAGGCTGGCGGGCAGACGGGCACGATAGTCTCAAAGAGATTGACACGCGCCTCAGCATCGCCAAAACGATTTGTGGCCTTGCACACATAATCGCCATATTGACGCTTCTCAATTGTGATCACACGCAACGTGGAATCGGTGTATTCATCGGCGGTGGCAAAATGAGAGACAACATAATGCTGATTGTTGGACAACTGGATGTCATCCTTGGTCCACACAATTGCTGGTGGTGGATACGCCTCAATGTGGCACTCCAGATCCATGTCATACTGCAACGCTTGTCCCAAACGTGGACGTGGCACGGTGATAACTGGTGCAAATTCCACTTCCACATTGATGTTGCGACGATCTCCCTTGCTAACGCCGTTATCTGCCACACAGTAGTATGTGCCACGATCCTCCTTCTTCACCGATTTGATGCGCAGTATATTACCCACGTAGGTGGCACTATCTGCAAAATATAATCAGAAAGAAACAGTTCATTAAAAACGTGTCGAGTATCAATAGAGTTTAAGCGTTTCGCCTTTTGTGTTTGTGCAGTCAAATCTGATTTTAATGAGCCGGCTGCTGCTGCTTTTGCCCAGTTTCCCCATTTCCCACTTCCCACTTCCCATTTTCCTACCCAGTTTACTCAGTTGCGGGTGACCTTTTAATTGTCTATAGAGAGCGTAGAGTGGCTTTAACAATGGCAACGTTAATGACCTCGTAACAAGCAAACCATTTAGCCACACTGCGAGCTCTGATCTAAGCAAACTGTTATATACCCTTGCTAAAGGTATTATAGTTTAGTCACCAAAAATGTAACCTATTAAAGGAAGTGCTTTTAACATATATGTAGAAGCAGTTGACAAAGATATGAGTTAACAATTAAAACTACAAGTTTAATTGTGATTTCATTCGTTTGTTTTATTATTTGGATACATTTGAATATCTTCGAATGTATAAACAGGGCATCAACTTTTCGGCGTGTCAAACTTAACTTTTTCTTCTTTTCGCAACTAATTTTAAAAGCATATTCCCAACTGTGAGGGGGAGCCTGAAGGGGAGGAGTGTTGCATCAAGCAACTGAAGCGTAAACCTGAATGGGAATGCGAATGGGAATCCGAATGCAAAAGGTGCTTCAGTTCATAACCGGAAGTTGCCGCAGTAAGTTGCAATGACTGCAAAACGAGTGCACATATTCCAATCTTTCCTCTCTCTCTCTCTTACTCTATTTATCACTATGTCTTTTCTTTCATATTTGTAGCTTTGGGCTCTTCAAACATTTGCCAAAACAATTCAGGCTTAAACAATTGACATGAACTACGAGTAAGGAGCGTTGACCAGAGCCACACACACGGAAATGCTCGGAAATTTGAGTTCATGCAAAATGCATTCAATATGCGGGTGTACGGGGGGGGAGGAGTATGAAACTCGGTGTATGTTCATTCAGTTGAAACATTTCAAATTAATTGCGCCTGGGAATCGAAGTAAACGCATTTGATTAAATTTTGAATTGACAGACACGAGGAATGGGTTAAGAGCACGGTCGGAGCAAACACAACATTCGTTGCTCGACAAAACAATAAAGTGAGAAATTGCATTGCTCGACAATTTTTGGACTTGACAAGCTGTTACTTCAATTGAAATACTTTAGTTGATGATGCGGGCAACGCAACAAATTCATTTCAATATTAAGAAGAGTGACACGACATTAGAGACTTGTCGGAATGAATGTATATATGTTTGTGTATATAATACATGCTGGCTTTGTTTAATTAGCCAGAAATATGAATCACTTTAGCCCGGCTTATTATTTGCGTACGCAGTTATCTAAGCTTTGAACACTGCTGGCGGTACAGGGATATTATAAACTACAGATAGTGTATATAACCCTAAAAAGAAGAAATATTCTAGAATAACATTATTGACAGAGCCTTTAAATCTCAATTCAGGCATAATTTGGACGACAGTTAAAGTCGAGAAAAGAGAGAAACACGTTAAATAGGAATTGAGTGAGGAATCAGCCTGTCCCGATCTGCCCTAAAAGCTACATATTTATACAGAATACAGAAGTTATTAGAAACATGTGAGAATGATATAAGATACAATTTAAATACAGTGTGTAACTGTAGGAAGATCAAAGATGATTGTTTGTTTCCATTATGGCTGATACAGAGTACCACACTGTCGAGTAGACTCAATTGTAGAGTTTAGACTTGTTTACGTTATTGTTCAGTTCGGATCGTGTCACTAGAAGCGGGTTAAGTGCAGCAGCGTGACAGGTACAGGTAGAGAAAGGAGTAGAGAGGAGAAGAGTAGAGAAGAGAGAAATAGAGTTGGAAGTTGAGGCAGAACGAGTTGCACGTACATAACAAATGTACCATTATTCAGAGTGACAAATTGTACAGTCAAGCTGAGTGTTTGACGGATGATGTGTGTTGTTTGTGGCATGAAATGATATGCAGGTCAGATCAGGGCAAACATTTGCCGTTCGTTGGCTGCGTTTAATTGGGGCGTGGCATAATGGCAAATAAAAACGAAACAAGAAATAAAGAAAAAAAAAACACTTTAATTACTTATTAAATATGCAATGACAATCTACAGTTTTCCCCTCTTCTCTCTTCAGTCTCTGTCCCGAATTTAGATTGCCTCAACTCGTTGCGTAGGCATGTTTATAATTAAAGTCAAGACATGAGTTATGCTACAAGAGTCTGCTTAAAATTTATTAACCAACTAAAATTTGAAGATCAACCCCAAAAGAAAGAAAGAAGGAACAATCAATAGTTTATAGATGCTTGTTTTCTTCAATTTCAACTTCAACTTCAACTCATTAGCAATTGTTTCAGTTACAGCTCATATATCAAGTCAAGTCAAAAACTAGACCTTTGAGTTGATTCCCTAATGGGTGCAGTTTCATTTATCAAGACAAAACAAGACTGGAGTATAAACAAAGTCAAGCACCCTTTAATTTTATAGATATTACCGACTATACCCGACTATTGACTTGGATAATAACACGTATTTGCGATACTCGTATTATGACAAATTGAGAACAAGAACTGACACCATCAAATTAATGAGAAAATGTTGAGTGCCCGCATCAGAGAGAGATAGAGATATTGCAAGAGAAAGAGAGGGAGAGGCAGCAGGAAATGCTGCACAGAGTCGTGTCTCTTTCAGTTCTACAAGCTGCAAGTCTAAATGCTGCGTTGTAATTTCAGTTACTAATGAGAGAATTAAAAACACTTTGCAACGCCAGGATGACGTGCCGGAAAATCTGCTGCATTTCCAACTAATGAAAGAAAAACACACGCACACACAAAGAACCAAAGAGATAGAGAGAGAGACACAGACACAAACACAGAGAGGGAGATGGAGATGATGGTAATGAAAAATCAGACAGTGAAGCATTTGTTTAAGCCAGGCCAACAAAGACGTCCCTTTGGGCCAGCGAGATAAATTGTCAGTTAAAGGTAGAAGAAACTCCAGCAAAGAAAAGCAAAGGAAAATTGTGCAAGGTGCAAGGGCAAGGTGAGAAGATGATGATGATGATGAAGTAAAAGCTGAAATGGATACGAAGAAACCTTTTGACGCTGCCTTATCATCACACAGGTAACTCTGAAACTCTGAAATGTTCCAGGTAGTTTTTTATGAACTCAGAAAGGATGCGAAATGTAACAAGGCCTCTTTGTACTTACAACATTCTTCACTGCCTGCCAGCTCAAAATGCCGACTCAGAGGAAATGCATTCAAAAGTGCGAGGGTGATGAAAAAAGGGAAAGGGAAAGGGAGAGAGAATGTGGCAGGTTCACTGGGTTCACCTGGCGGCATGTGGCAAGTTCACTGCTGCACATTGCGTTTCTCCAGACGCTTGAATGACTTTCAGCGACCCGTCAAAAAACGGTCCAAGCTGTTGAGTTTTTGAGCCATATTTTATGAGCCTAAAAACCTGAACCCTCCACCTCTCTCACCTGTACTCCTCCTACACAGTATTTTGTAGACCCTATACTTTAAGAGTAAAGTGTATATTAAGTTTGTCAAAGACTACAAGAGCAAGACCCACCAAATTTTGCATGTAAGTTCCTGCATATCCTAGGTCCATCGATTTGGGCTAAGAGCCTTGCCACGACCAAGGATATGCCAATTTTGTTTTCTACAGAATAGGTACAGGGTCTCTTACAGTCAAGCTCTTTTCACTGCTACCTTTTCTACTAGTTTTCTATATTGTTTACCGCTAACGTTTATTTTTGTTTAATTTTGGAATGCGCGCTGGCATGGAAAATTTGTGACAAGTTGCTGGGAAACTGAAGGGTTGCTCTTCCTCCTCCTCCTCCTTTTTTGCTCGTGACTTTTTTGGGAAACTAACGTAGTATTTAAATGCCGCCATTTTGGGATCAGTCTTCGTCCGCCGTAAACAACCACCGTTAAACGGCTTTACGTCCTCGCAACATGGAAATTAAATGGCATGCAAAAATTTTGAAATATCCATCTGCACCAATCAGGACTCTAGATATAAACGAGGGGGGAAACTTTTTTGTGAAAGTGAGAGGAAACTTCCCTTGCGGACACGTCGATGTGGGAACAACGTGTGTGCCAAAAAAACAGAAAACAGGAAAAAGGAAAGCTAAATAAATAACGGTAGAGTGTCTACACTTCCCTGCTTTACACTCTCTCCCTTTATTATTCCTATTACCATTGCAATATCGTTTCCTTTGCCTGCCTGTGGCCATATTTGTTTTTCCCTTTCAATTTCCTGCAATTTCTTTTCTTCTTTCTCCATTTTCTTGTTTTTTTTTGGCAAATGAAGTTACCGTTGGAAAAGCAACGCAAGACAAGTTGCATTCAACGGTCTCTTCAAATGTCAACGATTCGGTTTGTTTTTGATTCGGAACGGTTCAAAGAACCTACACTCGAAGAAACTTACAATCTAAAAGCCCGGAAAAATGATATACATTTTTATCCAACAATTTATAGTCATATTTCTCAAAATGGGATATTGCCTAATCGTAATAAATATAATACAATTTGAGCATTAAAAACTTGTTTTTCTTAAATTTAGGCGGAGTTCTTTAAATTTTGAACACATTTCTAAACTGTAGGAAAACTTTTTACGAGTGTATGAACTGACTCTGCGCGTTTTCATGTGGAAATTATGAATGTTAATGCACCACGACAACAACCACGTGTGACTCATCATAATCAAAGCAACGTCATTATGGTCTTCATCATAATCATCATCATCATGATAGGTTGACAAACGGGTGCGCTTTTAATAACGTTTCATATTATTTGCGCCCGTTGCACACTTCCAGACCTAGAACCAGAAAACAGACCCAGACTGGGACCCAAACCATTTCCACATCCATACCGATTCCCATTCCCTATATCATTCTGGTTCCCCGGGTTTCACTTGAGCTTCAGGCACAACTCTCTCTCTCTCTCTCTCTCCTTCTCCATTTCTCTCTCAGTTTTTCTTTTTACTCTCTTTCTTTTAGCTGGGCAACAGCTTGCGAAAATCCAATTAAAAAGTGCGCACTATTTGTTTGCCTCGAATGCAATTTTCACTTTTTTTGAAACAAGTTTCTAAACCAATTTTTCAATTTTGACAAGCTTTGATTTATTTGGCTTCCTGTGTGAAATATTCTCTATAGTGGATAGTGTTAGCTGTAGAAGTTTTACCCAATTCCGGAAACTGTTTCTTACTTTGATTTCTTAGCAAGAAGTTTATCTGAGTCTATTTCAATAAAATTAGAATTTCAGAACTAAAAGATGTATTAATGTTGTTGCAATTTTATTGGGTGCTAGAAATGGTGTACTGTTAATTTATACTTAAGGAAAATTTTTGCAGTCTTTTGTAATGATTTCTAAATATTTCTTTCGAGTCTTCAGCTTTGTTAGAAAGAAATTCTAGTTTAGCAGCCATTTTAAAAGTTGAGTTACTTTAGCATAGTCAGCATAAACCTTCCATTTGATATTTATACCTTCTGATTGTAAGATGTCAGCAGGAAGACATGGACTGTGTGTTTCTCTATGCATCGTCATCTTCATCTCACTTCATCTTCATCAACATCATTCACTCTCTGTTGTTTTTGTAAAAATTGCATGCCTGTGCAAATTTGTCGCTTCTTCCTGTTTTGTCACCCGAAACTCATCAAGCAACATCAACATTATGAGGAGAGTGTGTGTTGTTGTTGTCACTGCTGTTGTTGTTGTCGCTGCACACACATATCGAGCATATAACAAGCTCTTGAGACATGTGAATGCACCCACTTTGGTGGCTAACGCATCAACCTTCAACAACCGCAACCCACAATGAAAAACACCCTTCCGCAGGCAGGCAAGAATTCACCACTCCCCCGTCTACAGAACATTTCCTTGACTCGACTCGACGAAGCGACAGACTTTGTTGTTGACTTTTGAAAAGTGATTTCTTCGAGTAGAGCATATTATAGCTACCCATAAGTATGTGGCCTGCCTGACTGCCTGACTCTCTGGCATGCCATTTATTGGATTGAGTTTAACTATACACACACTCACTAAAGAACCGCCCCCAAAGAGGCTTTTACAAAAGGCAAGTCAATTGAGTTTTTTTCGGAAAATGTCGTCTCGTAATTGAATTCCGTTCCCAGACTTTATCATCATCAGTTCAACAAAAATCTCAAGAACCCACTATTATTAAAATGGCAATTATACAACACCCCGAAAAGAATCGTAGAATACTCGCAGAATAATAAATCTGACAAGCATCGGCCTAAACAAATATTGTCAAATCCTGAAAACAAACAGCAAATGGAACCACAGTGAGAGTTCCAACCTGGATAAGGCTTAAAAAGCCGGTCTATGACGTCTACACGACGTGGAAAGTGCTATATAAATAATCAAATTGCTGGAAATACGTGAATTTGGTGTGATAAGCGAGTTGCACAATAACCAAAGAGTCCTACATAAATATTCGTATATGTAAGCCGGGGTTTACCTCAACTAAGAGGGGAAAAAAGGTTACAAAGAACGTTTCCAAATATGCGTAAATCCTGTGAAAGACTCACAAAATGGCGTCCATCTAAATGAAGACGAAAGAAACTAATTTTCGTGTGGTCAGTTGGTATTATTTTATGGGAGAGTAAATATTGATTTACATATTGCATTTCACGAATAAACTGATAAGTTTATAGATTGTTCGAGCCTTTCAAAGAAGACTCTTTCTTTAGAAGAATTTCACCTCTAATTTCGATCATAAGTTTTTTCCCTTTTCCGACACAAAGTACACTTTTCAAGTTATTCTCCCAAATCTTTAGTTTTATAGAAGTACTCAAGCTAAAGGTTCAACTTACTTTTAATGCTGGGTTTGGAAATTTTGTGGCATAAACCAAATAGTATACCCCTGAGGAGGAATCTAAAGGGGGATGAGCCTTAATAAAAGCCGTGCAATTAACTAACAAGTTAGTCGTTTTACAGGCAATGTCAAAAAAAAGGGTTACAAGAGAAAGAAGAAGAGGAGAGCGGTCAGTTGAAGTCTCTTTCTCTGTCTCTGTCTTCTGTTGCTGTCTCTGTCCAAGACCAAGTTGCAGAGTTGTTGGCCGCTTTGTCATGTGGTCGTTGCCCCAGCAACCAACATTTATAAACAAGTTTTTCAGTACGTCATCGTAGTAGTTGTTGTGGTTGTTGCTTCATTGTTGTTTCTTTTGAGTTTGCAACTAGAACAGCATAAACCATAATGCATAAAACACAAGAGAGAACTAGCAGGAAATGCTACAGATGATAGAAATAGACTCTAAGAGACCCTGTATATACCCTTTGTAATCATATGTGCCAAGTTGAATGTCTCTAGCTCTTAAAAAGGCAGCATATTTTTTTGACAAACATAATAGACCCTGTGTTCTTATTAAGTACAGGGATTAAAAGACAAGCACACACACATACTATGCAACTTTGTTGTGCTCATATTCATTTCCTTTTTGGGGAAAGGGGGCGTCGGGAACAGGAATTATGCTTGCATATGCAATAATAAAACATAAATCGTGCCCCTTTCCTTCATTTCGATGCGTGCAAAACATAATTACATGCAAATATTTGGACAACTCTGAAGTAGCTCATCCAACAAATTCAATTCCTTCCAAAAAGGGAGGGAATTAACTTTCATGTTTGTTGTTGTTGTTCGGTAACAACTAATTTTGACCACGCCCCGTTGAGATTTCAAGTGTCGCATCAATTGCGCATCGAAATTTTTAAGCGTAAATTTCATAAAATCAAAATAATGTTGTACATCAAATGGAAAATTTACATATTTCACCCTTGAGCTAGTTAGGGAAACTTCAAGTTCAATATTTGACGATGGTAAACTCCAAAATTGCATTTGTATTTCATTACGAAATTGGAGTACTCCAGATGCTACTTGAGTCTGAGTTTATTTATAATTTGCATAAACGTTTTTACGCTTAAGTAGCTCCGTTTACACTTCCCAAAACAAGGGGTTCAAACTCAGGGATGTTCTTGCCTATATCGAGGGGGATGGGGAGGGGGAGAGAGACAGAAATGTGATCATTTACATAGGAGAATACTCATATCTGATCTTTAGACCCACCATTGATGCCCTCAACATAATAGTCCAATTAGTGTCAATTGGCGATGCCAACAAATACAAATGTTGTTTATTCAAGCGAATTACTCTCCGATCTTATCGCTCGATTAGGATCTAAACTGCCGGATATCTTTGAGTCTTTGAGTCTTTGAGTCTGTTGTCGATTCGAGTACCCATTATTTGTTATTCCATGCGATAGATGTTTTTTATGGCGCCGATGTTCGCAGATGCTTCCTGTCAGAGATCATAACAAAACATATTGCAAAATACCCTTACTTTCGAGGGCGGCTTTAAAAATAGGAGAGTTGCGAGGGGAAACTGAGATACCTAAAAGAGTCTCTTCGAAGCGTAAAGAGTTTCCATATCACAGATCACAAGCCAGAGCAATTACTTAAAAAGATCACATCCAAAAGTATGTATATTTATTTAACAAATTTTAATAATTTCTCTCTGTTCCAATCTAACAATATCTTAGTGTTTTATGTTTGTATTATTTGCGTATTCTTTAAACTGCCCTCTAACATTGTCGACAGCTGGCAACGTTTGAAATTTTGACTAAATTCAATTGGACATGCCTTGGAAAGCAAATTACAATTGGTGTATTGAGGTTTGTTTGTTTTTTATGGGCTGTTATGAGTTTTTTAGCAAACGCAGCCCGAAAAGAACGGAAGCCCAAAAAGAGAAAGAAAACAATAAATATATCCAAAAGCGGGCTCACGTGACGCTTAAAGTTGGGCCAAGGTGAATCTTGTTATGGAAAATGCATTGTTATTGCCTCATTCAGTATATAATAAAAACATTACATTGGCCAATGCATTTCAGCTTGGCTAAGCAAAGTCCAATACCAATCCCAAGTCAAAGTACAAATCGAAGCCAGGTGCAAATGTGACACATGTTTTCAAACCATCTGCTTCAACAATAACAAACTTAGTAAAGTGGATTATTTATTTAAAAACAAGTACAACCTTTTACGCTATAATATAGAAATTAAAATTGAATATTGAAAATTGAAGAAGTTGACTTTTACTTTAAAACTATTAACATAATATGAACATTATTCTGTCCCTGATTTACGCGTTGACTTCAAAACAAATTGATTTGCATGGCAACGTGCAACTTGCAACATGGACTCTCTCACTCTTTCGCTCTCTTCCTATCACTCTCTCCTTCTCTCTATCTCTCTCTATGCAAAGTCAAAGATCGCACACGTTAGCAACTAATGGCACACCCTTTATTTGTTACTTGCCGGCATTAAAAACCTTGAACGGAAGCATCTGATTAGGGGTTCCTTCTCGCCAGCAGGCATAAGGCGTAGCCCAATCCTGAAGGTTGCCCCTGGCTCAGGTCGGGAATCGGGTGTCGGGTCGGGGTTGCTTAGAAGAGCTTGCCACGCAGGATGCGGCGGCCAAACAACAGGCTTTTATTTCATATTCCTTGTTTGTTTGCATTTTACAACATGACCAACAGGACCAACAGGACCAACAGGGGAGGCAGTAGGCAGGAGAGGGAATTCACCTTTTTGGCTTGTAATTTATATATATTTTGTATTTCGTGCATTGTATTTTGTATTGTATTTTGTTGGGCTATCAAAATAAAAATTATGTTCCCTTTTCCTAAAAAAAGGGGCTTAACACATTCGACATGGTCGCATGTTGGCTTTGTGTGTTGTTTATACACTGAGCCTATTGAAATAGGGTATAATGAGGTTGTGCAAATATGTCTAACAGACAGTCCCTATAAATAATATATATTCTTGATCAGTACCCATTCTTGTTATTTATAATATTTAGTTTGTCTTTGAATTTCACCCCGAATCAAATCATATTAAAAGAGAAACTTTAAAGCTATAATTTGTCAATATTTATATTCTTAAACAGGGTAACTCGTAGTCGTGCACACTCGACTGAAGAGTTATTATTGTTACCGTTGTTTACTCAGTGTTTTTTTTTTGTTTTGTTGCACTGTACCCACCCAAGCCGTAACCGTGTCTGATACACAGTAACGCCCCTTTGCCCCTTTACACGGTTTGTTTGCATTTGCTACGAATCCGCACCCCGCTTCTTTCTTCCTTTCCCTTTTCTGTGTCCCTTTCCCCGGTTCTCTGATTCCCTGTCCAAAGACCAAAGACCATCAAACGTTACGTGGAACGTTTTCAAGTTGCGGAAGCAATTGCGCGTGCTGAAGTTGTCGAATGCCTCGAATGCGAAATTCTCTCTGCATAAAAGCATCTCTAGTGCATGACTCCCTTTCTCTACAATTCTCTACCTCTACCTCCATCTTCATTTCTTTGCACTTCTCTTACAGCCTCAACTCGCCTCGTTGGCGCATTTCAAAGCTTGGCGCTGTTTTTTGTTTGCCAAAGCGCTTTAAATTAGAGCGTAAAAAAGTGTGAAACACCGCGCAAGGGATGCAGTTCCTACTTCTTTTTCTACTCCCCCTGACTCCCCTGACTGGGCGTAAAGTAAGCAAACATTGGACTCTGGCGATTTTAGCCTTTGATTTATTGTACGAGCAAAAGTTAAGCCAGTTCACACATTCAAGTAATTCCCTCAAGCGTGTCCAAGTTCTGTTCCCGTTCCCGATCCCATTCCCATTCCCACACCCTTTCCAGTTTCAGTTCCATAAGCTGTGCCTTAAGTAGCTTTCAATTTCAAGTGCCAGGCCCAGCAAAGGGAGCAATCACACACCCAAGTTGATAGACTCCATCATAGACTAGGCACATTTTAGGGCAAATCAAGGCCAAAGCAATTTAAGATTGCACAAATTGATCAAAACCAAATGGTTGACAGTCATCCAATCTTCAGGGTGTGCCTGAAGCCACGATTTTATACATTTTTTGATTAACTGCCTTATGCCATTAAGTGAATTCTATCAATCGATACAGTAAAAGAAAACGTGCACCTATTAATCCCCTTAGTAGGCTACTCTACGATTAAATTTTCCTCATACTTGACAGTTAGAACAAGTCCTAAATTCGTTCAACTAAAACTACAATTTTAAAAGCTTTAAATTTGTTTAAGATTATTTTCGCCATAAAGATCAACTGAGTTATAATTGAATATGAGTATTCCAAGTATTCGCTTTTCGGATTGAGGAGATTAGATGACGCTAATTATCTCTGTTTTGTGCTGTTGCAAATGACGTTGCAAGCTTGTTAAACTCTCAACGGTACTTTAAAATCAATTATGGCTGCTGCAACGACGATGCAAAGCCGCGTTTATGACTCTCACAAGGTGCAAACGCTATTGAGAACAGGTAAAAATAGGGGAAAAGATGCAGTAAACACCTGTATAGGATTAGAGTCTTGACCTTCGGCGTATTTACCTGTCTACAAATTGTATTATTTTATTATCTACGCGCAAACTAAACAAAAGCAATAAAAACAACAAGTTGATGGGTATTTTTCTAAAGAAAGTGAAAAATTCACAAGTGCAACGCTCAAAATGAGCACAAGACAGAGAGAGGAAGATACAGCAAAAGAGAGAGCCGTATGTATGTGTGAGTTCTATTGATGTGTGGGTGAGAATATTCTCTCTGATCCAAGCTTAACGCCCAAAGTTTGAAAGCATTTATATTTTTTAAACTGTGCTTTCATTGTGAGAAACTTTAAGAAAATTAACTGAAAAGGCAAAACAGAACAGGTGAGAATAGTAAAAATATGCAAAACACGCAAAGTTAGGGCCGTGCCTCAGTGAGTCACGGTCACTCACACTCACAGCGATTGAAAGAGAGTCGCAGTAAGAAAGAGCGAGAGAGAGAGCTTTGAACGCGCCCAAAAGACAGGGGACATGTCAATTGCAGCTAGTAAAGTAATTGTTTTGTTGTATATTTAAAATAATACATAGTTACATTTGTTCATCTCTACTATAATAAACTAAAACTACAACTTTAATAAAACAAAATAGAAAGGTACTTTCTTAGCAAGGTAAACTATAAACTTTGTCAACAGAATTACTCGACATACTGTATATCTAGTGCTGGGTCAAACGCCTGCCATTGTAACTTATATGAGGGGTCATGTCGAGGGGCAGTTAATAATTTAAAAATGAGACTCACCCGTTGGCAGAATGGCATTGTTCTCGCGACGCCATGTGATGGTCGGTGTTGGGTAACCACTGGCATAGCATTCCATTTGCACCTCGCTTCCCTCGCTGGCCACTATCGATTGTGTGGAGTTATCGGAAATGACGGGTGGGCGACGCACCGAGAGCTTCACATTGGCGCTAACCTTGTGTACCGTTGAGATAACCACCTGACAGGTGTAGGTACCTGCGTCTGTCTCCTGAATGTCCTTAATTTGCAGCTTATACGTGGAAGAGTTTGGATCGTAGCGGAGTGAAAAGCGCGAGTCTTTTATTACGAGTGTGGAGCCCGTCGACAAGAAGACGGGATCAGAGTCTGTCTTCAGGAACAGCACATTATACTCCTTGGCATACTGAACGGAACAATCGAACTCGACGGTACCACCAATGTCCTTAATCTGCTCCTGTGTAATGTATGAAATCGTTGGTGTCCTTTGCGCCTGTGCGTGCGTGGCCAGTGCAATAAAAAGCAGAAGCGCGGGCAGTAAATTATCAATCATCATTGTTGAAATTCTTTGCTTTCGTGGGTTTATAGAAATATTATTACTTTTGCACCACACCCTACAAGCTACTTGACTGATATTTTAAAGAAAGAGAGAGCTTATTCAACTTTTTAGCTTAAGCTATTTGACGTTGCGCTCTTCGTTTAACTCTTTTTTTAGCAGACAACACCAAAAAATTAAATAGCTTTGACTCTTTTTGTTACACGGGCAGCGCGGATGCTGTTTGCAAGACACACTTGTTGTCGGCTCGCTCTAAGCTGGTTTTCTCGCCTTTGGTGTGTGCGCGCGCGCTCTCTCACTGCTGTCTCTGTGTGAGTGTAAGCCCAGTTTACTTAAAGTAAGTATATTTAAAACACACGCGATAGGCGAAGCGGAAGACGTCTGCACGGTTTGAATGTTGCGACACGAATGAGTGCTGCTCGTTTTTAAATTAAAATTAGCCCTCCAAAAATCTAGTTCCAAAAGAAAACAGTATGACACCTGCAGCGCTAACAAACAAAAGATGGCGCCACCACCGTTGATTGGTAATCCTCAGACTGTATTGCGTTTGCAGCCAACTTAATGCAGCGGAAAACTGAGTTAACAGCGCTGTTAACTACCGATAGCTTATTTTTCGATTATGGCGGTTATTTTTCACCAAGTTTAAAATATGCACAATTACAAATAAGTGTTGTTTAAACTTTAAGTTAAAAGTTTATATACTTTATTTCATTCAAGGGTTAATTATTTATGATATATTGTACGGAGTTGTCGGGAATGATGGGCGCGGTGCGCACAGATAGCTTCCCATTGGCGTTCGCCTGGTGCCCCGAAGAGGTAGTGGCCCGGCAGGTGTAGGTACCAGCGTCTGTCTCCTGAATGTCCTTAATTTGCAACTTATACGTGGAAGTCGTTGGATCGAAGTGCAATGAAAAGCGAGGGTCCATAGTAATGAGGATGGTGCCCGTCGATAATAAGACAGCCGGATCACGATCTGTCCGTAGAAACTGCACAATAAATTTCTTGGTATATTGGACGGAGCAATCGAACTCGGCTTTGTCCCCAATGTCCTTCAAAACTTCCCGTGTTATGTACGAAACCGATGTCCTCTGCGCCTGTGCATGCGTGTCTAACAACATAATCTGAAGCTGCACGATTAAAAAGATATCAATTATGATCGTCTTAATTCGCCTCATTTTTATCTTAATTATTTCCTGTTGCTGCTCTACGTAAATGATACACTCAAGTTCAGAGCTGGAATTTTTTGTTCAATAAGTTCAATCGATAATTTTTGAACTAAATCAGATATATAGTTCATTTGTTCAGTTTTCTAACATGAAATAAAAGAATCCGGTTTAAGTGATTTAATTTATAATTAATTTGGTTTGCTTTAATTTTATCTTCTTCTTTTAATTAAACAATATTATTTATTTGATTTGTAGGAGTTTAAATGAGAATCTATCGATATATCAATATGGTCTTAACACCTTTTTGCCATAGGTGGCGTTTTATGTTAAAAATTGAGCGTCCGTTGAGTTTAAACTTGATGGTTTCATTTAAATTTGTTCTATGCGGTCTATTTTGGGTGGGTGCAATGTATGTAAGTAAGTCTTTGTTTGAATGTATCTTAAATTCCATTTGCAAATATTGGTCTACAAACTAAAAATACGCTGCTCCCCGCCAATGCCAATAAAAAAACGCATTATAATTTAAAAATATCAGTATGCTTTATTCTTAAAATCCTATCCTTATGGACTAACATTGGATTTATGCTAATTTTACAAAGCTAAATTTACAGTTTGTTTATAATTTTAGTCTTTGATTAAAAAAAAAAATTATTATAATTCAAAATGAAATATCAATTATATGTTAGATTCTCATAATCAATTTTATTTGGGACTGGGCTATATCAATATATATTTATCAATTTATATTTACTTTACAGGTTTTGGATCCTACGACCACGTTTAAAAAATTGTCGAAAACAGCTCATAAGCAACATGACTACTATATTATATTTTATTTTATGTTACACTGTTATAAACAAACTGTAAATTTAGCTTTGTAAAATTAGCATATATCCAATGTTAGTCCATAAGGATAGGATTTTAAGAATAAAGCATACTGATATTTTTAAATTATAATGCGTTTTTTTATTGGCATTGGCGGGGAGCAGCGTATTTTTAGTTTGTAGACCAATTTTTGCAAATGGAATTTCACATACATTCAAACAAAGACTTACTGCGGTCTTATTTTCCTGGTCCAAAGTGCCCAAAACTACGAGGCGAACTGAATCTCAGTAGCAAGCGTACATTAATAAATATAGCAACACGCATTTCCATGTATGAGTGCATGGCCAGAGTGAGCTTCGAAGAGGATCAGCACTTCTCTAAGCAGTGGACGATGATCCAGCGTATGTGAACTTTATTATTGTGAGGGAATTGATATAGTTAATGAAATACTGAATAAGTTAATTCGTTCATTTCGATACCCGTTCATTTGAACTCATTCAGACTCAACTCAACTCAAGTTTGCTTTTGCAGACAGCTTGACGACGCGTGCTAAAAAAAATGTTGGTATATCGATAGATATTTTCTGACGATACAAAATAAAGCTGTGCAAATGAAATATCGATTGTAACCTTTGGCGGTTCTTTCAGAGCGTTTAAAAAATATTACAAAATGTATAGTTTAGAGTTGTTTAAAATTTATTTTTATTTGCTTTTCTCTTTTTTTTGTAATATTCTTCATTATTCAGTGGTTAATTATGTATAATTTCTATAAATGTCTGTTTTTATTTTCTTTATTTTTTGTTGTTGTTCATCTTTCTGTGCTTTATGCATTACGATTATATTGTATAACATTTTTATGAATGCATATTATAAATTGATAATAGTAATATAAATTGTATCGACATGACACTGTTCAAGTTATGTTTTAACATTGGATTTCTTGTTGTCGTATAACGTCTAAAAACTTGATGTAAATACTAAATTGAAACTCAGCTTTCATCTTATATAACATAAAATTCAATATACCAAAAATATTGTGTAAACTTTGGAAAGTTTTTTAGTATTCTTCATATTAACTCCACATAGTATCTGGCTAAAGATTGCATACTCGTATTTCAGTAATTTTCAGTTTAAATTTAAATTGTATTTCGTATATCAAAGTGTATTTTTTATTTATGTACCATTTATTGTTCTGCTGCCTCTGAAGAAATGACAGGAAATCAGCATTTAGAATTTGATTTTAGGTATTTCAACAAGTTGCTAGTTTTAAGTACATTAATGTCTATATATGTATAGTAAATATATATATATAGTATTTGTATTGTGTGTTTGATTTTCCAATTTTTGTTGTTAAATATGTAATAAATAGTTGCACTGCTTCGTCGTGCAATAAAGCGCATTTAAAAGATCGAATAGCAAATTACGATTTAAGGAGCTTAAATTAATATTCATACTCAAAGAGAGATTCTCAGAGATTTGTGACACATCTTCCATTGTCATATAAATAAATGTACGTATATAATGTTTATATGTAGGGTTTTTCATTATGTTTATGTATAGTTCCCGCCAACTCATACACCGCAAGAGAAATAAATTATAATGTTTAAGAGATAGTGTATAGACTAAAATAGTCAATAAATAAATTGCTCTAGATCAACATAAGATTTAAGTTTAATAAAAAGCTAAGCGAGTCGCACATATATATATATATGTTTTTATATATATAGATACTCTATAATCGTAGGTCCACACCAGATTTTAGTTCTTTTGTGAATTAAGACTCCATTGTGCAAACTGCTCCTGCCACTGGCTATTCGCATTTGCCTGTAAAATATATTCAAATTGAAGTTAGTAAAATATTTTAAATTGTATATAGATATATGTATACATAGGTATAATACCCAAAACTCTACGCTGTGGCATGCAATATTTAAGAGTGGAAACAAAAAAGGTCTAGAAATATTGTTTATATAGAGATACGTTCAAGTTCAACTCTTCCAAAATAACTACACAAGCTATATGTTTATAGATAGACATATATAAGTATATAGATTATTGAGTGCATGTGTATAAGAAAATCAAAAAGAAATGAAGAGAAAAACAACAACAGCAACGATAATAACAGATAATTATCTTATAATCAACATCAATCAATAAGGATTTCATTACGAAATCCTTTACCTTTTCATTCCATTCGGGATTATATGATTGAGTTTCGTCGAAATCTGAAATTGTATTAAGGTGCACAAGCATCAGTATTTTAAACATAGACTTTTATCTTTATCAAATACTATTCCTTGACTTTAAAACGAGCAACCAACTTGATTAAACAGTCTAAATACTCGCAGATACAGTGACAATTACAGATACCTTTATATTTATGTAGATAGATTTATTAAATGCATGTAACTCTGAAATGTGGCATGTGAGAATGCTTGGGATAGTTGATAGAGAGTAAAGAGAAAGACAATTTAATTGATGGAGTCGATCTTTGGCCAATTTGAGATACTCTAGCTTATCATCATCATATACAGATTGTTCAGTTCTATTTATATATGTAGTTATCGATTTGGGAGAGAATATGGCAAGAGTCAAGATAAAGATGAGATCACGACAAGACTACGTTTGAGATGATCGATAAATAGCTAAGCTTTATATAGTTGATAGTATGTAATTTTACCTGAACGATGTGAAAAACCTACAATTGAATATTCAGATTATATGTATATTCAGATATTCAGACTATATTTCATAATGTAAGCGTGCATTATCAACTGCAGTTCATCGATTGTCTCACCGATCTCATGCAGTGCCGGAAATCCGGCCTGGTCATCGTCAATGAAGATCTCAGGATGGTAACGATAGCCGAGTATACGATTCAGTTGAGACTGCTCATCACTCAGCCCGAAATTGTAGTCGAATTGATCATCATATAAAGGATCTGGGTCACAGGCGCCTTCACATTCGAAATCCTCGCCAGCGCGAAAGATCTGCTCATAAACCTGGCAATCGCATTCAGAGGCGGAGGCGGAAGCGGAGACGGAGCCGGGGGACGAGGATTCGCCACCCTCGATATGGCGATACTCTTGAGAGTATTTTGATTATATTGAATGGTAGTT
Source organism: Drosophila neotestacea (assembly GCA_035044365.1). NCBI lineage: Eukaryota > Metazoa > Arthropoda > Insecta > Diptera > Drosophilidae > Drosophila > Drosophila neotestacea. The sequence goes on from JAWNMD010000155.1 coordinate 3,167,356, forward strand.
TTTGGATAATCAGGTGGTGCAAACAAACAAAGGATTAAAATTATAAACTGAACAACATCAAATTCAACATTTGCAGCATTTATTCTTATGCCGTCTATTTGGGAAATAATCTAAAATCAAAAAACAAATTTGAGAAAACAAAATAATCAAATAAGACAAAAGTGAGCGGCAATTGGGAAATATTTTTGTGGATCGGTTTCAGAGTCTTATTGTTAGTCGCAATCGCAGTCGGAGACTTACCCAATGGCAAAATAAAACGAGCCTGTGCCAAGGATGTGCCAGTGTTAACTTGTCCTGCAAAAACAAGGCCAAGACACACACGCCAAAAAGAAAGCGCACACAGAACACAGAGTTAAGCATAGAGAACATTCCATTTAAAAGGATGATCGATCAGTGGATCAGTGGATCAGAGCGGGTCTGTGGTGCAATTGGCAGCTCTAAAAGCGGTGTTCAACTACTTGGGTGCCATAACATACATAACTAATAGCTCTAGAAGCCTCAGTGTGCAGTCAGCATAGTGCAGTTCCAATATTTACATACAGTTAGTCAAGTAATTGTTTCGATAAAAGTTAAAATTCATGTATTTTATTTTTAAAAGAACTATAAGATATTGTAATAAGAAAAATAAGATTGGAAACCAAAGTGTAAAGAATTAAAGGACGCATTAAGTTATTGAAATGACCTTTATATTTCCGTCTTTAAACAACTACTTGGCTAACTGTATATTATTTAAGTTTAAAAGCAACTTATTCAGCAGAGGTTCAGCAGAGTTTCACAAAGAAAGAGAGAGACAAAGAAAGAGAGCGAGCGGGTGAGCGATAAATTGATTGATTTTTGGGGATAATTGATTGCATGAAATCTCTGCGATTTACCTGCATTCAAATCGCTGACCATTGTTGAAATGGCCGACGTTATGTTGTCGGCAGTTTCATTCAGTTCCGCATCGGCATTCGGATTGGCACAGCCCAGGGGCGGCGGCGGGGCTGTGAAGCCATATATATAAAGCGAGAGATTTGTTTAGGGTGAACTGAGGCTGTGAACTCCACAGAGAGAGAGAAGCAGGATTGTCACTTTTAATATACAAATTTGATTCTCCTCTACTATTGTAAAGGATATCAGAATATCATCGTATCGATTAGAATTTAAACTTAATGTTAATCTGAATTTCAGAGCTTGTGACACGCCAGCAACTCCTCTGTGAAGTGTGTGTGGTTGTGTTGGGTCGGTGGCTCAGTGGTGTACGTGAGTGTGAGAGTTGCGGTTGCGTTCAGTGAGAGAGCAGTGATGTACAGAGTGTGATTGGTATTTGTAGAATTATATCAAATAGAGTGGAGAATAGTATATTATATTAGACAGCTGAATGGATAAATCTAACAACCAAACCTAAACAAAACTCAACATGTTCACATAACCTGTCCCCCCCTTTCCCTAAAAAGATCAACAGCAGTGATGTGAAATAACCAGAACATCGATTTTAGTAAAGCCAATGTTTTCCCATTTCAAGTCAATATTTTCTGATATATTTTGGTGGTTTTAAGTCCCTTTCCGATGTCGAATTTTCGATTTAAAAATCAATGTTCTTCTTCGATCAACATCACTAATCCTAAGACCTTGTGGATGAGCTATTGGGATACTCACTTGCACTGCCATTGGCGGCAAAAGCGCTACGCATATCGCTGCTAATCTGATTGAGCTGCTCCAATTGACTCTGGCTGAATGGAGCGTGGCCTAATCCTGGCGAGGATTGTGACTGTTGTTGTTGCATCAGCTGTTGTTGTGTCGAACGCAACATTGGATGCGACATTTGCTGCAATTGTTGAGCATGTAGAGCACTCATCGGAGAGGTGCCCAGCACACCAGCACCTCCAGCTGCATTTGAGCCACCTCCACCACCTGGCATGGGTGGAGATTTACCCGAGCGTGGACTCGAATTGGGCGTGGAGCGTGGCGAGGCAGTCTGTTGATTCTTGAGCATGCGCATGAGACCTTCCAGCTGTTCCATGAGTTGTCGCCGTGAATCCTGCAGTGCACCAAGATGACCCTCCAGTTCCCCTTTACGCTGACGTAGCGCCCGAAGTTCATTGATCAACGCCGGATTCTCTGGCACCATCTGCTCAGTCTCCTGCTGGCGACGCAGGCGCGCTATTTCACGCATAATCTCCTTGTTCTTGGACTCCAACTGCGCAATGAGTTCGCGCTGTGCACGTGAATTGTCCGTGCCAATGGGCGTAATACTCTCTGCATTGGGCATATTGGAGGGCTGCAGGGAAAGGGAACATTATTATTATCATTATAATATCATTCTTTTCTGGACTTACTGCACGATTCTCCTGTGCCAAACGTGCGGCATAGCGGGCAATTAGCCGATGTTCCTCATCGTTGGCCGAGGCGGCGGCTACACGTGACATTGTTGTGTCCAGGCTGCGTCCAGTTGCACGTGAATCCAGTGTGCTGGAACGATCAAAGATGCCACCATGTCCCGGCCCAGGACCAGGACCATGAAGATGTCCCAGGGCCGGATCAGAGAAGCCATTGTGCGATGGCAACGGCGAGGGCGGCACAATGTGCGATAGGTTGAGAGTCTTTTCGGGCTGGTCCGGGAATCGTGGCAACACTTGCGTCGTCTTTTCGGGCACACATCGGAAGCTCTTGCGCAAGGAGTGACCAATCTGTTTGCTGGGCGACTTGTAGCTCGAATATTCCTTGACCTCGTGATCGTTTTGATGGTTCAGCGATGTCTTGCCATGCCAAAAGCACTCCTGGCACAATTGGTAGGCGTGACACCGCTGACAACGATAACGAAATCCAGTAAAGTTTTCCTTATGGCAAACAGAACAGATCGTCGGATGCACAATAGTCTCAACGGTGGCCAATCGATGCAACAACGGCAGCCAAACGAGACACGATGGACCCGGTTCAGACATAAGTGTTGCCATGAAATCATTCACTGTGACCTTATTCTCCGCCGGAAAGATCTCTTCCTCCAGCCCCTCCTTATAATGGAATGTGGGTGACTCATAAACAGCCGCCGGCAATGCCAGCACCTCCCGCAGAAACTCGCTTAGCTTCCAGGCCACCAGTTGACCAGCACCATCGGAAATCTGTGAAAATATATCTGTAAAATACATTAAAAAAAAGAAAGTTTCGATTAATCTAGAGTTTCTTTCTACCATAAAGTGTGTAAAATAAATGTACAAAAGTGTGAAAAGAAGTTATTATCTTTACTTACATCTGAGTTTATCCACCAGCTTGCCGGAACACATGGTAGCCAGCGCCACTTTAATGGAAAACACACGAATTTTCCCCGAGTTGTCACTGCAAATTCCCACCAGGGAAAGAAAGGGAACGGGAGATGGATTAGTATACTCGTAAATTCTCTTGAGATTTAAGGGACTTACCTTGTGTATGCGGCCAGCAGCCAATTGAGCAAGAGACCCGCCTTGGAGTCCACGGGCACCTGTTGTGCCGTTGGCAGACGCTTATTGAGATTGTGGTACAAGGAGGAGACAAGTGTCTCCAACCTCGCCACACTCACCTCACTCTGTGGCTCCAGTGTGTTGAGGCCATTCTCCCGGAAGGCTTCAATCACATTCCATATATCAACCAGATGCAAATTGGTCGATTTCTGTATATAGCGTAACTTGGAGGCGGTGCGATAGGAAGCAAAGCGTATAGAGTCAAAGGTTTGTAGCCGCAGATCCTGCAATATGGCCACACGGGGCTCCAGCTCCATCATGATTCAACAGTTGACGTCAACTCTGCAATAAACAAACAGAAAAACAAACTGACAAATCAGTTACAATTTACACGCCCCTCAATTCACAGTGGGGTTATAATCAGTTGCATTGCATCTACAAGTTGCCTCAGACAACACGCGAACGACCTAGTTGATATCACCTTGTCTTAGATACCCTCGAAAATGGTCATAACTTAACTAGACAAAAGAAGACTTACTCTTGGAGAATAACTTATTCTTTTGCAACTCACAGATACCCTTTAACTGCATAAATCCCACACATGATTAGGATTTCTCTTATTTTCTCTCACATTTCATTCTTTGGCTTAATAGGCTTATAAAAGTTCGCGTAAATTGTTATAATAATCCCTAAGAACTACAATAAATTGAAATATTTTATGAACATCCGCTGTTGTCTTCAATTTACGGGTGTGTTTCATGTATTTTATGAGCTCAAAGATGGCCCCCTTTACAACATTATGTGAATCCCCGTCCCTCCCCGTCTTTCCCCTTATTGTTCCAACGCTGTAAACATGTTGTGGGTGCTTATAAACATGTGTATACGGAATATTTAATTAACGCATAAATAATAACGCTTATGTTACGTTTCTCTCCTTCTCTTTCTCTGCTTCTTGCTTTGCCACGAGCTGCCTCAATCCAAGACCTAACTGGGTCATCAGCTGAAAAGGGAAGCAGAAGAGGGCAAGAGAATGAAACAGGCGAGGACAACGAGGACATCGCCGACAACATCATCAGCTTTGTGCCATAAACATCAGCCACAACAACGCGACAGGCGATTGGCAAAAGGAGCATCCCAGAGAAAGAAAGAGAGAGCATTCCTAAGAGAAAAAGAGAAAGATGGAGTATTCCTGAGAGACGACTTCAAACCAATCCAACGGCTTTCAACGCTCGTAGAGAGTACACAGAGAGCATACAATAACCAATCCATACATATAACCAATAATAATATCTAAAGACATATAAATGAACTGGAACTTGTACTAACTCAGAGAACTTGAACTAACTCAGAGAACTTGATTCAAGCTTAAACTTAACTTAAATCAAGAATGCTTAAAAAAAATAGTTATCAAAATACTTTAATCTTCAGACTTAGGAAGCTTTACTTGGTAAAAGAGTAAACTCATCAGCTTAAGTAATTTTAATCCTAATCAAGTTTCAAAAGCTGGAATTAATATACGTAATACTGCACTTTTTCGCTCTGTGTATGTCCCTGCAACTTCTCCCCTCGCATTTCCGCTTATGTGTCCCCTCGGCTCAACAATGCCGTACTTTTTATTACATATTCCATTGTCACGAGGCAGAAGCAGCGTCTGTCTGGCGACACAACCACAAACCAAAGCCAGGGCACAAGCCGAGGATATCTCCCCTGACACGGGAGTGGAGCAAAAGAGCAATCCAATGAGACACCAAGAGCATAAAGTTCTCTTCCGTTGTCATTTGCTAAAAAACAATGCAAAACTTTATTAACTCGCTTCAATTTCAAATTATTTAAATCATTTGTAATCCGCTTTGGAGAAACAATTAATCGTAGAGAATATGGCTAGGTACAAAGAGAATGAGAATCGACATGGGCTCGTTTCCAGTTCAAAATCTCTATCTCCTCTCTCTCTCACTGTCTCTCTCACTGTCTCTCTCGCTCTCTCTGTTTATTCTACAGCTGCAGTTGGCGTTGTCCCCTTTGGGGCTCAATCCTTTGGCACTGACGTCGCCAAAAGTGTCGGCCATTTATTATGTTGTCTTTTTGTGTTATTTCTGATTCACACATCGGGACTGCAGGACGAATAGCAGGATATTATCTTGCTGAATGAGTGTGTGAACATAACTCATCTTTACAAACCGCCAGCGACATTTTAACCTCTCTCGCACAGTGATTCAAACTATGTATTAATAGGGTGAATAGCTTTAATAGCCTTTAAGCTACAATTGATGAGGATTCTTTTTATACCAATAAAGTTAAAGGGATTATGTTTAGATTTATTAATTAATAGTTAAGTAGACTTTCACTGATTTAGCTATAGTTTCTGGAATATTACTTCTTCTAGCACAACTGATAACTATTCTTAGATAATCTATCTCGAAAAAATCCGATTATTTACAGCATATATTAAATAAAATATCTTCAACTTAAGCTCATTAAATATAATCTTTATTTTATGTGTAACAATTCAGAATTTTTCCCCGACTTGAGATAAGAATCTCAGTTTCAGCTTCTTTCACAACAAAACAATAGCTTCTTTAGAATTTCCTCAAGAACGGAGCAGTAATTTGAAGGGTCTGGGCCCAGTGTCTGGACTGGCATCAGTGTCAAATTTTCTGTAGATGAGGAGTCAACGTGATGACGCATTCCAGGACAAAGGACGCAGGACGAAAAGCAGACAGCGCGGCACAGTAAAACGTAGCTGACAGAAGGCAACGGAAATAACGAGACGACATGTAGGAGCAGTCGGACTGGGAAGGAGATGGAATGAGAACATTTAAACAGGATTCTTCATTTAAATGCTGTTTTACTTCTCATATTTGCTGACGCAGAGAGACGCGCACATAAAACGAGTTGACAACGAACCGCGCCCAGGACAAGACAGAACAGGACAAGACAGGACAGGACACGACAGGATTCAAACGGACAGTGCAGTGCATTACAGAATAACAGCCAATCAACGTTCAGTGCCTGTTGAAAGTGGAATTCAATTTCGAAACTGCGAAACCCCAAATGACATCGAAGAGAATGATGATGAGCATGGGGCGAGATGACTCATGATGGACCCTGAATAAAATGGAAAATGGAAAATAGAACATGGACAAGTGTCCACATATGTACGTGCACACATACACAGCGCGAAAGTAGTATTTCATTCTTAAAATCTAACTTTTAAACTTAATTTCTCACTTCTATTTCAAGAATTAAAGTCGTTGCCTTCGATGTTATTCCTTCTACTTTTTAAGTGCAATAAGTGCTAAATTATTATTTTTAAGAAACTTTTCTCTCTGTGTATATACAGAGATACATTGAGTACATTCATACAAATATGCACTGACATATGGTCTGGGCAGATGTGGGCCAGCTAAACAAAATAGCACAACACACACACACATAACACACTCATCCCCCTCCCCCTACACACACACACATACACACACATTTAACACGCATACAGTTGAAGCTGGCTGCATCTTGTAGCCCAAAATGAATGAAGGACGAGAATTGTGAGCTGTGTAAACATTTGCCCACAAAAGTATGCAACGAAACCTGCCTGAATTATTTCGAGTTTGGCAACGAGGATGACGATGACGATGGCGACTATGGAAGGACGCATTGCGCAGTGCCGCCAGCAGCAACAAGGAGTACTCTGTGGGGGTTAGGTGAAGGAGGAGTAGTCAATGGGGGAGGAGTAGTCAATGGGGAAGGAGCAGAAGCGGTAGCAGCTGTAAGAGTCGCCCAGAGCGACGACATCCTGATGCTGTCTGTGTGTTTAGTGAGTGTGTGTGTGTGTGAATGTGTGTTTGCTTCAAGTGGCCACCTCAGACAGTGGCACATATTGAATAAATTTCAATGGATTTAAGCAAACAATCATTTATATTAATTAAGACATAAATCTATAAGTCATACACACACTGTCAAACTTTTCCACAGTGAATTTATATAAATTAAAGCACTTTTAAATTATTATCAATTATGTACACAGTGAAAATGCCAAATTTTCTATAATAAAGTTTCCATAAAACATTTTTCTGCTTCCCTTTTTCACATGCCAAAACAATAGCTGGTTGGTTTTAGAAAATTTAAAATGATAACCATTAATTTACTTTTATTTGCAAATGGAATATATAATGCTTTTAAATGAATTCATTTACTGTATAAATCATTTAATTAAAATGTAAATACAACAGTTGCAACTATTCAGCTATTTTTGAACCACTGTGCTGGGAGTAGCTCCATGACAGCTGCTAGTTGTTGGCTTGCATTGGTTTTCTTTTTTTCCGTCGTCCCACAAAGCTGACCGCTTGTTTGCCCTCTGCTTCCTTTCACATTTGTGTCAGCCCCGAGATTTTGGAAACCACAACAAAATATATAAAATAAATGCTCAGAAAAGCAGCCGCTTACATTCATTCCATTGCGAATTGGGATTGAGTTTGGAATTGGGTAAGGATAAGTATTCGCTTATCTGTGATTGTAAAACTGCAGTTGAGTTGAGTCTCTGGTAATTATGACGCAATTATAAAATCCAATAAATATAAATAATGATAAATAAATTTGAACGTAAATGAAATTAGTTACGCTTCCTGGTATTCATACTGACGGGTGATTAAAGTTTTCCAATACGAGAAGTTTTGCGACACTTTGGAAAACTATGATCAAACAAAATGTTGAACTTTTCTCATCATAAAATGCCAAGTGCATGTTTAACCTCATTACGAGTTATCGTCAAGAAATGGGGTCAAAGTTGATTGATAAGAAGGAGCAGAGAAAGAGGGTGGAAACTTGTTCTGGATAATAATAAGGCAATGCGGAAATAGGACAAAGCTCAAGTCACAGCAATGATTAAATTAAAGTCGTGTGTGTTTGTGAGAGAATGAATTCAAATTGAATAGTTAGGGGAATTGTTGAAGGATTCTTTTAGTTATTTTCCCAGGTGAATGCCACTTTAGATACTTTAAGCTCAACTCTTTGCACAATTTACGCTGCTGCGGAATAAAGAAAAACAAAACAAAAACTTGCAACCGCATGGAAGGAAAAAAAAGATGAAAAATGACTGGCAAAATGCGTCCTTAAGCGCGGCAACAACAAACAGCCAACCTGGGAATGGGAATGGGAATAGGGCACGGAATAGGGAAGGCAATGCATCAGAAATAGAGGAGACTTGGGAACTTGCATCAAAAGATTTCCAAAGTTTTGGCCCCAAACAAAAAAAAGTTGCAACCGCTTTGCAGTTGAAAACGTTGTACGAGTCCTGTATAAATCCTGCTCCCTAACTTCCTTCTTTCTCCCCTTTCCTCCCCTTTCCACCCATTCTCCTTGCTGTTAGCGTGCACGCCAAATCAAAGGCACAACAAATAGAGCAAAAACAACAACTATGATGATGATGATAACTGGCACATAATTCGGAATTCCTACCTAGCAAACCGTTGAGGCAAGAAATCGTTCCGTTTATTTCGTGTTAATTCACATTTTCCATTGGGAAATGAAAACTGCGACCACAGTAAAGAAAAAGTGGGAATAATGGTAGACAGCGACTGTTCAACTAAGAGTACACTTAACTTTTGTGAAAATATATTTACTACCATAAAGCTCTAAGATAAAAATACTCTATGGTATGTTTCTTTAAAATAAAGCACCTTGGAATCAGATTACACCCTTATTCAGAAATATTATGGAGATAGATAGATAGATAGATAGATAGATAGAGAGATAGATAGATAGATAGATAGATAGATAGATAGATAGATAGATAGATTTATTAATTAATAGTTAAGTATACTTTCACTGATTTAGCTATAGTTTCTGGAATATTACTTCTTCTAGCACAACTGATAACTATTCTTAGATAATCTAGCTCGGAAAAATCCGATTATTTACAGCATATATTAAATAAAATATCTCCAACTTAAGCTCATTAAATATAATCTTTATTTTATGTGTAACAATTCAGAATTTTTCCCCGGCTTAAGATAAGAATCTCAGTTTCAGCTCCTTTCACAACAAAACAATAGATTCTTTAGAATTTCCTCAAGAACGGAGCAGTAATTTGAAGGGTCTGGGCCCAGTGTCTGGACTGGCATCAGTGTCAAATTTTCTGTAGATGAGGAGTCAACGTGATGACGCATTCCAGGACAAAGATAAATAGAAAGACAGATGTTTCCTTTCAATAACAAGCACACACTGTTCACATTAAAACACACAATTACTATAATTTAACTTAATGCCAAGCCAAAAAGCTTTTGTAGATAATATACCCTATAAATTATAGTTTAAGTACAGGTACTAATAAGAACAACAACAACAACAACAATAACAACAACAGCAATCAGCATTGCATGTCAAGCCAGAATGATAATCGAAAATTGCCAGGCCGTGCAATAACCTTTTGTTTCTCGGTAAAATGTGGAAAGCAAAGAAAACGTTGGGAAAAGCTGCAGAGAAAATAGCTTTTCATCAGCAATCAGAAATTGCAACACACATATGTATGTATGTATATGTATATGTGTGCTACGAGTTAATTGAAAAGTGAGGCTGGAGAAGAGAATGGAAATTACTTGCAGTCTAGAACAGAAATTTAGCCCCATTAGTTATATTTAAACGTGGCCTAATTGATTGGGAGTCTCGTGTGTTTCGGGAGTTAGGAATACCTTTAATACTCACACTTAATTATGGAAAACCACTATGAAATTAGTTCATGAACAACAACAAGCAAACTTGCTAACAACATACACACGAGCAGCAAGACTTGGAAAAACAACAGAAGGGAGAGCCCGACTGTAAGAGACTCTGTACTCATTAAGTTTGTCAAAACTCGTATAACATTTAAAACTATCTTTTAAAACTAAGCTGCTGATTGCAAGGGTACATATATGCCAAGATTTTGATGCAGTTTAAGAAGAAAGCTAATACACCCTTTGTAATACAAATACAAGGTATAAAAACTAAACACAAATTGAAGAAAGAAAGGGCTTGAAGTGATGAGAAGGAGAAAGCCAGGAAGTTTTGTGCCAGTTAGAGATGCCAAAGCACGTCATCGTCCTTCGTCAACACACAGAAAGTACTTACAGAGGGAGAAAGGCAGAGAAAGGATGTGAAAGACAGAGATAGAGACAGGGAAAGGGGAAAGACTATGAAGCAGTGTAATTATGCACAGAAATGGGAGCATCGTCAGACGGACAGTTTGAGTTGTGAGTTGGGTTTGAGTTTTGAGTTTAGCTCCTGCTACTCAAGTAAACTCTACAGTGTGGATAATGGAAAATGCACATTCCGTCAGGCAGGACACAGGACGACCACAAAGCAGCACCCAAGGATTAACACAGGGAGAGAGAGTGTGTTGGTGAAGTGCAGCGACCGCTTTAAAGGCGCAACATAAAAGTATTTCTTTCTAGTTGCAAACGGCAAACGGCACTTGACAGTGTCAGGAATTCTGCCGCAGAACAGCGCATACATAAATCAGCTGCATTCCATTAAAAAGCATAGTTACACTCAGCGAAATCAGACTGAAGTTGCAATAAAGTCAAGGGTATTTTCATTGTAAATATTAAGTTCATTAAGGAATTCTACATTTACTAAATAGATCAGCAGTTAGACTCAGAGAAAACAGCTGGAATAAATTAGCTAAAATTATTATTTTATAGTAAAGTAGCTATTTAGAATTTATAATAAAAACTAAAAGTATGAAAAACTTAATTTATTTATTATGGAATTTACAGACAAGATTTAAATTGATCAGCAATATTATCTTGAATATCCAACAAGTCATCAGGGGTATTCCCCGCAACTGTTACAAGTAAATTTTATAACCAAACCGGACTAAAAATATGTCATAATTATTTCTATTTTATAATGGATATTGATCAGATTATACAGTGATTGAGAAACCGCTTGATTTTCTTAAATTTCAGTTTGATTTTTGATTGATTCTCGTTAAAGTGTCGCTGACATTGACATGAAGTATGAATTTATGGCCAACACCTGCTGTAAAGTGGCTCGTGTAACGCCCACTTCCCACATTCCAAAGACGGCTTTAAGGTGAGTTCAGGTTACAATTTATTCAAAATATGCAAATACAAATATGAGAAAATGAGTCTGTAAATGAATGCACTCGAAAATGCCAAACAAATGACGTAGTCTAGAGCAAATACCAGTAAAATCCATACACGAGTTGCACTTATAGACACCCCAAAAGGTGTGACAACTTCTCAAATTAACAAACAACAAACTAATAAATTAACAAATAACATTGACGATCAAAGGTCTGGGGGAAAACTTTTCTATTGATCACCATTTAAAATTAGCCCAGTTGAATAATTATTTGATTTTTAAACATTTGTGAATATGTACAGTATTGTTATTGTTGTTAGAATTTCGACTCAGTCACGCCTATATTTATTATTTTTACACCATGATGATGAACAGTACGTGCGATTTAGGAAAACAAATGTTAAAGCTTTAATTACACTAGATGCTCTCTCTTTTTTTGTTTACAACAATGTAAGGTTATGCGATGGAGCATTATGATAACGGAATTATCTCATTAAGCAGCTACAATCTTTTATTCTTTAACTTGATGAGTCAGAGCTTAAAAATATCATTTAATATTAATCATATGCCTAAGCTACTTTGCATATACATACAGATTTGGAAATGATTTATTTTGAAAAGAATCGCCCCATAAAAATGCCTAGAATCTTTTCATGACAACTCGGAAATAATGACAACAAGAAATTGTTTTCAATATATATTTTAAAACGTATTTTCAATAGAAATATAAAGGGAAATCTTAGATAATATTCTACCTACTGAATAGAAGATTATCGCACATATCTAACAACAAGATATGATGAATGGCTAAAAACTAAGTTCACAGATCTGTAAACTGAAAAAGCTAATTGTTTAAACAAGTTGAAAACGTATCGCGGACAGCTCTATGGCAAACATGCGAAACCATTTTACATTCATACTCTAAAAGCCAACTGAAATTTGTGGTTATTGTTTTTGTTGCTGGAAATAAAAAAAATTGGAAGAGGGAAATACATAAATGTGTTTTTGTTTTGACTTTTGTGGAGCAAATAACTTGCGGCAGATGCCAAACTCTATACTATAAATAAATACACAACTTCTCACTCTCACTCTTTGTCTCCCTTTCTATCTATGTACTTATTTAAAGTTAGAGACTGCATTCCCATTCCACAATGCAACATCATCTCGGCCCACACAATGTGGCAAGAACGATGACGACTGCCAGCCAAGTGGCTTAAATGAAAGACAAATATTTTTACATTTTAGCCCAAGGCGTGGGCAGTTCTCAGTTTTTTCTCATTTAACGAATCATTATCTTTTCCATTTTCTCCCTGAGAGACTGCATGATTCTCGTATTTGTCATTTCTCATGACCAAGTGCCATAAAAGTGATTATCAGTGTGGCATGTTGATAACAATCTGCAGCCACTGATAAGATATTTACTCAAGTCACACAAATGGAACTTGCAAATTGCATAATTGTCTCTGACAATTTGTATAAAAAAGTTGAGGCGATTTTAAGACCCTGTACCTTAAAAGTGGGAGAAGTTGCAATCTTAAGTTTAGGTAATAAAAAATATAGAAAAGGATTGGTTTCTAAAATAACAACTTTAATAAAAATATATACGTAAATAAACAAAAGAATGGTCTTTAAATTCGTATAAGTTTTTTACATAACAAGTACAGGGTCTCCTAAAGTCGGGCTGCAGCCCACCCTTCTCCGTCAACATATTCCAGTTGGGACTTTTGCAATCAAAGGCGTGTCAATCAAATGCGCTATAAAGAGGTAAAGTGACACGCCGTGGAGAGAGAAAGAGGGAGAGGGACAAGGAGGGGGTGGTCACAATCAAAGAGGTTGCGACATGCAGAACCAAAGGCAATCAATGCGGGAAAATGTCAAGAAAAGTTGAAAATATAGACGATTGCCAAAGAAAACTTGCAGCACATTTTATTACCAATGGCAAAAGAGTATACAACCTTGCAGAGAGTATGATGATTCTCTCACTCAAAATGTTACACAGATAAATACCATTTACCTGTAAAAATAATATACACATAAGTAAAATTATATATTCTTTAACTCATTTAAATTTCCCATAAGTTGTATACTTGATATTATCTTAGAACAAGTGTATTTTATTTTCAATAGACCATATTTTATCTAGTTTTTGCTTGTTTGCTCTTTTTCATGTCTTTTACATAAATTCATAATGAGATTTAGAATGTAACTGTGACACACGGCAAACAATAATAAGTCTCTGACATTATTGACCATGTCAAGAGTATTGGCCAAGAATGTCAAAGCAATCAATACCAATTAAAGAGAAGGCTGCATAAATATACTTCTAGTTGTCTATGTTCAATTATTTGCTATTTTAGGCATTATTTTTTATAACAAAGATCTGCAAACAATCAACGCAATTCTCGCCACAGAGGAAACTAATTTTCCGACAACTCGAAACCGGAAAAACATTAAATGTTTACACTAAATATTCTGCCGTCTTTATGCATTGTTTATAAGACAATCGATTTATGGAAGATGCGAATTTGTAATAACATCTGTGCAAATATTTGTATATTTATTGTAATCAGCTCATTAAATGACTTACTTTATGGTTCAATAAACCAGATGTTAAACAGTAGCTAAATGATGAGTATTTAAACAATTTCCCAGATGGTATTAATTTTATTACTTTAAATAAGTTTTCAATAAGAAAATGTATTCTTTACACTCTTTTCTTTTTAATACCCACTATTTTTGAGTGCAACTGCTGCCACATTTTTGTTGCCTCCTTGCACCCAACGAACTGTCAACATTTTGAGACTAATTGAAGTTGATACGAAATAGAACGATATCTAGATGTCGGTGACCGCAATAAAGTCTTTTGATCTAGTTTGCAGATACAGAAACTGAAGAACCTAGAAAATAAGAGAAGTGGAGGAAGACGGACAGACGGAAACTGACGGAAACATAGCCATACTTTGGTACCTTCAACTAATTCCGTGCCAACTGGAAAATTGTGCATTTTGAAATCTGGCAAAGAGGCTGAAAAAAAAAAAAAAAAAAAGTAAAAGAACATGCTCCACATATTTTTCATGCGACACGTTTGTTTGGGGGCAGGAAACGTTGTGGAAAACTAAATGAGGCGTGACATAGAAAAACAAGAGCAAGAAACGCACGCACATAGCTAGAAAGAGATGGACGAACCACTTGGTAATTGGGAGCACACCCAACAACAACGACAACAACGACAACAACGACAACAACAACAACCACAACAACGACAACAACGACAACAACGGCAACAAAAGCAACATAAACATTCTTACAGAAATGAATTGTTCCAAAAAAATAAAAAAAACAATTAGGAGCACTATTATTGAGTGTCCGACTATAAGATACCCGTAACTCAACGTATCTATATAAATTAATTGCAACTTTGAATTAATCATCCCTGACAACTTAAAACAGCCATAACTAAAGTTATATTCAACTGATCTAGATGAGAATAATAACGATACAAAGGAAGTTTTACTTTTAAAATGATCCTATCCTATAAACTATAGGTGTTTAGAGTTTCTTAGAATTTGTGGGATGCCATTTTAAAAACATTCTTATGTCCGTAGGGCTTTTGGACTTTTATGGGCTAAATTATAAAAATGTATATACATGCACGCCTGCTTATTACCATTACATACATTGCAGTAAGTACAATATACCCTTTTATTCAACGAGTAACGGGTACAGCAAAGAGTCAGTGAAACGAAAGACAAAGAATATATTTGTTCGGTGAAAAATTGAAAATCTCATGGAAAGCGTGCAAAAGAAGCCGCCAAAGCCACAACTAAGCGCCGCTGGCCAAAGTCTGAGAGAGAGAGAGAGAGAGAGAGAGGAGAGAGGGAGAAAAAGATAGAGAGAGAAAGGAATAAAGAGGTTGAAGGGTCACACAATTAACCCTTTTGGGAGGCGCGAGGGCAATTCAACAATTGCTTTGAAGTTGCTTTTGTGTTGATAACGTGGCTTGTTGGGCTCTTGGCTTGTTGGGCTGCCTCTTGGTCATGTTGACGTTGCCGTCGATAGGTGTCGCCACCAGCTTTAACGAGCCACAATTGGAAATTGCTTTAATTAGTTTATATACAACAAGGCAAAAATGCAATAAAATTAATCGCTTATGTCGTAATCGCATTTACCGTGCTGCCTTCCCCTTCTCCCGCCTCGCTCTCATTCTGCTTTTGATAAATGGCACCGCGAGTTACCTACAGGGGGAGAGATGCAGGGAGAGAGGGGAACGATGAAAGGTAAGCATGTATATTGAATGGCACATGGCCCATTGCTGAGATTCAATCATGTATAGCGTATGGAGACCGTCCCCGATTCCATTACAGCCGGCTTAACGAGATTTCCAGCTAGTGGAGCGTAAAGCATTCCTCTTCCCTCACCTCTCGGTGACTATTTTTAAGTGTACTTTGCCTAGATTAAAGCCTGATTAAACCCGCAAGCAAATCTGATCTCTACCCAAGTAAGCGAAGGTAAGAAAGGTAGAATAATACAATACATGTATAATATAATATATGTATAATGGTGTCATCCATATGATCGACTGATACACCCTAAAGTTCACTATAGGGCCTAGAATACGATCGACCATATGGTTCACAATAAGTTAAGTTCCCACAGCTACAGATTAAGATTACAATCCAGATTGAATTAGTTTAGTTTTAACAAAGTTACGAGAGTTCAAATTATGATTATTTAGTTTATAATGCTAAAAACAATTACAGCAAAGAGTGTTACGTATTGGGAAACATTAGTTAAGTTAACAAGAAGTCAACGACATACGCAAAACACTACTGCATGAAGCAATAAATTTAATAAAATGCAAATCATTTCAAGACAATCTCGTAAAAGCATTGAAAGTGAAATTTCCCATTATCAATAACTCACACACACACACACACCCAGTCATAGTTGAACCCACAGCTTACACACACACACAGTCAACGATCTACAAAGGTGTAAAAAAACAAACATACAAATAAATAAATACTCGGATCGTTCGTGGGCAGCTTCGGCTTGATTCGGCTTTGACTCTGACTTTCTGGTCTAGGCAGGTGCTTCTTTCCAGAGTCGAGACCGTCGTCGATTAGCGGGCGTATCACCCCAGAATGAGACAGCAATATCCCCTGCTCCGCTCCCCCTCTCCAGCACACCCACCTTCCCTTCCCTTTTCACTCCTCTGTTGTTGATATTGCCGCATCCCAACGCTTTGGTCGGTGAGCAGCAGCAGCAGCAGCCGCCGTTTTTCAAATGCTAAAATTGGCGATTAGTCAAAATGATGTCACCGAGTTATTTTGATTGTTTTTTATATACACACACATACATACATACGTGTATTTATTTATTTATTTATTTTGCTTTGGTTTTTAGTTTGCATTGCTTTTGGCATTTCAGTGACTTTAACGCCCAGTCCAATACTAGGCTGTTTAATTGAATCTTGTTATTGTTTTTTATTTCAGAAGTTTCAACGGTGAGAATTGCAACTGTCAACTTTAATAATCTTTGACCGAGCGATAAACTTGTTACAATTTCCCAAACCAACTATTTTGAAAAACTTCATAATTTTCTAGTTAAAAACCTCGCTCACATTTTAATAGAATAAGGCATCTGGAAGTCTGGGAAACTTAATTTTAAAAGTATCCCTAAAGTGTGGTGTGGTTTTCAAATGATTAAGCAACTTGTAAATAAATAAATTGTAAATAAACTTTGACGTGAGAATTGCAA
Source organism: Drosophila neotestacea (assembly GCA_035044365.1). Lineage (NCBI taxonomy): Eukaryota > Metazoa > Arthropoda > Insecta > Diptera > Drosophilidae > Drosophila > Drosophila neotestacea. Next base: position 3,184,614 of record JAWNMD010000155.1, read on the forward strand.
CTAACAACTTTGAAATCCGACCTTAAAGACTTTGATCCCAGGATGAATTGTAGTAATAACGATTTAAAATCAAAATGTCCCAAAAATGTGGCTTAGGCCAAAAGTTCTTGTTGCTTACAATTTAACAATCTTTTAATTAAATTATGGCTTAGAAAATGATGGATTTTAAATGACAAATAAATTGCTAGATCCAACCACGATCAAAGAAATTTAAAAGCTTGAAATCAAATGGAATATGGCAGTCTTGGGAGAACCGTTCCTCTGGCAACTGAAATTTGTTCTAACAGTGTGTGGGCGCCTTTTCAGGGGGTGGGGCAAAGCAACTGCCAGCTGCTGTCGCGATATCGCGTTTTTATGAATGAAAGTCTATGCTACGCCTAATAAAACGCACAAATTGATACAAATCGAACTCGAGCACTTGCAATTTAAATAGTTGTTTACCTTTGTTTTATATGTAATCGGCTTTCGCTGCGATGCGTCACTTTTTGGCCCTGTGACAGATTTTTTTAGCTCGTTTGCCCTTTTGCTGGTTAAAGTTGGGCTCTGCTTCTTCTTTTACTCCACTGTTTTTTATTGTATTTTTTCAGCTGCTGTTTTGTTTGTGTGTTTTTACACGATATTTCACTGAGGGGGAGGAATGTGCGCTCTTTGAACCTAGCTTGTCGCAAATGCTAACTTGGCCTTGTAAAATATTTTGACAGACAGTTTCACGTTTGTTTTTTTTTTTGGCTATCCTGATTTGATTTCGCAGCCCGAGACGCACACACACACAATCACGCACACACGCGTACACAATCACTTGTACACATATACAACAACAGCTTGGTAAGCTGGGCGCAGGTAAGTTTTTTATTCGCTCTGTTTACTGCTTTTCCACTGTTTATTCATAAATAAATACAAATCGCGTTTTAATTGTTAAAAGAAGCTTTGCAAAAGCTGTATACGCGCTAATAATTATCTTATCAACAATTTTTTTGTTTACGCAGCGCTGAAAACCGTCGCGCCGCTGCTGCACATTTTAATCAAATGAACTGTAATTTCTCTAAACAACGGGCTCTCTTGGTGGCGGCGCTAGCATCAAATTCCATAGTTCCAAAAGGCGACAGCGTATGGTTTTTTGAGGGCGCTTTTGCGAGGTTGCTACGCGCTTGAAAAATATAACAAAAAAATCCGCTTTAATTTAGAAAATTTACAATTTATTTTTATTGTCTTAATTTTATTTCGTTTTTTTAATAAACAATTTTTTTAATTTATTTTCTAAAATGAGAAGACTGCCAGACCCATTCAATAACTTGTTCTTAAGTAGACAAGTATGTATGGGCGGCGTTAACAAACGAGAGATGGCGTCACCCCTGTTTTGAGATCTGGCAACCACGGGCCCTACTTTTGAGTAAAATCCAAAAATGAGTGACAACTTTTTTTCCACTCAGAATTAGGTACAAGAAACCGATTAAGCAGAGATTTTGCATGTTTTTTTTGTAGAATTTTCTCCATCGTTGTAAGGAACCAGGCCTCCCCTGTTTTTAAATGACACTTTAATTTCTTGAATTAAATTTATTTGGTTTTTTAATTTGCCCGCCAATGCACAAAAAATCCCTCTTCAAATAATCTTATAGCACAATTTCCGTGCTTCGCTAAACAGTCTAAAGATGGCGTCAAAAATTATATGTGCGCAAGTATTCAAGCTTTCCAGGGGATATTTTGTGCTATAAATTGCCTATGGTGGTGGATATTTTGATGCTATAATTTGGTTTGAAATTCTTGGGAAGTTTTTTGGAATACGATTTTTTTTATTAGGCTTTTTTATTCGTTTGGCGCCAAAAGAATTGTTTAAAACTAATATTTGAATTCTCGAGATATTTTTTATAAAACGCTGTACTTTGTAAACGCTGTAAAAAGAACAAAGAAAATATCGAAACTACTTGCTACCCAAGTTGCTTTATTATTACAAATACGTACACTTTGTGGCACAACACACACAAATTTTACAAAAAAATATTAGTACACCTGACGTGGTTTACACGCTATGGCGACATTCGATGAATGAATGCTTTAATAATTCAGTGGTTTTTTTGTTATGACTAGTCCGATTTCAAGGACTTATCTGGGCCCGGACACGTGGGCGTTTTAGCATTAGCATTGCGTTCTCGACGTGCTCTCTCCCTTAACTGCGCTGTCTTCAACGTGGCCATCATTTGTGTAGAATTGTACAGCCAAGTACCCTGTAAAACAAGAATATGATTAAAAACAATCACAAGATATGAAATCCACTATTTTTGTAAGGATTAAAAAGTTAAGCATACAAGCTATTTGTCAAATAACTAACAGGGTATCTGAGAGACACGTATCCATTTTCAATACTCACAATCAACAGCATACAGTTGAGCAATATAGGAATCGAGAATACAGTTGAGATAAATAAACCATTGTCATCAAAGTATTGTTGTTTTGAGAATGTTTGCCAGTTCTGAGCCGCATATTCGTTGATACTCTCCGAGAAATACACAACCGACACTGATAATGCATGGAAAATATAAATAAGTCGAACATTATAAACATTAACATATACGTACGCAGCACTAGAAAAAGAAAAACTTGAAAGTTTGTGTTGTTTCGGGTCAATAAAGCTGTACTTGTTGTCAGCACATGGATCAAAATTAATGCTATAAGCCATGGATCTTTCCAATCGATCTAGAAAATGAATATAAGAATCTCTAATGATTTTCACAATTAATTCATTCAACTTACGCTCAAGATAAATGTCCAATACCCAGTAATTTCATTCACTTCGATTTGCCCTGGATGCATTTTGAGTTCTTAGTTATTTCAAGAAAAGAGCGGGTGCGATAGCAAATGACTTAGCAGCAAAGGTTCCTCGCTTTACGGTGTGAATATTAAACATTTATAAACAAAATATTGGAGCACAAAAACCATACATTCACGATTTTATTTATTAACAATTTCTTGTTGTTTGTTTTTCGTTTGACGGACGCGTTGTGCCGATTTGTGTGGCATAAAAATAAAAACCATCTGTTTTATGATTGTAGTTCTCTTAACGGGCTCTCTCTCTTGGCTGCGGCGCTAGCACTATATTCCATAGTTCCAGAGTTCGACAACGTATGGTTTTTTGGGGGCGCTTTTGCCGGTGAGTGAACAAAAACGGTATCTCATAGGAAATTATGCCAAAAATATCCCGGAACGGTATTCCATAGAAAACTTTACCACAAATATCTCGGAAATGTGTGGCAATATTTTATTCGTTTGCTTATATTTTTATTTTAGTTATGGTGAAAAAAAGTTTCAAAATAAGAGGTCCTATTATTATTTAAAACAATTGTTTACGCCTTATTTAAATGGCGCGCCAATCGATTAAAAGACTCATACGGTCAGACCAAGCGTACTGCAGAATTGCCATGACCGTACTCACGTCATGCAGCTTGAACGTGCTTTGCTTTCACTGACTCAGTAGACACAAAAAAAAAACATTAACAATAAAACCTGAAAAATATCACAAAGAATTTGTTGAAAACAGTCAAAATTATAGTAAAAATCAACGCTAACCATTATATGGTGCTGTTAACGTGTTTGAGCAGAAGTCAAAAGTCAGGAAATTAGGAAACGTGTGAGCGACAACACATATATAAAAAAAGAAGGTCGCAGTGACAATTTGGAAAAGCGAAGAAATTGATAAAAACAAAGCGAGCGTCGTTTTATTAATTGCGCAAAATTGTAAAAGATTAGTTAACTACAGAGAAAGAGTACTGAAAGAGAAGGCAACAAATTCTCAGTACAATTTGTTGTCAATGAAGAATTTGTTTTCGTTTTGTTTTTTTTAATAGATGCTGATTTGTAAGATTAAACAGTAACAACGACTCGCAACAGGAGCAGGAGGTTCAAGCCACGTTTCGAGTGTCCTCGCCGACCTCGCAACAGTCGCAGTGCCCGCCTGAAACAGAAACCCAAACGCCCCCGGAAGCGTGACGCACTACGAAGTCGGAGGCTTCATTATCTCCAGGATCAGCAGCAACAATCTCCAGTATTCCAAATGGCTGTCAAGCAAAACAACACGGAGCCCAATGAGCCCGCCACCTCTGGCAGTCAGTCATCAAACGGGGGCTCCACTGTAAACAAATCCTCAAGTAATAATATTTCCGATGAAGGCGGTGGCGCTGCTCTCCTGGACACGCCTACTCAACAAGAGTCCGCAAATGGCCAATTGGCTGCAACAAATGGCAGGGAGGGAGGAGGAGGAGGTGCATCAACAATGATTCAGCTGGAGATTAAGGAACTGCTAAATATCCTGCAGGATATTAATCTTGATGATAGACATGCCACCTTATTGCGATATCGTCATGTTATACAAACACTGGCGAGCATGAAAGTCAACACACACAGTACGGATCTCAAATTGTTCAAGGAAGAAATTGTTAAAGTGGGCAAGATGCTGATGCTGCCACAGAAGAAGGAATATCTGATGTTCTATCTATCGATTGTCTACCAACTAATATCGAATCCAAATGCGGAGCCAGCATCGGTAGCTGTTGCCATAGTTTTTGAACTTTTCAGTCGAGAACTCATTCTGGAGGCCGTGCAATCTCTGCTCGAGCAAAATGTCCAGGATGAGAGCATAAGGAAGACTGTGAAATTACTTTGCGCATGGTTGAGAGTCTGCAACTTTTGTCAAAATCTCAATTTGTGGATTATGGCATTACTGGAGGGATTGCGAGAGCAGGAAAAATATCAACTGCTCGATGAAATTTCCATGGATAACATTGAGCTGCTGTTCGTACCCATGATATTTCCCGCACTGCGTCCTAAGGTTGCTCCAATTGTCTTTCACATGCTGTCGACAATCAATCAGGCGCCAGAGATATTCCACAAGGTAATTAATCTGCTTAAACTAACAACAAGATAATCTTAAACATAGGACTGTTAATTGTATATTTTTAATCTTAATAAATAATCTGTCCTATGTTTTACAGATTTTGCCAAAGATACCAATGGTGATTGATCTGATTAAGAAACACGATTCCTCAATTGAGGCACGCGCTGATATTCAAAAGCTAGTGGATTTGTTTAACGCTCTAATGATGCGCTTCTATGACAACGATGATCTTTATGCGCCTCTCAAGGAAGTACTCCAGATGTACGAACCCTCCCGAAATTGTGTCGCCCTTGCTCGGGCCATGCTAGAGAATGCTCTGCCGAGGAATGCTCGAGTTGGACTCGTCAATCTTGGCAACACCTGCTATATGAACAGCGTACTCCAAGCTCTGGCCATGACCAGCGAGTAAGTTTCTCTCTAGTTCTCTAGTCTAGTCTAGGCAAAATTAATTACTTATTATGTAACATTATGTACTTATCTCTTTATCTGCAGTTTTGTGCGCCAAATTCTGTTGATTGAGAGCAACTCGTTGCTGTTGTTGAAGATGCAGCAACAGATTGCATTGATGCATCATTCGATGCGTTATGAATTGACGCCTTCGAGGGTCTTGAAGGCAACACGTCCACCGGGATTTACGCCGGGATTACAACAGGACAGTTCCGAGTTCCTAGGCTATTTATTGGATCTGCTGCATGAGCATGAAATTGGAACACACGGTGCTCACCTGGACACGGAGACAGCTCAGACAAAAGCATTGAAGGAATCATCAAAGCCAGGCAATGAGATTGTGGATGAAATTGTGGCCGCTGGAGTGATACCCTACAATAGTAAGGACTATGAGCTGTGTCGTCCAACTGCACCTGCTATTGGCTTAAATGCCACGCCCACCAATGCACAGTCCAAGAAGCCACCGTCGACCATCGACAAAACATTCGCTGGCAAATTATGCACAACCTACAAGTGTCTGAGTTGCGCTTGGGAATCCCGCAACGAGGATAGTTTCCGTGAGTTGCAGCTATCCTTTCCCGATGACAAGGAGGACTGTGGTGCCAACAATTACTCCGTGCAGGATCTAATCGATTATTATTGCTCACCGGAGAAACTGGATGGTGATAATCAATATTTCTGTCCCAGTTGCAAGAAACTCTGCGATGCCGAGCGTCGCATTGGCATCACACAAGCACCGCGTAATCTCATCCTGACTCTCAAGCAATTCAAATACGATCAGAAGTATCATTTCCGAACCAAACTCATGCACAAGGTGTTCCACGACGAGAGTGTAAGTCATAAAATCTCAATCTTCTAAATCCAATCTTCGATTATAGTTTTTTTAAAACTTACAATAAACTTCTTCTATTTCCCAGGTCATTGTGAAGGTGTGCGCTATAGATTCGCTTCAGGAGACATGCACTGTGCATTATGATCTCTACGCTGGAGTTGTGCACGCCGGATACAGCATGGATTCGGGACATTACTTTACATTTGCAGCAGATCAGTCGAAGAATTGGTTCAAATTCAATGATAGTCTGGTGACAAATTCAAAGCCCCAAGAGATGCACAGTTTGACCTCACCGAACACTCCGTATATACTGTTCTATCAGATGTGCGGAAGATCGATGGAATCATCCGAAGATGGACCCATGCATCCCATGGTGCCGTTACCTCAGATTCCGCCCCTTAAACTGGATGAACTTCCCCGTACATTGCGGGATTATGTGAAGCAGGATAATCGCGATTACACCGAGGAATTGAAGTTGCAACATTTCAAGCGGCAAGTGAAGCGCAACAATGTGAGTGAGAACGGGACTATGACACGTAACGGTTACGAAGGTGATGATGAGGATGATCCATCACCCCCTCCCGCTGGAGGGTGTGGTGGGAATGATTTGGGCATGAATTACAATCGATTTGTCTACTGATTGTAAGTAGCTGGTAGGCAACTGGAAAATGGAAAGTGTTGGTCATTCCAGAGATTGAGCTACAAACTTACATATATAAAACATATATTCAACTTTATATACTTATATCCATAATCAGTAACTGTATTTGTATTTGTATTTGTATCTGTATGTGTGTGTAAATTATGTGTATATATAGTTATGTATCTATTTTATATACACAACACTGCAACATAATATTAACGTTAAATAAGCATGTAGAAATATACGCAATCAGAACAAACATACATAAAAACACGCATGCATGCTCACATACATACACATACATACATGAGGCATCTACTTATACAATGCGTATGTCAAGTGTAGACTTTCTATTGGAATGTTGCTGACGGACGGGAAGCCAGCTTCCAGTTGCACATTCGCACAGACACACACACACACACTCACATACTATTGTTGTCATGTTCCTTAAACCAAAACTCTCCAAGCACAGAAACTACAATTGTATTTCCATTTTACAAACAAATTTTGTTATAATTTTTACGTATTGTTTTTTGTTAACACATATTTAGTTATAGCCTTAAAAATACACATATACAAACAAATGAATTAACAATATAAATTAGCCAGAACGAATGTTAAACGATAGATACTCCTTAGTGTACTACATATAAATAACATGGATAATTAACCAAAATCAGGAGAAACGATTTCATAAAACCAGCCAACTTCCAATTCTGGCCTCCAAAATTCTAAATAATTAACTTAACTTTAGTCCTTAACGCACATTTGTGTTTGCGTATTACTTGTTTAATTGTGCTTGTAAATTTGTTCAACAATTTAGGGCAAGTCAAAATATCATTGAGAGAAAGGAAAAAAAAGGGAAGAACATGTAAAAAAATGTTTAATAATTTTTCGATAATTTTGCTTTTGATTTTGTGAATTTTTAAAATTTACCATCTTATGTAACACGAATTTTTACGGAAAGTCTGGAAAACAACTGGAAAAATGCAGCGATGTATTTCAAATATTTATTGCGTTAAGGTTTTGAATATTATTGCAATTAAATTGGGATAATTTTCAATTACATTTGTATATGCTGTATAACTTATGAATATTTATCTTTTATATCAATAAGGGTATCAATAAAACTGAAAACACATCCATCAATTGCTGTTAATTATAATGTTATTAAATGGAAAATAATGGGTTACACGCTATTTTTTGAAAAAGATCGTTTTTCTGGTTTGATCTTTTTTGGAAACCATCTTTTGGCGGCTCTGCGAACCATAAATACGCCACCTTTAGTCAGCTTTGTGGAACAACGGTTCAAAAGAACAAATTGCACGAATATAGTTCAAAAATACTGAAAAAGCTCATTCGCTCAGTTTAATGACCCGTTCATTTGAACTTGCTCAGAACAAATCTATCCAGCTGAAAAGCGCCACTCACACACACACCAGTGTTGCCAGATTAGCTTATTTCAGGCATATTTGAAAATAGAATAGCTAATAAAAATTGCAAATAGCTTATAGATATAGCTATAAATCTAAATCTATTTTTTATTAAAATTTACACATTGATGATTTGAAATCACAAATTGATCAAATGAATCTTATTAAATGGAAACACATTAATGACACTGTCTACTTTTGGGAAGAGGTTTTCTTTCGCCTATAAAGGAGCAGGAAATAATAGTCCAATTGAGTCCCTTATTTTATTTGCCATTCAAATGCTCTCATTGTCGTGGTCAAAAGCGGACGTGAAACGCGTTTTCAGTCAGATGAATATTGCAAAATCGAAATTGCGCAATAAAATGCACTTATAAACTTTGAATTCAATATGAAGAATAAGGGTATTTTTTTTAAAATTATAAATCATAAATAAAACATTCGTTAACTAATTAAATATAAATAGAAATCCTAATAATTTTGTATGTTTTCTTGAATTTTGATATAACTTGTTGTTAAGCATATATATTTTTTTTAGCTTATTTTTACTCAGATCTAGCTTATGCGAGCGCTTAACATCTGGCAACACTGACACACACAAATATAACAACAACACTCACTTCTGGAGCGCGGCTATAAAATGAGCCATAAGCGGCGTGCTCTCGAACAGTCTCTCGAATCGAGGGGAGCGTGTATTAATTATTATTAAGACAATTCGCGACGGTTCTCTGGTTAGTCGACGCCAAGCGCTGCAACAACAACGAGCTCTGAAAGTAAATAAATATAAAGTTAACACTGTTATGACACGCGTGGCGCACAAAATCAGCGTATAGTGAAAATATAATCAGACTCCAAAAAGCATTTAAGCTTTTATATGGAGCAGCAGCAACAAAAGCGCCTAGAAACTGCCCAGAAATTTGTACAAGAAGAAGAGGAGCAGCAACAACACTTTTAATAACAGCAACAAAAACATCTTATTGCGATTTATACAAATACAAATACAAATATTTTGCTACCTTTTGTACAATAACAACAAAAGCCTGTTAAAGCACAATTGATTTATTGTTGTTCTTACTGGGCGAGGTGAGAACAATAACAACAACATTTGCACACTTCTAAAGACATTGCCAGCTGTTCGGTATTGCGGTAAAGAAAAGCTCTTAAAAGTGAAAAGCCCGGTCAACGTCCTGCTGCCCAAAAAAAAGTGTGGTTATGCTTGTTCCAATCCTTGCCGTTGTCGGCTGCTGAAGGTGAGCGAAGGACATTCCGCCTGCACCGGCTGCTAAAAAAATCTAAAACTTCACCACTACCACGAAGTATTTGGACAACTTACGGCCAAATAAAGTCGTTGAAGATAAGCGACCACAACTGATTGAAATCCCCCTGCGCCACACACAAACAAGCCTTCAATATGCGTATTTTTCCGGTACGCCTTTCGGCCGTCTCCTCATCGATGGCGAACCTGGCCAAAATGTTGGACTTTTATTCGGGCTTCAATCCGTCGCCGCTATCAATAAAACAGTTTATGGATTTTGGTAAGAATAAAATATATCCTTACATATTTAAGAGCCGGCAAGGGCGCTCTCTTTTTCCCCCAAACCTCTCTTCTGTTTACTCTCTTTCGTTTTCAATATGTTTGCGTGTGTGTGTGTGAGTTTGTATGTGTGCCTGTGTGAATTGTTTTGCTTTGTTTTCGTGAGTGGAATAATATTCTTAAGTAACAATTTTATTCAATAACAAAACTCGATTGTTTTCTGACGTAATCACGTTAAAGCTTTGATCTTATCGCCCTTCTACTTACATAACCAGACAACAGCAATTGGCAAATTATCGATGCCTCTATCGACGTATCGAGTTTTCACTTTTCGATAGTTATGAAAATCTTCATGAGGTACGTGACAGTCTAAACGCAGATCTCTCCTCCCCCTATACTGTGCATATTCCCGCTGTCTAATATCCAATTTAATGTAATTGAATTCTCAATTAAGCATTTTTCTCTCTCTCCGCTAAGTCGCCAAACACAAACTGTTGATTATGCAGTACTTAAGCGAGTGAGTGACAGAGAGAGATAGAGAGAGTGCAAAGCTTAAATGTCGTCTCTCATTCCAACTGCCGGCTTAAATGCTGTTTATAAAACTATAAAACAACAAAAATAGGAGATGAAAAACGGAAGTTCCCACAGACTAGAAGTATTATTCATTACCTGACAGCAGTAATAGGCAATAAAATTGTATACTTTGGATAGAATTCGTCACCCTTCCTGCTCACCCACCAGTTGCAGTGTTTGTGGCACGTGCCGCCCAAGGACGTTTCAATGTCAGTTATATAGACAGCTGCATACCTACAAATATACAAATATACTGTAAAAACATATGTACAGTCTGTTAATATTTATAAGCATACTCACTCTGTTCTAAGCTGCAACAAAGCCTGCCCCAATAAGCCTAAAGAGTTTAGAGTATAAGCTGTGGAATACCCTGTGAAATATATAAAAATGCAAAATTAGTCCAAGAAAATAATTTGACAAAATTTTATTTTGGTAAAACAAGATTACATTTTGTTAGCGTATTTTCATATTTTCTTTAATTAGCCATGTTTCCCATTTAGTGGGATACTTAGCAATCAATCTATGTATTCGTAAAAGTGGTTAAACCCAAAATTATTGAACTATATAGTAAAGTTTAGCTATAATCAATTGCATATAATAAGCTTCAATATTTTTAAAGATAATAATTTATCTTTAATTTGCTGCATGAACATATGAAGAAAAAATACATTTTGGTACAGGAAATAAGTATATTTTAGATAACAATAGATAAGTTCATAGTAATTGTAGAACTTTAACTATATAGTTCAAAGTTTAGTCTAAAAACAGCTGCATGTTTATTTTAAAACTGATTGAAATCTTTTTGCGTAGTAAGTTTCGCTTAATATGCCCCCTTTTTAAACTTTGTGTAGAGAGTATATAGCAAACGTACATATGTCAGGCATTGTTAGGGCATTTCAACGGGTCTTTTCAGCCGTAAAAGTTCTTCACCATTTGAGGCCATGATGGCAACTGCGCCACAAATGGCAACTGACTTGAAAACAATGCTCTCAAGTCAAGAGAAGTGGTTGGTACCCAGTTTAAGTTTTATTTAGTGGTTTGGTTGGTGCTGGGAGGCTGAATTATTATGTTGTTTGTTAACTGCTTTTAGGGCTATATATAGACACGCAAGGAGGCGAATTTAAGGGTCTTTGGGTCCCTAGAAGGTCGGACCGACACGTGTCCTCTGGATTTATTAATAGAAATGTGAAACAGGTACAGCTGGACCAAGTAATCAATTTTTCTATATTACACACAACAACAATTTATGATCAGACTTCCTTTTAATATCCACATTGTTTATTTATTATCTTTTGTTGTGTTTTATGAAGTGTCAACAAAATTAATAAAAGCTTGTCCACAAAGTTCATTAATACCTTCGATGAGTGTGTATGTACTTGAACTTTGATTTGATCGATAAGGCTTGCGCTGCTTTTGTTACCAACTGTACTTGTAAGTACTTAAACACTGGGGTGTATCTTTGAATTTGCTCCCAACCATGTGTTTTTGTAATATAACTCTAGACTTCTGTTGGAGAGCTGCTAAATATCGCATACATATATTATGATGTAGAACATATTGTATTTTATCGCACTGATGTGTTATGTAGAAATTCACTTTATTAATTTTTACATGGCGTATACGCAATATACCTAAGTGCTACCTCAGATAACAGCTTGTTATGACCCATATTTATGGGCCCTAATCACTTTCACTATCAGTTGGCCAACTAACAAACAATGCATAAACTATATATGTATGTTATGGCAAAATCCGCAGGTCCAATGTGATTACCTCAAACTGACGGATCATGTGCTTATTTGCTGCGTGTGCCAAACAAAAAATAAACATTTTATATGATAAATATAAAAACAACAACAAATGAATTATATAATTATAATATTTTATTTTGGAACGGAAAATTTTGTGTTTGATGGTGATAAGTTTGCAGAGCGTGTGACCATCTGAGGTATTGAATATAGATTCGATAGCTGAAAGACACAGCATCATTCTAAAAAATGGACTTTGCAATTCTTCCACAGGGATTCTTGAACTTTGGAATCAGCAACCGGTTTGTATCAGCAAAAATAGAAGAAGATAAAAACAAAATGTTCACAACAGAACGTAGACATCAAAACTTAACCCAAATAAAATAAGAAACAAGGCAAAAACAAAACAAAAAGAAAAAAGCTTATAGACGCCCCCGTGCTTTCGATACTCATGATAATAATAATGACAAGCACACGCGCCTTCAATATTTTGCAGGGTATTTGCAATGTGTAGAGAAATTCTTTAGCCACACATATAAATAAATTTAAACATGCATTTGTCACAATCTTAATAATATATAACTGCGAATAGGTTAGCCCGATTAGGCAGAACAATAGTTTTGAGCTTTATAGTAATACGTAAGCAAACATATACAGTCGCTGCCAGCTACTTTCCACTACTACTAAACAGTTTAACTAAATTTAACTTTAAAGCGAAAGTAGATAGATATCAACAAAACTAAGGCGAAGATTTTAACAATTTTACTGAACAATTTTATTTACGTAAAAAATCGTTATTAGGAAATTGAAGCAAAACATAGTCAAGAATGTAACTGATACCGACTGTATATAAAACAAACAAGTGTTAGAGTTAGTCAATGTTTGCTTGCTAAGCTCTCTAATTTAAACTACGCTTTGAGCTTTCTTAGACGATATACACTTGTTTGTTGAATGAGAGGGGCATCTCAAAGTCCAGCAGTCTGCAGTTTTCTTACTCTTCTTTGTCTCTTGTCTGACAGCAAAGTGTGGGAGAGAGAGAGAGAGTGAGAGGCGCGGCAAAAGGCAAAGGCGAATGTGAGTCAAAAATAAGTAAAGATGTCGTCGGCAGTGTAAAATTGGATCTATTGAAAACTGCTGATGAAATTGTGATGCGAGATGGCAATTTCTATAATTTGTGTCTTCTACAGCTGGTACTCTTGTGACGTCACACTCAGCAGCTCAATTGCCTCGTCCTAATATAAATGTAAATGCAAATGTTATTGTAATTGAAATGGCAATTTGAAGTGTGCGCATTTCCGCTGTATACTCAACTTGACTATCCCTGACCTTGGTGTATGTGAGGGTGTGTGAGGGGGGATTAAGAAATTACTTCTTTGTTGTGTGGGTGTGACTTGCGTGCAACTTGCTGTAAATGTTTTATTGCAATTGGCATTAACACGTCAGTGAGGGACTAAACTGTTCAATAAGAAGAAGCGTACAATTGACTACTAATTGAATTCGTGACGTTCAAACTTGTCACCTGTGTGCTTGTATTCTATTACAGGGCTATTACGCACAAAATAGACTCCAGACGGAGGGTTTAAGAAGTGATTCAATTTGCATGCATTATTTGTTATTTTTTCACTTATCACGCGAGCCCACTAAAAGTGTTGAGAGAGGCCGCTTATCGATAATTATCGATGCCCATGCATCAAAGTACTTGTCAAACGGCCCAGACAGCTTTGATCAAATCATAAGTGAATACACACAGACACATATTTTTTGCAACACCCGAAGTTCGCGAAGAACAACAACAAATAGTGCAGAAATACACACACACACACATTGGCGATACGCACATCAAAATAAGCGATAAAAGCGGAAGGCAAGCGAACACAACAACAAAGCATAAATAAATAAAGCTCTATTTTTGAGGTCAGCAGCTGTGGATAGAGGGAGCGAGAGAGGTGTTAAAGTGCTGCGCGTGTCTAGCGATCATTTTTGCTTACTTTGTCTCTCTTTCTCTCCCTATCCAGCTGGTGGCTTCTCGCAAAATTCTAGTTGGACTTGCCGCTTGTTTTGATTATATTTATTTTTTTGTGAACCTGTTCCAGCGCAACTTTGTTATTTTTTATGCTTTGGCGTGTTTTTATAGCTTGTTTTATTGATTCTGTTTTGTTTTCGAAATTCGTTACAATTGACTCTCATAAACAAAATGGCCGACAAAGCTATCGCCGTATTTATGACACACGCTCTTATATTATGTGCTTGGATATTCGTTGTTTATTCTTTGGGGCCCAATTGTAAATATGTTGTTTTTCGTACTTTTATTGCCCCGTGGAACCCCCTCTTATCGGGGACTTAGATTAGCTAAATTATCGGCAATCATCCCAATTAAAAGTCATAAAATAAAGAGGGGCGTGTCCTTGTTTTGCGAACTTTGACAACAGATGTCGCTGTGCGCAGTTCAAGGCTCAATTGAAATTCAAAATATGTCTTTATGTATTATAATAAAATATAAATGTATTTAATTTTAAGTATTATGAGTCGATGTTGAGTTCATTGAGCTTATCAGTTTAGTCGTTTGTCTTTGTCAATCGCCTGTTTTGTTTTTGTTACGAAATTGCTGACGGAGAATAAATGCAAAGAAAATAAAAGCATACGTGTGTGTGTGTGTATAAACATGCTTGTTTGTGTATGTGTGTGTATGCAAAAACAAAGTGCAAAGTTTGTTGCGGCAATTTTAATTGGTTGACTAAATTTCCGTTCTGGGTATCTTGAACTGAGCTTATTTACAAGTGAGTTCATGCAAGCAAAATACTCACACACACACATATATATAAATAGTACTTATACATTTGTATATAATTGGAACTAAGCGATTGGGTTTATTTGCGTTGTTTACTATATAAATATGCGAATAATCTTGAAATATGTCGATTTTTTTAATATCAGACAAACTTAAGCTGAATGAATTTACATATAATATTTTTAACATATAGTACAATTTTTTTGTTCAGAAAATGTAAAGGCCTCGCCTTATCTAAAATTCCAAGAAAAGCAATAAAGTCGAATTTTGAAAGACAACTGATTTAAAATGTATGTGAGCTTTATGAAATCATGAATAAAATTACATTCATCTAATTCATCACCCAGACATTGTTTGCATGATTATTGAAAATACGCCTTCCTTTCTCTGATCACGTTCTGATTAGCTGTTTAACATACAGTAGGTCGACTCATTGTTTTTACAAACATGAATATTTAAAATTGTGTTATAAAAAAGAAAATATTTAACTTATTTCCATTTATGTATTATATTTACTATATTAATTCTCTTCTTTTCAGGACAAAATGCCTGCGAGAAGAAGTCATATATATTTCTACGCAAGGAATTGCCTGTGCGTCTGGCGAATATCATGAAGGAGATCGCTTTATTGCCTGATAACCTGCTACATACGCGATCCGTGAGCGAGGTGAGCTCTTGGTATGTGAAGAGCTTCGAGGATGTGCTGGAATTCGAGAATGCGGAACCCACTCATGATAATCTGCAAAAGTGCGACAAAATCATTTACCATTTACCCAAGAATGCCAACTTGATTAATAATATGATTATGATCATTGCAGATTTGTGCGCGATTTGGATCTCATTAGGAATCGACACAATGATGTTGTACAGACGATGGCTCAAGGCGTCATCGAGATGAAGGAGAACGAGGGTGGACAAGTAGATGCCCCTACTGAGAGTTCTATACAATACTTTCTCGATCGTCTTTATATGTCACGCATTAGCATTCGTATGCTTATCAATCAGCATAGTGAGTTTATTGTCTATAAATTTAAATTACACCTGTTACTCGTAGAAAAAGATTGACATTTAACAGATTAAAATATAAAAAATAAGTAGGTTATTGCAGATTAATTTTCCAGGCTTTTAAATAAAACCTGCTCTTTAAAACGTTATATTAATTGAGTAACAGATATCTTATTTTTTTAAGGACTTTGATTTAATTCTTCACTTACTTTACTACAGCTCTGCTTTTTGGTGCGAGTCCACATTCGTTGGGTCGTCATATTGGCTGCCTGGATCCGGCCTGTGATCTGTCCGATGTGGTACGGGATGCATATGAGAATGCACGCTTCCTCTGTGATCAATATTATCTGACTAGTCCCGCATTGGAGATAAAACAGTACAGTTGCACGTCGGATGAGTTACTATTACCCATACGCACCGTATACGTGCCATCGCATTTGTATCACATGCTTTTTGAGCTCTTTAAGAACTCTATGCGTGCTGTGGTGGAGCATCATAACAATGACAATTGCGATACATTGCCTCCATTGAAGGTGGCTATTTGTCGTGGCAAGGAAGATATTTGTGTAAAGATCTCCGACCAGGGCGGCGGCATTCCACGCTCCCAATCCGATCAACTTTTCAAGTACATGTACAGCACAGCTCCACAGCCATCGAAATCGGATATGCACACAGTCCCATTAGCTGGATATGGTTATGGTCTGCCTATCTCAAGGCTCTATGCACGCTACTTCCATGGCGATATTGTGCTCTTGTCCTGCGAGGGATTCGGCACAGATGCCATCATTTACCTGAAGGTACGTTAGCTTTATCAGAGATCCCAAATAAGAATTATGAGTTTTAAATAACTAAACATTATCTACATTTTAAAAATTAAAACTATTTCGGTCCCTGATATAATTTAATAAATTGTGCTTACATTTTTCGGTTTTCCAGGCACTTTCCGATGAGGCCAACGAGCTGTTGCCCATCTTCAACAAGACGAGCTCCAAGTTCTATCGTGCCACAGTTCCAACTGGCGATTGGTCGAATCAGGTAAAATACGCTAAGAAGCCGAAGAAGACGAGCGCTGTTATTCAATAGAATGCCCCAAGACCAAGTCGATGGCTGTGTTAAGTGTTGGCTTCCCCCATAAACTGCAACCCATCGATCAATCAAGCAACCCAAAAAAAAAAACCCAGTAAACCCAGCATGGATCCTACCCTTCAAATCTTTAATTAATGTTTAAATTAATTTATATTTGTTATTTGTTTGTTGCTTTCTTAAAAATCCTTTTACATGTTTCGCGAAATTTTGTTCGTTTCAAACTTATTGTCATTTATTTGTTGACATTCCACAATTGCATTATCTGAGCGAATTGAAAGCGATTTGAGGTGTTTTCGCAGGGAATTTGTAGGGTTTTGGTTAATCGCACGGGGTTTGATTAAAATTAATATTTAAGTTTTTACAACACTTTAAAGTTTTAAAATTTTAAATATGAATTATATTATATTTATTGCATATAAAAGTATAGAAAAAAAACTACGAAATTAGTTCTTAAAAATATCTATTTAATTTAAGTAACATTTTTTGTTTAACTTCAAGCACACGATATTTACATATAGTAAACACAAAATATATATTTATTTTTAAGCATTTAAACAAAAATAAACTGTTGAAATTTGTATACACACAATGTTTTTGTAGATTGTTTATGTTGAAAAAGAAACTACCCTTTTTAAACTATTAACATTATGCTGTAAAAGTTAACAATAACAACTATTCCACATTTGTATATTAAAACAATTCTTTAGATTATCGCTGAAATTTAATAACTAGATTGTTCCCCTTTGATGTATTTATCACTTGTTAATAACAATTTAAATCATCTTGGCACAATGTGATGAAAGCTTGTTTGTTGTGTTTTGACACTAGTTAAAATGATTACTTTTTGTTTTACAAAAAGTGTTGCATACTTTTAAACATGTTTTGAAGTGCATCCAAAACTTATTTAACTTAATTTTCCGTTCAGTTGATTTGTTTAACACTTCTTTATTTCCTTTTGAATTCTGTAGTTTAATTACACTTCAGTTGATATTAAATATTACAGAATGTTTATTTGAATGCGTCAACTGTGACTTCAGTTCTGTTGTTTACACATTTTATTTCTTACTACTTTTCAATTTATTTGTCATTTTCAATTCTTTAATTTATTTTCTGCTTTAATAATTCATTTCTTCCAGAACTTTTCCAATCGTTGGCGTTACATATATGGTTTCTTAAAAAACTTATAAGACTGCACCAAACACTGAGTCAGCCCACTGGGTCAGTTTCTGTTGACAACTTTTCTATTCCATTTGGCCAACTTATATATTATTTATTTTGTGTAGTTGATATCGATCCCGTCTGCTGTCAACAACACAACAGCACCCACTGCTAACCAAAAAGACATTCCATTCTGAATTGAAGTAGAATTAGTAAATACATGTTTTATATATAGACTTTCGATATTGCAGAGCTCGGACATGAATGCACGGCAATTGAGTGCGACAACGCCAAAGACTATCAATGGCTTGGATTAGTATTCTCAAATCTCAAATGATACTCAGGACATCTTTGAAGAACAACAACAGCAACAATAGTTTTTAAATCACCCCACAAAGTGGGAAGAATATCACTAATTCTAGGCAAACATTCCTAAAATACAAATGCAACACCAGCAACAGCAACAACAACAACTACAATTTGTATTCATGGCAGTAACGTGTTAAGTTTATCATTGTTGTTAAAATTAAAAAAATAATTGTTATTTAAAATTTAGAAGAAATATAGCATGCATATTTTATAAGCGTGTTTTTTGTGCAATAAATGAAAGCTGAAAATAAATTAAAATTTGTTGTTTTTTTTAGGCACTACATTTTATTTTTACATAATAATAAATATTGTTCATTTTGCTGAGCTATACAATAATTGATTGCGTGTGCACATTTAGATATATATGTATATAATATATATATAAGATTCGTTTAGATTTACAATTATTTTATACAAAATTCTCACATTTAGGTTTTTTAGCGTTTGCACATTATCACGACGTTTCTGACATTTTCATTTTCATTTTCTTTTCGTTTTTCCACTTGTGTACATTTTATTTTGCTCGACATTTGACATTCATTTAAACTATTTAACTACAGCAACAATTGATTCGTTTAAACAAAGTGCATTGTGTGCGATCTGGAACACGTTCTCGAATCGCAATAATAATATAATATAGTAATAATAATAATAATAATAATCATACATAATATGCAATATAAAATTATATAAACAATAATACACATACACATACAAGATTTATATATATTCAAGCTCAAAGAATTTAGCAGGCAAATAATATCGGAATCGAAAACGGAAACGGATACGAATCAACAGCAAGAGAGGAAAAAACCTCACAAATAAGCTAACATACAATTTGTTTACTCTTTTTCTTGTTTTTTTTTTTAGTAAGTAATATTAATTTATGTATTGCAATGGCGTAATTAGCACCGCTGGATTTTCATTTCATTTACGCAACGGATCCAAGCTCTCCAACGAAAAGTCATCAATGTTTAGTTGACTCTGCAATTGGAAGGGTATATTAATTTTAATATAACTCACTTAATAATATACTTACTTTAAACACGCTGGGCCCGTTGTTCATTTCAAACGGATCGGAGCCAAATAAATCCGTGTTGCCATTAAGGCCATTGTTGCCCACGTTGTTTGTCAATGGCGTGCTGCGTCGTGGTGCCGCAATCTTTGGCGGCGGTGCCACTGCAAAAGAAATAGAGAAAATTATAATAAATTGCAAGTATACATTTTTTTTAGCTTGTCGAAGATTTGATACCCTTGCAGAGCCCTTTACATACTTTACAATGTAATTTTAAAATTTAAATTTAATACTTTAAATTAAGACAGATAACTTAATAGCTGAATTTACTGACTGTACAATAACCTCCTGATCTGTTACGTCTCCTTCCACTTTGTCACAACATTATAATACCCTCTACAACCGTAAAGTAAAGTATAATAAACCTACATAATGGAGGCGTGATGTTAAGCTCGCTGGAGAATCCGCTGCTATTGTTGCTCATATTGTTGTTGTTGCTCAGGCTGCTGTTGTTGTTGTTCTGCAACTTGTGATCATTGTTGTTAAAGAACAACTGTTGACCAAAACTCTTGGATGGCTCAAAGCCAAACAGATCATTGCTAATGGCATTGCGACCATTGCTTAGATTATCCTGTATCTCATCGGCACGTGGATCAAAATCGCTATCGGTATCGGAATTCAAGAGAAGTTCATCCATTTTCTGGCTATTGCTCTTGCCACCGCTGCTGCTGTTGCTCATCTGGCTGGACAAGTTGCTCCTGGGCGGCACAATTGGCAAGAAGGAATTGGGAGACGCCGAATGGGTCGAGGCTGTCGTTGAATTTGTATCAATCAACAGCTTATCCTCATCTATTAATAGAAGAACAATTTAGTTGAGATATGGAGATATGTAGTCTATCATTTAATTACCCAGCTTGCCATTGCTTAATGTGGTTTCATTGCCATTCAGCTCATTGAGAGGCTCCTCAACAATATCCTTAATGCCCAGCTTGAACAACATGGCATCCAGCTCGGCCTTTGGCAATTTGGTCGACAATTCCTGCAGTCGATCCTTGTAGATGGCAATCGTTTGCTGAAGATGCTCAATCTGTTGCTGCGCCTTACTCAGATTCGTCTTCTCATTGCTGTCCATAAACTTTCTGTGAAATTAAAATTAACATATTTATGAATATGTAAATAAATAATATGCAATAATGTGTCCAACTCACCTGTAGGCCAAATCAAAGGCCTGGCCAATGGTCAACGTAATGTCCGAGGCCAGTTTGTTTGATATGAATACAAAACATTCATGAGTCTCCTCTGGTTTGGAGCTGCCATTGTTGTAACCATTTGTATCCATTGTGCTGTTCGTGGTCTTAACCGTTTTGGCAATGAAACTAAAGAACTTTTTCACACCCTTCTCGTCCGCACAATACGAGATGTTGTACAGTGGAAACTGATGCAGTATTTTATGGGTGCGTGGCTCTTGAATGGCAACACCTTTGATGCTAATTGTGATCTCAAGTTTCTTGAACTTCTCCTGTGTGCCCGTCTCCGCTTTCTTCATCTGCTGAGCAAACTGCAGCTTACGTATTGCTTCCTTGACCACCTCAATGCCCTTGGGTTGATCCACGCTCAGGTTACCGAAGAACTGCATGCAAAAGAATGCGAGAATATGTTAATTGAAAAGTCACACAAGTCAAGTCACTAAGCATACCAAACAAAATTGGAAGAGATCAAAATTGGGAAATGGTTCCTTAAATCGGATTCTTACTTTATTGTAGATATTTATGTAATTCATAAAAATATATTACCTTGACTAGATAGACCGCGTGTCCGTTGATGAGTTGCTCTGGAGTGTGCAACCAATTGCGTTTGCCATTCTTGGACTCATTTTTGGAGTTGCTGCTGCTGTTGGTGTTGCTGCTGTTGCCATTGTTGTTGCCATTGCCATTTCCCGTGCCATCCAGATTATCACCTACTCCATCCTGCTGCAGCTGCTTTTCCTGTTGCTTGTTGTTGTTCTGTTTGTTCCAGAATTTCAACTGCGACATTTTGGCCGTCTTGCTGCCCGTTCCGCTATTGCCTGCTGGCTGGTAAGGCATCTTTAATCTTTGATCTCAATCTCAGCTCTGTTAAATACAATTGTTTTTCAGAATTAATAATTGAAAAAACCAACAATGATTTAAATAAAATAATTATTACATTTCTGAAAATGTACTGCGATTATTTGCATAAAATATTTACATACATTGTACTTTTGATTTAGATACTTTTATTAATTTTATTGTTCATTTGCAATTATATTTCAAACGCATAATAACTTTTTGTCAACTGCTTTTAATTAATGTTAAATAAATAAATAATTTAAGAAATGAACTCTTAAATCAGGATTTGTTTCTTACAATTAGTAAAGCTTGTTATTGTTATTTATTGATAAAAACAATAAAGAAGCGTTTATACAAATATTATATTATTTATATTTGCGACATTCTTATTCACCCAAACAGTAGTTTTTTTCTGACTTTTTTAAAATTTAATCTTAGTTACAATCCCCGGTTTTTATTATGTGATGATAATGATGGGGTTTTTCCCTTCATCAGCTGAAACTTAATTTGCAAAAATTCCAACTCTCCCCCAGACACACATACATACTCATACTTATAGCTATTGCTATAAAACGTTGCTGTGATTCTGAATTGCATTCTTTTCAGCTGGTAAACCAATCCTCTAGCCAAGTCAAGTGCATCTGCATCCCAGTTAACAGCTAAACCAGTTGCCGTAAGCCGTAATTACCTTTTATAATATTTATAGTAATTCAAAAAATTGTTTTTTTTTTTTGTAAAGAAAAGTTCAGAAATCATAATACCTATAGCACTTATTTTACTTATTCAATATTAATAATAAAAAAAATAGCTTTCGCTGCTAATATTATTTCTCTACAAAAATTTTAATTCCATTATTAATTGTCATTGTAAAGCCAATGTTTTTTATTTATTTTCTTTTTTAATCTGTTGTTAAAAGCAAAAGTCAAATAATCAAATAAAAGAACAAACCTCTTTTCGCAGAATAAAATGTTTTTTTTTTCCCTGTCAAAACAATTACTTGACAAACTGTATCTACAGTCTACAGTCAGCTCTTGACTTAGACGTCAACCGCTAAGACAATAAGCCAGAGTTTCTCAGAAACACTCATATTCACACACTCAGATTTAAAAAAAAAATTGACACACTCACAAAGAGTCAAACAAAAGTAGAACAAACTCTTTTACATATATACATACGTATGTACATAATGTACTTATGTCAATTTTATTAAGTATCACACCTTGAAGCTTGTGGATCTTTTGTGAAATTCTCCTACAATTCTCACATTTCGTGTTTTTTGTCGTGTCGCTTAATTAAGAAAAATCTTGCAAAATATAAAATGAATCGTTGTTGTTGTTGTTGTCGTTGTTTTCGTGCAAAATTCACATATATGTACATACATATACACATTAGTGCAATACAGTAAACATTCGTCGTCATGCAACAATTATTTTTATATTTTTATTTTTTATGTAACAATAAATAAATGCATTTAAAATGCATTAATGATTATTATTGATTTTATCGAATAATATTTTAAATTTTAATGAATGCTTCAACAAATATATTGACATTAGAACGATTTTTAGAATTCCCTGTTTTTTTTATAATTGTCACTTTATTACAGATTTTGTGTTGCTTCATTTTAGCTAGTTTTTACTGTATGAACATAAGTTTGTAACTATGTAATTAAATATATTTTTTATTGATCTCTTTAATTTATTTACAGTGGCTCCAAAAACAATTTGCAGCAAGGTTTGCTATAGCGAGTGTCTACTGTATGTAAATAGAATAATTAAGCACTTCAGCTTATTTATAGAGATGCCAAACAAGTTCCTAGCTGGGTCCGTTATAAAGAGTTTTTACTGTATGAACATAAGTTTGATTCATTTTCGAGTTGATTTAACGTTGGGGCATTAGGCAACAGCAACAGAAACAGAAACAACAACATGGGCAATAATGGCACAAAAGCGAAAGCCAAATTATCCAAAAGCGGCGTGCGATGACGCTAGCAACAACAACAACAACAACAACGATGGCAACGACAAAAACGAACAAAATTGAAAATAGCACAACAAATAAAGCTTAAGCTTAACGAAATGAAAAGTAAAAGCACCCTGTATTTGGCAATTGTGCGCAATTATGGCGCCGACGTTGACGTCGATGCTGCGCAATCACAAACAACAAAAATTAAACAGAGGCAGCAACAACAACAAAAGATAATGTCGACAACGTCAACGTCAAAGTCAACCAACTAAAACCGCAATGACGACTTCGTTGCGGAAGTTACCAACACTGGCCTCGCCACCCCCGATTCCGCTTTCCCCTCTTTCCAATCAACACTCATCACATTTGCCGTTAAGCAGCGATCACTTTAGTATGCAGAATGCGTGAGCTTTTTATGCCCACAGATTAGACGATGACAACAAAGTAGTCTTGTAAGAATTATAAATACGACAATATGCACGAACGTAGAGTTCAAAGCGTAGGCGTGTGATGGACAGGAGGGGGACAGTGAGGGAGGAGTAACTTCTGTTTGCGGGACTTCTTTACTTCTGATATTTTCAATTGCTGTGTGTACTGACTGTGAAATTTTTGTGAACCATTTTGTTTCACCTCCTCTTTATCTCCCTCTCTTCTATCAACCTCCCCCATGCTATGCAAAACACGCTATGAAGATAATTTATGCACCAGCGTGTTTGTTAAATGTTGAGATTAATGATTTCTTCTCTAGCCTGGAGACTACAACAACAACAATCACAATAACATACTTTCTTTTAGATCTCTGATGGTTATACTGGCAAATGGTGAATTATTTCCAACAGCTGCTCTCTCTTTCGGGTAGTTATCTTCATATTTTCATAGTAGGGATTCAAAATCGGTGTTTTGAATATTTTTAAAAATTCTGTTTCATTTCCTGAGCATGACAATATAATTTGTCTAAAGAATTTGTTATTGTTCAAAATAAATATTAAAGCTTCATAATCAAATCTTTTTGTTAAGAAAAGCAATACATTTTTTTTGTAATTCTTATAATTATATACTTGAACAATTTTTGATTAATCGATCTTTGTTATTTTTGATTCGATGCTGAAAAAAATGATTGTTCAAACATCAATGTTTTTGCACCACTATGCCACAGGTGTTTGAGCACAAGCAACAACAGAGACAAAGACAACAAATCGCTCTTGGCAAACAAATGTGCGTCTTTTCGGGCTTAAGTATTGCACAAGCAAATGAATAAATCAACGCATAAAAAACAACAACTAAAGTTGGGCCAAGTCAATCAAGAAAACAATAAAAACTTTCATAATTAGCGGGCGAGCTGAGAGCTGTGTATTGCGCTTGCGTGTATGCGTGCTAAGCAAAAACCCCACAATTTAAATTTAATCAAATACACACTGACACACTAGTGGCTATTATATTGTAATTTTACATTTGCACTTTTGTTTTCTTTTACGGATTTTTATGAGAGAGACTAACAGCAAAAACACGCATACCGTTTGCTTAGTAAGGCGTTAAATCGACGTTAAAAAATCTTTTTGTAGAGTCGACACAGTCTTGAAATGAGTTACAGATTTTCACCGCTATTTTACAGCGCCACGGCGCCACTACGTAACGTACACGTCGAGAGACAGCTGCGTACTAAATAACAAAAAAGCAAAGCTTCAACTTTTTCAAGTCGTTTCGTTTAATTCACTTGCAGTTCAGCTCCTCACACATATACACACACACATGCAGCAGTCAAATAACTCAAACACATGCAAACGAATGCGAGAGGGGGAGACAACAATAAACAATTGTTAAGATTGCCTCTCGTTTCTGTCACTGCTGAGATAAATCGAGATTAGAGCATGGTAGAAAAATAATAGGGTACCCCAAAAGAGAGGTTTGAAATACGTCACCTTATTAGTAATTCCACGATGGATTAAAGCACACACAAACAAATAAGAGAGCACCAACAAAACCGCTTATGTTGAGTGCTGTAATTAAATTTCAGTTTTAAACAAAATGCCTATTAAACTTCACAAAAATTAAATACACGTGAGCGCACTCTTTCTTTCTCACTCACGATCTCTGTCTTTCAAAATGACAGTGCAAAAACGCTGGAAAGGAGCAAAGACTCATGCTGAGATTTGTTGTATTTCCAGACAATTCCGGATTTAGAATCTAAATTTGGACAATGGGCCAAATTTACATGCATATATAAACCACACACATACATAAATACATACGTACTTTTTCACTTGTTAAACAATTTTCGCTAGTTTTACTCGTTTAAATAATGTGAATCTTGCCTTGTGCGCTGATTGAAGAAATTAGTGCAATTGATGCGATGCGGGCGAGGATAGACGACTGGAAACTTCAACGACGACGGCACAGTTTTCCAGTTACACGCGATGCACGGTGGACAAATGATAACAACAACAACGAGTATAACAACAATGGCGGGATGCTGCGGCTGGTACAAATACAAAATGCGACAACAATAACAACAACCGTTTACTTTTTCGCGCGCGCTCTCCGTCTCTTCCTTTTTATTACGCTCTTTCGCTCTCTTTTTTTCTTCTTCTTTTATATTTTAAATGTGTACTGCGCAAATTTACAACAAACAAGATAACACAGCAGCCGCAGCAGCAACAACAACTATAATCACATCGACAATGACGATGGAATATCCTCACCACCTTCACGGTCCGTCGATTTGTTATTACCGATCACGCGCAAGAGACTGAGGCTTGAGTTGCCGTTGCGTTGACCAAAAAGTTATGAGGCCGTTTTCATTTTGCACCTGCCAGGGCTGCACACTCACGATCAGTCCCAAATGCAGTTTACAACAAATGCTGCTAAGCTGAGCGGTTGTTTTCCAGTGAGCAACACCATCTCATGCCGGCGGAAAAGCTAATGAGCGAAAAATGTACTGCAACAGCCCTGGTTTGCGAGATACAGACGTAAAACTAGTTATTGTTCGCTTACGAATGACGCACGAGGCTTAATGAACTTACAATATGCGCTACAAGTGCCGCCAAAGCTGGCAAATAACAAAAATGACTAATTTTTAAAATACATATAACAAAAAAAATGTATTTGAAATAACAGAAGAATAAATGGTTTTTAAAAATGGTAAAAATAGCAACACAGCAAGTCAAATGCCCGACACCATCAGCTGTAGGTGATTAAACGTAGTTTTCTCTTTTGTGGTTTCAGCACACACACACACACTCACATATATACAAATGAGTAAGCGCTCATTTATGCGAGTGTATTTAAAAGTTTTACCTGTTGCTTTTCAATTGTTTTTTTTTTATATTTCTGCTGGAAATGTTTTGTACACAATTTGTTTGAGCAATGATCGCTGTTTGCCAATGCAAATAGAATCAGGAAACATCCCAAGATAGGTGAAAAGTACATAAACAATTACAATTACAGGTGGCCACAACACAAAAACATTTTTACATAAATCTGTATGTGTGTGCGAGTATGTTTGTGTCTGTGTAACAACAAATTTGTTTGTCTTAAGACCAGACTCAAAGAGAGAGAGGGCAGAAGACCAACAACAACAACAGAGGCGAAAAATACTTACAGTATATCAAGTAATTATTGAGGCAAAGAAAGACATTTCTTTGCAAAGTAAGAACTGAAAATATTCAAAATAAGTTATTTATTTCAATTTTGTAAGTGTGGATAGTACTAATATTAATATGGATATGATATTGATATTATTATAAGTAATATTGGTAGTATTAGCATAAGCGTTAGTATTAAAATTTGTATGGTCAGGGAACGTAACATAGCACATAACAAATATGTGTACTTTTATCTTTGTCAAAACATTTATCTGACATACTGTACATGCAACATACATGTACACACAAATATGTATGTACATATGTATGTTTCTCGTGTACGTACATTTGTAATACGTAATTTCTTGGGGTTTTGTGTTTGGTTTGGTTGGTTGAATTGCAATAAAACTGGTTTCCTAAGTCAGGCGTATAATGTAAAATGTACTGAGAAACGTACATATGTATTTACATACCAATATTATTTGTACATAAGTATGTACGTACGTATACGCGTATAGTATATGTATGAATTCAAGTTTGTGTATACCTACGAGGATTTAATTATTGTTGAGTGATGTTTTTGTTGTTGCTGTTTAAGTCAAATGCATGCCGCGAATATTTGCAGTATTTTCTTTCAAATTTGCCACATTTTGAGTGTCGTTGTTGCTGCTGCAACACGTTGCAACGTTGCATTGTAAATTGCATCAAATGTGTTGATGCTCCCAAAACCGGCTTAACATGTACATGTATTGCATGGAATTGTGTGTGTGTATGTGCTTCCAAGGCTTGCATGGGCATCCCTGGTATCGACAACTACCTGCAAGTTAAAAGCGCTCTCTGGATGAATAGGAATCTCAATCATACTCCCTCTCAGTTGCAGCCGCAACAACAACAACAACATACTGTAGGCTTTTTACAGTTAGAGGCCACTGTTGTTTTTGCCATTTACGTTGTCTACCAACAACTTTATTGTCAGCTCCGTCTTTGCTTGCCACAAAAGCTGGATTTTATTTTCATTGAGGGCCTCGTCCCATTGTGGAATTCTTAACTGGGTTTCACCAAAAATAAAAGAAAGACGTCAGTCACCTTATCAATAATCTCACCATAGTAAGGACTCAGGCAAAGGGTGTGTGGTGAATAAATACATCATCTTGTCAATTATTGCATCATGGTTTATTCATCGTTGATCGTTGTTCATAGGTCGATTATTGGGGCGTTTTATCGTGGGCATGTGTGTGTGTTTTGATGTCACGCCCAATGCCCACTTTTAAATGATGCGACCCCTTTTCCCCAGAACATGCAAATTATTAACAATACTGGGTTTTGATTTTATTATTACATATGATTTGCATTTTTTTATTGTCTTATTATTCTTGTTATCGATTTCATGGAAGTCAAGTCGCCGTCGCAGTTGCCGCCTTTTGGGGGCGTTGACTGCCAAAAGGTGGCTTGGGAGAGAGGAGTGGTGAGGGGAGAGCCTTGTTATAAATCAAGTTTTGCTTTTGTTATTGTCGTCGAGCGTGACTTTGTTATCATCATTGTCGTTTCGTCGAGTTCAAAGCCCCAATTAACCAAATCCTCATACAAAATGCATCAAAATAAAAGTCGCAGTTGGGCGGCTCTTTTTTTTATTTAAGTAAATGTCACAAAAATGTTATTGTAAATAATTTGTGCATCTATCAAATGCCAGTTTTCTGGTTTTTTGCTGGTATAGAAACGTGCTGGTATTTCTCAATATCATCATAAAAAAAACATTGTAAGCCTGGCTGGGTGCGGGACAATAAAATAACAACAACAAAACAAGAAACAACAGGGAGAGTGAGAAGCATAATAACTTACATACGTGATGATGTTAAAGCGCAGTTCAAGTCACGTTTTAATTCAACGCTTTTTTGTTTGATTGACGACTGCTGCTTATCGCCAAGAAGATGTTGCTGTAATCGATAGCCGCTTTATCGATGTACTTGATGCAGTTGTTGTTTGTTATTAATTTGGTTTGTTTCCTCTTGTTCTTTTTCGCTCTCGTTTTGTTTTTCGCATGAAATATGCAATTGAGGTTGCCCGGGCTTATCTCATTTAAGCCGCCGCTGTCTTTGGGGTCTTATCAGCACGCTTTTGAGCTCTGAACGCCCCTTGAATAATCACAGCGCACACACACATCATTCACATGTGTTTGAGTTATTCAATTATTTTGTATATTATTTTCAATGTGCAACAAAAGCGACAATAAAATAACAACCCCAACAACAACAAAAACAAGCAGCAACAGCGACAACGACACAGATAAGAGTGTTTGTTGTCATTGTTGTTGTATGTAGTTGTTGTTGTAGCTGTTGTTGTGGTTGTTGTTGTTGCGCTGTGGCACCGACTGGCACCAGTGTTGCCAGAATTTCGTGGGCTCAAAATGCTGATAGTAAAAAGTAGCTAGAAAAAGCTAAAAACTTAATGAATCTGCTAAATTTAAATGAAAATATATATATATATATATGCCACCCTTTGACTAAAATAGCACTTAACGTTCTTAAATACATTCTATCTTTTTAATTGGTTGCACTTGACTGAAAGCTCGTTCTACCTCTGAGCTTAGCCAGACTAATTGCTTTCATTATAAATTCCAGTCAGTAAAAATTTCTCAATTAACCAAATGCTTTTATCCTATGACACAGTGCTATTTTTAGTGGTATATTCTAGCATATAGCTTTTGCATACAAACAATGTTTTGCTAAATCTAGCTACTTAATAGCTAAAGTAGCAGCACCGACTGGGACAGCAATTATTCTGTATTCGCTTGGTCGCCGTTGAGATAGTGTGAGACTTCCGTCGAGCTGTGGAGTTTACTAGGGAAGGGGGGACGTAATAGGGGTATGGGTAACTAAAAACGGCGAAAGTTTTGTTTTACAAGGCAAATAATTATTGAAGGTTTTTGGCTATTATTTTATGTCACACGATATCAGATCCGTTTAATTTATAGGATATTAATTTGCAGCTGTTGCAAAACACAAAGTCGTGAAGTACTACAATTTAAAATACAAACCAGAAATTCAAATAATATTAATTGCGCGCTCTTGCAGGAGTATACTCGTTTTTGTTGATACGGCAGCATTGGCACCAACGACGTAAGCAAAGCGGCCACCCAAACGTTTACCAGCACGTAGAAAGTTAATCGATATGCTAAATTAACTGCGATAAGTATCAGCCGACCACCACTTAATGTCTACCACTTTAACATTATCTGAGCACATCGATTAGTTAGTTGCGCTTCACTGTTATGGTAATGCTAAAATCGTCATGTGGAGCAAGATTACAGCTGTTAAATTCAAACGTAAGCTTTTCATCTGTTTTTCTTTAAAACTAAGAGATGACAAGTATTATTGATTGCTGACTAGTGACATTGATTGGATTTAGAAAGTTATTACAAATAATTTCAGAAGTAGTTTAATGGAATTTTTTAACAACTCATCGTATTTTCTGTAATAATTTTACGAACAATGTTATTAACATTATAGCAAACTGTTAACCTTTGGGGCTGTTGAATCAGCTGTTTGCTCACAGTCCGTGGATAAAGTCGGGGGGACGCGTAAAAAAATTGAAAAATTGATATTTTGGTCGGTATTTTGTTGCATTTTACATTAAACAGAACACATAAAGTGCAACAAATTTTATTGAAAACGAACGCGCGTCAGAACCAAATACGGGCCGCAGTTGAAAAACGTTTTGTTTACCTTTATTTTCTTCGTATCGTATCGAGAAATATTCGCTTGCTGCCAACATATGTACATACATTTGTATATGTAAATAGATAGATGTATATGTGTGTGTGTATGTACACATGCACGTACATACGTGTGCGTTGTTTGTGCGTGAAAATGTGAAAATGGCATTTAATAGAGAACACAGTTAAATTAAGATGCAGTCGACTGCCAGGTGTTTATTTTGAAAAGCAAGGCCAAAAAGCTGCAAGGGGTGTGGGACAGGCCCAGGCGCAGGCACATGGAAAACTCGCCTAAACAAATTGCTTTTCCCGCTTTTCCGCCTCGTCCCCGTTGTTGTTGTTGGTCATGAATCTAAATTTGAATTTGAATCTGCACCAAAGTAAGTAAAAACTAAACTCTATTCCCCTCCTACTTTCAGTCTACACTCAATAGCTGACACTCACTCACACATGCATACAGACAAAACATAATTATCGATGAGTTTTGCGTTATCTAGTGTTGTTAGTTGGTCTGATAAGTGCGCTGCTTCGATTACCGTTGCTCACTATTGGTTTTCCAATTAGATTGTTTTAGTTAGTTTTGTTTTGGTTTTGTTTTCTTTGGTTTTGTTTTTACACTTTTCCAAGGGCACTTTTTCCGTGCAGTTTCTTGCGAAATATAAGTTTCGGAACATTTTCTAAGATTATTTATTAATCCTGACAATATGTTTTATAACGCACTTCTTTTTCTTCACTTCTTTTTGTTTAATATTTGTCTTACTTATCCAACTATTTTCGTACTTTCTCTCTCTTTTTCTCAATATTCTTTGTAGCCCTTTGGGTAAAGTGCTGCTTTTGATTTATGTTTCTAATAAAATTTCAATAGACTTGCAATTTGTCGTGTTGCACAGAAGAGTTTCGCCCTTGTTTCTTGTCATGCTTCATGCCACGTGCGTTCTACTGCACAGTGGTTCCAATCTGCAAAAGTGTACACAATTGTAATTACAAGAGGATTTTAGTTTTTTAGCTAATTAGAAACTTCTGTACTGCAAACAAGTTTAGGTACACTTCGGAATGTATTTATGTATGCCTTATTATAAAGTTAAATTCGAGTACTTTTCTAATTAGAAAACAGTTTATTAATTTGATTTGTTGGGTAAAATCTGATGCTGGACAATGCTTAGAAATTAAGATACATTTTCAAATTTAATTTGGAACTTTTAATTATTCTTTTGAAGACTACTTTTAGTGGACATAAAACAAAAATTTAAAAATGAGTTGATCTTTGTTTTTGTTTGTTTTTTTATTTTAAATGTTGCTTGCCACACTGTGGCAACAGTTTCGTTGCCCTTTGCACATCAAAAGCC
This sequence comes from Drosophila neotestacea, assembly GCA_035044365.1. Taxonomy (NCBI): domain Eukaryota; kingdom Metazoa; phylum Arthropoda; class Insecta; order Diptera; family Drosophilidae; genus Drosophila; species Drosophila neotestacea. The sequence continues at coordinate 3,216,818 of JAWNMD010000155.1, forward strand.
GCGACGAACGCAAAAATATGCGAAACTTCAGCAGGCTCTCTTCCTTCTCTCTCCCCTGCTGTACCCTTTGCTCCCTGAGCAGTGTTTTATGTGTTACGCGGACATAGCCAGGGCTTTCTCTCAGTCTCTTTCTTTTTCAGCTCTCTTTCTCTATTGTTGTTGTTTTTGTGGCTGTTAGGCCTATGTCCTGTATGTCCTGCCATACATTACAATGAAGTATGTGTGTTTGAATGAATGGTCTCTCCTCATCTCTGACTCTTGTGTCCCTTGCTGCCTTGATTGTTTTGCTTTTGGCGACCTTTTCGTACACACACTCACACACACACACACTCACAACAGATATACAATACACACACATATGTCATTTTGGCCACATGGTCACAGACGGCCAGCAGAAGTAGAAGAAGAAGCAGCAGCAGTGGCTAATTATGACCCGCACACGTTTTCAAAACAAACAGAACACAAGTGGGAAAGACTACAGTCGGGCGAACGCGACTCCCAAAAACCGTGTACTTATTCTAAAAATAGCAATTCTAACAAAAGTATCTGTTAAATACAAACGTATCTTTAGCATATTAAATACTGAACAATAACATCTATAAGATGCAAAACACTTCTATAGTAGGCAAAATTCAATTGAAAACCAATTGCAATCAATTTATAGATCAAATCATGACTAAAATGACATTACGCACGAAAATCGGGTTAGATTTGACCAAGTTATGCAAGTTGGAAAAAAAAATTTGTAATTGCTAGATACAAGAGTATCTTTAGTAGTCAACAATTCGAAAATGTATCTGTAAGATACAAAAGTAGACTTTAGAAAGACTAGAATGAGCTATAATAAGTACAGGGTCTATCAAGCCCACACTGTTGGCTTGAGGGCGTCGAGAGGCGGACAAGACAAGCCAGAAGAAGGTGGAAAGAGAGGTGATAGGAGAAGAAGGGATATGTGTGGCAGTTGCCGGACAAGTGTTTAGCTACGTTTAAATGTTTCCGGCGCTCACATTTGTGTTGTTCGTGTCGCCTTCAGCCTTGGAGTCTATATTTGGCAACGCATGCAGCCTGACACTCTCCTCACCTCTTCCTCTCTTTTTCTCTCCCTCTCGCCACTCGCCATTCTAACTTTCTTTCTCACCCCTTTTTGGTTGCTGCTGTCGTCGCTCTGTTTGTTTGTTGCACTTTTATTGCGTTTTTCGAGCTCCCCAAGCTAAGTAGTCCTAGTCGTGTGAACGCGTCTGTGTGTGTGAGCCATAAACATGTCGTCTTTCGCTTGATTTAGCGCCTGACTGTCCCCCTCTTACCCTCTTGCCCTGTGGCATTGTTGGCCAACAAAATGGGGTCCCGTCTAAGCCACTGACCGCGCCATGTTTAACGTACAACGTGGCGTATACGTAACGTTCTCTTGATCATCTTGCAACACAATGGGGCAGCTGTTTGTCATATCAACTCTATCAATTTCTAATACCAAAAACGCGCACTCCGATGTGTTGACAATGAGCTGCAACTCTCCAACTCCAGGTCCAGTTACCAACTCCAGTTATAGCCATAAATCTGTTGCCTGTTTAGCAGCACATACAAAAGTATCTTTTGCTTGCCATTCGCATCTTTTTGTATCCTTTTGACAATGAGTCTACAGTTTGTCAATATTTTGACAACTATTCAACTCGGAGTCCTCTTTTCTCTCTATTTTGAATCTTACATTACACTTTTTTGTGCATTTTTGCTAATTTAAAAAACAGCGAACTTAATTTTTTTAAAACAAGAAGTAGAGAAGAAGATTTTATATGACTTTAATTTCTCTCTCTTTCTCTTCTCTCGTTTTGCAGACAACACGAAAAATGGCCTGAGCCGTGTAAGCCTGGTCAAATCGCAGAGCAGTGGCAAGCTGAGCCTTTGCAATGAGGTCGATTCAGCAGCAACAACAACACCGAAGACAACGACAACAACAAGTTTACGAGCTGCCAAACTCAAGATCGAGGCCATGCAACATCAACAGCAACAACAGCAACAGAAACAGAGCAACATCATTTTGTTGCGTGGCACACGCAATGAAAATGGCCAGATCATTATACAAAATAAACAGGACATTCTCAGCCTGCTCAGTGAGCAGCAGCAACAACAACAACAGCAACAGGATAAAGCTACAGCCATAACCCTGAATCAGTTGCCAACAACAACAACTGTTGCACGTAAAACCATCGTACAGACATCGGCAACAAGCAACAGTTCAGGCAGCATTTCCATTGTCTCCAGCAGTGGCAAGGAGTCCAATACGATTCTTCTGCAGACACCGATCAATGCCAGCCAACTGGAGAGTGTGCTTAAGGCTCAGAGCACGGCAACAACAAAGCAACTCCACAGCAGCAACAACAACAACAACAACAACAACTCGAGCACGAAACTCATCGAGCGTCCTTTTATGCTGAAACATGTAAGTTGAATACTTGTTGAAATCCTTTGAGATCACTTTTATTTCTTAATGATCCTGCGTTACTTTAATAATAAAATTGATCATAATTGATTGTTAATTATTCGATTATTCACAATTCTAATCTCGATCACTTTTACTCAATCAGAATCATTTTTCTCTCTCGCTTTTCAGGCTGCTCGAAGTCTCAGTTCGGAGAGCAATTGCGATGGTAAATCTCCATTTGTGCTGCAGACGCTCAAGCGATTGGAGAAATCTCAATCGATTCTCGTCATACGCAATTCCACATCGACGTGCAACACGACGACAGCAAGCACAGCGATGGCAACATCGCCACCACCGCCCAGTGGCAATAAGAGTCATAATGTTGCAGCCACACAGCAACAGCAACAACAACAGCAACATCATGTGTTGAGCGTTACACGCACCGCTAAGGCGTCCAAGGCTGTTGCTGCCACATTGCAGAAACTGAAGGCGCCACCAAATGCTGCGACTGCAACTGCAAGTGCAACATCTGCTGCTGCAGCTGGTACAACGATTTTGAGGCTAAGCAAGACTGTTAACAAGCAGGTGACAACAACAACATCAGCAGCAGCAGCAACAACAACGTCTGTGACAACATCAAATAAACTTGCCACAACAGCAATGGAACAGCAAACGAATGTGCCACTTGGGAGCGGTAAGTCTTAGCAATACAATACAATACAAGCTTGAATTTAAGATGCAGTGCATAAATTTACAGCCAGGTGGCAAGTGGCAGCAGTTGCCATGTGCCATGTGGCAAGTCTTTTGTATAGCATTGATGAACTGCAAAATAGTTTATCAATTTTTATTGTTGCCTACTTTGAGGTAGCTTTGCTTTAAACTCTTGTAACTCTTGCCACCGATTGAAGCTGCCACCGCTTGAAGCTGCCACCATTTGCTGCTTCTTCCGTCATGCGAGCGAGTCGCGTACGTGGCCAGCCTAACAATTATTCAATTAAATCCGAATAAACTTGCCTCCAGGGCAAATCGCAAATCCTTGAGTCTGTTGTCTGTTGCTTGTTTTACAGGGCATTCGTCCAGCTGTGAACGCTCATTGATTTTCACACTAGCCAGCATTTGTTATATACCCTGTGGACACAAAGCATACATTGGGTATGCACAATTTGTATAAATAAAAGGAACTTTTCAATTTTTAAAATAACAATTACTTTTAGTTAATAAACAAAAAAGTTTCACATCCTATTGAATACTAAAGAGTTCATAATTGTATTCAAATATTGTACCAGAAGTTTTTTTATTCATCCAGTTAATTTCTTTGAGATTTCAGTCTTTATAGGGTATCTAATAGTTCGTCAATTGCACCAATGCCACATTCATAGTCCTTATTGTATCTATCGTTTGATTCTCTGGGGTGAGATTCGCGCCTCAATTGGTTGCTCCTTTCTTTTAGCCTTAGTTGCTTGTTGCAAGTTAACGAAATCGTATTTGTTGTTGCCCCTGTTTCTTGTTCTTGTTCATTAGTGAGCGTTGTTGAACGTTCTCTTCGAAGTTGCCACAAAAAGTTGCCATCGAATTCCTTAGCCATTCCATGGAGTGCAAGGAACAAATTAGTTCATTAAGGCGTAAAGTGCTCAAGACTTTCAATATACTCGAAATATCTGATCCAATTCAAACTTGAACTAAAACTTTTCTAAGTGCTCTCTTTGAGATTGAGTTCAGAATAAAGCTGATCCAAATGTGAAGCACTTGATTGACAAATCTATTATACAGACTTGTATAGTGGAAATTCTTAAGTTATATATTTATTCAGATATTAAGGCATTAGAAATGACGATTTAACTAATACTTAAAGCCCGTTTATACAGTTACATTATGCCTGTAAAGTTGGAGCCTTCTTAGTTCACAATTGCCCACGCTTTTGGAAATGGTTCATTATGAATTGTCCTCCATTGTGTCTTAAGGTCCATGGAGATTGAAAATTGTCGCTGTAGATTAGCCAAGTGGCAACTTGAGTTGAGTTCAAATAAAAGTTGCACGTAGCCAAAGCATGCCTCAGGCGACAGTCAAGATCCAAGGAATTGCTGATGTCTACAGAAATGGCAAATCTATTATTACTCTTGATGTTGTTGTTGTTTTGGAAGTTGTTGTTGTCATAGATAAAATGTGCGACACTTCTAGAGTTATTCCTTGTCTGTCTAAATGTCTGAGAAACTGTGTGAGGTGTTGATGGCACTCCATAGAGAGAGAGAGAGAGAGACAGAAAGACAGAGAGAGAGAGAGGGAGACGCAGCTCAAAACAAAGTGGGAAAAGCATCTAAACAAGCTTATAAAAATAAATATCCTTAAGAATTACAAAACTATCGAATGTCTGTTTGTTAATATGTGTATTAAGTAAATTCTTAACTAAAATATTATATATTACAAAATAGGTAGAAGTTTAAAAAGAATTATATATTCTATATCAAAAAGAATAACCTAATTCTAGATATCCAATCTTTTTTTTCCCACTGTGTCGTCATCTCTTATTGTTAGTGCCTTTGTTTTTTGGCCACATATTTTTTATTTTTCTTTTTCTTTTTGCTGACACATTGAAACATGCTTTTTGGGGGACAGACCGAGTTGTCGATGCTAAGTGATTTTTAAGCCAGATTTAAGTTATGGCCAAGACGATTTCGTGTGGGTGTCAAGTGGCCAAAAATTGTCGAGCTGTCGACATATTGCAACTCGAGTATTGCTGATGTTTCAATTGCTCTCTAGTTGGCCCTTGGGGCACATATTGCTTACTTTTCACACATACATACATATATGCATACAATACACATACATATACCTCATACACACATATATGTATGTGTGTGTGTAAGAGTGTAGAATGCAGACATCCGAAAGATACTTATCTAACTTGCAGCTAACAAAATGCGAAACAGACTTTTGCACGCTTGCATTTTATTGATAAAACTTTGGCTAAAATTTTAAAATATTTTTAATTTAGTTGTAGTTTTAGTTGTGCTCTGACTGATGCTTTTGTTATTTCTCAACTTCTTTGTGTTTTGTTGCTATTGTTGTTATTGTAGTTGTCTGTTTGCCTTTATCATAGTCAGCAAAGCCATTAGCTAAAAGGCTCCGAATGCCAACCTTCAAAAATATAAAAAAAAGGCGTCCAAATTCGTTCACTCTTGCATTTCTATTTCTTGCTTTGATTGTTTTTGTTTCTTGTGGGTATATTGACCATATGATACTTTTATGAAGAAAAAGATACAGTTTATAAAAGGTAATATTTATTAGATCAAGAAATATGTAATTGTGAAGAGATGAAGTATCTATATTAAAAGTTAAATATGTAGTTAACATCAACAGATATTCTTTTAAATTTAAAGATGGTTTGATAATATAAAATAAAATCATATAAAATGTAGCCAGAAAGTCTCATATAGTTGTAGATGTTTAAACTTATACTGTTGACAGACAAAGATATTATTCCTTCTTAAAAAGCTACAGGGTACTTCATAGTCTGTCAATTTAAGTGTAGCGTATATTAGCTTCTTTTTTTTGTTGAAAGTAAGCAAATTAAACAAATTACCAACAGCGGCACAGGTACGACCCCCACAACACACACACACACACACACAAGCACACACATCAAGTCGGAGCCGTCCAAAAAGTATCTCATAGATACTTTTGCATGCATGTGCCGTCATGTGAGGAAAAAATGAAAAATGTATAAAAAATCACATGACGAAACTTTTTTGCATTCGTTTTCTATTTTTTCATATGGTATTTTTTTTGATTCTTCTTCAAAATCCTTTGGCTTTGCTTCATTATCATTATTTTGGGGCGTTTTTTTTTTCTGATTCGAGCACATAATTGCCAAGAGAGAGAAGTTTGGGCTTTGTTTTTCAGTCAAACTTTTGCATTTCCGTTGTTATGAAACTTGAGCCTAGTGTTCTCAAATAAAAAAACAAGAAAAGTAAAAGGAAAATGGGCAGAGAAATAAAGTGGAAAACGAAAAGGGCAAACAGTGTGAGCTTCTTTCTCCTTCTAGTTTTCTTTCTCTTTTTTTCTTTTTTCTTGTTGCTGTGAGTTAAATTGCAAAATATGATGGGTCGGCGCCTGGCACTACTTCACACACACACCTACACATAGACACATACACACACACACAGGGACACACTGAACTACAAAGTGAGTTTGCACTGTAGGTGGCTAATTAGATAAGAGAGTGCCTAATTGTCACTGCCACGCCCACCCACAACCCACCACCCACAGCCCACGTTGATTTCTTTCTCAATTTTCTTTTATTTTTTCGTCATTCATTTCATTGCAGCACATTTCACATTTTGATTATTGTGCCGCAATTTCTTTGCTTTAGTTTTGGAATTAGCAACTTTTTGTTGCATACTTTTGGCATGACAATATTTGCTGTGCCCTGATTTGCACTCCCCCTCCCCCACCACCTAATGAGTGCACACAAAAAACTGTGAATAAACAACGAATGTATTCACAATGCGCAAAGCAAACAATTCTATTAATCTTTTGTAAAATCTGTTTAGAAATACGAAATGGAATTTCAAAAAATAAACAGCAGACAAATTTTGTTTGGTCAAAGTAGTTAATTTAGATTCTAATAAAAATAAATAGAAGAATATTTATTATGATAAAAATAAAATTCAATAAAATATATTTCGTCTAACTTAATATTCCTATTGCTAATAGATTTAAGTTGAATTTTGTGTCTCCTAATTAGAGTTTCCTTTATTTGTATTCAAATTTTGGTTTCTTTCTTCTTTTGCAATTATTACAAAAATATATTAGGCATTTTTTTTAAATATTCGTTTTAATTAGTTTCGTCTGTAGTCAAACAACTCCCAGGTTCCATTTATTGAGGCTATTAGGTGGTGGTTATGGTGTATACTCAAACACGCCATATACAAACCATTATCTAGGGGAAAACGGTTTCGAAACTGTTCCAAATTGAAATCGTAGTTGGATAGTTTGACCACTTCGTTGGGCTGTGTGAAAATAAATTAAAAATGAAACATAACAAACCCATCAAAAATCATTCATTGATTCATTCATTCAAAAGTTAATTAACTACCAGATATGGGCAAGTGTGGTTAAAATTGGTATAAGGCTTTATGTAGCCATAAGCTATCTTGGCCAAAAAGTTATAAGGGTTAGCCATAAACTTGCAGGGCTCAATCTTAATCTTGTAGAGAAATGGATGCCAGCCATTTTCACGTTTAAAGAGTTGCGCATTCACCTTAAAAGTTGAGAGAGGAAGAGGGAAGAAATAGGAAGAATAGGTAATATATATTTTTTACAGATTGTAAGGTACCACAACTGACCTGCAACTCATCTACGAGCTTCTTTACTAAATAGTGTATGTTCGCGACCTTCGAATTGCGTTTGATTAAATTAATCCTGCATACAGTAAATTCCCCGTAATCCTTGTCATCGGAATTACAAACAAGAGACTTGAACGGAGCCTGGATCGTTTCCACAATTAGACACAGTATTATTAGTTTCAAAAACATTTTCCAACTGTCAAATAACAACTGAGTTATTTTTGTAGTAAATTACAGTATTTATACTTGACGTTAATGATTTAGATGAGTTGCCTAATGACCCTAGTAATGGGTTACTTATTTGTTTGATTGCAAAAAAATCTATTAACTTTAAAGGGCAATCATATAAAAATTACCGCATATATTGGAATCTCGCGTTGATTACAAATTATAGACAGTCATAACTATATTATATTTATTCAATCTGAATGTGATCATAACGTTTGGATGGAAGGAAGGGAGCTTGGTAAAATTTTAAATAACTCTGATGTTGTTACATGGTTATGTATACTATATTACAAAATACCCTTTTACTTTGCGAGTAAAGGATATATTTATTTAAAATTTCAACAATCAATATTTATATTTACACCACCTAAATATTTATGGTTTAATTTGCTATATTTTTCGTATAATGCATCACGGTCCATCTACCATCTTTCTAACCGAAATTTCTATTGCCAATAGATATAAGTTGAACTTTGTGTACCATTAATTTTGGTTCCTTTATTTCCATTTCTATTTTGGTTTCTTTAAATATTGTTCTTTACTATTTTCGTTGTTTTGGTATTTATTACAATGAAATGTTAGGAATTTGTATGAGGTATTCAAATTGATCAGTTTCGTCTGTAGTCAAACATCTCCAGGGTTACATTTATAGAGTTTACTAGGTGGTGGTTATGGTACATACTCAAATACGCCATATATAAACCATTATCTACTGGAAAACGATTTCTAAGATGTTCCAAGTCCAAATCAAAGTTGGATACTTTGAGCACTTCGTTGGGCTGTGTGGAAAACAAATTAAGATAGAACCTAACAAACTCAAAAATTAATAAACGACCTTATATGGACATGTGTGGTTCATATTGGTATATGGCTTAATGTAGGCATAAGCTATCTTGATCAGAATATTGTAAGGATTTGCCAGAAACTTGCACACCTCAATCTTAGTCTTGAAGAGGAAAGGATGCCAGCCATTTTCACGCTTAAATACTTGAGCATGAATCTAAAGAGTTGAGGGAGAGAAAAGATATGACATATACATTTTTTTACAGAATGTAAGACATCATAGCTTACCTCCAACTTATCTACGAGCTTATTAAAAAGGTAGTGTATGTTCACGACCTTCTTGTTGCGTCCGACTAATTTGATCCTGCATACAGTAAATTCCCCGTAATCCTTGTCATCGGAATTACAAACAAGAGACTTGAACGGAGCCTGGATAGTTTCCACAATTAGACACAGTATTATTAATTTTAAAAGCATTTTACAATTTTCAAATAACAACTGAGTTATTTTTGTAGTAAATTACAGTATTTATACTTGACGTTAGTGATTTAGATGAGTTGCCTAATGACCCTAGTAATGGGTTATTTATTTGTTTGATTGTAAACAAAAACTATGAACTTTAAAGGGCAATCATATAAAAATTACCGCATATATTGGAAGCTCGCATTGATTAGAAATTAAAGACAGTCAGAACTATATTATATGGAAGGGAGGGAGGTTGGTAAAATTTTAAAAAATTCCAATGTTGTTTGTGCGCCATATTTATTTTGATTTAGCTGTTAAAGTCTCTGGGATCTAGGTGTTTATAGAGAGGGACATGGTTATGAATACTATATTACAAAACACCCTTTTACTTTGCGAGTAAAGGATATATTTATTTCAAATTTCAACAATTAATATTTATAAATATTTATCGTTTAATTTGCTATATTTTTCGTATAATGCATCACGGTCCATCTACCATCTTTCGAACCTAACTTTCCTATTGCCAATAGATTTAAGTAACATTTTCTGTACCTTTATTTTGGGTCCTTAATTTCCATTTCTATTTTGGTTTCATTAAATAGTATTCTTTGCTTATTTCTTTGTTTTGGCAATTATTAAAATTTTTTTTAAATATTCGTTTTGATTAGTTGCGCCTGTAGTCAAACATCTCCCAGGTTCCATTTATTGAGGCTATTAGGTGGTGGTTTTGGTATATACTCAAAGCCGACATATATATACCATTATCTACGGGAAAACGGTCTCGAAACTGTTCCAAATTGAAATCGTAGTTGGATAGTTTGATCACTTCGTTGGGCTGTGTGAAAATAAATTAAAGATGAAACTTAACAAACCCATCAAAAATCATTCATTGATTCATTCATTCAAAAGTTAATAATTACCAGATATGGACAAGTGTGGTTAAAATTGGTATAAGGCTTTATGTAGGCATAAGCTATCTTGGCCAACAAGTGATAAGGGTTAGCCATAAGCTTGCAAGGGTCAAACTTGATCTTGTAGAGAAAGGGATGCCAGCCATTTTCACGTTTAAAGAGTTGCGCTTTTATCTTAAAAGTTGAGAGAGTAAGAGGGGAGAAATAGGAAGAATAGGTAATATATATTTCTTACAGATCGTAAGGGACCACAACTGACCTCCAACTTATCTAAGAGCTTCTTTACTAAATAGTGTAAGTTCGCGACCTTCGAATTACGTTTGATTAAATTGATTCTGCAAACAGTAAATTCCCCGTAATCCTTGTCATCGGCTATGCAAACAAGAGACTTGAACGGAGCCTGGATCGTTTCCACAATTAGACACAGTATTATTAACTTGAAAAGCATTTTCAATTTTTGACATTAACTAAGTTATTTGTGGAGTGGCTTACGGTATTTATACTGATCATTAATGATTGGATGACCGCATCTAAATGCTGCAATTGCAGATAATATGGTCACGCCTGATTTGTTTTTGTTTTTGCACAAAAATATCGATGATGTCTGCGGGGATGTTACGCTTCTGTAGTGGGTACCTAAATTTGATACTATATACTATATTTGACACCTTATGCTAACAGATACAAAATACCCTGATACTTATCTTTAGTAACGGGTATTACTATTTAAAACTTCATTAGCTTTATAACAATAACAGTGTCTATTGTAAGTTCGAATTACCAGTTTACAGTCATTACTGGCTTCTATAATAATAAAACATGTAATAATTAAATTTGTTTTAATTTTAATTTGTGACAAGTCTTTTAGCTTTAACTTAAGCTTTATTCAATTATCAGTAAAATTTTAAACCAACAGACTCAGCTTAATATGGAAATCTTATCTTATATATGAACTACCATATATTGTAAGTTTTATTGTTCCTTATAGTCGAAATAATAAATGGAACCGTTTATTGAGCCTATAAACATTTTTTTTAGAAATACAGAAAACGATAAAGCATACTCTCCATTCTCAAAGGGAAAGCGCGATCGTAAGTTATCCACATCAAGGTCAAAGTCCTTAACAATTATAGGACTGCCTGCCTAGAAGAATTAAGGCATTCGAGTTTCTTTAAGTTGACCAAATACATTTAGTATATCATACCTCAAAGGGACAAGTGTGATTAATATTGGTGAAGGGTCTTAGATATGCAAATGCAATACCGCCAATAATATGGTAAGGTTTCTTTAAAAACTTGCATGCATCGACTTTAAAGTCGTAGAGAAAAGGACGCCAGCCATTGGCACGTTTAAAGATTTGCACTTGAATCTAAAATAAAAGAGATGTTTCTATCATTTTCTAGCATCGAGAAAGTCTATCTTCTCTGTGATTCTATTTACCTGCAGTCCATTGCCAATTGTTTTATGCACATCAATGATGATGTTCATAAAATTCTTAGTTCGACTAATGGCCTTGATCTCGCACACTCTTATGGTAGCATAGTCCTTGCCGTCCTTGGCGACTTGGCAATGTAGGCTCTTAAATTTGGCCTGGGTCTGTCAGAACAGTTCAGGTCAAAAAGGTTATGCTTCTAGACACTTTACACCTACCATAAAGGGGAACAAGCTTATCCAAAACAACAGGTAGAACACTTTATCCATTTTGAGCGAGTTTTCAATTACATCTAAAGCTAACTAACTTCTGATTTTGACTTTTATCGTATCGCTAACTACTTTTGCAATTTAGATTCTGACCGAATTTGTTAAATTTGATGACTTTTTAATGAGCTTGCTTAACGTTTATATTTCAATTAACAATCATCCTCATGTTGCACTTGTTGCCAATTGAACTTTAAACTTGTCTAATAAGCTGGGGGTACATTTCCACATCTATTTGGATAGTTTTTCTATCAATTGATGAAGTTATTAATAAATTTTAATAGTTACACACAGATCATTACATTAGTTGTGGCAAAAGATTAAATCAAAGCTAATTTATAATGAATTTAACATAATGTTTAAGCTGTTGTCTCTTTAATAAAATTTTTACTTTGTTTCAATTTCGTTAGAAATTAATTAATTAGTTTAATAATGATTAATTTAGTTTGGAAATATTTAAAATTTGTTCTCTTAATTTAAAATTTTCGACAATTGCGACAACTGTCGTTAGTTAAAATTAAATAGTTAATAGAATAGCTTATAATAGCTTTGTTCATTGGAAAAATGTATACCAAATATTGGCATACTTTAATATTAATAATATTCTAAATATTATATATTATTTTAATTAGTACATATTATGAAATGTGTGTTAAGTTCAAAACATGTACCACATTTCGTATGAGTAATATGCGTGGCATATTTGCGCGTTGGCGTCGCGTGCATTTGATTAAAAAATTCCATGTTGCCAGTTGCCAGTTGCAAGTTTTGCAAGTGTTGCAAGTGTCCGGCAGGTGTGTGCGACTTTCTAGGTGCATGCCTCGCATAACTGTGCACTGCCACGTGCACAAAATCCGCTTTAATGTTTTCTTTTTTTTTGTGTTTTTGGGGTAGGACCTTTTTTGACTTGGGGGTCTGAAGTTCTCCCTTGGTTTTAGGCGCGCGTTCAATGCGCAGGTCCTTGTTAAGGCTCCTCTAACATGGATGGAACATCCCCTAACTGCTGTCACACTTTTGCTGTGCAATAGAAATAGCATGCTGTGTGTTGGTGTAGGTGTGTGTGAGTGTAGGTGTGTGTGAGTGTAGGTGTGTGTGTGTGTAGGTGCTGTCGACCAACCCACACAGTCGTCTTGGCGAAAAGATGGAATTAGGCTAATTGTGGCAGTCGAAACTAAAACATAACGTATACGCTCTGTATGCTGGTATTTCTAACCACGGAGCATAACTAATATGAATTTTAAACTTAAAAGTAATAACAATACACTTTCTAATTTTTATTATTTATTATATTTTTTTTAATATTGCAAAATATTAATTATATAATATTATTATTATTATTATTATTCAATAAATTTTAAATACGATTGCCAAAAAATAGAAAAATTTAATCCAAGTGGTAATGTTGTTTAAATTTTAATATAAATAGGTTACATATCATGTCCTTAAATGACAATTGTTAGTTTTAAATATGTTATTTAGCTATAATGTGGTTCCATAACTTTTATTTTCGGTCTATGATTCGAACCAAGTGTGTTTACAAGCTTTCACACTCACACTCACACTCACATTAGTATTCACACTCACACTTGTACTCTCATTCACATTTACAACTACATCCATCATCGTTGTCTCTTGCTGCACTTGTCGAGCTGTTGGCATCTCGTTCGCACTTGCTGCTCTTGGCAGCAGGCAACCGACGAATCCTGGCTGAATGCACAGCGTCAAGCCGAAGTCGCTTCGTATCGCAGTCGCAGTCGAAACCGAAGTTGAGCCGATGACGATGACGATGCCAACGACGACAACAAGGACGCTGCCTTGCGTTTTGCATTGAATTTAGTTTCAGTTTACAGACCTTGGGCAAACGTGTCGGACGTTTCTCGTGAATGTAAATGTTGCCGTCGTGATTACGTTACGTCTTACGTGTTTCTGCAACGTTACGCGTGGCGTGTGCGACGCGTGGACGCGTTGTCAACTGCCAGCAATATGCCAATATTTGTTGTCAATAGTCAACAGTAATCGTTGCATCCTCAGATTCAGGCTCTAGTTTAATCCTGAGTCCTGACTGCTCTCCGCTCTTAACAAGGTTCTTTCCCTCTCGTTCCATTCCTGTATTTTAACAACCTCTTAACCGTTTATTTATGTAATTTGTTTACGTTAACTGCGCTGTTTATTATTATTTTATTTAACCTGTAACTTCACCTCTCGTTGTGTTTGTTTGTGTTTCGTTGTTGTGTCAATGTTGTCAATCTTCTGTAATTGGTGTGTTCTGCTTAAATTTCCTTAACCAACAACCTTCCAAATTATATTAATACAACTCTTGATGTCACTTATTAAACACTTACTTAAACTATATAATCAACTTGATGTTGTTATTGTTTTTGTTATCGATGTGAAAGTTATGTTAAATTAATATTTAAACTATGTATAGTATTAATAATTTTTTATGTGTCTAACTAATTGTTGTTCGTGCTGTTTTGAGAGAGATTTACTCAACGTACTACTTTAATTATTTATAGATCCAATTCAATGTAAACTGAGTAGATCTCACTCTGTTAGTTTTTGTTTTTCTTTATTACATTGTGAAAAAAAAACACATTTCATTGTGATAAGTGTACATTTAGTTTAAGTGACAAAAATTGTAAACTTGTTATTTTGTTAATATTTAAATTGCTATTAAAAAGCTTAAATATTTATTGAAGATTTTTTTAAGTCAAGATGTAAGTCAATGCAAAATATTTCTTGACAAAACTATAATACAAACTGCAAGGGCATATAAAATATTCAGAAAATCTTATTATATATACTCTTACTCGGATAATCTCAAGTGACTTTTATCTAAGGCAAGCTGACAGTTTTAGATAAGTGGTTAAATAGTTTGTTAGTAGAGAAATTTTAACTGAAACTCCGACAACAGAATGTGAATTGAACTACAGTTCAAGGCTGACAAAAATTGTTAATCAAACTCATGTAAGAACAAATATTTATTAAACTTGTTCTTTATTTATAAACTTTAGACTAGAAGATAAGCAGAGTCTCTTGTAAATTCGCAGGTCATAAATGTTGAAATTAAATTTTAATGCTCTACCAATTCAAACAAATGACAATGTAATATGAGAATTACGTTTAAAATTGTGATAGAGCAACATTTGCAGAGTCCGGGAAGACAACGATAAATTTGAAAATTGTGTTGACACAAAACTCGTGTGTCAAGATAAGACGGATGGATAAGGACTTATCAGACTTATCGTAAGAGTGACATTATCAAAACTTGACTAAGCCTAAAATCTACGATGCTCCCAACCTGCTTAATAATATATTGCTGAGAAAGAAAATATTTAAATTCGTAATTTGAATTTGTAGGAAATACATAAAGCAACCCGAACAATTAGTTTCCAAATAGATTGCAGTGCGAAAAGACTACAAAAGACATAAGACGGAGAAACAAGTGAACACGTTAATGAGTTAACAAACTAACTATACAAGTGCGAGTAATAAAATAAATCGAATTAATCGAATCGGAATTTAACTAGGATCCCAGCGAGATTTTATAAAGATCTTATAGAGAACGAAAGATCTGAGATCTTATGGAGATCTAATTGAATAATCGAGTTAATTGAAATTTAAAGAAAATGCTGAACTAATAGAGATTGAATCGAGATTGAGTCGATATATAAACAAGATATAATTGATAAGTAATCGAGTATTAATCGAGTTCTTATGAAGAATTAATTCAAAGATCTAATCAAGATCTAATCTAAGCGATAACTTATCGATACCCAATCGAGTGTCAATCTATGGCCGGTTATCGTGCCTTGCCTTTGGCCCCCGTCTCGGCCAGCAGTATGGCCTCCACGGCGGCTGTGCAACCGAGCAGCGGACATCCGGGACCAACAATGGCCTATGCTCATCATCATCAATCGATGACAGCGATGTCCAATAATGGTATTATCTATCAATCGGCTGTGCATGCCTCCATACACAGTTTAAATACAGTACAAAGTCAGCATCGTTCATCAACAACACATCATCATATTTTAGCCACGGCAACAGCCACGGCGACGGCAGCAGCAGCAGCAGCAACAGCAGCAGCGGCAACGGCAGCAGCAGCAGTTGCAGTTGCGCTTCCCACACCAGCAGCAGCGGCAATACAGCCGACGTCAACAGCAGCAGCAACTTATGGCCAGCAGCAACATATGCAACAGCAACAGTTGCAGCTGCAAACGTCACATCAACATCAACAACAACACCAACACCCACAGCAACAACAACAACAACAACAGCAGCAGCTCATGCTGCATCAGCAACATTCTCAGCAGCAGCAGCAGCAGCAACATCAACAGCACCAACAACAATTGTTGCCACATGTACAGCAGCAACATCACCTAACACATCAGCAACAACAACAGCAACAGCAACAACATTTGACGCCCGCTTTACATCACCACCACCACCATCATCATCACCACCAACAGTTGTCGCTGCATCAGAACCACCTGTACTTCAATGGCCTGGGCCATCATCATCATCATCGACAGATCTTTAGCCATCTGCAGAGTGCCCTCTTGCCGCTCAGTGTCAGTAAGTATGGCCCCTCCCTTTTTTGGTGGGCGTGGCAGTTGAGTAACAATTCCAAAGTAACAACTAACAAAAAGTTTGTACGCAAAATTTAACTAAATTATTTATTGGTGTTGCATGTTTGTCTATCTATCAAAAATATATTCAGACAAAGAAAAGAAGTCATATATTTGTTTGTGTTTTAAAAAACATCGAAAAGACACAAAGAAAAGATATTTTGAATTAAATAAAATTTAGATTATATATGTTAATTTTTTTCTTTGTCTAAACAATTACTTCACATACTGTATCTGCCTTTAAATGTATTTACTGTCTGTGTGTTTATCGATGTTGTTGTTGTTTTTCTAGCTGTTGAGTTGTGACAGCTTTAAGTGCAACTTGCCAATTTCTAACATTTTTTTTTAGAGTTTTTCTAACAAAAATAGTAATAATAAGAATGGGAAAAAGATGGAAGTCAAGGCTAGAAAATTGTATATAACAAAAACATTGCAGAGTACCAAAATTTTTAAGAATTTTGGAACATTTTTATAGTTTATTGAAACATAAGTATATCAATTGTCTATTTTAATTGACGATTGGTATTTTGAGGTGCATTTACACACTATTTGTTAACTTTCGACAAGAAGTTGGTATTCCTAGTTTTATTTGTCAATATTCTTATGGGGAATCGCTTTAAGTTGCCAAAGGACTTTCACGTTGCATTGTCTTCAACTCATTTTCATTTTATAAACATTTCATTAAATTTTATTTCATATCTTCCTGTGCAATAATTCGCACGCCATTCCACAAAACGCGTGCGGAGCGTCGCGCATATGTTGGCAGTCGCTTTATTGTTGTTATGCCTCCTGACAAAGGACATTCACACACTCACACACAGACACATACATCTACAGATACAAATGTCCTTAACGAGTGCGAGCCTAAACCTAAACTACAAACAATTGAAACAAAAGGCCCTCCAACTGGAAGACACAAAACCTTCGCTTGGCCCAGGTGATTGTCTCTCTGTAACTGTATGTGTGTGTGTGTGTGTGTATTAGAGTGCGTGTGTGAGTGTGTTTGTGTTTGTGTGTGCGATTTTATGTCGCTAACAATGCAAAATATGCCCAACATTTGACTTTTTTCCACATTACATTCGCCGTTTGGTTTAGTTTTTGTGTTTTGTGGCATGCCCCCGATTGTGGCACGCCCTCGTCTCATTTATGTCTTCCTTGTCTTTTGTTGCACATTGAAATATGTCAGCAATTGTGCAACGTTTTTAGCTGTGTGTGTGTGTGGCAAGCATTGTCACATTAGATTTTGTTGCTGCCTCGCGGCAGCTTAACTTTATTATTTTAACTTAACGGCATTTTAAGTGTTTTTTATGCAACAAACAATGAGTGTCCAAGTGTGGGTGTAGGTGCGAGTTAACATTTCATGCGGCTGAGAAACGGTTATGTCTTTACAACAACAATAACAACAACGACAACAAGTTAGAGCGTTTTAGTCTTTATCTTTCCTGTAAGATACCCGTTACTCACTTTGAATATAAGTATATTATTGGTTTCTACGAATTTTCAACTCCAAATTTATATAAATTAAGAACTTCAAACAGTCGTAACTAATGTTATATTTATCATGACGCGGTTATGTGAAATTTATAATTGCAATTAAAAGCTATATGCTCCCTCGAACAGAACATTTTATCTTACAAACTGTGGGCGTGGTGAGGTTTTTTATAAGCTCTAGGTCTTTTTACGGACAGGATTCTATATATCTACTATAAGGGGTTTGTTCGCCTCTTTCTACGTGTTAAAAATATACCCTTTTTCTTTACAAGTAACGGGTATAACAACACGACAACAATAATAACAGCAGCAGCGGCAACAATCACAAATGTCGTGCTTCGTTTATGAGCAGCTTCATTATGCGCGTTTTGTAGCATACTTTTCAGCGTAACCCTCTGTCCCGCGCAGTCTTTTCTCTCTCTACTCCCACATTTGAAGTCCACTTTACACCCTTGTTGTCCCCTTGGCTTCCCCTCTTGTCTGTGACGTCGTCACTTGGGCACGCTTAAACTTTGTAACCAAAGTGCGTCAATGAAAAACCAACAAGTGTGTGAGAGTGTGTCTGGGTGTGTGAATGGGTGTGTGTGTTGGTGTGTTAGTTGTCTGTTGCTGTTGTTTGTTATGCCAGTCAATTTTATTGTCTTTGGCATGCCATTGTTGTGACTTCTCCTCTTGCTTTCTACTTTTTCGACCTCAATGCCACTTTCCCCTGCTGCCTACCAAGTGGCAACAACAAACTTGATAAATCTTGAGTATGTAAAACATTATCCCACTTGCATTTATAGATTGTCAATATTAAAGAATAGAAACTTATACAGCTCAATCAAAACTGAACGCATGTTCCACTAAACTTAACAGAATTTGAGGCGAAATGTTATTTTGAAAATGACTTGACATTCCAATTCTATTGTTTTCCCTTTATTTCTTGATAAGAGTTTCTCATGCTTAAAGTTGAAATGCAATAGAATTGCAGTTGACAGTTATTTCATGGGGAAGTGAAACTATTTGCTGGAAGGTGAGCGGAGTTCAAGCTCGTGCAGTTTATAAATGTATAAGCCACAATGTCATGGGACCAAAGAGCTATCCAAACTGTGTAAATCTCAAGTCGAAGTCGAAGGAAAAGTGTGAAAAAGCAGTAAAAAATAAAAATGAAAAGAAAAGAAAACACAGAAAGTCGCAAGTTGACAAAATTTTAATAAGGCACTTTGCTGGCCGCCTTTTGCATGCCAAACGAGGCGGTTGCCAGCTGCCACAAGGACTTACTAAGGATTGATAGAAAAATGGAGACAGAGAGAGACAGAGAGAGGAATGAGAGTCATCGAGGAATAGAGAGAGAGAGAGAGAGACCAAGTCACATACTGACCATCGTCAGAAGCGTAATAAAAAATTCAAAACGCTCACATTCGGATTTGTCAAAGATCACGTACTCAATAAATATTGCCCATGAGTCGGTTTTTGAGCCGGGCCAGCACACAGTTGGCTACACTTTGAATTGAGAGCCAACTTTTAACGAGTGTGTTTGTGTGTGTGTGTTTGTGTCTTCTGTATGTTTCTGTGGCCTTTAATTTTGGCTCAGTTATTGCCTTGGACAGCTGTGGGCGTTGGCATTTTGATGTGCGCCTATTAATTTCCAGTTTGCAGCGGCAATTCAATTAGTTGCCCCAACCTGTCTTCTGTCCTCTGTCCTGCAATGCCAGCATATATCCTGTATATCCTGCTGATCCTGTCTCTCTGGGTGTGTGCACTTTGCCAAGGATAACGTGGCACGTAATATATTTGCTCATATTACTAAAAGCTACATAAATCGTGCGGGCTTTAAGCGTTGCAATTTATAGATGAACCGAGTGTACACTGTACACTGTACACTCAACAAAATCTCATCAAAACATCCTAAAATCGCTCTAAAGATGTCGATATGTGCCCTAAAACTTATCTATCTATAAATTTATCTTAATTCTGAATCATTGAGCACAAAAAATAGATGATTTTCGCCCTCAAAATTCATTAAAAAATACTTCTTTAGAATGTTGTGATTAAGTTTGTTTTAAAAAGAGCTGCTTTGAATTTATTAATAATATGGTTAATATTATAAAAAGTATTTGTTGTTATTACTGATATATTTCTCTGCAATATGTTATCTTTTTTGTCAACTTTGAGGCAATTTAAATTTTCTTAGCAATAGCTAAAACATATTCCAAGTGTAAAGCAATCGCTCCATTCAACCAAAAAATTTAAAGTTGACTTTAAGCAATGCCAGGGGATGATGAAAGGGGCACAGGCAGGTAGGGACGGAGGGAGGTGGGAGAGGAGAGGAGTAGAGTTTGGCAGTCGCCTTGTTGTTTAGCCTGATCGATGGGCAAATGGTGACAAAATGCAAGGCCTATGCCTGGGGCATGTTTACAAGCCAACTATGCTACGTGCCACACACCAAGTGGCAGATAGCCTCACATGTGTCCTCAATGTGTTGTAATGTGTATTGCTCCCTGCTCCTTCTACTCCTATTCCTAAAGGTCCTTGCAACGTAGCTGTTGCAAAAGTCGAAAAGTGTTTGCCAACGCAAAATTCCAAGCAATTAAATCACTTTGATGCTAATTTGGATTAATATGTTGTTGTCCCTGGCAATTTGTTGCCGCTCTTCCATCTCTCTCTTCCCCTGTGCTCTTCTCCCTCTCTCTCTCTCTCTCTATCGGCTTGGGCCTGGTTCAAAGGCTTGTTGGCCAGGTGTTTCGATTAGAGCGCACGCAAATAGATTTATTGAACAATGCGCTACTAAACGATGCCCACAATTGCAAACTCAATACATCTACACACACATCTATCTATCTATCTATCTATCTAAGTGTGTGTGTGTGTGTTGCATTACCAGCCGGAGGCTGTGTGTGTGTTGCCTGCTGCGTTATTTATTTGGCTTATCGGCTGCAACGCCTAAAATTGTGCTACATTTGTCGTTTGTCGGTTAGACAAACAATTTTTGTATGTTGTCCATGCGTGGAGGATTCCTCCTCTCCCATTTCCCCCTCTTGTTATTCCCACTTCTTCGCATCTACCAATTCTACTCCCAATTCCATTTGCCAGTTCAACTCTCCCAACTCCACTTTTAGACTATGTCTTTATTAGCTTACAACCATATTAATTTTGTTAGATAAATATTAGTTTTAATACCCGTGCCGTAATAAGCTTAAAGGGTGTATGCCTAGTTAAGCAGTTTGTTAGAGATTTACTGGAATTTACTACATTGTTTTTATTACTCATTAACTGCTTCGTTTCATATAACTAAAGTGGCGTATAAATTTAAGTACTTTTATAGGAGATACTCTACATATTCAACTACATAATATCTAAAGCGTTGTATACAGTAAATTATAAATGTATATGATTATATGTAGATTTGGGATTTGTTACACATTTTCTGATAATCTTTGCTTACAATTTAGGCGCTACAAGAGTAGTATGTAATCTTTAGTGTGTACAATACTGTTCATACTGAATAACTAAGTAAATCTTGTTCCTAATTTATATTATCTTAGTTCCGTTTTGCACTACAGATTATCTACTATAATTTTGCATAATGATACATTTGAAATGTACCCAGAAAACCAATGAAGAAGAACGAATAATTTATTTTTTTGGGATTGCATATTTATATAATATTTACTCCCACAAAGATATAAAAAATAGATCGAAAGAATTGACAACATTTATGATATTAATATATCTACATAACATATTTGTTAATAAGTAATTGAAACTCTTCTCTTGTGAATAGCTTGCGGTTTAGGTATATTAAGGTCAGTTATGTCAAATGCAGCTATCATAGCTTATTAGTTTTTGGGCATTTAGATTAATTTGCTTTCGTGTCGGGCAATTTGGGTTTTTATGCATTTTTAATGGAGAACAGTTTAGTTGTGCCATGTGTTTGTTACTCGCGCTAATTTCATGGCACTTTAAATGTTTAATTTACAATTTATGTAAAGCATACACACACACTAACACACACACACACACTCTCTCAGTTGTAGCTGGCAGGCAAATATTTGTAACGTATTTATGAGGACTTGATAAATACTAGCATTAAAATAAATTACAGCTTTCGCTGCTAAACCACTGAAAAAATATATTTTTATATATGCATATATTACGTATACGTTGGTCTTCTGTGAAAAAAATGTATTTTAAATATACAGAGAGGCGTGGCGAAAGGGGGGGCAACCTGCGGTGGCAGCTTATACAAACTTCTCATGCAAAGGGGCCCGAAAAAAATGAGTGTATGTGAAAAAATTGCATGTTTGTTTGTTGTGGTGAAGGGGAATGAGTCTCTGAAATTCAGCGACTGCATATTAATATAATTTGCAGGCCAAAACGGCACCTCCCAACTCCTCAAATCTTCTCAAACTCCCCTCGAACTGACCCACCACATGGGAGGACTGACAATCGTAAGACAGCAAAGTAAAAGTTTCCAAAGTGCATTAGTAGTTTTATTTTTATATTTTTTTGTAAGTAGGATATGCCAAAGGTTTTCAGCCAGATGAATTTGTATTTGTATTTTCTTTTATGTCCTGCATATTGTCGAGAAGAAGGGTATGCTGGGGTAGCTTTAAAATTGAAGTGAATGTGCTAAAAAAAATATGGCATGTTTTACAAAACTCTAACAACCCAAAAGCAACGTCAATTTCTGTATTCCTAAAACCAACTTTGGTTGTAAATTACTTTTTAAAGCAATTTCTTTTACAAACTATACCAATAATAATTAATTATTTTGAAATTTACTGTTGCCCAGCTAAGCATGTGTAAGTCTTGTGCTGGCTCTAATCTTACAGGGTATATTGTATTCTATAGAATTTTCCTTCTCTTCTTCAGCTCTTGTGCATATGAAAATCATTTAGTAAATGTGAAATTTTGCACTGATTTACAACGTTGGCCTCAAGCAAAAGCGAAAAACAAATGAAATCCGTACGTAATTGCATTGGGCCCATAGACAAGAGAGCCTAGGAAAAAGAGATAGAGAAAGAGCCAAAGATAGAGAGAGTGAGAGAGATAGAGAGTGACTTGATTCCGTCTTTAAGTCGGCACGTTGCTCATACGCCGCGTTGACAATGCTGCTGTTGTTGTTGCTGTTATTGTTGCTGTTGCTTCGTTTCGTCGTCATAAATGTGAATAATTTATTACATTTGAGCAGCTTTTGTTTGGTTTTGTTGGCCTGGCCTTTGTTCTATGCCATTTTGGTTAGAAATTCATTAATAGCACTTTTATGACTTGGGAGACGTTCAAGTCGCAATGAACTTTCTTATTATTGTTGTTGTTGTGGTTGTTGTTTGCTGCTGTTTGTTGCATTTTTATGTTAATCGTTGTTGGCCTGCCCTTTGGTGTGACTTGTGTTGCTCCTTTTGCCACTTCCTCTGCTTTTGACCTGGCCAAATGGTGCTGCACAATATTTTTACAAAAATTGCATAGCCTTTGCCTGTTTGTTGTCGTTGTTTTCGTTATTGTTGTTGTTGCTGTTATTACTAATTATTGTTTGGCTTAGTTGCTGACACGCTTATTTGTTGTTATGTGTCTTTTAATTGCTGTTTCTGCCACACAAAATATGCAAAACTCCCCGACTGAGAAATGGTTTCTTGTAATGCAAAGCACAAAACTTGCAGTCAGACAGGCCGACTGAGAAAGAGACAGCAAGTGTAGGAGACTAAGAGAGAGAGAGAGAGAGAGGGAGAGAGAGAGAGAGAGGCTTCTCTCTACTTTTGCCAAAAAAGCAGCTATGACTTGAAATCAACTGACAGTCGTCTACATGATTTTTATCAACCGCAACGCGGCGTCTTCACATATCTATAAATATATGTACCATATACATATGTGTTTATGGTTGTGTGTGTGTGTGTGTGTGTGTTTATATAAATATAAATCAAGTCCCGTACATCTGTCATAAGTAGTTTTGTTTAAATTTATAGAGTAGAGTTTACTTTGTGATTTTCAAGATAAACTAAGTGCGCTGAGAACTTCAGCTGCGATTAACTGTATGAGATGCTTATGACAGTCAAAACTCTCTTAAGGGAAATGTACAGTGAAGCTCTTCTTATCATGAAATTTCTTTCTACAAGAAAGAGATATTATATAAACCATTATTAAGTAGACTTTTCAAGCAATCATCACATTCTTTCTGTAAAGAAGACATCTTATACAAACCATTGTTTAGTAATAAATTTAAACAATTTCAACGATTATGTTGATTTCTATTATAGTTTTTGTAAATTATCTTTATTATCTCTTTTTATTACTTAAATTACTATTTGCAAATTCATATATTGTTCGACTTGAACAATACTTTATTATTACTATCGCTTTTAGAATACTTTGCTGTTAGTTCAACAATGACGTCTTTGCTTTATCGTTGAAGTTCTTTTTATTTATTGGGCTTTGTTTTCGCAACGTTTTTCCGTTTAGGACGTCATGCTTTTATCTTAACTTGGCCATCTTATTAGCCGTCTTACCAAGTAGTTAAGTGTTGTTTGTTAGCGACGTCATGAACTAAACTTCTTCAAGGCAAAAAAGATATAGATACGAGTTCTTTGAGGTGTTGCTGTTTATTAGCTGTTTCTTACTTTAACTGCAGTTGAATTTCTTTATTTTCTTTCACTTTTTAGCCAGTTTGAGTTGTGTTTGGACCACAGATATGTGCAACGCGTTCGTTTCAAGTGTTTTTCGGCCTGTTTTGTAGACAGTTACGGTTTTAATGGCTTTTAATTGTGCAAGGACAAGACCGAGATAGAGCGAGAAAGAGAGAGAGAGAGACAGGAAGAGAATGTGACATTCCCTAAACAAAAGTAATTTCACACTCGCTGACTTTGGCGGCCCAAAGTCGCGCCCAAAAGTGCAAACAATTTTAGTCTTTGTATATTTTATACCATGGCCAAAAAAGTGATGTTCCCTGACCTAGCTCCCACCACGGCCCACCTGTCCTTCTGCCCCCCTCACTGCTCGTGCTGCTCATGCGTTTTTTATAGCCAGTGTCAGATATTTATTAGCCACAATTTGGCAGCCACAAATTGGCAGCTCAAACAGCGCGTCGCGTTACACGAAATCGTAAAAGGACAAATTTATTATTTATGTTCAACTCTTTTGTGCTATTTGCCATGTCAATGCAATGTTACCTTCCACATCTCTCTCTCTCTCTCTCTCTTACCACTACCACTTGCCACTACCACTTGCCACCTGGTCAGTGCACCCCTCCTCCTTCTTCTCCCCCTACCCTGGGGAGAGGGGCAAGTCAAGCTTCTCTTAAAGCGCCAAATTATGCGAGTCTTGTGCAAATTTTTGTGCCAAAGCGCATTTGTCACAATTAAGCAAATGCTGAAAATTATGAGAAGCTTCAGCGAGTCAACGAGAGGTTCAAAAAAATCCTTGCCACATGGAGGCATGCCACGGGTTTGGGTTTGGGTTTGAGTTTGGGGCACGTTGACGTCGACGTCGACATGGCGCGCCTGGGACCTCATGGATGATGGCACCTGAGTTGGACTCTTCGTTTTTATACCCCTTGTTCGTAAGGTATATGGGTATATTGTACAACAGCTGATGCATCTCAGAGACTGTAAGAGCTAGAGCAACCAAATTGGACACAAAGACTTTTCTGAACTGAATTGAACAGTTGAACTGTGTCCTTTTCTGTCCCCGCATTCGAAAGAACCCGTCTAGCTCTTAAACTAAAATAGGTGGACTCTAGAATCGTTAAACAGACGCGTATAATACCGACCGAAATCGGAGTGTTTTTTGAAAAGCTTTCCACGTCTTTATTTTTAAGATAGAATGCTCTTTTTAATGGTAAAAATTCGGTTTTATCATCATCAATCATGCCACTTAATCGGAACAATTTAACGCTAGTTATGACTGTTTTAAGTTAGAGTTTAGTATAATAGTAAACTTATATATATACTTAAGTTGTATGATGAGTATCATCTAGTCGGGAACTTAACCATAGCTTATTCTCACTTGATTTTTTGGCAGTGATTCAGTTATGCCACGCCCAGGTAGCGCCTCCAGGGCAGTCAGTCAGTCTATTATATGACGTCGACGTCTACGTCGAGCGTCAGTTTTGAGCGTCTGCCCATGAAATATGCAAAGCGCAGTTAAAAACTTTTTATTTGTATTAATCAAACAGAGTTTTTCTTGCTTTCATTCATTTCTTTCTGTCGCTTTTGCCGCTTCTCTTACAGTTTTTGACATTTTTAACACAACAATGGCAGCGACTGCATAATAAAATTTTGCTGTGAACTCTGTTGTTGGGGGTTCTCTGATTGTTTCGACATTTTGTCGACAATTATCGCGGGGGAAATTTTAAGTCTTTAAACTGAGAAACTGAAAACTGAAAACCAAAGGAGATTTTCTTTCGTTCTCGCATGACAAATTAGTTAAGCAATAAAACTTGAGAGTGCTATCAAACTAAAAATATCGCCATCAATTACAAAACTATATTCCACTTCAGAGCTTTGTGTGTGAGTTGAATGTGTGTGTGTGTATGGTGTGTAAAGAGTGTGTGTGCTCTCTATAAAAAGGCCAT
This sequence comes from Drosophila neotestacea, assembly GCA_035044365.1. Taxonomy (NCBI): domain Eukaryota; kingdom Metazoa; phylum Arthropoda; class Insecta; order Diptera; family Drosophilidae; genus Drosophila; species Drosophila neotestacea. Next base: position 3,243,334 of record JAWNMD010000155.1, read on the forward strand.
AAAAAACGCGAACGACAACGACAACAACCTCGTCTAGGACAACGACAACGACGACAACACATTTGCCCTGGGCAACTTCATCATCAACTAGTAGAAGAGACGACAGGCGGGAGAGTCCGACTGTAAGAGACCCTGTACTTGTTCTGTATAAAATGCATACGCGAAATACACGAACAAACTATAGAAACTTAGTGTTTCTAGCTCTTGTAGTCCCTATGATCTATGCATTCGTTCATTGTAAAACTTCTATGTATTCCCTTTGTGTTTATTAAGTACAGAGTCTAGCAATGATGATGATGTTGATGACGATGATCATTCAGGCAGCCACCTCAATATATGTACGTTCCCCACGCACTGTCTGTTACCCCAACTCTTTTTATTTTCTTCTTAGCCACCCTTTTGGCCCTGTGTGCCATTTGCAATTTGGCAACACTTTTGGTTACGCGGCGTTTGTTTGGACTGTTGAGGGGCAAAACAGTTTGAGCACTTTATATAAATTGTACAATACTTTTTTTTTATGGCCCTTAAGAGTGCATTCTATTTACCAGTTACCAGTTACCAGCTACCAGTTACCAGTTACAAACGTATCGCTCTTTTTGATATATTCGTTTAGTTTAGTTGTGAGTTCTTTTGAGTACTCTGAGTACTCGACGAGTGAATGTGTCGCCTTTCGATGTTGACTTTATTACACATTTTTGCTAAATTACACTTTGGTCGCTAGTTTATTTCGATAGCCATTTGTATGTGTGGACAAAAGCAGTTGTTGTTGCTGATATACCCTGGAACTTTTGAGTGTAAAGCATATGCTAAGCTTAATAGTTGTTAAGAGTGAGTAACCTAAATGTAAAAGACTGCGTGAAGCTTAAAGCAAAGTTTTGTAAATTGAAAGGACTTTACTCTTAAATTATAGGGTATGTTTTAGTAGACAAAAAGTATTTAAATGAGATCAATGAGCAAGAGAAAGTGTAAACTAAAGTATAATTACATAAAAACTAAACTTACATAATTTTATATAATAGAGGGATTCCTGATATAAATGTTGATTTGTTTATGGATCTGGAAATTAAATGGAAAGTTCTTTTTAATATAGTTTAATTAAATTTGTAAAGTTATACAGCAGTTTTATTCGTATAGTACATATTAATTACAGGGAATGCTTTAGTTCAGCATTATTTACAAGTAAATTGTATGCAATTGTTATTGTTGCAGTTGCGTGGCATTTTAATAAGCCAAAAGCTGGAGTTAAAGCCAAGTTCAATGAGTTTTGTCGTTACACTTGCAAGCGTCATTAAGTGCGACGTGTAATTATTCAATGACGAGTAAAGTTTAGTTTGGGAAAGGGATTGAAATTGAAATTGGGATTGGGCAACACGCATTTGGCCAGAATGCATTTTATTTTCGAGACAGCAGAAAAAGACATATGCCAAAAGTTCTACTGTGATAAATGATATGGCGACGACTCGAGGAGTCGGAGCCGACAAGTCTTGGGATCGTTATTAAGTTGACATTTAAATTCTATAAATCATTTTAGCTGATTTACATTTTTGTCGCATTTACGTGAGCCACGACAGCTGCACCTGTTGGCCAGCAATAGCAGCAGCAGCAGCAACAGCAACGGGCCAAGTTAAAAAAGAAGGGGAGTTGGTCAGAATGGTGGGTTATATGCAAAATTGATGGTGCAATTACATTATGCAACAGGGTCTTAGAAACTACTTCGATTTTCAACTACAAAACATATTTGTATACTTACACTTTCGTTGCATTTTTTTCCAGATGGCGAACCTATCAAACTGCCCGACAATTTGGAGAGCCTGCCAAGAGCCGACAGTTTTCCATCGCAGCGCCATCGTTGGAATACAAATGAGGTCAGTTTTGCATACATTCTATCTATCTATCTTTATATATATACTTGTTATATCCCGTGCCCATTAAAATGGTAGGGTATATTGATTGTCTGTAAATATTTGTATCAGGCAAACAAAGGCATCTTCGACCCCTGATCAGTACCAACAGCCCAGTCAATTTGGCCTTCATAAACCATAAGAGCTAGAGCTACCAAATTTAACAGACACTTTTCTATCTATGAACCTTCTATGATATTTCAAAATTCTCTAAAATTGGTGGACAAACGCGTTTTATGCACTCGGACATCAAAATACTTTTAAGAATCAAAAGAACACCAAACTTTATTCAAAGTATTTAAGATAGAGCGCTCTTTTTACCGAAGTATTCGAAAATACAATTTAAATATATTATATTTAAAGTCAGTAACAGGTATCTGATAGTTGAGTTCACTCCACTTCTTACTGACTTTTATTTGTTAGTTTTGTTTGTGTTTGTCTATTTGCATTTGATTGCACATAAAAATGTCGAAAATGAAAGCTCAAAAGAAATGTGACTTAAAAGGGGCAACTGAGGGTTAAGAATCAAAGGGGGGAAGGGAAAGATTTAAAGTCCTGGGCAGGCGGGGCAGCACTTGATAGGCGGATGAGCCTGCCAGTCGTAGGCTGGACACTTTGACAGCTTCAAGGAGTTGTCCTGTCTTTCCTTTTCCTCCTCTATTTCTTTTACCAGATTAATAAGATGGCTGTCTGCCTTTTGGCCTGGTTTATTAGGAATGGTCGAGAGTCGCGACTCGTGAGTTTTTTATGCGTCACAAACTATAATACAAATACAAATAGTTAGACTCACGATTGTCCTTTTGCCCCTTTCCTCTTTCTCCTTATGCTTGCCAGGGTTAAAGGACATGGCCAGGACATGGCACGTACGCGACCCGCCAAAGTTCAGCTTTGTATTTACAATAAAACTTTGGGCTTAAAAAAATAACAACAACTGAAACAACAACAGCAACAACAATACGAGTGGAAATGCCTTGTTGGCCAACTCGACTGTTTGTTTGCTACTGTTGTTGTTGTTGCTGCTGTTTTACTTGTGAATTAAGCGCAACCGCAAATATTCATTTGGACAGTTGTAAAGTTTTTCCTACGGAGTCTGGGCAGTTCCTACTGAGGGAGGGATAGGAGTGGTAGAGGGGGGCGTGGCATTCAGTAAGCGACATTTTACACACTCTCGCGACAAGTTGACTAAATTAAAAGCAAGCGAATAATGCAACAAAATCACCTGAAAATTGTAATGATGCTGCAATCGCAGTTTTAATGCTCTTACAAGATTTTTGACAAAAAGAAACTGTATAATTTTCAATGTTCTTAGGAAGGAGAAAAGATATTTTAAGGCTTGGGTAAATAATTTATTGTATTATTTTATTTTAAGTATTGAAATCATATTATTTTGGAATATAAAAGAGTATCTTTCATGTTAAAATTGCTCAAAAATAAATATACAAATTAATTGATTTTTAATTGCATCTTTAGGCTCAACTGTCCAAAACAGAACTTATTTGAAAACGCATGAAAACATTAGCTAATGTCAAATAAAATCTTAATCATCAAGATAAGTTAATTTAAATTTTTTGAACTATCCTGTTTCTCATAAATAAAAGGACTTTAAATTTAAGTTAATCGAATTCGAACAAATGCCAAACTTTCTGAACGTAAATTGTATTTCCAATTTGTTAGCTTGTAAAGTAAACTCAAAGTTATAGGAGATCTCTGCAAGATCTAGAGTACATAGCCTGCTTCCTTACCTTGTGTTTTCCCATCTTTCTTTCTGCTTCCCCCGTCCTTTGTCTCCTCCTTCTTTTTGTACCCTTATAGTAGTACTTACATCGTATCTACAGGAGTGTAATAACATTATGAAGCACCGTGGCCACAGTTTATTAATATAAAGTTTTACAAGTAAAACACAGGGGTGCACAGACGAGGGGTGGAGGTGGGAGGAGAGGCGGAACGGAAGGACGGACACTGCATCAGCATGGCAAAAATTACAAAATGTAACCGTGTTCGGGGCATAAATAAAATTACGCACGCTTATTTTAGTCTGCTTACAGTACGATAGCTTCAGGGCAGAAAAGCGAGGGGAGGGGCAACAGTGGAGTCTGTAGACGGGAAAGGGGGAAGAGCACTGGACACTGGCCGTTAAATAGCCGCTTGACTGTGGCTTTAACCACACAGTTTTAATTTGGCATTTAAGCAGCATCCCGAGGTTGGTCTCCCCAAAAAAGCATAAAGCAACTGCAAAATATTGCGAGCAGTAGATCCCCTCTCTTCCTCCTCTCTTTTCCCCTCCTCCAACTCCTCCTAGAGTGTGGTTAAAAACGATGCAGCTTAAAAATCAAAAAGTTAAATTGATAATGAGACGCAACCCATTGCGGGCTTTGGTTGAAGTTTTAAATTGCTTTGTTTGTGACTGAACTCTAATTGTTTTGTTAGCTATAAATTTTATTACCTTATATCCAAGCTTTATAGGGATGTCCTCATAGTTAGTCTTTTGATTAATTTCTGATATTAATTTCATATTCATTTAATTCTATGATATGTTCTTCTCTCACAAATAATAACTTTTACCTACTCCTTAAATTTATTTTATTTTTTTGAAGAGGCAATTGATTCTCATAGATAAGTATTTCTAGCAATATTTTAAAATATTTCCGGGTTCATACACGCATTTGTTGCAAATGTGAAATGCGCTGAGTTGGGCATAAATTTTTAATGCGCCTTTCGCGCAGCTTTTCGAATGTGCCTAGAATTCATCATAAGAAATGAGAAACAAGAAACGGGAAACGAGAAACGAGTTGTGGCAATGCTTTGGGCCATGCATAAATAACCGAATAACCGAAAAGCAATGCCAAACGAAAGTCAAAGGCAATTTGGCCAAAATGCAAACGTTTGCCACTTGACAAACACGCGCCTGTGATTTCAACCCATCTCCTTTCTATCTCCTCCAATCCTCCTCCTCTCCAGTTACAGTTCCTGTTGTAACTCTTTGTACCTCTCCATCTACAACTTTAGCTGGAAGTGTGCATACAATTTTTATGACACTCGCAAATGTTGCGATTTTTCTGACATATGAAATTGTTGCTGCACATTCTCCAATGCTCCATCTCGCCAATGGGCTATGGGCCGGGTCTATTGGTCACGTTGTACAGTGGTGGAAACCTAAAGAGTAGCTCATAAAAATTACTAAAGTCGAAAGGACTATGCCTGTCTTTCCTATGTATAATCAGTGCTGCCAGAGCTTTGAAATTAAATTAATAGATTTAATAATTTCGATTAATAGAAATAAAGACAAAATAAATAGACTCTAAAATAAATATTGCAGAAAAAGGATAAGCTTAAATGCAGGCCCAAAATCGTTTTTAATTAATTGTAGACAAATTATAACTTCTTAATTTGTTGATCTAGCTATAAATAATATTTTTGCTCAACTTCTTTTCTCAACAAATAAACTGATAGAAATATGAGAATACATTGTACAAATGTAACACATAGTTGTGGGGCTTTATGGTCCTATTATTTCTCAGTATAGATTGCCTATTTAGCCCACTGTACATTGGGTTCGGGTCGAGTCTATTTGGTCTTAGGGGCGTCGCCAGCTGTGCGCCAGTCGCTCTTCAGTTGTTGACGGCACAGATGAATTGGCTGCTGCTTGAGTTGAGTTAAGGTTGAATGCTGTATGAGTACTCGTTTGTTGTTACCATGAGTATGTTAGTGTGAGTGTGTGTGGCCACTTACATTATTCATGCAACGTCAAGGCTGGCAAAACAAATTGATAACTTTATCGGCAAAACATGCTATGAAAATGCCAAATGGGCATCCAGCAGAGATCTTCCTTCCTTCTCTCTTTACTCCTTTATCTTTCATCCTGAATGTTGTGTGTTTTGCATTTGAATGTCTCTTAGTTACACTCACTACTTAGTCACTTAGTCACTCTCTCCGTTCTCTCTAGTCTCTCTTGTCTCTCTAGTTCCTTCCTTGTGTAGTGTTTATCATGCAAACGCATTTCAAATATGCACACCAAATGTTTTCTCCTCCCCTTTGATCCCCTGGTCAGGTGTCAACTGGCGACACCTGTAAATTGTGGTCTTTGCTTTTGGCTTTTACTTCCTGCCACTGTTGCGGTCAAATGAAAATTTCTCAAATATTTTCTCTTTGTTTTATGCGCAAACCTTCCCAAAAAAAATGTAGGAAATAATAAAAGATAAAGTTTGCTGGACAGTGTGCAGGAAATGCCGCGAGTGCTTTGGTCAGAGAATGTTCCCAAGTCGGAAATTGTTAGCACGTTAGTTAAGTTGGTTAACGGTTAACGGTTGGCCTACCATTTGTTGTAGTAATTGTTGTTGGCGCTTTTAAATTGGTAAACACACGTGACTTTTGCTGATTAGACAAAAGTGAAGGACGTTCACAGATTAAACATGGTTGTCAAAAAGACAAAAAGTATAACTTTTGTTTGTTATTATGAAATTGTTAAATTAAAATACCCTTCATTTCAAATGGTCTATTTAAATATCTGAATATGTTTGTTGCTGTATCATTAAGATAGATAGAAAGTTGGTTCTAATGAGGAGGAATTCTACTCTAGAAATATTAATTAGGATGGGAACTAATATAAATCGATTTCGTATATCATATATTTATTAAATGGCAACTAAATACAGTTTTAGAGATCTGAAATATAGTTTAAGCTTGAATGAAAGAAATTACTCTTAACTTTCTTAAGCATCTAAAACAGTCTTAAGTGAAGAATTGATATACCCATTGATAGAGTAAATGAAAATATTGAAATATAAATATTTATTTTGTGAAATATTTCAGGAAATCGCAGCGATTCTTATCAGCTTTGATAAGCACAGTGAATGGCAATCAAAAGAAGTCAAAACAAGGTGAGTCACTTGAATTGTCTCAGCCAGATTAAATACCAAATATCATCATCCCCTCTTCTCTCTTCTCTCTTCTCTCTCCTTATTTTCTCCTTTCTCTAGACCCAAGAGTGGTTCCTTACTGCTTTATTCTAGAAAGAAGGTGCGTTACAGACGTGATGGTTATTGCTGGAAGAAGCGCAAGGATGGAAAGACAACACGAGAGGATCACATGAAACTAAAAGTACAAGGCACTGAGGTAAGTTTCCCTCTCTTTCCTCCTCTCTCTCTCTCTCCTCCCTCTACAGTTGTCGCCTGCTGGGCAATTAGTCAATTAGGCGGCTACTTCAATTGGTCAGAAGGCGTCATTGGACATTAAGCCAAAAGGCAACTGGACAAATACGGAAGTCAAAGCTTAACTTGAGTTACTTTTTCTTTTCCTCTCAAGGGTTGCTCAGTTCACATTTTTTTCCCCTTTACTTTCCATTGTGAGTTATGATTTTCCGCCGGATATATACGGAAACTAAGTTTTCTTTTCTTTTTTCTTCTCTCCCTTTCTCTTGGCTCTTGTCTGTTTGACTGCCTTCTGGGTGTTTGCTTGTCTGCTAATGAAATAAGCTCTGCCAAGGGTTAAGCGTATTTATAATGTCTGTAGTCTGTCCGTCCGTCCGTCAGCCATTCCCACCTTCCCTTCTCATATCTCCTTTTTTGGTTGCTGCTCTGCTGCCATTACAGAAACATAAAAACAGTTGGCAATTTCACGCCAATTTTTTCTGTTTTGGACTTGGGGCAATTTCTATATGATATACCCATTAAACACGAATTAAAATGGGTGTTTTAAGTTTGTGGAAATGGTGACAGCTAGACAGAAAAGCCAATTTTTAATGTAATGCATGGTTAAATAGCAATGGTTTTATTTTATAACTAAGAATTACATCCGAAAAAACGAGTCGAGAACCAAAGATTGAAAATATGTACATACTGATAAATGTTGTGTCTTGTATATATATATATATACTATATTTCTTAGTATAGGGTATTTACCAGCCTAGCATTTGCAAAAGCAACACTATCGCACATGTTTTAATTTTTATTTTAATACGCTGCTTGCATTTCTTTTACGAGTATCTGGTTTTTTTTACACTTCGCACCAAAGACAAGTAGCTCGTCGAGATTTATGCACTTGGCATACACAGCATGGGGTTTCCTTGCTGTCCGTCTGTCCGTATGTCGGTCCGTCTGTCTCCTTACACGATAACTAATATTTATAAACGTTGAAACACTTGAACGTTGAAATGCCATAGAAAAACAAAAGAAACAATAACAACAACAAAATCAGCGGCATATCGGCCAAAGACGGCGGCCAACAAATTTATCAGCGAAACTGGCTAAAGAAATGCGCAGGAAAAAAGAAAAAATGAGAAACTACAAAAAAAAAAAAAAAACAAAGAACATAAAGAAAAACAACAAGAAAAGATGTTGCATAACTCAAACTACAGTAACAACATAAGAAAAAAGGGTTCGATTTTTGGCACTTGCCTTTGGAGTTGAGTTTTCTGTTTTTTCGTTGGTTTCCTTTTGCTGGTGGCGCCCCCTAGCGTGGGCGACTCGTAATTTAATTTAAGCTTTGACTCCTTGTTTTTTATGTCCTCCAATTAAATGAAAGCGCGTTCAGCCTTTACTTTATATTTCTTTTATCTATTTCTATTTCTATATCTAAATCTATAAATCTATATGTTTTTTATGATCTTGTTTGTGTTTTTGCTCCACAGTGCATCTATGGCTGTTATGTACACTCGGCCATATTGCCCACATTTCATCGCAGATGTTACTGGCTTTTACAGGTAGGTGTCTAGGGAAAGAGAAGGGGAAGGGGAAGCAATCAGCTTATATATGTCAACTTCCGTTTAGAATCCGGACATTGTTTTGGTGCATTATCTAAATGTGCCATATCCGGATGATAATAAAATGGCCGTCATAGCGCCAAGCATAACACTCTGGGGCGATAAGAAGGAATGGACCAAGGAGGAGCTGGTCAGTCAACTGAAGCCCATGTGTAAGTAAATCTTACTACTCTCTCTTTTATGTAATTTATAATACCTACTATCCACCTATCCTATTAAAAGTTAATATAACATTTACTATCTTAAGCTATTCCCAATGAATGTAGTTATATAAATACACATTCATAATTTATTTAACTTATTTCTCTTATTCCCATACAGTATCCACAGTGAATTCAGATGAAGACTCGGACTCGGGCAACGATATAGAAATATCGGTTAGTATTATATATCTTTAAGTTGTAGCCTTTACTAGAACAATTCCTTATTTAGACGGCTGAGACCGTAGAGTCCATTGTATGTCAGCTGATGGAGAAACAACGACTCTCGAGACAGGCAGCATTAGTGAAGCAACTGGATTGTGGTTGTGGAGATGCAACTTGTGCCGATGGCAAGACTTGCACACACCCTGTAATGCGACGAACGGGCATCCTTAAGTCGGTATCGGAAAAGCGGGGAAATGATGCCTACAATGGACAGAATGGCACGCCCAATGTTGTGGTAGCCAGCAAGGTGAGTTTTTCACCAGGTTTTCCATTTATTTTCTTAAACAATTGTTATAATAAACATTGAAATTTGTGAATCCAAACAAGTCTTAAAACTATAATGTAACTATAATGATTTGTATGTAGAACATGCCTGTTTACTTTTTTGTTTGACTCGAATGTCTTTTCTCTGTTTCATCATTATCGATAACCATATCGATAACCATCCCTAACCTCAATCACTTTTCCTTGCAGCTATACTCACGCTGGTCCGAACGCCATAGACAGCGGGATGCGGCATTGCATCTGGATAATCCACACGCTCAGTTCCACAATGCCACACAGCAGTTGCCACAAGAATCGGCGATCAAATTCCAAATCATTCCGCAACAGCAACAACAACAGCAGCAGCAGCAACAACAGCAACAACAGGCAGATGGCAGCAGCTATCAGCAGCAATATCGTGGTGCCAATCAAATGTTGGCCACAAGAAGCAATCTGATAATACAGCAACAACAGCAACATCAACAATATCAACAGCAGCAGCAGCAACACTTAAACTTGCAACGCTTTGTGGCTAGTCACAATCAGAGCAATCAAAGTCATAATCATAATAACAATAACAGCAGCAACAACAACAACAACAACAACAGCAGCAGCAATTCAGCACATTTAAATCATCGCCTACAAATTGCCAATACAACAATAACAGCAACAACAAGAGAGGCAGCAGCCGCAATTACAGCAACAACAGCAACAGTTGCTTCAAATGTCATGGATACTGAACTAATTGAAAATCAAACCACAAATTCAAATAACAACAACAAAATCAGCCACAACAGCAATAACAACTGTAACATCAGCAAGCAATTAACAGCAGCAGCAGCAACAACAACAGCAACAGCAACAGCAGCAGCAAGAGAGACAGCAACCACAACTCAAACAAACAACGAATTAAATATCGTAAATAATAATGGAGCCAGCAATAACTTTATATACAGTCAACACCAGCAGCAGCAGCAGCAAGCGAATGCTGCAAGCACCAACACCAACAATAACAATAGTCAACAGCAACATTATTATAAATTGCAACAGACAACAACAACAGCAACAACTACAACCCCCAACAGCAACAGCAATCAACCCCCAGTTGAAGCCATGTGCATGTCACCAGAGCATCACCTCAGCAGCGGGGGCAGCAACAACAATAACAACAACAATAGCAATAACAACAGCAATCACAATCTACTCAGAGCAACAACAACGTCTTCCGCTGGCAACACTCCTTCCACGTCGGCAACAACATCCACCTCGAGTTCCTTACAGTCGATTATCGATGGCAATCAGCAGCAACAAATTGCAACGACAGCAACAGCAACAACAGCAGCAGCAATAGCAGCAAATTGTGATAATTTAATGAGCGCCAATGCGCTCGCTGAGGTGAGTGTGCGTTTGTGTGTGTGTGTGTGTTCTGAGTGTGAGTAATTGAGCGTGAGTGCAAGTTATGAGTCTTGTGGTTAAACCACAAGTCAACTGCATTTATTCTATTTATGTTGATTAAATTTCTCTTTGGATTGTTGCTACTACAAGTTTTTAATTAAGAAAAAGCATTGTCCTTAATATTTTCTGTGTTTTTTCAAAAGTTGCTTAAATATTACTTCTATTTCATTTGTAGTTAAAAATTGCCACGTAAAAACTAATTAATATAATCTAACATTTAATTTCCTGAACAGCTGGAGTTGGCCGAGCAGCATCAGCAACAGCAACAACAACAGCAGTCATCAAGGAGCTACAACAGCAATAACAACAACAATAGCAACAACAGTAATAGCGTCAACAATCAGGCTACGGCCAACATACATAATGGTTGTGCAAACTACAGTGCTTCCAGTGATAACAGCAGCCAAATTAGCGCCAGCGATGATAGCAGCTTTAGCGCCAGCAACACCAATCAGAGCAACAACAACAACAGCAACAACAACAGCAGCAACAACAACAACAACAACGAGGAAGAGGCACAAACGGAAACAATGAGTTTCTTCAATGAGACTCTAGATCTCTCTCATGAGGATATACAACGGACACTTATTGCCAACATGCCATACAACAGTGCAACACCAACAGCAGCAGCTACTGCAACAGCAACAGCATCAGCCACAATAGCAACAACCGAGTTGATTGAGCAGCAACAGAAGCAGCAACAACAGCAACATCAACAACAGGCAATCAGTGTAGAATCTCCTCAGGCTGAAGATGAGGATACAGCTGATGTCTTTGCCAACTTGGATGCATTTGATATGCTCGTCGAATTCCCTGAACTCGACCTGGATGATAAACAGGCATTGAATAACACTGCTTTGGAACAGGAGCAAAATCTGCCGTTGCATGCCACAACTACATCTTCCTATCTAGATTCTTCTCATTCTCATTCGCAGCCGCAAAGAAAGTTGCTTAATATTTGTGACTTTAGTCCCGAATGGTCCTATACTGAGGGAGGCGTCAAGGTCCTTGTAGCAGGTCCTTGGACAAGTGATGGCGGTTGTTATACAGTTCTCTTTGATGCTCAGCCTGTGCCTACAGTTCTGGTTCAAGAGGGCGTCCTCCGTTGTTATTGTCCTGCCCATGAGGCAGGATTGGTAACGTTGCAGGTGGCATGTGGTGGATTTCTGGTCTCCAACTCGGCAATGTTTGAGTATAAGCTCTCTTTGTTGGCCGATGCTCCCTTCGATGCCAGCAGCTCCAACGATTGTCTCTACAAGTTCACGCTTCTCAATCGTCTCTCCACCATCGACGAGAAACTACAACTCAAAGTGGAGAATGAATTGGCGGTAAGTAGATGAAATACATTATATATAAGTATGTGTGTAACAGGCAGACACACATATAATAAATACTGTTATCCGGATCTGTTCTGATCAGATTCACCATGATCGGATAATAAGTTTGGAAGATATTTAAGAATCACTTATATTCATGATAGGTTTTTTTATTTCCTATCAATTAACTTCTAAACTTTTTCCTTAGACTGATCAGACTGCGCTTTATCTGGAGCCCAATTTTGAAGATAAGTTGGTGGCCTATTGTCATCGACTGATGAAACACGCCTGGAATACGCCGAGCACCATCGCCAGCTGGAGTGTCGGCCTTCGTGGCATGACATTGCTTCACTTGGCAGCTGCCCTTGGGTATGCCAAGTTGGTTGGTGCCATGCTCAATTGGCGTTCCGAGAATCCACATATCATACTTGAAACGGAGTTGGATGCACTCAGTCAGGATGTGCATGGATTTACTCCTTTGGCTTGGGCATGTGTTCGTGGACATTTGGAGTGCACATTGTTGCTCTACAAATGGAATCATAATGCGTTGAAGATTAAGACGCAGGCTCAACAGTCGCCACTGGATTTGGCCAGTCTCAAGGGGCACAAACAGTTGTTGTCGCAGCTGTGTCGCCTGGAAAAGGAGCGTTGTCGCAAACCACATCCACGTGGAGGTCTGGCAAATCTATCCATGAACTTGGCTATTGAGTCAACTTCCGAGGAGTCGAGTTACAGTGTCTATGAGCTGGAACTGCAGAGGAGGCACGATGGCGTCTTCCTGCGTCCTGTAGCCTTGCATAGGTGAGCACATGTTAGCCCTTGTACATTAAGTATCTTATATTTAACTTAAACTATATGTTTGCAGCAATCAAAGTCCGCCCAACAACAACAGTCGCTACTCGAAGCGTTCCTCTATCGACAGTGGTATCAACATGGACATGCGAGGGAAATCCGGCAAACCTTTGGCCCGACTTCATGGGTAAGTTACCAACTGACATTCCTCCATTCAGTTAACAAATCTATCCCTCTTTCTAGCAACTTTGATGCACACGACAGTTATGCTTTGGGTGTGGATTCTCCGTTGGATTCGCTTTCTGGAAACAATTGCTCGGGATTATTGTCGCCGCTGCGCAAAATGGATTTTGCTTTGTGTAAGTATTGAAGGATTACATGCGTTAATTCTCCCAAATAAGAAAAAGAAAGAAAAGTGCTTAAACACCTCTCGCAAAATTCACAACCAGGCGAGGTATCCACGGGCGAATCGAGTCCCATTCACGACATCGATAAAGATATCGATTGCGATGACAATTCGACGAGCGTTACCGATGTCACCATTAACAATGAGCTCAACGATGCCGTTGTAGGTCAGTGACAACACAATCTCTTCACAAAAAAAAACACACACAGAAGGCCAACTTAATCCTCCTGTATATCGTAACTCGTAACTCGTATATCGTAACTGTGCACTCGTTTATCGAGTCCCCATCAAATCTAATGCATATTTTTGTATAGCTAACAAACATAAATATCTACTATACACATACTAAATATAACTAAACTACGTTATGGCTGTCTGTCAATGTTATTGTTCGTTGCTCGCTGTTGTCGTTGTTGTTGTTGCATACTTGTATTTAACACACACACACATACATTCAAACACACACACAGTTTGTAAATACATGCCAAAGTTTAATCTTCTAATTTCTATGTAAATGTTCCTGTTTTCATGTTGATTTCTATTGCTATCCAAAATGTGTGTGAGTGTGTGTGTGTGCGTGAGTATGTGAGTGAGTGTATGAATATGAATATGATTATGAAAAATATTCATATACATACTTCTGTCTAATACTTATTCGTATGTTTAGAAGCTAACCATAAATGTGCGTGTTTTTATCGATGTCCTACACAGCCTATCGATTATATTAACAATTAACTAAGCTAAACTACATGATTAACTAACCAACAAGTCGTAATGCCAACACACATGCCGCATAACGCTGTAAATATGTCCAAAATGTACTCTACATTAATGTAAATACTAGATAATAAGTGTGTGTAAGGTTCGCTAACAGGCACAACAACAATACATGCATTACACTAAGCGAGGGCAGCTTGAAAAGTTAATTATTTGAAATATGAAATTAGTAAACCTATTATATGCAAACCAAAACTTATTGCAAACTAGTTTTATTTGGTTCTTGTTCTTATAAATTTAAAGTAATTCAAACTTTCATTTAGAAAGCAACTTCTTGAGCTGCCCTCGCTACCTATTCTAACTGATGTGCTTGTCTCGATGTATATTAATACCGTTTATACCAATACTAACCACAGACCAGCATTCTGTAGAGTCGTTAATGTAATTGAAGCCTGAATTCTGGATTAGTATTTTCATATTTTTTTGAACTATTTACAGGGGATTCAGATGCCAAGGTCCTGACGTTGGCAGAGCATATCATAGCAGCGATGCCAGAGAGGATTAAGGTGAGTTGATTTTAATCACTAATCAAAATAATACTAATGATTAAACTTACAGAATGAGGCAGATGAGATGATGGTCCTGGGTAGTCCTCTAACTGAACCGCTCACATCGGAGTCTTCAGCTTTAACCGATAGCTTTATGGATCCGTTGCTGGACTCGCTTCCGAATACACATTTCGATAGTGACTTTAGCTTTGATTTTCATGATCACAGCTATCGCTATCATGATGTTAGCACACCCTGTTCAAGTCTAAGTCCAGCTAGCTCTGGTCCCTTGCAATCTCCGGCTAGTTATTCCATACTGGGCACAGATCCCTCTGTCAGCTCTCCGAGTCCTCCTCCATCGACAAAGCAGCTAACAGAATTCCTGCATGCCTCAAGCATTTCACAATATCCTTTCGAAGCAGACTTTTCCAAGCTAACGCTGACAGACACCGAGCAGAGGGAACTCTACGAGGCAGCCAAGTGCATCCAGAAGGCGTATCGTTCTTATAAAGGACGCCAGAAGTTGGAGGAACAGAACAAGGAGCGAACAGCTGCCATTGTTATACAGAATTATTATCGTCGCTATAAGCAGTATGCCTACTACCGACAGATGACAAATGCTGCTCTGGTAATCCAACATGGTTATCGCTCGTATCGGAAGAACAAGCGCTTCAAGAAGTCACAGCATACTCCAGGTGGCATGGGCACAGGAAGTGAGCATGGAAGCGTAAGCAGCAACTCGCAGTGTCTGTCCAGCTTCTATGATCACTACAAGCAGGATCAACAGCAGCAGATCGAGCTGGGCTCACAGCCTAGCACGCCCAAGGAGACGAGTCCATCAGGTCCCTTGAAGTAAGTAGAAGATACATTTTTTAAAATTAAAGTTACTGTAAATTAAACTAAATTATTACAACTTATATATGTATTTTCCCTATATTTTCCAGACGTACTTATTCGCAGTCTACACAGAATCAGGCTGCACGTAAAATACAACAGTTCATGAGACAATCACGCATCAAGTAAGTAGCTTCAACTAATTTAGTCCTACTCTTAGTATTATATTTAGATTTAAGTCATGTGAGAATATTATAAATGTGAATCGATTTTCCATGCTAGCATTTGGGATAGCAACTTGACGACCTTGGTAAGATGTCAGCTGAGAGTTATTAGTTATTATTAAACTTATAGTTTTATCAGTTAATTTTAATAAACCAACTAGATAATATACTGATTAATGTAATTTCTCTCTCACCACAGACTACAGAGAGAGCGAGCCGAAAAAGAGAAGCTGGTGCACCAACGCAGGGCGGAATACCTTCAAAACTTGCAGTTTCAAGGGCAGCAGCAAATGTCAATTTGCCATAGTGAAAATGGGTAAAAAAGAGAGTATTTATTTAAATTAATTCTGTTTACTAATCCAAAGTAAATTTATCTTTATTTATTTTGGGTGTAGCAACAACAATCTGCTGGAACAGATGCAACCCAATCAATGAGCGCAACTTGCAACTGAGTGAACTTTAAATCTTAAAATCTAAGAACCGAGATAAAACTATGTTCAATAAGAATTTATTAATAGCTTTAACTACTGAGTGAAACTTTCTACTTTCATAATAATTGTTTATTAAGACACACACACCAGCACCTCTTGTAGTGGAACTTTGTTTCTTACTCCGTAATATAGTACAGTATATACTTATATATATACATATATATTATACAACAAATAGTAGCAAGATTTGCACTTTTATTCATTTGCATAACGAATTTTAACATATATACAATTATATATATATATATATGCATGTACTACTTACGAAACTGATTCAACTCTTTTTGAAAAAACGAAAAAACGAATTCTGAAATGGAAATTGAAATTATAATTGCAATTGCGGCAAACTTTATAATCGTAGCATATTTTAGGTTAAAGATTTTATATACTTACTATATCTTCGCAATGAAGAAGAAGAAGAACAGGTAGAAGAAGAGAGAGCTCCAAGCAGTTAATGAACTAACTACTTTTCCATTTGTCAACTCAAAAGAACTTATTAACGAAGCCTTCGAAAAAACAACTTTTTAACTCCAAGTGTAGTGAAATATACCATAAATTTATATATGTATGTATAACTAAATATAAACAATACATAATCTAATCCCCCCTCCCCTATATAGTTACATTTGTATATAATAATTAGCAATAACTGAACTTCTAACTAAAATACTATACCTATAACTATAACTATTACTATATGCTAGTCTATTTAAAGGTATTATCAACTCAGCTCTGCGAACTAAGCTTGTTTCTAAAACAGCCCCGTCAGCCTGTATCTATATGGTATCTAAAGCATTATTTCTCGATTTTATAATACACTTTAGATAGTAGTACTATTAACTACTTATAAATATAATATTAACTGCGCGAAACCTTAAGCTCAGCTCTATTGTCCAAAAATGTTGTTGTTGATTTCTAAAATCGGAGCCAGCGAAAGATACATATGTTTATCATGTTAAAAACAATTCTAGTTGACTCGTTTTTCTATTTTCTTTTTCTTAAACTATATAAGTACTCAAAAATTCTACGCTAATTTGTTGAACACAAGTACTTAAATCCAAGTCTTGAACTTATTGTGACTTTGTAGTCTAGCAATACATATAGATAAGCGATAGAAAATTTAAAAGGAAATCCCTAAGCTCGCCATATTATTGCATGCAAATATAAGAATGCGTAAATTGATAAATTGCTAAATTGAACTAAATGTATTTAACTATTGTTCAATTTGAAACTGGCCCATAAAATGTAGTAATATCAAATAGTTAAAATAAAACGCCAGCAAAACATGAAACATTTTTCAAACTAAATGTAACAATACAAGAATTTTTGTAAATTATTTTTGTCCGTCCACATTGTTAGCTTTCATAACAGATAACATAACAAATAAATAAACAAAGAAACAAACAAATGAAATATACATAATTATATACAATATATAATTAAACTACATATACCAAAATAGTGTGAGCCACATTTTAAGTAGTCATTACGATAACTAAAGATTATTGTCAGATGTATTGTATATACACTCCTGGTTCTGAATATCATTGAGTAATTAGTTAACTCGGAACCTCGGAACATACAAGTACATACAATTTATATAGACATACCTCCAGCACGCCTCAGACATCAGATTTAACATACTTAGAAGAAATTAAATCACATACAATTGCAAACACTAAAATATGTTTTGATTTCTAGAAATTTCAAAATTGAATATTGAATCAAATCACATTCATTTCCAACTACTTATTACGCATGTGCGAATAACTCATTGCAATTGATGGGATGTGGCACAGTTGTTGATGGCTTGATGAAATAAAAGCTAATTTTAGATCTATTCAATTGTTAACTACTCGTATTTAACTATTAACTATGTCTAAATTCATTTACACTCTACTCTCTTAACTTTAATTGCATTTTTCCTTTCACGTTCTTTTGTATAGTTATTCAATAATCAACAAATTATAATATTATTATGTACTTATTGTATAAATCGAAACTAATCTGAAATGAAGACTAAAAAGATTTCTCTACTTAATGACTTATAAAAATTGCAATCAATTTTAGAGCAAAGATAAATGTGACGCTCTTTTGTTACTCGTTAGTCAGAGTGTAAAAGAAGATTTGCAATATTTGCACATATATATATATATATATATATATATATATATATATATATACATATAACTATACTTAATACACACACACACACTTACACTGTTCTACAGTCTTTGGAAACCACGAAAAGTGGGCGTGGCAAGCAGTCACCATACCTGAGTGTGTTTAACCTCTATAGTCTAATAAATGAATTAATATAAATGAAGAAAAACAGCTAAAAGGCTAAGAAAAACTTAAAGTACCTTAAGCCAATTGGCACTAAAACTACAACTAAAACTAAAATCTAATAAACAATTTAATTATAAAAGTAAAACAAAAACTATATACTATCATAACATTATAATTATTGTAAATTAGAAATGTTTGTAAGTGAGAGTACATCAATAATTGAACTTTAACGATGAATTATAAAACAGTCCTTGCTAGTTTCTTATAGAATTTCTTTTTTCAACTGTTTTTAAGGCATGACTATAAAACTACACTATAAAAAACACAACACCAATTGTTGATATTCGATAAATTTTATACTTGCAATTTATTATATAGCTAAAGTAACGTAACTATTTGGTAGTCACATATCTGTTGGACAATTGGAGACTCTATCCTCAAATAAACAAACAAAGCAAAGGAATAATGAATAAAATGTTGTAAAACTTCTCCTCTCAGAACACCAAATACTAATTATTATGTTGTTTAATTCAATATGAATTTCGCACCAGACTTAGAAGATGATGAAACTGTTAACTCAACTTTTACGTCACACATTATAGCGTAACCTTTTTAAATATTATATATATATACAAACGAAAAAGATACCCTACCTTACACGTATATAAACCAAACAAGAATATTCAACATCAAATATAAGTATATACTATATACATGCATACATAACTATATATATATACCTAAATTTAAATATACAAAAACCAAAACAACAACAGCAACAAAATGGATAATTAACGTTGTTAAATAAACGTATTACGTATTATTATATGAACGCTATATTGTAAAACGACTTTCCAGTTTATGTAAAATTGTAATTACATTCAATAAAGTTTAATTCAACACTTTAGTTGAACTGAATGTCTCGTCTGCAGTCTTCATTTATTTTCAGGTCTATTTGAGAATTACAATAAGTATCTTTTGTCCTGTCACACCTACAATTAAGTGATGTCTGAAGAATTCCCGCCGTGAACTCAACAAACCAATTAGTAATCATTTTGTCTCAACTGGCGCCAGCCTTTATCTATTAATCCTTTCACTTAACCCTCTTCTCTATTCTCTATTCCCTATTTCCTTCTCTCTTTCTCATTCTAACCCCTAGCTAGGTGAAAGTATGCAACATGTGGAGATAGATAAGAAGATGTTTTACCTGCCACTGCAACAGCTGCAAAACAATTTTCCGTTTCCACTTAGGGCTCAATTAACACTCGAATGGACCTGGTTATGTTAGTTCGTATTTGTATCTGTCGAATGTCGAATGCCACGCCCCCTGCCGTTGTTTCATAATTATGAATAGAATGCAAAATGCCAACGCAATGTTAATGAATGCTCAACCTTTGGCAAAATTGTAATTGGATGCTGATAAACTGACGCCCAAAGCCTAGCTGTCTGTCAGTCGTTCTATCTGCTTTTCCAGCTCAATTTACACCTGTTTTGCCAGCAGGCTTAGCCCAATTTTCCAATGCAAACACCATATCAAATGGGATCTGGCCATTGGATCGCATTGTGCCCATGGTTCTTGCTTGACAGTTTGCCCGTTGCGCAACGGAAGCCGCCGCACTGTGGGCAAATTTAGCATGTTTAGCGAAAGAAAATATAAAGCTTATTAGCTTAATAATTTAGTAAAACAAAAAAACGCGTTAGAACTCGCTTGAATATTATATTATATTTTATTTTTAATTCTCTAAATTTAAGTAAACAAACAGTAAAATTTAAATTTTGACCAGTGTGCGTCAGATAGAGAAATGTGAAACCAAGCGTTGCCCTTTCCCGTTTCCATTCCCGTTTCCTTTCCCATTACTGTTCCCGCTACCAACAACAATACTTTTATACTACTCCAAACAAATAAACAAAGTAACCACAACCATACTCGTATTGAATATAAAAACATGTTATTCCAACCATTTATTTATTTGTTTGTTATTTAGCATTTCCACCAATTTGTTTATTAGCTGAAAATTCTGAGTTATTATTGTTTCACGCTCTTGATTTTTATGTGTCTCGTACAGTTTTATCACTTTGCTTTTGACCTGCTCGGTTATTATTACATTAATTAAATAGTTCCACATGTTGATTTTATATTTATCCAAAAATATACATACATATATAGAACAAATATAACCTTACAATTATTAAGCATTGAAATTAGTTTATGAATTGTTTCTGAAAAATATTGCTAATATTTATAACCTAAGTAGCAACAAAGTTGCTAAGATGCAGCTCTTAATGAACAATCAATTGGCTGTCGTAAAGACGTCTTGGCCATAAACAATTAAATATCTTTAATTTAATAGTCTTAGCACATAATAAAATCTACTATAGACTAACTGCAGTCTGATATCTGGGTCACAGAGACGGGCTTAAGATCAGAAAGAGAATTGATTGAAGTCTTGATACTTAGTTCCAGGTGTCACGATAATGAACTGTTAATGTGAAGAGAACAATTGGCCATTTGTTAGATCGAGAGTGGGGGCTTACAACTTGGCCATAAAGCAGCAGTTAGTCGACAGTTAATAGCTATTGTTAGCTGTTGATTGTTAGTTGTCTCATCATTCCAAGTACCCCATTAAAGTTAATCTCAACGCTTTGATGAGTCACGTTTTCAATCTAAAATCAAAATCAACATCAACATCAAAATCGAAAACGAAAATGAAATCTAAGGCAAAACACAATAGGGCTTTCAATTGCATGACAAACACCTGTTGTTGTTGTTGTTGCTGCTGTGATTTGTTGAATTATTATAGCCATGTCTGTCAGCCACAATTATATATGAGTATATTAACGTAATTGCATTTAATAAGCCTGTCATCACATCGAATGTTGCTTAAAATGTCATAAATTCTCCAACATTTTGTACAGTTTGTTAAGATCAAGATTATCTTGACGTTTAGTCAACACTTAAGCCAAGTTAAAATGAACATGGCAATCAACACTTTTGGCCGCTGCACAAATTAGCATAAACGGCATATCAATTAAAGCAAACACGTAAGTATCCAAGAAATGCATTAGACCTGGCCTAAAGGAGACATCAGATCCGAGGATCTCGACTTGTTGCCATGACCATTAATCGTACCCCAATTCCCCTTCACCTTCTCCCAGACATGTTGCCAAGTGTCAAGCTGTTTTGTGGCTGGCTAAAACAGCTACCGTAAATAGCGTGGCAGAAGCGTCGGGTTAGCCACGTTGAAACAAATTTCACAACTGGCCAGCGGGCAGTAAATAACCGACAATAAATCACTTTAAACAAATGCTTAAAAAAAAACAAAAAACAGCAACAAAATAAAGTAAAACAAAAACCAATTTGTAAAATAGTAAGCTCCAAACTGCAGAAATCGCAGTTGATGCTGATGTTGAATGTTGATGCAATTGCAAATTTAAACAAGTTGTAAATTTGTGAGACAAAAAAAAAAACAACAACAAACAAATAACACAAAATGTGACACGAAAAACACTTGTAACCACACATTGATGAACATGATTCACAGGTGTGTGTACACCCAGAGAAAAATGATCTTATATATATTGTTAACGTACTTATAATTAAGTTTAATTATATAGAAATCAAAGAGATTTCATAATATCACACAGCTTGTCATTGCAGACGAGCTAAAACCGTTTGAGAATTCTAAGCAGTTAAATATATAAAACAATTTCATTTTTAAGAATTACTCAAATGTATTAATTAAATTTAAGAAATATCATTTAATGTTTAATAATTTATTTATCATGGTAAGCTTAAACATGATTGTTGCTATGCGTTTTTTCTTTGGGTGTATCTCTCTGGATGTGTGTGTGTGTGTGTGAGTGTGTGTAAAGTGTGCTGACAAATCACTTGCTGCAGACTTGATAAATTTCCCAAAAGTCCAAGTCGACCTAAAGAATTCATGACATTAACCCACTGGCAAAGCCGTTAACACGACTATCCGCTTTATCCGCTTTATGAGAAATAATTGATTTGATTGCCGTTAAATTGAGGAAAGCTTTCCCAAGCCATCATTATCATTCACCAATAATTGGGGCTTAATGGCCCGAATGACGACTACAGTCTGCAAGACATCGACATGGACTCACAAGGATCAGTAAATCAGCACACGACGATCATCGATCACTTGCAACATGTTGCAACCAAACAAAACGCTAGCAAACGAACCTCTTTTAGCGAGGGTAGCTCGAAGAGGTATGGGATTCGGAGAGGTAGCTAGAGCTACAACTGATTTTGATAACAAGAAATAAATAAAAACCGATGCTAAGAAATGTATATTGGAAACAGCCAATTAGTTTACTTAAGAACCCTTTGTTCTATGCTTTAAAATTTATTTAATTAAGATCGTATAATATTACAAGAGATAAAGGCTTTATTTATTTTAAACTCTTGACCATTCAAAGCATATCTATATAAAGTAGTACCTTTACAATTATTTCTGTCTCTTTTATTATTTTTAATTTATCTACTGTTTTTAACTTATGTTATTCAAAGCAGTCCAACCTATTTTTATCAACTTTTAGAGCAACCCTAGTCAGCCCAGCTTCTTCGAACCCAGCTCAAACATGTTCGTTCGGCCAGCTGATTGAATAGTTTTTTGAATTTCGTTCAACTAGCCGTTGCCAGTTCTTATACGACATTCGCGCCCAACGGTTGACCCGGGTCCCGAAAAACAAAAATCCCGAATCCGAATCCGAAACCGAAACGAATCGAACCCGAAATTGAATTCAAACCAAACCCAAAGCTGGGTGTCGTGTCGTGCTTGTGAATGTGTCGTGTGGTTTCCCAGTGTGAATCTTTTGGGATTGTCGGCTCAGATCTTTAATTGTGTCACTAATGAGCCGCATTTATGTTAATCTCGGCACCCGGGTAGCCTAAAGTCTAAGCCTTTCAAGCGATCACAACGATGCCGACGAGGCTCCTGCCCAAAGGGGACAACGACGACAACGCATCTTTATCTCGCGCTGTGAATTAACATACAACATTCAAACACTCAAACAGTATTCACGTATTTGTATTCGTATTCGAGTATTCAGCATCTTCTTCATTTTTTGTTGTTTTTTTTGGTAGTTTTCACCTGCTGCGCCGTTTATGGTTATTGCCGCAATTTCGTTGTGACAGTCGGAGGCGCTTTATCATAAATTAAAAAGTCGTGTAGTCGCAACAAGGGATCGAGGGGAGATCGTGTGGATTGTCGTGTGTCTGCTGCCTGCTGCTGCTGCTTCTTCTTTGTGGTCAGTGCGTGTGCGGCTTTTTCAACTGATGAATGAGGCTGGGATTCAAGACTCAAGATTTGAGATTCGAGTTGAAGCTAAAGTCGAGTTGAGTTATTTGCATGAATGAAACCGCGACTTGTGATAAACGAGCTACGAGCTACGAACTACGAGCTGAGGCAACTTGAAGTCTAAATAGTTGGTCAATGGCTTGAAGCATTCACAAGTGATCCAATGATCTGGCGATGACTTAATTTAAAATCGACGACGCTCCCAGAAGGTGTTAATTAGCATATGAACAAATACATAAATCGAATCGAATCGAATCTTCTCTCATCGAACCGTATCGTATGTTTAGTTCGGCAACTCTCAGTCTCACTAATAAACGCTTGAATTTGTAAATAAATTCTTAAACAATATTATAAAACAAATGTATAAACGTTCAACTCATGGACTGAATCGCAGTCTCACAATCAGTCTCAGTCTCGGTCTAAATCTAATTCCAAGACCATTTTATTAGCCCTATTTGCAGGCGTCTGTTCTTTCGGTTCATTTATAATAACATAGGCATTCAATTTCAACTTCGGTGTCAAATTAGCAGCGATTCATCAAAATAAATAATCAAAGAAATCCAGTGTACAATAGAAAAACTATAAAAATAGAAACTAATATGCCTTGTGCAATTGTGCAAAGCTCAACAAAAATTCTATGGGCAGTTCTTAAATTTGAAATCAACACTTTTAGTGTGAAATGAAAATATTTTATGATGATGATACTCCGACGAATAACAACGATTCGTATTTGTGATTGTGTTTGTGTTTGTGCAACGTAGCAACATGTGGAAAATACATAACAAACTCTTAATATACTTACTTTGGATTATGGAAATAAGGTATAGTAGCCAGAAATGTTTAATTTAAGAACTCTTTTAAGTTCGTTGTATACTAAATACTAAATTGTCGAAAGGGTTCAGATCAGTAAATCTCTTTGAAAAGATACATAAGATATCGATACAAATAGGAATATCTTTCTCAAGTGAACTTTAAGAAGAATGGCTCTAAACATTAAACAGATCTCTTAATTATTTTCTTAAAATCAGTTGAAGTAAATTAAAGGTAAACTTCGATTTATTTATATTTAATCTTTTAAATAAATCTAAACAATTATAAAGGTCGCTAAAACTCACAAAATTAAAGGTAAAGTTTTAAAATAGGATTATAGTTAAATGGTAATAGAAAGAAGATTTATCTATCACAAACTAATCAATATTTTCAAAAACGAAGTAACTCTATTAATTCTAGGGTATCCTGATTATTGACATACTAAGATTGCTTTCCGCACTAGTTTTTATCATTTACAACATCTGCAACAGTTGTCAACTGTTTCCTCTGTCTCAATCTATTTTTCCCCTCTCTCTCTCTCTCCATCTCTCCATCTTTCTGCAAATTGAGGTGCAACATAAGAGACAACAGTTAAAATCGCTGCAATCGCTAATTTTCATCTGGGATACAACAAGGAGATGTATGTAAAATCGTTATCTACAGCCGCCCAAACACAAAACGCCCAATTCGACAATCGGCAATCGACAATTGGCTCGGCAATCGAGCTGCGATGAGATCGTCGATCGTTGATCGTCGTTGATTCTGCTGGAAAAACAGGCGTTGCAATAAAAAGTCAAAACAGACAGCGGGAAAAACGCTGAAAAATCTCATTAAAATGGGCAATTAAATGGCAGCAGCAGCAACTAAAACAAACTGACAGAGAGACAGACAGACAGACGAAGAGTGTGACAGACAGAAAGACAGAGAGACAGACAGACGTTGCTGCCTCATAACGAATGCCATTTTCCAAGGCGAACACAGTTTGCCAATCAAAGCCATGACATACAAGTCTTAGCCAGGCTAAGGAGCAACGGGAGCAACAGCAACAACAACAACAACTGTAACTGCAACGACAACGACAACTGGAAATCAATTTTTGCCATAAACTCATCAACGTGGCTTTCTGTGTGTTACGGCTGCTATCTAATTGCCTCTTGGTGCACAGTCAGTTGCAAGTATCTCAAAGATACGCAGCTAAAGCTGAAGCTGAAGTTGAAGTTGTGCTGGTGGGCTGGTCTGGTGGGCCGCCTCCTCTTTTGGCCAGGCCAACATCTGAGCAACTGAACACAATGCGCATCAACAGCCAAACAGAAATGAGCCATGAGCCATAAGCCTTGCCCGTTAACAGGTTGGCCCTCACAGCTGGCCAAAAAGGGTCTTAACCCAGAAACAAAAACAGAGACAGAGACAGAGACAACAACTTCTCCTTGTTGTCTTGCATGTCTTGTAATTGGGGTTACTTCAATTTTAAAGCGACCAAATGGCTTGTTGTACATAACAGGAAACAACGAAAGAGATGGAGATAGATACACTCAGAACATTTACTCTGTACATAAAGAAAACAAATTGTCATGTAGTTTAAATTGCGCTTCAGTTGAGAAAAGGAATCTTATATTTGCTTTTACTTTTCAAAGATACCTTAATTAATTTGTTTGTCAATGTTAGAGTATAATTTCTTTAAGTGTAGCGAGAGAGAGGGAGAGAAAGAAAGAACTAACTACTCGTAACATGCACTGAACAATTGAACGTGCAGACAAACGCTCAAATTGCGATCAAGATCGTCCACATAAAAGTGCACCTCAAGTGCATGTCTTACCCAAGTTACAAGCCATGGCCAAAAATGGTCTTAAATGTGGTTCCTGTTGCCAGCCAGCCACAACACACAAGCGCAACACACATTTAAAGCCAGAGTTAAAGCCAAAGTCAATGCTATTTGGCTGCAATCAGAGTTGCCTGAAATTGACAGTCTAAATATTTGCCAAACGGTGTCAAAAGTGACCGACAACAAAGATATGGATTGTAGTATGTTCTAAGTCTTATCGTGAATTCTAGCCCAAATATTATTTAAGTCAAGCTTAAACAGTTCAGTCAGAGATTCTCTAAAAACCAGTTTAAACCAATACTTAACTAAACACAGTAGTAAATTATAACTAACACAACTTTGCTATATCTATAATTTTGGCCTTAGTGTTTTACTTAAAACTAATTCTTTAATGTTTTAAAATATATTAAATCTATCTATAAATAAGCTAAATTGACAACACTATCTGCAACCTGCGCGGGAGCCGTCGACGGAGGTTTTAGTGGGTTTGGTGGTTGCGGTTTTTTTTAGCTGGTTCGGCGGATCGTTTTGTACTTTGGATGAGTGATCGACTCGGGCACAAACAAAACTATCTGCTGTTGATCTGTTTGTCTGTTTGGCTGTCTGTTGTCTGACTCAATGGGTATGGCCAGCTGGTCAGTTTTCTTGGCCAATTGCCCATGACGAACGATCCGTTTTGGCTTTTACCTGTTACAGCGCCTAGGACCAGCTTCAGTCTCCGTCTTGGCTTTAACCATACATCTTTCTCTGGTCAATTACGTCGTCGTTTTTGTTGCCAGGATTGTGCCACAATGGGGCACAATTGTTGTTTGGCAGAGACATTTTTCTTACCATTGCCATTACCAAGGCCCTGACTATGGCCAACTCTGACTCGGACTATAACTCGGACTCGGACTCTCGGACTCTTGCACAAAAATATTTGTGTTTTTATTGATGGCATGTTGAACATGCCTTTATGGGCTTTCAGTTTTTTTCGTTTTTTCCTCTCATTTTTTTATTTTGGTATTTGGTATTCGCCCACTTTACATGCAGCTGAAGGAACTAACTTTCCAACTAAGCCCTGGTCAGGCCAAAAGCGTAAAGCGAAGCAGGCGCATTGTTTTTTCCTGAATTAATGTGGCTTTGTGGCTTCCGCCTCCAATTGGCGCTTTTATTTTGGCTGCACACTCGTAAATTTTGTAGCCAGCAGGCAGAGCGCCATGAACATGTCAGCAAGGCATGTAATTACCAGCGCCAGGTCCATGGATAGATCCAGATCCCAACCAGGCAATATATCTCCACTGCACTTATAACATTCGAGTCTGATCTGAAGTTGGCCAACAGCAGCTACCAAGAGACAAAAGTCCAAGTCGAATGCCGCCTGCGTTCCAGAGCAATTGACACAGCGGTGGGTCGTCTAAGACTAGGCTTGAGTATACACTGGGAGAAATAGTTATTAACTAATAGATGGGGTCATAAAAAAGGGATATTTGGTATTTGTAGAATTGAAGAGACACTGAGAAAAAATACTCGTTAAATAACAGTTGAGGTCAACTATGTAGGACACTTCTTTAGGAGTGTTAACTTTGGTGAATCTTTATAGTTGTATCCTTTTCATAGCTTTTTATTTTAATTATAATTAATTAATAGTTATTACAAATAGTATGGCATTATACTTGGTATAGGAACTAATCGTATTCATTATGCAAATAATTATAATATGTGTCAAAACAATTACTTATCAAACTGAAGATGTTTCTACAGATATGGACATTACTTTGCACTTTCTTTCTCTGCTTAACTTCACTTCTAATTCTGTCTTGTTTTTAGTTACTTAGATATTTCTTTTAGTGCATTGATTGCTGCCCTTTTGGGTTCAGACTGGACCATAGACTTAAGTCTGGTTACGCGTTGTGTTGTGTTGTGTTTGGACTCAAGTTTTTGTCTGGCTGCAACGCCTGCGCGTGAAAATATTAAAGTCATATTTTTATGAGGCTCCAAAGTGCGCATTAAGAGAGTGTTGGTTGCTCTCGTTGTTGTGTGTGTTGTTGTTGTTCGTGTTGTTGTTGTTGCTGCTGCTGTTTTTGGGTTGTTATTGACTTGCTGTGCATTTATGTTTATGCTGCTGTCGAGATATATAAGTGGTCAGGCTACAGACTGAGACTGAGACTTCGACTGAGACTGCGACTGAGACTCATGTCCCTGCCTCAGTTTCTGTTTTAGCTCCAGTTTCAGCTGCAAGTTGCAAGTTGCGATTTGTAAGTTGTGAGTTGTGAGTTGCCTCCGCGTGTTGCTAATTGGAGCCTGCCTGTAAATGCGTCTAAATTATGCGACTGGCCTAATCCATTTTTAATGATTCCCACTCTTGACTTGGCCAACAGTTTGAGCCAGGCTTTGGCTGGCCTTTAGCTTGATTTGCACGTCATTTCAATGATTAGCCAATGCCCAATCGATGTTCAGCTCAATTTGTTTCAACTGACCAAACCATAAAATTGTCAGTCAAAACGAGTTTCAATTTGTTAATGTGAGCCATCATCATTGCTAAAAAGAAATATCATAATAATTATTTGCCGATATTTACCGTCGATTTGCTCAACTTGCTCAGGCGGAAGATCTCCATTTAAATTGATCTCGTAAGCTACTGGAAATGCGAAAAGCATTTGGGAAAAACTCGAAACTGCAACTGCTACAGAAACTGGAAACATTACTTTTATTGTTTTCCAACAATTTATTTAATTTTCTTATTCTTGTGCAAGTATTTGAAATTAATATAGCTTTTTAGCTATAATCGTTGATTGGTATTTTTAGGGTAGTAAAAACCAGTTATTTGTTATTTGACTTAAAAGAATTGACATCATACTTGGAGCATCGTATAAGTGATTTATTACGGTATAAAAGCATGCACTACGAGAAATCTTTAGTTAGGTCTTTACAATATTGTCTTGGAAGTAATTGTAGTATTACAAAAGACAACATATAGGAAACTCTTTGAATATTAAATCAGATGATTACTTCCTCATAGTTCCTCAGACTGATGAGCTAACATTTGGAAAACACATCTGTTGAAGCATATTATATTATTAATCTACATTATAT
Organism: Drosophila neotestacea; assembly: GCA_035044365.1. Classification (NCBI taxonomy): domain Eukaryota; kingdom Metazoa; phylum Arthropoda; class Insecta; order Diptera; family Drosophilidae; genus Drosophila; species Drosophila neotestacea. The sequence goes on from JAWNMD010000155.1 coordinate 3,272,784, forward strand.
TAAAACAGAAATCTGTGGAATTAAGCCCTTTAACTCCTTTACTCGCTGCTCAAGAAACTGTGAGATATTATAACAATAATTATTATGAATCTACACTTTAAGTGACTACTCTGTTCAAAATGCTTCCACACACATTTCCCGTTAAGCTGATACTGTGAGAAGATTTCATTTAAGCTTCACAACACTCAATTTGTACGTTGGCAACCCTGGCCAGAGATCTGTGGTATCAAGTTCATGACAGGTCCTTGCTCTCACACGCATCGCACGATGAGCCGGCGGCACAAGAATCTAAGCTCTGAATCGGCTAAAAAAAAGGGTCACGAAATGAAGGCGAGACTCGTTCCCATTCCTGGACTTTTATTTGATATAGAGCCAAAGATAAAGGGATAAAAGGTGGAAGGCAAGGGGATGGCGGATAGAGAAAAAGGGGAAGAAAACAAAGCACAAATCAAGTACACGTGACTTGGACTGTTGACGCTGCGTATGAAGTGGTAGGGATAGTAGTATGGTATAACATGGGATGACGATGAGTTTATGTTGTTGTTGTTCTTCTTGTTGTTGTTGTTGTTGTTCTTGATGATGATGAAATTGTCGGCGTTGACATGCAACAGGCCACGTTGAACGTTCAACGCGCAACGCGCAACGCGCTTCAAGTGCCAGAGACAAATTAAATAAGGCACGAAAAGTATGTGGAACAAACAACTAAAAAAACTAGTAGGAAAGACCACAGGCGAGAGATTACGACTGTAAGAGACCCTGTAGTTATACGATAACAAACAACCAGTGATAGAGTTTTATTCTTCTTTTCTTCTATCAAAAATTATATATGCTTTAGGGATGTGCCACGCCTTCTTCAGCTTGTCACGCACATTTTCTTGAACAGCTTAACAAACGCTTTGTACTTTTTAAGTACAGGGTCTAACTAAAGCAACGGCTAAAAGCTAAAACAAAAGGCCTCCAATGAAAAGAGATTGCTGTCCCTGATTGCTGCTGTTGTTGCTGCTGCTGCTGTTGTTGTTGTTGGTATTGAGGTGGGCATGACGGTCACGCTGTACGAACGCACGAAAAGCTATTGACTGACTGAACGATTGAACGATTGACTGAGTGACTGAATGTCAGTTAAAATGCGGATGCGGATGCGCTGACAGATCGATCAACAGAATTTAGCAGAGAGTTAAAGTTGAAGGTTGTGGCAACCACTGAAGCATTGAAATCACTTTACTTCAGCAACCACAGCCCTGCATTGTTGTTGCCACATTGTTGTTGCCACACTGTGGTTGCCACAATGTTGTTGCCGTTGCAGTTGACCGATCTGCAATCCACAATCCGCATCCTGGCCCGATCTTTGGTCGTGTCTGTTAAACGAGCCTAATTATTAGTTCACTACCAATTTTCGCTCGTTGCTCGTTGTTGCTGCATGTTAACAGCATGTACAACAAGTCATGAGCAACATCAACAACAACCATAACAACAGCAACAACATCAACCGCATTCAGTGATCGATTCGACACTGCGGCTTTTTAATACCCTTAGGACTCTTATAAAAGGTTATACCCTAAAGTAACAAGATTTGCATTAAACAGATCTATAGATAGAGGAATTTACTTAATTTAAAAATTACGTTTACTTAATGGAATGATTTGTGGAATCTTTCACTCCTGTTTAATGTATTACACTTTAAGTGACTAAATTATAATACTTTCAAGTAGAGTAGAAGTATAAAAACGATCGACGCGTCGATTGCTGTTGCCCAGTTGAAGGGTTAATTTGCGGCAATGCCGTAGGACATGAGTTTGAGATCATGTTGCTCCTTGTGGCATTTTGTTTGTGCACCTTTATTTTTTGTGCTGTAAACAGTGTAATTTTTGTAAATTGATTTAATTGGGCCAATTAAAAGTGCGTTGTTGTAAACGAAACTCACGAAACATGGGCGAAAGCAGTTTACAATTGGCATTTACCATACAAAGAGTCCAAGTTGGACGCGCAACCAGTTGGAATTGCTCTGTCAATTGTTTGGCCCGAGGATGTGGCACAGCTGCTCCAGCTTCGATTCTTTGGACAAAGCGTGAAACTCTAATGTGAGCTGGCATTTTTCTCATATTTTTGGATTCAAGCGCAGCTGTTTGATTGGTTTTTGCTGGCCAATCGACAGGTAGACAATTGGGCTCGTTATGCATCCAATGGAATGTTCTACGAGTGCTTTGAGTTGAGAGCTAAGATTTGAGTGGGAAGTGGCTCTACATGGGCTTCCAGTTGCATTCACAAGGCTCTTCCTACGATTTTAAGATTAATCACAGCGTGTAAGAGATGAAACGATGTTTAAATTGAGTTGCAGCTTGTTGTTTTATGATTAAAATGTTTTTGGGAGTAATCATTATAATTTGATTTGGTCTTTTTAAACTGAACTCCTTTTTGCAATCCCTAGTTTTGAGACCATTATCTTTTTTCGCATGGTAATTTACAAGTCATTATGAAACCACTTCATTAATCCACTTTAAGTGAGGTTTAAGCCAACATCTCTTAACTCAAATCGATTGTTGAGTGTAGAGTCTGGCATTTAAGGCCCAAGAGTAAAATTTAAGAGCCTTGATTAGACATTCCAAAAGCTTCTCCGTGATTAGACGCGACGGAGATGCATGTAATTATGGCTAATAATACAGCTGGCGGCATTATTTTGACTAAAACTGACAGTAAAACTGTCTACGCCCCCGATGCATGCCACCACCTGTCCCCCAACAACAACAACAGCAACAATAACAACAATAACAATCGAGAGTCGCGAGCTGCGAGTCGAGTTGAACGCATTTATCTTTTGGCTTGAATGCGGCAAAAAATGGCTAAAACGACACACGGCACATTCAGTTTTCTATTGGCCATTCATTGGCTAGCCAGTTGGCTAACTCGACTGTTAGTTGGCTATAAGCTGTTGGCTTTTTGCGTTTTCCATGGCAATGGCAACGGCGGCAAACGAAATGGAAATGAATTGATCGCCGTCGGCGTTTATTGAGCACGACTTTTCAGCCATCGATCGATCCACATTTGTTTGTGCATATTTCTTGCCATATTTTATTTATTGTTGGCTTAATGCGACGTTATTGTTGCTGTTGTTGTTGCTAGCCAACATGCAGGTATTGCTGGTGGTCTACAGTTCGTGTCGAGACATTGCTATAAAGTGAGAGGTGAAAATCAAATAAAAATGTCAACTTCACATAGGAAACCCTTCTCATTGCAGTTGAGTATAGTATTATATATAAACCAATCAAGTGCTTGGGGATTGGTATCATCAAGAAGTGTCATTAAAAATTATATGAAAACGTCAACTCACTTAGAAATCTATTCCCATTGACCAATCAGATTCTAAGAGTATATTAAGTGATTGGTTGTGTTGTGAATCAGCTATTTATGAATAGTATTTATGTTTAATTTCATTAGGAGTTAATCCATCAATATTAAGTATATATTTTAGAGCCCATCTCTTTTCAACAGGGTGTCATTAATACGAGTATTCATGTTCTACTTTCTCGTCAGATTAGTATCCAGCTTTACGTCCACCATGCTCTGTGGCCGCATTCCTGGCCTGACTCCGGCCCAGCGACAGTTCTGCAGTGAGATGCCAGATGTACTGATTGCTCTGGGAGAGGGTCAACAGTTGGGAGCACGTGAGTGTCAGCAACAGTTTCGCGGTCATCGTTGGAACTGCTCTGAGGTGTGGCACAAGAATGTCTTTGCCCATGTCATTCCCATAGGTGAGTGATAGCTGAAGAAGAAGGAGGCGTTGAGAAACGATGGAAAATGGAGGAGGAGCAACAATTTTGAGAGATTTCTTTCAATGACAGCTTCTAGGGAGGCGGCCTACACTTATGCCATAGCGAGTGCTGGGGCAGCTTATGCTGTGACTGCCGCCTGTGCGAGGGGCAACATCTCCAAGTGCGGATGCGATGTGCGGCCCAAGACAGCACCACCGGAGCCCTGGAAGTGGGGCGGCTGTTCAGCGGATGTGGACTTTGGCATGCGACATACGAGCAAGTTCATGGATGCCCGGGAGATAGAAAGAGACTCAAAATCGCTCATGAATCTACACAACAATCGCGTGGGTCGCAAGGTGCGTATGCGTAATGTTTTAGTTTAATTATGTATTTAAATTACTGTTACTAATTGCAGTTATTTTCACAGATTGTTAAGAAGCTGCTGAGAACGGATTGCAAGTGCCATGGCGTTAGCGGCTCCTGTGTAATGAAGACCTGCTGGAAGAGCTTGCCGCCTTTTAGCCTGGTCGGCGACAAGTTGATGCAGAAATATCACAAAGCCAAAACTGTTCAGGCCGTCAAAGGCAAACGTGGACTGAGATTAGCATTAAGCAGGTGAGTCTATCTAACTTTTAGTGAGAGATTTATATCTCATGTTGTAAGCAACCTTTCATTGCAGAAAGAAGCATGCCGTTGCCGCAGGTCAGAAGCCAGGCCAGAAACCATTATGGAGTTGGCCCAAACGCATGGAGCTCATCTACCTGGAGGCATCGCCCAACTATTGTGAGCGCAGTATTCAAACTGGCACACTGGGAACAGCGGGTCGACAATGCAATCGCACTGGCCACGGCCCCCAGAGCTGTGATCTCCTCTGCTGTGGGCGTGGCCACAATACCCAACACATACGCCGCAAGTTGCAATGTCATTGCAAGTTTCAATGGTGTTGTGATGTCGAGTGCGATGTTTGTGACGAAAGCTACGAGGAGTTCACCTGTAAATAGTTGTCCCCAATTGCGAATGTTGCTAGTATTATTTAGTTAGCTCATAGCGAACTTATCTTACAATTAGTATTATAAAATATGTACTACACATACACAAACAGACAAAAAGACATGCTCGAATAAATAATTATTAAAACGTGAAACAAATATTTCAATTTGAGCTGGCAAAAGATTTACAAATTTAATGAATAAACTTGGTCAAACACTAAATACAACCACAAATCAGTTAAGTTTTAAAAGAAATTTTGGTAGACCTTAAACTTTCTAAATGAATAAATCTTGGGAGCAGATTAAACTTGGATTTTCACAGTAGAAAGCAACGTTGAAGTCAATCAAGATCAATTTTATCTAAGTTAACAACTGTCCCCGAAAAATATTCACTTCTTAAAGGTTTAAATAAACCATTCTATAAAATTCCAAACATTACTTTCTTTCTACACATTCTTTCACTACTTTTAAGGCGGGCATTCAAATGTCACTTGCAGTGTTGCCAGATCAAAAGTTAAAGCTAAAAGGCGCTTAACGTAATTGAAGACGTCACGTAAGCAAGCAGAACGTTAAGTGAGGCGGCAATAGTAAAGGAATTTTCAAGCACATTTCATATTTTGGTATTGGAATTTTCATTTAGCCGCACAATACGATTACACGAAGTGACTGAGAGCGATAGAGAGAGAGAGAGAGAGAAAGGGATAACTGCGCGAGCGCGATGAAAATTCATTGATTGCATTGAGGAAACTCAGTGCGCTCTCCACTATTTCTCAACTGGGAACTGAGAACTGAGAACCGTTTTTTGGGGAGCCCAAAACTCACCACGGAGCAAACGGACTACGACTACGATTTAGTCTATGGGATTTGGCGACTATAACTGAACTGACTATAACAGCAAGTGGCAAGAACGAACGGCGCTCAGTTCTCTGAGGGTAGTTAGTTGGACAACGGCGTTGCCGCAAATACGGGCCCCACAGCTGCCGCACAACAATTTTTTGGGTTAGATTATACACACATAGAAATATATACACACACACTCACACACAGAGACACATACACATAGTATATGTATCTGTAAATGTATCTTTTAACTGCTGCTGCTGCTTCAGTTAGTAAAAAAAAGGCCAACTTAATTGCTTGGCAAGAAAAAAAGGCAGCAAAAAAGTGTGTGATAGTGTGTGTGTGTGTGTGCGTAAACGTTAAATGAAACTATGTGTAAAATGTGCAAAAATAATCAGCAACAAAATATGAAAAAATCAAATATGCAAAAGGAAAATGGAAAATTATAACAAGGCGCAAAGTTAAACTAAAATGTGTGTGTGCAAAAAGTTGGCCGAAAGGAAAAAGAAATAAATGTGTATATACATATATGTTGTGGTGTGCGGGTACGCTGGTGTGTGTGTCTATGAGTGAGTGTGTCTGTGTGTGTGTATGTGCGTGTGTAGCAGCAATTGTGCTTTAGGCCGCGACTGCTCCCTGGATACAGAAAAGTGATTTCCTGCAAAATGTGCTCGCGCCTCACCAAAAAAATATTTAACCAAAAAAAAGAACCAAAAAACTCTGACAGTTTTGAGTGCCGAAAAATGAAACAAATCAATGAATAATGAATAATACTCACGACTAAACTAAACGGATGTATATCATAGAATAGAAAAATCAAGAGGCGTAGATTCAATAGGGGGGAGGAGGAGGAGTTGATGTATTGTCTCACTCAACTGACTGCATATCGATTGATGAAAAAATTATTATAAATTGCTTCAACCTACATATAAAGCGTGTGAGATACACACACACACACACACACACATGCATACACGCACACACGCACACGCATACATTAAGTTTGAAAAGGTATAAGCTGTGTGTAACAGTAGAGACACACACATTCACACACACATACAAAGTAAAGGGACAGTTAGGGTTAGCAGAGGGGGGACTTAACATAATGTTGTATAGGGAGCAAAGAGAGAGAGAGAGTGTGAGTGGGAGGGTGGGAGATGGGGAGCCCTTATGTCGTTAGCTTCGTTAGTGGTCGCTCGGTCGTTTCGTTACGTTACGTTACGTTACGATACGTTTCTGGTTGTCGTGTCGCTTCGTATTACGTATACGTTACGTTCTGATTACGTTGTACGTAACTCACACTCCGTCAAACTTCGCTGTCGCTGACTTCACGCCATCTCCGTGTTCGCGTTCGCGTCTCTCAAGCCCTCTTCCTCTCTCTTTCTTTTTTTCTCTCTATCCCTGTCTCTTTCTCTGAGTGCCACATTGTGTGGGCGCTGTTTCGTGCCTCACCAAATGTGTGTCAGTGGCTTGAAGTGAGCGGAAAGAGCGAGTACTCCCCATTCTTTCTACGACTCCTTCTCTGACTCTTTCTCCGACTCTTCCTCCGGCAACAACTTCATCTCGGAGGCGTGAAGCGAGTTTGGCTCTTATAAATCACTCGTTAAGCACGAAGCACTTCAGCCACAACAAGCTCAACAAAAGAAAATTAAATAAAATAACATAAAAAACAGTTCACCTAATTTATTCAATTTTCTGTACTTTATTTTAATCTCATATTCATATCGAAATAAATAATAAAAAGATTAAAGCTTGAATAAGAAAAGATATAATTATTTATTACGTTATTTTTAAACGTGAACTAAAAGCAATCTACTTAATAATAATTATTATTAAAATAACTGTTACTGAAGGCAGCTAATAAATAAATAAAATGCAATTAACTAACTGACTAACTAATAAAGAAATTAATTATAATTGGATCTAATCAAAACTAACAAATAAATGTGTAACTAATATAAAATGTAACTTGAATATTTGAAATAAAATAAAATAAAATAAAGTGCATTTTAACTTAAAAAGCCAAGAAATAAATATATAATTAATATCGTATACAATTTAATATTGACAACTTAAAAGTTCAAATAGTTTATGTGTTGTGGTTATGTGTATTATCATAATTATATTTCTTCCTCTTCACACACACAGCCATGTACATACATAAAAAATGCATTAAATTAACAAGCGGCTATTAAAGCAATGCAATTAGTAAACAACAAGTAAAACTAACTAAAAAAAACAAGCAAAGCAAGCAACAAAAAAAGTGTGGCAGCAAAAAACAGCGAAAGCGGAAACGGAAATGCACATTGCGCCGCCTGACAACAACAGCAGCAACAACAACAACAGTAGCGACAACAACAGCAGCAACAACAAATAGCAGCAGCGGCAACAATTTTCACACGCCTCCCCCGACTCTCCCCCCCCCCACAACACACATACACGCACACACACACACTCGCACACACATACTTGCAAAGCAATGTAGCCGCCGCTGTGCGTGTTTGTGTCTGTGTGTAAAGAAGAAGCATTCTCAATTCCTGAAAAGAATATAAAGGAAAGGAACGAAGCTAGGAACTGCAGTTGGAACTGAAGCTGGTACTGGAACTGGAACTGAAACTGGAGTTGGAACTGGAACTGGAACTAGAGTTGGAGTTTGGCCAGGACAACACATAAATAAATAAATTTCATACCCAGCGACGCCACCAAGAAAATCATTCAAAATTCATCGTTTAAGCAAAGCGGGTGAGCAAATTTATCAGATTGTCAGAGTTATGTCTGCTTGTGAGGCTAATGCAGTTTTGATCAAGATGTACACACACACACAGATACAAACACACACATACATATACAGAGACACTCACAGGAAAACAGATTGTATTGTAACATTTATGCGTATTGATTTCTGCGTATGCCTTTGAGTATTCGTAAAAAGCCGACCCAAAAACCATTCAAACTATTCAAAACTATTCAAACTATTCATGCTTGTAATACCTCTGAGTAATATCCTCATTCAAATACATAGTTTAAGTAGTTTTATCTGCGTTTTTACACATTTTCTTCCATTTAAAAGTATGCATATTTGTTGAGTACTTCACAGGCAACAATTGTATATATTTTAAATACTTAAATAAATTTGTAAAAACGCTGACCAATTTACAAAAATTGTATAGTGAAAAGAGTACATGAAAACTCTATACGTTTTTCTTTATTGTATGTATGTATGTGTATGTATATGTGTAATGTGCATTAACTTTATTTTCTAAATCAAACTACTTAAGTAAGTTTATCTTCTTTGCTTTTGATTAATTTCAACTGAGTATGTTTTAGTTTAGTGAGCAGAATTAACCAAATGTTGTGTCTTAGTATAAGCTAAATAATAAAGACAAATAATTTTATACTTAGTTTTAATAGTTAGCGAATATTACACATACGCCCCTTGTCACATGTTGCATCTATTTATTTATTTAGTCTCAACTAAAATCTGTCGTCAAACGTATTGAATAACATTTGAATTTAAATAAAAATAATTTAGTAATATTTTTCTATTTACTTTATTTCATTTTGATTACTGGAAACATAAACAAATAAAAAATGAATCTTCGATTTACTGACAATGTGACAGACAAGTCGATTATCTAAGTTGTCTTTTACATTTAATGGGTTTGCATTTCTCTTACCATTTTCCTTTTTATTTTCTTATTTCATTTTCATTTTCGATTTCCATTTGTTTTTGGCATATCATCATCAAGCTGCCTGGCAATTGATAGTTTATAATTAGACGCGGCTCAGTAGAAAGCACGCACGAAACTTGCTCGAATTTATACCAACAAATTGAGCTGGGATTGCCATCTCCACCTTCTGCTCTCCCTTCCCCTTTTCCCATCCCTTTAGCCTGCTCCTCGCATGATTTGTCATGCGAGTATACATACTGAAGCCACTGTCAATGGCTATAAGTATTTTTCATACTCAACCAAGCGCTTTGCGTGTTTGTTTTTATTCTTATGACAAGGGGGAAATCTCTTCCTGTCCTACCCCCTCTTCCTAGTGTTTGGCATTGCTTTGGTTGTATTGTATTAGTAGTATTAGTTACCGCTTTGGTTTCGGTTTCGGTTTCAATTTCAGTTTCTTGACGGCGTTTGCCTTGTCTTAGTCTTGTTCTAATTTTAGATGAGTGGAATAATTTTTATTGATTTCAAATTTTAACCTTATTTTACACGCTCGCCGCGCGGGTGTGTGTAGGTGCGTTTATGTGTGTGTGAGTGTGTATGTATGTCTCGCGACCACAAAGCAAAGAAGGAAAAAAATAGTAGAAAAAAACGCCGCCTCTGCTAACAACAAAATGCGGCAAATGCTTTACGATGACGCTATTGTTGAGCCGTCGTCACTGTGCACAACATGTGTGTGTGTGGGTATGTGTGTGAGAGAGAGTGTACATGTGTGTGTGTGTGTGCAACGCAACTGCGCAGAGTTGTGTGGTGAATTTGCTGTGACTGAGCTCTGGCAGAGACAGTTCAACATGTTTGTTTGGGAGGCGGTCTAAATACTCACACTATGAGAGATAGAAAGAGAGAGATAGAGAGCGAAAGAGAGAGTGGGAGTAAGAGATAAATCGACTCGACTGATAAGCCAACTGTCGACTTCTGGCCGCGAGCTGTGCGAGTGCAGACAACAATTGTACACGATTTCGTCATCAAATGCCATTACGAATGCCCCAAAGTGCCAACCGGAAGTGCAAGCATCAACGCCGCGCCTCAAAGTATGCAACGAAAACTGAGCTCTTTTCTATGCATGTCAAGATAAGTGTGTGTGTGAGAGTTTCTTATTTGAATTTCGAATATTGCTGTAAGATCATCTATGTGATAAAGAAAGTCTTATAAGCAACTAGAAATACAATAGAAAAAAAATACAAGAAATACAAATTTAGAAAATTAACATACAATAACTAATCAAAAATCTAGTTTATTAGTATTATTAAAGTCAGTTTTAATCTTTATAGTTGCTGGATATAATAACAAATTAATAAGAGTAAACAATTGTAATATTCTTTGAAGAAGTTTTAAATATTTCTTATATTGATTAATACACCAATTAGTGCAACCAATTCCTCATAAGAGTTAAGGTTCCAGTTTCAGTTTTCCCCAATTGTCCAGTTTGTATTCTTTGTCAAGTTTCTTATAGGGCATCATTTATGAGATTGTTGGAGTGTCTGTGTGTATGCAAGTAAGTGTGAATATTTGCCTGCATTGTTTGCCTAGCTAAAGTGCTGCGTTGCAATCGAATCTGGCCCCAAAGCGAACATTATTATGAGCAGGCTCTTTGCTCTCCTGACCCCATCTTGATTGTGTTTATACCCTGTCCCTCAGCTGTTGGCCACAGCTTTGTTGGCTGCTGTATTTTGACCATATACACTTGCTGTTGCTTGCTTGTCACGTAAATGGGCACTCAAGTGACAGACACACACACACACACACACAAACTGATACACATACTGACACACACACTAGTTACACTTGCTCAGGCATGCAAGTAAACATTTGAATGGTCTTCCGGTCTGCTGATTCGTTTAGCTTTTATTTAGCCGCTGTCGTCGTTGTTTTTGTTGTTCTTGTTTACTTGCTGTCCCTCCCTTTTCACTTCTCCGTCTGCCTTCACCACATTCCCTTCTCTTGGGCTTTACCTTTTGCCCACTGATTCGTCCATTCATAAAGCAGCGCATTCAGTTGCCTGCTTTGTGTCTCTCTGCACTTCACTTTTGAGCCTTTCCGTGGCAGCCTGGTTAACAAAATCGTGAGAACTGTCTTACCTCCACACGTGCCACAACTGCAACTTATAGAGGTACCAGTATAGGTGGCAATCGAGGGGAGATTCAAAACAACCAAAAACTTATGGACGAACTTTAACTCTAAAGAAACCTTCAACTTGAATAACTTCAACCAAACAAGATAAATTTTCATGCGGAATGTCATTTTGATCATCATTTAAATCGATTTTTCAACATTTTTGAACATATAGATACCTGGGCTAGTTCAAAACTTCATTTAAAAATATATTCTAAAGCTGTACAAATATTTTCAACCGAATGAGTTGAATATTTTTGCCAAATAAATTACTCGTAACTGACTAGATTAAATATCTGTTACTATTTGTTTGTCCAATTGGTATTTTGATTTCATTTATCAAATATGGAAGCTTTTAAGTGCCACCCTCGTTGCTATTCATGTGAATCAGATTCTGAGTGTGTGTGTGTGTGTTTTTTTTTATCTGAGTGCGACTCCTCTTGAAAGCGGTTGCTCGAGTGGCAATTTGCATGCGATTTGTTTTGTTTAAATAGAGAATATCAAAAAGAGAAAAAGTGAGGAAGAAAAAGCTAAGAAGGAAAAGGAGGAAATTTGCATATTCGTAGAGCTGCCATAATGCAATGCTCTCGACAATTTGCTTCTTCATGCTTCTTATGGTTATTTGCCCATGCGCTTACGGCTAAGCAGCTGGCTGAGATTTAGGTAAAAAGGTTAAGGATATGCAAGTTGGCGTAGTCTAATTTAAATGCAAAACGGGCAGACAAACAGACTCTTTAATGCACACACCGAAACACACACTGGGCGTATGTGTAATTTGAATTATGATTATCAGTATGAGTTTAAGTAATATGTACTTAAACAGTGTCTTTAATGCCACCCACCCACACTTGAGCACACACTGGGCGTATGTGTAATATGAGTTATGATTATGTGTATGAGTTGAAATATTAAGTATACGTATTTGTAGGTTATTGTATGTTTTGTTGGTTTTTTGTATTCGTACTATGTTTGTTCTCTTCTCACTTCTTACACTTCCAGATGCAGAGATTCCACGTGTCTAAACAAAAGCAATTTAAAGAATTTAACGCGAAAAAGAAACAACTTTCAATAACCAAATAAATAAACGAACAAAATAGAAAAAGAAGCCAATCAAAAAGTGCATATCAATAGATAAATAACAAATCAAACGTCGCATTTAAGGCCAGGCCAAAAAGGACAACAACAACAGCAACTGCTGGAAAAGAGGGAGAAGAAGAAAAAGAAGTAGAAGAAGAGGGAGAGGATTAAGTACGGCTATCTGCTCGCTGGCTGAGGTTGCATGCCGCGGATCAGCCGCGGATTATGTCACGTGACGATTATAATCCAGTAAATAGCTCTGGTGTGCGCAGTCCGGGTCGCGTGCGTCGACTCCAGGAATTGCCAACTGTCGATCGATCACCATCACGGGATTACGGCGCACGCGGAAGTCCTCTAGGTGAACACACTTGCCAACTTACCAAGTTAACAACTAACTGCTTACAATTTACAATTTAACTAATTTAACAACTAGTGTTAACAAATGCTTCAACTAATCCTCTGGCTACATCAAAGTAAAGCCAACAAAGCACAAACGTAGACGAGCACACATGAAATTAACTTTAAATCTTTACAAATTAGAACGCTATGGTCGTGTCCCCGACTATAAGATACCCCTTACTCAATTTAAATACATATTACTTCACATATCTGTGAACTTATATCTTACTACATATGTTGACTCCACGTGGAGTTTACAGAAGTCAGTGTGTAAATTTCCGTTGCTTTAGCTGTTATACTTTCAGAGATCTAGGTCTCTAGGAGAAACGGGTATAAGAAATATTATTTCATCCTCGGGGATCCACGATTTCTAGATGGATACACTGCTCACGTTTGTGCGAGAATATCGCAGAGTTCTTTATTTAAATTTGATTTTATTACGCTCTCTCTTAAACAATTGGCATCCTTATAATAATATTAACAACAACTTTTTCAAACAACCTAGTACGCTTTCAACTAACTCTAAATTATTCTACAAATCCTGTTGCATGCATACAAATTGAATTTCTGTATGTTAGCACGGATAATTGGTTTAAGAACGACTGGACAACTGAACATTAACTGATTAACTGAATTTCTAATTGAATTCGATTTGATTTAATTTTGTAAAATTCATAAAAATAAAAATGCTTTTAGTTGTGTACTACTGTAGTTAATGAAACTAATGCAAAATTTATACTAAAATCTATAATTTCTGTCTAACATCACACGCATGCGCATGGTACATTTTCCGTTTTGGCTTAACTCATCTGCAAATCTGTAACAATTTTCATATTTATTTTCAACAACAACAACAACAACAATACATACACATACATGAACACCACACACACACATACGTACAACTGAGACACACTCACTTTGAAATTGAAATATAATCAAACCGCATTTGCATACTGAACTCTGCAACATGAAATTGAATTGAATGGAATTTTCATTATTAAATACAAAATGCAAGCAGTCTGTTCTCTCAGACAGAGTTAACTTGAAAATTGCATTAACTTGGCTAGCAAACATGGCTAGCAGTTGAATTTGCCTTGTGGCAAAAAAGAAAAAAGAGAAGAAATTTAATTCCTGGTGAAGCGTTACAGAAAATCAAAGCCTCAAACTGGATTACAATTATGGTTAGCAAGCATATTCACTTTATTCACAACGAGTACGAGTAGTAGTAGGAGTATGAGTACGAGTACTCACTTCAGCCAAAGTCGACAGTTGTGACCCACTTATAAAAAAGCCCCTTTGATGGCCATAAATTAAATGAGAAAGCTGCTTAACTGAGCACACAAATTGACCATAATTCGCGGGTCGCGTTTACTCAGGACACATGCTCAAATAGAACTGTAACTAACAAACTAATTAGCGATTTCCCGGTTGAAGAGCGAACTCAAAATACGAGTAGGCTAACAAATTTATGGCACTTAGAGATGCCAAGCTAGTTATCTATGGGCTTTAACTGAGATCAGCTTTAAAGTAGGTGTTAGTCAGCTGCCAAGGGAAGCTTATAAAATCCTTTTCTGAGACCAGAAACCCAAATTGAAAATCATATTTCGGGCTTCACTTTCCCAACTAAAGAAAGCCTCAACAATTTGCATTAATGTTGGCTCAAAGTATGGCCAAAATGGCAGCACTGACACGCAAGGACACGGCACAGGACAAAGAGCCACAAATTAAGTTTCATGCCAAGCCAAGCTGCGATACGTGCAAAATGTTCTCATGCTTGTGGAAAAGTTTAGTTTATGGCCCACACTTTTCCACAAATCACACACGCAGTGGAGGGGTTCAAGGAGAAAAGGGAGAGGGAGAGGGAAGAAACCAAAGTAGGACCAACAATGTAGCTAGTTTATGAGCCTTTTTATATGACAGCGGTAACACGACAAACATTTTTGCCTTGCTCTTGCATTTTTTGCGTTCCCTGCGTTCCTTTACCCTTTTTTTGGGCTTTCAAATTTCAACATACAGTGTGTCAAGTAATAGTTTTGAAAAAGAAACAAAGAAAAATCACTTATATCTTATAGTTTTTAAATGGTTAAATTCAATTCATAACTAATGTTAAAACAATTACTTGACAAACTGTATATTTTCTAGTCTTACAATTAGTAACTGCATAATTCAGTATGAAGATGCTCGACACTACTACCAATTAGTATTAACGCAATATGAAAGCGAATTTCCAATGATATCAAAAAAGAGTCAACACATTTTCACTGCACTAGTTTCCACCTTCAAACTAGTTACAGCTCTTGATTTGTTTTTGGTTTTCATTTCTTGACACACAAAGAAGAAAAAAAGAAAAGAAAAAACAAAACCAGAACCCGTCATCCTCATTTGATCATCGTCATGAATTCTATGTGAATTTCAGCAATGGGCAGTCCATACTACCGCGACATGGATGAGCCAACAAGTCCCGCTGGAGCGGGACATCATCGCAGCCGAAGTGCCAGCAGACCACCGATGTCACATGCCATGGACTATCCAAGTAATATCTGATATTCTTAATTTCCTCATTCTCTGTCTGTTTATCTTTCTGCAATATTAACTTTCCCTTTCTCTCTGTGTGTAATCCTTAGGAACCCGCTATCAATCCCTCGATCGCGGTGGACTTGTGGATCCACACGATCGGGAGTTTATTCCCATACGAGAGCCTCGTGATCGCTCCCGGGACAGATCCTTGGAAAGAGGCTTGTATCTAGAGGACGAACTCTATGGTCGTTCAGCTCGACAAAGCCCCAATGCCCTGGGAGGTAATTGTAATCAATTAAATATGAATAAATATGAATATGAATAATTAATGATATATTAACTACTCTCTTTCCAGGCTATAATACAGGCATGCCCACCTCAGATCGCGCCTATCTGGGGGATTTGCAGCATCAGAACACGGATCTGCAAAGGGAGCTGGGCAATCTAAAGCGTGAACTGGAGCTGACAAATCAAAAGCTGGGCAGCTCCATGCACAGCATCAAGACTTTCTGGTCTCCAGAGTTGAAAAAGGAGCGAGCGTTGCGCAAGGAGGAAAGCGCCAAGTACAGTCTGATCAATGATCAATTGAAGCTGCTCAGCACAGAGAATCAGGTGAGAAATCAACTTAAAATGCTTTTCACTTTTATTAACTAATAAATCTTCCACAATCTGCAGAAACAAGCGATGCTCGTCCGTCAGTTGGAGGAGGAACTGCGTCTGCGAATGCGTCAACCGAATCTTGAGATGCAGCAACAAATGGAAGCGATCTACGCAGAGAACGATCATCTGCAACGTGAGATTAGCATATTGCGGGAGACCATCAAGGATCTCGAGTGTCGTGTGGAGACACAAAAGCAGACTCTGATAGCAAGAGATGAGAGCATTAAGAAATTGCTGGAAATGTTGCAAGCCAAGGGAATGGGTAAGTTCTTGACTTATATTATTTGGATACCCAGAACAATAGCTATTTATGAAAGTTTTATTTAAAAGAAACACACTGAAGCATATGCCATATAACAGACTTATTTTGTTTTTTTCCCAAATGTGAAAGTTATTATTTAAATATGCTTAATGTTTTTTAGAAGAGTTTTCTATATCTTGGTGTTTATTTATTGCAACTAAAAAAGGGAACTCACAATAATAAATCAAATCTTATTCCAATTATTATTGTAAAATTATTATTATTATTATCATCTGAAAAGAAATGAAGTACAATTGATTTATTTATCATTTCTATCGATATTTCATCACATTGCCCCACTTGCCACATACTGTTGCAGGCAAAGAGGAGGAGCGTCAAATGTTCCAGCAAATGCAAGCGATGGCACAAAAACAGGTAAGTCCATTTCCACTACCATTTTCCCATTTTCCTGCTCTTTTTTTCTGTTCTTCTGTTGTTTCTCTTTTGCCACCTGAAACAGGCGGCCCAAAAAACAAAATAATAGATGAAATATCGACTCTCTCTCTATCTATTTTTCGTTTGCGGCAAACAATGCTCTAGAGACAATGATTTCGTACACAGGGGGGGCAGGGGTTATACCTTATAACAAATAACAATACCAACAACAACAACAACTGTTCCTCTGCCCCCTTTCTTTAAAAACAAAACAAAAACAAATCAAAGAAATACTTACGTTATCAAACTAAACAACAACAACAAATACTTGTTAACTGTTTTTTATTATCGGTTTCTTGTTAATTTTCCAACTTTGCGTGCTTGCAGAGTTTCCTTCTACTTTTCTGTTCTTTAATGCTAACAATATCACAAAGAAAACTAAACACGTAACTAACAAGTACATACTCCACATACTCCCCTCGTATACTCGATTTGTAGTGTGCCTAGCATCCAAAATTCTTACTACACTTTTGCTTCGTTTTGCCAGAGACTTGAGCTTAAAGTTTAACTTGAAATTTAATTATAGCATATACAGTTATCTGTAGTGTTTTATTTAATTTAAGTACACACATACAGAAACACACACTTACACCCACACACACTCACATACACACACACGCTTGCTAAATGCTTTGTCGTTGTTTAATTAATTTGAAATGTTCCATTTATTGTATTGCCTGCCCCAAAAATGAGCTCGAGTTGCAAATGAATCAGTTGCAACATCACTTCAATAGCTCACACACACACACATACATATACACACACTCACACACAGACAGCTTGTCACACTTATTGTTCGTCATTTGCATCGCCTTTTTGTTGCAACTTTGACTACTGCAAAATGGGGCAAGTACTTGTAATAAAATTCAATTTGTTGCATACATATTTCATAGACATCGTTGCCATTGTTTTGAGTTGCCCCCCAGCTTCGATGCCTCTCGTGCCCCACATTCTACTTTATTGCTTGCCATTATGCAACATGGAAAATGCATTTCGATTTGCATCATAATTCAAACTTATTGTCACTCTCAACTTGAAACTGCAACTGGGAAACTGGGAAACTGCACCATAAGCTGTGTTTTTATTATCATAGTATACTATAATATTAAGTTCTTGCCACATGCCGATTTTGCAAGTTTGCGTCATGTTGTGTCGAGTTGAATTATCCAGGGAAATCTATAGAAAACTGCCGGGGAGTTTGACAATTCGGACTAAGCAGTGGAGTCATTTCCCCAAGGACATCAATACAGCTTATTACTCATATACAAACTAGTATTTTAGAAATCCTCTATAATTACGTATACGACATGATAGATAACATGCGTATACAGGACATAATGCCATATTTTAAGTCACAATTCCATTCCCCAATAGCCACCCTCGTTCCTCATTCCTCACACAAAAGACTGGGCAGTGTCCATGGCATGTCAACAATAGCAACAAAGCATAAGGCATGCCCCATGGGGTGGCATAAATAACCTTGATAGCAAAAGCAGAGATAGATACGAGTACGAGTACGAGAACGAGTACTTATTTAAGGCATCTCCGTTCTTAGCTCGACCAATTCAAGAGTACGACTTGAATATTGTTCATTCAAATGCCATTTGGCTCGTTGCCCACTTGTCAATTTACGAGTGTTGTATTCGCATTTTATTAACGCATCAAATGAATACCAAAAACTGCGCCAATTCTACATTTTCCTCTCTCTTTTTATTTATTTATTTAGCGGCAACTAAAAGCAGTTGACAAAAAAATGAATTAACAGACAGGTTCTCTCTCTAACAATCCAAAGATTTTTATTTCTAAGAGGATATAAATTTGTTGTCACTCGCGGCAGGACAATCAAGGCTCTGAAAAACCAGGGACATCAGTAATTAAAAATCGTCAGTTCGAAATGTGACAACAACAGTTTCACTTCAGTTCTTTTTCCGCTTTTCCGCATTTCCTTCTCGTATTTTCCTTCTCTTTCCACTCGCTTTTATTTCGAAGAGTGGGCAAGCAATTAAAAGTTGCGTATACGCCGCATGTGATACTGTAGACCGAAAAAAGCGAGCAATCAGTGCCGCTTTCATATGTAGTTTTTGTTGCTGTATCGAGGTCAGCTTGTTGTTTTGTTCCTATTGCATTTCCCATACACGATATGCTCCCACATCTATACATCTATATGTCTATATGTCTATGCACATGTTCAATTCTGTCTTTTCACGCTATAAAACCTATTTCGAATGTAATTAATAGTCCCTATCGAGTCCAGTTGTCTAATTGTTGTTCCTCTTCATCTACATTTAGCTCAGTCAAGGCTGCTCTATTTAAATGAATTGCATTGTTCAATGTGCACTCGTTAGCATTCAGTTTATTTACAATCATCTTTAGTCAAGTCAACTTATCTTTGAAAGAGACAAACTTTTTGAAACTTTCAACTACTTAATTATTGTGTTTTAATTAGTTGCTTGAATTCATCTTACAATTAATGGCAATTGAAATTGCTCGTCAATCAACTTGAAATATAGTTGGTATAATAAATGAAACTGTAAAGGCTTCATTGATATAGCTTTTTATATTTAATCGGTAATTGATTGCATTTAAAATAACTTTCTTCTTTCAAATTTGGGCAATTATCTTGGGTATACCGTTAAGTATTGTATTATGCTGTAGTTTTAAATAATTGCTGCAGCTTTTTCCAACTTGATGCTCTAGTAAATTATGTCTACTTGACTTTGCCAAAGTCGTCTCCCATTGCCAATTTTTAGGCCTTACATAACTGTGA
The DNA here is from genome assembly GCA_035044365.1 of Drosophila neotestacea. Lineage (NCBI taxonomy): Eukaryota > Metazoa > Arthropoda > Insecta > Diptera > Drosophilidae > Drosophila > Drosophila neotestacea. The sequence goes on from JAWNMD010000155.1 coordinate 3,292,355, forward strand.
GCTTACGCATATTTTGTATGTATGTGTGTCAATTTTTTATTAACATTTTATATGGGCATTTATGTGGCGCCACTTGGTCTGCCTGCCACTGTATCTGATGTGTGTCTGATGTGTATGTGTGTGTGTGTGTTTAGTGGTATACATACTTGCCCTCTGTATCCGTAAGAAACTACAAAACCTTCTCTCACACTTCTTTTGCAAAAACACAGCTTGATTTGGAGCGTGAAATCAAGAAATACGCTCAGGAGGAGCAGGGTGTGAGGGTGAGTTCTCTAACATTTGTTGTTTTTAGTTTCTCGACAGCTCAACAAAGTACATTTTGCCTCTTGCTTGCCTCTATCCACACTTATCTTTTAGCCACTGTACACTCTTAGCCATTGCCTATTGCCCATTGCCCATTACCTATTAGCCACATTGCTTAGAGTAGGCCACATGACCTGGTCTAAACTGTCGATGAATGGCAGCTACAATTCAAATATTCATGCTGTTTGGCCCCGACTCCGATCCCGTTACCTTTACAGAAGAAATTACACTAGCCAACAAACTTAAAATTTGTATACACAGATTAACTAAAATTAATTTAAATATCAGACTTTTTGTTAAAAATAATTGTCAGTTTTATAAATTAAAAGAAATGGTCGAATTTTGTATATTGTTGCTTATCCATGTTTTATTGAAGTAAGTGTATTATTTAAGACAGCGATACCAGAGTAAAACAAATATAAATTTATTTAAAAGTCTAACAAAAGGTTAATTTTAAAATTTTAAAATATATGTGTCTTGGTAATAAGTAAAATATTGCTGTTGTCTAGTGTTAAACATCTATGCAAAACGGCACCAATGCCTGAATTTTAATTAGCATGCAAAGCGAACGTCGCAAAGAAGGCAAGAGAGAGGGGAAGGGGGCAAGAAAGGGAGTAAAGGGCGCAAGGATACGTCCATGCATACGCATAAATAATAATGCCAGTGGGTGTAGCAGTAGGTGTGTGTGTGTGTGTGTGTGTATGTGTGTGTGTTTGTGAGCCTGCTGCTCGTTAATATACATAAAATGGTTGGCAGCTCAACTCTTGATATATTGTGGCAGGACACGGCGTGAGAGACGCGATGCTTTGTTTGGCCGAGGGCATAAAATAATTACGCGGCTTGCCACAAAATTCATTTTACTGTCAAACACTACACAGACAGACAGAGAGAAAGAGACACATACATATATACACACTACACACAGAGGCAGACTCGCAATCACAAGTTTATAAAGTTGTGTCCCAGGCTCCCAGTTCGTGTGCCATGTCCTTGTCGTGTCCTGGACAAACGCAATGCAATTATAAAGTGCGCTGATAGAATTCGTTTATTTAGAGCCGGGTTCTGTTGAGTTGAGTTGAGTTGAGTTGAGTTGAGCTAAGTGAATTGAAATGAAATGAAAACAATTAAGCCGGAAACGGAAATGCGCTGTGAAAACTGCACTGAACTCTGGCACTGACCCAACTCCTGCCCCCCTCTCTTATCCTGAGAGCAATGCCGTGCTCAGAAATTGGCACACAAAGAGCTGCACACATACACACATATACAGACACAGCACAGGAAACAGCATCCTTTTATGCTGAAACTGAAGCTGAGTCTGAATCTGAATCTCGCTGCCATGAAGCTCATCATAGGTCATGCCATTTCCACTCAAAATGTCAGTTTCCATTGATTTATCGATTTCCAAGCAATTGAATTTCCATTTTAAATGGCCAAGCACAAACATTTACCTCATTCCCCATTCACAATCACTCCCAATGCAGTTGTTTCTGATGTTGTCCTACTGATTGCAGCTGAGGTTTGTGTGCCACCGCTTGGTGTAACCTCACACAACAAACACACACAGAACACACACACAGAAATGTGAACTAAACTAATAAACCAAACTAGGACAGCAGCTACAAAGTGTGGGAGTGTAATAGGACAATTGATTTATTTTAAAAGTAAAGTATTCTAATGGATCTGAGAATACGCTGAAGGAAACCTTTTAAAGAATTGTAGAAACACACGAGATCATTTTCATAAAATACTTGCAAGACTTTATTTATTTACTTCAAGTTGTGAAGCATTTTAAATTCCATTTCAAGCTGAAAGCATTAAAAGTGTTGCTTACTCTAAAGCCCAAAAATGGATATAATAAATATCATCATTAAAATTATATTATTATATTAATATAAGAATCTGTAAGAGAGTATTTCAGCTCAAATATAATACAAGCTGAAAAACATTAAAAGTGGCAAAGAATAGACAAAGAATAGAATAGCAACTTGGCTTTGCGCAGAGTGTCGACCTTATTCTTGATATTCTCTACTCTATTGTGATGCTAACTCCAAAGACTATTGTCTACTTTAGGCAACAAACATTGCAGAAAAAATGCACAAAAGTTAAAAGTTTTTACTTTGTTGCAGGGTATTAAAAATTCTCTTGGTTTAAAAGCGCTTCTGTGCTGCTAATTTATATTCAAAAAGTTAAACTTCTGTTGCCTACATTTGAGCGCAGCTGAAAGCAAACAGATAATGAACCTAATAATATGCATTGATGCTGTGATGCTGTACGTGGTTGCACGGACTAATCGAAAAGCTGCCTTCCTCACTTCTTCTTTCACTTCCTCCTTCTCCACTTCTCTCTGCCATGTCCACTTTCATTTTCATTTTCATTTGCAACATTTGGAGGCGTCACTCGCATAAAACAGCTGCTGACAACGAGACTGCAAGCTGCATTTATGTCAGACGCACGCGCTGCGTGGCTTCAAAAGCAAAGCTGGCAATGCCAAAGCAGATGCCGCAGCAGCAACATCAGCAGTGGCAGCTGCAACACCAACAGCAACAGCAACAACAACAGTTGCAGCAGTGGCAGCTGCAAGGATAACGGTGCCAACGAACAAATCCAAATGTTTGGTGCTTAGCACAAACTTTGGCCGCTAATTTGTGGCAAGAAACACACAGAGAAATAGAAAAGAAGAGAAGGGAAGCAAAGAGAGTCCAACGAGAGAGGCACGAACAGCACGAACAACACGAGTTGCTCACGACAAGGCGCCAATCAATAAACGCAAAAGCAAAAACCCAAAAGAGTCAAAGAAGCTTTTGAGCGTAAGACGTAAAAGCTTTTTTCAGCGCTTCAAACGAGCCAAAGTTGTAAAGCTCCAAAACGTGCAGCTGCTGCTGTCGTTTGTCGACTGCCGACTGCCGACTACTAAGAGCCGAGTGCTAGAAGCCGAAAGCCGAGTGCTAAACAGTGTTGCCAAAACAGACTTTGCAGTCAAATTTGACTTGGTTTTAAAGTACAACTGCAAAAGAAAATCTAAAACAGCAGACAGCGGCAGCTCTGGCTTTTTATGAAGTGTTCTTCCTTTTTTTAACTTTAGATAAGCGTAAGAAAAGTATAGAAGTTTATACGAAGAAGATTATTTTGCACAGTTAATATTGATAAATGATAATAACTTTTAAACATCCTATAAAATGGTTTGGCCTCACATTTCCATGAAAAATGTCAAGAGGATACTGTGAATAGATATGGAAAAATGCGGGGATTATAGTCAATAATAATCATTATTATTAATATGAAAACTGTTTGTTGCATTTTGTTATAAGCATTTATTATATCTTTTTATTTTTCCCTTTTTTTATTTGAAAACACCATTATTTTTATTCTGAAATTTAAGAAAACTTGCAATTTGTCCAGATAAGCTCTTTAGGGTTTGATCTCTTTAAACTCTTAACACATCTGTCTGATTTTTACAAAGCCACACTTTTTTCTTCAAATAGTCTTATTGGCAAATTCGACCTTATCGTAATTTAAAAGAGTTTCTTTCGGTTCTTAATTTTTGGCAACACTGACGCTAAGTGTTTAATGACAATTGCCGAATCCCGAATGCACCACATGACGCTTTTTGAGCTAAACCGAAGCTGAGTCGAGATTTTGCGCTCAATCGAAGCTTTGCAAATGCCAAAGGGGCAGCTTTCCCTCTGCTTCCTCTGCTCCCTCCCTCTCTATCTCTATCCCCATCTCTCTCTCACTCTTCGTCTGTCTTTTGCCTGCTGCCAAACTGTCTCAATGGTCTCTGGCCTCGTGGGCGCGAAAGCTTCACAGGCGCGGACAGTTGTATACGCAACGTTTTAGCTAACGAGACACGAGACACGGACCGAGTTCCCCAGAAAAGCGCGACGCGTACGCATCGAAAGTGTGACTTGTGACTGCCAAATGATTTAGGAAAAAAAGAAAAAGAAAATATATATATTTTAAAAAGATATATCTAGAAGATATATCAGTTATTTAATGTTCATGTAAATAAGTGCATACAATTGTTATGTACATACAGTTTTAGGCTAGATAATCGGTAATCGTTTGCTCCAAATTTCTTTGAGCCAATTGTGCCATAAATAAGAAAAAGAAAAACGAGCAGAGCACCAGCAAAAAAAAGAAGAAGAAAAACGTGGCGCGAACGTGTGTGCCAGAAAATCATTGAGCAAAAGAAAAAAGAAAGAAAGAAATCCTTCAAAAGGATGTAAAGCATTTCAATTTGTGCCTTTACCTGCAAAATCTCGATTTGTGTGTGCGTGTGTGTGAGCTTCCAAATATAAATAACCAAAAAAAAAGTATACAAATACAAAATACAAATCCAAAAAGGAAAAAAAAATTAAAAACGCATGAGCAAAAGTGCACTTTCAATTAAAAGCTAGCCACAGCAGCCGAAGCAGAGGCAGCGGCAGCGACTGAGGCAGAGGCAGCATAAAATCAATAATTTTGTTTAAGCAGCAGCGGCAGCCAAAAATCTGCGACACAAGCTGAAAACAGCAGCAGCAGCAGCAGCAGCAACATTAACTAGCAACAACAAAAGCCAGCAACAATAACAATAACAACAACAACAACATCAACAACAACGACTACAACAGTAACGACAACAACAGCAACATTAACGACAACAACAACAGCAGTAACAACAGCAAATATTCTTTCCCTGCCGCTGTAATCAAGTTTTATTTAGCGCTGAGCGTCTTGGGGCTGTGTTTTTATAATATATACACACATATACACACATTGTGCTGGTGTTGGTTAGCTAGCTGTATGTGTGTCTGTGTGCGTCAGAAGGTTACATTAAGCAGACGACGCTAAGAATCAGGAAGAGGAAGCATCAACAGCAGCGTCAGCGACAGATAATAGACAAGAAGACAAGAGAGACGAGCCCACAGTAACGAGGAAGTTGCTGTTAGCGGTTTATTATTGTATTACTAGAGACAAACAGACATACACACATACCCACACACACATACGCACATGCAGTTAGTCTGACACCTGCGCACAAACTTAAAAGCAACTCAAATTACATAAATAGCAATAGGGAACTAAACGAAGTACAACGAACTGCAGCTGCAACACATTTATTTGCATAGCAGCAACAGCAGCAACAACAATAACTACAACGATAACAACAGCAACATTTTAAAGTCAAGGCATTTAGCAGCGGCACAAAGTAAAGCCACAAACCTATGGACAATGCCTATGTCTACTATAAGGTACTGTAGTTGGCCAACACCAATGACAACAATCTAAATGCAAAGCAGGCGTTTACACCCAGTCAGTCAGTCAGTCAGTCAGTCAGTCAATCAATCATCAGTTATCATCATCAACTCTCGCAATCAACTCAACTTAACAACAACAACAATAAATAACCAAAAAACAACAACAAACCAACAACCAAAACGTCACTTTCATCAATAATCAGAAACATCAGAAACAGAAACAGACACAGACAAAACACATCATGAGCTCATCAAGTTCAATTGTCATTTTATCATTGCAAAAACTTCACTCGAATGTCATGTCCCAGCCAGACACAAATAAAAAAACACACAGACGCGGCAAATACCCTTACGCATAACTCCAATAAATTGCCCCTCAATCAAAATGCAACAGAGACTTTGGGGAGAGAGAGAAAGGCGAGGCAACTGCAACCCTTGTCAACAATGTTGCCAACTTTTGTAAAGAAAAAACTGTTTTAAGGGGAGAAGGTAGAAAACAAACTAATTTTTCCAGCCAAACAATTGCTTAAGAAATGTTTAATAATATCCATTGAAAGTTTATTTGTAAAACGGAATTTACATTTAGCTTGAACTCTAATTAACTGATTTATGCTTATTACAAATCTTTAATGAGTATCATAAAATTGCACATTTTTATAAAGCTCATTATAAGAAAACTGTATTCTTGATTAGTTTTCCAGCAATTTGACTTTAAAAAGAGCCATTAATGATAGAAAAGGCTATACGGCCAACACTGTTTATTAGCCATTTGTAAGTAAGAACAAACACAAAAGAGGAGTAAATAAATCAGAGAATGTTTATGGGGTAGGTCAGTAGTTTTGAATTACAAATAATCAGCAAGTTTTTGCTGCAGGCTGAGTTAATGTCTTGGCCAGGCGCCACAGCAAACATGGCTCGACACGCACACCACACAATTCTCAGTATTTTGCTATACTCTATGGGGTGTCACATAAAAAGCATAGCATATAGTCTTATGTTAATCGAATCGTAAAGCACTTTTAAAGGTCACCATGCGTAATTAGTGAAATTTGGCATCAACGTTGAGCGAGTTGAACGAATGAGCTCAAGTGCAAACTCAGCAAGTAATGCCCTATACCCTTCCCGTATTTCCCCCTCACAGACACAAACACACACACACATAAGACAGTCTATTCAAAATGAAAAACGTGCAGACATGCACAGTGTGCAAAGCTCACAATGCAAGTTTGTTCGCGTCCGTGTCCGTGTCCGTGATGTACGACCATCCGCTCATTAGCAAAAAGCCCCCAACGCGTGCCGCAATTGTTCTAAATGCGACAGACAAAACTGAGTGTCTCTCTTTCTCTCTCAGTGTGTGTATGAGTGTGGAAATGAGCTCAAAATGAGCTGACAAGACATTAAGATACCCAGTACTGTATTCCCAATAATAGCACTGCTGCGCTAAAAAGTAGGCAATGAAATGTAGGAAATCAAGGCCAATAGTTTTCTCAACTAAAAATTACTTGACACCAAAACTTCTAATTTATTACCAAAATATATAGAACTTATATTGGCATAAAATTCTAAGTTATTACAAACAAATTGGCATATAATTCAATTGAAATGCAAGTTCTTAAAATGCTTTTGAGAGAAACGAACAAATCAAAATATGTATGTCATGTATAGGGTATATTGAAAGACAAAAAGGGGACAATGCCAACACACCAAACACTCAGCACTTCATAAATGTCACTTGAAATACATTTTTGCTTAACCCTCTCAGCCCTGTCCCCTCTCTTCCTCTCTCTCTCTCTCTCTCTCTCTTTCTCTGTCGGGACACAGTTGCATCCGCACGTGCGTGAGATGAGACAATTGCGCGAGAAATGTAATGATGGCAGCCAGAGGGCAGACTGAGGGTTGGGATTGGGCTTAGGGATAGGGATAGGAGTGATAGGATAAAAAGGATCAGTTGGTTCGCTGTCTGGCCTCGAAACGTGATGATTTGTCATAATTACAAGGCGCAAAGCTGCAACTGAGGCCTGAAGCATGTTTTAGCTCCAATCCAATTGTGGGAGCCCAAATCTGAGGTTTTGCTTGTCAAGTGGGTGGTGGTGGTGGGGGGCGAGGTTCTTAAGGCTGCTTTGTTTGCCTGGAACGAGTTTTATTCAAGTCATAAAAAAAAAGCCCCATGTTTTCGAGTTGTGCTTTCGCTTTATTTGACTGCGTGTTTTACAATATCTTTTTATGTGTTTATTTTTAATTTTATGATTTGAAGAAAACACGCAGCCAACGAAAATAGCAAACGAAACAGGCGCACATACATACACACATTTACACACACGCATACATATACAAATATACACTCTACTACATGTGTACTTTTGCACTTAACACACTTATTGTTGGGCACTTTTTCTTTTTGTTTGCCACATTCACATTGCTTTGCTGCCTTTGGCTTTTGCTACTTGCTTATTTTCATTTGCTTTTGGATTTGCCTTTTTCTCTTTCTCCCTCTCTCTTTCTTCTGCTACTCCTTCTCTTTCACTTTGCATTTCTTTGTCTTTGTGTTTCATTTCATTTGAGTTCCTGTTACGAGCCCCGTGTCCCGCCGCAGAGTGTGCCGCATCCTGCCTCTCTATCTAACATCCCCTTGCCTTTTCACAGAGATGTCGTTATTGTGTTCTCTGTACACACACACACACACATACACACATAAACTCACCCACTCACACACAACCACAAAAAAAAACACACAGTTAAGCGCATACATACACATTGCGACACACATGACGTATACGTAATAACCTTGTAACCAAAATGTTGTTATTTCGGGCTACATTCATTTAGTGTGTGTGTGTTCGTTTTTTATTTCGCTCTTTGATGTGTGTATATATAGTATGTGTGTGACTGTGAGCTTGTGTATGTGTTGGCCAAAGTTCTTGGCATTATTTAAAGTGTGTGCGAGTCACTTTAGCTGCTCACCTGCTCACTCTCAGTATTACATTTAGCGTCTCTCTCTCTCTCTCTCTCTCTTTCTCTATTTTACTTGTTCTCTTCACTCTCTGTCTTTTTCGAACTCTTTCTCTTGCTGTGTGTGGCTTGGCATATCTTCTAAACTTATACTTTAAACTCGTGCCTTTATTATATACTCTACTAAATACACATATCCTTAACAGATTAATCTTAACTGTTGGTGTTAATTGTCGTGCGTTTCAAATTAAATGTTCTTTTTTATTGTTCGTACATTTTATTCAATTACTTTTTACACTTACCTTATAAACGACAAACGGCAGTCTTTTGTTTATTGACCTGAAACTAAATTAGTCAACTTTAAAAACGACATAATATTTTAATTAATTACATTCCAAGTTTCAATAACTTAGCAATTTCACAAAATGTTTTAAATTCTTAGAGATTGTTAATTTATGTGAAATTGTTGCGAAAGTGGAATAAGGAATAGGATAAAGAGAACAATTCTTTTAGGCACTTTCCTTCTTAGTTTTTGCCAGTATACTATTTTGCTTATAGGATAATATATATATAAATATTTTTGGTTCATGCCTAGAATTGAACCCGCTTGATTTGAACCTTTAACTTACAATTAGTGCTACAATTTGCAATGAATTTGTTGAGATTTTCTTTTCGTACACACACTCTGCCGTTTAAGTTAACAATTTTAAATTTTATTACAAATTAGCATTGTACGGAACGCTGTTTGAATTCTTTACTTGCCGTTACATAATCAAAAAGTAATATAAATACTTTAACACAAACACGAGAAACACAAAGCAAATTTAAACAATGGCAATCAAAACAAACCAAAAAAACATAGCAAAAAAAAAACAGAATAAAGACATTTTTCTTAATTATTTAAAGCAATTAAATCGATTAATCAAAAACAATTAGTGAACTGTGATTTATTTAGCATACAAGAATAATTCTTTTGTCATTTTATTGCCAAAAGATGCAGATTTTTTCACGAAACTTATCGATTGTAATGGCTCCAATAATTGGCTTTTTATATGCAAAAGAAACATAAAAAAAAATAAAAAATAAATGAAACACTTTAAACGATGAAAGCGAGATACTTGTATTTGTTTCCAGAATTGATCATTTTCAATTACCTACATCTATAACATATTTTGTTGTTGTTCTAAAAGCAAACACAAAACGAAGCAAAACAATAGAATATGCAATATGACCAAAAAGGTTCAACCAAAAGTATTAATCAAAAATCGAAAAAAATACAAATTAAAACCAACTAAAAAAATTGAAACCGTATGCAACTATTTACAATATGCTTTTGTAATATTTTCGCACCAATAAAAAAAAATAATACCAAATCAGAGTACAGCTAAACAACAAAAAAGTCAAAAGCTAGACGGGCTCTAAAACAAAAATTAAAAACTTAAAGCAGAAGAAAAGCAATAAAAATAAAAGTATAGGCAAGGAAACTACCGACAAATCTCTTTGACGATAAAATGATAAAACAATTATGACCTGTATATATGTTACTTACATACATAGGTGCCTCCTATACATCAATCTATCTATCTAACTATCTTACATATATAAATATATATATATGCATATATACCACACTTTCTATCTGTATCTCTCATCTCTGTCTCTCTATCTGTCTATCACTCTATTCAAAAAATAAAATATATATGTGTAAGAAACATATATGTATATATATTTATATATCCTCATATATATACAATCTTCTAAAGTATGTTGTTTTTATTGCGTTACTTTGCTTTACAATATAAAAACAAAGACAAAACTTAATCTCAATATAATCCCCTACAATGTCTATCCGATATCACTAAGCCCCTAACCTCTCCCCTCTTACTGAAAAAAAAGACTGGCCGCCTGTTGCAGAAACTTTAACTGAGTAAACAAACAAAAAAATATATATTACTTTTTGGTTTTGTAAATACAAAAAATAAAGAACGCGAATGTCAACTGCAATTCAATACAAATTGAACTCGAAATTGAAATTTAAAACTAACGACGACCAAGCAACCAACAAGTCACATACACACACACACACAACAACCACTCGTTGGGTTCTAGCACACTCACACACACACACCACACACACACAAACAGATTCCAAACTCCATTTGTAAACTCAGCCGCAATAAATGAACTTGCGCTTAAATTCAATAAAACTCTATCTCTCTCTAAACATAACTTTATCTGTGTCTCTCTCTCTCTTACACTTTGTCTGCCACAAAACTACATATTTATTGCTGTCTCTATCTATCTCTCTCTCTCTGTAATTCTAATTCTAACTCTATCTCTGTCTATGTCACACTCACTGTCTGTCTAACTCTACTCAAAATACTACTCAATGAATACTTTTAAATATATATATATATGTATATATATCTCTATATATACTTATATACTAAATATAATATATATACTTATATATATTTTGTTTGTTTTTCACATAACACAACAACAACAATTACAACTACAACTACAACACAGAAACAATTGTTTACAATATACTTTTGCACGTTATTTCTATAATGCATCTGAACTATATATTGTTATAAGTAATTTATGTTTCTTTTCTGCGTACAAGCAAAATACAAAAAAAAATAAATGAAAATACCATATACCAAATACCACAAGAAAATAAACCACAGCCATAAAAACGAAATCAGAATCCAAGCGCATTTTTATGCCTCGCCACACATGTCGTATACGCAATATTCACTTAACCAAAAACCAAACTAAAACTTAACCAACCAAATAAAAAAACAGAAGTAAACTAAACTAGCGGCATACACACACACACCCACACACACAAACATACTCCCACACACACTCCAACACACACACACACACACACACACACACACACATACACAGTGACCCAGCCGCGTGGCCATCTCTCAAGTGACACACATTTCATGTTGCAAAAGCCCCTCCTCTCTCTCTCTCTCTCGCTCTCTCTCTCTCCTCCAGTCACGCCCCCTTGTTGAACTTTTAGGTGCAGTTTGCCAACAAGAAAAAACACACACAAAAAATAAGAAATACTTATTCACAAAATAATAACAGAAAACAAAGAAACCAAAAAAACAAAAGAAGAAAACTATTAAAATAATTAATGAGAGTTTAAATAAAAAAGAATGCAAAATAGAAACAGAAAAAGAAACTGAAAGTCAAATATATAAAAGAAAGTATTAATCTATTATTACAAAACCTTATTGTAAATTAAGCGCAATGAAAAAGTGTTGAAAACATTTGAATTAAGTTAAAAGAGAAAAAATACAAACTTGTAGAAAAACAACAAAAGCAAATAAACTTGAAATTAAATTTTTCACGTACCAACAAAAATAAATGGGGCCAAAATAGTCCGTAAGTGTTCGGGCAAAAATCGCTTTGGTTATGTTAAAATGTACAAAACAGAAGATAAAACTTGTTGTTAAATGTTTATAATACATCTATATATCTATATATATTTTAGACATTACTCGTGCATAATTGTAGTTAATTATCTACTTAACTTATGATTTAGTAAATGAGAAAGGACGCGTACGAAAAAAAAAAAAACAAAAACTAAAACCAAAACTAAAATGAAAACTAAATACAACAGAAACAAATTACACGAAGACAAGCAACAAACAAAACTACAATATTAATTAATAATAATTTACAATATAAATAAATCAACAGAGAACAAACTAAATACAAAATGTCCAAGCGACAAAAACTAAACTCGAACTCAACTTGAACTCAACTCGAACTTGAATTCAACTCAAAATCCAAATAAAACATTACAGTTACAGTTACAGTTACAGAAACAAGCACAAAACAAAAACAACAACAACCAATTTGAAATCGCCCATTTCAGATGTACAATAACTTCACGGGTGCCGGAAGCGGAAGCCCACCACTGCCAGATATCATAGGACAATATTACGGCCCAGCCGGATACGGAGCACCAATTAACGGATCAGGATTTGGATCAGGACTGGGACTGGGATTGGGCTATGGCAATGCCTATGATCTGTACGGCCCATCAACTTCAACCGGTTACCTTTACGATCCGTCATCGGCTGCAACTGCAGCAGCTGCGGCACAGATCTACGGACAAACGTCACCGATACGCCGTAGACGTTACAGCATTGCCGGATTGCCATCGGCGACAATGTATAACGATGTATATGGTTATCCGGCACCGCCATTGCATCAGACAAGCTCCTCGAACATTGTGAATCTGTTGAATGAGGCGCACAAATCGATATCACGCTCATCGCAAATACTCAATCTGAGCCATCAGGCCAGACAGTTGGGTCAACCTGGTTCAGGAAGTGTGCCAGTGCCAGGAACTGTCCTGGGTCAGGTGACGACACCGCTGTCCGGCCGTGTTGTGTCCAGTTATCCAACGCTCCATGGGGGCGACACATCGCCGCCTTATTTGAACGATAACCTGCTGCAAATGTCGCAAAGCTTCTCATCCCAGCCCAACATGTACTTCCAACCACAGCCGACACAGTTGACGGCCGCTCAAAGCGCCGCTGCGTCGGCTGCTCGACTGCGTCCCGCCTACTCCGTATCGAATCTTATGGCCGGCTATCCAGCCAGCTGCAAGTACGGTGCCACAGGCTACGCGAATCCCTATCAAAGTGACCTAAGCACCAACTACGGTCTGGGTCCGGGTCCAAGTCTCGGTGTCGGTCTCGGTCTGGGATCGAGCTTGGGCCTGGGCCTGGGTCAAGGTCTAGGTCTTGGTCAGCGTCATCTCATGTCACACTCACTGCATGCCTCAAATCCCGCCATATCGCAGTATTATCAGCAACACTCGATGCCACCGCCAACAAGCTCGGCGTTGGCCTACAATCTGCATCAACAGTTTGCCGGCACACAACAGCAACAACATCAGTTGAGTCAACATCAGTTGAATCAACCCCATTCCCATATACAGGCCTCGGTGCAACAGCAGATGAATCCGCAGTATCAATATCATGTGCATTCGCATCAGAATCATCTGCAAACCCATCCGCTGGCAGCGTTGGCCAATACAACTGGCCCATTTGGTGGCCAATTGACGAGCTCGAGTGTTCGTGATGGCGTCGGAGGTCTTGGAGTTGGCGCTGGTTACGAGAGTCTGCATCATTCGCATCCACATTCGCATACGCATACGCATCCACATACGCATACGCATTCGCATCCGCATCATCATTCGGTTGGTCTGCATGCCTCGTCCTATCCGCATACGTATACGCATCATCAGCAACAACAACTACAACAACAACAACAACAACTACAACAACAACACCAGCAACATCAGCTACAGCAACAACAACAACACCATCATCATCACTTGCCATACTCGAAACTAGACTTAGATTATCCGAAACTGCCGCAAGAGCATAAGCGACAAGTAAGTTTTAAATTTGACGTAGACACGCTATCCCTAGATTCCTAAATCGTTCGATCGTAACGATTCCACTCGTTACTCGATACTACTCGTTACTCGAACTCGATACTTGATACAACAACATAACAACAAAATTCTACTTAAACTCGTATCGCATCATCATCCTAAAAACAATAATTAATAAATACGTAATCCGTAAACGAATCCGAAACTCCATAACAAATTTATATTTCCTGCAAGGCTGCAAACCGATCTTAACAAATCCAGTCTTTCGAATTATTTACCCCTCGAAACCGAACCTTTTTTTTGTTAAATATGCCCAGTTAAAAAAAAACTACATGTTATTTTTGTAACCAAAAATCATAGGAAGATATATTATAATAGAAAACCAGTGCGAAAAGATTTTATTATTTATTTATTGGAATAGTTCGAATCGGACCTTCAAATTTGCAGCCTTGTTATCAAACTATCTATTGGATCTATATATATACAAATCGTAACTCGAATCGAAAAGATATATATAATGCATTTTACGCTTTCCTTTACTCCTCTCCCCCACACAAATCATAACGAAAGTTGTCAAAGGCCAACGACATTTGCAGTGTGCGGTTCTCGTAAAGAACACCAAATATTATACATACATACATACATATATTAATATATAAAGAAATACTCTGCTTATATAGTATATCGACTAGGATTAGCCTAAGGAAAGAACTATTGTTTCATGTGCCATTTTAAAGTAGCAAGAAAAAGTTTAAAAAATCAAATAAATATATATAATTTTTATATAAGTTTCTAATCTAGCTTGTTGTTAGTTTTTGTTTTGTTTTTTTTTTTGTCAGATATTTTTTGTTGTTTTGCATAGAGCACTCAGGGCAACTTTTCAGAGAAATTGTAAAAGAACTGTATAGAGAATATTGATTGAGAAATTTGGTTGAAATTAAAATTGAAATTGAAATTGAAATTTGAACAACTTTGCTCTTGACTCTCAAAAGTAAAAGACTGTAAATAACAACAAGAAAATAAGTGAAACTAAATGATATTTACTCATAAATGTAAAAACATTTATACATATATATATATATATAGTTATACACAATGATGAAACACATAATGAAATGAATAATGTAATGAGATTTACTTTACTTTATTTGGTATTCAAAATTATATATATAAATGAAATTTGAACTCGTATGTGTTAAGTTGAGCGAGAATGAGAAACAAAATGAAGCTTAAAGTTATTATTAAATCAAAACCTATAAAAGAAGAAAAATGGAATGTAATCGATACTTAGATACTTAATATAGACAAATTGTTAGTGCAACTCTCTAAAGAACAAGAATTACTTAAACTACCTAAAACTACATGTATATGCCTATTAATAAGACCTCCCCCGTCACTTCCAATTTAGCCAAGCCTATGCAAGGACCTCTATACCCAATCAACCTACTAACTACCTATACCTATACCTATACCTAGACCTATATACCTATTATACCTTATACCTAATACCTATGTTAACCTAATACCTAACTAGCTAAATTACCAACAACAATACTAACCTAGACTCCAATTTACCAGGTACTCAACATGCTTGTACTCGTATTTGCATAATAAATTGTTTCAATTACTTTAATCACACCCAGTCGCCATCTTGATTCGGTTAACTGAATTTAAGTTGCGTTTTCCGAACTCTGTCTCTCTCACTCTTCCAGCAAAAAGATATCGTGTGATTAGCAATGAAGGTCAATTAAGTATATTGTAAAGATAAAAAATCAGATGGCAATATTGGGAATGCAAATGAATAACGAAAAATGATGAATGAAATAATGAAACTGGGTATATTAACAACATCTGGCTGGATGTATTAGACCTTTTTCTTTATCTTCTAGCCAATACTCGTAGGTGTGTGTGTCTAACACAACACTGGTTGCAATTTCCAAATACAGAATCGAAAAGCAAATAAACGAAGAAGCATTCAAAATGTGTCTATGCAAATATTATACAAAAATTATAAGTATAAAATATAAAAAAATTCAAATGAAAATGAAAATGAAAAAAAAAACAAATGTATTATCTATTGTACCATGTACCATGTACGGTGTACTAATGTTCTTATTGTATTCATACTTATTACTTAGTATTCCAACTGAATATATTTATATAATTATACATCTATATATACATACATACATATACTCTATATATTTATATCTAGGTGCTTTTTATTACAACTTACAACTTTTCAACTTGATTCGTCCCTCAAAAAAAAGATCTCTAACTTTTATTTTGTTTTTTAATCGTAGTGATTATTCGACTTTCAATTGTGTTCTACAAAAAAAGTCTTTTTCGAATCCAATTTTTTTCTCAAAGAAAGTAAAACCGTTTGTTATAGCTTCGTAAGTAGAAATCAAAAAGTGGAGTTACTCTAATTTGTCTTATAT
Source organism: Drosophila neotestacea (assembly GCA_035044365.1). Lineage (NCBI taxonomy): Eukaryota > Metazoa > Arthropoda > Insecta > Diptera > Drosophilidae > Drosophila > Drosophila neotestacea. The sequence goes on from JAWNMD010000155.1 coordinate 3,308,725, forward strand.
AGATACATACGTATAGCCTAGCATACCAATTGTAGTTTTATTCGTATCGATACTTATCGAAATTAGATTGATTAAACATCGATTACGATATCGTTTATAAGATGAGAGCTATACGTATTCAATACGATGGCCAAGCAATAAAAAAACTATCGTTGTGTTCATAGAAATCTTTAACTAACCAACTAACTAACTACCAATTGTAGTAACTTAATGATTTTCGATATAATTTTCAAATTTCCCTCAAGTGTAATCGCTCTCTAGTCATAAGGATAAGGAAGGATAAGGATAATAAGCTTAACACTAGCCAATTGAAAGCATTTATGTCAGCAGTTGCTGTCTGTATAAAGGACATACTTATTGTTAGACATACATACATACATTCGCATAGTCATATAAATACGTAGATAATTATGATTTACATACAGATACAGTATGTCAAACAGTTATTCACAAACAAACGAAGTTCAGATATTTCTTTTTTACAAAATAAAATGTGTGAATATTTGTTCTTTGTCAAAATAATAACTTGGCATACTGTACTAATCTCATGTTTAGATAGTTTTCATTTTCGAATATTCCGCAATTTTTGGTGAACAGTGAGAACTTCGACAAGCAGAAGGCATTTAAAATATAATATGAAGAATCTTGAATATTTATACTTAATATTATACTACGTATATAACAACAACAACAACAACAACAACAAAAGCAACAAAAACAACAATATTGTACTTATAAATATAATAATTAACTACTCCAGCGATATATATATATATAAATATATATTTATACACTGATTTGTATTTGTAAACTTAATTAAGATTACTTCAGACTTAATTCAACTTCTTTGAGTTCGAAATCGTAACACGAATTCGATATCGAATTATCTGTTAAACTTAATCTAACTCTTAAGCATTATAAAATGAACATTTCGAAAGCAAACAATAAAAATTTAACATGCGACAACCGAATGGATAAGCCTCTAGTTCAGGTTAACTAACTGACCCTTTCTAACCTCTACACACACACACACACATAGACACACCAACACACTCTCTCACACACACACACATACACTCAAACACAGTCCAAGTCTTTTGTTGGGGCAACGACTTTTGCAGCCATATTTCCTTCCATTCTCACAAATTTCAAAGTGTTTTGCTCGCTCTGACCACGCCCACACCTTGCCCATTAAACATCGCTCATACGACATGTATAACCAAACCACAGACCACATTGTACACAATTGCGCCGCAATTTGCACCCCAAAAGAGAAACTTATACACAAAAAAAACTACTCGAAAAAAAAATACTACAAATCAAAAAAATGAAAGAAGAAAAAACAACTGAAAAATGTAGGCAATTTGCAGTTGTGATGCAATTTTAAAATCTGTTCCGTCTTATATCTTATCCTCTTCCCCCAATCATTTCCAATCGATCCACAAATCCGTGCAGTTGGACGAATTCCGTCTTGAAATACAAAGAAGGGATCAAGAGATTCTGGCGATGGCGGCCAAAATGAAAACGCTAGAGGAGCAGCATCAGGTAATTGGCGATATCAATTTGCTAAAATCGTAACAGTAAACATAACATTTCGTTAGGACTATCAGCGGCACATAGCGGTGCTCAAGGAGTCGCTATGTGCCAAAGAGGAGCACTACAACATGCTGCAGACGGACGTCGAGGAGATGCGTGCCCGGCTCGAGGAGAAGAACCGTCTCATCGAGAAGAAGACCCAGGGCACATTGCAGACGGTCCAGGAGCGTAATCGTTTGACGAGCGAGTTAACTGAGCTCAAGGATCACATGGACATCAAGGATCGAAAGATTAGTGTGTTGCAGCGAAAGGTTAATACAATAACAAGAGACAATACCAGGGAATAATATCGGAACCGATTAAGATGTTTCGGTATTAATCCCTGGCATTACACAAGCGACAAACTCATCTGTCAATCCCACATAGATTGAGAACCTCGAGGACTTGCTGAAGGAGAAGGACAACCAGGTCGATATGGCACGGGCTCGTCTCTCCGCCATGCAGGCTCATCACAGCAGCTCAGAGGGTGCTCTGACCAGTCTCGAGGAGGCCATCGGCGACAAGGAGAAGCAAATGGCGCAGCTGCGAGAACAACGCGATCGTGCCGAGCACGAGAAGCAGGAGGAGCGTGATCTTCACGAGCGTGAGGTCACCGATTACAAGATGAAGCTCCGAGCTGCCGAAAGCGATGTGGAAAAGTTGCAAACGCGTCTAGAGCGTGCAGTTAACGAGCGAGAGCGTCTCGAGATTAAGCTGGAGGCATCGCAGAGCGAACTGGGCAAGTCCAAGGCGGAGCTGGAGAAGGCCACCTGTGAGATGGGACGCAGTAGTGCCGACTGGGAATCCACAAAGCAAAGGATTGCACGCCTGGAGCTGGAGAACGAGAGGCTCAAACACGATCTGGAGCGTTCGCAGGTACTCGTGCATTATGACCGGTTCCCTAGCGATAATCTATCGATATCGATATCGATAAACTATATACAGTTAGTCAAGTAGTTTTGACAAAAAAGCAATCCCATTATTAATTTGAATATAAAGTAAATAGTTTTCACAAGACAGGCAAAGGCATAAACCTTTCTTACGCTAAATAAGATGAGTGAATTTTAAATGCTGTCAAAACAATTACTAGACTAACTGTCTATCCATAAACTATTTACCCATATATGCCATATATCATATTATATATCATATACCATAGCTATGTACCATTGTATGTGTTCCTCTGTGTGCAGTGTACATATAAGTAACATATCGAACAAAGCTATTCTAATATTTAATATAACTAATCGATAATCGATAACCGATAATGATATCATAACTATTACTTAAACTATTACTATATATATGCCTCTATGTGTGCCTATTATATTTACATGTACACTTAACAACAACAACAATAACTTCTATTGTAACAACAACAACATCTCGCATCCCAACAACAACTACAACAACTTATCACTCTACTATATAAAATAATCAAAAAAACATTAACCAAACAAATAGATGCAGCTAGAAGAACAGACCACACTACACAAAGTAAGCCTAATGCCAAACCTACCTACCAACTATCTACCTATCAACCTACTAATCATAGTGCCTAAGTTGTGCTCGTATCTTGTAGTACTTGTACTAACCCTCCCCCCACGTATTTCCCCCTCTTATCCAGTAGTTTAACACACTTTAGTTAACCCCATATAGCATATCATTAGCATCTTGCACTTAGTTCCAGCAGGATTTTCATTTCAAATTGAAGAAAATATATTACAAACACACAATGAGCAAATCCTACAAGTTTCTGCAACATTTCAAACAAGAAATAAACTATCAGGCATGCTCCACAAATCTTAAACAAACAATTAGTAATTGTTGGTGTTCCTGAAATCTCAAAATGTTTGTTGAGAGTTTTGAAAAGTTTACAATTTATTCATTTATTTGCAAATTAAGGTGCTTATGTTAAATTTCCAGTGAATTTAATTATTGCATCCTCTGATATTTCAAAAGCAACGACTCACATTTCTTGTGGTTGTTTTTAATAGTAATTGTCATCAATATCTCCAGAGATTTGTGGAACAAGCCTGTATTGTACAAATAGAACAAATATAATAGTTAAATACCCTTGCAGATTTTTAACAATTTTGTAGTAATGATCCAAGTAACATTCACATAGAGTCTTATCAATAAAATGTACATTTTCTACAATTAGTTACATACTACTTCACAAGATAATAATACCCTATATAAAGGTATAGAAGAGTGTTTAGTAAACATTTGGCTTGATTTTAGATAAAAGCAGAAACTTAAAGGCCAGCTCGCTTAGCTCGTTAGCACCAATGACTAATCACCAGTTACAGCCATTAAACTCACTCGTTTTCCAAGCTAGCACATTGCACCATTTTAGCCTGGTCAGAAAGAAGAAGAAGAAGAAGCACAGCAACAAATACAATAATAACATACTAGCACAAAGCCCTGCACTTAGTGTTCACGTATTCAGTATCACAACACGAGGTTTTGATTTAATCTCAATCACACTTACACGATTACAAATTGAAGTGCATAATTCAAGTGCGGGGATGGATTCAATGTAATGTAATGTGTAATGTAATGTGGGATGGGATGGTATAAAATAAATGTATACCTTTAATTAAGTATGCCCATGCAATGTCTCTATTTGAATTTGAATTTGAATTTGAATTTGGTTTAATTGTCGCTGAACATGCATATCCGTACTCTATATATTGTACTTTACAGAATGTACAAAAGTTAATGTTCGAAACAGGCAAGATATCGGTAAGTTGGCCAATCAGACTAACTAAATGGCCCAGTAGAATTAGTTAAAGCTGTCAAAAAAACAAATCGCTCACTGCTATTCAATCGAAAATATCGAACTGCCATCAATTCAAATTGTCAAAGTCAATGCTAAACATTAAGTATACGCCATGTAGACACTGTAAATAAATAGCTTTGTCAGGCTGTTTTGAAGTTCAATAGTTAAAAATATACTGGAAATTAGTTAGAAGAACTAAAAGAAAACAACAACAATCTTTGGATTCAACTATAAAGCGTTAAATGCACATATCACAAAATGCTTAACTTTAAACAAAATCCTAAATCAAACTCATGCTCATCACTTAATCAGAACTTCTACTTACAAACGATACACACATGAAGACTACAGTATGTCAAGTAATTTATTTAACATATTTGAACAAAAAGAAAGGAAAAGATTTGTGAATTTAAATCAATTGCTTGACCAACTGTATGTCTAAACTCTGCACATTATGTATACGCATCGTATGCCATTTTGTTGCGTTCCTGCTGGACTCGAATTGCTAATGTTTTTACTTGTCTAATTGTTAATGCTAATGCTCGGTAGTTGCACCTTTTGAAATGTTAATGATGACTTCCTTTTGCCAAATTGCATACTAATTAAATTGTTTCCCGTTTCGCCTTCAATAAATAAAGACAACGTTTGGACGAACCACAATGACGACGTCACAGGAGTTGGATCGCGCCCAGGAGAGAGCTGATAAGGCATCTGCCGAACTGCGACGCACGCAGGCCGAGCTGAGAGTGACACAGGTACGAGTCCCTATTCATTATATATATTTACATACATATCTACATATATCTTATGCATAAAGTGCTCTTTAGTTAGTTTTGTCTGCGTGTAATACGAATTCTCGCAAGATTTCATGTCTCTGTGTGCGTGTGCTAAATAATTATGTTGATAACAACAGACTCGTTACTTCTACAACGCATTGATTGGTTCGATCGATCCAATATAAATATCTATATCTATACTCATATGTATACTACTTTCTACTGCATCATACTCTAAATACTTATATCTCTCTTTAAGTCACACATTCAGCTGTCTCATTGGTGGCACAACAGCAAGAACAACAACCACACACTGGCACACACAACCACACACACACACACAGACACGCACACACAGCCAAACACAAGTACACATTTGCACCAGCAAATTAATCACAATTTGAGTGTACATAAGATTCCATACAAAAATAAATTAATATATCAAATGAAAAATGGAAAATATGGGAATAAAATTCCAAAAAATATATACAAGTTGATGCTAGTTTAGAATTGTAAACTGATAAAGCTAGCTGATTTATATAGATTCATTATCTATAGATCTAAACATATTTAATCGGTGCTAGTTTAAAATTTGTTATTCTGTATTCAATGCCAAATTTTAAATACTTTTCAAAATTGCTAAAGCTTTTTTGTAACATTTTTAAAGAAAATTTAGCGTTGCTTTCTTTTATATTCAATTCTTATCTTTAACGTAAAGTTAAACAAAAGAAAACCTTATTACAACAAATTACTTATAAATATCTTGTGTTTCCTCTAAACTGTTGAACAATGTATACTAAAACCTAAACTCTATCTAAACCGTTGTGCTTACATTCATTTTCTATAGGGCGAAACTGAAAAACGTTTTGTGAGTAAATGCTTATAAACAAACCAAACCAAACAAACAAACAAATACAATTACAAAACACAAACAACAAATGATACTCGTACAAGATTCTAGTAACAAGATACAGCAACTAAAACATTTGATAATCAACTAAAAAAATGAAAAGAAAATAAGACATTCCAAAAACTTAACAAAATAGTTGCCATCTATATATGTACATCCACAATTGTCATGAGTTTTATTTTCTGTACAGTTCTTACTGCTCGTAACTTGCATTGCCTAACATACTAACCTACATATAAAACTTGAATCTATACATAAATAAACATACATACATTTATCCATTGACATTGTATAAAGAACGCTTTGAGTCAGTCCATCTCAGTCCCATCTCATCGATCCAAGTTTCAAATGTCAAGTGTCCCCTGCATGATTTGTGTATCCATTTGTCAAGTCCTAGAAATCCAACACAAATCTCCAAAAGGTGTTTTTAATAAGGTTTCTTTTCCTTCTTTCAAATTTTAATGGCAATTGATATTGAAAACAGCCGAACAGTTTTAATTTTTCAAAGTAAAATTCAATTTAATATTCAATAAATGATTTGTATTTAAGCCTGTATAATTTATAAAAAATGTATTTTATGTCTTCTTGTTGAACCTAATTAAGAATTTCATTGAATTTAATTTTTAAATCTCTTCAAGTACCACAGTAAATATTTTGGCATTTAAAATCGTTGGCTTTGGAATACCGACAATTGTTTGTGTGATGTTAGATATTTTTACAACCAGCCGGATACATTTAATCTTCCCTATTTCCAATTCTCTTTTAAATAGCAGAAATAACAGTCCCAAGCTAAGATATACAAATCTTGCTGAAGTATATAAACTTTTCCTTTGGAAACTGTACACACACACACACACACACAGACAGTCACACATGGAAGTTCAGTCAAGACTCGAAGCCATTTACAACGTGACTTTGGCAACTGTTTTCAAAGAGATTCAGCAAAAGTTATAGAACTTGCGCTTGATTTACCTAAGCTGTTAATTTCTTGTACAAAGACTCACACACATACATTTGTACATTGTTCACGCACACACACACACACACACACATACATACAGTTTGCCTTAAAAGTCTTTTCCTTACTTTGCCTTAATACTTGTAGCCTTAAGTCTATTCACTCACACAAACACATACACACATTCATTGTCTTCCTCTCAATTGTTCATTGTGTTGTTGCACCCAAGCGCCACCTATCGCTGTCAAATTGCCTGCTCTCTCTCTCTCTCTCTCTCTCTTTCTCAATCCATATCTCTGTCTCTGTCGCTGCCTCCCATTTGTTCCATCTGTCATGAGTCATTGTCAATTCGCTTTTGTGCTCAGCCTTGCAGCATTAATCGTTCGCTCTAGCAGTTGTTATCGTAATCGTAATCGTAATCGTAATCGTTATCGTAATTATCTTTAAGAACTCGTACTTGTTGTTTACCTTCTGTCAGTCAGACATTCAGTCAGTCAGTCAGTCAGTCAAACATTTAAGACCATCCTCACATGGTGCCTGTAAATAATATCCGTATCCATATCCAATTTACCCCCCAAAAACAACCCAACAATCGAACAATCGATAACGATATACCCAACATCCGATAACTCGATAACCGTGCAGTCGGACGCTGAGCGTGCACGCGAAGAAGCCGCCGCCCTGCAGGAAAAACTGGAAAAGAGCCAGGGAGAAGTTTATCGACTCAAGGCGAAGCTGGAGAATGCCCAAGGAGAACAAGAGAGTCTGCGCCAGGAGCTGGAGAAGGCCCAGAGCGGCGTCTCTCGTATACATGCTGATCGCGATCGGGTAGGCAATACTCTTTAGCAGTGTGGAACCCATTTAACAACTTTTTAAATGCATTTTATTGGTATTCGAAAAAAGTGTTGCTCATAAAAATCACATTTTAGTAGCTTTGAAGAAATTGTTTATAATGAAATTACACTAAATTATAATAAAAGCAATACGAAATATTTAAATACAAGCAACATTTATATTGATAAATAACTTTTTAAACCATTTAAAGTTTATGAAAGGATACTTCAAATACTCAATTACTAATTCATTGCAATTGAAGTGTGATTTTTAATAGAAATATATTATATCAATACCAGTCAAATGTGATTTCATTATGCTTGCTTTTTCTAAGGATAATGAAAAAGTAATAACAATGTTTATGGGTACAACATTGCTCTTTAGCTAGTTAATACCCCCCACCAATTCCCCACTAAAATACAAACCTCCCCCCTTCAATTGCTTCACTTCGCTGTGCGCAGGCATTCTCCGAGGTGGAGAAAATCAAGGAGGAAATGGAGCGGACACAGGCAACGCTCGGAAAATCGCAGCTGCAGCATGAGAAGCTGCAGAATTCGTTGGACAAGGCACAGAATGAGGTCGATCATCTGCAGGACAAACTAGACAAGGCCGGTGCCGAGAATCGTCGCCTGGTGCTCGAGAAAGAGAAGTTAACCTATGACTACGACAATCTCCAGTCTCAACTCGACAAGGCTCTCGGTCAGGCAGCTCGCATGCAGAAGGAGCGTGAGACTCTCACTTTGGATACGGATCGCATTCGAGAGAAACTTGAGAAGACTCAGGTATGCAGGTTGTCCCCACCCCCGTTCACTATCACATCTGCCACACCAACAACCAAACACACACACACACCACACACTTGTACACACAAGAGAACGAGCCATGCAATAACCACAACGTAGACCTTGTGAACTTGCCTAATTGATGTCTGTGAACTATAACTGTAATGTGTTGTGATTACCCCGCCCCCCGAAAAACTAACTTTGACTCTTAATACCGTCATAACTGTACATAAGCATACTCTACAATACTAAAAGTACACTGATAAAAAAAACTAGTGCAACGTTGAGAAGAAACGAATTGATTTGAATATAAATATTATCAGTAGGAGTTGTTTATTATCAACTTTAAACATGTTTATGAATTTGATTTATATATCAAATATTTAAATTAACATTTTAATTAATTTTTAAAATTTTAAAAATTTAACATTTGAAAATAACTTTTAATTAAATTAATTTAAACGCGTATATGCTTTTAATAAATCATCATTCAATGTTGAACTCAATCAATATTAGAATGTTGCTTATTTTTTTGTCAGTGTATACACACACACATATATATACTATATAACTATGCATTATAAATATATATATAAATGTACTTCCTACGCATACATATACGTATATCTATCTTTCAAACTGTCTGTGTCTGCATCCATCTACATCCACAATGAATTCATGAATACTATATACAATCAACCAAATCAAATCAAATCAAATCGAATCATAACAAAAATAGATGCAGCTAGCGCGTATACAGAAGGAGCGGGATCAGTTCTCCGATGAACTGGAAACGCTCAAGGAGCGATCGGAATCATCGCAGACTTTACTGATGAAAGCGGCACGCGATCGGGAAGCGATGCAAACCGATTTGGAAGTGTTAAAGGAGCGTTACGAGAAATCCCATGCCATACAACAGAAATTGCAGGTAATTGTTTGATGACCCAGAAACTACAAAGTACAAACTACAAAGTACAAACTACAACAAGAGCTAGACAGACTCACTAAACGAGAGAGGTACATGCTACTCACAAATGCTTACGAATTGGCTTTCTATCAACTATTCAACTATCTAAAAAAATATACTCTATTCTAAACTAATTATGTAATCGAAAAACGCATGAGAACTGAAATTGAACCAGTGAATTGGCTGTTTGTAAATTATTGTAGCTTCGTTGAACAACACACGTATATGCTTTTGGCAAGAGTCACACCGGCTTTAGTATACCCTCTCCTCAATTTTCGCATCACTTTCCCTTTCTTTTCCGTTTGCAGATGGAACGTGACGATGCCGTCACAGAGGTGGAGATACTCAAGGAGAAACTGGACAAGGCGCTTTATGCTAGTCAGAAACTGATCGACGAAAAGGATACGTCCAACAAGGAGTTTGAGAAGATGCTAGAGAAATACGATCGTGCTCAAAACGAGATCTATCGTCTCCAATCCCGCTGCGATACCGCCGAGGCAGATCGTGCTCGTCTTGAGGTGGAGGCTGAGCGATCTGGCTTGGCTGCCTCCAAGGCACGCGAGGATCTGCGGAAACTGCAGGACGAGAGCACACGCCTGCAGGAGGCCTGTGATCGGGCAGCTCTACAGCTCAGTCGGGCCAAGGAGTGTGAGGATAATGCACGTAGTGAACTCGAACACAATCGGGATCGCTTCGACAAACTGCAACAGGATATCAGACGCTCCCAAGGCGAGAAGGAGCACTTCCAGTCGGAACTGGAACGAGTTACCTACGAATTGGAACGAGCTCATGCGGCACAGACCAAAGCGGGAGCTAGTGTCGAAGCTGCCAAGGAGGAAGCAGCTCATTATGCCGTGGAGCTGGATAAGATGCGTGAACGTTATGAGAAGAATCAGGTGGAACTCCGCAAGCTGCAGGATACCGATACCTTTGGACGTGAGACACGACGTCTCAAGGAGGAGAACGAGCGATTACGTGAGAAGCTGGACAAGACACTAATGGAGTTGGAGACAATACGTGGCAAGTCTCAATACGAATCGGAATCCTTTGAGAAGTACAAGGATAAATACGAGAAGATCGAGAATGAGATACAGAACATGGAGTCGAAACTACATGAGACAAGTCTGCAGTTGGAGCTGTCCAAGGGAGAAGTAGCCAAACTCCTTGCCAATCAGGATAAACAGCGAAGCGAGCTGGAACGTGCTCACATTGAGCGGGAGAAGGCACGGGATAAGCACGAGAAACTGCTGAAGGAGGTCGATCGTTTGCGCCTGCAACAGTCCTCGGTGAGCCCCGGCGAACCGGTTCGTTCCTCGTCCGCCTCCATGTCGATGCCGTCGGCGGGCGAGCGACAGGAGATCGATCGGCTGCGTGATCGCCTCGAGAAGGCGCTGCAGTCGCGCGATGCTACCGAACTGGAGGCCGGTCGCTTGGCCAAGGAACTGGAGAAGGCACAAATGCATTTGGCCAAACAGCAGGAGAATACCGAGTCCACCCGCATCGAATTCGAGCGCATGGGCGCCGAACTCGGACGTCTTCATGATCGTCTCGAAAAGTCCGAGTCGGAGAAGGAAACGTTGCGCCAATCGACTCGTGGTGGTGCCGCTGGCGGTGCCAATCCTCAGCTAGAGAAGCATGTACAGAAACTGGAGAGCGACATCAAGCAGCTGGCCATGGAACGGGAGCAGCTTGTCCTGCAGCTTGAGAAGAGCCAGGAAATATTGATGAACTTCCAGAAGGAGCTGCAAAATGCCGAAACGGAATTGCAAAAGACCCGGGAGGAGAATCGCAAACTGCGCAATGGACAACCTGTTGCTCCAGCCGCATCCGCCGAAATCCAGGCCATGCAGAAGGAAGTCCAAGCACTCCAACAGAAGCTTCAAGAATCAGAAAGAGCCTTGGCTGCCGCAGGACCTCAACAACAACAGGCGGCGGCAGCAGCAGCGGGTGCAAATCGCGAGGAGATCGAACAATGGCGCAAGGTCATCGAGCAGGAGAAGAATCGTGCCGACATGGCCGACAAGGCCGCCCAAGAGATGCACAAGCGCATACAGGTAAGTGAAAGGGAACTGGGGAAGTGAAAGGGCAAAGGGAATTGCCTAATTTAACTCTATCCGCTTTCTTCCTCAGCTGATGGACCAACACATCAAGGATCAGCATGCTCAGATGCAGAAGATGCAACAACAAATGTCCCAAATGACGCAACAGCAACAACAGCAGGCAGCACAACAACAACAACAATCGGCAGCCACAGCAGCCAGCAGTGGCATCGATGCCAAGGAGTTTGAAAAGGTCAAAGGTGAACTGCAAGCTGCCTGTACGGAACGTGATCGCTTCCAACAGCAGCTGGAACTGCTTGTCCAAGAGCTGGAAAAGAGTCAGGTATGTAACAATGCTCTACACTGAGATACTCTCTCCTTTCCATCAACAGTTTTTAATGGACTATTCCCATTTGCAGTTGTCAAATCAGGAACAGACCAAGCAACTGCAGACAGCGCAGCAACAGGTGCAGCAGTTGCAACAACAGATTCAAACGTTGCAACAACAAATGCAACAACTGCAACAAGCGGGCAGTGCGGGAGCGGCAGCAACAGATGTGCAACGCCACCAACTGGAGCAACAACAGAAGCAACTGGAGGAGGTCAGAAAGCAGATCGACAACCAGGCAAAGGCAACAGAAGGAGAGCGAAAGATTATCGACGAGCAGCGCAAACAGATCGAAGCGAAGCGCAAGGACATCGAGGACAAAGAAAAGAAAATGTCCGAGTTCGATGTGCAACTTCGCAAGCGAAAGGAGCAAATGGATCAACTGGAGAAATCCCTGCAAACTCAAGGAGGCGGCGCAGCGGCAGCTGGCGAGCTCAACAAAAAGCTCATGGATACGCAACGGCAGCTCGAGGCGTAAGTTAAACCAGAGATCTCAGATAAGAGTTAATAGTTTAAAGATATAGTTTATTGGATAGAGTATCCTGGAAAAAACATTTATTTTTATTTATATTTTTCACCTTAATGGTTTAAAAAAGTACTTTAATGTTAACATTACCAAACAAATATCAACGTAATAATTTATAATTTGTATAACTTTTACTTTAAATAACGATCCCCGCTTTAAAAAGTTGAAACATGGCTTTAACTAATCTTATTTCAATTACAGCTGCGTCAAGGAACTGCAAAACACAAAAGAGGAGCACAAGAAGGCGGCAACCGAAACGGAGCGACTGCTGCAATTGGTACAAATGTCACAGGAGGAGCAGAATGCCAAGGAGAAGACCATCATGGATTTGCAACAGTGAGTAATCGATTACGTAAATAACATATGGATATCCTTTGAGACAGGGTCTCCCCTGACTTGTAAAGTTGTCCGTCCGAAGAGTTAAAAAACTTTGAACATGCATAACTTCTTCAAAACCAAACTGATTTGTATGCGGAATGTCAGTTTAATCATGGTTTAAGCTATAAATGGTTTCTACATTTAAAAATAGTTTATTAATAGTTAATCCCAATTATAAACTTTGATTTTTCACTTTTAATCACTTTCTGGTGTCCAAATTAGTAGAAAGGAGCACAATAAAGTTGATTCTGAGGTATAATCTTTCTGGAATTAATATACATTTCTATTTACTATATCGTTTCAGAGCCTTAAAGATCGCTCAAGCCAAAGTCAAACAAGCACAAACACAGCAGCAGCAACAGCAGGATGTAAGTTAAAATAATGTTTATAAAATTAAATACACTATAATTACATTAAATGTATATGAAATTTCAGGCTGGACCCGCTGGCTTCTTGAAGAGCTTCTTCTAAACGGAGACCGAAACAAAGCCCACAATAGAAAGAAGAATGAATATTTACAAACAGCAAACAAAACAAAACTTAAGAAATACCAAAAAAGAAAAAACAAAACAAAACAAAAAAAAGAAAGAAAAAACACAAGAACAACAAACAGCACTGTCTACTATTTTGTATACTACCGATACCGTTACCGATACCGACTATGCAGTATTTCTTCTACTACTATGTAACACACATACACACACACACACACTCTACACACACACACACACACACACTCTACACACATTTGTAAATGACATATGTAAATGCAAGCAAATTATTTGATATTTATTGTATTGTAATTAGGTTGCCGCTATACTCAAATTATGGATGCATTTATGTAAATGTCAGTCGGAACGTAACACGTTACGTCACGTAACGTAGCGTAACGTAATTTAGTAACTCTCTTGAACTTAAACTTAACTCAATGTATACCCTATCTATACTATATCTCCAACTCTCCTTCTCTCTTTCACACACACACACTCACACACGACCCCAAACTCTCGCAGACACGTCATATATTTGTCTCACTCTTACTCACCCTATTTCCGTCTTTCTCTCGCTGTCTCGCTGTCTAGTTAACTGTTGTCTTGATCAATTTTTGTAAATTTTCGATCGATGAGCTGAAAAGTAGACTACAGATTTCAAAGTTCACATGATCTGCGATCTGTGATCACGATATCATTAGAGTGTGAACGCAAGTTGAGATCTTTTTGTCTCTCTTTGAGACAGAAATAGTTTCTCTCGGCACAGCTCTAAACTCTGAACCGCACGTTTGATAAGGAAGGAGAATCCCATCATTAGTTTTGCATACGGCGCGAATGTGATTCACAACAAAACAAAACAAATAAAAAACCAAAGCAAAAGAGAAATTCAAAGAAAAAACTAAAGCAAAATTAATAAATAAATAATTATTTAATATACAAAAATAATACTACATAAAAGAATAATATAATAAATTGTTAGGCGCTGACGACGTATACATAATTATTAAATTACATATTTGTAGTTATCGATATGCTAGCCTCTGTTATAGTTAGTTAAAACTGAACAATTGATGAAGAAGAGATCACAAATACATGAATACATCCCCACATACATACGTACATTAATAAATACATACATACATACATACACACACTGTACATACGGCATAGATGCATTTATCGTAATCAAACAATATGAATACAACAAAATATACAAATACAAATAATAACTAATAATAAAAGTAGAGCAATAATTTATACTAAAAATATAACCCACGATACGATAATGATGTGACGATATATATACATCTATATATATATATATACGATTATCTGTATATTGTAGCTACTTGTATGAGCATTACGAGTATATTATACAAATTTAATATTGCGTAGCCTTTAGCCGTGTACCAAAGAACAACAACCAGAGAAAAAAACAACAACACAACATGGAAATAATTAACACGAAATATGCCTATAAATTCGAATTATTCAAATAAAAATAATGCTATTGAAATTGGAACTCTATTTTAATTAGTTAAATATACAAAACAAGTACATCTATCATACATTGCTTACACCTACAACAACTAGAACAATTTATACACCCTACTGGACACCCTACTCTCTCACTCATTCGATAACTCGATTATTGTTATCGAACATAAATATATACCACATTTGAATAAATGTAACATTTCAAATTTTATTATTTCAATTCTTATGAATTATTGTTTCTAAAAACAAGTACATTTTTATCACTGCCAATGTTTCTGATTAGTAAAAATTTCAATTTACGAAACCAATAAGAATTCTGCGTAGTTCAATTATGTTTCTACTGGAATCCAATAGAGGTATTCCTGTTCGCATTAGCAAATATTTACCATTTGTTTCTGTTTGTTGTTACGCATTTAATTGTATAGAATTTAGAAGTTAGTTAGTTGAATAGGGGGTATACCCCTATTATTTACTTAATTGTTCCAAGCCACAAACAAGCCCATGACATTCAGAAATTAACACAACAAACACAATCATATCATCAAAAGGAATATCATTGAACAATCTGCAAGAACATGACTAAATATTTAAATAATTACATCCAGAGTTTAAATAGAAATTCATAATAGAGAAAGCAGTCTTTGTTCAAATCCCATAGATAACACTCGATTATGGATTACAAAATTAAATTGATTAATCGGTAACTATTATCGATAAGTATATTTAAACGACCAATTATACTCTATTTGTCGCTGCAATATTAGTTTGAAAAAGAAAATGAAAACATTTCTAAGCATTATTAGCCCAACGTAGATATCGATTTATGCAAATCAATTAATCGTTGTCGCTACTATCGCTCTCGTTATCGTTATCGATATCGTTACCGTTATCCTTACCGTTAGGCAATTAGGCAAAATGCAAAAGACGCATACCCTGTTATTCACGCGTGTCTCAGTCAGTCAAGTATGGATAGTAGATGGGTACTCGAAAGTATTCAAACTATCACAAATATGAGTAGAACGGGTACTCGTTCGTATTCACACGTTCCGTTACTTAAATTTTACTTACGTATATCGATAGAAATGGGCAAATGTGATCGAATGAATGAGGAATGAGTGCATTCATTCGATTCACATTCGCTTTGTGTACATAACTAAGGGCCCCCATAAAGTTCCTAAACTAGGAACGACGGGTAAACGCATTAACACGAGTTGCAAGTCAAGTAATAAACGTAATTAACCCCCTCTCAACCGGCAAGTGTGTACATACTACAAATACTTACACGATATATACATATATCTAGATACTAAGGCCGATCCCAGGGCTATTTAGCTAAAGAGTAAACATAACAGAAGCTGTATTATATATGACAACAAATACTACTACAACTACAACAACAAATACAACTTTCTTATATATATATATATATATAGCTCTCTATACATATGTATTCTTAATCCATACCATTTTCATCAGCAGAACAGTTTAATCAAGCAATTAAAGACAAATCAACTAAAACCAACACACACCCAACAAATACACAACAATTGACAATATATATATATGACAGACCCACAAGATACACACACACACACACACACACACACACATACAACTACAACACTAAAGATTAACAATAAGATCTGTTGGAAGCCAACATATCCGAGGCTTAGAGCAAATGATAATATAGGTAAACAAGAATAAACATAGCATAGCACCAATAAATTTATATAAATTACAAACATCTGTAATTCGATTACTCGATAATTCTATTCGATTCTTCGATAATTCTATTATTCATTGATTTCACTCACTCTCGAGTTCTAAATAGAAATGAAACACTTGCCTTTCGACTATATGAATATGAACAAACTAAACTTAACATATTATTAGCCTAGATAGTTTCAACAGCAACAACAACAAGAAGAAGAAGAACAACAACTAATGGTACATTGTCTATATACATAACACTAGACTTTACATATAAAACAAAATGAAAGAGAACACACTTTAATCATATTATCCCCGCCGTCGTGTACCCAAAAAAAAACAAAATACAAATTACAAACTAAAAACCTAAAAACTCGTACAAGAAAAGCTTCAACTTTTTCTATACAGCAACAACAACAAAACTAGAAACTCTAATATGTAATTTAGCAAATTGTAAACTCAATATTAAATACACACACACACATACATACATACAGACAGTAATAAATTATATGCATTAACTGTAGTTTTAATGTAAGGCCAATTAAGAATTTATTAATTACAAGAGAGAGCATATAACACACACACACATACACTAATTTAACTTAATAACAACACTAGGTAACATAAATACTTTTTTGCATCTATACCAAACCATTATTTTCTGATATACAATTTGTAAAGTCTGGAATTTTATAAACAACTGATCATTACCCAGAAATGTAAGTATCGATTTAAAAACCTGAAAGTTAATACAAAGGTTAGATTCGATCCTATAGACTCTATACTATAGAGCATGATTTCGATTCTATTCGGGGACACGTTTATAGAGATCAGTGATTTGTCTCAAAATTCTATATAATTTTATTTGAATTTGAAGTTCATTTCTCAGTTGTTTTAGTCTTTGATTAATGTTTATGCCAGTAAAGTTGCTTATTATAAAATGGCTAATTTTTAAAGATCTAAACTTATGATTATGATATAATTATAAAGAAATGTTACAGCTTTTTTAACTTGGTATCAGATACAATTTGAGTGTTACCTAGTGTATTCAGTTCATGTGTACTTTTGTGTACATATGTAGACTAATAGGTAAATACATAGCACACACAGACACACACACATACACATAGATATGTACAAGAGTATTTGAAAAGAAAAGTATAGAAGAAAAGAAAACCAAAGAAAGCGCAAATTATTTACTTAAAAAACGAGCAAAAAGAAAACTTAATCTCATCAGATAATGTAGCTGAATAACGTAGGCCGAGAAGTTCCACATACGATCAACTTACGATCCACTTACGATAAAACCACAACAGCAACAACAACAGCAGCAGCAATGGAAAAAAGATAACTAGGAAAACAACAACAACAAGAACAAGAACAAAATGAGGCAAAATAAAATTCGTGTAAACATTTTTTTAACAAGTTTGGTGATCTACGATATTGATTATTGATAAATAAATACTTATATATATATTATATATATATAGATAAGCCATTATATATATACACATACATATACATATACATATATATATATATATATATACATACATATATATATATATTATACATATATGAACTAAATAAGTTTACAAGGTATATGCATTAAACAAAACAAACAAAACAAAACAAAACAAACAAAAAACAAACGACAACAACAAAAGCAACAAGAACGCAACCGCAGCAACTAAAACAAAAGAAAAATAAGAAAACATAAGTAATAAATAATAACAAAAAATAAATAAATTTATTATATACATACATAGAAGAATATAAATATGAATGAAATGAGGTATGAAAAAAATGGAAAATTGAAACGATTATTTGAAACATGTTCATTATATATAAATGTCATTACAAATGTTCTTCAAAACTGCCTACCAATAAAATATATTTCAAATAATATGAAATTCATTGTGCACTCAATTCATCCGCCTTTCGAAAAGGTAAGTAATATGATTTCAGAAAGTATTTTAAATATTTTCAAAATATTAGAACAACCACAGCATAAACAATGGTTCTGATTTCATTTAAATTGCGCGCCGATCGGAAAACAGCAAGCAGTTATAAGCAGTCCATGCTGTTTACAGTGCCAAGCAGTTAAAAGCAGTCATTCTGTTAATTAACATTTCCAAGCAGTATAAACTGTTAACAGTGTCAAGCAGTGAAGGCAGTTATTTTCGAACTCGAGTTTTAGCGCCAATTACAAAAATAATGATGATATATTGGAGTACATTTATTTAAGTAAATATGCTTAGCACACACAAATAACAAATTAAATGGAAATGCAATTATCTTAACTGAAATGAAATCAGTCATTTCAAACATGTTCATTTTATATAAATTTCATTACAAATGTTCTTCAAAACTGCCTACCAATAAAATATATTTCAAATAATATGAAATTCATTGTGCACTCAATTCATCCGCCTTTCGAAAAGGTAAGTAATATGATTTCAGAAAGTATTTTAAATATTTTCAAAATATTAAAACAACCACAGCATAAACAATTGTTTTCATTTCATTTAAATTGCGCGCCGATCGGAAAACAGCAAGCAGTTATAGGCAGTCCATGCTGTTAACAGTGCCAAGCAGTTAAAAGCAGTCATTCTGTTAATTAACATTTCCAAGCAGTATAAACTGTTAACAGTGTCAAGCAGTGAAGGCAGTTATTTTCGAATTTTCGAGTTTTAGCGCCAATTACAATAATAATGATGATATATTGGAGTACATTTATTTAAGTAAATATGCTTAGCACACACAAATAACAAATTAAATGGAAATGCAATTATCTTAACTGAAATGAAATCAGTCTTTTGTGCAAGCCTCTTTCTCCCTTCTCCAAAATAAAACACATTCATTATGTGCCATTATTTATTTTATGTTTTTGCCAACTGAATACGAAATTCTGACTTCTTCTCCTTCTCATTTCAGAGACCCTCAAATTTTGGGGTAGGGAAGCCAGTGTTGCCAAAACTTTTTGTGCTTAAATAGCTAATATAACAATAAAAAGTAGCTAGCAACTATAAATTATAATTAAATGAAAGACTCACCATAATTTCCAAACAGACCGTTACATAATGCTATCTTCTGAAAGTATCTGCAAAAGATATAGACATGTATATGATATTAGTAATTAAGTTGAAAACTTAATCCAATCATTTTTGAAAATAGCCAGATTTCTAGCTAGTAACTTTTACTTAAGTTGCAATTTTAAAATAGCCAAGTCTAGCTGTAAGTTAGCTAAAATGGTCACACTGGTGCCAGCTGCCCTATTAAATATTAAAAGTCATCCACCCACCCAATCTACTCACACACACACACACACACACACCTACTCAGAATGATGTAATCATAAGTATGTATGTATTTGCTAACGAGCATTTGCTAGGGTCACATGGAGCATATAACGTTAGCACATATGTACTTCCCCACATATAAAGCTTATGTACAGCTAGTTATTACTGCCCAGCTACAATTGGATTACCGAGCTCAAGTTCTGCAGAAGCTTTCACAGACAGCAGCAACAGCAGCAAAAAGCTTCTCTTGACGCAACCCCCCCGCCACAGTTGGCGCATGTGCTGCAGCCGCAGTTGTCGTTGACGCTGACGTCGCTGCTTTGCTAATGCTGACTTTTATCGATTGACCCAATTTTCAGTGCACACACACACACACATACACAGTGTGGTTTCTTATCGTTGGTTCCTCTTTCTGTATGTCTCCCTCTCTCACTATATACTTTGCACCCACTCGAAGCTTGCAAATTCCAATGGCTTCGTCCTTTCAACGTCCTTTCCACAGCAATGGAAGCTTTTGCCTCATTTTTTTTGCAGTTTAATGGCTAAATTCTTGGGGGCAAAGGCAAAGCCTTGAAGCGTGTGTCCTCTTTATGCCCTTCTCTCTCTCTCTCTCTCCCCTCTTTTTCCCCTCTCATTCTTTCTCTTTCTCTCTGGGGGTGTGGCGCCCTAGTTGTAAAACCCGAGTGTACATATTTTCGGGTAGCTTCCTAGTTATGCATGTGGCATGTGCGGATAAATATGCTCATTATGTCATCAGCAAAGACTGCACCAAGCCATCTTGCACCTACACCCCCTACAGGGGAAGGACGGAGGTTAACGAGCCAAAAATAGCAATTTGGTAACTTTATTCTAATGCTGAAATTACCTTCTTTTATCAAAATTCACAGTACTAACATGCAGCCTTTATCTTTAACTAAAATTTAATTTCAATATTGTTGTTGGCAATTTGAAACATTCTCAATAGCAATCATACTGTAAAGACTACTCGAAAATAAGTTTTCGAGTCTGAAATCTGTTATTTAAGAAGTTTATAAGCTCGCAACAAAAGTATTTCTTTAAATCTACTTCAGCTTACAAGCATTTCCTTTTAACTATCTGATAGGTATCCTAAAATGTTCCATTAATTTCTCTACATTGTATGTCCAAGTATCATTAAAATAGTAGTTTGACAGTTAAAGACAAATTAAAAGGGTTTTCGAAAAATGGTTTTTAAAAAAAACAGAACAGATTAATCCATAGATTGATAGAGCTCTAATGAACATAAAAGCTCAGCTTAGTAACATACTATCAAATCAATATAATAAAGCTTTTACTTTTTCTTAAATTAAAGATAAATATTCGATTTATTGATAGAGTGTAAACACTTAGTTTATTTATTAAGCATTTAAGACTGTACAACTTTGTACTTGAAATTTAAATTTATGTCTAGATATACAGTGAATCAAAAAAGTATGACAAACCAATATTTACTAAAATTACTAAATTCGAAATCGAATCTCGTCTTTTATTTATTTATTATATTTTAAATAAAAAGAAACAAAAAATAATTTTTGTTTTGTTTTAAATATATTATAAAATGTTGACTAACTAATATTGCATTTTTAATTTTCTCTAAGTTCGTTACTTTAAGGTTGCGACAATACTTCTTTGATTCACTGTTTATGTTTATGTTTTTATTTGTTTAATCTTGTTGTTTGGGTAATAACAAATGTTTATCCGGTACATACGACCCAGATTTCAATTTATGCGCAAATAGCAAAAGAATAACCAAAAAAAAATGAACAACAAAGCAATAAGTTTTCCTTTTTAAAGTAATGAGTTGAAGCAACAACATCTCTAAAGTAAGATATGCTGTTCAAGCATAAAGTGTTTGTGTGTATGTATCTACATACATACATAAGTGTACATACTTATATGTACACATGTACTTGTATATGACACGTGTAATTGACCTACTTTCCCTATGCGAAGAAGAAGTAGAAGAAGAAGAAGCAAAAGCAAATGTTTGTTTGTGTGCAGAGACAGAAAGACAGAGAAACTGACATACAGATACTAAAATAGCGAGAGCGGAGAGAGTGGGAGTGGAGGATAGACTGTTCTATGTACATACATATGTATTACAGTGCAGTATAACAGTGAGCTTGGATTGATCAATGTTCTTTTCACTATTCGACATGTTAATAGCCACAATTTGTTTTCATTAACCGATCGAAATTTATGCTGACACACACTTACATACATATGTATATAGCACATACATATATAATAGAAAAGCGAACAGAAAATAAAAGCTAAGCAGAGAGAGAGATATGAAGCTTTTATTGCTGCAAAGCTCTCTCATCACAAACAGTACATATGCTTGTCTGTGCATATAAGCTTTCTGTATGTAGCGTTTGTAGCTTGTAGCTTTGTGAATGTGGCAAGCGACAAATAGTTTTGTAGCCGACGACCTATTTATTGTGTGACGCTGTCTGCGTGTATCCATTAGATACATGCACATCAAGTAAATGAAAAACCACACAGATACATAGCTAGATAAATACGTATGTATATATGTTTACACACGCCCCATTGTTTAATACTAGAGCATGGAAACGCATAGGGAAAACTGCAGTTAAACTCAAGTAAAAATCAAAATTGATTATTAAAAATAAAGCAAATGAAAAAGCAAACGAAATGAAATTGACTTTAGCTGTGTTATCATAAAGCTCACACAGATACACATGTACATGCATACACACATAGTTACAGATACATATGTATCTTCAAGATAGTTCTGTTTGCTCATTGTCGCGACAATGAGATAAAGTCAATTAGCAGAAAACAAGCGACTCTCAAGTGCAAAAAACGCTAGCAACAGCTAAAAAAGCCAAGCGCGTAATTAATTAGCTTGAGAGTCAGAATACACACACACACAGATACACACATACACATTTACATGAGGGCGTGGGCAATTGCCACACATCTTTGCACCATCATCATTATCAGCAGATGGCACCACTGTGCACTGTGTGGAGCTGGCTGATTTAATTGCCAGACGACACTTGTAGTTTGCCGACAAAAATACGTATTGACAAATTGAAAATGTTTAATTAAGTTTATATACATTTAGTTTTTATTGGGTTTAGTTGTAGATCTAAGTTGTCAAGTCTAAAAAGTCAATGCAAATGTATCTGTCAGATACGTGGCAATATTTTTACAGCAAGCTAATCGATCCAATTATTGACAAGGTTATTTTATAATAACGTTTAATTAGCTTTACATCGTACACGTATTTGTAAGTGAAAATGTATCTGAAAGATACGTGGTCATATTTAATCGATCCAATTGTTAATTCTTGGCTATTTCTGCTGCTGATGTAATCAGAATGGCAGAACGTCGCCTGCCAAATTGTCTGGCTACTTTTGTACTTTATGGCAACAACAACAACAACAACAATAACAGTGACAGTCATAAATATATGTACACATGTAATATTCTTGTAGGTAGCAAGCACGCGTTCTTCTTGGTTGTCGCTCGCTTTGTCTTCTGTTGACTTTGGCCAAAAAGAAAATAAAAATCATTCGTTGAATATGTTTTCTCTCTCTACGTGACGTGCTTACCCCATCCCCCTTCCACCCCCTCCTCTGTCAACTGTCACCTCGTATCTCTCTAGATTTATTTGAGTACGTGATTCTGGTCAGTTGAACGCAGGCGAAGCTGAAATACTCTTCTCAAATGGCTTAAAGTTGATTTAAACTGTTTTGAACAAAGCAACTGAGCTTAAAAGTATTGCAATTTATAGAACTGTAAGCTTTAATCTTTATGCTTGCTATGAAAGAGCTTTAAACATAAGTTAAAATCCGTTATGCGCTATATTTATAAACAATTTAATGATGTAATTTGCATGGCAGAATGTTTCATATGTATATTTCTATATAATTAAGGTATTTAAGGGGTATCTACGCGCACATACGGTATACGTTTCTTAAAAAATATTTAACGATTCAGTGTTAAATATTATTTGATCGAATCAAGATTCAATAGTCTTAAAATCAATTTAAAAATTCAATGAAACATAGCTAATAATTGAAATATACTATATAAATGGAATACAATCTTGCTCATAGGAAAAGCCTAGCGATAGATATGATGAGGGAGGAATAGAGAAGATACTCAAGTATTTAACAATAGGACTTAATGATATGGGGACTAAAAACTTAATGATTATAGGTTGCATGTCTTGAAGAGATGCTTGCTTGTAAGGTATATTGCTTATAAGCTAATATAATCTAATGCTTAGAATATCAATCTGATCTCTCCGGACTGGACATGGGATCGCCTCCAAAGGTTTCCTGCTTGGACACAAAGGAACTTGGCGGTGCTATGGACTCCTCCCGACGTCGTTTCTGATCCCGTTGATTACCGAAACGCTTGTTCCGCTTCATGTTCGTGAATCTCACGTAGATCTTGCCACGTCTCTCGGTGCGATAGAAGCAAAGTTGTTCCTTGGGGAACAGTTGAAGAATTTCACGTTCCAGAAGATGACTTCGCTGTAGCGTCAAATGCAACCGATTGTCCTCGTAGTAACTGCAGATGAGTTGAATGAGAAGCAACCTTTGAACCGCATCCAACTGTTCGTTATGGCCAAGACGCTCCAGAAGAGATTGAGCCTTAACCGGGGATGCCTGTAATATGGTCAAGACCGTAACGCCGCTCTCAACACTTCCATCGATCTCTGGCATCTCTGGCTTGATCAAATCCGCCGTAACCAACTCCGTGTGCACTAATTCCGAATGATCACTCAGTGGTAATGGCACATTGAAGGCCGATCCATCAGCCTCCTCATTCAAGGATACAAAAGGCTCCGATGGCAACTGCTTGGCGCATTCATCCAATAAATCTGGCTTGGAATGACTTTTCGCCATCGGAATTGGAATTGAAACATTTACCGAGGAGCACTGACAACCACTGCAGTGTCCGCTGTTTCCACTGAACCCCCTTTCCATATCCTGGGGAGCATCCTGCAAAGGAACATTTATCCAACGTCGCCAACGTTCCAAATTATGTTCAAATCGAATCCTTGTTCCGTATCTAAAATTTCGTAAAAGTTCGTTGAGATGATGACGCTTCAGCATCTGCAGCTCCTGTGTGTTGATGGCCTCCTCTAAAACCAATTATTTGAGCCAGATTAATAAAATTCCGAATGTATAATAAATTAAGAGACAAAACTACGATTAAAATGTCATTCGGTTTGAAAATCGGTTCACCTTTGACAACGTTATGAAACTTTAAAGTTTAAAAAACTTTGAATACGTAATAAAAAACAACCAAGAGTCAAGTTAGGAATATTATTTTATACAAGGAGATGAAAATTTAAAATTTCAAACAATATTTTCGAACAAAAATATCCTTTTTTATCAAAATCAAAATTATAGTTAATAAATAAACTATATTTATAAGTTAAAAATTCATAAATTAATTAAAAAACTAATAATTTAAAGTCAGAAATTCACTTGACAAATCATATTACTCTCGCAGACATTTCATCACAGAATGCATCACAACTTTCATCAGTCCACGGTTTGTTTACCTTGCAAATGCGGGAAGAGCTCGCTGACGTTCCATGACTTTAGTAGCTGAGAGAGCTCCTCATATTCTTGGCTGCTATTGGCCATGTTCATGCTTAACTTGGCTACAACCTCCGTTTGTATGTTCTATTGTATGTATGTAGGTATGTACACTATTCATACGCTCTACGAACCGGCGTACATCCTTTCGTCACGAACGAATCTGCGGCACTGAATTTTGCAACAGGCGCGAAGCGCGTACATACCCTCCGCCTATACCTGTCTACACACACACTCACACACTGGCTCACACATATCATCCACTCACACACATGTACACAATCTGTGTGTCGTCGTCGTCGTCGCTGTTGTTGTTTGTTGTTTATTCGCTGTACATACACGTACATAGTACAGTCATGCCATCGGTTTCATCGTTCATCGTCGTTTCGTTATTTCGTTGTTTCGTCGTTTCGTTGCCTTTTTCTGCTGTTTCGTTGTTCGCTGTTCGCGTTTTTCGTCGTCGTCGTCATCGTCATAGTCGTCGTCTTCATCGCTTTCATGTCTCGACTTACTTATGTATGTATGCATACCAGTGGCGTCTTTTAAAAAGGGGTTTTGTTCGTATCAACATTACACCAAAGGGGAACAACTAAAGTAGTTAAATTCATTATTTATATTATGTATCTATATGTGTATAACAATGTTTTAAAGATACTATTCGTTCGTCGTTAAGGCTGTGATGAAATCAATCATAAATATTTTAAAATTGACTTAATAATCGTATACAAAAGAAAGAGTTTCCTTTATTTTCATTTGCTTAAAACATAAGCTATAAATCGTACATATTTAATTTATAAATTTCATGTAATTTATTTATAAAGAAAACATGATGTTTTTTAAATGGTTGAAGTTATAAGTTATTTTAGTTAACGTGTATATTCTAAGTTTATTTCAATAACCTCAAATATGTATTTGAAATTCAACAAATTGGTTTGTTATTTCTTGATATTCTTGTTTATTTGTTTTCCTGCAGATTATATCTCCATATATCTCAATTGTAATCTTACTTTTGATAGACGAACCCTTTTGAAATAGTATCTGACAACGCCTCTGGTTGCACATATGTAAGTATGTTTACGTAATACTTACATATGTGGTATGTATGCATAATGCATTCATATACACACAATATGCATGTATGTATGTATGCACAATTGTTGTTGTTATGTAAATACATTCGAACAGCCGTACATACATACATAGATACATACATACATATACAGTCGTAGCCGTATGTTTGTTGATAAAAGCTGTTTAAATATTCGCACTTCCCATAAGACAAAATAAATGTAAACGAATTCTGTTTAGGGCTTTTGGAGGCACGAACTGAATGCAGACTTTCGAGTGTTGCACGTTGCAAGTTTCGAGTTGAATGTCGATCGTAGTGCGTGGACAATCTGCATACATACATATTTACATATGTATGTATGTATGAAAAAGGGCATCTCTTACATCTCTGTTGTACAATTGTATGTATGTACATATGTATCTTACATACATCTTATTATTTTGTAGATTCTTTCAGTTTCTTTGAGCGTCCGTCCACCTTTCAACCGACTTGTGTGTGTGCCACTCCCCCCAGCCCCTTATTGTCTAATGCACTCAACAGCAGATGTGCAGCTGGGGTTCCCCTAGCTCTGCCTCTCTCTGACTCCCTCCCTTCACTGCAGTACTCTCACACTCCCTACTTCCCGACAGTGCTGCTAGAATGTCAAGCGATGAAATAGTTAAATTTTTGTTTTAGAAATTAGATAGAAATAGCTAAAAATTAAGAAAAAAATATAATATAGCGCAAGCTAACTTTGGTGCGGCAAAGTTTGGATACCCTTGCAGTGCCCTGTGTAAGCCGTCAGACTTTTTACAAAATTTGTTGATTTTGAACCGATCGATCCTATGGCAGCTATATGATATAGTAGTCCGATTTACACCAAATTTAGTCAGCCTGTTTAAAACTTAGTCAAACACAGAATGTGTATATTTGGTTGAGATATTATGAGAAACAAAAAAGTTTTTCATACTAAATGTTTATTTCCAACCGATCGTTCCTATAGCAGCTATATGATATAGTTATCCGATCCGGCCGGCTCCGACATATGTGCTGCGTGCAGCAAAAAGACGGATCTGTACCAAATTTCATCAAGATAGCTTCAAAACTGAGAGACTAGTTTGCATAGAAACAGACGGACACACGGACAGACGGACAGACGTACAGACAGACGGACATGGCTATATCGACTCAGCTTGTCGCCCTGATCAAGAATATATATACTTTATGGGGTCTGTGAGGCTTCCTTCAATGCGTTACACATTTCGTGACAAAATTATAATACCCTCTGCAAGGGTATAAAAAACACACATTATAATCAATATTGCCAAGTAATAACCTCTTTTTTTTAATTATTCAAAGCCCTTGCTGAAAATTTTGTTGTATACGTAACGTTTTCTCAGTTGACGGATGAATTTTTTAAATATAAAATTTATATTTTAAAAATATATTAATAATTTTTTAATAAAAAATACAAATTTTGTATAATTTTTTCATTTCTGCTTAAGATATTTTCCAGTTGACAATTTGTTTTGTTCCTTCTAAACTAACTTATTTCGTTAATACTTCATTTAATACATTATTCAGTTAGCATATGTTCGAATTCTTAAGTTTTTGCAATTACAAAAGAGCTAGATTAAGCTACTAAATAGCTTAATTGGCAACACTAAATCCCGCTGCCTTTGCTTCGGTTTTCTCAACTCAAAAATTCAACTTGAAGACGTTGTTTGTGGAGCTGAAGACCCAGTCAGAGTCGGAGTCGGAGTAGGAGACGTAGACGGAGTAGGAGTCGGAGCTGGTTGTTGTTGTTGTTGTAAAGTAGCCAATGCTACGCAGGTTCAATGAACTTCTTTTGTAAATGTTTTCTTCAACTCCTCCTACTCCTCAACATCATCTTTTTGTATTTTTTGTTTACTTGGCCCGCTTTACTGTGTCGTTGTCGTCGTTGTTGTTGTTGTCGTTTTTTGGGCTACGACTTTCCGGAATTGCTTCACCAATGTACATATAGTATAGTATTGTTTGGTATGGGGGTTCAGTTCTTATGACAAAACCGCATCCAACGCCCGTTGCTCACTTTAGTTCAGTTAAAATGCCTTCATTATCTCAGTATTTGCAGTATGTGAACACGTATGTATGTGCGGCAAGAGGGAAAAATTCAATCTTCAAAGCTAAATGGAAATTCTAAAATACGGATGTGAGTTTCCCTTCCTATCTCCCTAACTTCCCTTCCGTTTCAATTTTCTTCAGGTTGTCTTACCTGAATGCAAGCGACCTTTTATTCTCTGCACTAATGAGTTCTGCATTTTGGGAAATCTTGAACTGAAACTCGAAATGTTAGAGTTTCCATTCATTATTGAGTGCCTGTAATCATCTTTTTAGCTGGCACTGTTTTTGGTTTCCAATTAAGTGCAAATTGTGTGCCTTTTCCTTGGGAAACTTTAAAGTCAAGCAGCTACAATTAATACATAGATAGAAGAGCAAAGCGTTCATTAGCAGATGAATCAAGTATTCATTAGCCAAAGGAAAGTATTAATTTCAACTCATTGGTGGCAAGAAGTTAATTAGAAAAGAAAGGAGTATTGATTGGAAGTCCTAGACCGAATCTAATTAAAACTTAAAATATATTTATTATAAAATAATTGAGATTAATTAATTGTTAACCTTTCTTGCTTGCACTTGAATAATGTCAGTTCATTCAATCATTGATCATCTACTTCGACACTCGTATTCAATTCTATTTTTAAGCAGATTAGACACTTTTTTGTCTATCTGAATATGAATGGGAGCAATGACATTTGGTTATCTATAATGTGTATATTCTTAAAAGGTATTCAAGTGATTAAAAGAATAATCAAGTGAATTAATATTAGACCAAGTTGGCATTATTTTAACAAGAATAGGTAAAGTATCTATAGAAATCTAGTATACTTTACCTCACACTAAAGCTGTCCTATTAAACAATTACAGCTAAGAAATATCGGCAATGTAGTAAAGTCAATAAATATCTCTAGCCAAGGGTACAACTTTAATTAGCTGGAATTGTAGTCAGTTCAATTGAATGGAATTCTATTATATGTTAAGCTTGAATGTCTCAACTGATTCCACATAGAAATGGTCATGACAAATATCAAGTATCAATCTGAGCTAAGTATTTCCCCCACCCCCTTCGATTACTTGCAATGTAAACTGGTTCTGGCCCTATATACAAAGTTGTACTTTCCACCCTCTTTACATGGTATCTACGTATCTACAAATGTACTTTTAAGTAATGTTGAGATTGGATTCCGGAAAGGAAGTCTGACGCGATAAGACGCAGTATTTATATGAGTAGGAATGTCACATTCAAATGAAAATTCCTTCAGGTAGCGTAGGAAAAACAATGAAATTGCATACATGCTGAAAATGTGACACGGGCAAATGTGACACGGGAAAAACATGCGCAGTAAGAACAACTTGAGACTTGGGGTTGCTTGAGGGTTTTTACGAGGGGCGAAACGCAAAGAGCCCTCTTTGATGTTGCAAAGTAAGCCAAAAAGAAAGAAACAAGACTGGTATAGTTGAGATACTGACTATAAGATACCCGTTACATGATTAAATGGAACTAAACCAATTTAAAGTAAAGTAAATAAAATTAGATAGAAGAAGAAATTGCGCAGCAGAAGTCACGATTCAAACATTAATAGTCCCTCAAAGGACTTGAAATAAGTTGTGATATTAAAAATGTATATTATTTTGATTATTTTTTGACTGATAAAAAAACAAGATTTAAATTATTTCGATATCTTAAATAGTTTAGCAGCTATTCAAAATTGAAGTTGTGTTGAACTGGGCTGTCAGCCACCGTAGACAGTAGGACATGGCATAACTTTTGACAAAGTTAATATACCCGCTGAGTGTGTTAAGGGTAACAAGTCAAGAACTTGCATTGCCTTGCATACGAAATCGGCACAGTGGGTCGACGCTTGGTAACAACGAAATTCCGACCGTACATAACTGATAAGGGTTCTCCTCTAATCAATTTCATTGCGGAAATAAGCAGATTCCCCTATGCATGTATGTATGTGTATGTATATATAAAGGAAACTACAAATATACTTGAGTTTAGCTACAACATTACAAAGACTCAAACTGCGCAGCTTTTTCTGTTTGCTTTTCCGCAGCAGCAGCAGTTGTCCAAGTTTATGCGCAATTTTCACAGTTTTCACAATTTTTGGGGAACTTTTCCAAGCGGAATGCTTTTCCATTGTATTGGAAGCGGCTTAGATTCGTCACAATTCTGCGCTGAGCTTGAAATGCTACGCTTTCTGCGGCTTAGCGGCCATAAGCAAGACATGCAGACATTTTGGGAGCTTAAAAGCTGTGCGACAAACAAAGCCAAAGGCAAGACAACAGCAACAACAGCAACAACAGGCAACAACAACAAACGACGTCAGCGACAGAGACGCCAACGACGATGACGACGACGACACGAAGTATTCTAAGGTGCCTGTTGTTGTTGTTGTCTCTTGTTGACCTACACTGGCTTCCCCTACAGCATACACATATAAGCAACGTATGTATATATACATATATATACATACAACTGCACATAGATACATCGATGTATGCATGTGTCTGTATATGGAACGCATTTTTTGGTTGGAACTGGAGGCAAAGGCAAAGGCTGCGCACATTCGCCAATGATTATTCGCTGGCATTAGACGCGCATATTCCTACAGCTGAAACCGGACAGTGCTGGACAGTTGGACGGTTGGACAGTGGATAGCGGACAGTAGTGGCAAGTAGTGGTGGCAAGTTCTCAACACACACTTTGATTTTCCGATATTCAACGAGTCATAACGTAAATATTTAAAGTGTCGACTAAACGTCATGGGAAGAAAGAGGAAAACTAAATAAAAACTTTTGCAAAACTTCCTACTCGTGATAAGCAGTGTTGCCAAGATTTCCAAGGCTAAAACAGTTAAGTTTTATCAAAAGACTATACAAAAATCAAATATAATGAATTGTGCATAAAAAAATGATAATTATTCAGATAAAATGTTACTAATATTTGTCGGATTCAGCAATAGTTTTTAAAAAAGTATTGGACTATGTGCTGTATCTTTGTACTCAAAAGTTTACCGTGCCAGAAATATTTTTCCAATTACCAATAAATATTTTTTAAATATTCTTATGAATATCGAAGTTATCTGGAAAACTGTAAAGATAGTTGAATCAATGATTATAATAGGTAGACTTCTAGTTAAAACCATTTCTCAAAAATTTGTATCTTTTGCATTTTAAAAATTGCAAATTCTGGCTATTTAATAACTTAAATGGCAACAAGGTTCGTGATAAGCAGCGATATGAACTTTTATTAGACCGTTTTAGTTTTCAAAAGGAACGTTATTACGATTAGCCAGTTTCCTATAAATAACTGTAAGTACATGTCAGTAAATGTATGATTTCTCTTTTAGAATTTATTAATTTCCACTTTAGTTGTAGAATTCTCCATGTTTATTAAAAATGTTCTCTAAACATTGCATTAGGTTAGTTAGTTAATTAGTTGTCATTCTCTCACTATCTCATCAAGAATACAATGTTAAAAGCAATAAAATCAATGGAATAATTGGAATTTGAACCTCCAATCGAGTTCTCAGTTCTCAGTTGCCTCGTCTAATTAGTCACTCGTGCACATTTCAAGGTTTTCCAGTTGTTAAATAACTATACTCTTTGTTATATACAAGTACAAATACTTATGTACATTCAAAAACACATACTGTGTATTTACTGTGGAATTCGTATTTAAAGTTCAAAAGCGCAATGTGCAAAGCTAAGCTCAGCTACAACTACAACGACAACTACAGCTATAAAGCTCAGTTCCAACTTCCCAACCTACAGATATAAACACACATATATGTATATATGCAGTGCTGACATTTTAGCTACTATTAACTAGATTTTTTTGAATGCAAAAGCTAAAAAATTTAGTTAAATTGACTTTTCCAAAAATATTCAACTACTTTTTAAAAAAATTGTTGGGAAAATCAATTTATTTATCCCTCTAGACATTGAAAACTGGGAAATTACTACCATTTAAAATATAATACTAAAATTAATAGTTACAGAAATGGACTTGAAGGATATGGAATGTGTTGTTTAACTGATATCGAAGAAATATAGATGTTGCACGCATAGTACAACTTAAAACTTTTTTATATTTTAGTTACTAACTATTTCTAGCTTGTTTTTATTGTCAAACAAACTATTGTAGCCCATGCAATTCAGACAACACTGCTTAGAACTAGAGAACCTCAATTAAAAACGAACGGACGTGCACAAAAACATGTTTTATTTTTTATCATTATTATTAAGCCTATAGTTGTTGTTGTTGGTGTTGTTGTAGTTGCTGCTGATGACTGATGACAGTTATCGTTGGGGAAAACTCAACTGGACAGTTCACTGAAGCGTTTGACACACACATAGATATATAGTCTCTTTTCAAACAATTTAGAAACAGGAAATATCAAAAATATTACAAAGATACTCAACCATTAATCAGATACAAAAATTGATTGCAAGATAATCTCAGAGATAATTAAGTATGTAGGTCAGTGAGCTTTATACTTGAAGTAGAGTAAGCAGAACTGGAACAGCTCTGAGTTTTCAACTCAGTTTAAACAAGTTTGAAATATGAATATAGAAATAGAAAAAACAGTTGTCAAGAACAATTCGTGGTTTCTTTTAAATTTAGAAAACCAATAAACAATTCAAAAATATCTTCTTCAAGCTAAAATGTCTGTTTTCAAGAGGATTATCGTCTCTCTGTGATATTTCAATAATGCCAATCAGAAATGTGTTTCCCAAATTGAAATTATTAAATGGTAGGGGAAGTACCTTCACAAAGCTTTCCAAACAAACGGTTTACAAAAAAATATGCATTCACGCGTAAAAAAAATTGTATACGCTGGTGGACTGCGTGTGGATTGTAATTGAAAGATACAAGAAACGATTGAGGATCGTGCTTGGAGCGCATTAAACTTTTTGGCCCGAAAATTAAAAAGATTTCTTTTCTTTGCATTTGGGCAGTTGCTGAGTTTTGTGGTTAACACATAAACAGAGAGAAGATTCAAAGCAAAAGAAGATGGGGAAAACCAAATGAAATCACATGCAACACACGTTTTGCTCGTAAAGGCGGCTAAAGACGAAAGGCCAAAAGCACAAATGGGTGTGTGTGTGTATGTGTGTGTGTGTGTGCATATAGAAAGAGTAGAAGCAGAAGGGCAGCTTTGTTTCTTTTTACGAATGCGTGGCTTTTAATTTTCAACATAAACCATAAAACGCAATTAAACCAACAACAACAACAACACCAATGCGCAACATAGAAGGAACAAACGCAGCAGCAGCAAAAAGAAAAATAAGAAGAGTGGCAGTTGTGGCGTCATCGCCAAAAATTTGTTTAGCTTTTAAAACTCGTTTGATATCTCTTCATGTTTATGTTGATGTCGTCATCATGCATTTACAGTATATCAAGCAATTGTCTTGACCAAGAAACATAAACACTTTATTAGAAAATATTTAAATGGATGTACAAAAAAATATATATTTATTAATCTAAAAGATCCACTAGGCTAAAAACTTTAAAATTGATTAGGTTTACCTATTTTGGCTAACTGCATGTGAGTTTATATCTTTGTCAAAACAACTGCTTGACACAGTGTATGTACATACATACATACATACATACATGAAAATACAAAAGCCAAAGAGCAATAAGCGATAGGCAATAGGCAAAGGCAAAACAAGAACAATGAAATTAGTCATTTAATGCAATTTCCGCCCACTTGACGTTGCCAGGCAACAAAAACAATAACAAAAACAAATGCAGCTGTAGCTTTCGCATGACAAGTGCAAAAGCAGCAACAACACTGAGTGAAGGTAAAGTTAAGAGAGGGGTGTCGGAGAGGGGCGTGAGGGAGACAACTAGAAGTAGGCAGGCAGCAGGTTGGTCGCATTTGCACCAATAACCCAGTTTCAGTTTCTAGTTTGTACCTGTGTGTGTGCGTGTGTGTAAGCATGTGGCAGGCACAAGAAAAGAAGAGGCAAAAAAGCAGAGAATTGCAATACACAGCGAGATAGAGAGCAATAAAAGCAAAGCTGTTGTTGTTGTTTTTCTTGGTATTGTAAATAACAAGTTTTCTAGTTGTGCAAAGTGATGACACACTTTTACACACACACAAATAGATGCTGATTGGCAACTATTTACACACACATATGCATTTGCTTCCTGCGGTCAGTGTCCACCCTCCGATTCTCATTCCTACTTAACTAATCAGAGTCTCTCTCTCTCTCTCTCTCTTGCTGGCACACTTTCTAATTAGATTTGTTTTCATCCACAATTTTTCGCAATTTATCAAAGGATAAGCCAAGCGTTTTTGTTTGATTTGTTGTGGTTTTTATTTTGCACAACTTTGATATGAATCTTTTCATTGCGTTTCAATGGAAAATCATCAAAGACGGAAAATTTCAGCTAAGTGGCGTGTCAACGGCGTCAAAGCTACAAAGCTACACAGCTGCGTATGTATATTGAGAAGAAAAAAAGCACATAAAAAGAGCAGCAACAGCCACAAATTGAATGTGTGTCAACCACAAAACTACATCAGCGCACACACAATATTCTCTCTTCTCTCGCTTATGTACAACTGCAAAAGAGCTTTCATGAAACTTGCACACATACAGTTTAATATATATATATATATGTATGTTGCTTATATTTACTGTACTTGTGCGCTTATATAAAACTGGTTTGTCGCCGTGTTGCTGTCGCTGGCGCTGCTGTCGATTCATTCGTGCGTTGAACGTTGAAGCGTGCGGTTCGTTAAGCGCTTGTAGCGCTTTGACCAAAAAATACAATCAAGTGAAAAGAAATAAATAAAAACCCAAAGGAGAGCAAAAAAAATACAAATGAGAAAAAAAATAGAAAACTACTCAACAGCAAAAGCATACGTTGTTGCTAACGTAGAAAATAGTTAAACAGTGGTGGTGGTTGCGTCTTTGTTGGTGGTGGTTTTTTCTAGTGGACTTTGCCTGGAGACTATACATGTGTATGCATATGTGTGTGTACGATTTTATATATCATGTGTGTATCATGTGAGCAAAGCAATAAAAAGAAATGAACTAAAACTAAAATAAAAACAAAATGTGCAAGCGAAATTTCGAAAAGCCCGCGCATTACGTAAAATTGCGCGCGCCAAAAAAAGAAAAGAAAAACAGAATCAACTGAGAAAAAGAGAAACAGATGAAACGGCAAAAAAGCTGCTGCTGAGAACCAGGAACTTGAATGACACATTTTTGAATCGACCGACAATTACGCAACTTGCAAATGGCGCTGAGTAAATGGAAAAGAGAGAGAGTTGTCATCTCGCTCTAACGCTTAAACTGACTGAAACACACACATACACACATTTGAATGGCCTTTGCTTGTGCTTTTTATTATCGAATGACGGCAAGTCTGAAAAAAAGATGTGTGTATTTATGTATGTACATGTGTGTATGTGCTTGACTACATATTTCTTCACCTAAATTCGAGGAAGAGAGAAAAAGCTCGCGCAACGTCATAATTTATGAAACACCAACACACACCCATACATGCGCAAATTCTAACGAAACGCGCGCGCGCTCTCTTTATCATTTGCTCTCGTTTCGTTGAGTTGGCTTTTTCGTCAAGTTTGCTTTCGGCGTTTGCTTTGTGTTTGCTCGCGCCATTTGCAGCTGCACAGCGAACAAAGTTGGCCGCGTTTTTCGTGTCGCAATCTTTTTTTTCGGGAAGCGTTACAGAAATCTAATGGAATTTTTTCTTCACCTCCTGCTTGCCTCGTCGCGCTTTCGTGTATTTGTTTTACAAGTTTTTCCTCTGTTACAACACAACATGCTATCGATAGCGTGTTTTCTTTTATCAACGTACTGCAACCTATGTGGGAGCGAGACGGGGACTCACTGTGCTTTTGAAGTAGTCAGTCTTTTTCTCTCCTATACAAATTGCGGGCGTATCAACATGTTCAAATTGGAATTGAATCCTGGAATTGTGTGTCGTCATTTTGGAAGTGTGATATTCTAGTTATGTATTTAAAAAAATGTTTACTCTTAAGATGGAATACATGTTTGTAAATCGTTCTTTTCTTTCACATGAAATTTAAATAAAAATTGCTCTCTTTCAAACAGCCTATAAAACGTTTTCTTTTATTACAACACATTTTATCATTCCCTCACACACACTCACGGATATGTACGCATGCATATTTCTAGCTCTGTCGCACGTATACGCTTTATCAAATGTGTACGCTTTTTCCACGAATGAGAGAAAAGGCGAGAGGCGCAAGCAACGAAACCGTTACAGTCTGTTTCTGTTTTTGTTGTCTTGTTGCTAAGTCAGTCATACGTACGTATGTATGATGGAATGAAACTGTACTGTGGGTAGAAATAATACTTTTTCCTAGTTTTGGAGAGAGAGCAACAAATAGGTCGCTCTCTGCACACATATATATATGTGCTTGTATACATATATGTTAGTGGTGATTTTATCGTTGAAGAAAGTTGATTAAGAAATCAGTTTATATAGGGCTAAAAAGCTTTAGCTGGTCAGAGATGAAATGAAGAAAATTTAACACCTGACGTCGCGTCGTTTGACGCTATGTCCAATTAGCGAAATACTGCTAAACAAGTTGCAAAAAATTCTAATTAGAAATTGAATCATTCGATTTTCGATTGAACGCGGCAATCTTTCAATTTACAAAATAAACAAGTTCTACACACATACACAGACTTACCCTGCTGACAGGTGAGAGTCTCTTTATGTGTGTGTTTGTGTGTGGGCTAGGAATTTTCGGGGTGTTTTACATACATATACATACATATGTATGTAAGGTGTGTATATACAGACACAATATTATGGCCAACGGAACGGACGGGAAGGGAAAGCATTGGATCATGTGGCCAAGTGTGTCGCGTTTGTCATAAGAAGACCAGTGTTGTCTTTTTGGCCAAAAAAAGCCTTAGCCATGTTTGTAGCTAGAAAATTGTGAGTTGGCTTTAGAAGACAAAACAGTTGACTATTTTTTTTTCAGATAAAAGTGGTCGAATATATTGCTAGCAAATAAACCTTGTCCAATAAATTCTTAGAATGATTCTGATTCAGATTCTGTTATGGGATACGTTGGTTTTAGAGAAATATGGATATTTGATTTAAACCAATATTTGTTTTGATATTAGCCATTTTAGCGCATGAAATTCGGACAACTCTGTTAGAGACTTGTAAATATACAGTACGTCAAATAAATCTTTTAACAAAGAAAATATTGATAATTGTTTTTTATTTTTAAAATAGTTTAACCGAATGTGATTTAATACATTTTTAAAACTTGTTCTAAGGATTTTGAGGAACTATAATAAAGTTGAAAAACAAATCAATAGTTTTTTTTTGCAAAAGTAAAAAGGTTATTTTTGTTTCTTGTTTAAACAATTACTTGTCATACTTTATATACATACATACATACATTTGTATGTACCGCCCTCACGAAAACGTCAAAAATGTATTTGTTCCCAGGAATTGAAATGACTAAGAAAATGCATTTATACTAACAAGTTTTTATTGTAGTTGTTGCTATTTTATTGTTGTTGGTGATGCAATTTTTCTGTTCAAATTATTTAAAATTATATGTATGTATGTACAATCTTTTGTTCTGTGGCAAATCATAGGACAAATGGGGGAACGGCTCATTATCTAAGGCATTCAGTTGAAACGGATTTGCATAGGTTAAGGTAGATAAAGATGATGTGTTTTCTATTGTTCAACAAAATGTTAGAACTTAATCGTTAATTCAGTTTGAGCCTGAAGTACAATTTTCTTTACTGTTAGAAAAACATTTTTTAAAGTTTTGTGAGGGGTTCAAAAATGGAAGAAAGAAAAAGAATAGTTTAAAAACGATTTTAGCTTTTGATTATAGGCAGTAATTTGAATTATCAAAAACAGGTTCAGAAAAATTAGTTATTTTATTTTTATAAGAATTTTTAAATAATTTATTTTTTGTAATAAACAGCCAAAGCTTAAAAGTAGCTAAAATTTAGAAATTCAAATTGCAAATATTATTTTGTGGAAACAGACATTTGTACATACTATATATGTATATATATTATTTTTTTTAAGTACGATTCCATTGATGTTTAGTAATTATACAGTATGCATTTGTATTTGAGTTATTAGCCAACTTTGCACTTAAGAGAGAAAGAGAGAGGGTGAGTGAGAGGGAACAAGTTGCCATGAAATCACGTACGTTTGACTATTTCAATAGACTTCAGTCATGTTTAATTAATAGATATTGCTGTGTTATACATGTATGTATTTTGCATTTTGCATTCAAGCTTGGAGTTTGCAACAAAGTCTGACAAAGCGTTGAGGCTACGAGGCCTGAGACTATAACTGAGGCTGGGGATCAAGACTTGGGACTGGAACTGAGATTGAGACTGAGACTGGGTCTCACTCTGGGGGCCCTGACTATAGCTATAG
Source organism: Drosophila neotestacea (assembly GCA_035044365.1). Taxonomy (NCBI): domain Eukaryota; kingdom Metazoa; phylum Arthropoda; class Insecta; order Diptera; family Drosophilidae; genus Drosophila; species Drosophila neotestacea. The sequence goes on from JAWNMD010000155.1 coordinate 3,347,841, forward strand.
AGAAGTTGTTCAAACGCATGCGGCTGACCTTGGAGAATAACAACTTTAGTTAGACGACGACGACGGCCTGTGAACAAAATACAAACAGACAGAGAGACAAATGAGCAAACAGACAGTCAGACAGACAGATCTCTGTCCATATACAGTAAGTCAAGTAATTGAATTGACAAAGAATAACTTGTTTTTTATTTGCAAATAAAAAGATCGTTATAACTGCCTATAATTTTTTAAATATAAGAAAATCTGTATTTTTTCCTCTACGATCTAAATTTTGGATATATTTTAAGAGCAATTATGTAGAGGTATTTATTTATGTTTAAGCTAAGCAATTGTTTTATTCAAAAATTAATATATTGAGTTTAAAAGTGCCTTCGAAAAATATAAAAGAAAAATGATATGATTCATTAGATTTAGTTAGTTTTAAAAATTTGAGTAAGAATCTATCAATATTGTTTTCGTTGTCAAAACATTTACTTAACACACTGTGAGGCATACGTGTTTTTTTGGAGAGACTGTTACTCATTAGCAAAATGCGTTGCGACTCCAAGTGTACATTCTACACTCAATCTACACTCATTCTACAATTCTACAAGATGACGCCATTTTTGTATCTGACGAATCTTTGGAGCTATAGTAAATTTACATACGCAACGTTCCAATGACGACAACTCCAATGAACCATGAACCCCTCCCACATTTATTAACTGCAAAGTTATTTTAAGTTTAGAAGGCCCTCTCAAAGCTCTATAGAGTCTACAAGTTCTCCGAAACATTATTATTTCGTTTCTCTCATAACAATATTTAAATACTCTTGCAAAGGGTGTTTTACTTTTGTTCACAAATACGTAACGCCCATGAAATCAATGAAGGATCCTCAACCGAAGTTCTATTTTATATAGCTGTCATAGGAACGATCAGTAGATAATTAACCCTTAGTATAAACTCACAGATTGTGCATTTGATACTACTTTATAGAGCTCATATTAGATCTTTGATCAGAACGCAACGCTGTAATTATAATCTTTATTTTTGCTTGCAGTGTATCTTGTATCTTGTATCTGTAGCTTTGACTGTAGCTGTATCTTTGTAGTTTCTATTCTATGTACAAACGCTCACATTTTGGCATTTAATAAGAAGTTGGCCTTGAAGCGACGAGTTGTGTGTGTGTGTGTGTGTTTGGTTTCATCTGGCAGAGTTTGTTGCTTGACTGGGGAATCATATACCTTATACTCGTATATAGTTAAGTAAAATAAACATAACGTCTAGACTATGATAAATGGGATTAAATGTAGCCTGTGGAACTGTAGATTTCAAACAACCAGTTTTACTTAAATAACGGACTGTCTTTTGTGTTTTGAAATACAAATTATGAATGTAGATTCCATTCAAGTGAATAATCGTTTAATTAATTGATTAAATACTCAAGTTGTTGCTACTTATCAATTCAATAGCAGTTCGATTAATTGAAACTAAAAGATTTCACTTCTAAGGTTTCCAGATTAGATCTTGAAGAACTGGCAGAAAAGTAATTAAATAGACAAATCCATCTCAACAATAATGTTCTTTTCTTGAGATTGTTCGAATGTATCTTTAAAACAGAAACTGACTGAAATGTATAGCTTTATTTCTGAGTACAGAATACTTTTAGGTTTCTCTTCCATTAGTATCCCCATATTTCAACCAGATCATTGATGCCATGACCACGCTCGGAAGTAAACTCAATGGTAGCACCCTTTGAGCCAGGGCCTCCAGCAACGAGGACAGCAGTAGCTCCATTGCCCTCCTTCTTCTTATCGGTGACCTTAATGGCCGTGATGGTCAAAGCGTTAAGATTGTCCTATAGATGAAATAGGAGATGATAACATTGCTGGATATTGGAAAATAGTTTTACCCACAGATTGCTTGAAAACGTATTTCTTATGCTGGACTAATCCCACAAAGAAGGCCTTTGAGACAGTGTCCTTGGCCAGATGATAGTCATGGGGTCCAATTTCACCCCAGAGGTAATCTTTGCCACCGTAGACCGTGGTCAAGAAGACACCACAGAGTACAAGGCCAAGGAACGTCGCTGAACTAAGAGACTTTCCCATTTTGTCTATGCTACAATCAATCTATGAACAACAAAACTTTTCAGAATTATGGCTCATCACAATTTGCGGTTGGCCTTTTATTGTGAAAAGACGGGCTGATAACTTTTGAGCACTTGAGAAAGCCTCTCAATACCACACGTGTTGTTCCTACTTGTTATTAGACCCTGTACTCCCACTTTACAAATGGTATATTAAGTTTTTCAACAACATTTTAAGCGCTACAGTCACCAAACTTCGTATGTAGACTACTCTATATCCTAAGCAGATAAATTTAGTTGCAGTATTAGTTTTAGAAGAAGCAGAGAAGAGAGGGTTTGTTTGTATATGTATGTGTTTTTTTTAGGGAATAAGTACAGGGTCTCTCACAGTCGGTCTCTCTCGACTAAATTCTTCTCCGCTAGTTTATTTTATCAGCACCTTTCCTTACACTCTTATTAATTATTTGAGCCAAGTATCGTACAAACATGTTGCGCAATACAATTAAATGTTATCTATATCGTAATATCTGCTTAAATTCCATAAAGCTTCAATAAACATTCCTAGTTGATATTTTTTTTTGCTATAAATACTCGACTTGCAATGGTTGTAAACCTTAATTGAGCAGAGGGAAGGAAACTCCGAACAATACAAGAATTATTATCTCAAAGTTTCTATATTAAGCTATCAAATAGATTGCAATTCTCTTTAGCTAAAATTAAGTGTGGAATCATAAGAACAACTTGGCAATAAAGCATACTTCTGCAAAGTTAACTGATGGATAGAGAAATTTCAGATTAAAGATGGATTTGAGAAAGCAAACAACCTTAAACTGGATAAACATACTGTACTAAGTAGATCATCATTAAGTTCAAAATACTATAGTTTAGAAGTTGACATTTTAATATCTGGTTCTTATATCTTGACATATTTCAAGTTCCAAGAAACTGTCACTGATTTACAATCGTCGGGTCCATTAAAATAATTAAATTGGTAAAAGAAAAGTTTCCATTTCGGATAATTTTCAGTTGTCCTTGTTATGAAGAAAGTTAAAGTAGTTATCGGTTGGTTTCAAGCTTTAAATGGAACAACAAAGTATTACCAAAATACGCAAACTGGACTTCTTCAGAGATCTCGATATCTGCAGGCATATAGTGTATTTCATAACCTGTTGGCATTATGTTGTCTGCCTTTGTTGTTCCTGGATATAATGTCGGATGAGCCACAAATGATTACTCGAGTGTCTTCAAATTGGGTTAATTTCGGCGCCTTGTTATATGTTATCCTGCATTCGATGATTGTACTCTCGGCAATCTATTGTGTTCAGGTCCTTCAACCTATTCAGCGGTTCATCCTTAAACTACAGAGATTAGATCAGTCAGGACTGTCATCAACTGATCAAAGACATCTTTATCCTCAGCTGTATATCAAATTATTCCTTACTTGTAATCATTTTGTGCTTCAAACCTATTGTGTTTTTTGGCGTTGGCGAAAAACAATTTCGATCCAATCTCTTTGCATATTATGTAGTTTCTGGACACATCTTTTAGTCTCTGCCATGGCCTTGTTGATATCTGAAATTCTTTGGAAGATCTGTTACTGTGGTATGGAAATACAGTCCCAACTTGGTCAGATCCTCTCTAAAAGAGCCCAGCTCCAAGAACTTGTACAGCTTTTTAAAAAACTACAGTCTCTGATAGATGTGTGTACCGAATTTTGTCAAACTTTCCGACATTTCATGCTCTGGAATTCAATACAAATTCTTTGCATTGGCATCATAAGTGGATATTTTATTATTCGTGTACAAGTAGGTGATCAAAATACGATCCCAATAAAAGGAAATCTACTTTTTATTATCCATGCATATGCCATATATTCATTCGGAGAGTTTTACGTTCTCAATCATTTCGGCAGAGATGTTTCTCTTCTTATTCCGAATACTATCGCAGTCTTGAGTCAGTCGAAGCCTCAAGATCATCTCGTGGAACGTGCTGTAAGCAAGAATATGGTAGTTTGTCTTTGGTTTCTATCTTTTTTTTTACAATTATAGATCTCTTGGATGACACTACAACTGAGTTTCCAGAGCACAGACATTCATATATTTGGAGTGGTTACTCTGAATCAAAGTCTATCATTCATTGTTATGACGCAAATCATCCTCAACACTCTATATATGATCCAAAGCGATTATTACTTCTTCGTGTGAATAAATAAATAAATAAAACTGATAATCTGTAGATGATTTTATATTTGATTGGAAAAAGGTTCTTTAGAGACTGTCACTCACTTTTACACCTATCGACAAGTTTGTATCTCTTTAAACTGTAAAAGAAGTGTGACAGTTCTTAAACATTTTCCGCAAGTCCATTAAACTAATTGAATTGGTAAGAACAACAATTTGCAATTAAGAACGTCTTCAGTTGTCAGTTGTTGTTATGAAGAAGGTCATAGTATTTATCGCTTGGTTTCAAGCTCTAAATGGGATAGTTAAGTATTATCCCAATTGGCAAACTGGACGTCTTCAAAGATCCCGGTGTCTGCAGACTTTTAGCATACTGCATAGTCTGGTGATGATATGTGGACTACCTTTGTTGTTCATCGATACCCTCTCGGATACTCCAGTAATTGTAAATCGGATGACTTCAAATTGGCTTTATTACGGCGCCTTTTTATATGTAATTATTCATACATTAGTTGTACTCTCTACAATCTATTGTGTCCATTTCCTGCAACATCCCATTCAGCAGATGATTGTCAAACTACAGAGTATGGATCACTTTGAACTGCCAACAGCTGATCAAAGATATATGTATTCCCTGCTATATAGAAAAGTATTTCTCGTCTGTAGTCAAATTGCCATACTGTTTGGATTAAATTCCTTGCGATGTCAAAACACGATTCCATTCCAATTACTCTACATACTTTATAAAGCATGGAGTGATATTCTGTGCTCCGCAATATCTTTACAAATCTATGAAATTCTCTGGAAAATCTGTTATTGCGGTTTCGGAATTCAGTTTCAACTTCGACAACTCCTGGCTAGACCAGCCCAGCTCCAGGAACTTTTGCAGCTATTCAAAAAACAACAGACTCTGATCGATGTGCGTAACGAATTCTGTGGAACTTTTCAATATCTAATGTTCTTGTATCCTATTCGAATTCTTTGCACCGGAGTTTTAAGTGTATATGTCCTGATTAGGATACATGTCGGAGATCCAAAAGCATTATTTGTTTCCTTCATTATTTTGGCTTTTGTTATTTATTCATTGGCTGAGTTCCATATTCTTAACAACTTGGCCAAAGTTGCTGCTGATACCATTCCGGATATTATCGCAGTCTTAAGGGAATCACATCCTCAACATCATCAGGTGGAACGTGCTGTAAGCTCGTAATCTTAATCCTCTCTAATTCATCTTTAGTTTCTATTCATTCATCCATTACAGATCTCTTGGATGACCCTACAGCTCAGTTGCCAAAGCACAGAGATTCATATATTTGGAATGGTCACTCTCAATCAACGTTTATCCTTCTTTCTAATGACGGAGATCATCCTCAACACACTATATATGATCCAAAGCGATTATTACTTTTTCATGTGAACTTGTAGAGCTAAACTTGAGAATAAAAAGTATTTTTTATATACTCTCTTTCGTCTCATATTATATTTGGGAGACTGTTGAAATTAAGAATGGATTTTATCACATAGTAAATTTAGGATCGATTTTTATCATCAACTGATCTAAAAGTTCTGCAAGTCGGAAGGACTTTGAAGATGTCATGTTTCGAGTCAACTTGGAGAGTATCTCAAAACCAACTTGTTTCGCTATAATGGCTAAGATAGTTGGACTTTCGGGCTACGTGACAATGGCAACAAGTCAAAACAGAACAATTGCGGGGTTAGATTGAAGATTTTACACAAATTAAAATGCTTCTATTGTGGGACACGCGAATATATAAGTATAAAGTTTGAGTATTTTACGCGAGTGTTGCGCCAGTTTTGAAGCCATTTGTCCAATTGCCAAGCGACATGCGAGTGCCACAAACTGCAGATTTATGGCGCCACAAAGGCAACAATAACAATAACAACAATAACATTAGCAACAACAACTACAACAACTATAACAACTGGAAACCCAATTCCTTTTGGCGAGAGTGAAATGTCTGAGAACTAACTACATAAAGATGTGGCGTGACTTGTCCTCGCCTGCTTTGCGTGTTTTCCACAATATTACATACATACAGTTAGTCAAGTAATTGTTTTGACAAAGAATAAGATTACATATTGCAAAAAAAAAAAGATTACTTGTTTATTTTTTGCATACACAAATAAACAAATGTTTCAAATTCCCTACGTATTTTTGAGGGGAAATATTTAGTTTTGGGACAAAAATACTTATTAACTTTAAATTTGTATAAATAGAGAGAACGCTTAATTTTTAGGTATTGTAATAATTCAAAGAGTTGTCTGTTGATTAAAGTTCTTGGCATATGAAATAATAATGGTCACACTCTATCTAAACAGTTACTTGACCGACTGTAAATAACTATGTATGTATTTATATTTTCAGAAAATGTCACCGAATTCTAGGACTGTCCCCATCAATGTAAGGCTTTATTACTGTTAGTGGGCGGGGCTTGAGATAGATAGATCTAGGCTACATAGAAGCTCGCTAATTGCTATTAATCAGTTGGGAGCTGACGTCAGTTGACAGCCTCAGTCAATCAGCAATTATGTCGTGCACTATTGACCGCTAACAACAACAATAACAACAACAACAGGAATAACAACAATAACAGATAGTTTTATTAGTCGGTTTAGGCTTGCTTCGATTTCTATGAAGATCTTGGTAGAGCTGGTTAAGCTCAAACCCCAACCATATGCCAGCTGCTCACAAGACAGCGGCTTTAATTATTGAATACTTTGACATAGAAGTAAAGATGATCGACTGCAGGATTCCCAGTATCTTAAGAAATTGAGAATATTAAACAAATAATACAAATTTGCTTATAAAAAATGGGAACACAACTGCAACAACAATTTAAAATAATATTTTCAATTAAATTCAGTTAAATTTTGACAAAGTTATCGCAGTTTAAAGTTAGCAAAATAAAGAGGTGCATGTAGATAAACTACACTTGCAGCTACCAATAATTACAGGGTATAGCTTGAAATAATACTGACTCTCAATGCTACTCGTATATGCAGTCATTTGAAAAGCGATTCAACAAAATTTAAAACAATTTAACTTATGTCACGTCACGTAAGTTTATATGAGTCGACAAGAGGGGTTGAGTAGGGGAGAGGGGAGAAGAGAAGTGGCTGGTGGGGGAGGACAAGAGAGGAAAAACGGGGGGAAGAACAAAGTGCCGCAGTGCACAAATTGTATTGTGTCATGCTTGATCTATGTACAACTACAATTTATACAACAATGTATCTATACAAGTTTGAATGTATCTGAATCTTTCTTTGAATGTATAGTTGTGTATCTGTGTGTGTATGTGTCTTGCCTCCGTGCTGTTCGCTATTTATTTATGCACATTTTTGTTTAGCTCAATAGTTTTAATTATAATTAACGCCACATTGCAAATTAAAATTGTGAGTCGAGTTCGACTTTTCCAGCGTTGCAATTAAATTTGAGCTTAAATTGGAACTGACACAGCTTCAACCAAGGACGTTAAACACAAATGTGCAATATACATATGTATAAATAGTATATCAAATTTGATTACTACTATTAATGTTAATAAAACAGAGTATCTACATATATGACAATAGATTATGGGGAATGGTAAAAAAAACGAAGGTATCTAGTTAAATTATTTATGGGAATTTGCTTAACAAATAGTTTGCACATATCTAAAAAAATAGTAAATTACTATTAACTAATATTTGAACTATTAATATGATATTGCTTGCAGGGAATACCATTAATATTTTTACACCTAACATTTATGGATGTAGTTAAGTAAGTGAATGCCTGAAACTATCCTTAGAAATGGAATTTTGATAAATTAATTGTTAAAATTTGTATATTCACTAAAATTATATAAAACTACTAGTAGACCCAGCGAACTTCATCTCGCTCCAATTGATGCCTTCAGACTGTTGTCGTTAACAACACTGTATACTTTAACAGTACTGTACACGTTAACAGTGAGTCTATCTGTTAAGGCGCTAAAGACTACTCTGGAAAGTTTTCTTAAAGTGTTCTTTTCTATAAAAGTTGATCCAAATTGGCCCAGAGAATTGTTCTCAATTGATTACCTATACATTAATTTGACTCCATTTTTATCTTTATATAGATAGATGACATATTCAAATACGTATTGCTTGCAGGTAATACATATGCTTAATACATTTTTTTTAGTTTTATTTATGCTAGTTGTTGTTGTGGTTGCTGTCACTTATCATAATGGACATTAACATGAGGCCTGTCAGCTTAAGTGTGAAGCAACATGTGTAGCAGCGACAAAAGTGGGACATGCTAAAAACTAAAGCTCTGCCGATAAAGATAGATAGATGTTGGGAAGAACAAAGAGATAAAGAGAGTGATAGGGTGAGAAATAAGGGGCATCCCATGCTGATTTGTGTGCCTGTGATTTATGATTTAAGCCAAGTTAAAATCTCCCCCAAAAATACTCGAATAACGTGCAGAAATAACAAAGGCGTTAGACTAACAGAGTGAGTTTAAATAATTGATCAAGTATTGCAATTGATGGGATGGAAGAGAAGGAAATAGGGAGGCAGGAGACGGAGGCATCAATGCCTCTCTTGCCTGCAATGGGAGCCAACGAAGCGTGTGAAATCCCATTTGGCTGATGACCAACTGAGCACAGTGGGAAAAACAGCCTATCTAGCTTATTTACGTATATTTAAATGTACTAATCTCGAGTTATGTTATGTTCTTTGTAATCTAAATTAGAATAATGGTTGTTACTTTTAAAGATATTTATTTGTACAAGCCATGTTAATTATCTTTTCCACTGTGCAGCATCGAGAGTCGCGACAAGAGGAAAATCAACCTGTTTCCCAGTCCAAATCGTGACTCAACCTCAACTGGTGCAGCATCGGAAAACTCTTTTTCCCTCCCCAACCCCCGCACCCCCTCTCAGAATGTCTCTCACTGCCACAGGGGCCTCGTCAATGTAGGGCACAAGTACGAGCATATTTTACGAATGTCTCTGCGAAAAAAAAGAATAAAAAACTGGTTTATTTTCTGGTTGTTGCCGACTGAGTTTTCCTCATGACACCATGGCCTGATTTCCGATTTTTCCGCGACTCGTTTACTGGCAAAAAACCAACAAAAAAAAATATAGCGCAAGCTAACTTTGGCGCGCCAAAGTTTGGATACCCTTGCAGTGCCCTGTGTAAGCCGACAGATTTTTTCAAAATTTGTTAAATGTTGATTTTTAACCGATCGTTCCTATGGCAGCTATATGATATAGTTATCCGATTTCCACCAAATTTGGTCAGCCTGTTTAAAACTTATTCAAACACACAATGTGTATATTTGGTTGAGATATCTTGAGAAACAAAAAAGTTTTTCATACTAAATGTTGTTTTCGAACCGATCGTTCCTATGGCAGCTATATGATATAGTAGTCCGATTTACACCAAATTTGGTCGGCCTATTTAAAACTTAATCAAAAAACACACAATTTGTATATTTGGTTGAGATATCTTGAGAAACAAAAAAGTTTTTCATACTAAATGTTTATTTCCAACCGATCGTTCCTATGGCAGCTATATGATATAGTTATCCGATCCGGCCGGTTTCGACATATGTACTGCGTGCAGCAAAAAGACGGACCTGTACCAAGTTTCATCAAGATAGCTTCAAAACTGAGAGACTAGTTTGCATAGAAACAGACAGACAGACGGACAGACGGACAGACGGTCAGACGGACAGACGGACAGACAGACGGACATGGCTATATCGACTCAGCTCGTCGCCCTGATCAAGAATATATATACTTTATGGGGTCTGTGAGGCTTCCTTCAATGCGTTACACATTTCGTGACAAAAATATAATACCCTCTGCAAGGGTATAAAAACAGGGGCACACCTTTTCCACTTGCCACTTGCTGTTGCAGGATCATCATCAGAAGCAACAGCAGAGGAGGCAACATTACACAACGAATATATTTCCAGGGAATGTTTCCAGTTGAATGTTGGCAGGGGTGGATTGTGGATTTTGGAATGTGGTGTGGGTGGTGGGGACCTTAAACAGGGTGTGGCGCTCCCCAAAGCTCCTCCATGTGAAAGCATTCGAAAATATTTGGGGTTTTTTGGGTGGATTTTTGGGGGGTTTTTGGGTGAATTTTTGGTTGGTTTTCTCGGTGGTTGCGTGCGCGTGAGTAAGTTGCGTTTGTTTGTTTGTTGTCATAAAAGTCAAACTGGGTGGTTGGCTCATTGGATGGTTGGGTGGTTTTCAGTGGGTTGAATGTTTGGCCCTAAGGGTAGGTTCTGCTTTCTGCTGCTCCCACTTTTATACATATATTTCCCTGCGATGATATCAGCCAAGAGGAGTCGCTGTGGCTGACGATGAGTTTCATGTGCCATGGTTGAATATGCATGCATATTGGCCATAAAGGATGCCAAGTTAGCACCACTCAGTGTGTAATGCGTGGTGCTAAATCGATGGCCAGCATTGTATTGTCACAGCTGGCTGCCAAATAATGAAATTTCTTTTTCAAAATCAATATGTGCTCACATTTGATTGCGTATACGCCATGTATGGTGCACAGTGTGAAGCTGTGAACTTGCAAACTTAATTAAAAGTGATTAAATGACAGCATATGCTGCACATAGACTTATGACAGTCACTGTCCAGCTGCTTTAGCACTTCAACTCTTAATATAACTAAAGTATTTTTAAAGATATATCCCTTAACCTCTAGAAAGTCAGTTATTTTAAATGTTTCCAGCAATAAGTATTATAAATTTTAATATACGATGATGATAAAATACTTTCTGTTCTTTTTTATTGTTTGTTGAACTCAAAAGTGACTAATTGAATAATTTAGCTGAAGGATTGTGTTGTTGTGTTTAAGTTTGTTTGCGAACTGTATGCATAAAATGGGAATTGGCAAATGGCAAATGGATATGAAGACATCTACATACTCGTACAAGGAAAGTGGCAAATTTATGTATGCAATCACAACTCTCTGCTCAAAAGGGGCAATAAAACATAGTGACCTATATAAATCGGGGCATTATTGGATAGCTCGCGTTGCAGATCCATTTAAAATTCTAATTGGCTGACAACAATTGGAGGCAACACTCAAAGAGATGCTTCACATTTTATTTCGATTATATATACATAAATTTGTATAGTATACAGATATGTGTACTCAGATCTGTGAGTTCAAGAAACTGTAAACTTATGCCATCACATAAGATTGTGGGAAAACAATCATATTGAATGTGAAAGGAAGTCAAATTGAAATGTTTGAAATTAGAATTATATATCTATTGATAACCAACACCTTCCGGTCCGATTGAAATCGGTTTAAATGGTATCTTCAAGTCCAGATACAAGCTAAATTTGGAAATAACCTTTGGGGTCAATTCACTTACAATTAAACAAAGGGTGTTCAATCCTTTTGAGCGGTAATTAAGACATTTGATATACCAAACATGGTATCAACACGAGCCCAATTAGTTAACCAGGTAACCATGTTATTAACCAAAATTGACTCTAATGTAATTATAATTGCTTTTAATTCAATTATAATTAAAAAGTGTTTAATTGGTTGCTTTGCGAGTATAAATACTCCAGTTGAAATCCTTTAAAATTAGTTGGTCAAAATGTATCCACGCTTTCTGAGCAGCAACTTTCCACTGAACAAGGATCTCTTTTTCTCCACCAGATACTCCTTCAGTCTCTTGGGACTGCGATTCGAGAAGAAGCCAACTATTTGGTCCACAGCCTGGTTGATCTTCAACTTTGTGAATCTGGCACATTGCTGTCAGGCAGAGTTTAGTTTTGGATGGTATTATATTACGAGAAGCCCTGTGGATGCCATGGATGCATTCTGTCCACTGGCCTGTAGTCTGACAACGCTCTACAAGATGGCCTGCATGTGGAGAAGTCGCTCTGAGGTTCAAGAGTTGATATAAATATTTAAATAGGACTTCAACATAGTATATAGTATATATTTATCAATATTTCTTAAACAACTCTACTTTAAGGTGGCGCTGCTCATGGGTCGCATTCGTCAGCTCACGGAGCAGGAAGGTGGAGAGCTAAGGGATAAGTTAAAGCGGAAATACTACAGAATGGCCACATTGCTGAGCATGTTAATGTTTACTTTGGGTACCGTTAACACGGCTGCATTTGTCCTGCGTTCCCTCTGGGAAATGTGGACGTTACGCCACGAACCCTTCAAGTACGACATGCCCTTCCGAATGCAGTAGGTTCACCACATGAATTCACCACTACTTTCTGTATAATCTTCTCCCCCAATTCTCGATAGTTTTCCTGCTGTGGCTCATCGAATGCCCCTGTATCCCCTCGCCTACCTCTACTCCACTTGGAGCGGCCAAGTCACAGTTTATGCCTTTGTTGCCACAGATGGTTTCTTTTTCAGTTTCACACTTTACGTCACCTTCCTGCTCAAGGCCATCCAAATGGACATAGAACGTGTGCTCAAATCCGTGCAGGGTATGTCTTTATCGTTGTATAACTAATTTATCGATAAACAATTCATCTACAGATCCAAGTCAACAAGATTCCGAAAAGTGCTGTCGCCAGTTGCACGATATTATCGATCGTCATAACGATATCGTTGGCATTGTTAAGCGCTTCTCTACGATTATGGCCGCGCCTACTTTTGTCCACTTTCTATCGGCCAGCCTGGTGATAGCTACCAGTGTTATCGATATACTTCTGGTGAGCATGATTAACATTTAAAGCCAGTTAGGCAAATGAGTTATTGAAGCACAAAAGATAGTAATCGTATATATATGTATATGCAAGAGTTTAACTATAAAATGATCGATATTTATCGATAATCTCCTGTTTACTTTTCAACCAACAAATTTTAAGTAGTCTCAATAATAACAATATCGATTATCGATTGAAATTTCCCAAATTAATAATAGAAAGTAAGACATTGACATATTTATCAAAATACGTGCAGTTTCAAAGCACTTTAACTGTATAATTTGATAGGCACATCACTTAAATTAGCTTCTATCTGAAGTCTACACTTATGAGTATATGATCTAAAGTTCTGATAACTATTGAGTGCCTTTCTCCTTATCGCTCTCTCTGTGTGATTATGCGAGTTTCTTAGTATTCCGGCTATAATATCATACGCTACGTGGTCTATGCCGGTACTGTGATTTCTTGCATCTTTCTCTATTGTTACGGAGGCACCGAAATGTCCATGGCGGTAAGTTGAGCTTAAAGAGGGCAGTCCTCATTTATAATGAGATTTCATTGGCCTTATATAATTTCCTTATAGAGCTTGGAGTTGGGTGAATCGGCGTACAATAGCTTCTGGTATCAATGGGATCGTAAGGTGCGACAACGTGTCTATCTCTTTATAATGCGAGCCCAGCGACCCATCATGGTGGAAGTGCCCTTCTTTCCCCCCTCGTTGCCACTTTTCACAGCGGTGCGTAGCCATAAGTTTGACAACAGTTCATTTCTTTCATGCTTTATCCTATCCCTTTATCCCTTTAGGTCATCAAGTTTACGGGCTCCATTGTGGCGCTGGCTAAAACCATACTTTAGTTTATCATTCACACAAAAACGGAGGAAAGTTTTATGCGAACTAAAAAAAAACTAAAATAGCTGGCGCCAAGATACGAATACTTTTTAAAGTGTCTGTCACTTTGCACTTTTCCTAAAAGTATGCAGCACTTTTTATGCACACGACAGACGATTATCAACATTAAGGGAAGTATGGAAATTTTCCACTTTTCTACTGCCATAAATAACTGAAATAACGTAAATATTTTGTTGAATTTGTGTGGAGATATTTCAACAATTTGTTGACACAATTCAATGTGGATTTTCTTGGTAGACCGTGTAGTTCAAAAATAGAAAGGGTCTATTCAATTTGTGAACAGGGAAATGTGAACAAACTATATAGAGCAGAGAAACAAATAAACCGAATAAAAAGAGCTAGAACCTTGAGTTTAGCACATTTGTTATATACAATCAAGATCAGTCCTGAAAATTTAATTTGAATCGGATAATAAACTGGCAATTACAGGATTTCTGACAGTCTGGCTCGCTCCAATTTATTTTTCCCTACTAACCAGAATTTTCAAAAGTTAAACAGTTTTATCCCAAGGTAATTTGAATTTTGCAGAGTTCATGGAAGATATTTCAGCATATTTGGCTTAACTCATTTCAATTTACAACCACATGAAACTGGCAACTGGCATTGACGTCAAAATGGCTCAGTAACGAGGACAATAGCAGCAACAACACAAAGGACTGTTTGGTCCTGCCTGATTAAAAGTGCCTGCAGTCTGATGACATAAGAAAATGCCAGCCAGCTTTTCAGTTTTCAGTTTACAGTTTGCCGGACACTGGGTCGTATACGTAACAAGCTCAAAATTGGATGTGGCTACTTCATTGTTTTTGTTTTTGTTGATGTTGTTGTTGTTATTTGTTCTTGTTGCTATTTGCATGTTGCAATAAGATGCCTCAGTTTGTTGCTTACATCAAAATTAAGCCCCTTGTCCGCAATTCGGACACGTGAATTCATCTATCGACGTGCTTAACAGTTAATACCTCAATTTGTTGGCCATAAATCCATTTGTCGATTTGATTTTGGCATGTTGATTACCAGGAATTGCTGATTAGATTTTTCATGCTCTCATCGATTTGATTAGCTGTCCACAATGAAGAACGTATAATTGGTCAACACACACATTTTAGTGCACTTTCGAAGGCTGATCTCGCCACAAGTCTGAAGACTCTAAATCGGAATCGGAATGGGAATCAGTTCAAGTCTACGGCTGCTTGCCACCTTTCTACTCATCGTTTTGGTCAGCGCACAGAGAGGTGGGTAGAAGAGGACTATTAGGGGGATACCAATTTCCATCAGATAGTTTAAAAGTTGGTCAAATGTGGAACTTTTGAACTGAGACAGGAGGAAGTGCGGAAAAAAGGTCTAGGAAATCATCAAGACTTTTAAAAACTATCATTATTTTAAACAAAATTTTAAAAATCAAAAGAAAACAATGTCCTTGACGCTCTTATTTTTCTCGCAAAAAATCAGTCAATCATTTCTTGAAGTAAAGATTAGTTATACACACTTTTTTCTGACGTATTTTCCACTTGTAAGTGGAATTTTTCTAAGTGCTCTTCAACTAAGTGCAAACTATTACGCTGATTATGATAATAATCAGTCAACCATTCAGCTATCTTATTTTAAGCGTGTCATTTATTATTTTTATAAATATAAGAAGAAAACATTGGTACAACAGTTTAAGCCTCAGATTCTTTACTTCCAGCATTAGAAGAGCTTCGTATTTTCCTCCCAGAAAGGTTAAAGTGCTATATGTGGAAAAGATCTTTGAAAATAAAACTGATTAGGTAAAAAACAAATAGTATTTTCCAGGACTTTTGTTATTATTAATATAAAATAAATGGAAGTCAAAATGTTGCCTGGTTATTCCAAAGATTTCCAATAGCTTAGGCTGTTTTCGCGTGGCTTGTTTATTAATACCAGATGAGAGCTTATCTTGGCCATAAAATAGAACCGATGAGCTGATATGGCGATACGCACATGACCATTGACGACTAGTACAAATTGAATTGTATAAATTGAATTTACACCCTTTAGCTGTCCAGTAAATTATCGTGATAATCTTGATAAACCCTTATTGCAGACCATCAGCATGCACGCTCTATTCGAACCTCGACTAGCTTAAAGAACGAGGCGGAGGCGGAGAGTTCTTATTGGAGGGAGAATGCACAGAAGATACTCGCAACGAAGCTGGAACAATTGCAGGTACGAATGGGTATCGGTTAAACCTTCCCATACACTATCAATTTTCAAACTTGTATCCCAAACTTGTATCCCTAAACCTTGTATCAATACCATATCGCTCCCTAATTACAGGCGGCTCATACAAAGAAAGCCAGGAATGTGATTATGTTCTTGGGAGATGGCATGTCCATTCACACAGTGACGGCGACACGGGATTTTCTCGGCGACAGTTCGGAGAAAGTGTACTTTGAGCAGTTTCCCTTTACGGGCATGTCCAAGACGTACTGCGTGAATCGCCAGGTGGCAGACTCGGCGTGCACGGCCACAGCGTATTTGGGTGGAGTTAAGGGCAACTATGGAACTATCGGGGTGAATGCAAATGTGCCACGTTATGATTGCAAAGCTGCATCTAAAGAAGAGGATCAGGTGAAGAGCATTGCTCAATGGGCACAGGCAGCAGGCAAGGATGCAGGACTTGTGACAAGTGCTCGTGTCACACACGCTTCTCCTGCCGGAGTTTATGCCCACATTGCGGATCGTAATTGGGAGAATGACATGGAGGTCGCTCAAGGAAACTGTAATCCCGAGGAGACCATTGACATTGCCCGTCAGCTGGTGGAGTGGACAGTGGGCAAGAACCTTAAAGTCATTCTGGGAGGTGGAAGGCAGAACTTCATCAATTCGACAGTTCGGGATGAAACTGGATATCCTGGCTATCGTCAAGATGGACGTAATTTAATTGACGATTGGTTAAAAGACAAGAAGGCCAGAAATTCATCTGCCAGCTACGTTTGGAGTCGCAAGGGTCTCACCCAAGTCGATTTGGAGAACACGGACTTCTTGCTCGGCTTGTTTGCCAATGGACATCTACCCTACGATGGCGACCGTGCTCGCAGTCCCGCCAACAGCCACTTGGCGGATCCCTCCCTCACCGAACTAACCGAAGCAGCTATCCGTGTGCTCCGCAAGAATATGGATGGTTACTTCTTGTTTGTGGAAGGCGCACGCATTGATATGGCCCATCATTCAAACTATGCACGTCGTTCTCTTGAGGACACCGCCGAATTTGCCAGGGCAGTTCAAAAAGCACGCGAAATGACCTCCGAAGAGGATACTCTTATTGTGGTCACATCGGATCATTCGCATGTCTTCAGCATCAACGGCTATCCGGTAAGTTATAGCCACATATCTATTACCTCAGAAAAGGAAATCCCCATCAACCATAATTTCTTTGTAGGATCGCAATCTGGATATTACAGGACTGTCAGATTCGCTAGGCGATGACGATAAACCATTTAACATACTCTCCTATGCTAATGGACCTGGTTACTATGGAACCTTCACCAAGTCGGAGGGTCGCAAGGTCATCACAGAGAAGGACACACAGCATCCACTCTATGTGCATCCAGCGATGGTGCCACTCGATGCCGAAACTCATGGAGGTGACGATGTTGCTGTGTTTGCGTCGGGACCCTTTGCCCAACACTTCAGTGGCAACTACGAGCAGACCAATATTCCCGCTATGATGGCCAGGGCTGCCGGCATTGGACCCTATGCAAATGCGTAGTCTCTTCCAAGGCTGAGAATTCTATTTTTGTTTGTCAAGCGAAATGCAATTAAAATGCAAAATACAGCAAAATGCGCTTATACAAGTATGTTACGAATTCTTGTTTTTGTTTTTAGCCACTTTTGGTGGCAATGGCAATCAAATTGCTTTTAATTGAATGCCAATTTGGCAACGACAGAAGCGCAATTTCCTGCCAATTCCCTTATAACAGCTGCACCTCAATGGCAATTCACAAATTCGTAATCTGTTTAAAACTCACAACTCGAATTCAATTAAAAATCAACAAGCAACTGCAGTTCTCGACCTAAATCAATCAGTTGGTCAATGCAAGTGATTGATAAATTGAAAGAATGAAAGGAGAGTGTAAAAGAAAACAGTCACAAAATAACAAATAAAAACATCAAGTACCAAGAATTTTATCCGACATAACAGTTAATATATTCTTATTATATTGCCTAAAGGCAAATCCGTTATAAGTAAAATATTTTCAATGTCTCTTTTCTGCGCTGAAAAACCGTTACACAAAAGCAAAAGTGAAGCGCAGCTCAAGCAAAAGCAACAAGAGCGAAAGGGATAGAGAGACTAACTGCAGTACACAGCTACATACAAATGTACATTTGCTGGTATGTGTGTGTGCTCTAGTTACGTTTGTAGCCGCTAGCTGCCGCTCTCACAATGCGATTGCATTTAATTCCAAATTGGATTGACAGCGTCAGCTTCTTGTCTATAGTTATGAAAGGTGGGGGGGGGGGGGCAACAACAATTTGATCACTGGGCCAAAGCCTCGGCAAGTTGGCAACCTGGCAACAACAGCGTATGTGCTTCCTCTTGTAATTGCGAAAATCTGTCGACCGCACAGGTGTGCGAGAACTGCAGGTTGCGGGTTGCCGCAAGCTATGCCTGTTATTCCAATTAGAATTAACTTCTGCTGGTCTGACCAACATATAGTTTTGGCCATTGTTAACAGCGTAGTGGGTGCCATTAAGTCACGGATGACAACGCACAAATATGTTTCACAATTTAATTAACAGATTAAACTTGACAACTCACCCGCTTGTAATTTCATTTCATTTTGTAGCAAAATAGCTTTGCACACACACTGCACTTACACACACATACTTGTATACACATAAAAAAACAGAAACAAAAAAAAGAAACACTTTTTGTCGCGTTTAACATTTATTTTTACGTTTTATAAAATTGGCAAGGATAATAAGCGCGTTTTATATTCCCGTGTTGGTAAACACTGAAGAGCTGTCGTCTATCGATGACTTTGAATGATCGATCTTGGCAGCGTACTTTTAAGCACTAGACAACTGCTGACTATCGATAACTTTAAAAATAAAGCATCAACGTCTAAAATGAAATTGAAAGCGAATCGTAATGTTTGATTTTTATGATAAGGCAATGTGACAATTAATTTGTTGACATTGTTATCAGTTAATTTATATAAAAAGAAGCGCAGCAATTAACTTAATTAAAATGTGGCAAATGATGGATTAGTCGAATTGCTTTCTTAGTTTCAATTTTAGCCATGAGTTGGCCTGTACATTGCATTGTAGCCTTTCTGGCCATTAACGGAATGATCTATTATATTCCTCAATCACACACTTATCGCCTCAAGAGATCACGTTATTTGCAGTTTTATGGAATTTGCCATAATTTGTTGGCATTGCTTGGGTTGCCAGTCCTATTACACGATTTATTTGTTAACAATCCTGTGTCGAGATCTCAAGTCCAGTCGAATTTAATCAGGTTGACCAACATGTTCTTTGGGCTCTTCAATGTGTTTCTCATTCTGTCTTGTGTTTACTGCTCTCAGAGACTACAAGCTCCGATCTGTCGCATATTTGAAAAGTTGCAAAGAATCGAAGGAATGAACAGGTAGGTACTTCAAAACAAATAACCATAATAAAATATTTTGTTCTTATATATTAAACTGGAGGCGGCCTGGTGTTCCAGGACTACACAGCTTGATCTACCTTAAACTACTACTCGTCCTTTGTCACTTGGGACTCCAGCTCGGTTTTTTTGCATACCGAATGTCCAACTTATCCACATATCAATTGTTGGGATCAGTTTGGAAACTTTGCACCGCAAATATGAGCTCCGCAGCATCCTTGATGATATTTTGGTTGCTCTGGATGATTTTCCAATGTAACTTGCGGTTGCAGAAGCGACTGAAACTATTGTTGGCCAGAAGAGCTTTTCCTGAGCAACTGCATCAACTTTATTGTCAACAGCAAGAGTTAATCCAAATTATTTCCGAGTTTTGTCGCATCTTCAGAAACTTCTTACTCTGGTATTTGATGTGCACTGCTTTTACGAGTATTCAAAGTGGATATTATTTGATTCGAATTCAATTTGGACGATCCAATCCCCACCTAAGTCTGGGGACAGCGATCACTATTTTCCTTGTTGCATTTCATTCCTTAGCTGAGTTCTATATTCTCAATTATATATCCGAAGCTGTCGAGAATCTTATCCACAACACCAAGAGTATTTTACGTGGTTCCGAATCCCAATCCCAACCTGTAGACCGTTTGGTAAGTTCAGATGAGAGAAAGAGTAGAGTAATATTAAATGTTTTCACATTATTACAGAAAGATTGGATGATATTACAGTTCTCTTTCCAGAGCACAAAGATTCACATATTCGGCGTAGATACCATTAACCGATCTCTGGTATTCAATGTAATGGCCCAAATTGTGGCTCATACGCTTTATATGATCCAATATGATTACGAATCTGTGATGTAAAGATAAAAAAAAAGTATTTCTGCTGTACCTCTGAGCGGCATTAAAAGGACTTTAAGGATTTTCAATGAGAATAACATACTGTTTATATTAAATTGGTCACAGGTGTATGAAGTACATATGTATATGTGGGTGTGTGCATATGTGTTTCTCCTATTGGAGAGGACACGTTCCGCCATCGCAAATCGGAAGCTTGTAATTTATTTTCGATTCTACGTGTCTTTCGAGCTTTGTGTAATTTCCGTTAGCATTTCAATTTAACTAGATTATATTTTAATTTGTTAGCTGAGCAGTGTACATGGGTCATTTAATTGGGAGAACGAAGTGGACTTGGAATGGGATCCAAAAGTGGACTCTGAATCTAGTTTGGAAGCATAATCACTTGAAGGGGGTGTGCGGGGCAAAAGGGTGCGAACGACAAGAAAGTTGTGCGTTGTGAAAGCCAAGTTAAAACCGAACCCAAACCCAAAACCCACTTGGCCAGTGCAGGCCTAGAAAACTGGGTCAGCAGAGAGTGAGATAGAGTGCATAAAAAAAGAGAGACACAGAAACACACACATTCATACATGCTTACACACACATGATGATAGCAAGCATAAAGAAATAGAAATAGAAAGAAATCCAGTTGTGGTTTTTGTGTGGTTTCTTGTGGGACCGAGTGTCGTGCATGTGTATGTGAGAGTAAGTGTGTGTGTAGCTGTCAACTCTTGCAACGCTGCATAAACATTTGAAAGGCGACAGAAAAAAAAATGTAAAAGCAACAACAATTATGCGCAATGCGCATACACAACAACGCCGAGATGAGAAGCGGAAAAAAAAACGTTGAAAGAAAAAAAGCGGAGCCAACGCGAGCTTAACGTGCGCCACAAAAAGCTCTGCGCTTGAGCTACAGAAACTACAGCTGCGCGGCATATACATACAAATACAGATACATACACATTGAACACGAACACGTGACAGCGAGAGTAATTGTATTGGTTGAAGCTGTCGCTGTCGCTCTGTTGCGTAGCCGTTGCCGCAGTTAAAGCTTTTTAACGAAACATTGCTCTCTCTCTCGCTTGCTCACTCTCTTGGCAACTCTCACAAACGCGCGCGCGCACTTCTAAGCACATTCAAATTGAACGCGCTTTTTGTATCTTTCGTGTACACATTATGTACACGACGTGTATTGTGTGTGCATACACATATATCTATATATATATATATGTAGGGAGCACATGAGACATAGAGAGAGAGAGAGAGAGAGAGCAGCTTTTAAGTGTGCCACATTTTTTTATGTTGTTGCTGCCTGGTTGCCAAGCGCGCGCACACATACATATGTACATACGTATATAAATGATACATACTAGTATTTTTCAGCCTTATGTCAAAATTCATGTGAATTAACAGCCAACGATAGCGATGACTGCAGCATTTCAATTAATGCTGAATTCGTGTCAATGTATTTACAATAGAAACACACATCATATGTATGTACATACGTAGCTATTTATGTTATTTACTGAAAAACTCTTTGGAACTATCCGTTATCCGTTTATCGACATTTCGTTGTTTCTTTTTGTTTACTTAACCTAAATGTGTGCCCCTTTTCCCTTCCTTTCTATAAGCACTTTCCTGGGGGAGGTCTTATGTAAGTCTGGGTGCGGAAATGGGCTACATATGTACAAATACGTATGTATGTAAGTATTTTCTTCTCCTTTGCCCTAATAAATAGAGCTTTTTTTAATGCTCGCACACTGTCCCACACAAGTATGCACCTTCGATCTGTCGTTTTTAAAACTACTTCAGCAAGGAAAAAGTTTCAAACATTCCCTACTGTTGAAAAGTTAAAGTTAGTTTACAGTTAACACTGCTAATAAAAACTATTTGTCCATATTTTGTGCGAAAAATTACTGTGCTACACACAAGTATGCGCCCACTTTAAGTACATATCCCAAAATTGACTATATTGAAAGACGGAATTTTTAAAATTTTGCCATTTATACATATATTTTAATATTATTCCACTTAATGCGTAATGTGACTTATTTAGATTGTAATGGATTATTTTCATATATATATTTGTCTTATATATTTCACTTTGTTTTCATCTACCTTTTTATAATTTTCTTTTGCTGTTTTTACATAAGAATCGGAAATCTTTAGCACTCTATATATAGTATCATCATGGGTTTTTATTAAATGTTGAATACCCTTTCTATAATATTTGTAACTGCAGTTATTGATATCAAATGTTGTTGTTCTTCTTGCGGCTGCATAAATCAATTAGTCTATAAATGAGTTGGTGTGTGTATGTGTGTGTGTCTGTGAAGCATGCCACGCCTTGGGATATTTGCTTCTTGTTCTTCCTCTTCAATATTGTACACATTTCAAATTAAAATACAATTTGCTGACGTCCATAAATACAGTTAATGTAAATGTGAGTGTTGTGTGTGTGTATGTGAGAGTGTAGATTGTGCATGTGTGTGTGTGTGTGTGTGTATAAACTAATGTTGGGCATGTTTGTTGTTGCAATGAGGCGGCTTAGTTGATTGCTAAATAACATTTATTTAAATTTTAAAAATATACTAAACATATTAATTTAAGATTTAAAATAAACTCGTTTCTTCCCAATCAATCAATCCATCAGTATCCTCAATCTCTAGCCGCAACTATCAATCATATAATTGCTTTACAATTACGTATCCTTTTAATATATATATACTTTTTTTATATGCATTTATATATATATCTATACATCTTCAATTCAGATCTGACGCAAATAACAAGTTATGAGTTTCAATGCAATCGTTTTGCTTTCGTATCCGTTTTTGTTTTGAATTTCAATTTTCGTTTGTTAATATAGTAAAAAAATTAAAGTAATTTTATATATATTTTATATCATCATTTATATCTTTAAAGTAAAGTTCGATCATTTCCAGCGTGTTTTGAACAGTTTAAAAATTAATTGCAAATAATTAATTAGAAACATTTTAGCAAATAAGATATACAACTATAAAATTGAACAGCTTTATTTTTGAATTATTGACTTGACATTGGTTTTAAACAATAATTTCTGCTTCGCATTTTATAAATACACATATCTGATGAGAATATTTAAGTATGTTATTTAGTTACATGTGAATACATATACATATACATATCAATATATATATATGTATATATAGCTATACATATATTTTAATTTATATGTGCTTGTTGTTGCTGCTATGTCTTTTCATTTATAATAATGTTGCTGCTGCTGTTATTATTATTATCATCAATCATTATTGTTGCTTCTGTTGTTGTTGTTCTTGTTTTGTTTCGAATAGCAACAACAACTACATATTTACATCATTTTTGTTAGTTTTTTGCATTTTCGAGTACGTTTTACCTTTTTTTTTTTGTTTTTTGTGTGTTTTTTTTTTAATGTATTTATAAGTAGATAGTTTTTCGTGTTTTTTCATTTGATTTACTTTTCCTTTTAAGGTCAGCTTAATTGGTAGCTGATCCCAGGTATAAAACCACAGGTAAATACAGGAATTTCATTTATAATTATAATACAACTCAATTAAAATTTGTTTTAACATTTGCGGGCATTTAAAATGTTTTCATTTTCTCGGTTATAGTATATATATATATATCTCAAAACAATTACTATTAAATACAGTTTGAATTTTTCGTATTTAACAGCTCTTCTTCTTTCTTCTATCTTTCCTTTTTTTTCGGTTATCATATTTGCTTAAAATGATTTTTACTAAAAACTAAACACATCTTGTTAGTATATATATTTATATAGATAATTGATTTTTGCCTTTGCTGCCACTGTTTTTGTTGCTGCTGCTGCTGCTGTTGCTCCAATTACTGTCTATCTTTGAGGGAGCAAATTCTTCAGATCGAAGCATTATCTTCTCAGTTAATATTGACAACTTCCTGATTCTCGCCATCAACGGCCATATTCAGTTGCTGGTTAACATTCGATTTGGCCAGACACGATCTTGCCACGGATTCGAATAGTCTGTAAATAAAAGTATTAAACAATTAAATATATAGGTCTCAATCAATCAACAATTATGGAAATCAATTCTCGCAACTTACAATATTTTTGCATTATTTCGTGTGATATTGGAATTATAGTCAATGTAAATAAAAAGCTTACAAATCAATAATGAATAAAAATTTAATATTGGGTTTTGATACATGCAAAATTAACAGTTTGGATCATTATCATTATCATTATGGTAATCATTAGCATAATGAACACTTGAACTTTTGCTATGCTGCACACTGAATGCCGTTCTAGGACTTATATCGACTAAATATAATTATAGCTGATTATAATCAAACACTCAGCAAAATATCTGAAAACAAAATGAACGAGGAAATCATAATCATCTTCTTGTTCTTTGTTTGTGTTGTGGCATCAGTGTGAGTGCATTGTGTATGTGTGTAGGAGTGCGATACTAGGATACTACAACTTTGGAAGGAAACTAAGACTATAGAAGGATAATAAGACAGTATTTAGAAGGGTACTGCGACTGTAGAAAGATACTAACAATAAGACAGCATTTAGAAGGATATTACAGCTGTAGAAGGATACTACGACTGTAGAAATATAATAAGACAGTATTTAGAAGGATACTCCGACGGTAGAAGGATACTACGAAGGATGTAGACGAACTAAGCCCTTTTAAAGTTTAGGGCTCAGGGATTATAATTTGAAAATATGTATATTTTTAATACAAATAAATAGCTGTTAGGATTTTAGATTTTCAATTTTCAATTTATACAACACATATATTTTTTAAATCTGTTCCAGAATATCACATCGAAAGTTAGTATAACGCAATGTCATTATATTTGCTTATATCCTTTAATCACAATGTTGTTTTTGAAATTTTTATCTGATTAAAGTCGGTTTCAAAAACTTTACTTTAATCTTTTCTTTTTAATCGTTAGGTTACTCTAGAATTCAACATATAGTAGTTTGGTAGTAACTTCTTATATGCTAACTCTGATTTAAACAGAGTTATTACAATTAGTAACAGACTTACTTGGTTATCTCGGGTGCACAGTGCACGAAATCATGATCCCAGAACTTGTATATTGGATTCTTGATGAGCTCAATGAATGTGATCAACAGTCCCCAAGGATGCGGACGATTAACGATCAAACGCTCGAGAAGCACACGTGTAATCTGTTCCTGAATCGCCTCTGAATTGGCCTCGGCAAAGAGATGCAGGACAGCACAGCTGAAGTAGTGTGTGTGACTGTTGGGATAACGCAACTGATTGGCAATTGCATTGAGGAATAGATAGCGACCCTCAGTGTCCAGATCAACGGCCAGATTTTGGAAGATATCCATGTGAGCGCTGTGCGCTATGTTCGATGTGTTCGGCACAAAGTTCTTGTTCCTGTTAAGAATCCCAAACAGAGATTAATTATTGAGACGTTTACTTTAAAAATTAGATTTAAATTCTCTTGTAATCTCCGATATAAATGGAGAACTTACCTGATCAAAGCTATGGCCTGGGTGCCCACGTACATGACCAAGGCATTCATTAAAGTCATGTTGTAGCGAGTGCCTGGCTCACTGGTCACCTGAAGATGACCACGCAACTCCGAGAGGAATGTGACGGGAGCACGTGCCTTCAAGTACGAGTCCAGATCCTTTTTAAAGTTGGGCGGCTGAATGTTCATGATATAGCTGCTACAGACCTTAGGGGCATTGCTGCTGTCCGACAACATGTCCACTTTAAGATTGGGAGTAAAGGGATCTGGCAAACGCATGTTGCGAGGAAATGCGGATAGAATGATGTTACGCATCTGGACGCAGTTGGGCGGTATGGTGTCGCAGAAACCAAAGTGATAATCGCACAGGAATTCAGGGAAATCATGGAGCAGCACAAGCAGGACACGCAGTGTTCCCTTGTAGAGCAACTGGACGGGTTTGCCCAGTTCTGTGTTGCGCAAGAAAGGCGCAAGATATTTAAAGAGATCCTGCAAGAGCTGGGCATACAAGGGCCAACCCTTCTGGCCGGGAATCTGCACCAGAATGCGGCCAAGGAAGACGCGATGTGAGATAAGCTCCAGCCAGGCAAAACAGAAACCGGGAGCAACGCTCGGATTGAGCAGATGATATGTGTAGGCAAAGGCCGACACAATGCTGTGCATCAGGGACTCCAGATTGACATCGGCGGAGCACAGTTCCATGAATAGCATCATGAAAAAGCGATGATATCCCACCTGCTGGAAGCCCACACCACGCATCTCGTGATCCTTAAGCAGTGTGCCCAGCACAATGCCCAACACCTTGTTCAACAGGTTAATCTTGGTCGTCGGATTGCCCGCCTCGCCGGAATGACGCACGAGCATCGCAATCAAATGCACAAAGGCATCGATCCATTGGAATATCTTGTTCTTGGCCTGGTTAACGGGCATAGTTGGCTCCGAAAACATACGATATACAACATCTGTACAAATGTGTGTTGCTTGACGGAAGAAGCGTGTAATCAAATCATCCGTCTTCAATATGCCATAAGTGTTCATCTTCTGCACAAAGGCGCCAAAGTTGCGAGCATCGCGTGTTGTCTGCTGATTCTGTTGTGTGTAGAGGGCAACCCAATCCTTGAGCAGGAACTCGGTCTTCTCCTGCAGACCTGGTGGATCATCTGTGTCGCATGACTGCAAAAAGGAATTACAATTAATAGATTAAAAGCAAAGTAAGGAAACTGACATTAGAAACTTACCCTAACGTGATGCATGCCGGAGTGAATGTAATGCGATGTGCCAGCGAGATAACGCTCGCCAGGATTGAAGGGACCATAGTCGCTGGCATTGAGATTGCCAGACCACAATGTCTCAATGGCATTCACAATGCACTCGGGATAGCGATGACGATGCTGTGTCAGACGTCCCAACAGTTCAACTGTAGCCATGAACTCATTGTCGGAGACAATGTTAATAGCACGATCCTCCATGATGAGGCGCTCCAGCAGAGCAATGCCAAAGGTGAAGGCCATATAATTGTTGCCATTATCCATACAATCACGAAGCATGCCATCAAATTGATTGAGGTTCACAAAGTGTGATGTGATGAGGGCACGAGCTGCTTCCACATTGTAACGCACTTCCTCACGGATGTCAAAGAAGCATTTAGTCACAGCACGCTCAGTGTTTGGTGCTCCAAAGCTGTTGTGGAGTAGACTGAGTATACGCAAGTGTATATCCCGATACAGTTTCATTTGTTCCAGATGATCTTGGACATTGATCAATCCCTCGGTTAAACCCTCAACAGCACGTGTCAAGAGGTTAAAGGCAGACTCCTGATCACGCAAACGACGAGTAGCCATCAAAGCATTGAGAAGCATGTGCATCTTGCTGGCCTGTAGTTAGAAAAGAACAAAAGTAACAATTAGTGATGTGAATAAACATTGATAGAGTCCCGTTCTTACCTGTAGTTGCAATGTGGGCACATTGATGGCTGTGTTCATGAAGGCCTCCATTTTACTGGCCACTTCGGCATAGACTATGCTGCTCTCATCATTGGAAAACACATTTGGAGGCTGCAAGTCCTGTGGCTTCGGCACAAAGAGCGCAATGTCACGATCGCTCATCTGCTGGAAACCGGGAATACTACGTGCAAACTCCGAATAGACAGCATAGAGTGTGGGCGGTGCTGGGCCCACCTTGAGACGCACTGGCTCCGGGAGACGTTCCTGTTGATAGCTCAAAATCTGGGCATCCACAAAGCGACTTCCTTCCTCGCGTGCAATTTTCCTAGTCTCAAAATCGGTAGACAAACGACGATCAATCTCTAAAGCTGACTTCTCTGCGGAAGTTTTCTGTATAAATGCGCAAACAAGTTCCACATTCTCGTTGGCCAATTGCACGGATGCAGCCTGAATATCGGACATACTGGACACACCAGTCAACGCAGCCATAAAAGCCTTGTGCAGATTCTGACTGATGGCACGAGCAATCTCATCCTTGCCTGTAATCATAGCCATGCCAGCGGCAAGATTCCTTACCATTTGATGTGCCGCGGTGCGCATACGATTCTCATCCGCATCCAAGGCGAAATCTTTGCGTATAATCTGTTCTGTGGTGGCGCAAGCAATGCGAATACTGCGATCCACAACAGGTTGCAGCCAATCCGTAATTGTGCGTTCAATGGCATTCACTACAATGTGCTTGATGCCAGGATTGGCATGCAGGAAGGGAATATTCGCTGGCAACACCAATTGTTGGGCAATCAGTTGGAAATTTGAGACATTCACCTCAACGTAGGAATAACGAGGCTCTGGCGGAGGCAACACCACTTGGCTGGGATCTGTGGGCAGATTGGGCGAGGAGACAGCTCCTGATCCTCCTGGAGTATTGGAGGTATTCATTATCATGGCTTGAGGGTCCACCTCAGCTGATGGTGGAGGTGGTGGAGGTTGCTGTTGTTGTTGTTGCTGCTGCTGCTGCTGCTGTTGTTGTTGCTGCTGCTGCTGTTGTTGCTGCTGTTGTTGTTGTTGTTGTTGTTGCTGCTGTTGTTGTTGCTGCTGCTGTTGTTGTTGCTGCTGCTGGGGAGGATCTCCCACAATCTTCGGCTTTGGCTGCGACATTTGTTGTTCAATGAGTAAAGCACGTGTTGGATCCTTCAGATATATAACAGGCTTTAGTTTGTCGAGTTCTAGATTTAAAGTTTTGCACAGCACTTCAATTTCAAATTTAAGATTCAACTTGAGATCGGGCTCCTGATGCAGTTCACCCAACACATACATTATGCCCATGGTCCAGGGATTTGGTGACTTAAAAATGCGCGACTTTGCAGACGATTCCAATATCTTGGCCACAAATGGCACCACAAACAACAGCTCCTGTTGACCCTTGTGATATGCCTCGGCTAGCAGGGATTTCAAGTCCAAATCCAACTGCAAAATGGGACGATTACGCCCGAGCGTCATCATGCCCAGCCAATGGCCAAGATTCTTTAACAAACTGCGATCCGAAAAGTTAATGACTCCCTTATCTGAACGCAGCAAGACTTTAATGTTGCGCAATGTTTCCTTGGTCACAAATCTATTGATTTCGCTATTCTTCAGAGCATCCAGAAAGTTATAGTAGAGTGTGTGGAAATTGAACTCCATAGAGGCACGTTTCAATACCAGATATTGTGCCAACCAGGGCCAATACTCTTTGGTCATAATCTCCTTGATCTCCTCACATTTCTGTGGTATATTCAACTGACTCAAATTGTTAAATATGAATGCCGTCTTGTCCTGCACTGGCTCTGGAGGCACTGTTACCTTCTCCTCCTGATTGGCCACGAGCAGTGTATCAATGTTTGTTGCATTCGCAATCGATTTCATGCGCGTGGCATGGGAGACCACAACTGGAGGTTTCTGTACATTCGAGGCAGCTGGCATGTTGCCTACAAAAGAAAAGCAAAGGATTATGTTTAATAAATATGTCAAGGAGTACAGGTTACTTTTTAAACATATTAAATACCAAGATCTACTATTTGTTATTATTTGTAAACAGAACAGAACATAACATTTTCTTGATTTCTTCAGACAATACAATTCTTACTCATATCTAATCATACAACAAAACTGAGCATTGAATGAGTCAAAACGTAGCATAGTTTATAGTATTCTGACTAGGTTGATTGAACCGGTTTTTTATTGACTATGACTCACTTAACAAAGCTTAAAGTTTAATAATGAGTCGCTGCTCAAAGATGGGAATTCTAAACACTAAGAAGAATAATCTAAGTTGTGTCGTTAATGGATATTTAATCTGATTTTCCATTTAAGTAATCTTTCAATCTTTCTGTTTCATTAACTTTTCTTTTAATAATGATGATCAAATCGTATTACTCTTCTTAGTACCTAGTTTGATTTGAAGTTTGTTTTACTTACCGGGCATTGAGTTGGCACGGTATAAAGGCTCGGCTGCTCCTTGAGCAATGGCTGATGGTATGGTGTTGCTCAGACCAATGAGTTTTTGTTGTGGTGGCTCCTGGCCATGCATGCCGTACTCCACATACTGAATCAGTTGTTGGGGAAAGTCTGTAAAGTGCGGTATGGAGCGTATATGCTCGCAGTACTTGTTGTAAGTATGAAGTCGAGTCTTGAAGCGATCAAGTGCCGTCACACCAAAGTAATAGAGCTTGGATCCTTCGGGTTTGCGCAGGGCATCGAGAACACAGCGCAAGGAGAGTCCCAATGCCACAAATGTGGGCACAAGATTACGATCAATGATGCCGCCAAAGAGTTGTGCTGTGATTTGCAATTCCTTTTCGGGATAATGGGCAAAGAAGCGATATTCCTCAAAGAGATTACGCAACATGCAAAGGAAGACCTCTTGTTCCCGACGATTGCTTGACTCTTTAAAGCGTTGCAGTATGTCGAGCACTTCATCAATGGACAGCGTTGGATTGGGCTGATGATTGTAGATCCGTTGAAAATATGAATTTGCCTCATCCTCCACTTCCTTCGATACGGGCATCTGCAAATCGGCCATTACCGAATTGTTGGGATTTGGAGGAGTTGGTGCTGGCTGTGGTCCCGTTGGCAACATACGTCCCAGATTACCCACATTTGGTGGCGGTGGTGCTGGGATCTGTATGGGAATGGGCGGATACGGGTTGCCACCGGGATTCATAAGACGTGACGGAGATGCTGGAGTAGAAACCAAGTTGTCTGTTGCCAATCATAAAGATAGGTATAAATGTAAATCGAAAAATTACAAACATGCACACATAAAACAAACTACACATTGAAAACAACAAAAGTAAGTATACAAAACATGAGCAGGAGATCTTGTTATGGAAATAAAGACTCTTCTGTTGTATCTTTTAACTATATATATGTATAATATTTAAATCAGGCATCGTTAGGACGAAGTTCTTTATATCTTATTTAATTGGAACTGCATTTCAAATTTTTAAAACTTTTAAAAATCTCATTTAGACGAATTCGTAGAACTTCACTTTTCTTTCATTTCAAAAGCAGTTAATAAAATTTGTCACGATTTCATAGTTTTTTAAGCTTACGGTAAAATTTTTCCCAACCAAGATATGTTTAAAATTTAAACAATAAGATCACTGCTCAAGATCACAGATCATTATAAGAAAAGTTCTAATTCATTAAAATTTACTTGGTATGACATTGAATTAATTCATTAAATGAATCCCCGCTTATATCGAAACATGACTTCTTTCTATAATACAAAAATACTCACTCAGCATGTTGCCAAAGTTAAAGGCTCCATTTGGACCGCCAAGATTAAGGCCAGCTAGATTGTTGGACATGTTCGTTAACGGATCCATGCCGCCTGGTCCAAACATTTGCTGTGCATTCAAATTGCCAGAGAAGGGCTGTTGTGGCTGTGGTGGAGGAGGCACAGAGCCTGGAACAATGCCACCTCCGGGCAAATCCATGCCACGATGACGCATAATGCTTGGAGGCGGGGGAACAAGTCCTTGTGGTCCACCAGCTTGTTGTTGTTGCCGCTGCTGCTGCTGTGCGTCACGTGCCTTGTTGGCCATGATGGTGACATTGGCAACCATTTGCAAAATCATTTCGGCAATTTCTGGCTGCATGCAGTTGTTCATGCACGCCTGCAGGCAGGTAATCATTGTGGTGACCGTTTCGGGCAATAGTTGCGCCTGTTTAGGCGGCAACTGATCCTCTGGGAGCTTAGCATTTGTCACCTGTGGACAACGACGCTGCAGCACTTTGATCATGGCCTGTATGAAAGGCTCGCCATGTTCACGTATCTTGTCACTCAACCATTTTTCCAGCTGCAAGAAATTAGACAAATGTATTTATTAGATTTTTAAGTATACATAGTATGTTTGGACTATCATAAACAGTTTTCGGAATACTAATATATTTTATATATAAAATGTAATACAATTTTCAGTATTATTTCTTTATTACATACCTTTAAATATTCGCGACGCGAGGCCAAACAGGCCAGATCAATGATGAACAGAAAGGAGCGTGCATTGAGCAATGAGGAGAGTGCCTTCAAATCCTGTGCCAGATCCAAAATGCGTGATAATTTCACTTGATCAAATTCGCTGCCACGCAAATACCATTCAGACATGGCGTTCATGATACTTGGTCTAAGCTGAAAGTTGGTTGAGCTCCAGGCGCTGGCTAAGATCACATTCGAGTTGGGATGATTGCCCAAGAATGTGGGTATCAACTGATTAAATAGATCCTGTCTGAGTGGTGTTAATGGTGGATTTATATGCAACAATGCCAGGAAGAGCACATCGGGACAGTTTTGGGCTGGAAACTTGAACAACTCGTGCACTTGACTAAAGTAACCTTTATCCGCAATGGACAGCAGAACTTCAACCAAATGCAGTGATTTCCATGCCGCAATCTCTTTATTATCCGCATCCGGTGGCGTCTTCAATACATCCAACGTTGGCTGACTGAACACGTAGTCGGCAAAGGAGAACAAATCGGGATTCTTCAGCATAATCGTAATCAACGACAGCTGCCCTTCTGTGTTCGCCCAATGGCGATAAATGCATTCCGGTTGTGGAAACAGATTTGATTGCGTGGCCAACCTTAAAATGGTCAGCAACAGATCTAAACCGATGCGATCCTTTAAAACAAACTCGGGATGATCCAACTCTGCAAGCAGAAATTTCGAAAATAATTTTATAAATTAAATATAGCTCGAATCGTTAACTAAAAATACGCTAGATGATTTTTGAACTATTACGAAATTTCAACTACGTAAAAACAACTCTAACATCTGACAGAAACAGTAAATAATATTGTAAAGAAAACAATTAATTGACATTAATAACAAAGCTAAAGTCGAGAGAATCCGACTGGAAAAGAACCTGTACTAATTCATCCATTTAAAAATGTATCATCTAGCCGACAATTTCTAGAGGCTTGTCTCTCGACTTACCCATGCAGACATCCTTCCAGTTGAGCTGTGGCACCAGCTCCTTGAGGGCCTGCACAAAGACATCCGGCTTCCATGTTTGTGTTGCATCTGTCGTCTCCTTTTTGTCCTTCTTGTCGCTGGCAGAGCTGTTGGACTCGCTGCTGCCATCGTTGTTGTTGTTGTTAGAGTTTTGTTGTGAGGATTGTGAAGCTGATGTGGAGCCATTGCCTCCTTGCTGTCCTTGGCCAGGCCAAAAGTTGGCTGGTGTCGGTAGATTTACATTGCAATCGAGTAGCGACGAGTGACGTCGGCACATGAGTCCAATAATCCTAGCAACATCTTTGGGCTGCACTTCGCGTGAGGCACAACCACAACACAAATGATTCTTACACTCTTCAACGCTCGATGTAAATTCATAACCGATTTCAAGGATTAAACTAATCCAAGATGTGTCCATAATATTATTTTTGCCCTAGAAAATGAAAAGTTTATAAATAATGGGATAAGTGTGCTGAAGAGTTAGGGATATAGTTACCTGTGTTGTAAATATTATCTCACATAAATGGTCATAGATATCCTCAATGCCAACTTCATTCAAAATATCTGCATCGGAACTGCTCCAACTACTGTTGCTCGTCGAATTCGTGTTCGGGATCGGCGTTTCCTCCTCTGCATCAGTTTCGTTGGACTTGGAGCTAGACGTTGACGTTGGAGTTGATGCCGTCGTCGTTGTTGGTGACGTCGTTGCGCTACGATATAAGATTGGAGCTAAAACCAAAGGCACCGCTTCCCGCGGAAACTCTTCACGTAGCTTGTTCAGAAACTGTGCCTCCAACTTTGGAGAAACGTATTCGTGAAGGCAGCACAGTAAATACTGCAATAGATCAAAGGAAATCTCCTGCAATCCACTGGCAGCTGCGTTTTGACCCAAATACGAATCAAGAAGATCGGGTAGTAAATTCCGTAGACTTTCACGTGCACACTGTCGAAGTTCGGGATGAGAACTGTGAGTAACCGCTAGCGCAAATATGCACTCGCAAAGTTTGTTAATGCCAGTTAGCTTGGCAACCTGTCCAATGAGCTCGGCAAGAGCAAACGGCTTAAGACTCTGATAAAAATATTCAAATTAATTACTAAATTAATAAGTTGAGTAGTTTTTACACATACCTTCTGTTTGCTAAAGTGCTGATCGAACGCAATGCAAATGTTGGTCACAAACGAGGAGCTCTGCAATTGACGCTGCAAATGGGCGCCAAGCAGCTTCGCCTGCAGTTGCGAAGCAACGTTCGGAGTTGAATCCTGCAAGTTTAATACCGTAAACAGATAGCGGAGACAGCTACGATCCGCTTCGAGGCCGTATTCTTGTATAAACTGCACACAGGAAATGCACGGATGCACACATACAAAAAGAAAAAGGATAGAAAACAGTGTTGATTAATTTCAGAGTCGATTAATCGAATACCTGAGCATGTTGTCGTGCCCGGGCAACAGAAGTTAGTGATCGATAACAACACATATGGAGCAATTACAGCAATGACAGAATTAATTGATGCAATTATTAATATCTTCTTTTTCTTTGATTTTCATTGCACACTTTGAAATTTTGACAAGTCATAAAAAGAAATATTACGCATTGCCAACTTTACAATTATAAAAATGCAAACTGAAATAAAAAAAATTAAATCCCCAAAATACTTGACACACACACTAACGCAAAGCTCACTGTGTATGTGAAGTTTTCCAGGCATAATTATGCTGGATTTACACTAACTACCTTTAGAGATTGTCACCTCTACGCAAAATTGCTGCTTTGCTCTGTGGAACAGTGTAAGCGCAGCATAACTTAACCAAAGTATACGCAAAAGCGAGACAACAACAGCTGTGGTCGCGCAGCTGCTGCTCCACAACAACAAAAATGCAAAGTGATGAAAAAAAATGACATACAATGTACTTCACTCGTTCAACTTTGGAAGAAGAAGCAGAAGTTAGGGGTAAAGGGAATATGGTGAAAGGTTCATATGTATCTAAAAATGTTGAAAGATGCTTCAAAGTTGTAAAATAGATTCAAGGAAAATGTCCTTACCAATCTCCAGTTTTAGATGAAAATATATTTGATGGATTTTGCAAACTATTGCGCACACAATAAAGTAAATGTACACTGAACTTAAAGGGCTGGCAAAAAATTTTGTACACGGTTTTTTTGCACAATTTCACAAAACTTTGTACACTAAGGCGCACGCAACAGCGGCATGCATTGTTTATAGTTAACAATTAAGCTAGTTTTATACATTCTAAATAACTCGCAACTTAACAAAAAGGCAATTTTTGTACAAGAAACTCGCGCAGCGCAGAGACAGAGAAATTTTCTGCTTTTACACAAACTGTAATGGCGTCGGCAAAAATGCATGTGCGAGCGAAATGGCGCTATAGCCAGCCGCAGCCGTGCCGATTAAGTTGGCAGCACTGGTCTGCCAACCGATATGTGCCAAATTTGTCAACACTAGTTTTGATGGTCGCTGAATATTATTATTGTAGTTGTACTTGTTGTTGTTTTCATTATTATTTGGTTATGTATTTTTTAAACAAGGTTAAATATGGTGAAACATACCTGCTTTATTTGCTCGCTGCTCTCATTAAAATTTCGTTTGTTCACGTGTTTGACCAAATTACGAATCTGCGTTAGCGGTGTCTTCAATTGGTTCTCTACGTTCATAATTCTACGTATATATCAGATTTGTTGGTTGTGTGTTCGGTGAGCTTTTTCTTTTGGTGGGTGGTGACGGTGTTGATAACGCCAAAATTTGTCGAACACACATATATTTATATGTGTGTATTTTATTTTATACGTATTTACCAACACGACCGAATTCCAATTCGCCTTTGTGTTGGTATTTTGACGTATTTATTGTTGCTTCTTCTTGTCGTACGATTTCTTTTAATTTGCGGCGCAAATATTAGTATTTAGTATATGAATTTTTGTTCAAATGTTTTTTTTTTTGTATTTATTCCAATTTAATGGCACTTGGCTGAGGCCCCCCCTTTTGTAGGGGCCAGCAGCAGCTCTACATTGCTAGCATCTATTTTGACAAATTGAACAATAACAAGAAATTTGTACAAGTCATGGAGATAGCTAGCTGTTTAGCTGTTGCTGCTATTTATTTGGTTAACTTTTACCCCGTCCAAATCTTTCTTGCCAGCACACACGTAATGGGAATGAATGAATCGCACGTACGCACACACAGACAGCAACACTCACACACACAAACATACACTCATGAACTCGAATAAAGAAATTTCTTAATTTGTTCACGCTGCACGGATTTCGCCACCAATTGTATTTGGGTGTACGCACTGAGGATTTGCTGGCTCAGCACGAGGTTTTTAAATTTCGTTCGAAAATTATATTAATTCCAATACTTAATTTTGATTAATTTAATCGCTATTGGACCGCTTTTCTTGTCGGAAAGTCGAGAGTAGAGTGAGTTGCAGTGTTGGACTGTCTCAGTAAGAATGTAGTTCAAAAACTAGACAACATCATAGGTGGCGGCGCTAACAAACAAGATATGTCGCCATCGTTTTGAATCGTTTAGCAACCTTGGGGTAGTGTTTCGCGGCAAAAACAAATTCGATCAGCTGTTGCTGACTTTTTTATTACTCACTTCAAAAGCGCAACCCAACACTACACAAGTGTACATAACATGTACAAGAAGAAGCGGAGCGCACATTCAGTTTAATAAATCAAGCAATCAAGTTAAATGTGTGCAGCGCGTAGTCCAATTGTTAGTGCATTATTAAAACAAAATGTGGTCATTAGATGCATTAGATCCGCATGCAGAAATGGCAGCAGGGTGAGGCATAGAAAAGAAATGAGCACAAGCAGCAGCAATATTGGTGATACTGGAGAAACCGTTACGACCCACGCTCTTATCAATAATCAATCAAAATCAATCAAACAATCAAAAACAGTGAGTGATTTCCAAGAGCTCTACGAAGCAACAAAAAAGAAATTTCAATGTAAGCCTTGATAGATATTAGGCACACAGTTGCACATATATCCACAATATGTAGTGTTTGCTGCAATTTAAAAAAAACTCTGTGATTAGTAGGGTTAAATTGATTGAACCCAAGTGCTCTTATATGATTCTCTTTTTGCAGCCAAAAAGCTTCCAGTCGATGTCCATTCAGATGCTGTCTTTGCGTGCAATGAACTTGACTTGAGCGAGGTGCAGGTCTATGGCTTCGACTATGATTACACGCTGGCATGCTATAAGCCCATATTGGAGGACTTGCTTTACAATCTGGCTCGGGAAATGCTGGTGAAACGCTTTAGATATCCGGATGATATCTTGGAACTCGAATATGAACCGAACTTTGCAGTGCGTGGACTCCACTATGATGTGGAAAAGGGTTTACTTGTCAAACTCGACTCGTTTCTTCAGCTCCAGTTGGGATCTGTTTATCGTGGACGCACCAAAGTGGATGCTGATGAGGTTCTTAAGCTCTATCATAATCGTCTGCTGCCCATTGCATATGTGGAGGGTCCCAATAGCACCGGTCAAGTAAGGCATATATTATTAACAATGTACAATTTACAATCTTAACTTATTTTTCAATTTTGTATTTAACAGCACAATACAAACTCGAAGATGGTTCAGCTGGCGGATTTATTCTCGGTGCCAGAAATGTGTCTGCTGTGCAATGTTATAGAGTATTTCAATCAAAATCGAATCGATTATAATCCCGAAATAGTGTTCCATGACGTTAGAACTGCAATGGGCTCTTGCCATCCCATAATGCATGCCACTGTTATGAAGAATACGGAAAAGTACATTGAACGCAATGCTAAGTTAGTGCAATATTTTAAAAAGTTGCAAAAGTCGGGCAAGAATCTCTTTCTGGTGACCAACAGTCCATTTTCGTTTGTGTAAGTCCGAGATCAATGTTAATTAAATACTTATATAAATATATATTTATCTTATGTAGGAATTGTGGCATGTCTTATCTGGTGGGTGCAAATTGGCGTGACTACTTCGATGTGGTCATTGTCCAGGCTCGAAAACCCAAATTCTTTACTGACGAATCTCGGCCAATACGGCTTTACGATGAGAAAACTAGATCCCATGTCTGGGATCGGGTTTTCAAGCTGGAAAAGGGCAGAATCTATTATGAGGTTCGATTAACTAAACGTCTTTTTATTAATTTATTTATTCAGCATAAACTAAAAGCAGTCGGTCATTAACAATTTTGTAGTATGAAAGTTGTATATGTTATTGCTTTTTGGTTTTATGTTTTAATATGTTCATCATATCCTTCCACAGGGCTCTGTACGTCAACTCCAAGAACTCAAAGGCTGGCGTGGTCACTCTGTCTTGTATTTTGGTGATCATCCCTATAGCGATCTGGCGGATGTCACATTGAAGCATAGCTGGCGTACAGGTGCCATAATCAGCGAGTTGAATGTAAGTATTTTAAGGAAGAACAAGTAGAGGGATATATAAAATATTATAATAATATTTCTCTAATTGCAGCACGAGATTCAGACGTTGAATCGCGTGGACTTTAAAAAGAACGCCAACTGGCTGCAGATGCTGACGCAGCTCATCGAGGACACTCAAGATGATGATAGCGAAGCGGCACAGGTGTGTCTACGTGAATGGATGGACGAGCGTGATCAATTGCGGTATGTGAATAAATACAAATCTACTCAAAACACACAACAACAACATTTCAATTAAATTCTATTGCAGCAATAAGACAAAGAACGTGTTCAACGAACAATTTGGCAGTGTTTTTCGCACGTATCACAATCCGACGTATTTCTCACGTCGTTTGTTCCGGTTTGCTGATATTTATACAAGTGACATTACGAATTTGTACAAATTCTCGACATCGCATACATTTTATCCCAGACGCGGCGTCATGCCTCATGAATATGCCTCACATTTTATATAAATAACGCAGGAGGGAAAAATTATTGAAGCTCTCTATTTAGCATCTTGCCACGAGGCTGCTTACAAAAACGTAGTTTTAGTTTTAGGTTCAAAAAATTGCCAGTGTTGTTGTTGTTTTTTAAATTTGATGCTAGAGAATTTATATTATTGTTAACAGGGATCGCAAATAAGAGGCTAAGTATAAGGAAAATTAAACCTGACAAAAAGTTTTCTGGATACGTTTTTATTTTTTAAAAGAGTAAATTCAAAGCTCTACTTAGACCTTTCTTTAAATTCTTTGCCTCTAATAAATTAAAATTTAATTATTATTTATTAGTTTATTTGGATTGAGAATAAGAATTACTTATTAGCTTATTTATAAAAATTAAAAAACAATTTTATTATTGAATATGCTAATCGTTACGGTCCCTGATTGTTAGTAACTGCTCAATAAAATCGTTGAAATAGTTGACAAAAATCTGCCTTGTTTCTCCAGCAAGGAATTCTAAGGCGTTACGTATTTCCTTTAATTCCTCGACGTTACATTTGTGTTTCCTCAAAGCAATGAGGTCTAATAAGAAGGTCAGCTTGGAGATGTATTCGTTGGAGTTGCAGCCACTTTGTTCAGCAATACCTGCAAGCTGGAATTTGATTATCAAAGACAGTTGGAGATAATCTACGTCATCCAAGGAGAAACCTTTTAAAGGGAAACATTAATAATTTTGTAGGATTATTTAATGTTTTAAGAATACCTTCCCTGGCAGCAAAGCAAGCCACAATCAGTTCCTTTGCCAGACTCAGTTTTAGACTGTGATAATCCAGCAACCAAGTGCTGAGCTCGTCAAAGGCCTTGTAAAGTTCACGTCGAGTCTTGGTTTCATGACAACGCTCTAGAGCCTGCAGGAACTTATCGTACCATGAGAACAGCTGAAGCTTTCCGCAGACAGCGCAGCTAATCTTTACATTTTCATCAGGATGCAGCCACCAGCTAAGATTGTTTTGGCAGGGAAGAGGCTCAGGCACAAAAATCTGTTTACATTGCGGTTTCTCACAGCGATATCGATGGAATGCCAACTGCGGACGAGAGAAGTGTTCTTTACCATGAAATATTTAAGGACTGACTCCTTAAAACTCACATAATCCTCGTCCTGTTCTCTACGTAAACACTTTTTGCAGCGGCAATTAAACTTGTAGATGTCTTCCAGTTGTGTTTTACGTTGAGGAAACAGCGTGTGCCTGCAGTCCATGGTATAGCAATTGAAGATCTCCTCGCCTGGATCAATTTCCACTGCGGCAAAGTTGCTCACAGAACAGCCATCGAACTTGGTGCAAATGGACGGCAAGCAGGCATGATTACATAGACTCAGATACGGCAAATTAATGGCAGTATTTAGCGTTGAGTTGGAAAATTTATGCAGACAGCCTAATCTCAGATGATATGGACTTTGCCAGAGGGAAGGTTGCAACAGAGAAAACTCATTGGCGGCCAGAAAACAGGGAATGATGGCATCGCCCACGTGGCCATTGACGAGCAGTTGTCCAGCGTTGCGTAGAATTAGAGCAGCAATTACCAGATGCCAATCTTCACTGGAACCAATCTTCGACTCTCTATAAAAATTTAGATAAATATAACTTACAATAAGTATTACTTTAAATTGTAATTTTTTAAATACCTCTTTAACAATTCATAGAAACCCGTGCATTTGTACAGATACACTTGCAACAAGTTGGCGCAGAGTGCGTGGTAAATAAGTTCATCCAGAGGAACTTTGTCTAGATGGGTAATCATGCACAAACTCTGCACAGATTGAGGAGCAGTTTCACAGTAATCCTCTCCAGCTATCGACATAAGAGACTGCCAGATTTCTTGGGCATTGCAACCTTGCAGTTGCGGCAGTAATTGCGGAAGATACGTGAGCAGCAAGCGCAGCGCAAGATGCGAAACACCAAGCATCTTTAGAAGATCACGATGATATGCGGCACACTCGTAACTATGTATCGTTGCATGCAACTGGCGACAGCGACGGGAACAGAAGACAACACGCTGATGACAATGTGGGCATGGAATTGGCGCACACATCAAAGCAGATGCACATTGCTGGCAGATGAGTTGCTGCTCTATAGGGACAAAGCAATCGGACTTTTCCTTAAATATTAAATCCCCTTTGCTAATAGGAGCCGTGGCGAGCATGTAGCGGCCTCTGCTACCAGGCTCCGACATGCTGCAAGAAGATTAGAACAGGACTTAAATCAGCTATCTTTTTAAGGAAATCTCCTATGCAACTTACATTTGATGACTTTTGCCATGTGGTGTGTGGAACTGTTCCTTCTCCTTCTCCTCTACTCTTGCTGAATCTGTCAGTGATTGCAGCTCTTGTTGCAATTTCTCCAATTGCTGGCTATAACTTGCATTTAGCTCCAATCCCTTTAAGAATGATATGTGCTCCTCTAGCCTCTTGGCATCGCTTAACTTCCAGGCACAATAGGCCTGTCGCATTATTAGCTTGTGCTGCAGTTTCTTGGGGTATCCAAACTCCAAGGCACATGCACAGTCATCATAGGCCTGTTGAAAATAACCGAAATCCTGCAAGGCCATTCCACGATTCGCAAAACCCAAACAGAGTTCTTCGAAGGCATCTTCCGCTGCCAGAATAGCCTGTGTGTAGAGACGACAGGCGGCGAGCAAGCATTCCTTTGAGTTTGTAGCATTTTTAGAAGATTTTGATTTATACACGTTGTTTCCCTCTTCCCTTAAAGATCGAGAGCGTTTTGCACAGCTCTCCCCATCCACAGGTTGATCCAATTTATCCAGCAACTGCTTTGTCAGTGCGTTGAAATATTTATGCTTATCAGCGGGTAGCGAATGCAGCAATTTGATTGTCTCAAATTCATTTTTATAAGCTTCACCTAAATTAATTAATTCACTTTGTTTTGAGAACG
Source organism: Drosophila neotestacea (assembly GCA_035044365.1). Lineage (NCBI taxonomy): Eukaryota > Metazoa > Arthropoda > Insecta > Diptera > Drosophilidae > Drosophila > Drosophila neotestacea. The sequence goes on from JAWNMD010000155.1 coordinate 3,389,950, forward strand.
TTTCGGCCAAAACGAGCATTGTTTTGTTTTGGTTAACCGGCTAATCAGCTGTTTATCACTACCGCAAACTGCACACTATCGATATGTTATCGTGCTGATGCTGATTAATCAATATCGATACCTCTCGGATTCGTAAGAGAAAAATTGTTAATCACAAAAAAGGGTACCACAAATAATTTTCGCAAAGTGCAATTATGGATTTGCAACAATTGGAAGAGGAGGCGCGTCAAGCAGCGCTGAAGGATATACAGAACATGCTACAGCGTCCGGGGCAATTGGAGAAGGTGGAACAGTATCGTCATCGAATTGCCCGGAAGAAAGCCTCCGTGGAGGCGTTGCTCAAGACGGGAATGCAAAACCAATTGGAAGGCGTACGTGTCGGTTTAAAACAGTTGGAAACTTGTATGCAGGATGTGAGGGAGGTGCGAAGACGCATGGATGAAGTGGAGAGGCTGTTGGAGGGCGTGCCAGATGTTTATGATGCTCTGGAAGTAGTGCGGGAGGAGAACACGAAGCATTCACAGTATGCCACCGCTATGGAGAACCTAAAGCACATCTTCAATGTGGATGCCAGCGTTCAAAAGACAATGGCACTCATTGATGAGGATAAACTGCTGAATGCCCATCAGTGTTTGTCGGATTTGGAAAACTCTCGCGATGATTTGTTGTATGAACTGCATAAACAACCCAAGCAACATGCCTCGGATAAGATTACGCTAAAGCGTCACTTTGAAAAAGTGGACACTGTCTCTCAGGCCCTAGAGAAAAAGATTCGTCTCATTCTCAGTCGTACATTAAACACGGTGCGCAAGAAACCAACTGTGATTGTCACCGCATTGCGGATCATTGAGCGGGAGGAGAAGAATGATCAGTTTGCAGTCCAACAGCAAAAGGTCACAGGCTTTCTGCCGCCGGGTCGTCCAAAGGCATGGCGTAAGATGATCATGGATGTGCTCCAGGCATCCGTGGGAACACGCATCGAGGGCTCAAAGCTTGAGGAACGGGCGGATAATAAAATGTGGCTGGTACGTGACTTGGAAATATTGCGTCAAATCATTCTGGAAGATCTGCGTGTTGTCAAATCCTTATGTGTGCCTTGTTTTCCGCCGCACTACGATATATTCAATGAGTATGTCAAGTTCTATCATGAGGAATTATCAAGCTATGTGAGTAAACTTACTTTCAATGATGATCCTTCCTACTTAACCTCTTGTTTCATTCTTTGCAGTTGGATAACATTGTGCGATCGGGATTGGAGGGCAATGAGTATGTTTCCATGCTGGCCTGGGTTACACACACGTATCCGGGCACTGAGCTGATGTCGCATCCGGATCTTAATGTGGAGGTGAATAAGCTGGCAGGTCCGCTCTTGAGACAGGAGCATCTGAAGTCATTGGAGAATGAGTATCTGCAGAATATGCAGCGCAATTATCAGGAATGGATGACAAAGGCGGCACAGACGGAGAAGCAGGAATGGTTCTCGGAAATGGTGCCCGATCAGGATGAGAATTATTATCAAACCTCGGCACCAGTAATCATATTCCAAATGATTCACCAGCATCTACAGGTGACCAATACCATACACCAGGAGTTGACATTTAAGGCTCTGGTGTTGAGCATACAACAATGGGACTTCTTTGGACAAACCTATCTAAAGAATGTAATTGAGCTAAAGGAGCATCATTTCCGTAATCGTGACCAGATTAAATACTTTACTCACTATATCATTACCATTGTGAATAATAGTCAGCAGATGGTGGAGCTGGCGCAGCAGACGAAACAACTTTATTGGCCAAAATCACGCACGGATCATTACGAGGATTTTGAAAAACTGTTGGCCACATTTCAACGGATTCGTGCCCATGCTGCCAACTATTTGCTGGAGGAAGCCTTTCTTGACATGGAGTGTCATTTCAACGATCTGTTTACCGTCAAATGGCTTGCGAGCACCATTGCCGTTGACACAATTTGTGTAACATTGGATGATTATTTCCAGGACTACAATCATCTGCTTCCCGCTAACTTTGAGATGGTCATCAACGAAGCACAGAAGCTCCTGGCCAAGCGCTACATACGTGCTCTGCTTTCCAAGCGTCTGTCCAAGTCAAGAGTTGAGTGTGATGCTATTACGAGGAAGATCAACCAGGAGGCAAAGCGTATTAAGCAGTTCTTTGAGAAGATTGCACCCAAGATTTCACTTAGTGATTCCCCACTGGATTTAATAGCCACATTGTCGGCACTGCTTATTTCAGATATTGAATTGCTGATCTTAGATTTGCACACGCTACTGGGCAGTTATCCATCACTCAGCGAGGATCATCTGGTGAGACTTTTCTACATACGCAATGATGTGAAGGCGGCAGAGGTGCGGGAGAAGGTCCAGGATGCAATGAAGTCCAAAAAGTCAATGGTCAGCATTGCCAAACAGGATTGCATCTTTAAGGAAATTGTCTTTAGCGACAAACTATGGTAGAAGGAATAAAACAATAACAACAGATGTTACAGTATAAACAATATCAATTAAATAATTAAGATATTCTAGTTATATTATAGATAATAATATACAATAAAATTTAAGACAGGGATCGTTACGATTATAATTTAAAAAATATAAATATGCAACAAAAACTAAAAATAGCTTTTAAATTTAAATATTCCATATCTATTAAAAAATTATCACTCATTTAAAAATATCCAAAGTACAAAATAATATAATCTTATTAGTAAATGATACTTCACGCCCCCAAGCCCCATCAGCCGGTCAGCAACAACAAGAACAACGTAAACAATAACAACAACTAGTAAACACTACTAAAAATCTAACAATATACAACACTACTCAATTTCAACCCAACCCCGCTCCATCCAGTTCAACTCATTTCATTGTCCAATCAGCTGTCTCTCATACTTTGGCGCACTTTCGCTCAGGGAGCTTTCATGCGGCGAAAGCTTTTAAGCATGTTCAGAGAGCGCAGGGACGTAGTCCATTAGTTGCTATGCCTCTTACAAGCGCATGTTCACAAAGGGTGGGGAACAGCAGGTACGCCACTGGGCGTAGCATAAGTATTGTGGAGTGGCACGTCTCCATATGATTTCAGTTTTGTTTGTGTCTGTAACACCGACAGGAGCAGCAGCAGTGACGGGGCAGCGCAGCGAGCAACAGCTATAACTAAATTTTTCAATATTTATTTAAAGTGTTTTATGTTTTGTGCAGTAAATGTTAAGTTAAAACCTGGCGAAGAATTTATTAAACTAGATAAATATAATTATTGTAAATAAATTAGTACAACATATTTACGGTGAGTTCGTTAAGCAAACTTTGACCGGAAGAGAGTGGAGTGGGGTATATACTGTTGAATGTATGCTTTGTGCAAAAGTGTAAATATGTATAAATTTATTTATTTATGGGAAATTGTTAAAATTTCATGCCTGCGGTTTGTTGTTGCAGAACCTTGAAAAGTTTTTGGTTATTTTGTTTGTCGAATATAAAATCAATGCTGTGCTCTCTTTCTGGCAGCAGGCTTTCTCTTTAAGCGTGTGTGAGAACCTGAACTGTATAAGCATTTATTGTATTGGTATTGGTGTTCCCCTGGGGTTACTTACAAGGAAGCAACGATAAAGTGAACTGGTCCAGCAAGATGCAAGTGCTCATAAGAATTTCCAATGTCCATTCATCCACAACTACATCTATTAATAAATTCTGTGCACGCACTCTCTCGTTATTGCTCTCTTGCTTGCTCTTTCGCTTAAAGCTACTCTTATCAGCGTTTGTCGCGCGCCTTTCTTATCATTGTTTGAACGCATCTACATTACTTTCTATATTATAATCAATTGAATGTGAATGATGTTCAACAACTGTTTTGAAATACTAATGAAAAACGAAACCAAAGACAGTTGCAACAGTTGAATAAATGAATGAACATAATTTGCATTTGCCGGCGTGTGTGCCTCCCCCAACCCCCTTTTCACTAAAACAAAGTGCATAACAATCACATATGCAAATATACAATTACCTAGTGCTCTGCCGGCTTTTCATTATAATTCTCCATAGCGGATGAGTAAAATAACTAAAAAGCTTTGCTAAAAACAATTACTTAAATCAATTCGTAAACTGTTCTCTTAACATAAGGTACTTGCTTTCATTCTCTTTTTAATAATTTCATTTGAAATAAAATACATTACAGTCAAAAACAATATTCAAAATATAAAATGCAAAAAATTAAAGTGACTATAATGACTTGTTGGACAAATCTGTTTAAATTATTAATAAAAAATGTCCTGTTTAATTAGTATTTTAATAGTGGACTTTTAGATCTGTTCTGTTAAGTACAAAATATTAAACTTAATGATATAGGGAAGAATAGTTGATAACTAATTTAAACCAAAACGAATTCTAAGATATATTTGACAATACTTGTAGAGTGGATCTAAAAAGTAATATCATCCATCCTCTCTATTCGGGTATCTTCTTAATTGTTGTTATTTATTTTAATACTTTGTTTTTAATACTTTGGCATCTTGGCAGTGGTCAAAGATTTTTTCTGGTAGATCGCTATGAGCAAATCGCATCGGGATCACAAGATTGTTATAATCGGCGCTGGAGCATCGGGAATTGCCTGTGCCACAAAACTGTTGGAGTATGGATTCCAAAACGTGCTTGTTATTGAGGCAGAGGATCGTGTAGGAGGACGCATTCATACGATACCATTCGGAGAAAATGTAATCGATCTCGGGGCACAATGGTGTCATGGGGAACAGGATAATATTGTACATGAGCTGGCGAGCAAACACGATCTTCTAGAGTCAACAGGTCCAGTTTATGAGAACTATCAGTGTGTGCGGAGTAATCGGGAAGTGTTGCCGGATAATGTGGCTAATAGACTAAAGGCAATTGTTGGAGATTCGCTGGTGACGCGACAATTGGAGTTGCGACATTGCAGCGGATCACTGGGAAGTTACCTGTCCAACAAGTTCTACGAGATGTTGCAGAAACCAGAGAATGCTGACATTGATCAAGTTATTGCAGACGAGTTTTTCGACAATTACAAGAAATTCGAGAACTCTGTGGAGGCATCCGATACGCTGGAGGAGGTGTCGGGACTTGGTTACCTAAACTACTGGGAATGCGAGGGCGATATTTTGTTGAACTGGAAGGACAAGGGATATGTGGAGTTACTGCGTCTTCTGATGCGTAGTCACGAACTCCAATCCGATTCAGATCTGGGTATTTTGGAGCAGCGTATACTTTTCAACAGATGTGTCAAGCATATTATCTGGAATCGCAATGATGCCCGTGTGGAGTTGCAACTGTCCAATGGTGAGAGTAATACAGAATACATAATATACTATAATATAATGACGATACCCATCCCTAGGTGAGAGTTGTCTGGCCGATCACGTCATCATCACTGTATCCCTGGGTGTTCTGAAGGACCAGCATCTCCAGATGTTTGAGCCCAAGTTGCCGGTGGCCAAACAACGTGCCGTCGAGGGATTGGCTTTTGGAACTGTTAATAAGATATTTGTGGAATTTCAGCAGGCTTTTTGGCCTGAAGATTGGACGGGATTCACATTGTTGTGGCGAGAAGAGGATTTGGCTGATATACGTAATACCTCACGAGCCTGGCTTGAAGACGTCTTTGGCTTTTATCGAGTCAGCTATCAACCTCATATTTTAGCTGGTTGGATTATCAATGCCAATGGACGGCACATGGAGACTTTACCTGAGGATGAGGTGCTCGCCGGCTGCATGTATCTCTTCCGACGCTTCCTAAACTGGAAGATACCTGAACCTGTGAGCTTCCGCACTTCCGCCTGGTACACGAATGAGCACTTTCGAGGCTCCTACTCGTTTCGTTCCATGGACACCGAAAGATTGGGCACGGGAGCCAGCGAACTGGCTCAACCTTTGACTGTGGTCACCATGACACCCCAATCCCCAACTAGGGATAAGTCCATGCCTCAACAGAGTCGCTGTGATAAGCCAATTGTTCTGTTCGGAGGTGAGGCAACCAGCGAGCATTATTATTCCACAGTTCATGGCGCTGTGGAGGCAGGCTGGAGGGAGGCCAAGAGATTGGCCGACTTCTATGGACTTAATGTGACCAAATCCCAGCTATAGCATCGGCAGAATTAAAACAAAGTATCTGTGCAGTGTGGATAAGGATTGTGGTGTGAAAGGATCGTCTTCATAGCTCCAACTAGGACTACAATCAATCAATCAATAATACTGAATAGACTTCATATATGCTTAAGGTATATAAGAATCTTAATTTAAGTTTGCGACTATATACATCATATGATAAATGATATACTATATGATCTATGTATACTACAAAAGTGCTGAACTCTAATTTATATTCACATTCTGCAGCTGCCCAATAAAGTTGTTCAATTCTTTAACATCTATGAGGTGTGCATCCTAGGACTAGGATGGCTTAGTAGGATTATCAAACGTTATTTCGTGGAGCTAGATTAGATTCAAGAATCTAGTTAAGTTTAGTCCAGTTGTGAGGTAGGCTTGGTAAACTAAATAATCAAAATTGTGTGTCAGTTTTACAAATTATTGAAAATTACGACCTATGGGAAGTGTAAGTGCCGTGACCTATGGCTTACAATCCTTCCTCCTATAACTAGGCATATTTCTTCCTCGTCCTGCAGTGCTGGTCGAAAAAACCAAATCGAAAACTCCACAATCGATACCATGCATCCAAGCATAAGTCTCCCAAGAGGCTCAGTCAGTTCTTCATCTCGGAGCCCAATATAATCATACTTGGCGCCGGGGCCGCCGGATTGGCCTGTGCGGTGGAGCTGAAGAAGCACGGATTCAAGAAGGTTCGCATTGTGGAGATGTCGGATCGTATTGGAGGTCGCATAAGGACTATGAGATTTGCCGATAACTATATTGATGTGGGGGCCCAGTGGGTAAATGGTGAGCAGGACAATGTTGTCTTCGAAATGGTAAAGAATCTCGATATGTTGGACTCATCGAGGGATAAATTCCTGCATTGCGACTGGATACGATCAAATGGTCATAGGATGAGACGTTCCTTGGTCGTGAAACTGGTTAATGTCATGAGGAATATCTTCAGTAACAGGCATGCGGATCTCAGTGATTATGAAGGCACTTTTGGACAGTATCTCGTTGAGAAGTTCGCTGAGGAGCTATCAAAGCCGCAGTTCGAACATTTTGATCGTAAACAGGCTGTCGAGTTTCTGCGCACCTTCAAGAAAATGGAAGGATCTGCTGTCGATACGGACATGAGTGCATCGGGATATGAGTCATTCAGTCCCTGTCAAGGTGACAGCTTCCAAAATTGGCGGGATATGGGGTAAAAGTCTAGACAGAATAGCTCATTATCATCAAGTACTTCGTTCTTAAAGCGCCATGTTTTTTATTTCCTCTGTTACAGCTACAAGCAGTTTCTCCGGGTTCTCGTCGGTGGTGACGAGATGAACGAGCACGGATTACTGAAGGACTGCATAGATTTAAATACTCGCGTCATGACGATCAATTGGGATCGTTTTGACGGCACTGTGCAGATCTCTTGTGAGAACAACAATGAGTATTTGGCTGATCATGTGGTGGTCACCGCATCGTTGGGTGTTCTCAAGAAGAACACTCAGCTCTTTGAGCCCATTTTACCCTTGGCCAAGAGGAAGGCAATTAATTTCCTGGGCTTTGGCCAAGTTTGTAAAATATTTGCAGAATTCGAAGAACCTTTTTGGCATGAGAGCTGGGGAGGTTTTAATGCCATGTGGAGGACTGATGATCTGAATCAACCGCAATTGGAGTGGCTATCAGACATTTACAGCATTCATCCCTATGCGTATCAGCCTCGGGTGCTGCTCGGTTGGGCAGCTGGACCCAATACGGAGATCATTGAGACAATTGACTCTAAATTGTTGACCCAAGGCATAATGTATATGCTTAGGAGGTTTCTGCCCAAGATGAAAATTACTCAGCCGAAGCGACTTGTGAGCAGCAGATGGAGCATAGATCCCGCCCACCTAGGAGCCTACTCCTACCCATCCTTGCTGACGAAGAGCTACAATACAGGACCCGATCAACTGGCTCAGCCCGTAAATCTGCTCACTTACGAGCCAACAAATCCGTCCTATATATCCTTGTTTGACATAAGACCCATATCTGTCCGACCAATCATCCTGTTTGCTGGAGAGGCGACTAGCTCCAAACATTACTCGACGGTTCACGGGGCTGTCGAGACAGGATTACGTGAGGCTCGTCGACTTTCCGGCTACTACCAGAAGGACTTGTAGTAGAAAAAGTAGGAGCACAAACGGATGTTCAAAAAGCTCCAGTTATATTTTATTTTTAATAAAAAATGCTTAAAGTCACTTTACTTTTCTCTAATGATCTGCGGCTTAAAGTCCAGCTCGGATGCCTTTTGGAACGATTCCGCATAGAGGGGTAAACGTTGGGTCTGGCGGAAGCCCCAGAAATCCTTCACCTGACGGCACAAGTTTAGGTCTAGTTCCGTCACCAGCAAACCATCATTGCAACGTGATAAGCTCTGAAAGTAAGATGAGGGGAATGTATGTATTTTCACATATGAAGAATATGTATTTGGGTTGTTGAACTTACCGGAGTTCTGGATCCATCCGGGGCTGCTACGTATGTGGAGCCGTAGAAGGGGCCGAATTCCTTGTGCGCTGGTCGTCCATCTCCCGATGTGTATTCATTGGGAAATTCCTCGGTTCCCACGCGATTGATGGGGACGGTGAAGTAACTGTTGGCAATGGCCGCGTTCCTTGCCTCAATGCACCACAGTGGTTCCGAGAGTCGTCCAATTGTAGCCGAGGGATTGAACACAATTTCAGCGCCATTCAAACCAAACATCATCCAGTTCTGCGGATGATGACGTCCATAGCAGATATTTATAGCAATCTTGCCGAATTCTGTTTCAAAAACCGGATGTCCGGTATTGCCCTCCATGTAGTAGGTGGATTCATTGAAGTCTCCCACTCGGGGTATGTGATTCTTGCGATGTTTGCCCATAAAACGGCCACTGTTAGAGATGACCACAGCCGTGTTCCAGATTGTCTCTCCGTGCTCCACATCCCTTTCGAGGATTGAGTGTATGATGACCATGTTATAGGCCTTGGCTAACTCTGCCAACATCTTGGTTGTTGGTCCTTTTTCGGCTTCCTCAGCGAACTCGCACCAAGGGAACTTTTCACGAGTGCAGAAAGCAAAGGGCATGGCTGGAAGCAACAATTGGGTTTTTGGAATTGAAACATTATCGTAAAAACTTAATTTAATTAATAATTAACTTGTTGAGTACTCACTCCATGCCTCCTGGGTGCACACAATGTTGCAGCCCGCTTCTGCTGCAGCCTTGATCATGACCTTCACCTTCTTCCAGATGCCCTCCCGCTGTTCTTCAAGGGGGGCCGTCGTTGGTAATGCTATGGAGTTCTGTATGGCGCCCACTCGGACAATACGTGGCTTCCTCAATTCCTCCTGGCGAGCTGTGAAACGATATCCCTTGATTTCGAAACCATTTTCCTTGGCTGTGGCTAAAGCATCAGCCGACAGTTCGAGAGTTTGGCTAAAGGGTTGAAAAACAAAAGCAGGAAAGAGGGTGTTAAAAGAGAGAGAGAGAGAGAGAGAGAGAGAGAGAGAGAGAGTGAGAGCAGAAAACACAAAGAGATTGAAAGTAATCTCTTTTATTTTGGTAGCTTCTTTACTGCTTCGTAAATATTGCTTTCGCTTTTTCCACTTCTGTTATGTATCTGTTTTTGTTTTGCTCGTCAAATTTGGCCACAAGCTTTTGATATGGCAAACTCTGTGGGTGTGTGCGCCATGGCGTATACGTGATATGTATATTCTAAATATAAATTTAATGTGTTTTTTCTGCATGTACACATATATATTGATATAGGGAAATCTGACCATTGGATGTTCATCCAAGTTCTCTACAAAGTATTTGACTTTCCTCTAGACTTATCTCTGAGGCTTCACCTTTAATTGTAATTTAATTGTCTGTCAACTGACAAGCTAATCTCATGCTAAATACATAATTTAGATTGCTATATGTGAATATGTTTAGATACTATATACTTTGCTTTATGTTTATACTTACTCCTTTTCTACGCCATAGAGAATTCGTTTCACCTCCCTTAATTCCTCTGCTGGCAAATGCTTTTCTAAGCATTCATCAAGACTCTTTAATTCAAATGCAGACATTGTTGACAAAACACACACACAAATACGGATAGAACTGCGAATTGAATCAATTTAATTGGGAGTACTACGAGTGAAAAATTGGGAACTCGTTTCTGGGACAGCAACCACTTGTGATTAGCGCACAATCCGGAATGTGAATGCCACGCGATCGCAGCCTGTTCGGAAACTTAATTTCATTTTCGCTGACGCTGTCTCTGCCGCTGTCGCTGTCGCTGCCTCTGCTCAGCTGATGTTTCCTCTCACCTACCCTCTCTTCTATTCCTCTCCTCTCTATGCTGGCGCTTGCTCTGATTGACCTTATCTTTGTTAGCAATGACGAAACTGATGGGCAGACCTAAGCCAACTGAGCAGTCGGCAGATTTAACCCTTATGTGAGCAGTTGTTATCAATATTCGCACAGACTAAAGTTAATTATTTTAAAACAAATGAGAAATGTTGCCTGGTAAAAATCAAAGATAATTGTAATTGGATTTATAAAATAAAATAGAAAATATTGTCGAATTTGTAAAATAAACAGGAAATATAAGTTATTATTGGCAATCTGTGATTTACATATTAAATTTAAAATTAAAGTGGGTTAACTATGGAGAACATCTAAACTTCTTAATACCCGTACTTTAGTTGATTTATCTCACTTTATAAAGATTTGCTGTATGTAGTTATATTCGGTTTCTTATCGTCTCAGACATTGTAGAGCTTATCAACAAATCATTCAAATCTTGCGTGTGATATCACACAAAACATTTGTAAAAATAAATGCGCACATCTACTTAGTCCAATTAACACCTATATGAGTACTTTAAGTAAATCTCTCTACTAGAGTCTCTATTAGTTTCTTAGTTTTAAGTATAAGTGCGTAGTTTTGCTGCTGACAGTGAATATTTTGAAAGTAGCCGAAGCAAATTTCTCAATCCTTGTTGTTATTTAAGATATACCAAATATACTTAAAAGTTGCCTATAAGTCAAATATAAAAAATCCGTTTTCTTGGAATTTGTAACACATTTATAATTTTCTCTTGTTTTCTTTTGCCTATAAAATTTAAACATTTTATATCTTTAATATATAGATGGATTTTGGACATCATTATTTGAATAAAATAATTGTTGTACAACATATTTTCATTATTAATAATAATATTATTTGCTTAAATGTTTCGGTTAAATGAGTTCTTGATTTAGTTTACATTATTTGATTTATTATAATTTGTTTTATCTTTACTTTGTTTTTATTGTATTCTTTTCATTGTTTTCACTTTTACGCAAAAAGGTACATGTCGTGAAAAGGACTAACGCTGGACAGGATTGTCCCGATGGACAGCCTAAGGGTAAATAGTATTTTCTCTATATATCTCTTTCTCTGTCTGACGTCTGTCTGTCTGTCTGTCTGTCTCTGTCTCTGTCTATCTAAATGCCGTCCAACATTGGCAACTAACTGTACATTTAGCTTTAGCGGTTTTGACAACAACAACCAAAACAAGGGCTAAATTCGTATGGCAAATACTTTGGTGTTTGTTCAACAAATTGCATAGGATGCAAAGATCCTTGCTCCTTGATCTTTTGTCCTTCATCCTTTGGGATATTACTGCACCCAAATAGAGGGCGCCCAGAGAGGTTCGTTCTCGAGACGCTGCACATGTTGGACCAGCTGCTCGAAGGCATTCACCAGCTCTCCATTGACAATCTCCGTATCGAAGAAGTGTCCATAGAGGAAGTCAATACGTTCCGCTGACTTCAACATGTCATCGAACTCCTCATCCGTAAAGCTGCGGGCATTTGCCTCATCAAAGGTGGACTTGGCACGTGCCTCGGTTCGCGTCGACTTCAGTGTGTCCAACTCTGGAGGCTTAATGTGCACTAGGAATGGTTTCAGCTGTGCCGTGCGTAGAGTCTTGATAGCCTGGTAATGTGGACTCAGCACACAGACGCATCCAGCATTCACAATCGACTTGACGCTCTCCGCCGAGGTGCCATAGAGGTGTCCCTTGTACTCGCCGTGTTCCACAAATTTGCCCGCCTCAATGTCCGCATCCATTTTATCCCGTGCCACAAAGATGTACTCCCTACCAGGAACTTCACCAGTGCGCATAGGTCGGGTGGTATCTGGAAGATTTTCGATTCTTTATGAGTGAAAATATCCAAATGTACAAATTATATTAGTTACTTACATGGCACCGGACTGCGAAACTTCTCGGGATCACGAGCTATAAGGCGACGTCTCAGCTCGTTGCGTCCGACTCCAGGGGCGCCAATAAGGACGACAGGACGAAAGATGCCAGGACGAGGATAGAGCTTGGCCACCTCCTCATATGTGGCTATCAGTTCCCGATCAAAGTCATCGTTCTCTGTCAAATCGTACATAATCTTTTTAGTCTTTGGCTGACGACAGGAGGAGCTGCTGCTGCTCGTCTGAAGACGTGGAGAGCCCGGAGGGGTGGTGCAAAGTGAGGCGCATGAACCCGCTGTGCCCCCGAAGATGAGTTCAGGAGTTAAGGGTGGAGGTTGAGCGATTATTTGTTGTTGTGATGAGTGAGCGTGCAAATGGTTAATAAATGAAACGAATGAATCTCATGTTGGGAAAGATGAAGTCAGTTTAATTTAGTCGTATTAGTGGTATTCCCAGCAGTAATATCTCTCAAAAGATGACCTTGCTATATATGTACACTTACGCTTCGAGTCCATGTCATTGGGTTCCCGTTGGGTGCGTTCGTGTAGAATGCGTCGCTCCTGCAGAGCTCGACTGGGAATGAGTCCTGCTCTTGCCGAGCGCTCATGATCCTTACGTGCCTGCCACCAATAAGCATCATCCTGTGCCACAATGTGCAGCACATCGCCACGTTGAAAGCCCAAGCCGGCTTCCTTACAGGGTATATACGGGTCCACATCCGGATTGTAGTCGAAGTGAGCTCGCACTCGCACCTTGGACTCTCGCTGGGCGCCTTTAGTGTCAGCCGGCACAAGTTTAAAGGTAATCGTGCCCTCCGAATTTTGCTAGAATAACATAAGGAGAGAATTATTTTCGAGCTTTTATATTATTTTTAAAACGAATGCAAATTTAATGCGGAGTGTCATGTGAATATTACGAAATATTTATTGTAAATTATTTACCAAAATGGTGAGCACATCCCCCGGCGTCTTGCCCTCCACATTAATGCTGTTGACCTCGATGACCTCGTCACCCACGTGTATCAGACCAGAACGATCCGCAGCTCCACCGTGCATAATTCTTGCGATAATAATCTTGCCCGTCTCTTCATCAGTTTTTATAGTTGCGCCCTAAAATATGCAACATGTTTAGTACAGAAAGCACAGTCTGTATTTGTATGTGTGTGCGTGTGTGAGTCTTTTGGATGTGAGCGTGTATGTGTGTGTGTGTGTGTGTCTCTGACAGATTTGAAAGATACAACAATAAACAGATTTTAAAATGAACAACAAATTGCATTTGTTTTTGTACAAAGTTGTTTTTCGTTGTGTGAAGAGTCTTCTTGTTGTTTTTGTTGTTGTTGTTGTTAATGTTGTCTTTGGTTTTGTTGTTGTGGTGGCAAGTTTAACATTTTTATTTTTTTTAATTGGTTGCAGCTATACAGTAAGGACATTGTTTACTTACAACAATCGGTTCCGCACTTTGTGCTCCTGTCTGTGTTTATTTATATATTTTATTTATGTGTTTTTTCATGGGCGAGTTTGGAAAATCAATTCGATTTTATTCGATTTTGAAAATGTATTTATTTTTTTTTTTTTGTATACAAAGCAAAATGTACAAAATATTTGTTAGCGTAAATAATTTGAAAAAGAGATGCGGTTTAAGGAAATGAATGAAAGCGCAGAGAGGAGCAGTTGGAGCAGTTTTTATAGACATAAAGCAAAAGCTGAGAACATTTGAAGGACTTACTCATCGTTATGAGAATGAGGACAAGTAGGACAATGAAATGTGGACAGTAAACGGATGACGGTAGACAGATGACGGATAACCAGGCTTAGCTTTATACAGATTGATTGACAATGCATATGAATATGAAGCTGAAGATGGGCGTGAGATCGGAGCAAGGATCAGGAATGATAACTTACCAAAGGCTCATTGCTCTTTACAAGCTGCACAATTTTAATGGTCTCCTCATCCTCATCCATTTCAATGGGCACCTCTGGCAGATGCGGATAAAAGTCTTTTTGTGCAATGGCATCGTGAGCAAAGAGTAGATGCTACAAGAGAAAGAGAGAGATTAGATTAAAATCAAATATGAATATGAATTTTACAATTAAACTCACCTGCACATGAGAGTCTTGTAACAAGTGAAAAGCCTCCTTGCAGTCATCGCTTAGATGACAACGTTGTGATAGCTGTTCCAGCACCTCGTATAACACCTGTGCCGATGTGGATAAGACTGGAGCTAGTCGATCATCACGTCCTACTTTCGCCACCTTTGTGTGCACATTAACCAAGGCATTGAGCTCCTTGGACTCTAACAGAGCCTTGAGAAAATCAATCTCCTGATCATTGGACAAATTGTCCGATTCCTTTAAGGTGGTTATCAATCTTGACAGCGCTACAAAAGAATTAATTCGATTAGAGCTTTAGTTTTGGTCGGAACATTATCTTGAACTTACCTGGATCCCAATTAATATCTGAAGCCATAACTGCAGCTAGCATGCTACAAAAACGAACGCTGCCTTATATTGTTCTATGTTTTGTTGCTGTTTATCTAAAGGATGATACAAATTAAATAAACGTTAAATAAAATTATTCATTTCTTAATAAAAAAAGAATAAATAAAGAAAGCCTATACTTCGATACAGTTGTATCCTTGTTGGTAACTAATAGTTATTAACTTTGTTATAAAAGTTAAATTGAGTTTCAGTTGAAAAGGAAGCAATTTAAACGAACGCTTGTTACTTTGTACCTGCCTTCAACTCAGACCTTGCCAGACATTGGGACATTGCAAGAAGCGCAATATGGAAGCCCAATAATACACGTATTGCGAATAAAAATCGATAACTGAACTTTAACTCAATTTGGCTAACTTTTGCTTCCAAAGAAGGTACAGTACACAAACACACACGTAGCATCCTTTGCTGACAGCGACGAAAGTGAATGCGAAATGAAAATTTGATGCGTGCTCAACGTCAATTTATAAACATCTTAAAAAAGATGTTGAAGGAGGAAGGTCCTTAATGTCTTCCTTTGTGTCAGTTTGCCAAAAAAAAGAGAGAGAACATATAAAATTGTTGTCAGCGCGTCGTATACGTAATGGGGGCATTGGTTATGCGTACAATGGACATTTTCGCTTCATTAGACTTTCGGCTGGCGTCGGACTGGCGACACTTTCCGATATGCTCGCCCTTCTCTCCCCTTGCTCCCACTTTCCACTCCCCACCTCCCCGTTGCTCCAGTTTCCTTGAACGGTTTCAAAGCTTTGGCTTTGCTAACGTGGCGCAAATGCAATTAGCTGGCCTTAGGCCCAGTTAGGGATGTGTATCGAAATACGATATTTTGCAAAATACTCTGATTTTGAGCAACTAACAGTTTAACACTATTTATTTAATTATATTTTATGTACTTGTTTTTATATTACCAAAAGATGGGTTTACATATAATAAAAATATTCCATATATTTCGTTTGACTCGTTTTGCAAATATATTTTTGAAGACGATTATTTGTATTAATAGATGAAATTGATCACAGTATGATATTCTCTGACTTATTTGTCCCGATACTTTTTTGTCGATGGCCATCTCTAGGCCTAGTTAGTAGTTGAACTGGGTTCAACTAAGGCTGCTCTGCTCCACTTGCCACTTGCTGATTTATGTGCACCAGCAGTCAAGGGGGCAACTCGATTAGAAATAATACAATTTATGGTCACTTTCACAATGCATTGCAGATAGAGAGAGGGAAGGAAGGGAGGAGCTTCCACATGGCTTTGTATCGCCTCAGTAGCTGCTGTTCTCCTTTTAGTGACAATCATAAATTGCAGCTAAATGCACCACTTGGTGGGGCAACCACTGTCCATTTGCAAAGTAGACAACAATGTGGTCGACTGCATACATTAAATGTTCAATGGCTGCGCTTCCTGTTGCATGGTTGCACGAAGTGGAAAATAGGCATAACTTTTCCTCCTTTACCCTCTTCTTCATCTCTTACATCCTCTTAACTTCCTGGACAGCTGCCAAGTGCTGCAAAAGACTCAGTTCACTACCACTTGGTGTGGATAATGGCCTAAGCTCGTTCTCATGCCAGGAACTCATTAGCGCTTTTCCCTTTGACCTGGCTATCTAAAAATAGCTGCAAGTTGATGAACCTTAAATGATATTCGCATGCCTCTACAACCTTTCCAAGTGTTAAGTAATTTTCAGAGAGTCACGAATAAAACTAATCAACTGCAAATGATGCGTCCTTGACAATGTTAAAGCTGTCGAGAGTACTTTCTTGATTGGGGTTATCTCTGCTCTACTTTTAGCTCTCCTTCAGCATATCAAAGCCTTAAAGTTTTGATGACCTTGAACTACATACACAAACACCCACATAATATGTCAAAAGGCGACCAAAAACAACGCCTCTGTCTTTTATGAGGTTGAAGCCGACGTCAGCAGCGTGGGAGTTGGGTGGTCATATATCTATGTTTGATGAAGAAAGGTTAGAGGCTTATATAGATGGGAGGAGAAAGGGGGCTTAAATGTTATTGCAACTGACTGCAGCAAGGCTATAACACTTCATAGACAATGCAAATGGCCAAAAGGGGTTCTTTCTTTGCACAATTCTATAATTTTAGTCAATGAATCAATATTAGAGAAATCGATTGACTTTAACTTAATATACTACATGGACTATGTGTAAATATAATAATTATTGAAAAGTCTGAATACCTTAAACATAATGTTTTTAAACCTTTTCGATTTTTGAAAAGTTCTATTTGTATCCAAGGTAGACTAATAATTATATTTAGTTTAAGCTATTTAAATATTTCTTAACTTTGTGTATTACAAATTTATAATTATATCATACAAATTTATAATACTGGAAAAAGAAAATGCCATTGTTAAAGTTTTCCAAATGAAAAGTATTTAAATAAATTATTAAGTGTTCAATTTAAAAGTCATATATATTACATAGGTAGCATATTTTAGTTAATAGCTTGTCTACACATGATAAAATGTTAATTTAAAGATAGTTTTTATATTATCTCTCACAACAACCTGAACAAAAAGAGGTTTTATAAAAGTTTTTCTTCCGTTTTCAGTTAAAGTCTTAAAATTGAACCAGTTGTGGTAATACCTCAGCAGTCTTGGAAGTAAAATGCGTGATGAGCTTGTCTTTTAACTTGCCAAATGATACACCATATGTGTGTGTGTGAGTGTGTGTGTGTGTGTGTGGTATTTGTGTGTGCCTGTATGTTTGGCTGTGTGTGTGTTGAGCTACAATTACGCTAATTGCAAGTGGAGGTTGCACAGGACTTCAAGATATGCCAAGTGCTTTTGGTCTAACGCGTTTTCTGAAGTCTGTCTGGAAAACGCACTTGTTGTTGTTGTTGTTGTGTAATGATCTTATGGTTATTGTTGTTGTGGTTGTTGTTGTGCATAATGATACGTGTCAATGGGCAGACAAAGGAAGCCACTGTGCCCATAAGATAAGACAGGTAACACAATATGAAAGTATTGTGCATAAGGAGCGAAAGAGAGAGAGAGATAGAAGAGGGCAACAAAAAGAGAGAGAGAGAGAGCGAAAACATATGTTTTAGACAGGGGTTGATAAATCTCAGACAAAACAGACAAATGGCAAACAATTTCCAAGGTTTGATAAGAACTTTATAAAAGAAAAAAATACATAGTTATTTAAACAATTGTTTATGGCAATGAAAACAAGAGAATGTCAAACTGTAAGCTGGTCACACTGCAAAAGAGCGCTAGCGAAAGAGAGAGACTGAGTAATTGAGAGAGTGTAAAAGAGCGCAGCGTTAAATGAAAAATTTTCATTTGTGTTTTGAATAAAAATGCTAAAATGATTAGAGGGAAATTTTACCTGAGCTCAAAAGTAATTCCAGAATTTGACGCTCTCGGTGGTGGTTGTTGTTGTTGTGGCTTGTGATTGTAATTGTTGTTATTAGTTGCATATGCTAATCTTTACTTATTTGTCAATTTGTTTGCTCAAGACTGTTGAAGCTTTTACTCGACGTTTGTTATATTTTTAAACAGTTTTCCACTTGGCACACAACACAGACAACTCAACATATATATATCTATATGAATATATCTACAAATACGTATATAGCTCAGACTTGAGGCTATTTTTAGTCAGGTCCACAAGCATTTCTAGAGCAGACAATTGTCTTTGATTTGTTGTTAATATTTGACAGAGATTCACGGCACAAATCGCAGTTGCAAGTTGCGGTTGCAAGGAACGAAATGGAACTGCGGCGCCTCTTGGACAGAGATTTATAAACGAAAAATTGAGAAACTTAAAAAGCAGCGAGAACAGTCTTTTTTTTTTAACTCTGCGTCTTCACAAGCGATTTCAGCGAGCGACTGACTCGAACTGAGGACAAAAGTCTCTAGCTGCCTTGTGTTTTTGCCTGGTTTCCCCATTCAGAAAAAAACATCAGACACCGCCGACACCACCGCACCACCATCTCAGCACACTGGGAACTGAGAACTGAGAATTCAGAGCATGAGGGTTGAAATTGCGCATGTCAGCAAATTGTGTGAGCATAAAATCAAATATACAAGTCTGTCTGTGCTTATTTACAGGGTGTCTCACAATTCTGGTTCTTAAACATACATTTTGAAAATAATAACCGAAAGAGAAAAATTATAAGTATACCCTTACCCAAAATACAGCGGATTTTGGATTTGTAATTAATGCCATAATTTAAACATTTTATAACTAAAATAATTGCAAACACCTTTAGATTTAGATAATTATTTTTTATTACATAGATAGCATGGGGAAACTAAGGAAAGTGTTCCATATTTTTGGCTCCTTTGTAAAGCATATGAATCCTTGATTTGGGACCGATTGTTCTTTTGGCAGATATACGTTATAGTAAGACAAATCGGGTGATTTGAATTTATATGTAGATTACTTCAAGTTTCATCCGCTTTAAGACTGAGAGACTGCATAACTTTGGTTTTATTTTCAATTAGTCACTTAATTTAGCCTTATTTTAACCAAGGAATCCAACACCGCCTGCTCCCAATAAGCCTGCACCACCAGCACCGCCAAAGCCACCAAAGCCACCGGACACCTTCTTGTCGTATCTTGCGTGGTAGCGTCCACCTCCAAATCCACCGCCTCCAAAGCCACCGCCTCCAAAGCCTCCACCTCCAAGACCACCGAGGCCACCGCCAAAGCCGCCTTTGAATCCACCGCCACCAAATGCGCGTCCTCTAACTCGTACGGTCTCCCGATAACTGCCACCACCAAATCCACCGAAGCCACCAAAACCACCAGCTGCTCCACCGAGGCCAACGCCTGCACCACCCAAGGCGTGTGCTCCTATCGTCAGGGCACCACCGATAATCAGCAGCAACTGTATGTGGCACCACCTCATCTTTATCGTATTGTTAGCCACGTTGTGTGACGCCTGCGCAGATCTTCCATCGTTTTTATGCCCTGCCCTGCACTGTGGTGCGTCATGGAACCACCGAAAATTCCCCCACTTATGCTGTGTTTGCTTACACATTAACCACATTAAGAGATGCGAGTTACGCGCCTTCATACACGTGGCTTGGCAGCATTGCTGACCTTCAATCGGTGATGATCAGGTGTGAACTACACTGACAGAAATAGTTATGTAAATTAAATTAATTTCATCTATGAACAGAAGACATTACTGTGATGTTAAAAGTGAAATAAAGTAAAAAAAAATCTAATAGATGAACAAATTTATTATTTCTATATTCCATACACCAAGAAAAATATTAAAGTGAATTAGTACAAGTATGTAATAAGTAGTAGTTAATATTATTCATTTAAAAATAATTTGGCTTTTATATAAATTTGCTATTCAATATTTAGCTACACTGAGAGAATTATTGTAGTTAAATAGTAAATAATCTACGACTTTTTTGAATATTATATTTTCATTTAATACATTCGTTTTTATATTTTCTTTAATTTTTTTGGAAATTGCTATGATATTGATTATATTATCTCTGGTAAATATTTCCTTTAGTGTATGTAGTTTAAGCTGAGAAACTATGATGAAGACAGCCTCAACATTTTCTAGAATTCATAAGCAATGACACTGAGCTCTTGGGGAATTTTGGCATCTCATTTGTGAATTGAAAATACAAATAGGCCATCAACTCGCAGTTAAGGCTTAAACAGACGTGGCCAACTAATTAATTTGCATAAATAAGCTGCTTGGGTTGGGGCAATCTTCAGTAGTTCAAGCTAAGATGATCCGGCAAATGGTTTACTTGTTAATCTGGACAGTGGTCCTCAGTCTGATGGAGGCCACACCCATCGTGAGCGAAGACAATGAACTTGTGAGAAAGACGCGACACATTGGTGGTGGCATCGTTGGAGGTGGCATCATTGGAGGCGGTGTTGTGGGTGGCGGTGGTGATGGTGGCTACTATGGAGCACCGGCAATACACACAGTTCCTGTGGTGTCCACAGTGCCAATTATAACCACTGTGCCGGTGGTGACTAGCATTTCGATTCCCAGCTATGGGTATGGACAGAATTATGGTGGCTATGGAGGAGGCTATGGAGGAGGCTATGGAGGAGGCTATGGAGGAGGCTATGGAGGAGGCTATGGAGGAGGCTATGGAGGAGGATATGGGGGAGGATATGGAGGAGGCTATGGAGGAGGCTTTGGCGGTGGTGGCATTGGTGGTGGCGGCTTTGGTGGTGGTAAATTTGGCGGTCGAAGTCTTGGCGGTGGCAGCTTCATTGGAGGTGGTGTTGGATTTGCCAAGGTAAAAGCTTTTGGCATCGGCGGTTTTTTGGGTTAAATAAAGTTTCAAGTGTAAACAATCAATACACAAAAGTGGTTCGAGTTTGATATTCTCTGTATGTGTCTGTGTTGTAATTTTAGCTTCTTTAATAATAGATCTAGCTAATTTTAAAATGTTTATTTAGATGAAATAAAAACATAAATTCTCATAAGTCGCATAATTTGTTTAATGTATTTCTTATTTTACTTATTTTTCCCTATATCAAATTTGTTGTTCAACTGTAGCTTTAACTGACAAGATGTGTGCAACACTTGTGTGTATGTGTGTGTGTGTGTGTGTGTCTGTATACATATGTGTATGTGTGCTGGATTTCAACGGATTTGATGACATTGCAGTTTTGCTGTGGAGATTTGAGTTATGGCTCTTGTTTATGTTATTTTCTTGAGTTTCATTTTACGTTTTTGGCTGTTTGCCTATTATTTTGACATAACTCAAGATAAATACAATAAACAGAAGAGAGGCACTGTGTACGACCACAAGATACCCTGTAGTAGAGTCTAGAAAATACTGTGTATATTATAAATCTTATAGCTCGCTTCTTAAGCCGCAAAGATAAATGTGTCTAAGAGGCCTCTTAATAACTACAGGGTATTTTGATAGGCTAATTTAAATAAAGTATATTTCCAAGTGGTTATTTATGTGTGCACTCTAAAGTGGCGTATAATAAGATCAGCCACTGTATGTTTAAGAGAGCTATGCATTGAAGTCACAGTGGATGCGAGTATCCGATTTCTTTTATAACGAGTTGAGATATTCCACTCGAGTTGCTTTACAAAATAACACTTTATCAAAATAAATAAGTAAACAAATGCGATATAGTTATTCATTAAACAAAATATTCACGATATGCTCTCTTCAAATAGACAAATGAACAGAGGTCAAACTTTGGCACTTCTGTTGATAGTCTTCTAATTGATAGTCATCTCTTGTTCAGATCAGAACAGGTAACTTGAGCATCGAGTGGTTCCACTGTGGATCAAGAAGAAACTTCCGCATGTATCGAAAATAGTTGTGGGTCAATTTCAATTTCAGGTAAACAACTCCATCGCTTAGCAATGCTTTGGGGCTTTAAAGTATAATTAGTTTTAGCTTTTTGTGGTGTGGTCGAGACTTCAATGACAATCAAAAAATGCCATTGAACTCCAAATATTTGGCTATAAATTAAAGCCAAGCTCAGAGTTCTGTTTTAGTGGCCAACAAAATTTCGTTCTGGCTGTGTCTGAAAATGGAATACGCAAAATTCTGTTTAGTTTTCTGTGCCTTTGTGGTGCTTTGTGGAGTAGGAAGAGCCATCGAAGAACAGGACCAGCAATTGGTCCAAGCAGCACCAGTAGTTGCTGATTTGGTGGATGCTGACGTGAATTCTCAGGCGGATGTGGATGTGGAGGGAACACGGAAGGTGCGTCAATACTTTGGACCACCACCACCGCCATTCTTTGGTCCACCACCACCACCATACTATGGAGGTGGCTTTGGTGGTTTCGGTGGAGGCTACGGTGGCTTCGGATTTGGTGGTGGATATCAGCGCACTCGTGTCGTGACACGCACTCGTTATCGTGGTGGCTTCGGTGGCTTTGGCGGTGGTTATTATGGATAAATGAAATCCATTTTGTGTTTTACAACATTTGTGATATTTCTTTCTCTCTTTTTGTAACTCAATAAATGTCTTTATGTTATTGCAAATGCTGTGAGTTTTTTGTTTGGGGGAGTGCCCCACTTTTATGATGCGAAAGTGGTTGTTTAACCACAAAGGGCTCTGCTTATAAGTAGATGAGCTTAGTTTTGTTTTGAGGCTCATAAAGATGCGTTTCATTTGCCTGTTGCTGTTGCTGCCACTTGGTGCTACTTTGGGATTGAGTCTTGCCTTGGATGAGCTGGAGGTTGATGCTCAGGTGGCACCATCACCAGTGGGTAAAGTAATTGTACGTACGGCAGGAACATTTATTTCTTACTTAACTTAAACGTTTTCAGTTGCAAATCAAAGATTCAACCTGTGGCGCAGCTTCGTTGGGCAAATGCGTCAGGTCTTTCACCGTTGGCAACCCACCACGAGGACAACCACTGCAAGGACAACCACCACGAGGACAACCACCAAAATTCCTAGAATACAATTGCGGAGCACAACGGAATCTGAGTTAAAGTATTACGGTGCATTGAATCCCATTTATCAAATGCGCCACTTTTGATTACACAGACCTTTCACATCAAAAATACAAAGGGTCTAACAATTTAGTCAAAAGCACTAACAGTGAATAGAATAGTCGTAAAGTGAATAGTGTAGTCCTAATCTGTCCCCAAAACGATCGGGTTATAAAATCGAACCTTCTATGATACATAACTCTGCAATGGTATCAAATTTTCGGCTTTTCGAAAATAACTAAACATTCTTATTTATTTATCAAATCTCTTTTATTTTTTTCTTTAATTTATATTTAAATCTTACTTGTATGTTTATCACTTAACTAAAATTTGTTATTTATTACATCTAATATATTATTTAAGAAATTAAATATATAAAGTTATTCTATCGGAAATGCTTGTTGAAGAGTCCCTTGAAGCCGCCCAGTCCACCACCAAAGCCGTGTCCACCAAAGCCACCGCCAAAGCCATGTCCACCGAGGCCTCCGCCAAAGCCATGTCCCAAGCCAAGACCACCGAGTCCACCGAAGCCGCCAAAGCCACCAAATTTGCCTCCAAGGCCGCCAAAGCCACCGAGTCCTAAGCCACGTGCCACACGTTCATTTTCCAACTCCTGAGATTGATCCATATCCAGATCCACATCCAGGAGTGTAAGTGGTTCACTCTCTAGTTCAAGTGGTGCTGCCCAGCTGCTGCTCAGAGTGCAGACGATAACAAGAAGGAGACACAGAGTGAGGAACTTCATATTGATGATGACGCTAATGATGATCTCTTTGTACTTAATCACAAATGTTGAAGATTCATGCTTTTATACTTGGCCATTTCTTCTCTTCTGGCCCGGCTTCTTGGTTGTTAACAGGGCTCGTGCGTATATCTGCTAATTGATAGAGTCCACATTGCGACTTTACTTGTTGTTATCTGCCCGAAAATGTACTTTCATTCATAGATCTTCATGTTAACTTGGCATACGTTGGGTTGGGCCGGCTTCTGGGATTTGCTTAGGCCTGACGATGGTTACATCATGTTTGCCATTGTATTTTTTGTTTTTTGTTTGAGTTTGCTGCTGGGTTGGTCTTGAAACGTTATCTAAGTGACCTTAGCAGCAAGCTGTGTGTATCTGTCTAGTTAACATTTACATTCGGCCATGTTTGGCAATCGATAGCGAACCAGTTAACAAACTGTGTGTGTGGAACAGATCTTCTCTCTGTTCAGAATCTGAGCTCAGATCTCCAATTGCAGATTATGTTCATTAAACCAGAATATTTGTCACTCTTAACTTTCTTTTATTAATTAACTATTTCAACAGTAATTTATTAACAATTTTTAAACATAATATATTAAATTTCTTTTTGTCGCTTTAATTAATATTTTATTAGTTCAAAGACAAGAGCTCTAAATAATTTTGATAGTAATAAAAATATAAGCTTTTAACTATTATTATTATTTAAATCATTAAATCATTTAAAAGTATGAACTCGAATCAAATTTGATAATAACAATTATAATTCATACATTTTTCCATTCATTGAGATTATTTGTTCATATTTTAAGTGTATCTGCTACTAAAAATAAGTTGAGGCTGCTAATTGAAAGGCGTCTAAAATGTTGATGAGCTCGTTGAACGAATCAGTATATTTCTTGTTTAAACTATCGCAACATTTCATTATGCTAATTAAAGTTAATTTTAGTATATTTTAAGTTGATTTGGTTAGCATCTCGTTTGCAGCATTAGCTTGCGACGTCTGTGCAGATACTTTTTGTAGCTAGTGTTGCCTCCACCGTTAAGTCGCAGCTTCTTGGACCATTTGAATGTTTGTTGACGTCTTCGCTTGAATAGCTCTGGACAAGGCCTTTGACGATGATGCAGTTGGTGATGATGATGGTTCAGTTGAGGTGCAGTGCGATGTCTTCGCACAGTGTCCTGAACAAAAGGACGTGACCAGACAAGAGGATCCAGGCTGGCATCATAGCTAGCCTCGTTTTGGCTCAACCAAGGCATTGTTCTTGCCTCACCAACTTGCGACAGAGTCAGTAATAAGAGTAAAATCAGTCCTAGTCCCAGTCCCAATCCCAGTCCCAATCTTTGTCTCAGTTGTATGTTAATAATCCGAAGTGCAGAGCTCATCGTGTGTCCTTCTTGCAACGCGGGTAATTAGAAACTGTTGCACTTTGTGTGCAACACGTTGTCTCTTATACTCACCTGGGTCACTTGGAATTCGACAGCAAAATGTTGAACAAATATTGAAGAAAACCTTTTGGCATGCTTCAGCTGCCTCTAAGAGTATTTACAGCCTATCTGCCCTTCTTTACCTGCCGCAAATTTGTCAATGACCTTTCTCAATGATAGGTAACAATTTGTAAAGTTGTAAAATGTCGAGTAGGTCAACAAATTGCAGTGCTTGTGGGTTTTTCATTTTGTCTAAGACCACATATGATTCATTTCGAAATAGATTAGACCTGTAAATATTTATGTTTCAACTATAAATACCCTGACAAGAAGGATTACATTTGTTTTTACGAAAAGTGGAACCTATTAAAGACGAGACGGCAGATGCTACTAAATAGAATATACCTTGACTGTTTTTAATGCATTTGTGGCGAGAATTTTGTATTACTTTTTAAAAAATCGACATTTGTAGGGTATTAAATTTTCCGCATAGCAGAAATAACTTTTCAACCCTTTGATTATTTAGTTTTAGGTAGAAGAGATATAGGGTTTTGAGTTATTTACAATGGGAATCCTTTGGTAATTCTCATTAGGTCGTCAGGGTTAGTTTTCCATGTAAAACAGCATGTGTCATTGTCGACTGTCGTCTGGCGAATGCCGAACAATGGGACTGTCGATTTCACTTTCTAAGTACGAGTCGGCGTAATGTGGCAAGTGAAATGAAGTGAAAGAGCCAATCGGCCAAATGACTAACAAATTGGTATCGTAGGTCGCAAAGTGTCTTGTCAACACTCTTTCACATCTTTATGATGCATTTTAGCCTTGCACTTGACTCTGACTCTGACTTCGACTTCGACTTCGACTCTGTCTCCCATTCGTGACTTTGTCTGCGTCTCCCACTGTGACTGTGACTGTGACTCTGGCTAGACAATTAGCGTGTATGAAGCAGAAGAAGAAGAAATATGTCTGCGGTGAATTATGCGCATGTTGAAAAACCAGTTTCTCAAACTCAAGTTGAGGGCAGCCTGCACAGTAATCCAAAGTCCCAGTTAGCCCACTTTCGACTTGACTAACAGCAATTGACACATATGAGTAGAAACACACTCGGAGAAAAAGAGAGCTATTTTCATTCATCATCACCTAGAATTCCGAAATTCACAACTTTTGTTTCTAGTTCTAATAATTTTCCAAAAAGAAAAAGTTTAGGCAAGTTTAAAGTCTGGAAACCCTGCGGGCTGACAACTGTACAAGTCTAAATTGTTGTCACTTTTGGCATGATTTTTTTCTGAGTGCAGTCAAGTTGCATGTTGCCAGTTTCAAGTTGCAAGATGAAAAGTGGCACAGGCAGCAAAGTTGCATAAAAGCTGCAGTTGCCACTAGACATGGCCACAGTACAAGACCAAAGTTCTCGCCAAGATGTGCAACAAATTCCAATTGCTGCTGCTGCTGCCGCTTTTGGCCATCTGCTGCTTCCTGGCCAACACTGAGGCACAACAACTACAACAACAACAACAGCGGCTGCGTCTGCCTCAGGGTTACAACATGCGATTGGGTTCGGTTCCCATGAGATTTGTTGGGAAAGGCGCCTACACATTATCCGCCAAGCGAGGGGCATCCTCCTCCCAATGGTTGCAACAGCCACAGGCGCAACTGCCTCACCAGCAACAACTACAACAGCTGCAACAACAGCAGCAACAACAGCTGCAGCAACAACAGCAGCTGCAACAACGCAGGCAGCTCTTTCAGTGGGCCACAATGGGAGGCAAGAAGTACAATTGATCCTGGTATACAATTATATTATATGTATAATTGTAACAATAAATAAATAAGTTTAAAATGTATTTTATGCTTTTTTATTCATTTTAAAAGTGAATTTAGTTTAATTCAATAAATTAAAGATTTTAGAGATTTACAGATTATGCCTGCATATTTAGCTAAATAAATAAAATAAATAGTTTTATATATGTGTTGGATGAGATGAAGACATCTAAAAGGCGGGGGCATAGTTATGAATGTTCATGCCGCCATCAAGGCCGACTCCATGGCCACCGAAGTATCCAGGAATGGGCATGCCAACTCCTCCAACTCCAGCACCTCCTCCAATTCCTCCAACTCCACCAATTCCTGCTTGGGGATATAGACCAGTAGGGGCAGCTCCCAGTCCCTGTACATTGGCCATGTTGATGATGTTGTTCAAGGCTGCAAAGTTGTCCACACCTGGCTGAGGTCCAAAGCCATTGCCATTGACATTGCCAAGTTGTGGGTTGCCATACATGGGATTGCCATACATGAAGTTGGACTGTGGGTTGCCAGGATAGCCACCAAGACCTACACCATAGCCCAGACTCAGATTAGGATCACTTGGATAACCAGGATAGTTGTTGGCAATGTTCGCCTGCAGCCCAGGCACGCCCATGAAAGGCGAAGCAGGAGCAAGTCCACCTCCAAAGGACAGTCCAGGATAGTTAGGATAACGTGCCAATTGCATTGCCATTTGATTCATAGGCATTCCAGCCATGGACATCTGCATGGGAGACGAAGCTGGAGTCATGTTTGCTGTGCCAACAGTCAACATCTTAACATCTGCCTCTGTTGCAGTTGCTGGACTCTTCAGTTGACGCTGCTCACGTGTTGGCTGGGCGTGGCAGCTGCTCATCAGCATTAGAGTGATGAGCAGGAAGGATTTCTTGGCGACGTACTTCATCTTGGTTACGTTAGTGATTGACAACTGTTTGCTTCCGGCTTGTTGAAGACGCTTTTTATGCAACGCGACGATGAAAACTTTCTTTTGCAGTGATTCAAACCCAAAAAATCGCTCTTTAGTTTTCTTTTTGGCTCGTAAAATTTTTTTTTGGTTAAAGTGATTTTTTTACGATTTTATGGTAGCCAAAAACCTAAAATAAGCCGAACAGAGCAGCTTGTCTGCGTTTTGTAATCTCTTTATAAACAATTCGCACATTTTGCCTAATGCCAACCGCAAATAAGGTGCTAAGTGTCGTCTTGGACGGCGGCAAATTTCGAAAATCTGCGAGCCAGAAAATTATTGTTGTTGCTTGTGGTGGATTTTGGGCTAGAAATTGGTTAAAGTGAAATGCTCTTCATTCGCCTTTTATTGCTCTGTAAAACGAAAGACTTAGGAAACGAACTTGCTGCCTAAAAATATGCTTTAAATTTCAGAAAGGCATCTTATGATTTAAGTCTGTCATTGAAACTAGTTAATCAAGATTTGTACATAATTTTATTCAATTTGATTAAATTAATAATTGAAAATATATCAGAGATATTCACATTCTTCCAGATAATTTTATTAGACCCATAATTCTTTAGAGCAATAAATGGTTAGGTATCTCATGAATTCAGTATTTAGTATCTGCATCCCATTAGTTATTAGATTCAACATTTATATTTATAATATAAATAAATTAATTCTTTATAAATTCAATGTACAGATGTACCTGACTATGTAAATATGTATCAAATAGTTCAGTTTACACGCAAAAGATAAGTTTGCTTTCAACACATTACAGAGTAATCTAAAAGGCTAACTTTTGCTTTCTTTTATTTGTTAAATATGATAAATAAATATTTAAACTATTAATTAGTCTCATTGTTTAGGTAGACTAACCTGTATAACATCGATTATTTATTTATTAAGCCAAAGATTAGAAAAGATTATCTGCATACCATTTTAAAGATATGATTCCATTTTTGAATTTGATAGTTTAATATATGCAAAAGCAAAAGTTAATTCTTTCTTCATTTCATTTATAAAATAATAAAAAAACAATTTTGTTTTCCATAACTTTTTTTATAAAATAAATAAATAAGTTTGAGTCTTTGTAAGTTTCAATACAGCTAGACTTAATGATAATTCTAAATAACTACTTTAATAAATTCCACTCGAACTATTTGCCAAAGCTGTCCTTGTAGGCAGCGCGTTCTCGATCCGCACGAGCCGTAAGTGCATCATAGGAATCAAAGGCGGAGACGCGACGCTCTGGAAGATCAGAGCGACGATGTGGTTCCAGAGCATTTGGACTGTTGTGATATCCATAGACAACGCTGCTGGGATAACAGATGAAATAGTCCTGGGAACGCTTCTGCCTCACAGGCTGTCCACTGAGGTCAACGGGTGAGTTGACTGCCTGATAAGGATTATTGCTATCGATAGGTGCTGATTGACTAAGATGAAGGCTCAGACATAATGTCAGCAGGATCAGAGTAAAGATGCAGTTCATGTTGTAAATTATCACTTGTTTAGTTAACTTTCAGTTTCAGTTTCAGCTTTAGTTGTAATGCGATTGCGGGTGCTGTTGATGTGTTGCTAACGAAGTTCCTTATGGTTCTGTGTCTCAGCTCTATGTTGTCGATTGTTTTATATGTGAATTTGCGTTTCGAATATTTCACACTATGCGCTTATTATTATGACAGTCAGAGTTCCAGGCAGGGGCACTAATTTAATTTGTTGTACATATTTCAATCTGATTAGCACCTTGCGATACTGCGGCACAACATTTCCGTCAATGGGGGCTTTTAGGGGGTGTTGTTATGACGTCTTTACTTCGATTGTTAATGAACAAAAGGGGAGGCATTTGTGATGTTTTAATTTGTGGTTTTTTGTTGCGGTAGGTGCTGCATCCACAACTTGATGAGTCAGTTACCCACAATTAAAAATCGCTATCTTTTCACAATTCGCGTCATTATTTCAGTAGTTTCCTTATTTGGACATATATTTACTAAATTTTACTAAGAATAACTCGTACTGTTTATTTACATTGCCTATTACAGTTGAGCTTAGTGTATCTTTCCTGTTGTAAGACAAAGGCGTTAATTGACTACCGAGATATAATATGAATCACATTCCGAATACATCAACATTGTCAAAGGTTTCCGTGTAATTTTCTAATTATTATCAGCTCAATATATTTGTTTTAGCTAATTTTATTCATGAATCAGCTCAGTTATCAGCTTATTTCAACATTTATTTAAATTTGTTTCTCAAAATTGTCTACTGAGTGTAAATATACACACCTACAATTGGTACTTGGTTCCAACAGGTACATTTGTTTTTATATAATATTTAAAATAAACCAAATAAACTTTCAACATTTCACCCGAAATCGAAACGATAAATGTGTATTTAAGTAATTATATTAATCTCAAATTATTATTTATAGTATAATTATCAACTCAAGTTCAACTTACAATTTCCAGATCCAATGGGCGTACACTGGAACGTTTCATTCATTAATTAAATTGTCTACAGGTTTCTGTTTGAAATGATTAAATCGTTCTGACGTTGATGAAATATTTATTTAATTAAATAAAGATGGGTTGGCAATGTCGTCATTGTATTGGAAATATTTATTACATTTGCAAAGCTACGAAATTATAGAGTTATTTAATAATATGTATTTCAGTTTGTCTTGTTTGCTTGATTTATTTTAATAAACTGATATTCTTTACAACTAGATAGCGCATTAGTCCGTTTAATCCCATGACTAATCATAAAACGATTAATCAATGTGTTTTGGCTACAAAGTATAATGTCATTTTAAGTTCAGAATCAAAAAATAATTTACAAAGCATATTTTAAGAGTACCTTGTACCATTTTACAATAAATAATCTTCTTTATTTGTTGTGACAAATATACTATTTAATAAACGGAATTTTTTCAAGCCCGTTAGCTTCTATTGGAGCTGGAATATTTTTAAAAGCGATAAAAATAATACTTTTTATTTGTATTGTTTTTGTGAGTGAAAACCGGCTGGAAGAGGTGTCAACAAGAGTGGAAATATAACGTACACGTCTTTTGAAGAAACCGTATCGCACCTGCCCCCAAAGCATGTTTATTTATTTTAGTTTTGTTTTTTATTTTAGTGTCTTTTTGTCTAATTTTGTTTATTTTTAATTCATAGAGAAGCGGTTTTATTTGCCAAAACTGGCGCTAGCTGATGCCGAAGCAGAGGCTGATGCACTGCCGCCTCCGCCAAAACCACCACGGCCTCCGTTACCACCAAATCCACGACCACCACCACGACGATATCCGCCACCACCGCCGCAGCAGAAACCACCGCGACCACCTCCAAAGAAGCGTGCAACACGGACACCAGCACCATCGTCTATTGGCTGAGCATCCACATCCTCCAGAGTCAGTTGTTGTGGCTGCTCCGGCTCCACGGGTTGTCCACTGGCATAGGCCAAGAGAAGGCAGCTGATCAGGGCTAGCACCACAAATTGTTTCATCTTTAACTATCCAATTGCTTCTATGTGCAGTTAATGAAAGTCTGAGGTCTT
Source organism: Drosophila neotestacea (assembly GCA_035044365.1). NCBI lineage: Eukaryota > Metazoa > Arthropoda > Insecta > Diptera > Drosophilidae > Drosophila > Drosophila neotestacea. The sequence continues at coordinate 3,421,715 of JAWNMD010000155.1, forward strand.
TTATAGTTGCTGGGATTTGATGAACCACTCCGGGAACCCCCTTAATGAGAACTTTTGCTATTTCGATTAGTTCATCCTTTGAATACATTCATTAATTTTGCCAACTATCATTATTTTTTTGTATATATTGGTTTGATGATTTCGCTAGAACTTGTAAGCAGCAGAAATGGAAATCCCAGACCCCTTAGGCACTCAGACAGGCTGCCCCTCTAACTCCCTGATTACGTCCACCATGCTCACTTTTAGCACACATTTGTTAAATTGGCCTAGAGCCGAAGACCTACAAAAGATACTTGTTGTTTACTTCTAGAAAGACTCGGCAAAAAACAAACGAGACAAATTATAAATTTCTCACATATATTGTGAACAAGCCCCTTTAGCAGCTTGTTTGCAAATGGGGACTCACTTTTGGATACCCTGTAAAGACAATAAAAGGGGTTGCTTAGAATGTGACAGGCTAGCTGTCTGTCTGATAGAGGTACATGTTAAAATGTATGTTTTAAATTGCAAATATTTATTGAAACATTGTACATTTTATTTAATTAGTTAAAACAAAGAATTCATTAATTATACAGGGTATTTGCTAAGTACCACTTCAAATTTTATTTTTATCGTTTGCCATATTGTTATTGCTTTCGCGCGTAAGTAATTTGTGCTTTGTTTTTTTTTTGCACGTTAAGAGGCAATCGAAAATTTTGTAAACTTGTTAAGAATTGTGATCACTGACCTCTCGAATGTGGCTGAAAAATGGCGCAGTAAAAGATCATGTTCCATATTCTCTTTATCTTGATAAACACCAACGAGTTTTGAACACGTAACATTCACCCATCAAATATTCAATTATTTAAACTAATTTAAATTCTTAACAATCTAAAACGAGTGCTTTATGCATTATCTAATTGAGTAATTTAAATGGCAAAAACAACTTGAAGTGTGACGTTTTGTACATTTGTGACATTTGTAATTAATTTAGACGGGTTCTATTTTATAATATTCATTCTTGCCTTATTTTAGACATAAGTAATCAGATTACAAAAGGAAGTTAGAATATTTGAATATTCGTTTATTATCATGATAATTTTATTTTCTTTAAGTTACAAAAATAAAATATTCTTTCTCTGAGTGTAGAAAAGTCTATAAATGATCTATTTCATAAGCAGTAAAAATTGAAGTTCACTGGATGAAGACAATTGTAAACAAATCGTAAGTTACTTAGATGAATGGGACAATAAACCGGTTGTACTCGTATATCTCTTGAATAGTCCCATTACATCAACTGTCTATTAAATTACGCAGATAATTACAAATACGAGAATCACATGCTTACAAAAACATTTAAATATTCATATAACGTTCATTCAAACGATCCCACACTTTATCTTTAGTATTTACTCATATGCAAAGTCGCACTTGATTGAATTAAGAAGAAAGAAGGAAATTTATAATTAGGATAAGCTTTATAATTTGTATAATTGATTTCCGAATGAAATGTGGGCGTGGCAACAGCCACGTGTCGCCCAAAAACAATAATTAATTGAAATATTGAAAGATAAAAAACAAAACCTCGCTTATTTATTTAAATATAATTACAAACACAATCTGTATATGCAATTGTCTGAAAGCAAACTGATAATTAATTTTGCTATTGAATTTTTTATTGGCCAACTAAAAGGTGAATTGCCCATAATACAATATCCATAACAATCCCAGCGACTAAAAATTAAGAGAAAAACCCGCGGAAGTAAATAAAAGCGTTAACGGTGAGAAACTGATTTTAGCCATATTAAGCCAAATTATTTGGTCAATATTTGCCGAAACATAAAGCAAGGTCAATGTCAATCGTTAACAGTTGATGGAGGCGTCAGCAGACTTGCGAGATCTGATGAAAGCATGGAACCAGAACCAGTCTATGACGAAGACGCGACTTCAACGCGATTTCATTGCGATTTTAGCGCGTTTTTATCACGATTCAACGCGTTTCCGTTCGCTGTCGCGACTTTTAATGATGCGTTGAAGATGAAGGTCTGCCAGTTTCCGAAACATTCATACTTATTTGGAAATATTTGCTGAAGAACAGTTGTTTGGGCTGGTCATGGTGTGGCTGCTCTTGAGTTTGCATATAAAACTCATTTCAACCGAGTGCTGCAACTTTAGTTGCCATTTGCTGTTCCGCGTATTTAGTTAGTTAGTTATAGTATCTGTATCTGTATTAAGATTCTGCATCTGTATCTTTCGTAATGTATTTGCCGGCTCGTTTAGGTCTGCTCTGTTTGCTCTTTGCACTCGCTGTCGGTCAGAAAAGTAAAGGAAAGTCAACCCAACCTCAGGGACGCACTCTGGGTTTCTTATCCCCGTTGCTTTTGGGTGCAGGTGGACCTTTATTCGATGTACCAATTGCTCCGGTGGGTACCTTAAGTGGAGGAAGTATTGCTGGAACTGCCGGAGGCAGCGGCACGCAATCGGATCAGTTCTATGGAGGCGCTGGAGGTAGGCTTGTTCATTGAACTCGGATGTATAGTTTTTGACAAACAATTCCTACTACTAAAGTCAACTAAAGATTATATAAAATATAAAATAATTACATGGTGGTACTGAAAATGGCTACTGAAAGACATAAAATTAAATTAGTGAATCTGCCTTTCTCAACAAGTTCAAAAAAATAGTGGAGATACAATTAAACTCTGTAGTTTCAATTGGATTATGTGATAGTTTATAAAGCCAACTTACTAAGTCGGACAATTGTGTATTGCTAAATAGTTGAAGAATGCAAATTAAATTTATTTAAAGTTTAAAAATATTGCAACATTTCGTTTATCGATATTATTTTAATAAATATCAATTAAAAATATATTTCCCATTCAAAATATTTACAATATTAATTATCTTAAAAACATCAGCAGGATATCCGAGCTATGGCAACGGTTATGGCAATGTTTATGGTAATGGTTATGGCAACGTCTATGGCAATGGATATGGAAATCTCTATGGTTACAGGCCCAACTATGGCTACGGCTATGCGGGCTTACGTCCTGTCTATCCAAGCCTTGCTCAAAGCTATTATGGCTATCCAGGCTATGGGCAAAACTATTACAGGCCCAGTTATAACTACAACTACCAGAGACCAGTGCAATATCCGGGAAGTTACTACGGTTCAAGGCCCAACTATAACAATTATGGAACCAACCCATCCTTCAGTAACTATGGAAGCGTCAGTTCTCCACAGAGTGCTGGTCTCTCACCTGGAGTCTCACCGGGTGTCTCACCTGGTGTTTCACCTGGCGCTGGAGCTGGTTCACAACTCAGTACAGCTCAAGCTGCACAGTTGGCTGGACTTTTGGGCCAGGCACTTGGCAGTAGTCTACGCCCCTTGGTAGCCAATGGTGGAGGCGTGGCAGCTGGTGCAGGCGTGAATCAACAAGCGTTGAGTGGTTTGTTGGGCTTACTTGGTTAAGTACTTTCGATAATTTCAAAGACTAATCCTATGCCAATTCTTATGTTCTAAAATAACAAAGTATTTGTAATTTAAGAAGTGTTAAAATTATAACTAAAGTAAGTATTTAGTTACTGCGAAATAAATATAATATAAGTTGTTATTCGAAAATATAAATCAAAATTGTCATTCGCCAGAAAGAATATATGTCAAATTTCATATATATTCAACTATTATTTTTAGTGATGATTTTACTAGAAACCAACCGTGTTTATATATACCAAGAACATATGGTATATGAGCTTATCTAAAGTATACTTATATACTATACACTTTTCCGATCCGGTTTTACTATAATGAATGCAAATTTCTAATTAGCATGTCTGGTTGCAAAAACGTTGAAGACCGCAGCTAGGACCAAAAGTTTCTGATCCGAAATATCTATTCTTTAGACTTGTTTAAAATTGTCTACAAATAATCTTATATACAAAAAAAGAAATACTGGGAAACAGTTACTGTTCATGTTAATACTATCTTCAAATTGTTTTTTTTTTATTATGACCATTTAATATTTAATATTCACTTTAGTTTTTCATTTATTTAAGAAATTCTAAAACTATCAGACAATTTCAAACAGTTATTTCTGTTGCAACCCTCGAATTTGATTTGCGCGTTGGCAATAAAAATGCTATGTTTTTTATTGACAACTTGAAAAAACTGGCCAAAAAAGTGTAGATTTTAAATAAAAGACGACTGTTTGTGAAGGGGATTATCAGTTGGTCGTAGATCTTAAGTCAACAATAAATAAAAAAGATCTACAGGATGCGTCTACTTTTTATGGCACTTATCGGCTTTCTCTGCATCGCCTTCAGTTTTTCCCAGCACTTTGAGAAGAATCCTCTTGACTTAAATGCCCCTCGAGTAACCCGGGAAATTAAGTGTGCTGAGTTAACTGATAAAAACGGTCAGATATCCCCTGATATCTTAAAGTGCAAGGCTGGTTAGAGAAAAGTTGAAGGACTAACCATACACCCAATGGTTTCTGAATAAATCATTTAATAACAATATAAATATTTCAATTTGAATAATTTAGTGTGCTATAAATAAAATAAAATGGTTGCTGATCTAAAATAAAAAGTTATTGTTTACATATTGATCAATACTTATTGATATATATTTGAATTGGGATATTTATAACTAAGTAAAACACATGCAAATCAATCAATAAACTTTGTTTGTAGATTTCAATACTGAAATGTGAATTTTTGGCTAGCCTATGTGTATTAGATATAAGTTAAGATTTCAATTTTATTTATTATATGTTGTTATTGTATGTTTGGAAATAGTAGTTTATATTCACCTGGATAAAGCCTTTACATTTATCAGCCAAATATATACAAGAAAAACATTGTATGGACAAATATGTACTGTATCTTCAAAAGTATACTTTAACCGAAGATATAACCAAATGCTTGGAAATAGTTTTTAATATTCATGTGGCTCACGTGGCTCTTAATGAAGGCCGCTTTTATCAGCACATGAGAAACATTGTATGGGCAGGAATTTGTTACCAATTACATATCATATCATATCTTAACTTTGTAATGGTTGACAACTAATTAATTTTTAAAGTTTTCAATCCTTATTTATGAATATTGTTACTGTTCATTTCCGGAAGCCATCCAGGCTATTTTGCTTAAAACTGCAAGTCAAATGTCGTACTGTCAGTAGTTGCAATTCACTTGTCGAACTTACGCCATGAAGAAACTCTTGGTATTGTCCTTAATTCTTATAGTCAGCTCAATGGTTGCTGGTTGTTGGTCAGGACCAAAGAAAACAACGGTAAGAAACAGCTAGATAGACTCCCAAAATTATTTAAAGATTGTTTAATGAAAATATCTTTTTAACAGCGTGAGCAAATTATTGGACATGGATATCCTGCGGAGCATCACGAAGTTGAAACCGAGGATGGTAACAAGCTTTCGGTCTTTCGAATTCCCTATTCTCACAAGCTAAATAATAAGAACCAGAAACGTCCTATTGTGTTTTTACAACATGGTCTACTGAGCTCTTCGGATGTCTGGGTAGTTTCCGGACCCAATGATGCTTTAGCCTTTTTACTTGCTGATTCCGGATTTGATGTTTGGATGGGAAATTATCGTGGCAATGAATATTCAAAAAAGGTCAAAGAACCATCGTGGAAATTCAGTTGGCACGAGGTTGGCTACTATGATGTAGCTGCCATGATCGATTACGTATTGAAAAAAAGTGGAGAGGAATCAAATGAACAGAAATCCATTCACTATGTAGGCTACTCCCAAGGCACCACTGCATTTTTTGTACTAACGTCCTTACGTCCCGAGTACAATGAGAAGATCAAAACGGCCCACATGCTTTCTCCCGTCGCAATTTTGAAGCATACAAAAAATAAATGTCTTGTCAGCGCGGCAGGCACTTATATCCCTGATAATAGGTGGACCAGAAGAGTTATAGACAAAAAGTTCTGGATTCCATTTGTTACCAAACAAACCAAGATTATAGGACCCCTTTGGTACTGTAGAACACTGGCAAAACAACAGAGCTCTGCAAATTCCAATGAGGTAGGCACAATTAACTTACATGCATGCATATATATAAATTTATCCCTTTTACATATGTGTTTCAAAAGACTGCCCTTAAAGCAAATGAGAAAATACCTTTAGATGCGTCCTGGAATCAAATCTTACACTATTTGTTTAACCATAAGTCGGGACATTTTCGACAGTTCGATCGCGGCACTAAAAAGAACCTGAAATTGTACAACTCGCAGCTTCCTCCAGATTATCCAGTAGAAGAAATCACCTCCGTGGTGCACTTGTGGTATGCAGATAATGATGATCTCGTCAATCCGGTTGATGTCTTGGCTTTAGCGGAACGTTTGCCCAAAAAGGTGCTGCATCATATTGAGGATCCTATATTTGGGCATAGTGATTACACTATACACAATAATATTCGAAAATTGGTCAATGAGCCCGTCATTAATATAATGAAGGAGTACGATCTGAACCCAAAGTGATTTAAATCTGTGCTACAAGTTTATACATACATTTCCCTAAAATATATTCGATATTTTTTGTGTGTTGTTGGATATGAATTTGTATAAGAAAATTTAATAAAGTACTTATTTCTCGCTGCAATTGTTTACAATACTTATATTTTATTTATGATGGGTCACTTGAAAAATTTGGATGTGACTAGTATATCTGATCAATATATGTATTATTAAAATAATATATCTTTCTAGATGGAGTGACGCGAGCTCCTTCAAAAATAGCTTAAGAGAATTGAAGTCTATTACAAGTCTTGTCATAGAGAAATATTGCATTAATAATTATTTTGTCTTTTAGTCTTGGAAAATTGTTCAAATGGTATTGTTGTTTGTTTAATTGTCGCTGTTATTTACTTTAGTTGCCATTGTTTTTCTAAATAGGAGGCTCTACGTCTTCTTTCTTTACGTTCCTCAATCTGATAGAGTTGTGCCAGCTTTGTTTCCAAAAGGATTTGTTTCGTTTCCATGTGTCGATGTTCCTCTGAGTTCTCACTAAAAGTCAATAAAGTCAATTAAAATATTTCTTAACGGTTGAAAATATTCCGATTTACATCTCATGCTGTTGATGTTTCTGCTTAAGCAATTCCTGTTCCTCCTGTTCATTTTTTAAGATTGCCATTTGAATCCACTCAATCCTCTCATTCTGAGCTACATCCACACGGGCTTTTAAGAGGTCCTGCATCTCCTCTTCTAGCCTCCGCTCTTCCCAGTGAAGCTGAATAGCCAGTTGACGACGTCGATTCTCCAAGTCCTGATAACATTCTCCAAGTTTCTGCTTCACTTTGTAATTAATTTGAGAATTTTGATTGCGGCGATTTGTGCGCGTTAAAAATTCAGTCACATGCATTCTTTCAGCCTTGTTTTGTCCAATAAAATATCCTTGACAACAGTGAATGTTATTGTTATCAGCATGTTAACACGATCTGTAGTTGCTACACATTTTCAGGGTGACCATATTGACTACGAATTCTTATTGAGAGGTTGATAAAAATATAGCCCTCATCGGATGGCAAAGCAATAAAAGTGTTTTAGTGTATTATGTTCGAGTAACAATTAAACTTAATAAATACAACATACAAATTGGTTTTATTTGCTTTTTTATGGGATAAAAGAAGTATCAACGAAGTTTGGTAGTGTATTAAGAAAGCCTAAAAGTATACATCTTCTTTCTGAACTTTAATGTAATGTGAAAATTAAAAATTATATTGGAACGTTAGTTTTTATTGACTAGTTATTAAATATTTTAATAGATCATAACTCCGAAATGTCTATAAAGTAATTAAGAATAACTTAAAGCATTTATATTCAAATGTAAAATCTAGTGCGTAGTGTGAATTTTAATTGTATAGCTGGAAGATCTTCTTTATTAAAATATTTAGAATAATAGAAATAGTTGGAAAAGAATTTCAGATCCATATACAACAGATATACTTTGAAAATGCGTCTTCTTACCGAAATATGCATCGGCATACTCTGTCTTGCTCTAAGCTTTACCCAGGAAGTTTGCCGAACTTGTCCCGCACTTGATGGGATATCGTCCAGGGATATAAAGACAAAGACTGGATAAAAGATATCGCGAAATGATTAAATAAGTTACCGGACGAGTCTTAAGCCAACTGTTAACGGATTATTGTCCTAACAAAACTATCCATAATTTGTTCTTTGAAATAAAGAACATAAATTTTATCTCTGATAAAATAATTTCAAACCAATGAAAAATAGTAAATTTTGAGCTAACTAAATGAACTATTGGGAATTGAAAATATTTGTTGATAAAATTAAAATACATTTTGATATTGATTTGTAAAATCTTTATTAAGTCCTAAAAGTATGTCTTTCGTTTTCTTTATAATTGTATCATGTGTGTGCTAATTGAAAATATTAGGGTATATTTTATTTTTATTGGATAATAGGGGAATTTTTTATAGATCATGAACCTTAAGATACTTTTCCCTTGTCCCCCACGTGTGACAAAGTAAACAGCCTGCATTTGCATTGCACTCTGGAAGGCAAAGGTCCATGTTCAGATATAGACATAGAAATAGACTATTCATAGTCATCGCAATTCTATCGAATGGATCTCAAAAAATTGCAAAACTCGGCGGGTGTAAATAATTCTAATTAGAAACACAATGTGTAAGGCCCGAAGTGCAGTTGGAGCCTATAAAAGAGGCAACCAGTAGTTAGATGGGTCACAGTTTAGTTCTCGTCTTGGTCAACATGAATCTGTGCATCTTGCTTTCTCTGACAACTCTAAGCTTGGCCTGGGGATTGCCAGCCAGGATGGAACAGGAGGCAATGCCACAGGAGGTGATGCCAGAAATACAAGAGGCGATTCCAAATGCTGATTCCATGTCAAATCTAGCGGAGATCTCCGAAATGGGCAGCCAGCACGCTGAGGAAGGAGCACGCAAGGCACGCTTCCTGTGGGGTGGCATCTGGTCAGGACCTTATTGGCCAAGATCCTATTACTATAGCTACTATCGTCCTTGGGGTTATCGCTATTGGTGGTAACACGATTTCATTGCGTACTGAAAATAAAGGCAGCAAAATGAATTACGAACATATCTTAGATATGATGTAAGATATTAAAGAAGACTCTCATTATAAATTTCAAATGAATACAAGTATTGAGTGTTTTTTATTTATTTATATATACCTTATAGTGTGTGCCAGACCCCCTTGTTCACCCCCATTGAATGCTGGGTCAAGTACATTTGAAATGTATTAAAGTGTGAAGTTCTCAAGTCATAAGAGTGGGATTTCACAAGATCATTTAAAAATTAGTGACTAGGCCAATATCTTTATTTAGCTCTTTATAAATAAGTAGCTGTGAATTATTGCTGTTAATTAGTTAATTAATTAATTAATTACATGCTTTGTGTAAGGTTTACATTACTTATTTACTTTTCAATTGACCAAAAACCTAGCATCAAAATTTGTTTACTTCATTATAATTTTAAACGTTTGACAATGTTTTTTAATATGACAACAACTAACTGGTTTTTGTTTTAATGAAGTCTAACGACTTTATCACATTTGGTCATAAACTACTGAACTATACAATCCGAAATACAATATACCTAAGCCAAATTATAATTTCAATAAATGTTATTTGCATCTTCAGTTGTTCCATTGGGACTCAAACACAATTAAGTAAACTACTTTGTTTTTCGAACAGGTTCGGGTATACTGAACGGGAATTTTTAATTTCTAGCTATTAGAAAATAAACATAATGCCAAGATGCCAAGCCTCTAGAACGAGGGTAGATCAATATGTAGTTGTTCACAACATGGTAACTTAAATAAACATCTTAGTGTGACTGTATTTTGATATATTTTATATAGGAAATAATCTTAATAAAAATGTTTTGCCTTTTTGTCGATTTGAAAAATGAGTTTACTTCAATTCAAATTCTCCTGATAATTTCAAAATTCCGTTGATGTTATTTTTAAAAATCATTTTTGCCTTCTTTTACGCTTTAAGAGATCTTAGAGCTTATAACTTTTAAATTTTGTTGTTTGATGCGACCCTCGAAAATGTTTGTCACTTTGGCAATAGAATGCGTAAAATATCAGAGATAAATTATCAATAAAAAAATGTGCAGATTTTTGAATAAAAGCCGAGTGTATTTTGAAGAAGAGCATCAGTTGCAAAGAGTTTAGAAGACAACAATTAAAGCAAACACCTGAAAGATGCGTCTACTTTTTGCGGTACTTATTGGCATCCTGTGCATCGCCTTTAGCACTGCTCAGCGGTATGGCGGTAAAGGATACGGAAAAGTTGGACCCAACAGTCAATATATAAAAGAACATGTCGGTTACGATTACGTCGATTACGTCGGTGGCTACGACGGAGGACATGATAGTAAACAAACGGGCGTTTAAGAGGTCCTCCATCTCCTTTCTAGCCTCCGCTCTTCCCAGTGAAGCTGAATAGCCAGTTGACGACGTCGATTCTCCAAGTCCTGATAACATTCTCCTAGTTTCTGCTTCACTTTGTAATTAATTTGAGAATTTTGATTGCGGCGATTTGTGCGCGTTATGCATTCTTTAAGCCTTGATTTGTCCAATAAAATATCCTTGACAACAGTTAGTGTTATTATTATCAGCATGTTAACTCGATCTGTAGTTGCTAAACATTTCCAGGGTGACCATATTGACTACGAATTCTTATAAAAATGGCAAGTAACACAAAAACAATGGTCGTCACTCTTAAATTACCTGTTGAGAGATTAATAAAAATTTAGCACTCTTCGGATGGCTTTGTTTCCCCATCAGAAACGCACAAATCAATAAAAGTGTTTAAGCGTATTATGTTCGAGTAACAATTAAACTAAATAAATGCAACATACAAATTGGTTTCATTTGCTTTTTTACTTTTTTATGGGATAAAAGAAGTATGAACGAAGTTTGGTAGTGTATTAAGAAAGCCTAAAAGTATACATATTCTTTCTGAACTTTAATGTAATGTGATAATTAAAAATTATATTGGAACGTTTATTTTTATTGACTAGTTATTGAATATTTTTATAGATCATAATTTCGAAATGTCTATAAAGTAATTGAGAATAATCAAATCAAATGTAAAATCGAGTGCGTAGTGAGAATTTGAATTTTATGATGCAGTTGATCGAGAATAATTGATATAATATACGATAAATCAATTATAAGAACTTTATTGTGGAATAATATAAATGGTTTTTTTTTTATAGTTTTTGCATATTAATATTTCTTGCGGTTTATCTTTGACAAAATAACTAACACACAGCTTTATTAGTTGAACAATCTTGTTGTATACTTTATTCTTCCATGCATTTTAAACAGGTTGTCTTTTAAGTAACGGAAATATTTAATTTAACTCAAATCTAAAAAATATATATGTATATATAATGCCAATAAACGTGCTAGACGACTAAAGCTCTAATTGGAAATAACTTGAAGATCGAGGGTTGATCATAATCTTTATTTTAAAAGCATTTTAATTGAAATTCGCAGCTTTTAAAGAAAAGCTTCAAAAAATAAGCATAATACTTATCAGATATATTAATTTTATCTGTGGTGTGTTTTGGGATAGAAACCACGCTGTACACCTTACTACTTTAAGTATACGCTTTTAAGTGTGACCGTGTTCAAAAACTACTAAATTTCTAACAGAAACTTTTAAGAATATTAAATATAGTAATTATTTTTGATGCGACCCTCGATTTTGGCACCTTGGCAATAAAATTAGTGAAATATCTTCCAATTCGATAGAGAGTGTGCAAACTTTTGGATAAAAGACGACTGTATTTCGAAGAAGAACATCAGTTGCAAACAATTCTTAAGTCAACAAAAAAAAATAAACTCCTGAAAGATGCGTCTACTTATTGCGGCAATATTCGGTATCCTGTGTTTTGCTTTTACAAATGCCTCAAATTTGGAAGGACACGGCAGTGCCCAAGGCGGCTCACACGGTGGAATCGGTGGTAGTCTCGGAGGTGACCATCAAAGTGGTCATCGACCTGTTTATTCAGGTGGCGGAGGTGAACTTGGTCTTGGATCCCTTTCGGATGCAAAACTTAAAGGCTATGTTGGTTAAGTACAACAACAAAATTACTTAAAATGCCTTCTTATTATTTTATATTAAAAAAAAAAGATTGTGTATGAATAGATTACCATAATAACTTTTTATCACTGAAATTTTTGGCTATAGTAAAACAGATTTGGAGACTCAATCAAATATATAATGGATTATAATAATTTAGTATATTACATTATGTACATCTGGATACTCTATACCGCTTACATATATTATTGTATATTATTGAATTAGCCACAAAAATTAAAACTTAGAAGCTGAAGAAGAGAGGATTTTCTGAATTATTATTCCAACATTTCACGGATTACTGTCCTAACAGAACTATCCACAATTTGTTCTGGGAAATAAAGAATATAAATTAATACTCATTGGTCATTTTGTCTTGGTCCTATACTTTATCTCTGATAAAATAATATCAAATCAATGAAAGATATTAAATTTTGAGCCAACTAAAAGAACAATTGTGAATTGAAAATATTTGTTGATAAAATTAAAATACAATTTGATATTGATTTGTAAAATCTGTATTAAGCCAGCCTAAAAGTATGTCTTTCGTTTTCTTTATAATTGTATCATGTGTGTGCTAATTGAAAATATTAGGGTATACATATTTTTATTAGATAATATGGGAATTTTTTATAGATCATAAGCCTTAAGATACTTTTCCCTTGTCCCCCACGTGTGACAAAGTAAACAGCCTGCATTTGCATTGCACTCTGGAAGGCAAGGGTCCATGTTCAGTTATAGACATAGAGATAGACTATTCATAGTCATCGCAATTCTATCGAATGGATCTCGAAAAATTGCAAAACTCGGCGGGTGTAAATAATTCTAATTAGAAACACAATGTGTAAGGCCCGAAGTGCAATTGTAGCCTATAAAAGAGGCAACCAGTAGTTAGATGGGTCACAGTTTAGTTCTCGTCTTGGTCAACATGAATCTGTGCATCTTGCTTTCTCTGTCAACTCTTAGCTTGGCCTGGGGATTGCCAGCCAGGATGGAACAGGAGGCAATGCCACAGGAGGTGATGCCAGAAATACAAGAGGCGATTCCAAATGCTGATTCCATGTCTAATCTAGCGGAGATCTCCGATATGGGCAGCCAGCACGCTGAGGAAGGAGCACGCAAGGCACGCTTCCTGTGGGGTGGCATCTGGTCAGGACCTTATTGGCCAAGATCCTATTACTATAGCTACTATCGTCCTTGGGGTTATCGCTATTGGTGGTAATGCGATTTCATTGCGTACTGAAAATAAAGGCAGCAAAATGAATTACGAACATATCTTAGATATGATGTAAGATATTAAAGAAGACTCTCATTATAAATTTCAAATGAATACAAGTATTGAGTGTTTTTTATTTATTTATATATACCTTATAGTGTGTGCCAGACCCCCTTGTTCACCTCCATTGAATGCCGGGTCAAGTACATTTGAAATGTATTAAAGTGTGAAGTTCTCAAGTCATAAGAGTGGGATTTCACAAGATCATTTAAAAATTAGTGACTAGGCCAATATCTTTATTTAGCTCTTTATAAATAAGTAGCTGTGAATTATTGCTGTTAATTAGTTATTTAATTAATTAATTACATGCTATGTGTAAGGTTTACATTACTTATTTACTTTTTTATTCACCAAAAACCTAGCATCAAAATTTGTTTACTTCATTATAATTTTAAACGTTTGACAATGTTTTTTAATATGACAACAACTAACTGGTTTTTGTTTTAATGAAGTTTAACGACTTTATCACATTTGGTCATAAACTACTGAACTATACAATCCGAAATACAATATACCTAAGCCAAATTATAATTTCAATAAATGTTATTTGCATCTTCAGTTGTTCCATTGGGACTCAAACACAATTAAGTAAACTACTTTGTTTTTAGAACAGGTTCGGGTATACTGAACGGGAATTTTTAATTTCTAGCTATTAGAAAATAAACATAATGCCAAGATGCCAAGCCTCTAGAACGAGGGTAGATCAATATGTAGTTGTTCACAACATGGTAACTTAAATAAACATCTTAGTGTGACTGTATTTTGATATATTTTATATAGGAAATAATCTTAATAAAAATGTTTTGCCTTTTTGTCGATTTGAAAAATGAGTTTACTTCAATTCAAATTCTCCTGATAATTTCAAAATTCCGTTGATGTCATTTTTAAAAATCATTTTTGCCTTCTTTTACGCTTTAAGAGATCTTAGAGCTCATAACTTTTAAATTTTGTTGTTTGATGCGACCCTCGAAAATGTTTGTCACTTTGGCAATAAAATGCGTAAAATATCAGAGATAAATTATCAATAAAAAAATGTGCAGATTTTTGAATAAAAGCCGAGTGTATTTTGAAGAAGAGCATCAGTTGCAAAGAGTTTAGAAGACAACAATTAAAGCAAACACCTGAAAGATGCGTCTACTTTTTGTGGTACTTATTGGCATCCTGTGCATCGCCTTTAGCACTGCTCAGCGGTATGGCGGTAAAGGATACGGAAAAGTTGGACCCAACAGTCAATATATAAAAGAACATGTCGGTTACGATTACATCGATTACGTCGGTGGCTACGACGGAGGACATGATAGTAAACAAACGGGCGTTTAAGAGGTCCTCCATCTCCTCTTCTAGCCTCCGCTCTTCCCAGTGAAGCTGAATAGCCAGTTGACGACGTCGATTCTCCAAGTCCTGATAACATTCTCCAAGTTTCTGCTTCACTTTGTAATTAATTTGAGAATTTAGATTGCGGCGATTTGTGCGCGTTAAAAATTCAGTCACATGCATTCTTGTAGCCTTGTTTTGTCCAATAAAATATCCTTGACAACAGTTAATGTTATTATTATCAGCATGTTAACTCGATCTGTAGTTGCTATACATTTCCAGAATGACCATATTGACTACGAATTCTTATAAATATGCTAAGTAACACAAAAACAATGGTCGTCACTCTTAAATTACCTGTTGAGAGATTAATAAAAATTTAGCACACATCGGATGGCTTTGTTTCTCCATCAGAAACGCACAAATGAATAAAAGTGTTTAATAAATACAACATACAAATTGGTTTCATTTGCTTTTTTACTTTTTTATGGGATAAAAGAAGTATGAACGAAGTTTGGTAGTGTATTAAGAAAGCCTAAAAGTATACATCTTCTTTCTGAACTTTAATGTAATGTGATAATTAAAAATTATATTGGAACGTTTATTTTTATTGACTAGTTATTGAATATTTTTATAGATCATAATTTCGAGCTGTCTATGAAGTAATTGAGAATAATGAAATCAAATGTAAAATCGAGTGCGTAGTGAGAAGTTGAATTTTATGATGCAGTTGATCGAGAATAATTGATATAATATACGATAAATCAATTATAAGAACTTTATTGTGGAATAATATAAATGGTTTTTTTTTATAGTTTTTGCATATTAATATTTCTTGCGGTTTATCTTTGACAAAATAACTAACACACAGCTTTATTAGTTGAACAATCTTGTTGTATACTTTATTCTTCCATGCATTTTAAACAGGTTGTCTTTTAAGTAACGGAAATATTTAATTTAACTCAAATCTAAAAAATATATATGTATATATAATGCCAATAAACGTGCTAGACGACTAAAGCTCTAATTGGAAATAACTTGAAGATCGAGGGTTGATCATAATCTTTATTTTAAAAGCATTTTAATTGAAATTCGCAGCTTTTAAAGAAAAGCTTCAAAAAATAAGCATAATACTTATCAGATATATTAATTTTATCTGTGGTGTGTTTTGGGATAGAAACCACGCTGTACACCTTACTACTTTAAGTATACGCTTTTAAGTGTGACCGTGTTCAAAAACTACTAAATTTCTAACAGAAACTTTTAAGAATATTAAATATAGTAATTATTTTTGATGCGACCCTCGATTTTGGCACCTTGGCAATAAAATTAGTGAAATATCTTCCAATTCGATAGAGAGTGTGCAAACTTTTGGATAAAAGACGACTGTATTTCGAAGAAGAACATCAGTTGCAAACAATTCTTAAGTCAACAAAAAAAAATAAACTCCTGAAAGATGCGTCTACTTATTGCGGCAATATTCGGTATCCTGTGTTTTGCTTTTACAAATGCCTCAAATTTGGAAGGACACGGCAGTGCCCTTGAAGGCGGCTCACACGGTGGAATCGGTGGTAGTCTCGGAGGTGACCATCAAAGTGGTCATCGACCTGTTTATTCAGGTGGCGGAGGTGAACTTGGTCTTGGATCCCTTTCGGATGCAAAACTTAAAGGCTATGTTGGTTAAGTACAACAACAAAATTACTTAAAATGCCTTCTTATTATTTTATATTAAAAAAAAAAGATTGTGTATGAATAGATTACCATAATAACTTTTTATCACTGAAATTTTTGGCTATAGTAAAACAGATTTGGAGACTCAATCAAATATATAATGGATTATAATAATTTAGTATATTACATTATGTACATCTGGATACTCTATACCGCTTACATATATTATTGTATATTATTGAATTAGCCACAAAAATTAAAACTTAGAAGCTGAAGAAGAGAGGATTTTCTGAATTATTATTCCAACATTTCACGGATTACTGTCCTAACAGAACTATCCACAATTTGTTCTGGGAAATAAAGAATATAAATTAATACTCATTGGTCATTTTGTCTTGGTCCTATACTTTATCTCTGATAAAATAATATCAAATCAATGAAAGATATTAAATTTTAAGCCAACTAAAAGAACAATTGTGAATTGAAAATATTTGTTGATAAAATTAAAATACAATTTGATATTGATTTGTAAAATCTGAATTAAGCCAGCCTAAAAGTATGTCTTTCGTTTTCTTTATAATTGTATCATGTGTGTGCTAATTGAAAATATTAGGTTATACATATTTTTATTAGATAATATGGGAATTTTTTATAGATCATAAACCTTAAGATACTTTTCCCTTCTCCCCCACGTGTGACAAAGTAAACAGCCTGCATTTGCATTGCACTCTGGAAGGCAAAGGTCCACGTTCAGTTATAGACATAGAAATAGACTATTTATAGTCATCGCAATTCTATCGAATGGATCTCGAAAAATTGAAAAACTCGGCGGGTGTAAATAATTCTAATTAGAAACACAATGTGTAAGGCCCGAAGTGCAGTTGGAGCCTATAAAAGAGGCAGCCAGTAGTTAGATGGGTCACAGTTAAGTTCTCGTCTTCGTCAACATGAATCTGTGCATCTTGCTTTCTCTGTCAACTCTTAGCTTGGCCTGGGGATTGCCAGCCAGGATGGAGCAGGAGGCAATGCCACAGGAGGTGATGCCAGAAATACAAGAGGCGATTCCAAATGCTGATTCCATGTCAAATCTAGCGGAGATCTCCGATATGGGCAGCCAGCACGCTGAGGAAGGAGCACGCAAGGCACGCTTCCTGTGGGGTGGCATCTGGTCAGGACCTTATTGGCCAAGATCCTATTACTATAGCTACTATCGTCCTTGGGGTTATCGCTATTGGTGGTAACACGATTTCATTGCGTACTGAAAATAAAGGCAGCAAAATGAATTACGAACATATCTTAGATATGATGTAAGATATTAAAGAAGACTCTCATTATAAATTTCAAATGAATACAAGTATTGAGTGTTTTTTATTTATTTATATATACCTTATAGTGTGTGCCAGACCCCCTTGTTCACCTCCATTGAATGCCGGGTCAAGTACATTTGAAATGTATTAAAGTGTGAAGTTCTCAAGTCAAGAGTGGGATTTCACAAGATCTTTTAAAAATTAGTGACTAGGCCAACATCTTTACTTAGCTCTTTATAAATAAGTAGCTGTGAATTATTGCTGTTAATTAGCTAAAATTGGCAAGGGAATCACAACTTAAATAATATTTAATTACATGCTTTGTGTAAGGTTTACATTACTTATTTACTTTTTTATTCACCAAAAACCTAGCATCAAAATTTGTTTACTTCATTATAATTTTAAACGTTTGACAATGTTTTTTAATATGACAACAACTAACTGGTTTTTGTTTTTATGAAGTTTAACGACTTTCGACTACTGAAATATACAATCCGATAAGACGAGTGTTAAAGTCGGCAGCTCAACTATGATATACCTAAGCCAAATTATAATTTCAATAAATGTTATTTGCATCTTCAGTCATTCCATTGGGATTCAAACAAAATTATAATGTACTTTGTTTTTCGAACAGGTTCGGGTATACTGAACGGGAATTTTTAATTTCTAGCTATTAGAAAATAAACATAATGCCAAGATGCCAAGCCTCTAGAACGAGGGTAGATCAATATGTAGTTGTTCACAACATGGTAACTTAAATAAACATCTGTTATTGTCATAAAAAACTACTCTGAATGAACATTCTTATGACTGTATTTTGATATATGTATTTTACACAGAAAATATTCTTATTAAAAATTTTATGGCTTTTTGTTGATTTGAAAAATGAGTTTAATTCAATATAATTTCTATAAAATTTTCTCAAATTCCTCTTAAAATGCTGACAATCATTTTGGCTTTGCTTTAAGGCTTTATGAGATTTGTAGAGCTTATAACTTTTAAATTTTGTTGTTTGATGCGACCCTCGAAAATGTTTGTCACTTTGGCAATAAAATGCGTAAAATATCAGAGATAAATTATCAATAAAAAAGTGTGCAGATTTTTGAATAAAAGCCGAGTGTATTTCGAAGAAGAGCATCAGTTGCAAAGAGTTTAGAAGACAACAATTAAAGCAAACACCTGAAAGATGCGTCTACTTATTGCGGTACTTATTGGCATCCTGTGCATCGCCTTTAGCAATGCTCAGCGGTTTGGCGGTGGAGGATACGGAGGTGGTGGACACAACAGTGGCCATAACCAAGGACATGGCGGTCACGGCGGTGGCTATGACGGAGGACGTGGTGGTGGACACGGCGGTGGAGGATATGGCGGCGGTCATGGCGGCGGACATAACGTTGGCCATGGTGGCCAAGGTTATCACGGCTAAGTTGCCTAACTTTTGTCAACAACAATTGTTTGAAATGTTATGTTTGTCAATCAATAGATTTCTGTAATAAATTTGTCACATTGCAATTCTTGGCATTAAAGCGTTGTTTTTGCTAATCGTTTTAGGCTCACTAAAATTTTGACTTACTCACGAGATTAATTAACATTCTCAGACAGCGAATGAATAGTTTTTCTGGGAACTTCGAAATAACAATTAATTTACGTGAATTTTCAATAAAAGTCGCTTGCATTGCATTGACTAGCATTAGTATTTCGGAAACCTCAAAACTTAAAGCTACGGAACCTTTTTTTAAAATTTGTGTTTTTTTTTACAATCGCGATATCAGAGATGCGTTTAACTTATGTTTTATTCGCTGGAGCACTCTGTCTTGCCTTCAGCTATGCTACGGGCTTAAATGATAACACTCTTCAGGATGATAAAGTTATCGACTTGCTGAATCTTGCCGATCAGGGAGAAAGTCACGCCAATGAGGGGACTCGAGAGGTACGCGCCTTTTTTGGCGGTGGCGGATACTGTTGTCGTGGATATGGATATGGATACGGATATGGACGTGGTGGATATTGGCGTGGTGGATACAGACGTGGTGGATACAGACGTGGCTATTATGGACGCCGAAGATATGGATATTGGGGATAAGCTGCCAACACTTTTGATGATGATAAAATAATCACGTATTATATTCCCGTACAATTTTCAAATCATAATTAAAATAAATCAATCAATGAATCAATTCTCAAGCAATCCAAAAGTCAATGGCCCCTAAACCAAATAATGCTTTTAACATTTAAAGTTAAAAAGTTTAAAGTTTAAAGTTTTGACAGCACTTTCAATTTATTGAATTTAAATTAATTAATTTTTAAATTGAATTAAAGAAATAAGCTTTTTTATTTATTGCATAAAATATTCTAATTATATAAATGTTGGAGAAGGATCGATATTCCGTTCGTTTGTTTTTAAAAGCAAATCTTATCAAAATCTCAAAAGATGTGTAAAAATAATTGATAATAGATCTAGCACTCGCCGAGCCTGCTAATTGATAAATAAAATATGTAATGGAAATCGAGTTGGTTTTTTAAGTTCAACAACAATGACAATGACAACAACAGGTGTCGATCGTGAAATATATAAAAACAAAACAAATATCACCAAATTAGCAATACTTGACTTGAAAAAGTACCTTCTAATTTGTATATAGCCTTATTTACATACATATATCTATACGATAAGTACCTGAAATTAGATGATGTATAAGAAAACAGGAATGACAGCTCATCCAGTTTGTTATTTTTCTCTCTCCAAATTTGAAGGCAAATAAAAGGCCGTTGCATGGTCGCTGTAGACATCAGTTACAAAGAAAACATCGAGCTTCAAGCACATTGATTAAATCGAGCCTACAGGAAGGATATCGAACTTCAAGATGCGTCTAACACTTTTGGCGCTCATCGGCGTGCTCTGCCTCGCCTACAGCTATGCCATGGCCTTGGAGGATAACAACAGACAGATCGTCCTGCTGGATGTTGCCGATGAAGGACAAGCCCATGCCAATGAGGGCGAGAGAGAGGTCCGACATGGCGGCCCATGGGGAGGATACGGCGGTTACGGAGGTTGGGGAGGCGGCTACGGTGGATGGGGAGGCCATGGATGGGGAGGACATGGATGGGGAGGCCATGGTGGTTGGGGAGGACGTAGATGGGGTGGTGGCTATGGTGGTTGGGGAGGTGGCTATGGTGGTTGGGGAGGTGGCTGGTAATAGCCATAGCCAAGCTAAAATATCTACAACTAATACCTACCTCCCAGTGTCCAAGCTTAATAAAATATAATGTTAAAATGTTTGTCAGTTTTGTGTGTGTAAATAAAGAACATTCCTTAAACATATAGTTGATTTAATTATTTGTGCATTTACTTACTTATTACACTTGATTATAATCAACTTTGAATACACTAGTCACCATAAAATATAATGAAACGTTGAATATGCAGGTATAAATATGTTAAATGTGAAATCTTAAATCTTAAACATACAATATTGTAATAATAAGATTTAATTTGGATTGTGCCTTAAAGTCTTAAAAGGCAAAGGCAACTAAAGTATTTCCATTTCTTAGGGTAATTAGCCTTTAATGACAGCAGCTAAATCGATTAAATTTCGTTAATAACATAGAGTTCAGTACAAGTGTATGTTTTATTATATATTCATTACACAAACTCTCAGGAGCAGCAAGTGTCTTCACCTGCTCTAAGTCAAGTCCTGAAATACGAATAAAGTGTAATTATATAATTAAATATGCTTGTAAATAAATGCATAACTTGACATTAATAATTGTAGTCTATTTTTTGTTTGCATTTAAGTACTTAAACAGTGATTGCCTTGTGACTTGATATTTTGGCTTAAAAGGTACTTCACCTGCCTGGGAACGTCGAGAATTCCCATTGACCAAGTTTGTTTTCTGTATGACACATTCCCAGATCACAACAGCTGAGTCATTAGCTTTATTGTTGAAATAGTCTTCATGAATGCAAATTAATAATGACAAATTTGTTTATATTTTTTGTCAATCTATTACCATATTTGTTCTACTCTTTTCCAAATCACTGCAAGACTAATCTGCTTAAAATCTATATATTGGTACAGATTCATTTAAGTTTAAAAGAACATATTTATTAATTAAAAATAATACTAAATATTTACTTAACTTTAATTTAATTTAATTTAATTTAAAAAGTATACAGAAATATTAATTTCCAGCTAAGATTAAATTTAAATATATGTTGTTTTTACACAAGTTCATACAATAAAGCCTTTAAGAAGTTTAAGATTGATTTAATAATCGAAGAAAAAAGAAAGCCAGAGTATTCAATATTCGTTTTTCTACAATTGTTTTGATTTCTGTTTCTGTTTTGAATAATTTTATTTGATGTGTGTAGTTTTATTTTTTACTGTCAACACAGCTCCAAATAATCGTACTACACTCATATATATTTTCGAATAAACAAAGTTCCATTGCGAAATACCCGTTTGACGTGAACATGTCACAGTGACTTGAGATTTTGATTGTTTGTTTTTTTGGTGTCTCTGTTGAACCCCATAAAGTTTAAGTAATATAAATACTTAGGATATTTATGCCGAATACTAAGCAGGGTATTCAATTAGAATGTTTTCAACATTTTCATGTACAGTTTGGATTCTTATCATGACAGGTTTACTTTGAAATATTCCCATACACATATTTAGAGTACAAGTATTCGCATTTGAGGCTACTCAGATTTAATGGTTTGAATTTAGTTAATTCTGTTATTAATTAATTAAAAGTGTCCCAGTTATTTGATGGACATCGGGTTGGGACAACTTTCGTGTTGACTTTGTTGCATTTAACAACCGTAATCACAGCAACAGGTGTAATAATAAACAAATAAACAAATGCTGTGAAAGTAACAAAACATGGCTTTAAAGATGATGAAAAAAAGCCCCTTCTAATATATATACAATAGGTTTAAGAATACTTAAATGACAAGCAAAGCACTTGAAATTGGGCGTTGCGTTTGAGAACAGGAACGTGAACTCATCCGGTTATTCCGAGGCTTACAAGGTACATAAAAGACCGTTGCAGGGCCACTGAAGGCATCAGTTATACAGTAAGCATCGAGCTTCACACACAAATCAAATTCAAAACGAACTTCAACTTCAACTTCAAGATGCGTCTTACGCTTTTGGCACTAATCGGCGTGCTCTGCCTGGCCTATTGCTATGCTCTCAGCCCGGAGGATAATGACGAGCAGATCAGCCTGCTGGATGTTGCCGATCCTGGACAAGCTCATGCCAATGAAGGCAACAGAGAGGCCCGTCAATATGGCTGGGGAGGCCATGGAGGCTGGGGGCGCGGTGGTGGATGGGGACACGGAGGAGGATGGGGACGTGGAGGTGGATGGGGACGTGGTGGCGGTTGGGGACGTGGTGGCTGGGGAGGAGGATGGGGACGTGGAGGACACTGGGGCCGTTAATCTGAGCAATATCCCGTTAGTCACCTTTCTGCCAGCGCATCCTTGCGTCAAAGCACAGTAAAATATTTTGTTGTTTGTGTGTGTAAATAAACGAACATTCCGAAAATATAACTCTTGATTTTTATTACAAACATGTTTAGATTAAAGGATAATACGAATATATGAGTTATTTAGATATGTTCCAATAATCTGGGAAATATAAAATTTTTAAGCTCATCACTTTTATTTGCGATTGCTGTTTTTAGAAATCCGTTGATTTATAAATCCCTTTCCCTTAAATGCAACTCATTAACCATTCATACAGATGGTCTTACATTTAATTAGAGTTATTAAGTCAATTAAATTAACTTGATTGCACGCGATTCGCAGCTATAATTATATGCTCATTATCCTAAAGTGCACAGTGGTCAAAGACAGCCAATTCGAGGAATATCAATTATTATTGCCGATGAAGTCAACAAAACAACTCCAGTTGAGCTTTCAGTCTACTTGCAAGCAATTGTACCACTGTGCAGCAATATAAACTATAAAAGCAGCATTTAAAGCGAATCCTTAGTGTTTGAGGCTAAGCTGCAAGATGATCAATTTTAACGGAAACATTTTTAAGCTGCAAGGAATTTATTTTCGCATTCTTGGATTCGACATGTTGGCAAAAGAGCAGATTTGGGTGCATCCTCGGAAGGCCCTTTGGAGTATGCTTTCCTTATGTTTAATGCATTTCATGATGGCTGTATATGTCGTTCAGAATATAAAGGACATTGAAAAGGTGGCGGATGCATTGTCC
Source organism: Drosophila neotestacea (assembly GCA_035044365.1). Taxonomy (NCBI): domain Eukaryota; kingdom Metazoa; phylum Arthropoda; class Insecta; order Diptera; family Drosophilidae; genus Drosophila; species Drosophila neotestacea. Next base: position 3,445,618 of record JAWNMD010000155.1, read on the forward strand.
GGAATGCTTAATAACAATTTGGGATTGTTCAAGTTTGGATTAATAATATGGCTGCACAAGGACATAAGGCGTATAATAGACCAACTTCAGAAAATACTGACAATAGGTAATGATATTCTAATAACAATTACATGTTTTAAAGGCTGTGATATTGTAGAGTGCCAAAGTGAGATTACAACACACATTGTTGACCAGGAGAATCGGCATGAACAGCGCATTAGCTATTTCTATTCAAACTGCTTTGTTCTCGCTGGAATCTTAAGCTCATTGAAGCCTATTGTGGCAGTTGGATTTGTCTATTTCAACACTGGTGAAGTGCATCTGGACATTAATGTTCCTTGCGCGTAAATTATGCCAGCAACTGTACTATGGGAACTTCTCCAAATCTGTTACAAATTAGAAATTCGTATTATCGTAATTCTTGTTACGTTTTTGTGTTAATGACTAATGCTTTGGAAATGGGAAAGCTTTCCATAGTGAACTTGAAGTATTTTGGTCTAATTCTTTATTAATTTCAGTTATCCATGGGACAATCAAAAGATACACAACTTCTTGTTATCATGTGCATTGTTAAGCGCTGCCAGCTTTGGTGTCGTTTTCCCCACAGTCTGTATAGACACACTTATAATCTTTTTAACCTACAATTTAGTTGCCCTTTTTAAGACGGCACAGTATAAAATTCAATTCTTTGCTGGGAACACACTTCAGGAGTCAAAGGACCGACTTCACGATATACTCCATCTTTACAAAGTCACCCTTGATATCAGCAGTTCATTAAAGGGATACTTTCGTCTACTCATCTGCATTCAATTGATGATGGCCTCAATACACTTATGCGTAATCAGCTATACCCTATCCATCAGGATTGCCCAATCCCAGATGGTCTTCTATATCGTATTTGGAATCGCAATCCTTGTACAGCTCTATTTATATTGTCAGTGTGGCGAATACCTAGAGACCGAGAGCAGAGAATTCGCTAGAGCCATCTACGATAGTCCCTGGTACCAGGCATCTGTAATTAATCCATCGATTGGACGTTCCCTACAAATCTCAATGATCAGAGCTCAGCGGGGCACTCAGATTGATGGTTACTTTTTTAAGGCCAACATGGAGGTTTTTCTATCGGTAAGAATTGCTTTTTGTTTTAAATAGTAATCTGACTAAATTATCTCTTTTAAATATAATTACAGATTGTTATTACGGCCACGTCTTATTTTACTTTACTACAATCACTTTCTTAAGATATGGATACCATCAGCACTAAAACTGGCGTATAAAAGCCAAAATTAATAATACAATTTTCTAATACAATTGATTCTTACATATATAGTATAGGGAACACTTGAACTTTAATATATTATTGCAATGCAATGTCAGTGACCGGTTTATTACTCTGTCTCCTTTTTGACCAATTAATATTCATATTTCAATTGTAAACCCAAAGTCGAATATATGCATGACACACACACTGCAACGTTCTTTTTCTTTTTATTTATACACACACACACACACATGTACGATTCTGTAAATCGAAAAAGTTATTATCGATTAAATTGTGAGTAAGCTACAATTATTTCTGCATTATTTCTACAGTGGATACTGGTTAGGGATAACTCCCAAAAGTAAAGTCAACTAATAGAAGTCGATTACTTCAGACTCAAACAAAGATTTAAACTAACAGTTGAATAAAGTTATAAGCAATGTTTTAAGCTAAAGAGATCAAAACATAGTTGAGCAAGTTGTATAATTAGACAACTCCTGAATGTCTTTATATTATAATTATTTTACTTATTTATTGAAACAAAATAATTATATTAAATGTCATCTAAAGTAGGATACACAGTTTAAAAACAAGTGCAGTTGTCTCGAATGGAGGCGAAATGCATTCTAATTAAAGAGGTGTGATTAGAGCCATTAAATATTCACAATAGATAGACTCGACTATAAAAGCTGGCTTTGTTTGAAAAATGTACAAATTGATTAGTGAAATTGCAGAATGCACACGTTGACCGAGGATTTTCTGAGGGTACAGAAAACTTATTTTCGGATTCTAGGATTTGACATAGTTGAAGGCACAAATGGTTGGCTGCATCCCTGCAAAACTTTATGGGGTCTCATTTCTCTAGCAGCAGTGCAGCCTATGATATTTGCCTTCAGTGTAAAGAATCTGGAGAATGTGGATATGCTGACAGATGGCGTTGGTTCAATGCTTGTCAACCTCTTGGCCCTGTTGAAGTTTGGTCTAATTATATGGCTTCATAAAGACTTTCGAGAACTAGTTGGAAAGTTTCGCACAATGCTCTCGAGAGGTAAGCACCAAGAATAACCATTTTTATACCTACTACTCGTGGTGATACAGATTTTATTGTACTCGTTGTAGATTATATATATATATAATCCATCTGTAATTAAATCCCAGTCGACTATAGAACTCTTTCTTAATAGTTTTGTTTTTTTGTAGAGTGCGATAATGAGGTTTCTGCTTTCATTATCAGCCAAGAGAATCGGAGGGAACAGCGTGTAAGCGGATTTTACAAGAACAGCTTTATGCTGACGGGAGCATTGTCCTGTCTGATGCCCGTTGTAAGCACAGTATTGTTCTATTGGAAGACTGGAGAAGTGCAGCTGCAACTGACCTTTCCCTGCATGTAAGTTGTGGCCAACAAACCTATTTAAATGAACATAACCTTAGTATCGTTACAGTTATCCATGGGATAATGAACAGATGTATAAATCCTTGTTCTCCTATGTTTTGTTGGTGAGTGCCAGCTTTGGCGCTGTAATTCCCACAATTTGTGTAGACACATTTTTCACAGCACTTACCCACAATTTGGTTGCCTTGTTTAAGACTTCGCAGCATAAAATGCAAATATTTGGAACTGAGACCCTGGAGGAGATCCATGTACGCCTAAAGGAAATTCTTAAACTCTACAAAAGTAGTCTGGACATGAGTCACTCCTTAAATCGCTACTTTCGTCTTATCATCTGTATGCAATTGGTTGTCGCCTCACTTCTTTTATGTGTCCTCAGCTATACCCTTTCTGAAAATTACGCCCAACCACAGATGCCCTTCTATGCCGTATTCACACTCACAGTCTTAATACAACTCTACATTTATTGTCATTGTGGCGAATACTTAAAAACGGAGAGCAGAGAATTCGCAAGAGCCATCTATGATAGTTCCTGGTACGAGGCAGGTGCAATAAATCCAGTGATTGGACGTTCCTTGCAAATCTCAATGATCAGAGCTCAGCGGGGAAGTCACATTGATGGTTACTTCTTTGAGGCCAACATGGAGGTTTTTCTATCGGTAAGAATTAATATTTTAAGCAAAACCATATATAACTAATTTCTCTCCTTCTCTACAGATTGTTATGACGGCAATGTCCTATTTTACTTTGCTACGCTCAATTTCTTAAAGTAACCAAATTAATTAAAATCCTTATTTTAGGCAATTTCCAAAGAAAATGTTACTCTATACAGTGAAAGTAGTCGTATACTTAATATGCTTTAGCATATTATAATAATCAAATTTACGAGTTCGAGCAATATTTGTTTTATTGCGTAGCATGCGTTATCGTACGACATTTAACAATCAAACTTACATTATGTACAAAACATATTTTACACAATTCGTTGAGGTCTAGGGAGATGTGTGGATTGGAAACTTGAAAGCTTGAATAATTCATAAATACACACATTAAATGCTTGTGGGAGTGGAAAGATGAAGGTGTGTATGTCTCTGTATCTGTGAGTGTGTGTCTGTGTTTTAGTAAATATAGTACAGTGAAGAAGCGATAAGTGGTCTGTGAATTTGTTTGCTGATGACCAACTGAGCTTGTTGCCCTGAAACTCCATTGAGAATGCTATCATACAAATTAATCCAATTAAACAATTAAATTCCACGGTCACATCAATTATTTGAAGAATCTGCCAGGGGCGCCAACGGGACGTACGGGAGGTGGGGTTGGGATATGGGCACCTTCAGCACGGAATCCATTCTCATCGGCAATGTAGGTAATGGTGTAAACAATTCCATCGGGTCCAGTATACGAGTATGAGCCTTGCATTACCTAAAATACAGAATATTTTTAAATAATATAATCATCCTCAGAGTATGCAACATGAAATAGCAAAGCTTTAATGGAAGCTCTCAAAATGCGGCAATTATAACTCACCTGAGCTTCAATCTGGGAGCCTGGATTCTTCAGGTAACCCGCCTCATCGGCGCGAATGCCATTGCTTGTCTCGTAGCTGTTAAATAGAAATAAAAATATATATAATATTATAATTATTAATATTTGAGATTATATTCATAGGGTTATATTAACAAAGAATGGAAAATAGCAAATTAAGGCATTACTCTGTTTATAAGTAATTAATTTAACTGTTTTTCATATTTTTAAATCATTTGTATGATTAAGATTTATCTATTCTAAGCCACTAGCGACTTGTCAGATCAAAAAATTAATAGATATTAGCATTAGTTCTTTTGACAATCTATCCTTAATATAATAATTAATTGAAGAAAAAGAATCCGCTTAACAGTTTTCTAAATTCGCTGAAAGTTATAAGAAATAAAAATATGTTTAATAGAACTTATTTAGAAATTATCTCATATAAATAACTTACTTGCTATATTTGACTATAAAAAGCCTTTCTAATAGTTCATAGTAACAGTTTTAATAGTTATATTGTTTTTTATTGCGTATACGTAGCTCATATATATTTTATGAAACAAAAATAATTAATCTTTCTATATAGTTTAATGTTATACCTTATACGTGCTATGTAAGCAAGCATAATATTTTAGAAAACTCACTTGTACTGATAGGAGCCATCCGGATTCAGATCGAAGTTCTGCTTCAATATCGCAGCATTCGCATCGAATGAGTTGGAGCGTGGCTGAGGCAGACCGCGCTGTGGCTGCGCTGCAACTGCGCTGAGACAGCAGATCGCAAGGGCGGCAACGGCGTAGGAGGAGGTGAGCATCTGCATGACCTTTTTGTTGGTTGATTGGGCGCCGGCGCCAGCATCGATTAAAGGGGGGAGGTGGGGAAGACAAGCGAAATAGATGATTGGTAGATTGAGACATAACATTGATTTTTCTGCGTGAATTTATTGACCTTTATGAAGCTTAGCTTCGATTGGCGTAATTATGACATGATCGTTATATAATTGACTTTAATCTTTGGACTTTTCGAAAGTAAATCTAAATGGCATTGATATGAATTTATGCAACTTGGGAAAATAGTCATATATGTTATACAGGTAATCCAAACACTAAGCAGAGAATGGATGCATAGAACACGAATTTTACAGTTTACTCTTACAATATCTTTTTAAATATTTTACAATTCATATTTGACTTTGCATGTTAAAAATGTCATTTAGATATAATACCTTATACTTTCCTAAAATAAATATTTTATTTATTCTGCTCAAGAATAGAGAAAATAAATAATCTACCTGTGAGTAATTTTTCTTTTCTAGTTTACCTAACAAAACTAGTATTGCTATTCTCTAAGTATTACTTTGTAAAACTGATTGTTAAGGATACTTTGCACAAATATTTTTTTAAATCTTAGTATTCGATTCTGCCCGTTAAAAATTGCTTTGGTTAGAATGTTCTTTAAGGAAGAATTTTTATTCAAAGTTTTTTTTAAATATGATTTGGTTTAAATTGTTTTGGATTTTATTTTCTTGGTTATAATCCTTTTAGTGTGCTATTTAGATCCTTTCGATAGCAATCCTTTTAAACAACACAACACAGCACAATTAAAACTCACTTCGAATTTCGCGACTTGTTTGGAGTTTGGAATTATGTTGGTTGAGCTTGCGTCTGCGCTTGGAAGGCTCGTCAAAACTGTTTTGACTTGAATGCTGTTGGCTCAAACGTTTTTATACCAAAAATGCATTCACTGCAGCAACAATCGCAGCACCAGCAACAACAGCAGCAGCAGCAACAGCAGCGACAGCATCCGTAACAAGAGCAGCGCAGCGGCAATCAGAAGAAGACAAAGAGGAAGCAGATGAAGAGGGCGAAGAATGAGAATTAGAAGAAGCTGGCAACAGTGGCAGCTACAGAATCGGAAGAGGTTACCGCTGTACCATGCGGCGTATGCGCAACGAGTTTGAAATGCAAATGGGCGTTGCGCATACGCCGCGTGTAGCACTATGAATACGAATAAGTGTGAGTGTGAGAGTGAGGGTATTATTTGCTACTAGACTTCTTTTGTGGGTGAGTCAATGTGTGTGTGAATGGCACGCCAAGTTGTCTGGGTATTAATTTATGTGAATTAGCAATACGAAGTTCATTTGCTTAGCCCACGCTGGCGTTTGACTACCACCTGTATAAATGTGAGTGTTACTGTGAGTGTAAGTGTGAGTATGAGTATCTGTGCGATTCAATTTGCGATGCGCTGCAATATGCAATAATTTGTTAATTCAAATATTAATTAAAAGATTAATACTCGACAGTTGAATAGATGTTGCAATTGACTCGTTTGATGAATCGCCCATTTGGTTGCTACGAGTAGCATTTGAATCAGATTCAACTCGCTTCTAAATACATATTTTTTTATTTTGTACTTTATCTTTATTGACATTTGCAATGCAATGCAAGCCGCAGGGCGGGGATTGCCACAATATAATGTTTGCCCACTTGTTGTGAACTACAAAGTTGTGCATTGAATGCACAGTTAAAATGCTTTATTTGCCTCATTGTTTGCCATTGTTTGTTGATGCATCAACTGTGGCATCTGCAACATCATCAGCTGCTGTGCAACAAACAATTTAGACATTTGCAGCGCTTGATGGACATTAAAAGTTGGCCAATTGCTGACCAGATGCTGAGATGGCCACTCCCTTGCACCAGTTCCCACTAAAGGTGAACTAAATGACATGCTAGGGACCAGGCCAGGGATGTGGCAGGGACAGAGGAGTAGGTGGTGGCGGGGGCGGGGACTGTTCGGTTAGTTATGCCGGCCGGCGCAAACAAATTGCAATTTTCGGCTTAAACTTTAAACTTTTACAGACGCTTCAGTCTCGCAGCAGCGACAGCAACAGCGACCGCGTGTAGGAAATGTCAGTTGCAATTCATAAAAATTGCAGCAATAACTGCGGCCACAGTAACAACAACAGCAACAACAACAACAACATCAGTAACAACATCAGTAACAGCAACAACAATAAAGAGTGCGCGATGATCACGAACATGCCATGATGAACATCGCGCGAGATTAACGCGCCTCCAACAACAACAATATCAACAACAACAGCAACGACGACGCCTTCTGTAGCAGCACCTTCCACTCCACCCACCAACTCGCTGTCCCACTGCCCCACCATAGCACAGTAGATAAAACAATCATATTCAATTGGAATAATATCTTAAACCTATTTTTTTATTTAGTAATATTTTATATTCATTATATATTTTTAGAATATTATTCAGAACCTGACTGCTTGTGTCATATGAAAATAAAATGAAATTTGAGCTTACAAAAATTAATTTAATAATTTAGATTGATAAAAGTCTAAAATATATTGTCTGCTTTAGAAGCATTTTAACAATATAACCCACTGAAAGGAGAAAACTTTAAGCTGTGAACATAGGACATATTGAATGTTATGCTTGAAAGTATGAAATAATATTAATATAAGCTATTTTAGCTGTTTTTCCCACTGTACATTGCTTGAAGCAGTGCCACCCTTTCTCAGTTGCTCAGTAGGTTTTTCCTTTCGTCTTAAGTTTTCTGCATTAGTTGGCCGCCTTTTTAACTGGCCTTCGTCTTCAGTCCGCATCTTTCGCTCTGCTTAAGTGTATTTTTCACATTTGACATACAGTCTCGCTCTCCCCCTCCAGCGTCTCGCTTCTCAACACACTCTTACTTGTAATTGCAATGGTTTCACACTAATATTACAGTTGTCTTGCTTACCGAGAAGTTTCCCGTGTGCTCAGTGCCCGTCTCAGACTCAGATTCAGATTCAGATTCAGATGCAGATTCAGACTCATTCAGAATGATGAATGAATCGCATGTGGTGGAGTTGTTGTTATTCATTTCTCTGATTTAATCAGCGCATCTTAAGTGCGCTTAATATGTAGCTTAATTTATGTATCTTTGTTTACTTTTTGTTAGCCAAGTTAGTTGCAAACAATGCGCCAACTTTATGTTAATTACAGTGTAGGTTCCAAAACATTTTTATACAATTTTCATTTGATTTAAATAATTACAATGTTACTTTTGCATGGCAGCTTGGCAAATGACAAATTGATTTTTTGGTACTTTACACAGTAAAGAATTTTCAGGATGATTTTCTAAGAAAGAAAATTATATTAAGAAAGTAAGTCCATATTTAAATCTATTCAAATATTATACCTTTTATTCGTTGATTCGCTCAAATTGTGTCCTATTTTTTTGTAGTGTAGGAGTTATAAATTGGCCAACAATGGAAACGAGTTTGTGACGTAGATTAATTATAAATTAACATGCTTTGCGGAATTCGTAAGCCCAGCAGAGAGTCATAACTCATACCTGAGACGAGACCGAAGTGTGAGCAAAGAATCTTTTGATGAATACATATGTATATATGATGTGATCGATGGGATAAACCATTTAGTCAGTTCAGTTTCAGCATAAACAGCATCAAGTGTATCGATCTTCGAATCATGGCTTCGTTGGAAGTTTGGTTGTTTATGTTTTACCACACACTGAATCATGAATACTCGCAGTTATGCAAATTGAGATTGTGAGTGTTTTATTAAAACACATTAGGTTCGTTTCTATAGAATTTCTTTATATATAGTTTTTGGTTTCTTTTCTTATATTTCTTCGTTTCTTTTTTGTGGAAAGAAGCGTAATGGATGCTAAATTTTTGGCAGCTGCTATAAAAGCGACGGTCTTTGTACTTCTAGAGCCAAGTAAAGAGTTAACCATTGTCAGAAACGCACCTCGCGAAATGTTGAAGATTGTAATCTGTCTGTTTGTGGTGGCCAGTGGTGTCAGTGGTGCTACCATTGGACGTGTGGCCAATGCCACCGTCACTGAGAAACCATTTATTCCAGTGTTAAAATTCGAAACGGATAAGCAACCGGATGGCTCATTTCATTTCGCCTACGAGGGAGGTGATCAATCCTTCCGTCAAGAGTCTGGCCATCTGGTAGGTGCTGGCACCGAGGATGAAGCCCTTGAGGTATCTGGCTCTTATCGTTACATCGATGCCGATGGACAAGAAATAGAAGTTCACTATACGGCCGGCAAGAACGGTTTTGTTCCCGTGGGCACAAACATTCCCAACGAAATTTCCCTATTGGCCAAGGCAGCTGCTGATCTTCCCAACACTTCCTATGAGGAGGAACAGGAGTTGAAACTGAAACAACGTCGTGCTCGTGCTCAAACTGAGGAAAAGAAGGAAGAACCTGAAAATCTGCCAAAGGCTGCCGAGTCCCAAATTATTCCTGTAAAGGTTTTAGTTGAGGAAAAGACTGCCAAGGTAGAAAAGCTAGAGAAAAGCGAAAAAGTCGAGAAAGTCGAGACCAAGAGCGCTTAATACGAATAGTTAATGTCTAGTCTGAGATTTTAGTATTTAACTATTTTTAGTATTACATCTTAAGTATGTAGTAATAAAGTAAAATATTTCTTACCCAAATCACCAATTCTGTTATCTTATAAAATGCCTAACAACGATTCTCCAATCAAGTCTCTACAGATTAAAGTCTACCTACGAAAATGCCGTAATACTCATTCGCCACTAAATGCAATTTATAGTCAAAATTTTATGCTAATTGTCCAATAATGATGTCATAAACTGTTTGAGATATTTTGGTGATGAAACTCTAATTGGTTGAACTCTATTTTGTCGTTGTTGTTACTACTTTGTTGCTGTGATAATAAGAAAAACAAATATTTGTTTACAAAAATAGTGTGTATCATTGTATAGATGGAACTTCTCTTTAGAGATATTCATTTTCAACTAAATATGTAAAATTTAAGATATTTAGAATTGAAGTATTTGCATAATTTTTAGCTAATTAAAAACTTTACTGTTGTTTATTATTAATGAGGCATAAGAACACAAATACTGATAGATTATAGTAATAATCCATGTCTACTCAAACAGTTGTTCAGCAAAGCGAGGCTTCGCTGTACTGTGACTGCGATTGCGATTGCGACGATGCCAAGTTGATATTCAAGGTCTTTTGCGTGGGGAATTTCTAATTTTTCTGATGGAACTAAATCTCTTAATAGATAATTGCAAAACAGAGAGAGAGAAGTCGAAACTGAGAGGTAAAACCACAAGCCACAAATTGTTGTTTAGTTTGATGTTGATAAAATACAAATTTTAATTATCGTTGCTTATTTGTTTATTAAATTATATCGCTGGCAGTTCAAAGTTACACAACTATCTATATCGATATATTATCTACACTGTGCCAAATTTTGAAACCGCCTCGGACTCGTACTTGGGCAAATCCTTGGCAGCCGCAGCGACTTGTGAGATTTCTGGATTTATTATAGAACCAGTGGGCACATATCCATCTCTGCCAGCCTTATAGTCGACTCGAACAGTTTCTCCAAATTCATTGACGTAAGTATAGAATCCAGACACTTCCAGATACGTGTTACCATCTTCGTCTTCCTTAACCACGGCTGTCTCACCGCGAGTCGTTCCATCCCCGGTCTCATAGCGGGTATCATAGCCGCCATTTGGATCCTTGATTGTTTCTGAACTTAGGATTGGCACAGGTTCGGGTTTTCTGTCATCTTCACTGATGGGCAGGGCCCAAGAGCAGGCAATGAATCCCACAACGAGCAATGGTAGCTGCAAAAATCCAAATCAATTATATTTGATAACGATCAATACACGAATTAACACAATTTTATTGCTTTCATTTATTCATTTTATTTATTTTTTGTAATAATTATAATATTATTCACACCAAACACAATTTCTAACTGCAGTTACTTACGAGCTTGAACATTTTTGGACTGTGCTTTTGACTGGAGATGAAACAAGATCACTGAAAGCGAGAGTTTGAATGAAGATCATTTGTGTTTTGGCTTTTATACAAGTATCTGGCCAAAAGCGCGAAATGCGATCAAATATGTGAATTTCAACGCCTCTTTCGCTTAAACATGCCAAACATGTTTGTATCCCGGTTTATGGCAGCTATGATACGGGCATTAACTTTAAACGATGCTCGAAATTGCTTCACTCTAAATGTCAGGGTCGACATGGCTCGAACGATGGGCTCTATCAGAGTCAGTTGTATTAAGAAATGTGTCAACCACTCGGACAGACACCCAGATAGACAGTGAACTACTCAACCAGTTGGATATTCCAGAGACACTTCCGCACCGCATTGATTCGTCTCTTTCTGAATTGATCGATCAGTGATCATCCATCGTATCCAACCGTATTCCTATTGCAATTACCTTTCAAATCACAATTGATGCCGCTTCACCCACTCGATGGTGTCGCGATTAATTACCACTTGACAATGGCTCTGTGTGGCATCCACATCGATGTGGCATTGGCATCCACCAAGCCCACAAATGTTTTCATTTAGCATGTAAAATGTCAGCGCTTTGTGTAATTCTTCTTGTAATTTATTAGCAACTACTCAAACACGTATTTGAATCTGCATCTGAATGTGACTCGGGTAAAGTGCGAGATAACCAATGACAACTGCAGAGGAGGAGCCAAAGATCAGTGGATACATTGGCACATTGGCTTAGTGCCCAGGGCACATCCATAGTTATGTCAACACCCACTTCTCAAGATTCAGCTCAAAATTAGAGGTGTGCAAGGGAAATAAATGTTTTTTATACTTATGTATATTTTATGCAAAAGTAAGAATAAACAAACAGCAAAAAGGAACTTTATTGTGTTAATTATTAAAATGCTTTCTGGAAATTTATAGTCAATTTAATATTCTATTTTCATTACTTCATAAATACTTAACAACTTTTTTAACTGACGATTACAAATTGACAAGTGTTTCAATTATAAAAAGTAATTGAATATTATTTATATTCAAGTAGATTTCGTAATGGGAATATTATTTAAAAATTTATTAAGTTGGAAATTAAAATTTATAGTTAAGAATCTGATTGGTTCAATTAATAGCAAAGTCTCATTTATACTCAAACACAGACAACTGCAAATAATTACTTTGTTTTTAATCAATTTACAACAATTTCAGTAGAGTGTCAAATTAATTTATACTCAGGTAAATTTATTGTGAATGAAACAGTCAGATGTATTTATTAATATATGATTGACACATTTATAGTTTAAAATACGAATATGTAATATTATCAAGCTAAAATTTATTCACCTACAGGTCAGCAATTGATAAATGTTTCAAATAAAAATTCTAATGAGCTGCATAAATAAGTGGCAATTCATTTTATCGCCTCTCAGATATTAGCAACATTAATTGAATTCAATTAACAAGAAATATTAAAAACAATTAATAAGTGATTTACGAGTATCTATGGCTTTCTTGACCAGTAAAAGTAATAGAATATGCAAAGAGATTATTTTAAATTTTAGATTCATTATTGAGTCGAATATCTGACGACATTTGGCAAAAGGGCAAACTAAGGCAAGACACAGACGTTGCTCTGGGCCACTGAGCCCCAGTTCAAGCCGAAAATTACCATGTTGTAGTACCAGAAGAGGGGCAATAAAAATTGCAACAATTTATATTTTTGACAGCCAAACGAATTCACAACAAAAAGAAAAATCTCGCATCGTCAAAATTAAATATGTTCACGATGAACATTTTAAAGTGCTCAGCCTGAAGCCGAAGCTGAAGCTGGCGATGAAGCTGATGATGAAGATGCATAGACGAGGTGTTTGAGGAGGTGTCTGTTGGCCACTTGGCAACTCGGTTACTTGGCCATTTGGCGCTCCTCATTGGCATAGTTTGGCGTTGAGCTGGCGCGAGTTTGATTTGAATTTATTGGCCAGGCCAGAGCCTGTAGAGGCAGCATTGCATGGTTTATGAGTCGTTTATTTCGATAATTGTTTAAATAACATTTACAGAAGTGAGCCCAATCAATGCAGCTCGAGTACAACATGCTCTGTACATGAAAAGAAATACATTAGAGTCTGTTTCTAGCCTGTTCCTTCTATATTGATTTTTAAATTAAAAATGAAAAGTAATTGAATTTGATATTGTATAAAATACACCATTTACAATCTTCTTAAATAATGACCAGTGTCATAAGTATCATAAATCGTTCAGTTCTTTGTATATTTCTCTAATAATAATAAATGAGTTGTTTCTCTCAGTGTAAACTAATTGTTTTTGACTATTCGCACTTCTAAAGACTGAATCGCATTTCGGGCTGTTTCTGTAATCTCCTTTGGTATATTTGAGCCCACGGGCACAAAGCCATTCTTGTCGGCCACATAACTAACCTCCACACGCTCCCCATTGCTGTCAGTGTAGCGATAAACACCAGAGATTTCGAGTTCCGTCTCATCGTCAACATCATCAACAGCATCGTGATTATCATCCACATCATTTGATCGCTTCACAATTCCCACCTCTTCCCGGTAGCTGCCATCGGCACCTTCATAGGCAAAGAAATAGGAGCCATCGTTCTTCTGCTCCGCAACTGATTTAATGATCGACATAAGTTTCTCCTGCCCCTCGACTCCTCTGCTCGTTGGAGCAGACAAGCTGCCTACGAAAGTTAAAGTCAGAGTCAATAGCAACTGCAAAGATTGAACATTTATGAGAAGCTTATAACTAACTCCGCTATTATCTCCAGTTGTTGCTTACCAATGCGAACATATTTTATGGAGACTCTTGTGGATTTATGCTAATACTGGACAATAGACAAAAGAGTTCTTAGCTTTATATACTCGGACAATAGCAGTCACATCTTTTCTCTGATTATGCTGGGTCAATAGAAAGTTGCGAGACGAGTCGAGAGTATAGAAATGACTTAAGGCAGTTTGTTGAACTGTTTCTGTTTGTACGATTTGCATTTCAAATGGCCAGAATGATTGTGTTTGTTATGTAACTAATTGGTCGTTGTCTGCTTCTCTGTTGGCCATGTTGCAGCATCAGCAAGAACTATCAGATAACTTACAGTGCGTATACTTGATGTGGGGGAGTGCAAGATACGAGTACCCGACTCATAAATATATATGTATGTACATAGTTGTAGGTGCAGTTGCTAATGAAATTTGTCAAATTGCTTGTACAAACATGTCGCATGGTGGGCGGGGCGTGCCCCCCATAAGCGAAAGGTGCAGAAAATGTAACGGCTGAGTGGATGACAAAATAGCTTGCAAAGTGTTGCAGTTCTTTTATTTTTTCTTTATTTGCAGACTTGTAAACGTTTTCCACTTGACTTCCATGCAAATTCCGATCCATTGCCATTCTGTGTGTTTCACTTTCCGCTTGCTCTGCATTTAGCTTTTGGCCACATTTGAATTTGTTGCCACGTTGCCAGTTGCCAGATGCAAGTTGCCAGTTGTCAGTTGCAAGTTGCCTGTTGCCGTCGTCTGTTACAGTGGGTGGGCACTGAGAAGCGACTAACATTTATGCCACAAGAATTTAATAATAATTTTAGCAATTTCGCAACCTTACGACTCTGTAACTGCAGCAGTGGCAGGTCGTAAACTCAACGACCCGATGTCAATACCCTGTATTTGAATATATCGATAGCGTAACTACGTAATTAACAATATGAATAAAGACTTAATCAAATGTTCGGTGTCAATTATTTAATATATTTATTTATGTATGTAGGTTTTTTGTTAGAGAAGTAGTATTAAATAATATATGTCAATGTTTAAAATAACATTAAATAATTAAAGTTAGATCTTCAATTCACAAATTTATCAAATAAATTAGTTAAGTAAATAAAAACAAAATACTTTTAAATAGTAAAGTTCCTTTATTGGTAGTTCTGAACTTTTTAGAGGATATCACATAGTCATTACTGCTGGTAAGATTTCACTCTGAAGCTGGCATTTGCCTTGTCTTTGCACTAAAGGCGTTGAACAGAGCGTGACACGCCCAGTTCAGGCCCAAATTCAAGCTGAGCTGCAAAACATACTTATTAATAAATTGATTCAAATACGAATTCTCGTATTACTTGCAGATGGTCTCAAACTTGTATTTCATTACAGAAAATACAGTGTAGTTGAAGTTGTAATAAAAACTCATTAAAGATTCGATTGCAATGCCAACGAGGGTATAACTTAGATGCGACACATTAACCTTTAGCAACAAACGCGGATGAAGACTGAAAGAAACCGGAACAGCAGCGGGATATGCACAGATCATATCAAATCAAATCAAATCAAATCATTTTAGAGCTGAATCAATTAACAACATTTGCAACCATCATTTAAAATACTGTAATACTTGGCCTAATGGAACCACATTTGCAACTGAGTCGACCAAATGTCAAATGCCTTCATTTCAACCATAATGCCCATAACGATTAATAATACTCACAGCCGTGGGAGGTGTGTCCCTCCCGGGTCCCATGTAATTTATTTCGCGAACAACTAACAATTTCTCATTGTTGTGTTTATTTGCATTTTTGTATTAATTTTAACATCATCTTCATCTACACCTCCTTTATCTGAATCGGCTTATTGCTATGACTACAACTTGATGTAATGATCAAATAGTCTTATGCAATAGATTTTACGTATAACAGACTCAAAAGTGATGACCATTATTGAATGTATCTAATCTAACACCGCGTATACGCAATGCATATGCGTTTGAGAAGTCTTTTCATTCCTTAAAAATAGTTACTAATACAATAAAAATTGAAGGTCAACTAATAATTTATTTAGGTGAACAAAGAGTTTCCGGGTACTAGAAGCAAAAATATTCCGCTAATTATATAAATAAATAAATTCTGTTTTTCAAATAATAATAATAGACAGTGCTTATATTTCTGGCAGTTACTAACTACGGGTAAGCATTTAAAATAATTAAAAATGTTAAGAATAACCATTGAATATCTTTGTTTGCTTGTTCGTCTACTTTTACCCATTTTAAAAATTGCTTATCTTGTTAAAATTTGCCTCAATATCGCATATTGTTAGCTTAACTGAATGTAATGTATTTGTCTTCCCCAAAAAAGAAGATTTTAAAATTTTAATGAATTAATATAACTCGATGTTCAGGCAGTAATCGTCTTGCGAGCATACATACTGCGCTGTCTGCTTGCACTTAAATTGCGCGCCAAGATAAAAGTGTGAAAAACCAAGACTGCCAGACTTCATAAAGAATATAGTTCTCAAAGTAGCCACATTCTGTTGTGGCGGTACTACAAACAAACAAAAGAAAGCGCCACCACAGTTAAGCTTGACAGCCCTGGTGTCCCACTTTTGCCTGAACTGACTCAAAGATGGGACATAAATTGAATAAGCCTAAAAGTATGCAACAAAAGTTAAAGTGATGCGCCATTCAAAACAAATAAATTAAAATAAATGCAAATTTTTTAGGAACAAAATAATTTTCTTTAAACTTTAAACAAACCGATGTAATTATAAATTAGATAAATTTAAGCGAATTCTCTTGATACATCTTGATCTTATATGTAGGCCTCCTGTGTGTCTAATACCTTTAAATAATGTTTAAAAAATCTAGAAAATTCAGGAAAGCTTAAGACAATTCTAATAAAAAAGTACTTGCAAAATTTAGTTTATTTTTTTTAATTTTATTTTTTTAGTGGTACACAGGGCTTGCAGGTTTCACGGTAGTGGCGCCATATTTTGTTTGCTAACGCCGCCACCTATGGTCTTGTTT
Organism: Drosophila neotestacea; assembly: GCA_035044365.1. Classification (NCBI taxonomy): domain Eukaryota; kingdom Metazoa; phylum Arthropoda; class Insecta; order Diptera; family Drosophilidae; genus Drosophila; species Drosophila neotestacea. Next base: position 3,462,422 of record JAWNMD010000155.1, read on the forward strand.
CTTTTCAGAAATATGTTGATTCTTATAGAAGTCTGGTAGCCTTAGTTTCACTCCTATTCCCTGGCGCGCAATTTAAATGAAAATATATGAAAAAAAATGCAGTAAGCTACAGTGGAGCAAGCTCGAGAGTAGGAGACCCAGTACTTTTTGAGTGCAAAGCGTTCACTAAAGATTGTTCTTCAATGTTGCGTACCATCAATAGATGGCGCCACTTGATAAACATAGAGGCAGCTTGCGACTCTTCTTCATCCTCTTCTTTCGCTCAACAGTTTCCTTGAAATTATTTGATTTAATTAATTCGTTGAAGATTAAATGAGATTCTATCGATATCGATATATCAAAATGGTTTTACCACCTTTTTGCAATAGGTGACGTTTTATGTTGAAAATTAAGGGACCGTTAAATTAAGTGCTGATCCTCTCCGAAGCTCACTCTGGCCATGCACACATACATACAAATGCGTGCTGAAATTCCATTCAATAATTTGCAAAAGTCTACAAACTAAAAGTACGCTGCTCCCCGCCAATGCCAATAAAAAACGCATTATAATTTAAAAATATCAGTACGCTTTATTCTTAAAATCCTATCCTTATGGACTATCATTGGATTTATTCTAATTTTACAAAGCTAAATTTACAGTTTGTTTATAACAGTGTAACATAAAATAAAATATAATATAGTAGTCATGTTGCTTATGAGTTGTTTTCGACAATTTTTCAAGCGTGGTCGTAGGATCCCAAACCTGTAAAATAAATATAAATTGATAATTATATATTGATACAGCCCAGTTTCAAATTAAATTGATTATGAAAATTGGAAAATTGTCGAAAACAAGTCATAAGCAACGTGACTACTATATTATTTTTAGACCCAGTACTTAAAAAATGTACAAATGGGTCTATTACGTTTGTGCAAATGTGCGTCACAGGCAGAAGGAGGCGTGGCAGACTCCATAAAGTATATATATTCTTGATCAGCATCAACAGCCGAGTCGATATAGCCATGTCCGTCTGTCCGATTTTTGAGTTCCTAGATCTCAGAGACTATAAGAGCTAGAGACACCAAATTTGGCATGTAGGTTCATCTATATCTTGCATTGATCAAGTTTGTTTTAGATATTTGCCACGCCCCCCTCCGCCCCTAAAAATTGAAAAACAAAATTTTAAAGACGAATTACAAGAGAACCTTTAGGACTAGCGCCTTGATTTTATTGGTATATATAATACTCGCTATAGTCCAAACCTGTCCTAAAAATTGCATTCCAATCGGTTGATAAACGCGGAAGTTATTTAACTAACAATGTTACAGGCAAAAGGATGAAGAAGAGACGCTAGCGGCCTCTATGTTTATCAAGTGGCGCCATCTATTGATGGTACGCAACATTGAAGAACAATCTTTAGTGAACGCTTTGCACTCAAAAAGTACTGGGTCTCCTACTGTCGAGCTTGCTCCACTGTAGCTTACTGCATTTTTATAAACTCACAATTTTATATATCGCACATTTATATTTAAAATAAAATTGTAATGTAAATAAATGAGACAGTAGCTGCATGCAGCTAACGCTAAAATAGTAAAAGTGTTAATTTAAATTGCTATTAACTTTAACTGCATGTTTATGAGCATAATGTAGTTCCATATCAAATCGCACTGCAATTTTTGGATATGGCCATGAGGAACAGTAGTTATGACCTTGCCGCAGTGTTCTCAGAGTTGTAAGAAAAGCCTCATAAAAATTAACACATTCAATTAGGCAGTATGGAGTACATAAAAGTAGGTATGTTCAGGTTATAAATGCAAGCCAGAACACATGACAAATGTGAAAATCGCATTAACGTCGAGTCAGAGTCAGAAAAGGCAAGGCAGTAGTTAAAAATGACTTATTGCAATCATAACAGGCCAACGCCTCGAAGTATGACGAATGACAAATGATGAACTGAAAATCGACTGACAACGGACAACAATGGATTATGTTAAGCCCTCAAGCTGTCTGGAATCTGCCTCCTTGATAGATAGTACTCGTAATTAATAAATGAGTGGAGAACATGCGATCTTTTATCTTTTTTATTGAATTGAGGTTTGTTTCTTAGTATGGGATTACCCTTGACTATGGTGAAAAGTTGCGTATACGCCCCAGTAGTTCATAATTAACATATTATTATTTTGTATGGGATTAACCTTGACTATGGGGAAAAGTTGCGTATACGCCCTAGTAGCCCAAAAATCAACTGATGCCATAACTCACATAAACACCTTACAAACAAAAGACGAAGAGTTTGAGCAAAAAAAGTATGAAATTTGCATACGGTAATGGATCTAGTGGCATGTATCTGATGCATGCAACATCATAAATATATTTAACCACTACGAGTACATGTACTCGTATGTGCGGTTCGGCAAAACGACGGAAAAACTCAAGCATGGCAATGCCAGCAATGGAAGTTCTCTAACAAATTTGTTTGTCCTTCTGTCAATGGCCAATAAAAAACCAATAAAGCTGCCAACCAGCTACCGGCAACCGGCAACTGCCAACAGCCAAGTTTGTTGTTAACACGATTCGCATTCGCGGGTCATAGATAAATTACAAGCCATCTTCTATCGTCCATCGTCCAACGTCCAACGTCCAGCAGCAGCAACAAGATCAAAATCAAGATCGCCAACAGTTGCGGTGCAGATGTGCAGATAGTGGCAAGTGGTAGGTGGCAGGGGCAAGTGGCATGTGGCAGCGGCAAGTGCACAGGAAGCGATGCCGCTGGGCGCCGTAGATTCTTCTAAGCGAGCTGCGCTTTAGGGCTTGAGCTTGGGCTATTGAATTTCTGAGCTTGGCTAGGTTGTTCGGAAAATCTCATATAAATAGAACTAGCTAGATCTGATGCAGTTGCAGTCGTTGCACGTCAATCGGCAAGTTCTCTAGTGGCAGCAGCAACAGCAGCAGCAACATCATCATCCATTCCTTCCCATCACAACTTAGTGCGAAAGTGAAACGTCAGATTTATCGAGCGTGTAATTTGTTAAACGTTTTGTGAGATTTATGACAACGTCAACGTCGACAGCGACAGATTAAATGCCTTCCAAGTGCAGTGTGCGGCAGATGCGGGTAAACATCATGATCTTTTCTAGCAGCAGTTGCCAGTCTCATGGGTCAACTGTTTTCAAATTTGTATAACTTTGTCAAATCTAACCCGAATTTCGTGCGGAATGTCATTTTATTTATGATTTGATCTATTATTTCGTTCTACATTTAAAAATAGTTATTTTTCAAAAACGATTTGGTTATTATTTTATACTATATAAAGGTCCTCGCTTACATTTTAAAAAAATCAATAAATACATTTCATTTTATAATTTAAATAGTACAACAAATAATCGTTGCGATCCTTCCCCAAAACTAAATATGTCTCATCTCACAGTGTCTAGTGTTCCCCGTATTGTGGCTGGCGCTAATCGGCGCTGGCCAGGCACAACTTCCCAGTGCTCCCTTTCAGCAATCGCCGTTCCAGCAGCGACAACAAGGATTGCAACTGCAACAGCAATCGCCTTTCCAGCGCCAGCGACAACAGCCGCCAGGACAAGGCATCTTTCCGGCTCAGGGAACTCAATTGAATCCACTGAATCCTCTTAACCCACTAACGCCACCGATAACACCACTCGGCGGTGCTGTTCAGAATCCCTATAGATATAATCAGTACAATCAGCAACAAAACTACGTCCCTATAACGGCCTATCAAAACGAACTTAACCTGGACGGAAGTTTCTCCTATGGATATGCAGCTGCCGATGGCACTACGGCTCAGGCCCAGGGCTACGTCAAGAATCTTGGCTACGGCGAGGGAGTCGAGGCACAGGTAATCCCTGGGCTTAACATATTTCATTTCTATAATTGAATTCCTACAAGATTTTTAAAAAATCGTAAATCAAAAAATCTATCTATCTATTTTGCACACATTTGCTTTCTTTTCTACCTACTTCGCAGGTCATTCAAGGCTCATATTCGTATACATCGCCTGAGGGTACGCCCATTACCGTTCGATATATTGCCGATGAGAACGGTTTCCGAGCTGAGGGTACGGGAATACCGACCACGCCCCAATACTTTGCGGGCGCACAGCCTTATCAACAAGGCGTGCTTAATCCCAACTTAAATCCATATCAGACGCCATATCGGCAGCTGCCATCGGCAACGACACCATTTCGTTCTGCGCCAGGACAACAATTGACGCCACTGCAACAGCAACAGCAGCAGCAGCAACAACAGCTGCAACAACAGCGAAACTTTCCGAATACTGGACAATATCAGCCGGAGCAACAGTTTAATACATTAAATTCGGGTAATTTGCCTGCTCAGTATGCTGGTCAGTTTGGTCAACAGCTTGGAAACAATCTAAATCCGCAACAGCAACAACAGCCACTTCAGAACCTTAACCAACAACAACAGCAGCAACAACAACAACAACAACAGCAGCAGCAACAGCAAAAGGATCAGCGCAATGATCAGCAGCAACAGGGATTAATCACACAACAATTGAGAGGCAGACCAAACCAACTGGTGGATCCCTTTGGCTATAATCAGTACAACAGACGTTTTAAGAAGTCACCCAAGATCTGAAATCCCATTTAATTTAATATTTGTGTTGTTTGTTTCCAATAATTCAGAATCAAATTAATCGCGAATTAGAATTAGTCGATTTAGTCGCATTCAAATGCATGAAATACATGCCCATGAAAAACTAAAATAACCTGATCGTTTTCATTGCCCATTGATACTAGAACTTATCAAGGACTTTAACTGTTATGAAAAAGAAATGAGTGAAGTTTCGGAAAGTTTTCTATGAAAATAATTGTCTGTTTTTAAAATTTCTCTTCTTTTTAATATTGCCAATGCATAAGACATTTTCAATTTAATTTAAATACAATATTAAACTTTGATGCTAAGCAGCCCTCAAAATTATGCAATATAATTGAAAAGTAAGTTGAAAGTGCAAAGTATGCAAAGAAATATTTGCATATTTTTATCCGTTGGTCCAAGAAAATAAAAAGTATGCAACAGTTTTTAGCAACAAAACAAATTAAAACTTTGAAATTTTATTAAAAAATTATAATTTTAACTTATCTACAAAAACTTGAAGAATATTTTTAGATGCCACTAGAAACATTTATCGTATGCATATTCGAAAACCTGAAATCTCTTGTATTTTATTTTGTCGTCCTATACATAAATGTGGATTTAATTTTGGGTTTGGTACTTAAAGTCCGGAAAGCTTATATAAATATTTAAAATGTTACATCGAAATTCGGGAGCTCTTATTTGCTACTTGATCTAAGAGTATTATCCGGCAGAGTGCGTTTTATTGAGATTTTATCTATCCAACCTAATGTATCTAGTAGATATAGCCGGACTGTGGATCAAATTCGCCATTACCTCGTCCTCCACCAGCCGCTGGAGGAATATATTGTGAGCCAGGTCCACCAGCACCACCTGCTGCGCCACCTCGACCAGCACCACCTCCAAATCCTCCCGCTCCACCAGCTCCCCCGCTTCCTCCTGGCGCGCCACCTTTACCAGCACCACCTCCGAATCCTCCAGCACCACCAGCGCCGCCTCCAAATCCTCCTCCACTTGGAGCTCCACCTGCTCCTGGGGCTCCTCCTCTACCGGCACCGCCTCCAAATCCTCCAGCACCACCTGCACCGCCTCCATATCCTCCAGCACCACCACCGCCTGGAGCACCACCTCCTCCTGGGGCACCTCCTCTACCTGCACCACCTCCAAATCCTCCAGCACCACCAGCGCCGCCTGCTCCTGATGCACCTCCTCTACCCGCACCGCCACCGAATCCTCCCGCACCACCTGCACCGCCTGCTCCTGAGGCACCGCCTCCATATCCTCCAGCACCACCACCGCCTGGAGCACCACCTCCTCCTGGGGCACCTCCTCTACCTGCACCACCTCCGAATCCTCCAGTACCACCTGCACCGCCTGCTCCTGGAGCACCTCCTCTACCGGCACCACCTCCAAATCCACCAGCACCACCACCTCCCGGGGCACCTCCTTTACCTGCACCACCTCCGAATCCTCCAGCACCGCCTGCGCCACCTGCTCCTGCGGCACCTCCTCTACCAGCACCGCCTCCAAATCCTCCCGCACCAGCTGCGCCGCCTCCATATCCTCCAGCACCTCCCCCTCCCGGGGCACCACCTCCCCCTGGGGCTCCTCCTCTACCGGCACCACCTCCAAATCCTCCCGCACCACCTGCGCCGCCTCCATATCCTCCAGCACCTCCTCCTGGAGCTCCGCCTCCTCCTGGGGCTCCTCCTCTACCGGCACCACCTCCGAATCCTCCAGCACCACCTGCGCCGCCTGCTCCTGGGGCACCCCCTCCTCCTGGGGCTCCTCCTCTACCGGCACCACCACCAAATCCTCCAGCACCACCTGCACCACCACCATATCCTCCAGCACCTCCTCCTCCTGGAGCCCCGCCTCCTCCTGGGGCTCCTCCTCTACCGGCACCACCTCCAAACCCTCCAGCACCACCTGCACCACCTGCACCACCACCATATCCTCCAGCACCTCCTCCTCCTGGAGCTCCGCCTCCTCCTGGGGCTCCTCCTCTACCGGCACCTCCGAATCCTCCTCCACCGCCTGCACCGCCGCCATATCCTCCAGCACCGGAGGCACCGCCAGCGCCACCACGACCGCCACCGCCTCCATAGCCTCCACCTCCAGAACCACCTAAATAAAGAAAGTTAGAACCACACTTCCATCAATAATTAAAGAATGAACTCACCAGGACCACCTGGACCAGCAGGACCTCCACTGTAGCCACCTCCCGGGAGGATAGAAATGCCTTGGGCAGCCAGGGACTTTGCGATAGCTTCCGGAATGGGCGGTGGAGTGGGAAGAGCAGCACCGGAAGGCACAAATCCATTTTCATCAGCAGTGTAAGAGATTTCAACAAGTTCACCTTCGGGATTTGTGTAGGTGTATGATCCCATTACTGATGGAATCTCGTTCTCAGATCCCTTGTTTTTCACGGTGCCTTCCTCCTGGGCCTTGATGCCGTTCCCAGTCTCGTAGCTAAAGCGATAATTGCCATCGCCATCGTTCTCATTCACAAAAGACAGTATGGGGATTTGTGGTCCAGGTGGTGCCGCTGGTGGTGCGGATGGTGGACGTGGTGCGGATGGTGCACTGGGTCTGCTGGGTCCACCTCCACCCGAGAAACCACCCAGTCCATTATTAATACCGCCTAACCCATTATTACTGCCTCCAAAGCCACCTCCACCACCACCGCCTGGTCCTTGTAGTCCGCCTCCAACTCCACCACCCGCACTTGCTGCGTTTGCTGGCGGTGGAAGGTATTTGTTATCCAACTTCGCTGCCTGCGTCTGCATCAGCGTCAAGAGAATCGCCAACAGAGCCTGAAAAGAAAAAATAACGTAGCTGATAAAATATTTAATAATAAAAATGTACATAGACTCTAATTAAAATTTATCCTGTTTCAATTTTTGAGTTAAGTTAACTATATTATACAGCAGTATCAGGGCACTACTAATTTATGCTAAACATTTCGTGGCTCAGTGATGCGAGCACACAATGTGGTGCCGTCACTGGGTCAGCAGTGCATATCAAAGATTCAGTGGAGCCTCTGCACAGCGGTTGCACAGCACTCCCCCAAAACGAGTATACAAGAATAGGGGAATACGAGAATCTGTATGTCATCGTGATGCACGTTTCTCGTAGAAGGCGTTGTCTTGGGTCTCACAAGTCATCAACCTGAATGAACCAGCCCCTTGGGAGGGCAAAGAGTGTAACATATAACAAATTCCCAATATTCGTACATGAAAGATCTTACAGTTTAGGTATTACCTTTTATGTAGAATTTAGAAAACAAATTTCATCAAATGAAATATTAATTTTAAGAACATGAACCTATATACTAATGGTAATTTGAATCTTCACTAGATTAAATTTTTAACATTTAATGTATTTATGAGTATTTAGAGTACAAGTTGAACTAATTAAAAGAATTGACAACGTCATTGTCACCTAACGAAAACTTTAAACTTCTATAACATTATTAAAAAAATGCAGTAAGCTACAGTGGAGCAAGCTCGACAGTAGGAGACCCAGTACTTTTTGAGTGCAAAGCGTTCACTAAAGATAGTTCTTCAATGTTGCGTACCATCAATAGATGGCGCCACTTGATAAACATAGAGGCCGCTAGCGTCTCTTCTTCTTCCTTTTGCCTGTAACATTGTTAGTTAAATAACTTCCGCGTTTACCAACCGATTGGAATGAAATTTTTAGGACAGGTTTGGACTATAGCGACTATTATATATACTAGTCTTAAAGGTTCTCTTGTAATTCGTCTTTAAAATTTTGTTTTTCAATTTCTAGGGGCGGAGGGGGGCGTGGCAAATATCTAAAACAAACTTGATCAATGCAAGATATAGATAAACCTTCATGCCAAATTTGGTGTCTGTAGCTCTTATAGTCTCTGAGATCTAGGAACTCAAAAATCGGACAGACGGACAGACGGACAGACGGACAGACAGACAGACGGACATGGCTATATCGACTCGGCTGTTGATGCTGATCAAGAATATATATACTTTATGGGGTCTGCCACGCCTCCTTCTGCCTGTTACGCACTTTTTTTTTTGCACAAACGTAATAGACCCATTTGTACTTTTTTAAAGTACTGGGTCTAATTAGAGAATGTTTATATTAAATCTACATTCAAATTTAACACGTTTTGTTAAAACTTTTAATGTCCTTAAGCTTAAGGAAATGTTACTCAAATCCCAGTTTCACAATCGCCGTCATCTATTATGACATTTTAATCTTAAAAGGCAATCTGTTCACCCCTCACCTCTCCTACTCTGCGGTAAATATCAGAAGATTACAGGTACCCATTCTTCGGGGCAATGAATCATGAATCATTGATTCATTTGCTGACAGCAGGTGAGGCACATGTAAAACATGCCACACGACAGTTAGACAGACAGACAGTTAGTCAGACAGCTGAGTTAGCTGCTATCGCTTTATGAATGAAATATTTAATACAGTATTTAAAACAGTACGAAAACTTTGGCATTTTTACAATGTGATCACGTTTTTCATTTGGGCTATTAGAGCTCTTATTGTTATTATTGTTGTTAAATGCAGCTAAAGACAACTATTAGACTATCGGCAGCAGCATCATCATCAACTTGCAACGAACTCTGGTATTTGTGTCTGCAACTGGGAGTTGCAGCAGTTGCAGCAACAGCGTGTGAACAATTGTAAAGCCATTGGCAGATGCCACAACTTGTATTTGTTTTATTTTTTCAGTCCCTAGAAGGTTAAGTAAGCGTTTGTGGCAAGAGGCAACTGACAAGTGGCAAGCTACTGCGTCAAGTGAGGCGAGCAAGCGAGTGTCAAGTTGAAGTTTAAAGCATTTAGTTAATTGGCCATAGACACAACAGCTTTATAGACGGCTTCACTCATCTCGCATTTATTGGCTGAGAGGCTGCTGCCAATAATGAAATATTTGACATTTAAAGGCCCAAAACATTGCCGACTTGAGTCATCCCCGTGTTGCATGTGTGCATGTGTTGCATGCAACGCCTGTGCTTATTGTTAGAGGCGTCCTCAACTCAACTCAACTTAGCTGGTCTCGACTGGCCGACAATTCGTGACCAGATCTTGGGATGTCTTTCTTGTAGTTCTCTTGTTACCAACTGCTGCTGTTCGAGGCAATCGACTCGAGTTTAATGTTTATTTTTTAAACGTAATCCCAGCAACAATAAAGTCCACTCTGCTTGTTGTTGCTGCTGCTGATGATTGTTGATTGTTAATTTTGTTTGCCACAAATATAATTGATGCAATTTCAAATGGGCTGACAATTGGGTCGTCGTTGCATTAATTTTAACCAAGTTGATCTTCTTTGGGGGCGGAGGCGGGCACGATGCCCCACGATGGGGCAACTTGGCGTGCTGCAGTCGGATTTACAGATTTTCGAATTTTTCATCAATGAAGCAGAAGAAGAAGCAGACACTTTGGCTTTTCATCTGATTTGGCTGATGTTTTTTAATGGCCTTTTAATTTATGCGTTTTGAGTAAACCTTTTTGCCACATCGCTGTTGCAGTTGCAGTTGCAACTGTAGTTGTTGCTGTTGCTGTTGCTGTTGCTGCTGACATGCATGCCAACATGTTGCATCAACATTGAGGCTTTTGTCTTTGAATTGCGTGTGCCGCAAAGAACGGAAATAATACACGTATTTTGTATTTGATCTCAATTGGGAAATATTTAAGAAGATTTCATAATTAGAATTCTCAATGTGAGAAATGTGAATTCATTAACATCATCCAAAAGCAGTCGGTAAAAATATTAATTATAGTTTAAAACAAAATAAAAAGATGTAATATCAAATTAAAAATGCAGCTAGAACATAATTAATTATCTTGTGTGAAACATTGCATTCAAGTTAAATTATTATTTGAATTGGATCACACCAGCTTCTAGCTATAATTATACATATGTCGGAATATGTTAGCGATCATGCATTTGCCACAGTTGTGAGATTTTCAAAGAGAGTGGAAAATCTTTAGATCAGAATTCTTAACTAGAATTTACTCAATACATAGTTTTCTTATGAACTTTGAGATTTATAATATTTATGCTGTAAACTAAAGTGATTGACAAGAATATTATAATTACTTAGTTCCCCAATCCGATAAACATATTTAATTGAGACGCTTAGCTCTCATAAACAATCGTGATTGACTAAAAATACATACAAGGGCTTAACTATACTTGAAATGTATTTGCTTTTTTTAATCTTTTCCGTATTAAATTTAGTATTTCATATAATTATTTTGTAATTATCAAATTAAAATGGATTCTTATTCTGAAAAATGCCATATAAAGCCTTTAATGATCATACCAACTAAAATAATTCCCAAGAGCTGTTAATAAATATCTTAACGAGCAGAAGCATTTACGACTCAAGTTTATGTATTTTAAAAATGTTTAACTAATACATATATAATTTTATAGCTTCTTTAAAACTGGCCGTCACTACATTATAAAAAATATTCAGTCATCTAAAAATATAATAATATCCTAAATATATGGTTTCTTCTTCTCGTGCTGAGATTTTTATGAACTCACCACTTGAAGCTCCATGTTTCTTGTCTATAATTATTTATTAAAGGACACAGTCTAGATTTTAATCGAAGAATAAATTTTCACACACACACACGCGGACACCTCACGCACACACATAGATCACAATTCGGAAATCACAGTGTAGTTGTTGTCTCATCAATAAAGAATCCTTTGAGCAACCTTTGCCAATTGTTTGTTGTTTTATTATAGAATATTGTTGAATTGAGTTGGGAAGTTGTACCCTCGTCTATTGTCACGGAACTTGTGTGCCGATTGCAGCTGAGGCTCTCCAGCTTTATATACAAATGCACTTCATGGCGCCAAATGCAATCGAATGGAATGGAATGAACCAAAACGCTGCCCAAGACTGAGGCAGAGACAGATGCTGAAGTACAGTGGGATATTTGGCAGAACAAGAGGAAATAAATTGTTAGCTCGAAAATAAATTGGTTTCTTGTTCTTTAAAACAGATAATTTTATTTAGGAACAATTCAATATAGTTAGTAAGAAAGTTAAATAGTTTAATTTTAATTTAATTAAAAAAGTATATAGAAACCCAAATGTAAAAATATATATAATACATAAGATTTAGTATCAATGTGTTATTAATAAATTGTCTTTTAGTAGATAGCCTAAAAATTTTAATATAATAAATAAATAAAAAACTGTAGAGCATTAAATGTAAAAAATATATCACAATGGAAAAAAAATGTATATAAATAGATTTCATAAGAAATGGCTTATCTTATCTAGGATTTTAGTAGTATATATAGTTCCAACAAATTTTAACACCAATTTATATTTTGAAAATTTATCCCATTTATCCCATTGTCCGAAGCAAAGTCTGAGTTGAGATTTTGATACTTTCTGGCATTTATTGCAATCGTGTGCAGCTGTGTGTGTGAGTTGGTGTGTTGCTGTTGCAGCTGGCAAAAACAATTGCTAGCATCATGGAAGGGAGACACAACAGCAACATCTCTTGGCTATGTCCATTGTGTTGGCGTTTACTCAATGTGCCTTTGCTAGATCAACTAACACTCTCATCTCAACTCAACACTCAACACTCATCACTCTCCTAGCACATCTTCAATTTAACAACTTACCAGTTAGCCAGTTGTTAAGTTTTTACGCTCATAAATTAACAGCCAATCGAAGCTGAACGCTTCTCATCTCATCACATTCGATTGCAAATTTTGAATGCGCTTCCAATGCAATTGCAATTGTGTTTGCAAATACAACTGCAATTGCAATTGCTGGAAGAATTTTACAGCTTCATTATGAAACGGATGTCAATAAATCTGTAGCTGACCCTTTGAAGCGTGCAATAAAATTCTTTTTGCTTCGATTCGATTTTTTTTTTTTGATGTTTTCACAATGATGCAAATGTTGGAACAATTATCAGGATTTTGGTACTTTTAATTTAATATAAAAATAATATAATTTTGTTGTCAATTGTTTTTAGTTAAAGTAATTAAATGAATAAATTGAATAAACTGCTATTGCCGAACTCCAGTCTTGTTCAGACCTTTTAACCTTTTCCCTCTTCCTCTCTCTCTCTCTCTGCCCTCTCAGTCTTTGTCTCTCTCTTTCTTCTTTTTCTCGCTGGTCATAACTAACATTAATATCGACATGGACACCCGAGTAGCCCCAGGGCAACAAATTGCGAAAATAAGTAAATTGCCCCCTTTACGCTGGCCAACAACACTAGCAACAACAACAACAGCAGCAGCACCAGCAGCAGCAATAAAATCAGCAATAGCAACTGCAACAAAAAGGGCAGTTGCACTCGAATTTTGTTCAGTTTTTGGCGACGACTTTGTCATTTAACTTTTTTTCTCTATGGCCAAGTGCAAAATGTTTAAGCAACAACAATAATGGCAACAACAATAACAACAACATACACATAACTTGGGCTTGACATTTTGAAGAATTGTTACTATGTTGTTGTTTTTATTGTGATTTAGAAAGGCAACTGACGGCAGCAAACAATTGAAGACGAGCATTTGCAACATGTTGTCAACATTTTTCTGTTGTTGTGCTTTTTTTTGGCCTGCATTTTTGTACACCACATAACCCAGTTGAGGGACGGGTATATCAGCTCACTGTGTACTGTTAATGTAGCATAACTTTGCAGTCTAGCATTATTTACAGACAGCAACTGGTTGTGTGCTCATTCACGCCCAAACAAACAAATGCAGTGACCATTTTTATGAGTATTTCTTTTGTTCTGGGTCCATTCAATTATTGGAGGCAACAAGATGTGAGACACTTTGGAGGTAAGAGAGGAGAGTGGAAAACAGCTCAGCTGTGGACCCAGAAGGTCAGCCAACTGGCAAAAAATGTAAACGCATGTAATAAACGAGGTGAACGGTGCGTATACGTGATATGCTGACTGCATGTGCCCAAGTTAATCATACGCCGTGTAGGCCTTGCCAAATTTACACAAATTAGCACATAAATAAGCAGAATGCAACAATGCATATGAATACTTAGATTCTCAATCAGAGTCGATAATTGATGCTTACGGACATCAATTAACCCGTGAGTCACATCAACAATATCAGCAATAACAACAGCAACAACAACAACAACATCAGCAACAACAACAGCAAACAACAAACAGTCAAAATGATGCAATGAGTGAGGCAAGTGTTTGCCGCATGCTGCGTGTGTTAGAGTCTTTGGGTTTTCCTACAGCTCAATCAGTTCCTGTTGCTTCTTGTTTATGGATAATAACAAATATAAACGCTACAGTCGATTATTTTTAGCACAGAAGCTTAAGCAATTCATTTGACATAATCTGAAGTAGAATCAGCATTAAATGGATCAGCTTTCAGTTAAGTACGATTATTATTATGGGCTGGTGAATTTATTCAATCTTACGAAATAAACATGTTTGAAAAATAAATATGTATATTTTTTGGTAGTAGTTATTGTAGCTTCAAAACTGTTTGTTTATTCGCCAGTCATCATTTCCATGAATTCTGTAAATTGAAAGAGTTTTAAAGTGATGCGATTAGTTACAGCTAGAGATGTAGACACAGATACAGCTAAAGATACACATGCACAGACATAGATACATACAACAAAAGATACTAAAAATAGACAACAGATGCGAGCTGGGAGCAGGCATTGTTCTGCTTGAAGGCAGTCAAACAATTTTGTGGGCGATCAGCTCGATTAATGGAGGAAAAAAAGAAGAGCATTATGTCGCCATGGCCGCTTTTGATGTTGGCTCTTAGCCAAAGTACTTTTGGCAGATGCTAATTGGTCTAAACATTAATGGGTATAGTGTAGCGCTCTTACCATCAAAATCAACGGTGCCAGAGCCATCAGAATCAATTTCCTCAATCATAATGTCCAATTCCTCGTTGGTCAACTGGTCGTCCAATTCACGAAGGATTTCCTTTAGACAGGAAGTGGGAATGTAGCCATTTCCTTGTTTATCATAAAGGCGGAAAGCTTCACGCAGTTCTTTCTGCATGGCCTCGTCATCTTCCTCCACAATGAATTTGGCGGCAAGCTGAACGAACTCTCCGAATTCCAGGCGACCAGACTCTGAATCGAACATTAATATAATATAATATATTAGATTTGCTGATGATAATGATTCAACTAAATGATAGAGCAGTTTTCTGATTGTAGAGTTTAATCTACAGATCGTAGAATCCCTTGTACGAATCCCAAACTATGTAAAGAATACTTTAAAGATCAGTTTTATATTACTTACTGTCCTCGTCGACCTCATCGATGAGCTCCTCGAGAATCTTCTTGTCAAAGGGCTGACCCATGAGACGCAGAATATCGGCAACCATTTCGATAGAAATGCTGCCTGTCTTCTGGTGATCAAAGCTGTTGAATGCCTTCTGCAGCACAGCAATCTGCTCAGGGGTCAGATCCTCATCCTATAATTTATATGAAAGTTATCAAGGATACATTATTAAGGAATGTCGTGCAAAAAATTACAATGTTCTCCATGTTTGAGATTTGTGCTCTTCGTTCTTCACCAGAAAGATCACGGCTAACGACTGAATTTGTTCCTTAATTCTTCATGTGTTCTAAGCACACTCGCACAACCAAACACACACACACACACACACACACACACACACACACATACTCACACACTCACGTCAGTGTACGCTACATTCCAAAAGTAACAAGCTAATTTATGGTTTTCAACAGCATTTCGAAAATAAAAGCAGGAAAAACAAACAAAACATACACACTCTCTCAAACACACACACACATACCTTATGAGAAAGTATTTATTTTCGAAAAAAGACTGTAAAACCATTGAGCATTTAGAGGTCTTTACTTTTCTGGCCAACAGTTCACCCGCAAGAGCAATAATATACATAGTACTTAATTTTTGTAGTGGTTTGCTAAGCTTAACGTGGAGAACACTGCTTATATTTATATAATACACTGAGAGAAATATTCACCAAATAGTAGCAGTAGATGTTATTTGTTATTAATTGTGTAGAATCTTGTTAATTTCTCTATTTTTCAAACCTTTATAAAATCGACAATAAATAAAATACGTATTGTTTAAAATATTTACTTTGCTTATTTCATTTTATTAGTATCTAAAAATTCTGTATTTGTATATATATCTTTCAAAATAATAAAGTTAATTTTTAACAAAAATTGATTAAAATAAGTATTAACATTAAAAGATTAAAACTTATCCTAGTATATTACTATAAATGTCAATAAGTAGAATACATTTTGGTAAATTTGTTAACCGAAAATGCGTATAAAACTAGCAAAATTCTCAACATTCAAAATTCAAACAAGTTGAAATTTGAAATAATGTAAGACAAAACAATGGGCAGTAAAATTTCTTTCAGTGCACTTTATATCTTCTATTTTTAACTCAATTACAATCTCAATTGATATTTCACACTTTAATTTATTGAGCATATCAATCAAAGGCGCCTAAAACATATCGTTCATTTGTAAATATGATAATATTATTAAATGATCAAACAGCTTAATAACCAAATTAATTAATTGGCTGAAGGCATTTTCCCATTTTCCCATTCGCCCACGCACACATAAGAATTTTCCCCAGAGACCCACACACTTTTTGTGGACCACAAATGAAATGCCAGAGATTTTTATAAACGATTCGAAAATTATTGTATTTTGTGTGTCATATTCTTATTTAAATTTTAATCGGCAATATTATCAACATTTGTTTTGTTTTATGACAAAAGCAATATATAAAACATATACATACAAATGTATTAATTGATTTATATTTGACATTTAAGTTGCATTTGTATCCGTATCTGTATCTGTATC
This sequence comes from Drosophila neotestacea, assembly GCA_035044365.1. Classification (NCBI taxonomy): domain Eukaryota; kingdom Metazoa; phylum Arthropoda; class Insecta; order Diptera; family Drosophilidae; genus Drosophila; species Drosophila neotestacea. Next base: position 3,478,882 of record JAWNMD010000155.1, read on the forward strand.
TGCATCTGTATCTGTGTCTTGTTTAGCGATCATTCGTATACTAATTAGATATATGGCTTGCTTTAGCTTAGAAATTCAAAAAACGCGACAACTTATTTATTTGCAAATTATGAAAGCACCACAAAAGAGAGCTGACCATAATTTTGACGTCATTTTGACATATTGGCCATTTGTTTTATTTACTTTTAATTTCGCTACTTGGTAAAATATTGGTCTAATAACTTAGCAAACTACACACTTTAGTTATGGCCAACAGCTGCGCAATGACCAAACAAACTGGACACAATTGAAATGTAGACATGGTCTAAAATATAATTATAAGCATTGCAATGCGAGTGTATACATAGTAAGAAGGGTATGAAAAATAATTATAGATTTTCTGATATGCTATAAAATAGCTGAATGATAACTGCTTATAACACTTTTGCTTTTATTGTAAATAGTAGGAGTATGCTCAAGTTCACTTCAAGTATTTCATATCTCATTTTGAATTTGAATTCTGATGGACAGCGTCGACATCTGGACTGACATGTTGACGGCTCGGCATCTTGGCATGACGATAAAAATAAGTTTTCGCTTACACTCTGTCAATATTGTCTTGTTGAGCTTCTGATATGATTAGCTGCTACGTGTTTCGGAAAACCAGAACAAGCACTCTGATCAAAAATTTCAATGTTGTTGTTTTGACATTTGACGACGACGATGATGATGGCCAACTCCAACGAACTACGAGAAGATATTACCTTGATCGTCGCTAAGATCACTTTTACAAATTCAGCACAGCAGACGTGGCTCTTTCATGCTCTTTCATGATGGGATAATTGATGATGGCATTCACTTTTCCAAAGCCCACACCAATTTGCCAGTTGTTAAAGCTTCATGGCGGTGGCAAATGCTAAACGATCTCCACATTTATCTATTGCTATCTTTGTCAAGGACCAGCAAAGTGACAGCTGAGATTGAGAAAAGAAATCACATGATTAACAGTAAACAAAACGTGTATAAAGACTTCAATGTATCCATAAATTCAAATTAAAAGCGTCTTGCAACACGAGAGTATCTCAAATTGTTAAATTAGCATACTTCTCCATATCACTTTTGAGCCAAATAAATGAGTAATTAAAAAGATCTGGCTTTTTATCTCGGCATTGATCCAAGCTTGTTTGTTAATAGTAATTCTAATATTAATAATCAAGGTTTACCAGACATAAGTACGTGAGAAAGATTTCATATTTCAATATTTCAATTTAATTATTGACATGTACAGCGAAAAAATATCGTTATTATATCGAAACGTCAAAGAGTCGCATTTCGATTTCTTATCAAAATTGGTGTTAGGTTTCACTCTTTTTTGTGTATTAGCAAATTACGAGCAGTTAGTTAGTAATAGAGGTGAACCAAACAAGTCGTTGGACTTATCAGTATTCCACGAGTCTAACAATATTTTATTACCCCTGTCACTTACACACCCTTGACATGACTAATAAGATAGATTGGAACGATTTAATATTGCAAAAACCGGTACCATTGAATACCATCGAAAATTAAGCTTCGAATAATTGTTTACACATCTTTTTCAGGTTCTCGGAGTTGGTAGTTATGGTGATGTTTATAAAGCGATCTGGAAAACAAAAGATGGTCAGAAGAATATCGTGGCTAAAAAATACAGGTATTGCGTAGGGGAAAGTGAAATTGAAAATGAGGTAAAACTTCTATCAATAGCTAACCATGAGAATATTGTAAAGTTATATGGAACTACGACAGATGATGAAAATAGAACAGTCATGCTTATGGAATATGCAGACTGCGGATCCCTTTATGACACATTACATAAGAAGACACAAAAACTAACTCATGACATTAGAATGAAGTGGATGTTTCAGTGTGCCAAGGTTAGTTTCGAATCATTGTATCTCACATTTGACTGATCTCGATCACTATTCCCAACTATAGGGTATTGATTTCCTGCATAACAGATCTCCGAAAATTATTCATCGGGATTTAAAGCCACAGAACCTGCTGCTCTTCAATCAATTTAGCACATTGAAAATATGTGATTTCGGCACTGTGAAGGAGTTAGTTACAAAGATGACTTATGGTGTTGGTACCGCACAGTATATAGCCCCAGAAGTTTGTATTTTTACTGCTTTATTAAAGTTCTTAAATCAAACATTTTATTCTATACGCAGGTTAATGAAGGATACTCGAATTATACAGAAAAGTGCGATGTGTATAGTTTTGGCATTACACTTTGGGAGGTAATTACAAGAAAAAAGCCTTTTTACCATTTGGGAAACGTTGAAGCGTTTACCATACAAATGCAAGCCATTCAAGGTGAGAAAGAAGTTTGAAGAATATTCAAAAACATTTGATCATTTAAATCGCTGTAGGAATTCGTCCAGATGTGAAGGACATCCCGAGCTTTAACAATTCCCATCAGATAATTGAATTAATTGAAAAATGTTGGAATAGAGACTCAGAAAAGCGACCGTCCATACAACAAGTAATCAAAAAACTTGCCTCTCTTTACGGAGAGATCGAATTGGAAAAGAAAATCTTCAATGTGGAAATCTCAGATACGGATGACAGCGTGGAAGGAAAAGACTATTTACTGGAAGAAACAGACATGAATATTAAAGTTAAATGGAAAGACATTGTCTTGGATAAAAGGGTACTACTATTGCGTATATTGATCACATTAACTCAAAAGTTTTTTTTTATTAATGCGGATATTGATCACGCTATGTCAAAAATTGTTATATAGAATTTCTGTCTAAAATAGGTTGGATGCGGTGCATTTTCCGACGTATATAGAGTAAAGTGGAGAACTGAAGCTGGTGAGAAGACAATCGCGGCTAAAATGTATAGATATCTTGGCTATTCTGGTCATGAACTTGAGAAAATGCTCAAGCTTCTATTGAATCTTAAGCATGAGAATATTGTGACATTATATGGCATTGCAAATAGTGATAACAATAGACCTGTTCTATTAATGGAGTATGCTGATTGTGGGTCACTTTACGATGTCCTGCATGGACACATATATGCAACTGAAATGAAATACTCATATTTAGATGGTCTGGAATGGATGCATCAATGCGTTAAGGTACATTCCAAATTCTAGCATCTAATTATTGTGATATATTAAATCGAATCAAATTTTCAGGGAATAGCGTTTATGCATAACAACAACATTATCCATAGGGATCTGAATCCAAGTAAACTGCTACTCATGAACCATTTTAAAACACTAAAGATTTGTGGCTCAGACACGATTACTGAAGTGAGATCAAAGATGACTATGGAGGTTGGAACCGCTCCGTATATGGCACCAGAAGTTTGTATTTCTTAACCCCCATATTTAAAACTTCCATATCCAAATAAGAGATACTTTAATTTATGTAGGTCGCACAGGGGGATAAATACATGGAGAAGTGCGATGTTTATAGCTTTGGGTTTATACTATGGGAAGTTATGTCAAGAAAACGACCATTTAACATCACAGACCCTACACTGGTTACTTTAAATAAGGCTATCGAAGGTGAGACAGCTATATAAATTATCAACAGTTGTGTAATAGTATTACAGTAATACTTTGCTCTACAGGTACTCGACCTGACCTGAATGATGTTAAATATTCTATATATGAAATAAAAGATGTGATTGCCAAGTGCTGGCATTCAGATCCGCAAAAACGTCCTTCTATGAAAGACTTATTTTCGACCCTTGGAGGTTTAATACAATCAATTAAATAGTCTTTCACACAAATATGTAAACCATTAAATAATAAAAATAAAAGGAAAAGGAAAATTTTAAGCTTATGTGTTATTTGTGTAATACTTAAAATCAAATATAGAGTTACTTTTAAATATTATGGTATAGTTTATATTCACTGCTTATCCATTTTAGATTATTATGGTTCTACTACTCTTAGTTAACATTAAATTAAATAAATCAGTAATAAGTTTAAAAAAATTTAATAGTTAAACAAGCTGATGAACAGTATATTATTGGGATTCCTAATGCTTCTTTCAAGCGGTACACAAATCGTGGCAAACTCAGAATACCTTTTGTAAGGCAATAATAATGATGTCAAGGACAGTAAAAACTGAATACTAAAAGAAAATGAAATCAAAAGTTTGCTGAGACTCTTAAAGAGTCGACTTAAAGTTCAAGTCTACTGTTTGAATATCTATAAATAAATATGAATATACTTATCTCTAAGCGTGTCTAAATTGTCCCTCATTTGCATGGCTCATTAATTTGGTGAATAACTTGTTTTCTGGCTTCGACTTTATCAAAGAAAACGGAAATACATACGATTTTATACAGACGCATAGAATTTGACTAATTTTAGGAGAAACTAGTAGCTAAACTAATTAAAATCTTGAAGTTACGACGATATAATGATTTATATTTAAAATATACAATGCTACTAAATAAATCCGACAAGGAAGGTCATATGGGTGTATTAAAAACGGGAATACTTATTTAATAGAATATATATAAGTAATCGAAAGTTGTACACTGATAAAAAAAGGAGGAATATTCAAAAACACATCCCACAAACAAATATATTTTTACTAATTTTAAGAATGTATTCAGATATGTATGTTTTAGACCCATTTTTTAGACAAACGGTCTTCTAGTTAACATTATTTTCACATAACTACGAATTTGGATCTAAAAATGCGTCAAAAGCAATTTTTTGTTGTGTTTTGTGGTACCTTAAATTCCGGTGCATATTCGAATACGATTTATTTGTACCAAATTTGTATGCAGTTTAATAATTCAAATAACTATTTGAATTAGCAAATGTGGTTTAAAGACATGCATTACAATATGCCCAAAACATCAAAAAATGTGTTTTGTTTGAGTTGGCTTTATAATATAATAATCAATTTGTAGGCATTTGTTTTTTCAATGCATTTATTTTATTTTTCTTATAACATTTACTTAGTTTGATCTTTGGAAGGATGGGCAGCAATCCATTCTAGAGAGCGCTGGATGGCTTCTGGAATTGGTGGTGGCGTAGGGAGGGAGGGTTGGCTGATATAACTTTCAAACCATTTTCATCAGCTACATATTCAACCGAAACCTTCTCTCCATCGGGAGCATTCCACTCGTATTTGCCGATAACTTCCCAAATATCGGCAGCCTTCAGATTTCCTTGTTGTGATTGTTTATTACTATTGTCAAGCTCTAGATCATATTTGAAATTATCGACGTTGACCTCTGCGTCGTTCCTTAGTACATTCGCATTCTCGTTTGCGTAGGCCAATGCCAAAAGGCAAGCGAAAGCAATCTGTGAAAACAAAGAGAAGGGATTAATATATTTACGTTTTTTCGGCTTTAAGGATATCGCTTGGGGTAACTCACAATGATTTTCATGATGATTGTTGAAAGACTTCTAAAGACTTACTGATGGCTACAGTGCGAGGCTGCGAACCTTTTATACTCATTGATTGCTTGGTGTCAGACTAGCAGTATTTGATTAGCATTAATTATGTAAATATATTATTATTTTGAGTACAAATGAATTTTTAAATACTTTTTTCTCTTTATCATTGATTTGCTATTGCTGTACAACGCATATACGCATTATCACTCCATCTCTTCTACGATTATACTCGTTTTGGTTTATAAACATAACAAGTTCGCAGCATTTTAAGTAGCGGAAATTAATGTTTAAGACATATACTATCTGACAACTAGAAAACATCCATAGACGTCATAATTATGATTTTTTGAGTATTTTAACTTTGACAAAATGTCATTTATCTCTCCAAGTTTATGGCTTACCTTAGTCGAAATCGAATAAGTGAACATGTTTAACTTTTTTTTATCTTTTTAGATAGCTATAAATCAGGGAATGAAACCGTAACCGGAACCGGAACCGTTAACCGAAATTAACCGTTTCAAATGAAATACCGTAACCGTAACCGGAACCGAAATAAATTATTTTTCAAGAACCGAAAATCGAAACGTTCGTACCGGTACGGTTTCGGTACATTTAAAAAAAATTTGATTGTTATTTTTCGTACGAACATGGTTTTGCACTATAAAAAAATTTCTCGAATTATATGTCAGCTTAACATGCTAAAATGCATGCATTTGTACGTTTATACATACACAAATATTTGTTGATAAAATTCGATTTTCATTACTTTAAAATTTTTTTAAAAATTACTTTACTGTACCGGTATGGACCGATACGAGAACCGGAACCGAAAGGACAACACCGAAATAGAACCTTTTACCGAAATACTCGTTTCGGTACGTACCGGAACCGGAACCGTAACCGAAATTCGTTTCGGTTTCATTCCCTGCTATAAATAGATTGAGTAATTAATAAAATGTAATTTCTAATAACTACCTCCATGGTCTGCCAATTATCAGAATCATTCCAGTCTGTTGATTTGAAAACCGAAAGTATTAAATTTATTGTCATTTCGTCGTATACTCAACCGATTTCTGGCTAGCAACAAATTAAACAACTGAGAGTCAAGTTTAAAGTACTGTTTTATACATAATAATAATATTAAATATTTACTATATTTGTATTATGCACTGCCGTTCATTAATTTTTGGACTGCTCGATCAAATTTTCTGCAAACACATCGATAAGTTAGACAGACAAGAAAAAGTCCTAGTTAGAAAAAATACTTGCTTGGAGACCAATTGCTCGCCAGGAATGTAAAATGGATTACAAACCGCATCCGTATAAAGCATGTGTAAGTTCCGAAATATCTGTGATGAGAAAAATAACAGAAAAGACCATAAGTATATATACTATTTTATTAAAACACAAAATTTATATACTATATTTAGCAAAAAAACAAAAGACAAACATGTATTCTCTATAGTTCTTGAAGTTTAACAGAATGAAAATATAAGAATCTTTGGGTTTATCTTTTCTGTTGTCTCCTGAAGTTGTATACTGTTGCAGTACTCTGTGTTAAATTGACGACTGATCTTATATTAGTTAATATGTTTGTACAATATGAAGTCTATCAGGTCCCCCTTAAAGCGTTACGTGTTTTCGGACAATACTACAACAGCCTGTCATATACGTGCATTTCTTTTATGCTCTGTGCAAATGTATGTAGCAGACCAAACGAGGCGTGGCTGATCCCATAAATAGGTTTATTTTTTATCAGAGTCTATATTGACGTTTGCGGGCAAATATATCAAATTTTGGAACTCTAGGAAGGATAGTAGGTCAAGGAGGAGGCCGAGGCATAGGGCATTTTAGTTTTAATTGCTATGTTTTCGTTCTCAAAACATTTTGACTTACCGCTCGCACTTCGTTTTCACGCAGTGCGACGTTGCTTGAATCGATGACGACTATGAATTTGATGCGGGAGTTTGTGACAAAGCCATAGCTAAAATTAAAGATACCGTTTGAATTGAAATAATCGATTAGATCACTTAAATGCTGTTACATTTTATGAATCTCTGTGGAATATAGTAATCCCAAGTAGAGTTCCTTGGAATCAGGTGCACCTTTGCCGATTAAACACTTCTCTTCGACAACGTCGAGTGCTGCGTGCACATGATATTGCAAGTCCAATTCCCGCTCCAAGTCAGATGTGGCCAAGTACAGTGGCGCGTTCTAGAAGTAAAACGTTATATTGTTGTGCTTATTGTGCGTAGATAACTTAACTGACATCCTTTCCAATAACTGCAATACAAAATGCCATGTTATGATTTATTTAGAATTATTTGTTGCAACAAAAAGTAACAAACAAGACTCTTCCATATGATTCTAGTTATTAAAGTAATCAACGTTATAGGGAGCGGCGCTAACAACCAAGAAATAGCGCCTCCCGTTTAAAACATATTGGTGGCCGCAATGTTTTAACTTCATAATTAACTTGGTTTGTTTTAATCTAATCACCTTTTTTTAATAAAACAATTTTACTTATTTTTTAAATTGTATGTATGTATTGTATATTTACGCGCACCTCTTCGTATGGCTTTAATGTATACTGCATATTTTCCGTCTCCCGTGGACGTCTCCAATACAAATCTACATACGATTTGTTTTGTTGCACGTATGCTTCGACATTTATAATTTACTTATATATTAAGAATTAAATGATACAAACCATTTCTAAAATGTTTGCTTGAATCTTGCATTTTCATGTTAAGCTTTTTCCAGTTAAGAAAACGTTTGTATAGGTGGCGCTTTATAGGTGGCGGCGCTAACATTCATCGTTTTGTTGTTGATGACTAGAATCCAGTGAACACTATACGACGCTTTAAAAGTTGTATTAAATTAGAATAACAACTATTAAGAATTGAATTGTTTGCTATTGTTGACAAAAAAAGAATAAAAGATCTCACCTGTAAATGGACCTGCAGATTGCACCCAACAGCCGTAATGTGTGGCAACAGGCGCAGGGGCAAGCGCCTCAACAAGAAGAAGAAGTCGAAGTATACGTGCTGTTTGTCAACAAAACAAATCGTATTGTAGATTTGTATTGGAGACGTCCACGGGAGACGGAAAATATGCAGTATACATTAAAGCCATACGAAGAGGTGCGCGTAAATACATACAATACGCATAAATGGTTCTTTTGCGACTGGAGAAGTGGAGAACGCATGCACGTTCAGTTCAAGGAAGTGTTTTCTCCTGTGCGCATACGAGTCCCAAGAGATCCACAGCGTCCAGAGGAATTATGTGATGTGCGCATTCAAGTGATAATACATTTTCCATTGCGAACACTTAAGGAGAACTGTTTATGGTCGATTGCCAAACGGCTGAAGCGGACGTGCAACGCACCACAAGAATATATCTGCAACTATATGATACCCACAACATTAAAACACGACTTACGTATTATTCTACGCGACAGTGACGTTTACTGCCATTTGGCTATGGCTCATAGAGTCAGAATAAGTAGAGTGCAGTGAAGTTATTATCTAAAATATCAACTTCACCTTCAGGTGCTGATCAAATCGGCAGTCCTCGACAAGTATGTTTATCAATTAGTTGTTAAGTAATAGCGAAATCTGATGTAGTGATAAGTAAGATAAGTTAGTCATATTTCAAGTATGTATTTTTTTTTACACCAAGAAATATTTTCCCTTGTTTCAAATACATATTATATTTTAGTTTTTAAAAAATAGGTACACCCAACGTGTCCTTATATTTCTTGTTTATCTTGTTCTAAGAATCATAAGCAACTCTAATAGAATAAGAATAATTGAGATAAACCCCATACGAATAAATGTAATTACTGCAAAAACTCTGTGTATATTACAGAAAGAAAAGCCAAACTTGATTTCCAAATAATTTAATAAGATTTTGATTGATTTTTATATTTAGTTTGATTTGTTTTTACTTATGTACAAATTGGCTGCATATATGCGTTTTTATTTTTGTTTTCTACAATTGCATTGTTCTTTTTTTTGTAATTTATCATATAACAGAATACTTAGAATTATGTTTATTTGTATATGTAAATGAACCTAATTAAACAACTGAATAACGCCAGAGCGTTTATTTAATATATATGACATACATAATGCTAAATACACATGTTATTATATGTGTTGTCCTCTGGGATGCCTTTACAAAACTTGCTTAAAGACGGTGTTGTTTATATTGATGTTTTTGTCTGTGTATATCATTATAGAAAGGGTATGTATTTAGGTGTGTGAATACAGTTATATTCAATGTGATATACTCATTTAAACTTTTCAAAAATAAATAAACTCGCTTTAGTCCTTATGAAAAAAAACATGCTTGAATATTTCAAATAAAATAAATTTGAGCAAACAAAATGAAAGAACTTAAATGAATTAATTAATTCACAAATTACACATGACAAATACATATTCGGCACATACATACAAACACAAATGATTGATCATTTTGTAGCTCTTTTAATAACGAAAGATCACATGCGTCTTGGGAATAGAAACGCCATAAGGTAAAGCACAATAATCTGGCAGCTGATCTTGCGCTCAATACTTGCGAGTCACGCGCTCCAAACTATCACCGATTGAACCTATTGGGTGGATAAATACAACTAACAATTAGACTATAAATAAGCAATTATAATAAATCTCTCTCTCTCTCTCTGTGTGTGTGTGTGTGTGAGGTGTGTGTGTGTAAGTGTGCCGGCATTTCATATTATTTACCATCAAAATTAAAGTTTTGCTTTGTTTTATATTGAAATGTTAGATCAGTCGATTGCTTCCATATAAAATGACGTACTGTGCGTAGATCCATGTTTGGATCAACGACCTAAAGAGAACAAGATAATACAACATTTAATAATGCAAATAACTTTGTACTGAAGCTGAAGTCACAAAGATAAACATATTTTTTTTACTAACCACATCATTGCACCATAGCTCAATACGCTCTTCTGCTGGCAGCTGAGATCCCTCCGAGTTGGCATCGCTTTGACTATTTTGTAGTGAATTATTTGCATTGCCTCCACTGGGAGTTGTTTCTGCATTAAGCACTTTTTCGAGGACATGTTCGCATACCTTACGGCACTGTATAAACTCATTGGCCACCAAGCGATCCTGCACATAAAGCAATCAGATACTGTAATTTATTTGATCGGAAATTACGCTTTTGGTTTACCTTTTTAGTACGCTCTGGTTTGGTCATCTGTGGATGGGGCTGCAGGAAGAACGGTATTTTAAGGAATTTTGGTATATTCCTTTCGATTACGACATCCGTCACCCACTGTGGAGCCGTCTCGTGTAGCAGAGTACTCTCACTGTCGCCTGCAGCATCGCGCACTAGAAGCCGACACACTGTGCGTCCACCCACCTCGCTGCAAAATGTTTGCAAGTTAAATACTTATGCAGTCCAGAGTACATTTCATATTCAATTACCTGAATATGACCGGTGTGTGCTTAGGCACTTGAAAGTATCCATTCCCACGCACATCAGGATCCATTTCATTCGGTGGTATACTGTGTGGTGGCGTCCAATACTCAAGCAGTGCCTCTAGCAGCAATTTTCCATAGTTAATCTGTAATATTTTGAAAAATACAGGATTTGTCACTGCTAACTTGTAACTGCTACTTTCAATTCCCGATAGTTTTTTCTTTCCGCATACAAAAATTTAAAATCTCTGCATACCTTTATCTCTGTCGTCGGTTCATCACACTCTGGAAGGCCGGCTTCTATTGATACCCAAGCCGAGAAGCAATCAACCTCCTCCTGACCTAAAACTATCGTTGGCATCTGCACAAATACAAACAAAAGACAATTTCTTTGTAAGTAAAATAATAAATTCACAATAGAAATAAGGAAAATCACACATACGCCAGTTTTTAAATCAACTGTAAACCAATTTGGAATGTAGACTTGTTTGTTACGCTTCTTGATTTCCTCTTCATAATCGACGGGGCCGAGATCTTCTTTTTTGACCACACGCAGCACATCATATACTACAATTTGATCTTGCGAGTCCTTTGTAATAATATATCGCTTGTCATTCAACACGGTACACTCCTTGATGGCAGCTCCTCCTTTAATGCAGGCTAATTCTGTACCACCTTGCGTCCATTGTGCATCCATGCCCCCAGAGCTGAGCGTACATCTATCATACATGGGGAGCTTCCAGCAGCGGATGTCCGAGTTCCAAGTTGTTGCCCACACACCGGTCTTGTCAATATTATAGCCTAGACTGAGCACTGGAGCCTTCTCCTCACACACTAGCATTTTGTTGCTGGGATTTCTCATTTCTGTAACGATAATGTTGCGATCCCGGCTTCCCGATATGATATACTGGAAGTTTTCGCTCATCAGGAGGGACCAAACTCCCTCCTTGTGCACATGAATCGTCTGTATGCATCTCTGCTGGCCCAGATTCCACACTTTAATGGTGCCGTCAGAGCTACCAGAGACTACTTGATTCCCATCAGGCGAAACCACAAGGCAGCGTACATTTTCTGTATGTCCCCGAAGCTTCATGCTGCGCATGCAAGTGCGGGGATCCCAAATGCGTAAGATGTTTTCCGTTGAGCCACTCACTATAACAGTTCCGGAGGGATTCATGGCTAGGCTGTAGATGGAGTCCTTCGAGCCTGTGAGACTTGAGGTTGTTACGGTATTGTTGCTGGCAGTTAACGCTGTAAGCGTGTTCACATCCCACAGAAATATTGCTTTATCTAGACCGGCACTGGCTACTTGCTCCCGATCCTTAGCATAAGCTAGTGCTTGCACATAGTCTCGATGAGTGCGTAGTGTGGACATACAAAAGCCTTTGTGAGCGTTCCACACTTTCACAGTGGTATCACAACTTGCGCTGATCACTGCAAGAGAAATTCATTAAAAATACTTTGCACCTTGGAATATAACTAAAACCAGGGAATAATAGCGATTCTTTTAACATGAATTATCAGCTTTATACTTCATACCGAAACCGAAATAAATTCTTTTAAACATTCCTTAACGTTAGAAATTATACTAATCAAGACCATGACATTAAATTATCATTAAATGATAATTTGTGTACCGGAAACCAAAGGAACAATACGTTATAGAAATTTTTATCGAATTATTTGTTAGGAAATGTGTCGGAGCTGAAAGTAGAATTGGGACGGTATTAATCCCTAAATGGGACACTTACAATTTCTACCGTTACAGCAGAGCACTATATCGTTGACCCAATCGTTGTGATGTTCCATGGATTGAATGTATTTCTCATTGGATTCCGTACGGGTATTCCACACACGAATGATGGCATCGCGACCCGCCGAATACAACTTCCCATTGTTAGCATCCAGTTGGAGAGCGTTGACACCGTTGCGATGTTGTTTTTCCTCCGCGTCTCGTATCACAAAGGAAACCTGTAAGCGTTTTGAATGAAGTCATTTTAAAATATAATTTAATTAGGTGCTGCAAAACAAACTTAAATTCAGAGCGCCTACATTCCATACCCGGTGTTTTCTTATTGGGTTTATTCGCATTACCAACTCACCTGCATTTTTTTTCGTGCCTGGCAAGTTTTGTGCGTCAACATGTCTCACACGGTCCAAGCCTCTGAAGCTCTCGTAGTTGCAGGTAATTTGTAATGACTTCACTTTGATTATGTGTACTTTTGCACATTAAATACGCGCATTCATAAATTTCTTATCCTAGTTGCAAAAAATTTAGCACTTTATATGATTTTCGACCAATGCACGATATTTTGTCGAACCGATAAAATTTTATCGAAATGTTTGTATAAAATACTTCAATTATTTTCCATCTTACGGCAACGCTGCAACTTTAAAGGTAAAAAGTGTTAATCCAACTTTTTATACCCCGTTTGGATAATGCTGTTTTATCAGCGCATACTATAATTTATAAAAAAATATGCTTACCTTCACTTAAGACATAATCATTTACATTATTAGTGGTCATTTAGCAGCAGCTGTAAAGGAATTTGAAACAGAATATTGCCACTATGTTATCTGCCGGCTAAATAGTGGGTACAATGCGAGTGCATTGATTTTAAATTTTACAAATACGTTGTAAATTTAATCAGATAAAGTACACACAACTTAAAAATCCACATTCCAATTTAGTAGTTTTGAAGTAATTATAAGTTATACTGGATTCATACAAGAAAACCGGCATAGTTTTTTATTCCAAGCATTTGACAACACTGACATTTACATAACTGAGAGAGCAGCACTTTTTTGCATTTATTGCAATCAAAAATTACAAACAATGGCCGACACACAAAATAAAGCCTGCACAATTTGTGATAAAGTGGGCTTGAAACCGTTCACCAAAGAAAACGTTTTCAATTATTACATACCACTGCACGGTCTCGTCAGCTATGGAGCGCTAAGCGTCAACGTCATGAATCCCCAAATTGTTCCAAAGCTGCTGCCCAAAAAGGATTTAACAAACGTATTTTTGATTTCTGCAGTCATCGGCAGTGCTTTTTACATTTACGGCCGACCGCATCTAAAGGACATTAAAAACAGCAAGCGCGGAGCATACGCAATACTTGGAGCTACACTGTTCAGCATGGGTTCAGTACTCGCTTGGGCGTTGATCAAGTCCGCACTACCAAGGGAGAATTCCCTGTTAGCCACTGTGGCCGGTCTAGGCATAGGAGCCGTTATTGTGAAGGTTGGCACGGATTACATTGATGACGTAGACAAGCTGAAGAAATAGATGGCTATTTAGATGGATGGCAACGCGATGCGATTTTGTTGTACATTACTTTTGTAAAGTTACGGAAATGACCACACACACACATGCATAACTTGCTCATCATGAATAAATCAATGAATGTGTTGCAAAATATGTACGTACACAACTGAAATAAAAAATTATTTAGTGAAAATAAAAAACACGTAATTTGTTATCTTAAAAACAAAATAAAATTTCACTTTTTATTTAGATTTTAAACTACTTACTTTTTTCCCAGCTCAAAAAATATTTGAAATTTTCTAACATAGAAAAGTTATATGAATTTATTCAAAATAAAAGTCGAGATTTAATTATATCTAATTTGGATTATTTAGCTCAAAAATAAGAATTAAAATGTATTTATTTGTTTAAAAATTTTTGTTAAAAATGCTTCCCACTCTAGGATGCCCCACACAAATACTTTATATCTGGAAATACATCCAAATAATTTCTTTTCGTCTTTGATATTTCAAGGTCAAGTTTCCCAGGTTTTTGATAAATAGCTTGTAGACTCGGAATATTAAAATTGGTTTTATTTAAAATTAAATGTACCTTTAATTGCCTTCTCTTAACTGCTATTAATGCTTAACAATTGAATTGTTTTTATTTATGTGTGTGGTGTGTATAATAATATACGTGTAAGGGGAAATTAAAATCAATAAAGAATGATTCTTAAGCGCCAATAGTTATTTACAAATTGATCTGGTTAAAAACATTCTACAAATTGTCTTAGCGACATTGAATTGACGACTACTTTTATTGTTAATAATTCTTTTGTATTGCAAAAACATACAAATTACTCGTAAACTTAACCTTAAATATGCATACATACTTTACAAACATACAATGGTCATCAGTGGCTTATCTATTCACTATTCTATTCAATATATGAAAAAAATTTAAATCAAAATCATCTAAACACACATTACTGTCAATATTTAAGATATTAGATATTTTTTGTAACGTGAATGTTTTTCGCGACAAAAATTCGAAACAACTAAATTATGAATACATATTGCATTTACAAAACTCAAGGGTGCGGCATAGAAAAAATACAAAGCATGATTGGAAGCGATTTTCGACTATTGCAATGCTGTGGTTTCAACCACAACTTAAACGATTTTCATAGATGATGAAGAATGCAACAAATGAAATACCATTCTACTGCCATTGAGGCAATCGATGGTTTAATTTCAATAGTTGCTATCCACTTCACTCCACTCCACTCCATTTCACTGACTGTTCTTCTCTACTGCACTCTTAATTGCACCCCAAGCACCTCACGCAGTTCATGCAGTTCCTGTGGTCCTTGCATAAGGCGCTTCACTCCACGTGGAAGTCCACGGCATGATGCCAGATTAATTGAGCTCATGTGGACACAATTCGTGAGTATTTCTTTCACTGCCTCCTCAGAAACGGATGAGCCACATAGATTCAAATGACTGTGTAAATAAAAAAAAAAATAATCCTTAGATTTATTATACATATTTATAAAATGAATTTTTGATTTACTTACGCCAGTGGAGACTCACTGCCCTTTTCTGCAAGTGCACGCAGAGCATTATCTATGGGTTGTTGGACATTTGCCCAAGCCAGATCAAGTTCAATAAGACTATGTGCCCATTTAGATGCAATTAGCTCTAGACCCGATCTGCAGATATACAAATAATTTATTAACTATTTTTGTTTTGTACTTTTCGTATTGCAACTTACCCCATATCTCGGGTGACCGAACAGCCCGAAAGGAATAAATGCTTGATATCCCATGCTGGCAAACGTATAAGACTCTCATGCGTCAAACGAGTGCAATTGCGAACATCTAGTAGCTTTAACTTTGAGCTGCTTTTCAATATGCGCTGTAAATGATCATCGCTAATGATGCGGGATTCATCAGTCAAAGCTGCAACGGAAAGCTCTTCAAGATTTGGAAACCCAGGAGAGTCCATCTGAAAGATAAAATAATTATTAAACTCCTATCGTCGACAATTGAATATTGAATACTTACAATCTCCTGCATGCCGGCTACGCTTGGCGTTATGTGTGAATTAGTTACACGTAATACCTTTAGCTTCTGGCAACCATGCTGCAACTTCTCTATAAACAACACGCCGTGCGATGTTGCCTGTGTGGTTACATTTGAGAGATCCAAGAGCGTCAGATTCGGACAGTGGGTCTGTGAAAAAAAGCATACAATTAATTATACTTTCTTAAAAACAATTCCAAGCTATGAACTTTCGACAAGCATATGAGAACTGTTCGAGAGCAGGGTAAAAAAAAAATTACATCACGCACCGAAAGTACGCTGACAATGTTGGGAATGCCTGCCAGACGATTATGTGCCAGGTAGAGATGGGTCAAGCGATCGCCCATTGCTTGCAGTGCATTGCAGAGCGAATTAACTCCAACAGCACTCTTGCTGGCATTCATTTCAACCTGAAAATAATGAAATTATTAACAACGATTCAAGAATTCACATTGTATAAGCTTACATTGATGGAGCTTAAGTCTAAACGCTGCAGCTTTTTCATATTTTCCACCAGAAATGTCAAGTGATCCGATGTGAAACCTTTCCATCCAGATAACGTAATGCCCGTAAGATTCGGACAGCCTGTGGACAGTTTTGTAAGGAAGCAATTGATGTCTGATATCTTCCAATTGGCTGTAAATCACACATTGCAATTAGTTTATCAGAAATATATATTAATTAAATGTTAAACTTACAAACATTTAATTCAGTGCATGCGCTGCAACGATTATCCACAAACCACTTGAGTTTGAGTTCCGTGCGATACTTCTCCTTAATCCAGGTTGTCAAATCCATGGTACGCCATAGCGTTGGCCTCAGCGAAACCTGTCGCCACAGTGAACACACGCGTCCCAGACGAAATAGCGTGGGCAGGCAGCCCTCCTTATCGACAACAAGTTGAAATATCTGTAATATATAATAAATAGTAAAATGGTATCTAGTTTTGTTTAGTATCTCGTGCGAGATTTAAATATTTTTTTAATTGCCAAAATAAAAAAACAAGTAACTAAGAATACAATTTTAAGTAATTTAGGGATATCAAAATACGAAGAGAGGCCTAGAAAAACAATCTAAGATCTTTTATGGTATGGAAATTATTAAACATTTAGTTCATTACTATTCGGAAAAAGTTAAATTTTCTTTTCAATTACTAATATTTATTAATATTTCCTTTATAGTTATTTGTGTATACTTATCGATTACGTATTTTATGTCCTCGCAAAATAAATTTAATTTTAATCTCCTAGTTACATATTTCCCAAATTGGTTTCCTAATTTTTATTTTCATTCCTACAAACTAACCAGTTTTGTGTTCTTATGTTTTGTTTAGAATCTCAACCTTTTTAATATTTAAGTTAGAAATTTCCACCAGTATTTTCCCTTATTTTACTATCTTTACTAAATTTTTTCTTCCTAATTATTTTGCTTTCCTTATGAAAAAGTCTGGTAGTTTAAGTTACTTATTTTTTTTTCAATTTGAGTATTTTTAGTGTTAATTGTAAAAGTTTTTGTAGGGAATCCTTACACGAAAGAGCACTTCTTCAGGTAACTTATGGCCCCAGGCACTCTGCTCCACTGGCTCAACGTCGGCTTCTGTTGACTGAGTTGATAATTTTTTCTGACGTTCCCCATTGTTGCTTCCGCCACCGCCACCACCTCTTTTCTTACGGGGCTCGTATTCACTTTCATCACTATCTTGTGGCTTTGGTTTGCGTACTCGTTTACGTGCTTGTTTTGATGGAGCGGAAGCTGGAGCTGCTGCTTTGTGAGTTAGTGTAACGGGTGAAGCGACCATTGACAGCTCTGCGGGTGCAGCAACTGCATCAGACTTTTTGATGCATAGCTTAATTCCCATCTTGTTGTCACTGATTTCGCTCTCGTACATGGGTAAAGCCTTTGGCTTGCGAGCACGCGATGCTCGAGGCGATGTGGATGCTGATTTATTTAGTTTCTTGTTAAGCGCTGTTACCAAGGGCTTCCCCGATTTTGGTATGCTGCCATTCGCCATGACAGTCACAGCCAGTTCTTGCCTCTGCTCCTGCTTTGGAGTTGTTGGTTCTTTTACTACTTCTCCTACTGGCGATCGTTGACCTTCTGATGCCGGCGAGCATGAGGTCGACGTGGCCGTGTTCGTTTCATCCGTTTGTGTCTCCGACTTGGGTGGCGATAATATATTCTCTGGTATGGTTGTTCCACTTGACGCTGTTGTTGTGGTTGCTGTTGCCTCAGCCGCCAGCAGCTGTGGTGGCGTCTGTGAAGGCGTCGACGGAGTCAGCGTATTGATATCCACTGTGGAGTTCATCTGTTTGGCATTATCCGTGTCCATTTCTGACTCGATCTCTTTGGATTCTTTAACATATGCCGATGGAGCAGCGTCATCTGCTTCTCCGCTCTTTACTGCGTCGTTGTGGGGGGTAGCCGTCTTCTCCTTCCCGCTTCCTTGCGTTTCACTCATTTCCGCACAACTTTTCCTGCAATTGAAATTGGTAAAAATAAAAACTCATTGTTGCGGCCGGAAAATCGATGCAAAACAAACTCAACCCATTTTGGCGGTTTTTCCCAGTTCTCTATACGTTCTCATTCTCAGCAAATTCAACATGCAGTCGTAAATCTCACCTTCTATAACAAATTACATGTATTTTTTTGTTTTTATTTTTATTCGTTTGTTCGCTTTTAATAAACAAGTTGTGGTAGGGTCGCACCGACCGATTTGTAGCCTGCCTGTACCTTACATTCCATACACACGCACTTTGCTCGCATTGGACCAAGCTTCAGTCACAATTTTTATCAATTACTGATAAGTATGTTCGTGAAATTCTGGTATATATCCCAGAAATGTGATGATTTTTCACTTTCAGCCCCAACGCTGCACTTATATGCCGCGCGCCACAAATTGCGTGCAGGGTGCAATAATCGGCATTCAACTCACCACTTGAAGAGAGGTAGGTACACAAATGTATGTTATCTCCGTACAGTACTGCTTTACTCGCTCACACTCACTGCGGTATGTATATTAGTGCTACGGTTAAAAGAGTCCGGCACTATGCGTGTGTTTGAATTGTTCGATTCGGAAGAGATTTTTTCTATTGGCGTTCATGGAATTTTTTACGCGTTTGGCTGGCAAAGCTGCAGCATTTACATTTTTGCCAAACACTTGAGGCACTGAACAATAATTAATCACGGCATTGACGTAGATTTGTGTAATTTAAACACCTGAATTCGACGAAAACTTATTTTACTTAACCACTACTGCAACGACGTAGAAGCAATAGCAAGATAGAGAGAGGATGTGTTGTTTGTGTGACAACTCACCACACTAAAGTAAAGAGAAAACGATTTAGCCCTTTTCCAGACAAATCTATCCTGTTTTTAAGAGGCTAATAAGATTTTTTCATCACAAAATCTGGCGCTTTTTTAACTGTCAAATATTGCCAGCCCTGACAAATAGAGAGCTGCGAAAGAGAAACAAACTAACTAACTGGCGTTAAAAACAAATGCGGAAAGAAGTTTTCCACTCAACAAGTTGATTTATTGATTTATCTACATTTAATCTACTGTTTAATTTTTTAAATTAACTTTAGTTATTAAGTATATAGTTCCAAAAGTAAGCATCAAGATTTCTGCGGCCCTATCAAACAAGAGATGGCGCCATCACCGCTTTGGAATCTGGTAGCCACTTAACGATAACCACAAAATTTAGTGGGTATCGATAACTCACTCGTGTCGATATTAATTCGTTTCTTTTTTAAATTAAATTTACTGATGCTGTTTCAAGTCCGCTGTTTCTCATGATATCATGTTATCGATAATATTAAGTGCTTTCGCCAGTGAAAAATTTCGGCGTCACTCGATTTCGGTGACCAGAGTTGTCAGGTGTGTCCAATTTTCGCGCTACCTCTTGTTTGCTAGCGCCTCTTTTTTAGAACTACAATTTTGTCGTGGTATTGGCAACTCTGCTGTGTGGTGTCTGTCGTCTGCTGGGTCTTGTTGTCATCTGTCCTCAAAATCACTATAAGTTATATACAATTCTTTATTTTTAGAGCCAATCTTTGGGAAATTAATACAGAAAAAGTAAGCAAGTTGCTGGACCTGTTTCTAATACTCATAATCCAAATTGGCAATCTCTGGAAGAACTAACAGATCCTTATGAATTTCAAGCCACCGTTTTGCATCATAAGTAGTCTTTCCGTAGGTGCGACCATATTTATACATATGCCCAGGAACATGCCCCGCGTAGCTAGGATTCATGCCATGGTCCTTATGATATAGAACAAAGTGTCCAACTGGCGGGCACTGAATAGCGGGTGTAGTTAAATCCTGGCCACAGCACCACTTGTCCCGCTTCTTCTTATACATATAGTTGGAGAAACTGCAGAGGGCATTATGGGTTAACACTTTGCTAGGCTCGCCGAAACGTGTCACAGCCATTGGAATATGTGCGGCATATCCATTGATTATAAACTTATCCTTATCGTCATCCTCCAGAAAGTGAGGCGTTATATGCTTACTATATTTTAACTTCTCCGACGTTGGCGGGCACTTTTGCTCCTTGATTCCTTTGGAACGCCCATTTACCGGTATCAATGGCGAGCGATAGGTTGTTCCCGGTAGCTGAAATATATGGTTTCATGTAGAGATTCCTTTTCGACATGGGATAGGCACGACTCCAGCCCGAACTGTAGAAAATACAAACTTCTCTGCTTAGAATTTACAGGAACCTACACACCAAGCTTGGTGGCTAGCTCTAGCTCTTAATCTCAGAAATCTGGGTGTATATACAGACGGACATGACTAAATTTATCGACTTGGTTGTATATACGGATCAATGCCTCCTCATGTCGGACTTTATTTCCTTTTTAGGGACTTCAAAAACTTACCAGACGCTCGTTCAACTTGTGCTCGAAAAGACCGTTACCACTCTCGAGAAGATCCCGATGGCGTAGTGTGCGATTATCACAGCGATATCGTTGCATCAACGTCTCATGTTGAGCGACTCCTGCGGTTGCAGCGGCCACGTATCGTTTGCCAGTCTGTGTAAACATATTTGGCACAAATCCCGCATAGCCGGGTATTATTGGATGCTTGTAAACAGAGTCTACAAACTCCTCGCGGTCATGAAGGATCTTTAGTTCATTCTGCGTTGGATAATCCTTGAGATCGGGTTTTGCGTCTATAGGCGCTACGATAAGTTCCGGCGCATGGTTGATACAGGGATCGATAAGTAGCTTGTGGGTTTGAATGCCATACGATTTTCCGACGCGATCACGATTCTGAGCGCAATGGCCAGTATACCTGGGAATTTTAAGATCGTAGACAGGTCCAAATAATAGTGCCAATTCTTAAGTACTTACCCTGGTACCAAATGAGGTTCCGGCGTTGTGGTTTGCTCCATTTTTTTTTGCCAATTAAATAAAAACACAATAAATTTGGAAAACTTTCTTTTAACTTAGCACAATTTAAATAGAATATTAAAATGTTTATCCATAATAACTTTGACAAATAATACTAAGATTAACAAAATAACGTGAAGAAAGTAGGAAACACAAAAGCAGGAATTAAAAAAGTAGGATGTCATAAATTATGAATTTGAAGATCGCGCGATTTTCAATAAAATATATTTGGTTTTGTATTTTATCGCAATTTTCGTTTCTTTAAATTTTATTCTTAGTTTTTAAGCTATTACGTTATTCTTACAATTTAAAAAACTTTAAAAACATATTTTCTTATTTACAAACAATTACACAAAAAGTCTCTAAAGTCTTTAACAATCTAATCAGACGCCAGCGATCCTTAGCATTTCCGGAATACTCACAATTTTCTCACGGGGCTTTTTCTTTGACTTTCCCGCTTCAATTTCGAATTTATCAATGCGCTGCCAGCTTTCCCAAGTGACAATACGCTTGTTGTCAACTTCAAAGCCAGGTTTGTTTGCGGTCGTGTCAAAAGCATTGGCTGCAATGTCATCACAAATTGTTTTAGCCACCACAAAAGCACCATTCATTGTGGTCAATATGACACCAGTTGGTCCAGATCCCAGCCAGCCAGCCACATAAAGGCCAGGTTCCGGAACTTTCGACTCGTTATCCTTAAGAACACGTCCCTGCTGATGGCACACATGTCCACGATTGGCATCAAAGTTAATGCCAGCATCTGCACAACTGGACTTGTACCCAATGCTGCGCAAAATCAGATCAGCTGGCAAACGTTCCGTTGCATTTGTGGCCACTGCTGCATTTTCCTTAAGCTCGGTGATGGAAAACTCCATTTCCCGCTCGGCAATCGATTTGGGAGCACGTAAAAATATGGGCAGAAACTGCTTGTTGGTCGTTCCAACTTTATGGTTACTCTGTTCCCCAAGACTTTTCAGCATCAACTCCGTTAGTCGCTTGCGTGGCCTCTGTAGCTTGTCGAGCTGCGCGTCAATTCCTAAAATTGTTTGGCCGTTGAGTTCATAGAAAGAATATTTGCAAACTGTAGCTATTATTATTTACCCGCAAAATCTTCCGGTCGCCAGCAAGTCTCAACATTTGGCAACTTGAGCATTTCGCGCAGCTCTTTGATAGTAAATGCAGCTTGCAAAGGACCTCGACGTCCTACCAAATGGACCCGCTCCACTTTACTGTCTGCCAGAGCCTGGAGCGCATACTCTGTTGTATCTGTGAGCTATGGGAAAACGGATTAGATAATTCCATCTACTTCCCATTTACGAACATACATACGAACCTTTAGGCTATCAATTGGACTAAGCAGCATTCGAGCCACATCAACAGCAACATTTCCTTGACCCACAATCGTTATGTCCCTGCCGCTTAGGTCTGGCTGTAGTTCTTCTGCGCCGGGTAGACCATTGTACCAGGCCACAAACTTTCGTGCCGAAATTACATGCGCCTGGCCTTCATTATCCAAATCTAGCTTCCGATCCCTGTCAGCTCCATAGGTGAGTAGTACGGCGTGGTAACGTTCTCGAAGTTCTTGAAGAGTCACATCCGTGCCAAGCGTTACGTTGCCGAAAAAACGTAACCGCGGATTCTCCGCTGTCTTGGTAAACGTATTGATGACGTTCTTGACCTCCGGATGATCGGGCGCAACTCCAAAGCTGGAATGTGAGTATCGAATTTGCATAATGGGGGAAGTCATTAGTTGATAAGTGTCAAGGTGTTTGGAATGCAAACCCGACATATAGCAGTTAAATATAAGCACCTAGTGATCAGTCGCCAAACTGCATTTAATACTGTGTTCAAGATGTGGACGGTCGTTTTACTGATTATCGCCTTCTTGTGGGCACTTGTTGCTGCAATTCCCTCTCCCGCTCCCGCTCCCGCCCCCATATGGGGTCCAGAGCAAGTTGGCGGTAAGCACCCGTTATCATTGATTGATCAATTTAATCACTTTGATTCACATTAACAGATTACTTCAATGGCATCTTTCGGTCCGTTGTTGGACCGATCCTTGGACTTGATAATAACACTACAAGCAATTAAACTAATTCCCCCCGTTTTCCCCGCTTACCGCACCAATCCAAAAGGCACTGGCAGTTTCTCAACTATGTCCACGGCACAATCGCTCAGCTGTTTGAGCAAATATTGTGCCGCATAGAAACCAGCTGGACCAGCGCCGACAATGCAAATTCGCTTAGTTCCTGTTGCCTGTTGCACATTTTGTGATTTTATTGCACTTGTACTAAAGTTACTGCTGTAAATATTTATTAAATTACGCCTGCAATATAAAAAGTTTCGTGTAAAACTCATGTTTTTATTATTAAAGCAGAAAGAGAAAGCAATGGTGAAATAGCAAAAACCACAACACAACCACAAGTGTGACCATGTTATTTTATTATGCGTAATTATTCAAAAGGGCAACACTTGGTACTTGTTCGGCGCCAAATTTAAACAAACTAGAATTTGATTTGTAGATGCAATAACAATCTTTATTATGTGCTTAAACTTAGTACAACAATTTAGTGATGAATATTTTGATTGATTTAGATTTAATCGCGGTGCAGGGCCAGCCAGCGTTTTGCGTCGACTGTGGAGCGTCCAAAGGAGTGACCCACATTAAAGATCTCACCGGGCACGTGTCCACCGTAGCGTGGCAGCATTCCAATCACCCGAGGATAAATAACGCTGTTGGTAATCGCAAACGAGCGTCCAATACCAGCACTTCGAACCGGAACCCACTCGACACTACGGCGGAAGTACATGTCGTCCTTTGGATTACACCATCCGCCGTCCGGCAAATGGAAATCAAAGCCGCAACCTTACCGATACCAAATAAGTCAAATCATAGAAATGCGTTAGGCACCGATTAACACTTACGATTAGAATAGGACATTTTAATTATACTTTTGAATAGCAGTCCGATGCGTTGAGCAGACGGAATTCTAGAAAACAACTGTGACTGTCTGAAAATGACGGAAGGAGCTTCGACAAAACGATTTATTTATTTGTCATGGCAACGGCAGTGAGTTTATTGGGTGCTGACAGGCCATCAATGAATCCAAAGGCCAAAATCAGGAAGAGACAGCAACAAGTTCTGCAGTAAAAACATGGTCACGACATGTTCTTAATGTTGCTTTAATGGCACTTTATAATGGTAATAAATAAAGTCGTTTATGAATTAAACACGCACTTTGATTTCAATCTATATAACGTATATTTTAAGCAATATGCATATTGTTACATTTACGGCGATATACAATGTACTCATTTACAGGAATTTAATTTCATTTGCCTTAAGAAAAGTGCAAATTTCTCAATTTCTCAATTTAATATAAATTTAATGAATCTACTGCACGGCGTCTGGCTGCCTTTATTGCAAGTATCCGGAAGTATTAGAGGTTACACCCAAGAGCTGACTTGAATCAGTTTGACTTCTTGGACTTCTTCTGTTGTTTACTCTTAAGTTTCTCCTGTTTCTTGAGCTCCTTCTCCGTCAACGATTTGTAGAGTTTCAAGCCAAACAGAGCTGCAATTGAAAGAGATACGTGGAAAGTTAATAAATATTTAGCAGTATTGGACAAAGTAGAATTAACCGAATATTGAGACGATTAGAAATATCACAGCTACAAATATGGAGGTGGAATAGGTTTGGGCAAAATTCGTATGCTGCACCAATCGACGCTCAATCCGAGCGATGGCCTCTTGAAAGGAACCCTTCATCTCGCTAATGAATTTATGACGATCGCTTTCAGTGAGGGACTCCATTTTGGTCTGGAGATTGCCAATTTTTTCCATCAGATCTTCAGCAAACTTGCTGTTGGGTCCTGTCTTAGCCACAATGGCCTCAACCGACCGCTTCAATTGTGCAATGATGGACTCATCACCGACACCGACACTGGAACTCATGATTGGCACTTGGATAATTTAACACGAAATTACGACCAAGGTGTGATCTTCAGCATAGCCCAACGTCTCCAACGTGCACACTGGCGAGGGTAAAGCTTTTATCGCTACGATTTGCTGTTTTTACAAATTTTGTGGTGGATTTCTCCTATCTTATCAAAAATCGAACACCTATAAACCAACATTCTCAATAATGTTCACGTATGAGTATTTTAACAGCGCACACTTTATGTTTATATAGTAATTGTGTATGTTTCCACATAATAGGTGCCACATTTGGCGAGGGCTGTCTTTAAAATTTTGATACGAGTATAATCTTTTCGATTTAATCAATATAAGAAAAATTCAAATAAATAAATACCAATCCTCAGAGATTTATCAGATTCAAATTTCCGATTTTTCAGATGATTTAGATCAGTTTTGTTTTGTTTTTTAAACAATCAATTCTTACTAAAATTCGTGGTTTTTTGTAAAAGGTTCGATTGGTTTCATGGTGGGAGCTCTGCTTACCAAAGACGATCAATATGAGTGCTATCATCACGAAGAATATAATATACTCTCTTGAACTGTGGCCTGGATGTCCATATTGCCTCAATAAATCCTCCGGCGATGATGGTTTTGGATTGTAAATACTTTCGCGCAGCTCGGCACGTTCTTCATCCGAAATACCATCCATAGATTCGACCATTTTCCAGATTTCATCGGCGCTTGGCATTTTAAAGTCTGGACTGCCAGGACCACCAGCCCCTCCTGGTGGCATTGCGAAACCCTGTTCCCCACCAGCAGCTGCTGCAGCAGCTACATCCTCGGCAAATGCTTGTTGATTTAATGGATCGTGTGCCATTTCTATATTTCCAACTTGCGCGTACTTAGTTTTTAGCTTATGGAGATAGTTTTGCTTAACGGTTTATTTTGTCTAAATTGGGTGGAAGTTTTAAATTCTTATAGTTGAGTGTCAAAATCTCCACAAAAACATACAAATATTTAACTAGCTACATGAATGGACGGAAAACTATTTTCATGCAGAAATTTTGAAAATATAATTTATAAAATTATTAGTTTCATTAAAAATTTAATATACTTCTATACTTCATTCATATAAAATTAAATATTTGTGAAACATTTCTACGTGGCAACTGGACAACTGATAGAACACGAACTTCTACTCTCACAATCAGAGAGAAACGCATGCTCTTTCTCTCAAATGGCACTTTAGACGGCTGAAATCACAAGCAGTCGTGGCCGAGTGGTTAAGGCGTCTGACTCGAAATCAGATTCCCTCTGGGAGCGTAGGTTCGAATCCTACCGGCTGCGAGTTGATAAATATTTTTTGTTTTTAGTTTTTAAAATCAAATAATATTAAACAGTCGCTTTTCTATTCAAGAAATTTACTTTAAGTTAATGAATACTCGCGCTTTTAAACAAATCCACAATTAGTTCTACAATCGAGAGCTACAACGTGTTGTATAGACCGCTGCCTTGGCAAACTGAACGCTAAAATTCAAATCTAAAATATAAATTGACACTTATTTGTAATCAGTTCGCTTATATTTCATTATTTGTGAGATATGTGCCTTCGTTTCGCTGCGCTTTGTATTTTGTTGTCGTTAGCGTCAGCATATTTTAAAGGTAGTCCGAGGAAGTCAGTAAATAATAAATAAGAACCAACTACATACGCGATAAGATTCTTTAATAACATTGAAGAGGGGTGCTTATCAGCTGAACCAAAATATAACTATGAATAGAAAATGCTTCGAACTAATTGAATATGGAAAATGAACATGCAGCTAAAGCTAAATAATATACTGTACAAATATACAAAATACAATTTAACAACTAATTTGTGGATAGTCACTCAACTCAATCACACACGTGTACACAGAACGAAGAACAAACAATGTGCAATATTTGTTAGTGTTTGTTGGATTCTTATCGCTTTGCACTATCATTTAACAACTTTTGAGCGCCAGTATTTTTAGACAATAAAAGTTGTATACGTACGCAAAAAACAACAGCAACAAAAATGACCAGATAACAGGATGTTTGAGGTACACGTATTCACTACGCACAAAATGAAGAACAATTTTAGTGCTCTCCAAATTAAAATAAAATACAGAGATAATGCACTCAAAGCAGTCAGATAACGGCTTAGGAGAGTCAATGGCAGAGGCAGAGGTTAGAATATTGTGTCGGGGGCCAGATTAATTTCAGATCAACTGTGAGGTAGGTGAAAGTTCTCTTTGACCCAAATTGCAGTTCTTTGGACTTTGACGTTGTTAACATGTTTGTATTTGGTAACTGACTATGTGTTTGTAAATTTGGGTTTAATTCATGCATGACGCAATATGGAAAGCATCCCCAAAGATGCATATGAGACTCACCTGCTAGTCCAAAAACAACAACAGCCGGCACATAAAATGCAAGGTTGGGAATTGACTGCTGAAACGGTGAGCCGGCGTCAGTTAAATCAACCATTGTGTATAATTAGCACAAATTGAATAGATCTTTTAGTCAGACAAGCACTAAATGCAGCAGAAAAAAAGGCAAGCTCCGCTTTGTCGTCACACTTTCAAGTATATCTCAGAAGTAGTTGTTTGTGTATTTCCAGGGTCTGACAATCACAAAAAGAAAACACTGATGCTGTTTCGCAAAGCCGACAGAAGGTGGCGCATTAACGTTTCACAAAGCTGCCAAAAGGTGGTGTATTTATGTTTCGCAGAGCTGCCAATTTATCGCCAAAAAGTATTTATCGATACAGCAAATTCATCCCCACAACTCTAGCTCTCTGTCACAGCTGTTGTCATTGTCGTGTAAAGCAATTGGAAAAATAGAATTTTCATTTTATATTTCCAAAAATGAAGGTTATCTACAATACCCTCTTCAAACGCACGTCCACCTTTGCAGTGGCCATCATAGCATCGGCTTTCTTCTTTGAACGCGCCATTGATGTCAGCTCGAACATGATGTTCGACTCCATCAACAAAGGCGTAAGTATTATTATGTAAGACTAATAGTGCATTTTATAAACTGTTGTTTGTTGCAGAAACAATGGAAGGACATCAAAAGCAAATATGAATAGACAAGCGGTACGAAGAACTGCAGCTAGTTTAAAAAAAAACAGTGATGGTTCATTGTAATTAGCATAAAAATCAACGTTTATTCTGAACGAAACAAAATCCAAACAACTATCTCTGTTTTTATTTCTGCTTATTTTGTGTAACTAACGATGCAGGCTCTTCAGATACTTCCCACGGCTTCTCGTGACGGTAAGCGTCCCAAGGTTGAGTATTTGGCAGTCTGGTCGGTTCCTTAAAGCTGACGCCGTTAGCCTGAACAGCTAATAGTAACTTTTCCAATTTGCTGCCGGCAACTGCCTCAACATTGCAGGTCATTTCAGTAATACCAGCACGGAGACATCGTTGCGCCAGGACGTGTCCCAAATTAACGAAGGCCGAAGTATCGTTGGTTTTGTACAATTGTTGCTTAATAGCCCATTCCGAGGTGCTAGCGCTCAAAATGGTGCCGTTCTCGAAATGCTTAACATCGGCGCTTACGTAGCGTCCGCTGGTATTGATCTCAAGGGTGTGCCAGTAAGAGCGTCCAGGTTTTTCCAGATGATAGCCGCTTGGCTTGTATGCTATGCGTAATCTCTCCAGATTACGAGGATTGCGGTTTGTTACGCACTTTACATCACTTGCCGGCACTGTCAATTCCTTTATCTTGTGAAACACCCGGGCGGATGTAAGGGGACGTGCACTTCGGGACATAGTTAATTAATAATTTACTCTGTGCGGCAAACAAAAAAAATTGTATTGTATCCACGTTATAGAGCCAGAAGTCGATTCGATTTCTGGTAAAAATCGATTACATTTTATCGAGAAGGAAACAGCTGATTGCCTGTGAGTCGAAAACGAGAACAGCTGTTTCAGCTTGTTTACATTGAAAATTCATAAATTATTTTAATTTTCTTTCTGGCCTAGAGTACATTTTTATTGCTTCATTCGTTACAATCATTAAAATTCAGACATGCGCGCTTCGGCCAAAGTGCGCGAAAGGCACAAATTCTTATTTCACGGGCCGGAATGCGCGTACATTGGACGGGCTAAAAACTACACCGTCGACGGCTGCAGCGCAAGTCCAAAATTTGCAAGTGTATCGTTGAGATAAATTTCGCTTATGTAAAGAGTGTGTGCGATATTCAAAATTAGCCAATCATTATATACATCCAATACACATATCAACCAATTGAGTGTTCATCATGTTGATGGCTATTTTTTCGAGTTTAAGGCGTGTACGGCCTGATCACGTGTTTCCGGCGGCCACGCGATGCATGTGGCATTTAAGACTGGATCTGGGACACCTGCCTGGAAGTCTTCATGGCCAACGCATTTCCGTGTTTGGGGCAAGGGTAAGTCTTAACATTGAACGCAAATATTACGAAAGACCTAGATCATTGCCATTGATTTGCTTATAATAAATATATTTAAGCATATAAAAATATACATATCTACAAACACACATGCATACCTAATATGTAAGAAGAAGCAATCGTGATTGTTTGTCACCCACCACAGTTCAGGGTTGATTTTATCTAGAGCTTTGGCGCGCTATTCAAAATCGGATTGGATGTTTGCTGTGCATTTCTCTCTGTGTAAATAGCATTCAAGGTTGAAAAACAAAGCGAGAATCTCTGCGAAAACGTGCTTTCACTGCAACACTTTATTTCAACTGATAAATGTTTACTGATAGCGTTAGCTTCCACTTGACTGTTGTTCAAGCTCTCTTTGGCAGATTCTCTTGCCATTTTTCACACCCTTCTACACACCTAACCATGCAATTGTACTGGAAAAATTGTCGTGCCTAAAATCAGTTACACTTTCAAGTTCCCACCGCACGGTTGTCTCAACAATTTCTTCCGCATTGAAAACATTTAAGAAACTTTGGCGCTCAATTTTAATAGGCGACAACAACCGCAACTAAAATAAGACAATCAAGAAGTCCAATTGAAAAACTGCGAACGCACGAATTTTTTGAATTAATTGAAGGCAAGTCAATTAAATATATGAATCTTTATTTTGTGATTGAACTTTGAGTGTCCTACAAAATTGCCAAGTGCGTAGAAATTTAAACACCTTGAACTGCGTATTTATTACGCGTTCTTTGTGTTTTTGTTTGTGTTGCACAAAAAAAATCAACAAAATGCAGTTTCATGCTGACTGCTCTCCCTCTTTATCTCTCCCTATCTCTTAAAGCCCCATCGTATCTCTCGCATCTCTCGCTCTTGCCCATGCACTGCGCATGTTGAGTCCCCCAAGAGTCCTGTGTGTTGACTCTGTTGAATACTTTTAAAATACATACCCGAGTGTAAGGAACTTCCATTTTGCTGTCAATAAAGTCAAATTTAGGTGAAATGTATAGAATCCAGAAGCAATTTAAAATTAACACAATTACGAAAAATAAAAGCAAAGTAGTCTTTGACCCTCCGTAAGTTGTTTAAGATCCTGACTTTTTGGACATGGGTAGCACTTGATTTTGCTTTTTCGAGATGCTAAACTCCACTTCCATTAACTCCCAGCACTACGTCCAGGCACCAGAGGCTCATCCAATGCCAGATGGTAGATCCTCATCGGGAATGCAGCAGCATCAGGAGCAGCAGAAGGTACATCAACAGCAGCAGGAAAGTCTGCAACTGCATCTGTCCTCGCATAGCATAAGGCAATCCACGGATCAACAATTAAGGAGGCAGGACAGCCAGTCCCAGGGACGGAAGCCATCATTCTCAAATATGGCATCAAGTGTAGATATACCCTACGACATCAGTTGGATATTTCCTCGTCTGCGGACTCCCTCCACATTATGGTATATCGCCAGTCAAATTGTGATAACTCTCGTGGGTGTCTTTAGCAAGATTCTTCTAGGTAAGTAGCACGAGAATTATTCTTCCTGTTTTCTTTAGACTTTTTGTTTGTGCATCTCCATTGTATAGCATCTCTTAATTAATTGAACTTAGCTTATAGTGCAGTAAATTTATGCTAAATTTTTAAGTATAAAGTACTATTTAAAATAGATCAAATGCTTCTTGATTTATTATTTACTGTTTTAACTTTTTCTTTTTAGTGGTGTTGAGCCAAACGAAAGTCTATAACAAGGATCGCCTTATAAAAGCGGTGTCCAAGCGTCCCAAGGGCGTGCCCTTAATCACAGTCTCCAATCATTATTCCTGCTTCGACGATCCCGGAATTTGGGGTATTTTGCCAATACGTTATGTATGCAATACTCTTCGTATACGTTGGTCAATGGCAGCTCATGATATTTGTTTTACCAAGAAGCTCCATTCGATGTTCTTTATGTTTGGTGAGTTTATCTTAGAACTAGGATTGGAATTTGTTTTTAATATTTAACTATTTATAGGAAAATGCATACCAGTTGTGCGTGGAACTGGCGTTTATCAGGAGGCAATTAATCTATGCATTGAGAAGTGCGCCATGGGCCATTGGGTACATGTTTTTCCAGAGGGCAAGGTTAATATGACCAAGGAAGAGATCCGACTGAAATGGGGCGTTGGTCGAATTATTTACGAATCACCCAAGTTGCCAATTGTTCTGCCTATGTGGCACGAGGGCATGGACTCTGTGTTGCCCAACGTTGAGCCTTATATGTTTAAATTAGGCAAGAATGTTACAATCAACATTGGTGAACCATTGGATCTGAACGATTACGTTCAAGATCTTAAAAATCAACAAGTGCCTGAACCCGTGGCGCGGAAGCTAATAACAGACAAAATACAAGAAGCCTTCGTTGTAAGCTTTAATATGATTTAAACTTTTATATGGTGTCTAACTTACCACTACTTCTTTTGCAGACTCTGAGGGTAGAAACTGAGAAATTGCACGAGGAGCGAGTTCGTTGACCGTACCTTTGGAAGCCAACTCGATGACAAACATAAAGCTTATTTATTTCAATAGTATTAAGCCTAAAATGATGCCTCGATAAATTGTTATCACTGTAAAAATAATGTATTTAGCAATTTTTCCTCTTCCTACGTATGTATGTGTGTATGTATGTAATGTATAAGTTTACGATTATTTGTATATGAGGCGTAAGCTGACGTCTTTTAACTGAACAAAGAATTCTTAGCAAGGATTTTTTTTTAAAACTTTTCTATTTCTATAACATTGTGACATTTTAACTTTAAGACAAAGAGTTTAAGTCGTGATTAAGTCAAAGTCAATTAAACTTGAACCTGAGTTTTCTGAAGCATTTGATCAAAAAAATTCCTGACAAGGACAATTTAAAATATATTTTTACGATTTATTTTAAGATAAATCGCCAACGGTGCACGTTTTCCCGTGCATCCTCGTTTTGTAACAAATCCAAAGACATAAAACACAAAGATGTGCTGTATTAATATTTTTCACTAACAGCTATTTTCAAAGCTATTAGTTGAATTCGCCTCATTGCGCGATATGATGAAGCGCAGCCAACTTATCGTCTTATTGAAAGTTGATGGCAGCCCTGCATTGCGAAGTAATTACAAATGCCCAAAATAAAAGTATTTTTGGTATTTATTTTAGCTGTGTGGCAGCGTTGTCAAAAGCACCGTTATATGGGAACATAACCATTGGTTATTAGCCAAATATGTAAGAAATGCACAAATTATAAACATATCTTTTAAATAACAATTGAAATTAATATAAATTATATGTTAGGTCATATATAAAAGAGAATGCCATAGTGCTAACAACGCCAAAGCGCAATGAATTGCTCAAAGATGGTCCACAAGAGTCCATGTCCAACAGGTGTCACATTTTGGGTCGAGGATCCTACGGAACAGTTTTCAGGGCGATATATCGCGGTACGTTAAACAGCTTAGTAAACTTTTATTGAGTTAAGGTTACCTAATGTTATTACTACCTCTAGAACACTCTGTGGCTTTGAAAGTCATCAAAAACAAAGTTATTTCCACGATGCACAATGAGGCGCATGTTCTCAACTGGAAACACAAAAATATTGTTCGTCTTATAAAACTTGAATCGACTCCCGAATTTGGGCTGCTCATAATGGAGCGTCCTAATGGACTGTGCTTGCAGCGTGTTCTGGACACGCTTCCGTTGCCCTTGGTCCACAGAGTTTTGTAAGTGATTGATATGCTGAAATATATTGCTTTACTAAGTATAAAGTTTCATAGGATAACGCTTGATGTACTGGCAGCTTTACGTTATTGTCATTGTCAGAACATATTACACCTAGATGTGAAGCCACCGAATATACTGATAGCACTGGGCATTCAAGACAATTCAATTGGCAAACAAAGCCAATATAATCGTAGCTATATGTGCAAGTTGTGTGACTTTGGATCTTCCATCAATTTAAATGAATCCTGTGGATGTCAGAGTAATGCGAATGGAACACTGCGCTATATGTCTCCAGAAGCCTTGCGTTCAGCACCTTTATGTAGTGCGTCGGATATCTATTCCCTGGGGATAACGATGTGGCAGCTTCAGGCTCGCCGCTTGCCTTTTTATACACTCACCTGCAATGAGACCATTGCTTATCAAGTAGTCAAGCACAATTTGAGACCAGATAACTATGCACTTCTTGAGGAACTGAGCCTTGGCTCTGATTGTGCTGGAGGTGTGTCTTTTTTTGGCTGCGACCATGGCATAAAGTACATCTCTGTTGATCCCACCTGTAGCTATATGAATAACATTAATCCCCAGTTGGATGTTGTACTATCAACTGATTTGTATAAGAAAGCGCGTCGTAATCTGAACTTTGAAACCTCTCATGGCCGTGTGAACAAGCGTACAACTAACAATAAGCAGCGCAACAAACAACCAAGATTAGCTCACTATTTTAATAGTCTGTCAACAGTTTCGTCCACTTGTCTGGAAACTGCATATATCGATCTATATAAGAGCTGCTGGCTCAGCCAACCAGAGTTGCGTTTAAATTCACTTCAGTTGCAAAAAGGCCTCGAACTGATTTTGTCTAAATACTTTCCTAACTAATAAGAAATAATTATGTAAGTAATTAAGTTAAAATAATTGTTTTTAAATGTTTTCATTGTTTAAAACTTCTTGTAACTATTTTATCCCATCGATTATTCTTATCTTTATGTAAATGTACTTCTGTAAAGCCTATCCATTTAAGTATTAGAAATTTTACTCAATTAATTGCTGATTAGAGTAATATTGTTTAATATATTAGGCCACATTTGTTGGTTTAATAATTTATTTTTTGTAACTTTTTTTATTTTTTGTTTTGTTTATTTTGTACTTGCTACGCTAAGAAAATACATTTATAATGTTTATACGAGCTTAAATTTATAATTTCTCATTTGTCGAGCGTAGTGCGTTTGCTATGGGTGTATATATCTGTTTATACCATATATAATTTATATATTTATTTATGTAACTTGTAATTAGGATGTGATGCAAGCAAGAGTATTTCACTGATTATTCAGTTTGCTCTTGGATGATCTTTAGTCTCACATCGTGGCTACTTAAGAGGGACTAACTAGAGTAGAAGAAGAGGTTCCCAATACGCCGACTTGTATTTACATTTTATTGTTGTCATTTGTTTTATGTTTGCTTCGAAACCATATATATGCATGTATGTAATTTATATAGTATAGCATATAATTTCCAATGTTATTGTAAAGATGTATAAATAATTTCACCCATTTATACTGAACTGTCCAACTGTGTGTGTGTGTGTGTGTTTAGGAGTTGAGTTTAATGAACTCTACCAACTGTTGATGTTATCTAACTGATAACTGATAAACTGTTAACCTGATAATCTACATACATACATGCTTATTTTGTGCGGAAGACTACAATTTTATAATAATATTTTTAGTTCTTAATTTCGCTTCATAATAGTTTGAATAGGTTATAGTTTCACTTTGCTCAGATACTGAACAAAGCTTTGGCTATTCCAAATAAATGATCATTATCATGTATACAGGTTATATATATAAATATTTTTATTTTTAAGAGATTTCTATTCAGTTGGAAATGCAATTTTAGAACACATGTCTTAGAACACTTCACACGATGCTCTTCAAAATCATATAGAGCACGTCGAGTGTTTTGCTTTTGAATACTTGGAACAATTGGCAATTACAAAACGAAATACGGGGAAAACATTTTCAAAAATGTACAATATTCAATATAAATATGATGTATTCGTAGATACACAATTAGATCTTCTCTTCGCTCCGTCTCCTCCGTTTAGTTTGAATATATCACAATTTAGTCTTTTTAAATCTTTAAATGTATTTTGGAGTGTGTTCCCCTTGTTCCCAATGTGTACTTTAAGGGGAATCTTAACTCCTCTTACGCTGACTTAACTTATATAGGGTATGCGGTTCTCGTTTGCTTGTCGATTTTCTTCTTGTTCTTTTTTTTTTTTTTTAATAGATTGTGTTCCCTTGTGAGATTGTTGGCCGTCTCTTAACTCGCATAGGAACGACGCACGGGAACCGGCGGTGGAATTTTGGATTTACGTTGTGGCTGCTGCGTTGGAAGCTTTTGTGGCGTCTGCGGTGATGGTGATGATGGCGAGGACGAGGATGATGACGTCGATGATGAAGTTGATGTGTGGATGCACGTTGGAATCCTTGTGGGCGGCGCTTTATGACAGCTCTTTGGCAGCTCCGACGATGATGTCTTTGTTTCCTGCAAGGAATTTGATACAGATTAAAACAAGAAAGAAACTTTACCTACGGCAGTGCCAAGATTTAATACTCTTGCAGAGCTTTCGACTCTTCCTGTAAGGGTATTGTTACACCTTCATACCTTCTTTGGTGAAACAAGCGCTGATGTCTGCACAGGTGACGTCACACGCTTCCATCCGTTGCTTCTACGCCAGGAGTTCGATGGAGGCGCATGTCGTTGCAGGAGACGCTCCTTTAGTTTGGAAACCACTGCTGGAGCTGGTGGTATCGACGTCTCCTTGGCCATTTTGGCCATTAGGGAGCAACTTATGCTGTCGCTCCGCACCACGCTGGACTCGAGCTCACGGCGTTGATTGTGACGCAGAATGCAGCTGGGTTCCTGGTCTTCCAGCACAGACTTTGACTTGACGAGTATATGAGGAGGTCGACGTAATTCTGTCTTTATGATTTGTGCTATACATTGTTGCTCATTGAGCGGAGGTGAGATGATCAAGGGAACATCCTCAATCTCAATGTCACTGACGCGTCGTCGGCATTCCTCAATTACAGCATAATCGTGCTCCTCCTCCTCCTCTGCTATATGTTTATGTGGTGGCTCTTGCTCTAAGATTACTTGAGGCGGATGTGTGACTGAA
The DNA here is from genome assembly GCA_035044365.1 of Drosophila neotestacea. Taxonomy (NCBI): domain Eukaryota; kingdom Metazoa; phylum Arthropoda; class Insecta; order Diptera; family Drosophilidae; genus Drosophila; species Drosophila neotestacea. The sequence goes on from JAWNMD010000155.1 coordinate 3,515,732, forward strand.
TGCTCATCGGTTTCGCTGGAGGAGCAGCTAGTCAGCTGCGCACGTCCCGCCTCGCTGGGTGTGGGACTTAAACGTGCCTTCGCCTGACTCTCGGACATGCTGGAGTCCTGCTCGTCATCCTCGTCTTCATCCTCGTCATCAGTCTCTCCCTCGATATATGAGAAGAGGCTGCGAGAGGAATTGGATCGTATGTTGACCAACTTGTAAAAGTCGTTGGTAAAATCTGTGCAGGCCACTTCCTCGTCCTCCGAGTAGACAATCTGCAATGGAGATTAATAATATTTAAATTATTTTTTAAACTTATCGTATATATGTACATAAAATATAAGTTTTAAATTCAAATTTACCTTCTGCTGCAGCAGCTGAGCGATGCCATCGGTTAGGGAATCAGTCTCAACGGTTGTCGAATTGATAAAGTCACTCGAGGGCCAAAGCCAGTCGTGTTCCCGCTTGCGACGTTGCAGTTGCAACTGTTGCTGTTGCAGTTGCAAGTGCTGGTGTTGTTGATGGTCACGCTCATCGTCGAAGGTTATCACAGCCAACTCCTCCTGCGACATGCTCCAGTCTTCCATTTCAGTCGAACAGGGCTCCGCTGGCAGCAGCCACTGCTCCGGCTCCTCAGGCAGATCCTCCAAGTGTCCATTCGATGGTTGTGGTTGCCCACTGCTCATTGTGCAGTATCCCTCATCCCGTCCTTTCACGGGACTCGCCGACAACGCCGCATTCTGCGCCTCCAAATCCCGCACTCGACTCTTCAGCATGCTCACTTCCTCGCGCAGATTATCCTCCGCCACAATGGCGTCCACCACCTTCCTCATCACATCGTCCAGACAATGTTCATATTGCCGGATTCGTGTCAACAGCGCTCGGTTCTCCTGTTGCATGGAGTGCAACAGACTCTCCTGTCTCGCAAAGCGCGTCTACAGAGGGACAGAGAAAAGACAGGTTAGATTAGAGTTTTCAGTCACTACTTGAACTAGTATTATTGTACAACTATTTTTTTAAGATATGGGATCCCTTTATCGAAGAAATTATGTAAGTTTTTGTCAATCTATAATCAAATTGAAATTCCTCTTGAAATAAGGACCCATTTTGACAATGTTATATTAGTTATATTTATGAAATACTGCTGTTTATATATGAATAAAGATACATGAGAACACAATTAAGTAAAATTGTACTTTTTTTTTATACTTTGTCAAGTACATTTCAGATCGGGTTTTCATCGGGGAACCTTCAGGTGACTGCAGTCCGACAGTTGCATTGACGAGGGTCGCCACTGGCTCATTTATCACACAATTTGTGGCACTTTGAAATGAATTGAAGTGCTAAGTGAGTAGTTACATGCATCTACCCCCAATCCCAATCCCAGTCTAATGCTAACCCAAAGAAAAACCCATGAATTGAACAAGTAAACAACTGACAGGCAACTTGTTAACTTGGCCCGAAGGTCAATGCAACCATCGAGACAAACAATGTATGGAATTGAACCTTGGGATTGGATTAATTAGAGCCGCTTTACGAAAATTCAGTTAGCTTGACTTAAAGCCCATTCAATTGGGAAACTTTTGGAGCGGCAACCACTGTGTGTGGCAAGTACGTAAAACACTCCTGCTTCCTTGTGGCAAGGGGGTAATGAAAAGATGCTCAGCGAAGCGTCTCTAATGCGAACGCTCAATCAATTTCACAAAAAAGTAATAGAGCCAAAAAAAAAGCACATCAACAATAACAACAACAGCAGCAAAAACAATGTGCCAGACTAAAAGAACAACAAGAATTTTTAACTCGGCCCAGATAAGCGACTATTTGTATGCGCAAAATGCGAGCAAGGGGAAACATTGTTCTTAAAAATGAATTTATGCGTTTATTTATGACTTCGCTGAGACTTCTTCGTCTTCATCTTCGTCTTTGACTTTGTCTGCGTCTTCGTCATCGACAGTGACTCCAACCTCCAACCTCCATTTTCATTTTCCATTTCCAAGTCGTAGTCTAAGCGGGGAGAAAACTCCAACTGCAAACTCTTTGCCACAAAGCGGCGCTACAGTGGAAATTGGTTTCTTTTCACATGCTGTGCAATGCGAGGGCTGTTTTTTAAAAAATTGAATTCTACAGAAATTGTTTAACTTGTTCAAGTATTTTAGAAAGTAGGCCAAAATAAATACAAGGTTCAAACGGTACGAGCTAGAGGACTAAAATGTACACAGTAGTTTCACTCAATCTCTATAGTTTCCAGAAGAGCTTCATAAGATTAAACTTGTAATGCTTCCCTCGCTGTCAGTGTGGCACCCAAGCAGCACATTAGCAAGAGGAATAGCAAATTGAACGGCATCACAGCAGCACCACATTTACCACCACCACCATCACCACCACCTGCACCTCACCTCATCCGAATGAAGATACATACCTGGAGTGCCTTGTGATCCCGACATGTCTGCAGTTGTTTGCGTTCTTTGGATTTCATAATGCGATTCATGCTGAAATCGGACGAGCACGAGAAGAAAAAATAAATAAAATTAAAATAAATGTATAAATGAAAACAAGTTGCAATCATTTTGTTGTGTGTGTGTGTGAAAGAGGGGAAAAGTGCGTGAGGCTAAAAACATTTTGACCAAAACTATTCGCGAATTTGAATTGCCGTAATTACATTTTGGAGTCTAGAGTCCAGAGAATCGGATTCTGGTGCGGCACTGATTGATGGCTTTCCGCGGAGCATGGTTCTAATGGATAAATGGATAATGCCTGGACCTGACTACAAAATAAATGCTTCCTGCTGTTGCCTTAACTCCTGACACTAACTTTGGTTACTGCCTTCCAAGCCATTCGCTTAGGCTCTTACCAATTCTTCAGACGCTGCTCAGTAATTTGGAAAATTGCATTCAATGCCGTTAACTTGGCCAAGTCAGCCTAGCCTTCCACTACTTCTCTACTTTTCTAGAGTGCGTAATGGCGCTGACTGAGGAAGTTGGAGGCGTTCTTAGTCACGAGTTTCTATGAAATATTTACGTAGATTTTGCCAAAAGCTTCGCGAATAACTCTTTTACAATTGCATAATTATGTGGCATACTCGTTGCACCAACAATAACCAAAGTGGAAAATTCAGAGCAATTCATTTTCATGCTGTGCTTCCTTCTCTCTGTCTGCATTACAATTTTCTTTACAGTTTTTCGGTGCAGTTTTCCTAATGGAATGCATAAAACATAAGGCTATTCGAGAGCTCGTAAATATTTAAATCTTGTCAGCATATCATTTGCATAATTCTACTCTTATAGCTCTATAAATACTTGTGTTGTGTTTTGGAATTACAAATGGGCAGAAGTAAAAGATATTTAAGTCAGCTTGTGTATCTTTTACATTTGCTTAATTTTGGAATTGAATAAGTATTAAAATATTTACGTATATTCTGAAATAATTGTAATTAGCAGCTAAATCTACATTTGTTATTAAAATTTTAGGAAGAGAGAGACTTAAGAATCATTTAAGTTTCACTTTGTAATGAGAAGTTATGTTTATGAAATGCCGCACAAAAGTGACCCTAAAGAATTGATTTGTAATAATAAGTTTTTTTTAAAACTTCTAAATGAATTAGCCATGTCTCAGTGTAAATAAATGAAAATAAATGGTTTAACATGCTAGAATTTTTCACACACACCAATGTATAGATTTGAAAAATGAATTTGATTTGTCACTTACTTCTCAATTTGTTCGCGCAATTCCTTCTCGAATGTTGGTGACCCGCATTGGCTCTGAAAAAGTGCATTAAAAAATAAGAGATAGATAAAGAGAGAGAGAGAGAGAGAGAGAGAGAGAGAGAGGGGGGAATAAAGAACACAATGAAAACAGATTAAATAAAATGCGAAAGAAATTAAACACAATAAATTAATGCATTTTGACGATGATTAAGAACGACAATTTAATTGCCAGCTACTCGTATCAAAGTGTGGCAATCAGTTGCACTTACAACCGTCAAGAGACGCCGACAACTGATGGAAAACTGACCAAAAGGGAGAGGGAGGTGTGGAGGGGAAAGTGGGAGGGTTAACTGAAATTGATTAGAGCAGTAAAGTCGAGGTGAGAGACAGAGTCGAGTCTCGAATATGGCATTAAAGTTGAGAGAGAGAGAGAGAATGCGGAACTGCGACGACGACAGAAGCAGCAGCAGCTGACAGAGACGGCGCTGTCTGTTGCATGCAACACAATAAATCACCAGAGTCAACAACCGACTCGGCATCAACCTCTCCTTCCTTCTCAATTCCCCCTCGGATTCAGCAACAGCATCAGCTTTAGCTTCAGCTGCTGTTTTGGCGTGAAATGTAATCGATAAAAAGTTACATCACGGCGATTTCATCTGTGTAACGTGACGACAACTCAGACACACTTAAAGATACATCTACAGCTACAGCTCAGCTACAGATACAGTATCTTGTGCGAATTGGACTCAAGTATCCCCAAGAAGCATTTGTAATAAATCGTTTAGTTTAGTGCAAATATAATGAATGACAACAGCATCGCATCGCATCGCATTCAAGTGTAAATAAATTTGAGCATCTTATTGAAGTGTCAACACGTTCTCAAACTTGGGGATTAGTTGAGATACTTGTGTATTATGTAATACTGGTAATCACGACTATATAAACAGATAAACTGATGACCAGACAATGTCAACTTAACGACTTTCCTGTAAATCACTTCAACTGCCTTACAATTCTGCTGTGCTTTCAATAAAATTCGTACATTTATTATTTTATATTTAAATAAGAATGTACAAAGAATCTCTTCTTGGACATCCCCCTCTTCTTCCTCTACTGTCATTGTTCTCCAGAGGGTGAGAGCTATGAATTCCAATATTGAAATATTTCTAAAACGCTTTCATCTGCAGACATTGCATAAAATAGAAATACAATTAAAACAGAAAGAGAGTCGACTTTGAGTTATCCTGTAATGCATTTTCATTACTAAGAAGCCTATTTTAATTGTAAGAAAAGTATTTGTAAAATACAAAAGTATCTTTAGCATAGAAAATAATGTCTTCCTCTGTAAAGGACAAGACTATCTTTAGCATATAAAACTAAATATATAATATATCTTATCTCTAAACTTGGGTAATTCCTATGTTAGCATACCCTACTCTTGAAGGGTGTAAAACGACAATAAAAGCTTGTGGCACGCGCTGTCAAAATGCCTGCAACAGACTGAAGTTTTTTTTGGGGCAAGGGAAATGTGGGAGCAGTAACGTCTACCCCCCCCCTTTCTTCTTTCCCTCTCTGATTGTGAGACTCATTCAGAATTACAAATGTATGCAATAATTTTTATTAATTCGCCCGGCATAAAAGCCAAACATGCTACAATATTAAAATGCTGCCGCCAAAAAGTATGGCAACAGCCGTCGTTGAAGTTGGCGGCAAATGACTAACCAGGCCAACTGCTTTTGCTGCTGCTGCTGCTGCTGTGGCAGACTGATTGCCGTCCAATATTGCCACAGACTGTGGCAGTGGCAGTGGCAAGGCACTGGGGAGGCGCCACTTGTGCCACTGAGTGTGGCATAGAATGATGAACGTGTTAATAAAATTAGAGCCAACACAACAAGCTGTGGGTGCTCTTGGAATGAGTGAGACCCATTCCTTCAGCTCCCCCTCCTCCCCTTTTCCCCCTCTCCCTCTGCGCACTTGACAAATGCTATTTTGGGCAACTGGTGCGTCTGTCAACAGCTGTTGCCTACTGGAAAGTCTTGGGCCACATTCATTCACATTCACATGCAACACAGACGCGCATAAATATTCATTGTGAATTTTGGCCATAAAACGAGTCGAGACTTGGCTGGAGTTGGCCTGGCCTATTGATTAAGTTATAAAACCGAACGAGGACCCTTCTGGTATTAATTAATATGGACTACACTTGGAAAATGTTTTTATAGGGTCAAGAAAATATCAAAAATATTTACATTTACTTAAAATTGAGATAAACTGTCCATAAAATAGTTAAAATAACCACAAAGAATACACGTTACAACTTAAATAGTCTTTTGAATTTAGAGAAAATAATTTTAGACTAAAATTGTTTTGTGTGTAAAAGTTACTGCACACAGTGTTGGCCTGGCTCAATGTAAAGTCCCATATTTCCATAAGTTTCAATTAGCACATGACAAACGACGACGCAGTCATTGCCAGTTGCCAGGGTTGCCAGGGTATTGCCAGGGAGTTGCCAAATATGATTTAAGGGTGCACAACAAGAAATTAAGAAAACAAATCCCGGCAACATGTTGCACTCGTGTCGCAACCAGAAGGAAGGGTATAAAAAACCTCTGTAGAGGGTTGCGGCACGCGTAGATCACAGGACAATTTGCACCCGCAACCAACTGTAATCCCCCTGGATAAGAAGTAACCCCAGTCCAAGCACAACAACCTGGTCACAACCATTGAAAGTTCCCCTTAAATGGGGGAAGTATATTAAAGGGGAACGAGTTCTCAACGCCTTTAGCCTTCTTGGCTGATTGACGATCTGACCTGGCAGTTATATGTAGATGGACAGAGGGAAAGGGAGTGTGGCATTCCATTCAAAATATGAACATGCTTATTATTAATTAACATGCAGATTGAGCAGCGGGTGGCATTTCGAATTTCGTATTCCGAATACTCATAGAATACTAGGCAATAAATGGGGAGACCTTTGAACAGAAACCGTCAGTTGTCATTGTAAATTGGCATAGTAAATGTAGACTTGCTTGTAAGTAAATAATAAATACATAGTCTATCATTACATAGAATGAGAAACGTAGCTTAGAAATGATGGAAACATCCCGTAATTATCTTTATGACTTATAAGTAGTTAAGAGAAGTGTAGGCTTAATAAAGACTAGGGAATTACTTATTTTCAGGGTGACAAGATTGTATTCTCATTAAAATGCTTATATATAAGATGCACCCACCTTATTTTTTAAATTTTTAAGTACTTTATGGTATGTAACAAAATCTCTTTACCCTTTTACTAAGATAACAAAATGTGTATTACTTTTAGGACTTTTGGGTTCTAACTGTCACAGACATAAATACTTCCTTGGGTATAAGTTCGAGTAAAACTTTGGCAATTTATATCGAAATCTTACCATTTCAATATCAATGAACGTTTTTTATTGTTGTTTATCTTTATCTGGTGTGTAATTTGTGCAAAGTTCTTGGCTTTCAGACCACAAAACCAAACCGTAAAAATAACAAGCGGTCAAAAGGCACACAACAACAATGACAGTGGCAACAACAGCAACCGGTAGCAGCCAAATTTGTATGTATGTTTGTTGCACAAGTGTGAGTGTGTGTGTGTGTGTCTGTGTGTGTGTGTCAGATACAAACAACGGCACAAAGGCGACGACGGCGAAATTGTAGACCGGGTCGACCGAGGGGAGACAAACAAACAGCCTCGGGGTCTGTCCCCAAGCGTCATAATGTTTCGGCGTTTGGCGGCACTAAAAAACCCCAAAAGCGTAACTTAAATTAGAGGTAAAGTTATAATTTCCATTGAAAAAAAGAGAATAGAAAGAAAAACGTAGCAGACGGCGCGACCGATAGAAACCGTGGGGCAGACAGCCGGAGGAACACTGAAAACGGGTAAACGGGAAACGGAAAACAACCCTCGCTCTCGCTCTCGCACTCAAGCATGGCTGCGAAAGGAGAGCAACAGCTTACGAATTCGCCGCAGGCAGTAAGAGAGTGCAGCGGCGAATGTCAAGCAGCTGCCCGGCAAATTAAAGACTCTTTGCATCTCCCTCCATCCCTCTACTCAAGGGATCAGCATCAGCTGAGCCGGCCCATGTTCCACATTCCACATTCCTTATTCCACATGCCCATTCCAGTCCTAAACGGAACGCTATTTGATGTATTACTTTGGCAACGAATTGGCTGTTTTTAATTTAATGAACCGCGACGGACGCAACATCAAAACGTTGACAGGGAAGAGGGAGGGGGAAGAAGGGAAAATGGACAGATAGCAACAACGAATGCTTTTGTGTGTTTGGTAAACAAAAAAGCAAACATTTTGCAGATGTGCGACAGGGTTGCCACAGGGTTGTCGCGATGCGTTGTCCTGTTCCTAGGGATGATCTATTACTACCCAGAGTCCTGACTGCCTCAAAGTTCTCTGCACACATTAAACGTCACTTCAACTCGAACTTTCCCCCCTTCAATTCGCGAAATTTCATTCACATAAGCGCAAAATTAATTGCATTGCACTTTTTTGTCAAGGGGTTTATTTTTTTAGGGCTGAGCACACATAAGTCCTATGTAAGTATATATAGTCTACAGGATATATATATGCTTATATAGTGGTGGTAGTTTTCGCATTCATATTTCAGCTGGTTTGAGTGGGCGGATGAATCATCAGCTCAGCAGTTAAAAAACCGAAAGGGTCTTGAGGGTCCAAGGTGGAAGGTACGAGTAAGTACATATTTATAATGCGGACATAGGGTGGATTTCAAAATGTTAAAAAGATTTTAACCAATGTGCAACAGTGTTAAACATCGATCTGCGACTTTAACTCCGACCTACCCTAAAGACACTAAAGAGGACTTGAATTCTATAGTTCGGTTTGTAGAAGCTTCACGAAAAAAAAATCTATGAACTAAACATACTAAGAAAATTTATAGGTAGTATTAAAGAATTTTAAATTGATCGTATAAGTAAATATGAATTATATGATAGAAGCACAAAAAGGATTAGTTACTAATCGATAAAAAATGAGGAATTTAAAGCTTACTTTAAAAGGTAGAAATAGTTATTTTTCTGCTTCAGTCTTATTGGAACTATTTTTATAGGGTCCATCCCTGTCACAGTCATCAGTTTGGTTATAAAGCTAATGGAACAGTTTAGTTGAAATTGAATTATACGATACATTTAGTCTTTAACTAATTGCCTTTTAAGTGCATTTTCTAAGAGGGAGTGAAAAAATGTTTAATTGGGCAAGAGACGCACTTCCGACTTGCAACATGGGACTTGGTCTTCAATCAAGTGGCGTACTCCATGGGGCGTCTGCCCTTGAGCAGAGATACTGAATGTGGATGTGGATGGATGTGGTCGCTGACGGCGCCTTCATTTCCGAGTGAGTGAACCATCAAACGTTTGTGACAAAAATTATTAGCAATTCAACGTTGGACGGTGGACTCCAACCTCCAACCATAATAATAATGATAATGATAATGATGATGATGATGATGATGAGGAAGATGAGGAAGATGCTTGTTGGGGTAAGATGTTGATAATAAAAAGTGCTCATGTTGCGACTTCTACGCTGGCCGGCGGCTTCGACACAGTCAAAGCTCTTGTAAGCGACCCAAGTGCCACTCGACGTTGATGTTGACGTCGACGTCAGCGCCGGGGACAGCGACAGCCTCGATGGAGACGCCACCAAGTGGGGCATGAGTTGGTAGGTGGTCGGTGGATGGGGCGTTGCCTTGACAGTGACAGTTTGATATTCTTTTCAATTCTTTTCTCTGCGTTTTATGCTCTGTTTCTCTCTTTCTCTCCCTTTGTGGCTGAATGCAACTGAGCTTATTAGGGCGCAGATTCTTTTCAATGGCGTTGGGATTCGTGTCGGAGTTGGAGACCGCGGCGAGCATTTAAATTAAAAATTGAGCACGTGCTGGTGTCGAAACTTGGCTATCGTTGCCCCTGGGTGTTGCAACAATCTGCACTAGAGCTGAGACTTCCTCGAGCCACGAACAGTCGCTACTTTTATTAATTAAATTTACATTTTCATTTAAAAATAATACTATATTTTCCCACTTTTATTTAAAAAGTTGTAATCATTATGATCCCTGGTTCCTGTAACGTTTCCACACACGCTCCCATCTCTAATCTGATTCTCAAGCTCGGACGCGTGCTGTTGCATGAGTTTCCAATCCTAAACTAAAGTTAAGGTAAATGCAACGATAAGGAGGAGCTGCAGGAACAGAGTTTGGACTAATAAATTGGCTCACAACATTTATAAGCACACATTGAACGCCTTTTCTCACTTTTTCTCTGGCTTCTTTTTCGACTTCATTAGCAAATGGGTTACTCGATGGAAGGGAGGGAGGGAGGGAGGAATATGCGCAGTTTGCATTTTCCGCCTGCTCGGCTTGTTGATTTATCACTGATGAAAAGCACACAGAAAAACAAAAAGTAAAAACACAAATACAAACACAAAAAACAAATCCCAGTCGTTTTTTGACACTCGCTGGACTGTTTACTCTTTCTCTCTCCCTCTATATACTATGTATATGTTTGTTTTTTGTGCAGTCCAAGCATTTCTAATTTCATAGCTAAATATTTGAACGATTTCCATATCGCTGAGAGTGATAGAGCGAGAAAGAGAATTCTCATGCCCATTGTGATTCAGTTGCAAAGGGATTAAATGTCACATGAAGCACTTCAGCTTCCCTCGGATTGAGCTTCGTTTCTCAGTCTCAGTCTCAGTCACAGTCTCAGTCTCAGCTGTTGTAACAAAATAGCCAACAAAATACAACAACAGCTGTCAGCAATTTGAGTAGGGTTAAGAGCTTGCCCCATCAAGTGGCATTCAGACTCCTAAGAATGGAGTTGCAAACTTCAACTTGTCTATGGAAAGCGAAACGAAGCATCTCTTCCTCTGTCTCTCTGTTTTTCTCTCTAGGAACAATGGAGGAGATCACAATGCACAAATCACTTGAAAATGCTGCGGGTTGAGCTTTGGGATGTTGCATAGGAATATCTTACAAATTTCCAATCAATATCATTAATTGTATCCTTGTTTTATTGCGATATTCAGACAGATTGAATTGTTAGTCTTTAAAAAACCTAAATATATTTCAGAATCAGTTTTAGAGCAGTACTGTTTTCAGATATTGTGGTTGGTCAGAGATAAGTTTCCATAGTAGAACGTGCTGATTCTGCAGTAAACAAATTAGATATCCATTAAATTTGCACAGTCAATTCTTTTAATAAATCATCTTTTGTATTAGAAACATTGACATTGTGGTCGAACAATTGATAAAATGCAATAAACAATAGAGTATATATGGGTATAAGCCAACTTGCATTGATTACAACCGACTGTAATCAGATGCGAATCAATTACATTTGGGCAAAGCATAGAAGTAATCCGAGCACTTGTTCCCCTCCCTCTTCTCTCTATAGATGTTATTTTACTCAGCAAGTTGCCCAAATTAGAAACAGATGATGATGATGATGTTGATGATGATAAGAGCATGGCGAATCATAAGATGGATATTCATTGAATCGTGCCATTTATTGCATGCCACATGGCCGGCAAGCTGTCTTGGCCCCTCTCTCTCTCTACCTCTCTTTCTCTGCCCTTGAGCTTGCCACAACATTTTGCAACATTCACACTTTTGGGCTGGCTTGTCATTGCTACTCCCTTTTTCCCCTGTCTCCCTCTCTCTCTCTTTCTATCATCCATGCTGTGCATAAATTCGACGAGCCACTGATATGCCAATAACAATAAAGCACACACCCAGCGGGCGTGCCACACAGGCGGAGGCATGAGGCATGAGGCAGACGCCGACGCCAACTTTGTCTAAGTGAAACCAAAGGACAGTGGCAACGTTGGAGTTGGGAGCTGGCAGCAACATAGTTAATCGTTATTTACAGACAGATAAAGTGCAGAAATATTGTCGAGCAGCAGACGTCGAGGAAACGGTAGCTCATGTATCTCATGCGACCACCAAATGTCGAAGTAAAAGTAAGAAAAAATCAACTAAAGCGCAACAAGCGAGTGTGATAGACTGTCAGATACCCAATAAAAGCGAATAGAAAGAGTTTAAAACTGAATATAAACTAAAGTTTATTCTTTTGTTAGAAACTTAGAATATGTTTTCTTTTTAATTTCTGAAATCGAAGAGTTTATTTTACTCGCTTCTTGTTGTTTTACTTTAAATTTTAAACATTCTTCCTGTTACAGACATTGCCACAAAACTATAATACTCCCTTTTCCTTGAGGTAACGAGTGTAAAAAGGAGGAAAATGCGCATACGGCCAAAGTAATCGGATTCCCATGCATGAGCCAAAAAGACAGAGGCAGGGGCGTATGGTGTAGTGATAACGAGCTGGAGCTGGAGCTAAAGATGGAGCTGGAGATGGAGTTGAAGCTAGAGGAAGGAAGCTAACTGGCGGGTGGGCTATTGCCATGGCCATTGCCATTGCCAGGATCGTAAATTTGCGCTTTTGCCTGGCTGCTGGCTGCAAGCCCAACCGACAAAATAGAATAGAAAATCAGGCTGGCAAAAACCACTCGCAGCAAATGTATTTTTGGGCTCAATGCTTCTTTCGGTGCCATGTTTTTGTCTCCGGCGCTTCCTGTGGCCGGGCGTTAGCAATTTCGTTGCGGAAATCATTGGCCAGGAGCTGAAGATGAAGCTGAAGCCGAGGCAGGAGACGGAGATGGCAATGGTATTTGGACCATTTTCTTTTGGGAAGCACGCTGCGCCTTTTCACACCATAAACTCTGTGCGTTTAACTCGTTGCCCATTTATTTGTTGGGTGGCAAAAGGGAAAAGGAAGTGAGGGTCACGAGAGAGGGAGGCAGTAGCTCAGTATTTTGGGCTGTTATCAAATTCAATTACCTAAAGCCGGAAATGCGTATGCCGTTGCGCCGTGTCTCCGGCCATAAAACTTGGGTTAACTGCAACTTTCAGCTTGATGCCTCAAAAGATGGGCAGTTTAGATTGAGATTTTCGAGATGATGCGTCTCCCAAGGTGTTAAGGAAGTCGTTGACAACAAAAAGGCGGCAACAACAACAACAACTCAACTGTGACACAAATACAAATATAAACCGAAATTGAAGTGGACCCAAGCCAAATGTTGTGTTTTGATCATTTCATTTTGGATTCGTGTAATTAAACCTTGTAACTTTTAATTACAGTCCGAAGCGAGGCGAGGCGAGGTGACCTTGTGCTACACTCAGAGAAAAATACAAATCAGCATAAAAATTAGAAAAATGTTTAACTAATAGAGAGAGTTTTCAATTAAACTAATATAGATAAAAAGGTATTCGACTTTTGATAAGATGAAAGACAAGTAGGTCATACTTTAAGAAGGGCGACTTTAAGCTTTTCTTCGAGTGTACTGTTGTGTCTATGCAAAGTTGTTCTCTGATCCCAAATACTGGTCGGACTGCGTAGTTGACCACATAAACCACAGAGCTCAAACGACTCTAAGCAAAATGCCAACAGCACGATTAATGACCCTCCGGGCAACGCCTACAGTATGGTCAAAGCTTGGTCAACACAAACAACCACAAAAAGAACATCTGAAAGGAGTTGAAGAGGGGAGGGGAAGGCCATTTCCATGTGAACCAAGTTGAACATAATACACTCAACCAAGTTGTCACCCCGTGACCACACACAGGAAATTAAAATCGTTTGGGTTCTTTGGGGGACTGGACATCGAGATGGGTTGAGATGGGTAAGAGATGGTAATATCCGGAGAGAACTTTACGTAGAGTTACAATCGAATATACTCACTTTGTGGAACTGCTCCTGCAATCGCAGTAGCGCGCCTTCAACTTCAATCATGCGCTTTTCCAACAAATCCTGCAAAACAGCAAAAAGAAAAGAAAGAAACGCAAACTGAAGAACTAATGCTATACCGGATATATCGGACAGATCCCAAAAGCTATAAATAACTACAAGTATATGCTAGCGGTGCAAATGTGTTTCTGTCTCTGTGTGTGCATTTTTTAAATGAACCAAAGCGGCGTATGAGTGATATTTGTACAATTATGCATGTAAGTGTGTGTGTGTGTGAGTGTGTGTGGGATTGTGTGTGTGTTTGTGCAAGATAAGCTAATGTTAACAACAACCAAATGCGAGAGTAGTTTTTATATATATAACATAAGTACACATCATTTATTTAAACAATTCAACAATTTACCGGGATTTTGTTTCTATCTATCGGATGAAACCCATAAAAGTATTTCTTTTGTGATTGCAAGAACCGATTGTGAATTACAAATGTAAATAAATAATTTGCAGTGTCATATCTATACTTAAATCAACAGTTAACTTTATTATTTGCCCCACTTAGATTGCATTAAAGATACCAAGAGCTTGGACAGGTCAAAAGAACAACAATTTAAGAAGTGAGACAGTATTCAAGCATGCTCGACTGTAAAAGACCATTCTGTTATTGTCTTCAAATTCGGTGACTCTAGCTCTTACAGAATATATACTTTATAGGATCTGCCTGTTACATACTTTGCCACAACTCAATAGCCCCTTTTTAACTTTCGGCTACCGAGTCTGAAAAGATTGAAATGAATTTACGAGCTTGTCATTGAGTTCACTTCAATCGCTTTAGGCTAAAACGTGGAGCTGCCTTTTGTTCTATTTGTGTGCCGCCCCATTGTGCTGCATGTGGCATGTGGCACATGAATAAAGTTGCTTAATCCTCACGCGATTTGGGTAAAGGTCTGCAACTCAAACTAGATTGCAGGTGTGCACGTCCAATAATTCACCAAATGTGGCAGCATGCAACAAACTGTGGCACGAACGAAATCACTTGCCGTGCAACAGTCAACAGAGCGATCTTTTGTGTATACCTGATACGAGTGTTCGTATTCGAATTCGTATTCGTATTCCAATCTATGAATCGACTCCACAATGGATCCGCACATGGTCCCGAGTTCAAACTCACGTGTGTGGGCGTTGTGCGGTAAGCAGGAAGTGGCAATGACAGTTTCATAATTGGAGTTGCAGCTATTTTACGATCAGTTGTCGCCAGACAAACTCAGGCCAGACCAGACGGCGGACAGAGAGATGGCTTATTAGTCCAAGACCAGCCCATAGGTTAAGGCGCTTGACAAAGTTGCGGCCACAAAACAGAGAAATAAATCGACAAAAAAAAACGACAAAAAAGGCCAAAAAGAAATATTTAAATAGCATCGTAAAAACAAATGCTAAAAACAAGCAAAATAGGGAGAGACAATGAGAGAAACAACAAGAACAAGAGGGAACAAGGCGAAAGCGAATGCGGCTCGTAAAACATTTTTCTTAAACACTAAAAATTAGTTGGGGAAGTTGTAAAAATTATTGTTATTGCTTAAAAAAAAAATTACAAAAAGAAGAAAATAAAATTTAAATATTTTTCTGTTTTTGCGCAATGGACAAATTGGTTTTCCAACATTTGTTGCTGCCACATTTGGTGTTATGTTAAATTTATAAGTGCCACAAGTAAGTAACTACGAGTATGTGAGTCTATATGTAATTCTCAATGTATCTATCTATGTATATCGTGTGTATATACATACATAACAACTCCAGCAAATATGAAAGAGTGCGCCCACAATAAACCTGAGCCTCAGCCTGAACCTGGCTAAAACTAACTTTGAATGGGCTTGATTTGTGGCAGGAAATTACGCAGACGCCGAGTGGGAAAAGCTGAGTTTTTTCTTACTTAATGGATTCACAATATTACATAGATACATCACATGTATGTACATAATACATATGTGTGTACGTCGCAAACACATAAACAATGAGATCGTTTTGTTATAAATATTGCTGGTGATAAACACTTATGCCGGCCAAACATATTTGCAGCTTAAGTTGCAACTTAATCAATAGTGGACTGTAAAATACCCGAACCACAAATTATTACAGAATGGAAAACCCTTTAAATGATAACTCTACTCTCTCTGGTAAAATATTATATTTGTAGTAAATTTTATAAAACAGTCTTTGGGTAGAGAAAGCTTGATCTTAACAAGTAAATACGAAGTACATATTGTGTAAATTTAAAAACTCAAAAGATGTTTTCTTCTGCCTGTTACATACTTAACCATGATGCTGAAATACCCTTTCTTATTGAGTAAAAGGTAAAAAGAATTATATCTACATATACCGATATGTTTCTCGCTTTTATGCCATTCACAGAAATGCACGCAGTCGTTGACTCCTTAATGTGGCAAACTGTGTGCGCATGTGCAACTGCCACAGCAGCAACTGCAACTGCAACAGCTGAGCGTCTGTGAACCCAAAGCTGAAACTGAAACCAAACCGATACTCAACAGGCTGAGAAATAAATAAAAAGCACAACAAACTAGAGAGGAACAAACGTTGCACATAAATTGCACAACGTTCAATGAACTTTTTCAATCACACGTTGCACAGCGGCAACTGCAATTGCAACTGCAACAGCGGCATCCACGCAATGTGTATGTGGACACGAACGTGACTGGGTTCTGGATGCCACAGCTGACTGGGGATGCAACAGAGGCAGGTCTGTGGCAGGTCTATTGTATGCGACGTCTGTTAGTTGACTTGCCACGACAATAATCAAGATGCCATTTAGCGAATTTGCAGGCTGACGAAGCTGCAACGGCAACTGCAACTGCAGCATCAGCAGCGAGTGGGTGTCTCTGTTTGTTCTACGTGCAACATGTGTGTGGCATGCCTCATGCCTCACTCTGGGAACAGTCTGATGCGATTATTCTGCTTGGTAATCGATACACGCAGTACCTTCAACTCGAATCGTGGTCAACAGCTGCGCTCTTGGCTTAGAAGCAGCTTCAATTAGGTAAAACTGCAGCTGCCTCCTTGCCACTGAGAGAGGCAGAGACACAGAGAGAGAGGGAGAGAATTCTGGGAAACATTACAGCATCTTTGCCAAGCATTTACATAGAAGTTTTGCTTTCAAGACCCTGTACTTGGGTAAAAATAAAATGGGTCTATTGAGTTTGTCAAAACACAAGTGTAGATGAAATTTAAAGTCAAACTTCAAGAGCTAGAGACTTAAGCTTTGATATAAAACAGTAGTTGACAAGTACTATAGTTTAAATTTGTCCTGAAATTTCATCAAAGACAGAAGAAGAGAACACTGAGGGGTGTTTGCTTGAGTGGGTTTGTATTCTTACAGAATCAGTACAGAGTCTCTTAGAGTCGGGTTCTCTTTCCTCTCCTGCTAGTTCAAGCTCAGCTCAACTCAACTTGGCTCAGTTCATTTGCAGCTGCTTATGGGCCATGGCCATGACAGAGTGAACGTCTCTCTAGGTTTGTTCTTCTATGCTTTTGTTGTGTTGTGTTGTGGCTAACCATAAATCAAGTGCTCCATCCACAGTCCAGGCATGCGCCATACTTAGCGCTATTAAAGCGTCACGGAAGTCCGAACGTGATCGGTGAACGGCAAAACAGCAGCAGAAAGAGGCATACGAGTATTTGTATTTGTAATCGTATTAACGCCATGGCCTTAAAGTCTTAACATCTTGAAATAATGCGAACACTTAACAAAAACATGCCTCAGTCTGGGAAAATGAGACTGAACTTTACCTTAGAAACAAGATCAAATTCTAACAGCTGTTGTGGAATTCAAATGAAATGAAGACTGTCAAAGGGAGAAACATATCACTCAAGTAAAATTCAGAGAAACCAAAGAAAAGAAGACTCAGATGCGTGTACAAGTAAATGGAATAACAACAATCATCATTACATTACAGAGAGTCCAAAAAGTTAGACAATAACTACGTAGTCCACATCACTCTGAATAATAATCTTCTTTATTATTAGTTATTTAGTTTACAGGGTATCTGCGATACTCTCATACAATTAAGAAGTAATAAAACACATGGATTTCACTTGCAGTTAAGATCTTTAGTTGAAAATGCTTCCTCTAAGACATTGTGGAGGAGGAATCTGCATGTTAAGAATGCATTCCTCATTTTAACTTTAAGGGGGAAATAAAAGCTGTTGGGAGGAGGGAAGTTCATCAATCTCTGTGCCATTGGCGTGATGTGTCTTAAATGGCACGTTAACGAGTTCAAGTGGCCTCTCTCTCCCCACGGGTTCATAAGTTCAAAGGTGTTTGTTTCACAGGCTTTTGCATGCCAAGATTTTCCTGCACGCCACACGAAAACTCTGCTCAATTTGAATGCGCGATGCGCTTTTCCACTTTTTTACTTTGCCTTTTCCACTCCAATAAGGAGACCCCGGGAAAGTGGGTTACCAAGAGCCCACATGCACATAAGGATGTGTTGATGATTTGCTGGTGAGTTAGTGGCATTTGTTCTTCGGGTTCTTTCATGGGTTATCGCAATGACAAAGATGAGGAATATCACTAAAACTTTGATTATTGTGAAATTTTTTTAAAACTTTTTAGTATTCTGAAATAGTTGAAACTTTTTTCTAAACCCTTTACATGGCGTTAATTGGGCTTGATTAAAGATGATAATCATAGAATTTAATGAAGATTTTAAAACAAAGGCAACTTCTAAAATGTGGGTTATAGTTTTATCTGAGTGTGGGACTAAGTTGTGTATTATTAATGGGGAATTGCTACTAAAGCACTACATCAACCATTTCCCAAAGCGACCAGCACCAAGGGCGGATGGGGGAGGTCTTTATCTAATCGAAAACTCACCTTATCGCCACGTTCCAAGGTCAAAGTAGCTGGACTTCGATGGCCAGAGGTTGTGTCATGTTCAAGAGACCTCGCTTGATGCACCAACTGAATCTTGCCCTGTGAGATTTGTATGTAGTTGGGAGGTGGCATTATATCATGCACATCGTCCTTGTCGTCCTCATCGCAATCCTTCTCGTTTTGCCTGCAAATAAGATGAGAAAATAGAGCATGAGATTAATACAAACTGACAGCCTTCAACATGCTCCGTTCATTGTTAATTTCTTAACATTGCAGCCGCCGAGTCTGTGGCGAAAACTTGCTAGACTAGCTCTACTTCACACTACAGCACACCACACCACAACACAACACAACACACTTCACACCACCGAGTGGGCGTCCGGGCTGGTAGAGTGGAAATGGAGATCGTATCGCACATTGCTGCATAGCTGAAATGTTTCCCAATCGGACCCATAATCGGGCCTGGCACCCCCAAGAAGTGTCAAAATTATTGTGTGTGTGGTTGCCCAGGCCCAGGCAGCTGGCCGATAATCTGAAACTCAAATGTTGCAACACACAAATCTCCAAGTGCCTCAATGAGCACACACACACACACACACAACACACTACAGACTACACACAGTAATGCAATCAAAATCCGCTGCACACTGATTCGATATGGAAGAAATATGCAACGCATTTGAGTAACAATTGATAAAAGGAAATACCTAATCGTATTATACAGTTTTGCAGGAAATGCTGATCGGATTTTTTATATACTGTAAGAATGTATTGAAAGAAGTGCAGATATATGACAAATTAACTTCCAGTAATTACTTTACTTTAATTGGCAATCTCTCAATTTTTAATAAAGTTATTTTATACAGAATACATTCAGCAGTATCTAAACCTAAGCAAGAGTTAGGGAAGTTTCAATTTAAAAGCTGCGGTTCCACTGTGCTTAGCCCTATATGATATGTAGGTTTTGCGACATTTGCAGTCACTATTCTGTGACAATATTGAATTGACCCAATATAGCTGGGAAACATATCGATTATTGCACCTGTCTGCATAAAAGGAAAAGGAGAAGAAGGTGGGATAAGGTGAGGATGGGAATTGTTAGACTCTCTAGTTTGCATGTCGCATTGAATGTGAACGGTTAGCGTGCACACATGTCGACCATAACCCGATTGCTAACAACAACGTTAACAACAACAACAACAAGAGTAACAGCAACAACAACAATTTGCTCGTTATTTCAAATTGAATTTGCGAGTTAAGTGCAAATAATTTGATAAAATTGGCACTTGGAGGCATTCGAGTGGGCAAACGCCCAAGACACCAGCTTCGGTCTCAACTTCAACTCCAGCTTTAGCTACGATTTCAGTTACAAACATTGGCCAAAATGCCAGTCCATTCAGTCCATACTGACAATCCAGTTTGGTCAACTCTGTCTCCTAACTAGAGTCAAATAAATGGACGTACAAAGCTGAAAAACAATCTTACAAGCTAATCGCACAAAATGTTTCGTTTCGTGTTTGATGTTGTCTCAGGCCCCTCTCCCCACTCCCCCTTCTAACCCCTCTTTAATGTTTAGAGTTGCAGTTGCAGTTGAACGTTGACGTTGACATCAGCCAAGTGGGCAGTGGTCAAAACGTTGACTCTTACTACGTTTATACGGAGTATATTTTGCCATCAGTTTTTCGCAATTGAATAAAATTAGTGGAAGCAGTCAATTTATATTAAAGTTAACTTTTATTCTGTTAATATTTGTTAATAGATATTTTTTAAAAACAATAATTGTAACACTTTTGACAGGAATTCATGAAATGATTTCGCGAAATTTGCCACGTATAAACAGAGTATCTGGATATCAAAGTTTCAGTTGGAGTCGGATTTCATGCGTCTGTATCTGCGGCCATCTGTGGCAAGTTTTTCACTTTGCTTTTCAATGCGGCCCACGTGCTTTGCTTAGAATTTCTATGCGCCTTTGATTTATGGTCATCAAATAAAGCAATCAAAATCAATTTAACTGTTATCAAGCTCGCCAAATGGCAACTGGTTGTGCGTATTAATACTTCCCTCTATCTATTTCTCTCTCTCTCTCTCTCTGTTGCGTGTTGCATGTGAGTCATGCCTCCATTCGATTAGATGCAAACTTAATTAGCGAGGCATCGATGGCAAAGTCAAAAGGCCAACTAATGGCATTACTGGGCCTTAATTAACAGCCAACTATATACGATGCAATGCGACATTCTCATGGCCATGCCCCATTCTCAATTCTCCATTCTCCTGCCTCCTCCTCCTCCTCTCTTGCTTTCCTCTTCTTTACTCCCTTCAATCAATTGACAGTGAAATAGTGCATGCATCGTGCTGCAAGGTGCAAAGTGCAGACATTGCACTTTGGGAATCTAATTTAGCACCGAGAACGACAAAGTGACTCATTCTCCCAAAGCGTCCCTTTTAAGGTGGACACCACCACGCCCAGTGGCAAGCAGGCAGCCATGCAACCATGCAACCATGCAGCCAACTTGAAGCTTGCAACAGCCACAACATTTGCATGCCCCCCATCAACTTCTGGCTTCCGTTGGCACATAAACCATACAGAATGCAAATATGCATTGACTGTGTGCACAGCATAAGCTTTTTGAAGTATACCCGACTAACATATACTTGTACTTATTTTATTATAAATTATTATAAATTAAATACATTGAATGAGAGCTTAAATTGCTGACTATTTAATACAAGCAGTTAATATAAATCTAAATATAGAATCAGCTTTAAATTAAATTATGTTAGTGAAGTTTTTGAAAGTAAGTTATAGTAAGTTATATATATGATCAAGATATATGAGTCAAATGATTTACATGATTGGATTTATGGTAAGTAGATTCATTATCATTTCATTCATCATTGATATATCCCTACTTGATATATCCTACTTGATTTACATGGGAATTTAATCGGTTAAGAGATTATGCCAGTTGGGATTTGAATAGAATAATCGAGTGTGTAATTCGAAGATGTAGATTGCAATTTGTGAAGGGATTGACTGTCTTTCCCAGACTTGAGTCTATGCTCAATATAAGAACAATTTTGCTACAGACTTGCCAATATAACTTAAATATATACCGTTAAAAGGAAACATGTTAAAGGTGCCACATGAGGCACACTCACATAAGTGTATACATTTATTTATGTTTGCCTCTGATAACGTGAACAACGTAAATGTTGCACATTCGTCAAGCGAACACAAACATTTCCAGAGAGATGAGGAGGAGCAGCCGGAACAGTCCATCCGTCCGTTCATTCGAGTGTCCGTCTGTCTGTCTGTCTGTCCATTTGGTCATTCGGTTAATCCGGCACTCTTTGTGCCGCATTCGTTTACTGATTATGCGTTTTATGTGACGACCATAAATTTCCGCTGTCGTTTTCATCGTCCGCCCTCCATTTGCCAACTCCGCCTCCAACTCCCCTGCTCCTCCTTCCTCTTTTGGACAGTTCTTATCAATGGGCATTGCAGTTGGCATATAAAAATAAATATTGCATGAAAAGAAAAAAGCAGAAATACGAAACGAAACGTAGAAGCAGGCCAACACTTTGGCTTGCATTTAATGGCAATTTCTTTTTTATACTAGCAACAAATAAGCCACAACAGAAGTCCCCAAATAAGAAGTCCCTCCATCCCTCCTTTCCACCATCCCAATCACAATCCCTGACCCGACCCTTAAGAGCGATTTATGGAAAGTAATTATGTTGTGTGGAACTTTTTGGCTCTTGCAATGTAATTGAGGGTTGCCCAGTGAACAGATAAGCTCTGAATGTGTCCTGGATTGTACTCTCAGTTTAATTATAGCCTCAACTTGCATTTTGGGGAAATACTTTAGTTAAATGCAAAGATAAATAAATACTAAGTGTGCTTTAAGTGTGCCAATCAACGCTTGAAATGAGGACAGTGAATAAGGACCAACAATTAAATTGCTTTATGTTCATATTTTCCTTCCTTACCAACAATCTTAGCATTAAGACTTATATATTTTATACGATCTACAAATATCAAATATTTTAATTAGAGAACAGAATAAAATGTATTCGATATTAAGTAAACTAACAATAAGATTTATTGAATAATTGGTTGAATTTGTGAGAATCTACAGCTATTATTATAGTCATTAGTAAGTCATGAGAGTCTAGCAATTGTATTTTTTTTAAAGTAACTCTTGACTAATTAGTGCATGTCATTAGTATTTGCATTTAAAGCTTGATTGCAGCTAAAAATTAATTAAAAGCAACCTCTTGACTGGTATTTATACTCAATTTGAGTTAAGTACCATCACACACACACACATGCATATATATATATGTACATATGTACATAATTACTGGCTATTATAGAGCATTTACACCTACTGTTCCAATACAAAATGCGAAATTTGCATAAAACGCGTTGAATTAATTCGACTGACACGAAAATCGCAGAACGCCCAAGTAAATCTGACATCTATCTATGTGTGTGTATATAACTTTATATCTGTGTGTGTGTGTTTAAGTTTTAAAGCGCTGACAATGAGGTCGACAGTGTAAATAATTTACAGTTCTGCAATAATTTTTGACTGCAATTCGCAATTCACAATTCGAAAGCTGCCATCGCCCCCGCTTCTCTAGATTGAAAATCGAAGTTGAAAAACGCCCAACTGTCCAACCGTTCAAGTGTCCAACTGTCAAGCCTAGCATGCAGCTCTCTGTTTGCTCTGCTTGTGGTTCTGTCTAGTGGTTTCTTGTGGTTGTGGGTGCCCAAGCCGACTCTTTTTCTCTTTTTCTTTTTTTGGGGCGTGGGCGCCGCCCAATGGCCACTGACCACACGCAGATGCAGTTTGAGATGGAGACGGAGACAGAGACGGAGTTGGCGACAGAGACTCCAACTCAGACATGCCACATAGGAGAGAGATTTAAAGCCAGCATCCTCGGGGCATCAAGTTTTCCAAGAAAACGCTCATAGAGCTGGGGCTACTGTTGGAAGTCTACGGCTAGAGGAATTTTGATTTGTAAATTGCATAATTTATGCGACTAAAGATCGATTAATGGTGGCAGCGTATTGGCCTTTTATGGTAATTAATAAAAGCGCGCCGAACAATGCCTTAACACACATACTCTGTTTACACGATGACCAATTCGGGAAATCATTTCATCAAATGCTATGCAAAGTGTATTTATAAACGATATTTTATGACTTTGGTTTTTGCTTTTTAAGTTGGTTTAATTACGTTGTTTATACATATATTTAAACTGTTCAAGTAACCATTTTAATATCTATTCAAAATTATGCAGATCTAGCAAAGCTGATTCTTTTATTTTGAGAATTCTTGTGCTGACTTTACGATTCATGAATTGATCCGTATAAACGTACATTTTAAGATTCGAGTGTATTTAGTATGAAGTGTATGCAAATTTGAGGCAATTGTTAATTTATTCATGAGCTAACTGAAACGGGCTAAGCTTCCGTTATGCTTGCAGTCGTAAATCCCCGTGTTGCACGCTTCGTTGCACATTCTAAAGGGCCGCCAATTGAGTTCAGTTCAGTTTCAGTTTCAGTTGTAACCCATTTTGCAGAAATGAAACAAAATCCAAATACACTCACATGCACTCACTGTATTCACTGTGCTCATGGCGGGTACTCATCCATGCAGCAGCATAACCCAAATAGGCGTGTCCAAGTCTGTTTACAATTCAAATGGGGTCTCTTCTCTCTTCTGTCTTTCTCTTCCTCTGTCTTCGTGTGAATTGCAAGAGTGCAAAAAGTGTGAAGCAAATTTAAACAAGCGAACCAAGTGGCAAACAGCGTGTCAGCCAAAAAGGATGCATCCACGTTGCAGTTGGCTTAGAAGATGTAGCAATGTCCCCCACCCAACATTGTTGTTAACCCGGTACATCGAGTTTAAAAGGGGCAAATGGATTTGTGGCAACATATGTAACAGGCAGAAGAATGCATCTCTAACATCTTCCTCTTAAATATATATGGGATGCAGGGTCTCTATAAGTTGAGCACCCTCGTTTGACGCGTTCTTGCCTGCTCCTCAGCCTCCATGTGATGACTGTGGGTGTGATTAGTGTAATGTGAAATTTGAGTTGTTGTTTTTGCTATTTGGTGTTGCATGGTGCATGCATCTGATTTCAACACTCCTTTAGTCGCTGACAATGTGTTGACTGTTGACAATCTTGTCGAACACACGCACACACACACACATACACCCATAGTACGTATCAATGACCCAAATCTGGGATTTTGGGCATCTCTTTAGACTCCCTTCCGCTTGAGAGTATAACTGATTTTAAGCCCACACTTGAAATTTGCATAATTTGACGACATGACACGAAAGCACACCAATATAATATCTTTGTAAGATTTATTATGAGTACACGTATACGGGTAAAACTCATCTGATCCGATAACCATCATATAATTGTGCTGCGGTTTGTGGCGATTGACTCAAAACAGGAAATCATCTACATACAATTTTACATCGACATAATTGAGTGCGACGTCGACGTCGACTTCAACTGATCGCATCATCGTAATGAGATCTCTGAAACCGCGGTGCAACAACTGTAATTGTGGCAACTAACTTAAAAATAAAGGAAACCACAAGCTGCGCCGTGTCTACAAAAATTGTTACCTGGGGTAGAGTATTTACTATTATTCTAAATGCAAATAAAGTCATCTTTCCGAACTTACTTTACTTTTTCCTCTGGGTTTCTATTGCAAATTTGAATTTTAAATCTTGAGTTTTCACTTTTAATTAAAGGCTGGTCACCATTAAGATTATGGTTTGATCTACAATTAATTCTACAATTAAAAAGAAAGTTCTTTTTAAACCTCTTTGGAAAGAGATTCTTTAGTATTTTTACAGTTCTCAATATTTAGTCTTACAATTTAGTTAGCAAACTTATTTTAAAACAACATTTTAGTCATGGGTTTTCCTTTTTCATTTTGCATTTGAATTTGCTATTAACTTTTGTTAAATAATAAATGTGGAAGTTGTCTGTGCTTCGTAGATAGCAGAATTTGTTATCGAAAAATCATTGTATATGATATTTGAACTTTATTTATAGGGTGACAAACTGTCTGCAAACTCAGCAGTCAATTGACACTCAAATGGGGCGCCAAAGTGAAATGGCCCGATTGTAAATATTTATGCAAATATAAACAACAATGGAAGCCGCCATATATAGTAAATACCACTGGAAACAAGGAATGAGAATAGGGAATGCCTATGCAAATGCAACGAAATAAACCTCAGAAACAGCAACAGCAACAACAAAAATGCAGTAAGTTACTGTGGAGCAAGCTCGACAGTAGGAGACCCAGTACTTTTTGAGAGCAAAGCGTCCACTATAGATTGTTCTTCAATGTTCCCTACCATGCAATAGATGGCGCCACTAAGAAATAAGTTAATTAACATAGAGGTCGCTAGCGTCTCTTCTTCTTCCTTTTGCCCGTAACATTGTTAGTTGAATAACTTCCTTGTATATCATCCGATTGGAATGAAATTTTCTTGACAGGTTTGGATTATAGTGTATATTATATGTACCAAAAATCAAGGAGCTAGCATTCAAGGGGCTCTTGTAATTCGACTTCAAAATTTTGTATTTCAATTTCCAGGGGCGGAGGGGGGCGTAGCAAAAATCTAAAACAAACTTGATCAATGGGAGATATAGATGAACCTACATGCCAAATTTGGTGTCTCTAGCTCTTATAGTCTCTGAGATCTAGGCGACACAAAAAGGGACAGACAGACAGACGGACATGGCTATATCGACTCGGCTGTTGATGCTGATCAAGAATATATAACTTTATGGGGTCTGCACACGCCTCCTTCTGCCTGTTACGCATATTTGCACAAACGTAATAGACCCATTTGTACTTTTTCAAAGTACTGGGTCTAAAAACAGCAACACCAACAACAACAGCAAAAACAACAGCAACTATTGCATATGTCACGCTTTTTGTGTTGCGAGTTGTGATTCCGGGAAACGCGCGAAGCAATCACCAAACGGAAGTCAAGTGGACACTTTGTGTTTACCTGGTCAAACACTTCAAAAGTCAACTGATTGACGTTTCAAGTCAAGTCTTACTCCTCCTGTTTCTCTTCGATAAACAAATGTAGACAACATTTATACACTCAGAAAATTGATTTCTGACATTTCTACATTTAAGGAAATCGACATAAAATTTAAGCTGTTGTAAATATTTAATATTGAGAAACAAATGATTTTTACCTTAACTAAAATGCACAATATTTCAAAACTTGAAGCATCTTTAGAGTAAGATTTTCTTTGAGTGTATGTACATATGAATCTTTAGCTTGTGCGCATTTCTGAACATAAAGGAAGCCGTCAAGGTGCAGCCATCAGTTTAGAAAGTTATTTGCATGCCACATTGCGACGTTGTGGCTTGAATGCTGATTCCAATTGGCAACAACAATGTAACATTGGTAATATAATCAGTTACCGGTTATCATTTATCAGCTATCAGTTGCCTTCAAGGACAATGGCATGCTAATTATTTGGGGACTGGGACTGGGACTTTGGGAATTTGTTTGTGGCCAAACAAACTTGGCCAGCACCCTAATGACCTATAAACACAAGCTCAATATGCCATTTCCGCAGCTATGAGATAGATAACGCACTCTCCCTATTGTTGTCTGTCGTCCACCTGCGACACACAGTCGTAAACAAATACATACACAATGTTATATGTGTACATATGTGTATACATACACAATATCTATCTACATACATACACTTTTTATTTATCAACAAACAAACAAACGACACAACAATAGTTGGTTGTAAAATGCGTCGACGCCCCAAAAATTTCTGGGGTCTCTCAGTGGGTCGATGTCGAAAACTGGGCGTGTTGTGGGTCTGGTCACCCTTCTCCTCCCATCCCCACCTCTCGCCTACCCTCTCCTCTCCAGCACCTATCCAGAAACAAGTTTGCGTTTAAAGCAAACGTTAAGGGCAAACTTTTAATTAAAAAACAAGTACGAACTGCTGTAAAAAAGCAATAGAGAAAATTCTAAATGCTAGTGTATATAGTTAGTATACATACATACGTACAGTTAGTCCAGTAATTGATTTCACAAAGAATTAAAACACACATATATATATATATATTTGGTTAAAATAAGGCTTTCATGGCTTTTCTTATGTTTCCTTTAAATTTTACAAGCTAAAATTATAAATTAAGAGATACTTTGACGACTTTTAACTATTTTTAAATGAAAAATCCCAATTTATGAATGTTTTATTGTCAAACATAAAACTTGGCTAATAACTTTCGCCACTAAACAAACATTTTCCTAGTATTTCTTTTTGTTTCCTTATTTCATATGAAAAGAAACAAATGTATTTAATTTTTTTGGCAACAAAATTACTTGACCAACTGTATATATGTATATGTACATACGTATGTAGTATGTTTGTATATGTGATGAAACATGCGTTCATTGCCTTTCTTTTTGTAAAGTACAACAAAAAACGCACTTTGCATGTTTGCCTTCAATAAACATAACAAAACTGAGCAACTATTTGGGTAGGTTAGGGTCATTCCACTCATTAAAGGTAGGTGGAAATTTATGGCTAAAGCTTACGGCTGACTGAAAACGCGTAACAAAAGCCCGCCTAATTTGACGGGCTCCGCTCCGGCTCAGACTGCGATAATAAATCGCTTGGCTGGCATTCCCCTCTATAGAGTACACACTATATTCATATGTCAGCTGCTCATTAAAAAGGTATTCATCATTATGCTGACTTGCGACGCAATGTGGCGCGTCTCTTGCTGCAATTGTCACACCCAAATTGAATCTGTATCTGTATCTGTATCGGTGTCCGTTGTATCTGCATCTTTCGAATTGAAGCTGTAGCTATAGCTGACTCTTTGCAGTGTGTTTGCTGTCAAAAAGCTGAAGAGACAGACGCCTATTTGACGCTTTCATTGTCCTCCTTTCGAATACACTTCTTTGCGGTACTTTAACTATCTCAAGGGAGCAGAAAAAGCTAATAAAATAGATGTTGTATTTCTGCACTGTTCAGCTATGGAAAGTGGCACAAAAACGTCTAGAATAAATATATAACATAGTTTGTTAAAAACACATGCGCAAAATATGAGATAGAAACCATGAATAAAAAGTTCTATTAGAAACATTCCTCTACGCTTGAAACATGGTAAATAAATGGCAAATGATAAATCATTTTATATTAAATTGAAGCAAAGTTCGAACTTAAAACTTGTTTTCAATGTTCTTGGATGGCTTAAACTGAATCTTCTTCATAATTTTACAAGCCTTGATTGAAAGATTATTTTTAATTTGTAGTTCGCAAGTGCATTTAATATTCGGTATGACGCTATCAAAGTTTAGATGTCGTTTCGTTTTCTTTTTGAGAAATTGTTCAATAATTTTCTTTTGATTTGGCCTGTCTCTCTGGCTGTGTGTGTGAGTGTGTGTGAATGTGTGTGAATGTGTGTGTGTGTGTCGCCCCTTTTGTGTGCAACGTTATGCGATATGTGCGCCACTTTGGCTTATGATGGAATTGACACTTCAGTTGCTGTGACAGACGATGCGCGGGATGGGCACAGACACAGATACAGATACAAATACAAATACAAATACACATTCAGATACAAATACAAATACATATTCAGATAGATGTGAGATAGTGCACAGACGACGCACTTGAAATGCATAAAATGGCATTTCTTTTGTGTGTGCAATGAATGCATGAAGGGGGAAGAGGGAGAAGGGTGAGTAGAGAGGGGTATCAAATTGTGGGTGGGTGCATTGACTAAGTGAAGTTGAAAATGTGTTGTTAGCTCTAATGGCGCATTTATGACAAGGCAGACAGGCCTGTACTTGGGCCTGGAATGGAAGTGGAGGGTGTCGAATAAGAAACTAAGAAATTCAGCTCCCGAGTAAAGAACACGCTTATTGTGTATATGATGGAGTGTGCTCTATCTATTGATCAAGTGCCAGGGCTGGCACACGCTTTATAGAGGCTAACAAACGAAGTATTTGTATAGCATTATGTTCAACTAAAGACAGACTTCAATATGACACATTTAAATAGATTAGAAACGCAACGCGTTTTCGATCGACAAATAAGTACAAGAATATTACAATTGAGTGAATAATGTACACTTTAAGTCATTAAAAATTACTTAAACTAAAGTTTAAAATACACTTTTGAATGAAACAAATAGCAAGCATTAAAAGATCGTTTGGCTTTGATACGTTTCTGTATACCATTCAACATATAAGTAGTTTGTCTTTTGCTTCACCATATCAATTAGACAATAATAAACAGTTGTATAAAATTAAAATACTATTAAGCTTATCAACTACTGCACAGTGTACATATCCGGTAATTGCAACAAGCAGCCCCAGTTTCCTAAGGGTATTGTAATCTAAGCTCGAAATTAGCGCGAGGCTATCAACTGTAGCAACTGCTACTGCTAGTGCTACAAGTACGAGATACAGATACAAATACTAGATACAGATACACGCCTAAATATTACATACGCTTAAGTAGTACACAGAGTGTCGAGTAACTGTAACTGCGAGTATTTCCCACCGCCTCACGCTTTGTTGCATCACATTTCCTTTTAACCCATAAGGCACATGCGCAACGTCAGAAGTTGTCAGAAGACAACAGAAGAAAAAAAAGATACATTTGATAAGTCCACAACGAGCTTAGAACAATGAGACCAAGGCGAAATGAGCACAAAATGGAAAACGCCGTTGGGGATCGACTAAAGCAAAAGCAAAAGCAACAACAAACAAAAAACAACTAACAACAATGGCGCCAAACTGACGCTCTCATTGCTGTTGTTGTTGTTGTTGTTGCTGTTCCCATATCCGTAACCGTAGGGTATCTAAGTAGGGTATACTAATGGCAACAGGAAGTAACAGAAACTGCAGCATCTCACATTCAGTTGAAGCTAATCATTTAAAGAAGAAACGACATTTATTGTAGCTAAAAAGTCAAAATATTGACAGAAATTGTTTAAACTATTCGAATTATAAATTTTATTTAAATTGTAGTGTTTATATTAATTAATATAAGGGTACATCTTAGTCGGTTACTATAGTTTGTTAAACATGTTTCATCTTCCCGTATCAATCATAATTAGACATGCAATAAATGTTAGTTTTTCAGATACTTGGATGAAAGTAATTATATCTTATGGATGCATACAATTGTTGACTGTTTTCAGCTAAAGTTTTCCCTAGTTTCCTCATTTCCTAAATGATCTCACTAACAATAAGCACTGGTTTTTATATGCGTGAGAATTCTTCATATTTAGACTGTTGTCTTTGGGTTTCAAGAAATTTACGGGGTTCATTGTGTTTCAGATCTCACGAATTGTGTGCAGACTCCGTTGAACTGCACTTGGGTTTAAGTTTGGGTTTTTGGGGAGTTTTAATGTTTGTGCCCACATAAAATGTTTAATGTTTAATAAAGTGTGTTATGTCTTTCGTGTAATTATTTTTAACTTTAGTCGCGCTTGATTGCCACATTTTCCGTGCCGTGCCCCATCGGGAAAGTAATGGCGAAGGGGCAGAGGGAATGAGGCAGCATCGCAGGCGTTTCTAAGCGTTTAATTCCAACAAAATTTGTGTTTGTGTGGGCCTTTAAGATCTTAAGCCACAATATGCCTGCCGTCTACATGGTTCAACATTGTGCATCTTAGATGTATATATGTATGTACAACATACAACTTGCCACACTATGTAGATGAGAATGCCACCTACAAACTCTTAGGCCTCAGTTTCGCTTTGGGTTCAGTTTTGGGTACGAGTTTCGGTTTCTATTTGCACAGGTGTTTTTTTAGCACCTGGCCCCAGAGTGTGTTGTTGTGCTGTGGTGTTGTTGTTGTTGTGTTTCGGGGGCATTTGTTAACTTGAGTTCCCCCTGGGGACAGTCAACGTTAAGTGCTAAAAGGCATTTGCCTGCACTTTTCTGTAATAATTAGCACATCATGACTTGTAAACAGCGGCAACTAACAAAACACTGGCCCTCCCCCCTCCCTCTCTCTCTCTCTCCTCACTCTCTTTTGTCATCTATCATGGCCATATAAGGCTTTCAGCTTTTTGAGTGGGTGTGAATTATGTAGGAGACCAGAGACAATATTGGAGCATGTGATGAACTTTATGTAGAGTAAAGCAGTCAGAACAAGAGAAAGATGGATACTACTCTTTATGGATATAGATAGAGATCGCTACCTAAAGTAGAACTAATAATATTAATACCATAAGAAGCAGGTTGACTAATTCAGACAGCTATCTAGCATTTATTACGTAAAGATTGTATCACCATTTAAAATAAACTTCAGAGCTTAGTTTGTTATATTAGAAACTGTAACTTTTTCTACAATTTAGAAAAATTAAGGAATAGAAAGGTGAAAATACTAAAGTTTGTAATGTATTTATAGCAGAATCTGTTAAAAGAGTCTCTGTAATGATATTTCAGTTTTCTACACGCTTCCATACAATTAGAGGCCTATTCTCTAGCCAAAAAGCTTTCCAAGTCATTCATCTTTCGGCTTTCACGAGTTTCCCACGAAAGGCACTCAATGGATAGGCATAATTACGAATATTATTTGGCAGATGATGTTTTGATTGCGAGGAGTTAATGTTGGCTCTCGAAAGAGGCTAGAGATTACTTGAAGATATTACTTTTTTTTGGGGCTTCAGGCTAAAACACGCGTCTGCCAAGCAGTTAAGAGTCAATTTGTGGTATAATTCAATTTGTGTTTATGGATAAACGAAACCGGTTCGTGCGGTCAACAATCGGCTAATAATAAAGATTTTAAACTAATTGGCTCATTTGGCAATTCAAAAATAATAATAATAAAAAACTAAAAATATCATAACGACCAGACTCGCAATTATGATGACTATGAATGATGATGGCTGTCGGGCTGTCGAAACGTGCAACATTTTAACAAATCAGCAAATTCATGAGCTCCAATGTCAAATGAGGGAGAGAGGCAAACAATTCTTGATGATGCTGACTGGCATTAATGGAGATGAAGGTGTCTCCTCATTTAACTTTGCAAATGAGCTGATTCTCAGTTCCCCACACTCTGTCTCAGTCCTCAGTTCTCAACTCATGCTGTGCTACAAAATTAATTAGACAAATAGAAATAGAAGCAGCTCGCAGCTAAAGTATTCTTTTTTTTGGGAACATTGTCCGCGATTTGGGGCATTTTGCAAATTGAAAAACACCCAGCGTGTTGACTCCCTACTGACCTTTATCGCGAGGGTCATTAACGGCGGAATTGGGCCATGAAAACGAAGGGACAACATTGATAAGGAAAGGAAATTAAAGTAAGGAAACATTTTGATAAAGAAGCAGCAATACCCTAAACTGAACTACATTTACAAAATAAAAGTGTATTCTTAAGTATACTTATTCTTAATAAAATGATAAATATATTTCTCCTCAAAGAAACCGAATATTGATAAATCAAGGAAATATTTGATAATGAAGTGGCAATATAATTTAACATTTCTTAATTTTCTTAATATTTGATTAAAGGAAACCTTTATTTTAATAAAACAAAAGTAAAGGATTTGAGGACAATTTCAAATCAAGTACATACTATAATATCATCAAGTAAGTCTAGAAAACACCTTCTTTCCTATAGAAAGGGTATTTAATAAGGAGCATTATAGATAAAATAAAGCGTTGGGTCAAATGGTTGACAAAAGAGTGGAACACGTAATCTTAAGACATTGGGGATTGGGAAGTAAAAAGTCTTTACTCACTTGCGAGCCAGTCGTTTTCTTATACCAGCAAACATTTTGACTGCTCCTCGATGCCTTCTTTATTCCTTTCTTACTTTCCGCTTAATTTCTGCCTGCGTTTCGTGTCTTTTTTTTATGTATTTTGCTCCACTTTTTGTTTTTGTTTTGGGTGTTCCTTTAAATCGTCTTATTGTAAATTAAATTGCTGATTTCCGGCTTTCTCACACACGCATACACACGCACACTCACGACAAAAAAGGCCAAATAACAACAAAAGCGGCAACAACGAAGAAAAACACTTTAAATTAATTAAAAAACGCGCGCGCGATTAAAACAGCAGGCTAAAAACGCGCCCGAAACGCGTACGCAATTGTCGCCGAGTTGTTGTTGTTGTTTCTGTTGATTGTTGTTGTTTCTTGGTATTGGTAAATTGTTGTTACTGTTTCTGTTGTTGTTGTTATTGTTATGGTTGCTGGCATTGGCAGCTTTTGAACGCCTCATTGCATTGGCATTGGCCCAAGACAACAGTAAGAAAGGCTGAAAGGCAGAAAAGCAGCAACTGAAATCAATTAGCCAAAGTAGCCGCAACAGCAACAACAATTATGTATAACGGGAGCCAGTTGCAAGTTGAGTTTCAAGTTTGTGCAATCACAAGATTATTTTATAAGTTGTTTATCCATTGAGAAATATTTATTTGACGAAATCAATAATCCGCCTTTTCTTTAGAGTTCCCAATTCTCCATTTCTCAGCTGGCATTTCTCTTCCCATCTAATTCCCCTTTTCTCACATTTCTCACACGAAGATACAACATTCACTTGCCCTCTTGTCAATTTGTCTTTTTCCACTTTATTGTTGTTGTAGTTGTTGTTGCTGTTGTTGTTGTTGATGGCGCTGAAATGAGGCAAAGAGAAATTCACACATTATTTACAAATTTATTTTGTGTGCATTTTATTGTAAAAAGGGGAAAAAGAAACGACTAAACCAAATATGCTGCTTGTATAATAAATAACATGCAATACCCTTTAACGAAGGAAGTTTTTACAAATGAAAATTTAATATGTAACAGCTTTGATGTGTTCTGAAATCGGACTATTTAAAAAGATAATTCTAGGATACATATAATTACACTTGCTAATTGAAATTCCTATACAGCATGCATTTGATTGACATTAATTAATGAAATGTACAATTTTAGTTTATAGATTGTCATTTTCTATAATTGAATTACTGTGCAGCTGTAAGGGTATTAATCTGTCGGCTTGACTTTAAGAAGCATCTTTCTTTTGGTTCTTACGTGTCATGCAGCACATAAGCGATTTATATAATTGACGTGTCGAGTGACAAATTAAAATGTGTCGAGAATTCGCTGCATGCTTGTGGCAAGTGGTTGTGTGTGACTGTGTGTGTGTGTGTGTGTGTGAGTGTGTGTAAAATGCAGTAAGATTTATGAGCTTTAAATGTGATGTAAGTAAAGCAGGCGAATATTTGTGAGTGCAGCTGCTTGTGGTATTCAATGGCAAAGTGGACACAAGAATCGATTTCGTAAGGTGCACAGCTATTTAGAATGCCACATGCAACTTGCCACATGCCGCAGCAGAATTGGGAAACTCTACAAAAGCCTTAAAAAAAAGTCATCAATCAGAGTGCGTGTAATT
This sequence comes from Drosophila neotestacea, assembly GCA_035044365.1. NCBI lineage: Eukaryota > Metazoa > Arthropoda > Insecta > Diptera > Drosophilidae > Drosophila > Drosophila neotestacea. Next base: position 3,550,549 of record JAWNMD010000155.1, read on the forward strand.
AGAGACAAAAGTAACCAAAAAAGGGGCGCAGCACACAGATACAGATACAGCGCCAACTATAGATACAGATACATTTAGAAATACATCGTGCGGTTGTAATTATGCACGGTGCGCCCTAATGACGCATTTCGTTAGCTAAAATGGGCCAAAGGGCAGCCCTTAACATGCACTTGGCTCAGATTCAGATACAGATACAAACACAAATACAGCTGTATATACAGCTACCCATTGGGAGAGATACAGATACAAGAGCGGCATGCCAAGCATGAAAAAGAACATGTTTTTACATGAGAGAATCAGTTTCGAGTCAGAGTCCGAGTCCAAATCCGAATCCGAGTTGGTGCAACCAGCGTGAAGCTGAAGAAGAAGAGGAAGCAGCAGCAGCAACAGCAGCAGCAGTGAACGCAGTAAAACTCACGCACACGTTGTTCTTGCAACATTTGTATCTGTTGCTGTTGATGTTGCGAGTTGTTGTATCTAGAATTGTGGATTGCAACACGTACAAATTCGTGCATACAAAAAAGCTGTCGCTAGCAATATTGACGAGGCCTAACCCCCCTCCTCTCTGCCACTATCCCCCCTCTGCCACTGTTCCTGCTTTACCCCTTGCTTTACCATCGTGTTATGGTTCATGTTCCGCATTTGGTTGTGCCGCTATTTTAGGTCGTTTCTCCCGCTTTTCCAACGGAAACCTGCAACATACGATATGCTTCAGCGCGCGTGCAATTACCACCGCAAAACAACGCATACACTTAACGAAAAACATTATCTTTTCATCAGGTATGTTCTACAAATTTCAAGAAACCCATCAGCAAAGTTAAAGCTATTTTAAGTTCTGCTAAAACTAAGAAACCAATGCTTTTTAAGTCCCTAATAATTCAAGAGAGATTTGATTAAATTTACATTAATTGCGTTACTAAAAAGAACCAAAAAAGTACACTTTAAGTTAATGTATCTATTAAATTCATTTAAGGACTTTCTTTTATTGTAGTTTAGGGCAAACATCGACATTTTTTTCAGTGCAGAAATATGATAGGAATTGAGGAGCAGATATGCGGTAAGGGGAATGAGAAATGATGGGATGCAGTCCGGGAGTATGACAAAGTGAAATTCAAGTGGCATAGCCAAAAATAGTGGCATATTATTAAAGTAGAGAACAATAAGTTAGGCCAAGCGAAAGATACAAATGTTCTCTTGACGTTGTTTTTATTTGGGGAGCTTACAAGTGCCAAGACTTGCAACTTACGACTTGCAACTTACGACTTGCAACTGAAGCATGGCCCATTTTGACGCCCACCCAACGGACAATTGAATAACTAAATAATAAAATAACAAAATAACAAAAGCTCTAACGGCGTCAATTGTGCAACGTGGCAAGTCCAAGATTAGAGTACAATTCACTCAAATGGCAAATGGAAATGGAATTCGCATGGCAGCTGGATTTGCTTGATGATACTCTCGTATTTATGACAGACAGATAGACAGACAGACAGAGAATCTCAACTTCATCCCACACACAATGAACACAATAGAAGCGAGAATTGCACAGAATTCACTAGTCAGATTACTTAACACCCATCACTCCAACATATCTGATTCTAGAGAAAAATACTTTAATTTAATTTTGAAATTTATGTTAGCTTTGCTAATAAATTGCGACAATAAATAAAATTAGTTGTTCTACATTAGATGGAGAATGGGGAATGACTTATGTTAAGTCTATCCATCATATTTGACTCTAGATAAGACTACTTTATAAACACAAATAACTTTTTAAAGATTAAATACAATTCCTTTATTAAACTGAGAAGATGGAAATTACTAATGGGAAAAGATTTTATTTGAGAAACATTCTGAATTTTAATTACATTCTGCAAATAATTTGGAGAAGATTAAACAAAGTTATTTTATTTAACTATGCAAGTTGAAGTCGAGAAAGGGGAAGACTTTAGCTTAAGCTTAATCTCAAGTTCATGCCAGTGAACCATCATTTCCCATTTTCCCCATTTTCCATTTCCCATTTTCTCAACTCCCTTTCAATTAGTTGGGGATATTGCAACAAATCCGATTTAAATTGTCGACTAGTCTGCAACTGATTTAATTACAATTAATTCGCAGTCTTTGTTCAGATTTGCAGACTAAGTAAAATCCCATGCAGATGTTGAACAAATGAAACGGGGAAAATGATGGGGAAAATGAAAAACGAGCCAAGAAAATGCGACGCGCAAATGTGCGAAATACAAATTTCATAACGTGAAATTAGCGCAAATAACTTGAATGCAAATGCAATTTAGGCACGTCGAAGCAGCAGCCAGATACGAGTGTATATATATATATATTTATATATGTTACATGTGTATCTGATGAATAGGGTTGACCATAAATGAGGCAGCTGCTTGATTTTGCTTTTGCTTGTACTTTCGGTTTCGGCAGTTTGAACTCAGACTGGGAATATCTCCAAGTAAGTATGAATATCTGGGGTCTTATTTAGCGCCCGCTTGTCTCTGACGTCTTATTTTTCGTCTCGAGTTTATAATTAAACATAAACGCACTCACGCACTCATTTATGATTTTTGCCAATAACAAGATGAATACTCACACACTCATATTCATACTCATACTCATACTCACTGCACTCACCACATTCGCTGCGCACTCGTTGCAGTTATTAAAAGAGACCTGCGTCCTCGTTCCAGCTGCCAATGCAGTTGTGATGCTGCTGACAGCACATTTTAAATGTGAATGTGAATGTGACTGTAAATGTGAGTGTGCGTAAGAGTGTGAGTGTATTCACACACTCATATACCCACTCAGCTGCTGTGAATGTGTCGCCAAGACGCGCGTCGCTAGTAAACAAACCGTTGCCCCATGTTGCATGCCCCTTTGCTCATTTGACTCTGCAAAAGTCAATAAGTTGGAGTCAACTCGCCTTTAAAATACCCGCCTCTAATACTGAAGACATTAGAAATTTCACCATATGCTTATTTAAAAGTTTGAAAGCAGCAGACTTATTCAAATCAAGTTTAAAATATCCCATACTAAAGTAGATTTTCGTAAGGTAAAAAGTATATATCTTACATTCGTGCAAAGAACTCTACGAATATTTGTTAAGTAAAGCTTTCGATTTTTTATTTGTTAGAAATAATATAAATATAGAAAATATATGGCTCGAAATCTTTCATTTGTAACTAACAATCATTATATTTATTTATAGTTATTTTTGTGTCAAGTCAGGTGTACCCTTTACCCTTTACTTTCTAACGTTACCGGGTATTCAAACGATTGCAGCGAATATTGAAAATGAGAACGCAAAATAAACAAATCATAAATCTGGGAAATATACGCGTTCTTTTGACGACCACCCAAAAGATATTTTTTTTTCAGCCCCGATTGCATCATTTATGTTAGTGTGTGTGTTTATGTTGTGTGTGTGTGTGTGTAGACTGCACTCCAATGTGATAATTTTTGTTCGTTTCTTTTTTGCCAGTTGTCGGGCCATCAAAAAACCGCAAAAGTTGTCAGCGCTTTATTTGAAGTGCCATTTGGGTTAATTTTTCGTAAGATTCTCAGGCAAAGTCAGAGATTTAATGTACATGTTTATGATGTGTTCAATTAGAGAACTCGGCAGGTGTGTCCCAACAGCAACACCAACACACACACACACTACACACACACGTAATATGCACACACCTCTCAAAAGTTGTGTTTTGTTTGCTTTACAATTTGGGCTCTTAATCGAGTGTTCAACTTTCATATTTCCATATGGTAAGGAAAACTTTGGCTGCAACTGCAATCAAATTTCCATTCGGCCCGAAAATAACAAGGAAACTTTTGCGTCAGGACTTGAGGGAAAGGAACTGCCAATAAAATGGCGTGTTAAACTATAACTAAAACTCAATTTAAACTTTATGATGTCAAGTTTCAATCGAACTGGAAACTGAGAATCCACTCGAGACTAGGGCAGGTGAATGGGGCATGAGACATGTGGCAGGTGGCAAGGTGGCAAGGTGTCTGCAGCCTCTGTATCAATGATAGGAGTCTATTTCTCCCATAGGGAAATTAATTGTTTGTCCTTAATCCTGCTCTGATTGTTGTTTATCCAAGGCAAATTTGTTGACTGTGGCATTTAAGCAAATGTGAATTTGAGGCATGCCACACACACAAACAGCACACTCCCTCGCATCGAGAGAATTCCCATTGTTATAAATCAGTTTGGTCTTATCTTAAAGTAAATGGTTTTTTACTTTTGCCGATAAAATGCGTCAGTCAGCGAAACTATGCCAAGGCAGCCAACGAACCAACGAACGATCCACTGAGAGACTGAGACACCACTGAGAGACAGAGACACCACCGTGTTGCCACAATCTATCCACAAAATGTTTCGCATGAAGATTGCCGGATAACGAGACCCAAAACAGAGCCCGGGAGCCAAGTGCTTTCGGCCATTAGATTAACATTGAAATCCGCATCAGACTTTATTTGCCAGCCATAAAATTTCGATGTGAATGTGGATGCCAACTAAGAGCTCTGTTTTGGCCCGCAGTTTGTTTAAGTAATTAGCGTAAATACGAGTCAATAAACTTGGCTCAGAAGCTAAGACTCTGCATTTGAATTATCTTTACTCTATTTATATAGAATGACTATAAACCTGAAGATGGAATATCAAATTATTAACTTAAACAACAAGAAATGTATTCTGAAATACACAAAGTATCTAAGGGATGTATCTAAGAGATGTTCAGCATATTCCAACTTAAAGGAAGTCTCTTTAATGCAACTCAGATAGATTTCTTAAGCTCTTTTGATATGATTACTCCATAACATATGCCTAACGGACATGTTGTCTGTATAACTGCGAGTGTGCTAATTAAATGGCCAAAGCGACAGACTGACGACTGACAGACTGTAGATACACACTGTCAACCTTTAGATACGTCTAAGACTTATAGGCCATATTGATCCCCGCTTCAAATTACAGGCGGAAGTGTCTGGCCATAAAGAGGCAAAAGTGATCCGTTGTCGAAATTGACAAGAAAACGCCATTGAATGGCACACAACATACACTCATTGTCAGTTAGAGATACTGACCAAAAAGAGAAGTCTTAACACACATATCAATGGTTAAATCAGTTAGACGGCAAACAAGTCCAACGGCTTTTGGGCCAAAACTGAAACTGAAGGCGACAAATGTTCTTGGCAAAAATCATTTTATGCACAACATACAACAACAAAAAACTTGCTGAATTATCATCATGATGATGTTGACGATGATGATGATGCAGATGATGATGAAGAAGTTGATGATGATGTTTGTGTTTTGTATTTATGGTATTTGGCGTTTTTGGAAACCAGTTCGGCAAGTTGTTTGTTGTTTATTTATTTGCTTAAATTACGCACAACAACACCTACGACCCACATACACACACACACATAGATCAACTATATATAGATATAGATACAACTCTATGAATATATAAAGATAGATATAGTAAGCATGAAGTTTGGTGACTGCAAACAAAGAAGTGTTGATTTCAATTGTGAACCGTAAAATAGGCGGCAAATTACGAGTCTTGAGTTTGAATCTTAACTTGGGTTTGGGTTTAAGTTTGGAATTGGATTTGAGGTTGGGTATATCTCTCTCTCTCTCTGTCTCTCTCTATTTCTCTAAAAAGGTGTCAAACTTACCTTGTGGTTTGTCTGTGACTCTGACTGTGACTCTGGCGCTATGCTTAAATTTAAATGAATAAAATGTAAAGAAATTACCATAAAATGCGAAACGTGCTCGCTGACGACAACACTGACTGACAACGACAACAACGGCAAACAAAAACTGTTGGCCAACTAACCAAAAACTTGCACACTTGACTCTATGGCTTTGAATATCAAAATTAGTGCGTGCCTCTAAATGGGTTTGGGCCAACAGACAGAGAGACACGGAGACAGACAAATAGACAGTCAGACAAACAGGCAGACAGACAAGCAACAACATATCAAACTAGTATGAACAATTACAAACGAGCGTACGCAACTAGAAGATACCCTGTATACCGAAAGAGAGGGTTAGAACCCTTTAGTCGAGTTCAAGATACCCGTGACTCAATTTAAATACATTTTAAAAAGCCATACGAATATAATAAAAGATAATATAATATAATTAAAATATAATCTCTGATGGACATGTCTGTACCGTCTCGTTTGCTAATGCTAATCAAGCATAGTTATACTTAATAGAACTGCTAAGCAAAAATTAATACAACCTTTGTGCATTTTATGCACAGGGTCTAAAAAGTTGACAAAGAGAGAAAGAGAGAGGGAGAAACAGAGAGAAGGCACTTTTTAGGGTAAGGGGAGGCCTACAAAATTTACGAGCAGCCCTATGAGATATGGTTATGGCTGATGTGTTTATATTGTCAACTGAAACTGAAACTGAGACACACACACACACAACACACACAGTCGCAAACACATTCAGTCAGACAGCCAGGCAGTTAGATATTCATAAGACTGGGATAATCATAGGAAGGAGCCTCGTTCTGTGTTTGGGGCCTATGCAAATACGTAAACAGTAACTGCTCCTATATGAGTTACTATATGTGTATATTTGTTCACATGGAGTTGGTATATACTATATGGTATATGGAACAAACCTAGCTGTGACTTTATTTATTTGCCAGCGACACGAGAAGTTGTTGTGCCCTGATTACGAGTTCTCCTTCCTCAATTCACATTCGAGTTGGAATAGTTTCTCTGTTGTTGTTCCCCAGATCTGGCTGCAGATTACGCAGATTGTTGAAAACTTTTGCCTCGTTTTGTTAAAAGTTATTCTTGGCTAGCAATTAATTGGCTTAAAAGTTCTCACAATGTCCGGCGTTTAATTTGATTTTGGCTGCCTTTTAATTATGGTTTTGTATCTACAGAAAATGTCTTTATTTATTATGCAAATTTTATACAAATTTCATATGTAGCAACAATTTAATGTTCACTTTGTGCCGCACGCACGCAGTCGACGTAGACTTTGACGTCGCTGCCGCTGTCGACGTTGACGCCTAGCGAGGCGCACCTTTCTTCCGGTCACTTTTCGTTTTGTCAATTGCCTCGTCGTTTTTTATTGTTCTCTAACCTAAGCTAATTAAGCGGGTATATTGGGCAGAGCATAGCCAGACAAATATAATATTTTTGAATTTCTGTTATTTCTTCTATTTCTGTTATTCTCAAACATTCATTTTTCTATAATATTTACCCTTAAAAGTATTTCTATGTGTATATTTTTACTCTGTGTTTGGAAGTTACGCAAACTTTTCTAACATTTAACTTTATATAAATATATACCATACATATTTCATTATATAAATTGTATATTTAACCTTCAATAGTTCCTATTAAAGACATTTCTATATTTATTTATCTTTCATTTAATTATTAAAAACAGTGTATTAAAGTCGAGCATACCCATTCTTCAGTTAACTTTGCTATTTGTTTACATTCGTATTCTAGACGCATTTGGCATTTTCACTGCTAATGTTCATATTTTCCAGTTGGGTCGCAGCACGTGCGTGAAAATCCCGTTCCCTCTTCCCGTTCTCTAGCTTCCCTCTTGTCCTACAAAAAAGGGGGAGGGAATGGGAACCATTATGATTGTTGTGGCAACCATAATTAAACGCCAAAATGCTGGAAATTACAGACGACGGTGTTCTGTGTCGTTGCTGTTGAGTTTTTTATTTCACTTGTAGAAATCGAGGCGAAGGTTGCATAATTACGTATACGACAGCGACACCCGGCAGCCGTGACATTTTTGGCATAGCTTTAATGATGGAAAGTGTAAGTGCGAAAGCCACAAACGAAGGAGAGAGTCATAAAGCAAAAGAAAAAGCATAAAAGAAGAGCCTATAGAATTCTTAGAAGAGGAAACACTTTGACATTGGATATTACGAATTTGCAAGGAATTTATGTATTTCCCGAGAAATTTGACGAATTCTAATCGAAATTTGATGTGTGCGTGAAAGAAAGTCGAGCATAAAATACGCAACATTTCTCATGATTGCGCAGAATTCATTAATAATTTCAATTTCAACTGAAACTAATGGACATTTAATCTTATCAGAATGCGCTTGGACCCTGGGATTTCTGAAGCATTACAATTACCATTACTCATGACGATGGAATTGCGAAATGGGAAATGAGAATGTGAATGGGAATAAGAAGCGGCAGTCGAAGAGCCATTGCACTGTGTGTTATTAATTGAATCAATGACAAAATAAAACACAAAGCACGCACACAAAGCAAAGAAACCTATTCCAAAATCGAGTTATCAGCACGGCGCCATGTGGCGTATGCGCAATATTATTACCCATACGACGGAGTTGGACCCCTAAGTGAAATTGTGCAAGCACCGAGTGAAAAGCAAACAAATTGTGGCATTTTCGCAATACACAACAAATCCAGACAATTATTAATAGCGCAACAACAATAAAAGTTTGTGTGGAGTGAAAAAGAAATGAAGAAATGAATGAAGAAATTAACAATGGAATAATTAACTATAAATAGATAATTACTTAGCATATTTAACTAGCCATTTAATATTTACAATATATATTTATAAATATAATAGATAATTTAAAGCAATTGAATTGCTGATTATTTGTCAAGTTCATTTTTATTATGACAAGGTACTTGAGATTATTTAATCTCATTTACAATTTCCGCTATCATTTCTTTCTTTTTTTGAGTGTATAAATATTTGAATTGTGAGTGTCCAGTGAGTGTCCCCAAATGAGTGTCAGTTTATATTCATCACCTGGTTGTGGCATTTGGGAGGAAGAGGGAAGGGGTCAACTGTTGCTATTGCTTCAACACTATCAGCAATTGATATCGGAAGCAACAACGTCGATGCCGTTACGCTGATAACAATCCCTGATAGCGATGACGACGCCTCAACAGTCGCCAAGCACTCAACTCAACTGAAACTCAGCTCCTAGGCGCCGCAGGGCGTCCAATAAAAACAAATATGAAATTACTACAGATTAAGCTGATCGACCATTGAGAATGCCCTGTAAAATTTATTAACATGCAAGTGTTGAATTGCAACATGTCAGTGTTCTTTTATATAAATAAAAGGAAATATAATTATTAATGTAATTAAATTGTCAACTACATTTTTTAAGATTTAACAATTATTTAACAAGAATTGTAAATAAACATTTATTCTCTTCAATTAATAGTAGTATCTCGTTTTTTTTTTTATTAATAACTCTTATTTTTTTCCTTAAAAATAAACGAAGAAGTCGTTATAAATTTTTAAAATTGCTTGATAGTATTGATATACACTTTGTCAGTTACATACTTTACAGGGTATCTCGACAAACAATAACAACATCATCAGCAGTGCAGCGACAGCAATCATTGAGCAATTGACAAGTTCATTTAGGAACTACGACACTCTTTTTAAAAGGCTTGTCCACCAGACAGACACCCTGTAGCCAAATTTGAATTTGTTGTAGATACACTCACACACACACACACTCTTTATGATGTGGCAGCTGCTGTTGGCTGATAATGCTGTCAAATTAACATATTAGAAGTCAAAGCGACCAGATAATTATATGTAAATGGGCGCTTTTGTCGCCTGGCTGTCTTATCAGGTGCCTACAACCCATTAGTTTTGGCCTGCAGCCTCAAGTCATTGAACTTGGACTAAGCATAATAGATAATCCGATTCTCTATAGAAATTTTGACAAATAATACTTAAATACCATGTAGTCAGAGGTTTCATTTCGCTCTTTATAGTTTAAAATAGTTGATTAATTACTAAACGAATTGTTAAAGGAATACTGAAATCATTTAATTAACATTACCACAAAAATACAAATAAAAAGAACCGCTTAATATTGAATTAAATACAAGTGGAGTGAAATATTTTCCTATATTAATAAACTTGATTTTTTCTAAGTTTTGTACTCTGAACGTCTTTAGATTTCCTATTTCCAATCTTATTTTGGTTTCATTCAATTCTTTTCATAGCTTTGTTGTTGTTGTTTTTGTAATTCTAATAATCCCCATTGTGTTGAACTCTGAACTTACGTCTTTTCCGTTCTCCTTCCACTCGATGTGATGAGCGAATGTTGATTTGAGTTGAAGTTTCACACTTTTTTTTATGTGTTCGCGAAACCGGCAAAAAAAACAGAATGAGTGCAAATACACACACACTCAAAGAAGGCACAACAGACGGCAGCAGGTGTGTTTGCTGTTGTTGTTGTCTTTGTCTTTGTTTATGTTGTTTATTTGTCTCCGTCGCCCAAAAGGCAAAGCCAAAGACTGTGAAGAAGAAGAAGACCACGGCAAAGTCGAAGACGAACGCAAAGGCAAAAGTTGATGACGCTGACGATGAAAATGATTGCAGTTTTAAGCGTAACGCATCTAAATTATCGCATAATTGTAATGCAGTGGCAGATGCAATTGCAAGTTGCAATTGCTGCAAATTTTGTGGTGCAAAAGATGCACACAAACACACACACTTGCACGCACGCACACACACACTCGCGCGTCCACTCCGATATGAAGACAGCGTTCAAGGAACGCAGCAGCAACGAACAACGAACCGCACGCGGCGAACTCTCAAGAGAAACTAAATGCAGTGCGTTAACGAAACTGTTAACGTTTATGCTGCGACTGTTAATGTTAACAGCTCTTATACGCGCGCGCCGCTTGCACACAACTCTTATACGAAGTTAACAGTGATACGCCTGTGCTCAATTCGCCGCTCTTGAACAGCTGTGCTTGCTGTTCGTTGTTGTTGCCGGCTTTTTTGCTGCTGCTGCATTTCGTTGGTGGTGGGTCGTATCAGAGTCATTGACGTGCGTATAAGACGGAGAGAGTCGCTTCGAGAGCCGCGGAGAGAGCGAAACTAAAATTCGCGAAAAATAAAGCCACTTCCAAATGGAATTCAGAAAAGAATGGACAACAAATTTTGACACTCAAAAACGGTGGTGCTCACCGATCTGCTTGAAACTTTGCATGCATTTTCTATGGGTTTTTCTCAACTTTTCCTTAAATTTCCCAGATTTCCTCAACGGCTATTAACGGAACTTGGCCCCCAGTTGAGCTAGAAAATCGAGACATATTTTAAAAGAAGCGGCTTTAATTTATCTAATTTCGAATTATTTTATTTTGCTGATAAAAAATAATTTACTTGCTTAAAAAATTAATTTTATTTCATCCTTTTTTTTAAATTAATTTTTAGCTTTAAAAAAATCGGAAAAAGGCAAAAGTCAGAATTCCCGCTGGCAATAAGCTGAATTTACAACACTGTTGAATAGATGTTGATAATATTTCCGTAGTTAATTAATAGAAGCATATTCCTTGTCAGATCAGATGGAATCAAAGTACTTACATACTTCTCCAATTCAATAATATTTAATCCATTAGCCCTGTTGTTATTCATGTCGCGGTATTCACAATTCATATACAATCTGTGCTTTGGGTTCCCTTTCATTTCTGTCCATAATCAAATCATTTAGCCAAAAACTTATTCAAAATTCACAAAAAGAAAAAGGGAGAGAGGGAGAAAGGATACGCTCAACTGCACAGCATAGAGAACAGGAGCTAACGGCAGATGCCTGGGCCAAGTTATTTTTTTAAAAGGACCTTTGCATTGTTGTAAACAATCCATCATTATCTTATAGACTTCCGGCGCAGGAAACGCAACAGCAGCAGGAACAGCAACAGCAGCGCCACAAGGAAGCAGGGAAGAAGGACGAAGGAATAAGGAAGCGAGGGAGTGCCAACATTGCATTACAATTTGTGGCTGCTCTGCGTTTCCCCCCTCTTTCTCTACTTCCCCTCCCCTTTGCTCTACCCTTGTCTGCACTCACACAAGGACACACAAATTGCTACGTGGCGCACGTGTCTGACAGCGTTTGTTGGGGATTACGACCAGGCCAGAACCGAACCAAACAGAACAGAACAGAACTCCTGCCAAACGGGCAAAGGACGCGACTCGACGCCACGCTGCGAAACTGAAAGTGAGTCGCGTAGAAGTGTAAGGATATACGGGCCGCCAGTTTGACTGGCAGACTGGGAGACTGAAGGACTAACAGCTCGACAGACTGGCTAACTGTGAGACAGGGCAGCTAGCAAGGCACTCAGTCAGTTGGTCGAGGAATTGATACCCTGCATTAAAAACACAAACAGGACATACCCAACGCCTTTAAATATGATTTATTTATAGAGTTCTGACTAGCAAAATATGGACTTAGTATAAAATAATTGGATACATTCAGTTTTAATCATTTTTCAACATACTAATTTGTTCTTTTTTTGTTGAATTTATATCACAACTTTGTTAAAACTTTATCGATTGATTTTCTATTTAAATTTATTAGGAAAAGTAATATATTAAAAAATATTAAAGATAAATTAAGGTTAATTAATTAAGACTTTAAGCCAACTCTGACTTGTTGGCCTCTTTAAAGAATTACTTTATTGCAGCTTAACTTTCTAATTACCACGTCAACTTAGGTTAAGTTAGGGTATTTTTCAAGTCGAGCCTGTTTCTTGTTGCTTTCCCTCGATGTCTCATCTCTTTTTTGAAAGTTGCATTTGCCAGCAATTTTCCAACATATTTTTTTGGGGAGGTTGTAATGGTTTGGGCCGCTTAACTTTCAGCCACGGCGGTTGTTGCGGTTTATGCAAATTAGCAAAGTTAACATTTACCAAATTGTTGGCACTGCTGAAATTTCATTGGCCGAAATACTCAAACTCAAACTGAAATTTAAACTCCTACTCGCAGTTATAGTCGTATTTGTTTGCCAAAATCTTGTCTCCAGCAGTGCGGCAGGAAGTGTGGCAACATGCCCCAACACGGAAGTGGACTTGGTTTGCTAGCTAAGCCAAAACGTGGCCAAAATCAAAGCGTTTCGCGTCTCTTTTTGATCAGCAAATGTGTTAAAAGATAAACCGACGCCTTCACAGAGGCAATGGCAAACTACATAGAAGAGTATTTCTTAGACCCTGTACTTCAAAATTGTAAAGGGACTTTTAGGTTTGTCGAGAGTGAAGAGAACTCCGATCCGAATCCGGCTGTTCATCTGTCTAAGCACCCAGATATTAGAGAATATCAAAGGTAGAGCTATCAAACTTAACTTCTCTAAATCACCTAAAGATTTTAAACTTAAATAAAAACACTACTAGCAGAAAATGTATTTTTTGTAATTCATTTTTGCTTATACTCTTTTCTATATAAAATATAGACTTAAGGCATGTTTGTGAATGCATCATTAATATTATGAATTCTTCACAATAGTATATTTGTTGGACAGTAAGTCCAGGATCATTCACAGTCGAGTTCGCTAGCCTGTAGCCTTTTCCTACTAGTTTAAGGCTATTTTTGTATGTCGACTGCTTTATTAAGCGGATTTCGAGTTGACACCCGGCCAAGTGACGGAATGCACCTGCATGTCGACTCTACACATAGACTCTGTGGCATGCCACATGGCTTGCCACATGGACTATCTATCATAATTAGAATTACTTTTTGGGCTGAACAAATGTGCTGATGCGACTCTTGACTCGGCATGGAAATGCGTGCACATAAATTACGTGTGGAAAGTGGAAAGTGAAAAGTGTGGAAACTGTGCAGCAAATAGAGCGTCTAATAGGATTTCGTTTAATTTCCGTTGCCCAAAGGAAGATCCTAATGAGTTTTTCAACCTGTAAACTGAATTCTTCGCCCACTCAAAACTGTGCTTACTCGGCGTATGCGCAATGTGCGTCAAGGCATCCTTTAATCGCGCCCAAGTGTGCCATTAAGTTGTAAGTTGGGCTAACTTCAGATGGAATAACTGAATAGTCTATAATAAAATGTCAAATAGCTGACAACAACAAGAAGAAGAACGTCAACAACATTGACAACATTAAGAATCCTAAACTTACTTACACCTTTGCCAGGATAACTCAGCAGATAGAGATACAAAGAGCGAAAGATAGATAGATAGAGAAAAGAGAGAGAGAGAGAGATGTTAAAGAGAGAGCTTATGGTAAACAGATGAAAGGATGCAAGAAAAATACTTTTACCTTTATCTGGCAGCGTGGCACAGTGGGAAAGTTTCTTGATATTATTATTTTCAAAAGTAACAAAAAAACCTCTCTTTTCAGATAAGAAAGGTTCACAAAAGTAAACGACACAAACAATTAGATAATTAATCTAATTTAGGATTCGAATATTTTTAATAATTATATAAGCTAGACTGCAATTTTTCTCACTGTGCGTGGGTTGTCTTCTATCCTTTGTTGATGTCCTTGTTGTTATTGTTGCTTGTTTGCCAACAACTTGGTTTAGTTTTTCGGAGTTTAGCGAACCCGAACTCCTGCCATATTCATAGTCGGAGTCGCTGTTGGAGTCGAAGACCCAGACGCTTGGGTTTTCTTTGTGTCTGCCCCGTTTTGTGGCAGACAATGGGGCACAGCGCTTGAATTCGTTTGAATCTTTGCCATGTCCGCAGCTCTTGAGGAACGCATTCAGGCAATGAACTTGCATTGCCAACAAGCAATTTATACTTCACATAAAACATAAACCTAAAGAGTTTTAGACAATTTATGAATGTGCCACAATACAAGAACACAACAACACAGTGAGTTGCAAGTGGCAATTAGTTGCAAGTGGAAATTCCTATTCGTATTCGTATCGCAGTTGTTATGTCAAAATTTGCATAAATTGCACATAAATAAATTAACATACAATGTGCGCCAGTTTGAATTAACTATAATTAGGTATCATCATCTGTTCTCTCTTTCATTATCTTATCTCCCTCTCTCTCTCCTGTCTGGTAATTAAAAGCTGCTGAGCTCCACATGAGAAAAAAGTGCACCTGAAGCGGCTGCCAAAACCAACTCCCATACACAGTCTCCTAAATAAAGTACATACATTAATTACAAACACTCTCATACACACTCTCATACACAATAGAGGTCTACATATTAAAATGTTGGGTTGGTCAGATTTATGCCCTAAAGAGGGGAAATTCAACATGAACTTAACGTTGGGCTTGCCATCAAATGGCAATTAGTTGATTTATACCCTTACCTGGGGCTATATTGACTTTTTCAAGTTCATGTTAAATTTCTCACAAACTTGTGGACATGCTCGTGATACCTCTAATAATATAATATATTTAATATATCATTAACATATAGATGAACACTTTAACTTGAACTTAAACAGTAAATCAATGGGTTTACCTCAGAGAGCAATCAGTAAAGGAAGGTTAAGGTATGTCATAGTCAAGCAGCGATTTTCTTGAAAGATCTCTCACAATTTGTATTGCAATTGTGAATGTAACATGATGGGAGAAAGTAACTGTAAATTGCAGCTTATGTGGCTGAGAACAATGCCATCGCTGGGAGCAGAAAACTGCGCACTTTCAGCCCCATCTCCAACTCCAAATCCCACACCAAGTTGAACTAAAAATTAACTTGGGGTGACCGCAGCTGAAGACGCATATCGGGAAACCGGAGAAACGAGCACTTAAGTAAATTAAATCCTTTGCACGGCTCTGATTTGAATATTTTGGTCGTCATATACAATGTTTAGATTATGAATTCATTTATAATCATTTAGTTTGAGTTATGTACTCGAACACTGAAACACACTCAAGCTCTGCGGAAGCTCTGGGATTTCGCATAATGAGCATATTCTATTAGGTAAAGTTACCCTTAACGTGGCCAAGTTACCCTTAGTTCTTTTGGGGGTTGGCATTGCGCTGTGAAAGTTGTGGAAATTAACAAAGCAAATCCTGGACACATGTTGCATTCAAAAACAGTCAGTCAATGGGGCCGGGGTAATGCCATGTTTTGACAAACCCCAAATAACCAAAACTGATGACGATGATATGATGAGGAATCCTTTTGAAGATGACAACCACCCACCTTTTTATAGAGAGGAGTTGACAACCACAACCACACCCAAATCTGCATGCAGTTAACTAAAGGGTTAGGAAGGAAGAAGACAGGACAACCCCAAATCCAGTTCATCCTAGAGTCCTCTTCTTTCTTTTTGGGGGGATTGATAAATGATACGGAAAAGTGAGAAATACGTATTTATTTAACATAATGGAGTTTCATGCATTTAGAGCTGTGGTTTCACATCGTTGAAAATCGAATCAAATCGCGTGAAATTTAATCAACTTAACAACACGTTGTGTCTCCACTTGCAACTCCCTAGCGATTTTAGAGATGGGGGAAAATGCGATATCAGGAAATGGAAAATTAGCACAAATCCATGTAATAAAGTTGCTGCTATTTGCGTTGAATTGAGTTACTAATGGAATGGTTGGAATAGATGGCATAGGAATTGGGATGGACAAACAGGAAGACAAAGCAAATAAGTAAGAATACTACTGTGGGGTGTGCTCGACTGTGAGAGTCCCTGTGCCCAGTTCCTTATTAACTTTTGGCCCGACTCTGCATATAACAGGTTCTTGAATAACTTTCTAAAATATTATCTAGCCCATCAGGACTAGAATACTTATTATGTGTGATGGAAAATGAATATAATATCTAATTTTTCAGATTGGCGGATGTGGAAGAGGGTATGGAAAAAACCTAGACTGTTGCGCATACTCAGTTAGGATATCGAATATTTAGAGTTTAAAAAGTCGCAGATGACTTCTTCTGTATGTTACGTAAATTGCCCCAATCCCAGCAGTCCCTTCAATCCCTGTCAGTACCGGGCTGACAAACAGCAGTAAGCCCAAACATCCAACGGGGGCAATGTGTCTCCCTTTTGGCCAAATGGGCTTACCAAATGCCGACACACATGAGAGAGGGCCATGACTCTTTCCCATTAAATAAGACTCAACTCTACTCGACTTGTAGGCGGATGTGTAATGTCCGTTACTCTGTCCATGTCATGTCCAAGCCAGGAAATTAAGCCCTCTAAGCGGATTTGCTACTTAGAGTCTTTGGAGTTATACTCGTATTCACTTTCATTGATGGCCATTTATTTGATATCATTCAAGCCATCAATGGACACAGGCTAAGCAGATTTACATGTCATCTCTTTCCTCCATTCTTCCGTTCTTCATTTCTCTGCTTACTTGCTGGATCGACGTCGACTGTTGCCAAAGATTCGCAAATGTTTACTACGGGATAATTCCCTCGACTCACGTTGACTCAACTCGTAGAGCTCCGTTTCCACTTCTTTTATATAGACAGCCATAGCTTCCGGGGAAAGACGACTGAGTTCTGTCGGGGGAGACAACAAAACAGAAGTTACAATAAAAGAAGACTTGGAAATTCAAGACAGAAAAACGCTCAGAGTAAAATAGTTTGGAAACATTTAGATCTTAATTACCCAATCTCTTCTGCTCATCCTCCTTTTGGGTCTTGGCTCTGCGGCTGCTGCAGGTCAATTCTTCTTCATTCTTTATGGCCATCTCAGCAATTATGGAGCTGACACTCTTGCGTCCTCGAAGACTCTCTTCCATGTCCACATCGGCATCTGCATCGTCATCACTGCCATTATTGGAAGATGTAGAAGCTGCCTCCCCCTCATTATCCGGTTTCTCGATCTCCACTTCCTTTATTTGATCCACATCCATTACGTCTTCCTTAATGTGCTGCACAATCAGATTCACAGTCTGGAATGAATTGATTATTCTTGATATTAATTGGTTTGATAGTTATTTGTCACTTAGACAGTGCTGTAAAGGTGAAAAGGAAAAGTGTTGGAAAGGGTCCTAGAAATTGGAGTTATCTGAAAAGGGAAACGTTAACTGAAATAGTAAAATTATACTTGGAAATGTAATAATAATAAATAAATACATTTAATTTGTTGTAAGGAACATCACAACTTACTAAACAAAAAGTTCCTCACACCTAATAAAGCTATTTAAGATGGATTACTTATTATAGTTTGGGATAGAAGAGCACCACCTGCTCTATTTTTTGGGATCTCAGTTTAAATATTCGTGATAACTTTAGGATATAGGTAGTTTAATTTATAGTTGCAATCAACCCACCTGTTTATGCCACAATATATTTTAAGTTCATTGTAAACACCATTTTCTAAAATTTTGAATGTCTGCGTAGTAAAATGGGGAACCTGGCCTCAAGCGTTAACCCCAATTGTGTCGAGGGCTTAGGCCACGGCGCATATTAGCTTTCTGGCAAGACCATTAACTTTTATAAAGCCCAAAAACCATTGAATACCCAAACCATTAACTTCAATTTGTTGCCACATAAAGCCAAAATGGATATTTTTGAATATTGCGTAGCAGAAACATCCTTAAAGGAACTTTCGTTCCCTCCCATCCTACACTTTTCCACCCCTTGGAAAATTTGTTTAATGAGCTGCACAAAATTAATTGTCGCAATGAAATCACGTGGCCAAAAGGACCCCAAAAGCCACAGCCAACAATATCTGGTTAAATGGCGGAAATGGCCATATTCGAACTGAAGGTGAATGTGAATGGAGAATGAGTTATCGAGTGCGAATTCGAGTATGAATACTTTGAGTACTCTGCTACTTGTTTATGCAAATTTGCAGCTGCAAAGAGGTGTTGGGTAAAAGAAGCCCTGCAACATGAGAGAAGGATAACGAGAGAGACAGAGATAGAAAGGGGAAATGGGAGAAAGAGAAGGAGAAGGGCATTCAGCGGCTATTAGAAACCGTTTCCAAAGGACTCAAATTCTTGTAAACAATCCATCATTAACACATGCAAACACACTTTCCACCTCCCTTCTTGCCACATGGGGTGGCTGTTGCACGTGTCCGTGTCTGTTTGCATTGTTGCCAGCTTAGACGACAGCCAGACAACAACAACAACAACAACAACAACAACATGAACATTTCCCCAAATATGTGTGTCGTGGCCAGGACAAAGGACGCGTGCTTATTATTCCTTTATTCGCATTGTTGTTGTTGCCTCCGCTTGTGGCATGTGTTTTGTCTGTCGCCAGTTTGTTTGTTGTCGCTGCTGCTTTATGGCCAAAGTTGTTGTTTGAGCCAAAAAGTATCGTTTTTACTTTTACTTGCGGCTTCATGCAAATTGTACAAGTTAAAATTTGAAAATGTTACCCCCCTCTCCACTCCACTCCATTCTCCCTCCCATTAACTTCACTCTCCTTCTCTCAGAGCCTAAATGATGGCTCATGTTATGTTATGGGCCTTGCTGCTGTCCGAAATCGCTCCCCAGGGAACTGAGACACTGCTGTTTGCTTTACGAGTGTGTTTGTACACTGAGAGAAATTAATATTAATAAATATATTGTCTAAATAAATAAAATTCGTTGTCCCAACTGGTGACCAAGTTACAGACCAATCTGTAAGAGCTAGATCCCTTAAATCTTCATAGTAGTTTCGTTCTATTTCGTGGGGGAGTTCTAAAGTATTTCTTGAAAATTGATTCCAAATTCGACATTCCACAATCCACAATTCTATACTGTTTAAATTTAAATCTCCACCTTCGAAGCCTTTTGTTAGTTTTCTCTCAGTGTAGAGTGAGCATGTAGAATGGGCACATTACACTGCATTTTATTTCGCAAGGATTTCCATGTTATCATCGTGCGGCACGTGGCGCCTCTGGAGTTGCTGTTGGCTTTGATTTGTTCTGTTCTGTTGGCAGGAGAGGAAGAGCTTTGAATGCTTTTTTTTAAATGGCTGCTGGCGTGACCCGGCAGAAGGAAGACTGTGCCACATGTAGGCAGTTGCAAGTTGCAACTGTGGCACTAGAAAACGGCCAGCGGGTTGAACAACCTAAACAACAGTCCAAGCAAGCAAACAAACAAACAAACAACAAAATAAACATGCAGCGAAGCAGCCAAAACAAACTTCAACAACAGGACATTGCCCCAAATTGCGAGAAGGCAAATTACGAAAACATTTGTGCTAAACAAATGCGTGTGGCATGTGGCAAGTGGCATGAGGCAAGAGGCAGTTGCAGCTGCGTAATGGCCGCCAATTACCAAAAGCATTTCCAAGTGCAATGCCGGGCAACTTCTTATTTATTGTATTAAATAAATGTTAATTGTTAATTGCAGTCAACGCTTCCAATTTAAATTAATAACATTTTTTGCTGTCCACGTTGTTGTTGTTGTCGATGTTGCACATGCAAATTGCGCATTTAATTGGATTAACGCACATTTCCGACGTCGACTTCATTGCCATCTACTCTCCGTACGTCCCTCTGTCCTCATTATCCCTCTGCCCAGCTGGCCAATTCATCATCACTTTAGTTTATTTATGTTGCATTTTAATTATGTCCCAACGATGCCAACTGAGCCACGTTGGAAGTGTGCCATGTCTGTGTTGGCCTGGGGTATGGAAATGGGAATGCTTCCACTTGCAACATACACTCAGAGAAAATTATAAACTTTTATACACCCTAAGCACATAAAATTTGACTTAAAAACTTTTTAAAAAATTAAAAACTGTTTTCTGCAGAGCAAACATTAATTTTTTATTGACAACTTTTAATAGTAATTCTCATTTAAATGTAGAGAAAAGACATTTCTGGTCATGTCAATATATTTTTTTTGAGTGTAGCTTTGCATAAGATGTATGGGATGCGGATTTTCGCCTCGTTGCAGTTGCAATTGCAGTTTGTTAGTAATTCATAAACTTACAAGAAGCATTGAAAACTCAATCACATTTCGCTTTGATTCATAGCTTTTACTTTTGAATGCAAAGGAACTCTCAAATTAATAACCTGGCCAATAGCAACAATCTGGCCAATCAACTGAATTGAACAACAGTCGATTGTAATTGATACCCTTTGCAGAGCATTATGATTTCCCTCTTCGTCTCCAAATTGTAATACCCAGTGTTTGAGTATAAGTAGCCTCTGATTGCATTCAATATGAATACTCGAGTACTCATATTAACTCTTAACGGTTCACTAATTTTTATACTGGCAGTTGCAGAAACCCAATTGCCTGATTTCCGATTGTTGTTGCCCGATAACAATGTTGCAAATGTTGCAAAAGGAGAAAGTAGTCACTCCTCTCTCGCGTGCAACAACCTCAACTCATCTGGCAATCTGACAGTCTGGCAATCTGGCAATCTGGGCATTAAAGATGTGTAGGCGACAGAACTCCAATGAACCCCAAGAAATGCAAAATAAAAAAGAAGAATCAGGCTAAACCACAAAAAATGACAACGTCATAATGCATAATCCTCAACCGTTGACATCAATATGCCAGTCAAAGAGTATTTAAATAAACCAGAGTATTTATATGGAAGTTGTGGTATCTCAAAATAACTTGCAAACGCAATCACAAATTCTCATTGTTGGGCATTAAATGTGGCAAAATGTTTTGTTTATACGCAAAAGCCATGAAAACTGCGAGCATTAGCAAATTTTCCGAAGGGAAATTCTCGTTTTTTTTTGTGATTGCTGAAAATGCCTGGGGAATTGGGTTACTTGACGCATTCAAAATGCACTCAAATGTGTGTTGAGCCACTGAGTTTGAATACAGCTTGCAAGCACTCACTGTCAGATTATTCGCTTTTAAAGATCATTAAAATATTCCTTTTAATGTGAATAATGTGAATAGTCGTAAAATGGCCTTTAGCACAGCTTGGGGATGATGAATACGAATACTACTCATAAAGGGAAACAGAACATTCAGTTCAGCATTAAGAGCTGACATTATGAAAGGACCATGTCTGAAAAGGACTCGAGGACATCAGCCTGTTGCTGTCTTAAAAATGAAAGTTGATTGACGCCGTCGCATTCGACGTAAATGTGAAAAGTGAATCCTTCAACAGGATTCATAAAAAGGGGTCTAGTGGCTACTTCGTCGTCATGTCTCATGTCTGGAGACATTTAATTTTTTGTGCTCGCCGTTGACAATTCATAATACATGCTTATTCCTATAATTATCCTGCACCCTTTGCAGGCTTCGCCTTTAGTCACTTTGCACCACCAGCAACTTAATGTCAACTCGGAAAATTTACGGTCACCTTTTCGTTTTATTAATTGCCCTCTCTCACGAAAGCAGCAACGAGTCCTGGGCCATGTCCTTGGTGGGTTTAGCTGCTTGTCGTCGCCAAATGCAAATCATAACAATGCAGCTAAAGCTTTGATCTCGACTAAAATATACCCGTTCTTTTAAGAGTTGCATAAACTCATAAGTAATCAATTGAATAATAAGAAGTTTATGTTAAATTAATTATAGTTTATATATTTGTATATTAAATACTCTAATCACAGCCACTTGCTCTATAAACATCATAAACTTCACCTTCTACCTGCTGTGTATACCCCGTTCAGAGTGTTTGTGATACGGGTATCGAAAGCATAAATATTAAAAGCCTAATTAATTTAAGCCGGCATTCCAGTTTATTGTATTTATTACATTTTCGTTGCCAATAATTGTAGCGCAGGCGCAGCGCAGCAGGTGTGAAATATTCACTCGATTTTCAGCTCCTTTTTCAGGTCCATTTTCAGCTGTCGCCACAAGACACGCAAGTCGCGTTTGTCATTTTACATTTTACATGTAATAAACATGGTTAAATAATTAAAGTTAATTTTACAAGGATTTCAGGACAAGTTCCATAAACTGCCAGCTGCCTGAATGCATTTTATCCTTTTGCCTGTGACAACTAAATGCATCAGGACATGACAAAAGAAGCTTGCTTTCTGCAGTTTGCCAGCTGCATGGCAATTAGCACGATTTGATAAGAATTCCGTCTATTCCCTGTCTTCCTTCTGGCTCTAAGTATGTCTGGGTTCCTTCTGCAATTGCCACGTTTCAGTCTGAGTCAATGATTAATGACAAAGATACAAAACTGCAATGTTGAAAATATACTTTTCCAGCTGAGCGTGCTTATTATATCCCTTTAATTTTAAGACAAGATACACTTATACCCTTTAAACTATTACAATTTTGTTAAAGCAGAAGTGATTTCCAAATAAATAGCAAGTCATATACTTACAAAATACTCTCCCTTTTCCTCAATCAATTGCAGCCTGAAGTTGCAGATTCTATTAAAGCTTCTCTTGTTAAACTTGGTAGTAGGTAAAAGTAGTTGGTCTAGTTTGTTCACAATGAATGGCAACCGCCAATAGCAATCAATGGAATGGCCATATCCATATCCATATCCATATCGATATCGCCTCTGGCCAGTTGTACTTTTAGTTTCATGAGTTGCAGGTGCTCCTCGGGAGAGACTCACTTTAACACTCACTTTGCAAAGCCATTCACTGTGTTATACTCTCTCTAAAAGTGTTCTCAGCTAACTGACTAAGTATCTTTATACATCTTTTTATATCCATATTTTATTATAATCTGCCTGAAGCATACATATCAAATAGAGTAGAATTTGTGAGAGGAAACAGAAAACCAGCCGACGATTGATAGTCACATGTCCAAAGAGACGCACCTCTGTAGTCTGCCAGCTAAGATGCAATGCCAGCCAAGTATTCTGGAAGAAAACATTGTCAATGGCAATCGAAAAACAATCTTTTAAATTTTAAAGAACAATAAATATTTACACAACGTTCTGACAACTCATCCTGTGAGCAGGATCTACGCAGATTATAGATAGTTTCATGGAGAACTCCATCCACGTTTCCAGTCAAGCTGCCAATGGAATGTAACAATAGGATGGAGTTGATCAACAGTGTCATTAGTATTATGTGAAATTTTGGAATAATCGGCAGTTTGGGATTTCCATAGTAAGCCCGTATTATAAAATATCCACTGGCAACACAATGCCAAGCTGTTCGCATCAAGAAATAGAAAATCAAGTTATTAAAGCAGGAACAGAATCCTGTGATTGCATCTATCAGTTTTTGCTGCAGGCGATACAATCGATGTAACTCCTGATACTGGAAGGATCGATACTCGAGATCCCCAAGACAACTGTGCAGATAGCGAAAGTATTGTCTAAAACTCCAGAGCATATATATACTGGTCATATATGTGGCAGTTATCATTGTTGTGCTCGAAATCTTCCACATATGAATGATGATTGAGTTAGATGCTGAATCCGAGAAACGTAAAATTATGTGGTTAATGGCAATCAATGCAAGATCTCTGCAAAGATATAACTTCTCATTCCGATCAGCTTTTCCATGCATTCCCATAGATTTTTTTAAATTTTGCAATTCGCGATAAACTATAATCATTTGAGATTGTTGAAACTGAGTCGAGTTTACGCAGATGCTCAGTAATCCAATAAACGAAAACGAATTTGCAATCCTTATAATTGTCATAATGTTTGTCGAAACTTTCTTATAACGATCCATATATATGTTTTTCTCGATCGAAGCACAAAAGTAACACAACATCACGAGATTTTGCAGTATGGAATAATATTTAAGGAATCGCGACTTTCTTAACTGTCCTGTCCGAACATCAAAGTAGAATTTGGTTAATCCATTGAAAGCCAGAAAGTAAGTTAACCAGGCAAACAGCTTATTCCTTAACCAGATCATCGTAAGGACTACTTCAAGTTACGTGGGAGCTTATGGAAAACTCAAGGCATTAGTTTAAGTAATTAATCGAATGTCAAATGGCAAATATAGATTTGACTGTCATGATTAACTGTCAACACATCCTGATATTTGATTAAGAATCGGCAATTTATTAAATTAAAGTATGCAGTATTCGGTGTGCCACACATACTTTTCTTTCTCTTATTTTTTTGTAAACATTATTATGATGTGATGTTGCTGCTGCATCGACTTATGGCTGCTGCAGTTGCAACGTTGCAACGTTCATGTTCATATGGTTTAATGATATTGATGGATAACAAGTTTACCGCTTAGCACTTGGAAAGTAGGTGAGTTGGCCAGTGCACGATTGGGTGCATTTGAAAAGCTCCAAGTTTGCTGGATTGTGGATTGTGAATGCCATGAGTCATGAATAGTAATGAGGAAATTGCTTTGTGTTTAAATTAATTGTTAAACGTGCATTTAAACGGTCTATCATTATTCATTGTAGCACATGAGTGAAAACATTGATTGAAAATTAATCAACATTTTATACCTGGATTTTTCACTTTTGACAATTTTTGAAAGGGAATCTTGGCTTCATCTTTTGGTTATATCTGAGTGTAAGAAAAGACTCAATCACAAGCTTTAAATATTTACCAAAATGTTGTGTGAATATTCCAAGATGTAACTTAATCAGTTGGTTAAGAAGTCTTTGATCTATAGTTTGATGCAGTGCCGGGTGACTGATTGCAATTGGAAACTGTCAGGCAGAGAGATCCTTTAAATCTGTCGACTGCATCCGTTGGCCTAAAGCCCATCCATCCCATCTCATTGCCCTTTGTTGCGTATCCCATTAACTGAGCTGATGACTCGGCGGCACTTTGAAGTGCCACAAATGGAGTTGTTGACGAAGAGCACAGTATAAAGAAGTATTCCATAATTTGCTCAGTTTCTAATTTTAGCACAAAATGCTCATTTAGTTGTTGCCAAAGTAGCTGGGAGATCATTAGTGCACAGGATGCGGATAGGGGAATCTGATGCGGAAACGTGTTGCAGGAAAAACAATTTTGCTGCACGTTAAGTCGCGTTTTTTTTCGAGCAAAGTTGTTAAAATTAATGTGACAAATTGTTTTTCGGTTGGCGCGCTCGACTTTTGACCCACAATGAAACTTCCTTGGCGTCTCTGTCGCCTTTGTTTGTTATTTTCCTTACCTCGGCAATCAGAGCTGTTGGAACTGTTTTAGAGAACTCGACGCCTTCGCAACATCAATACCATGTGAATGTGTTTGTACACAGACAGAAAAAAGGAATGCTTAAACGAAATTCAAAGGACCTCGAATTTAGTACATTAAGTAAATGTGTACAACAAATCGAATTAAATTTTAACAAAACTATAAATTATTTCTACATATTTATACGTTTGCTAAATTCATTCAAAATGTATTTCTTGTTATTATAATTAGTTTTAGAATAGTTATATTTGATTCAATAAATTTAAAATTGTATCAAGATCTGCATTTACTTTTGGATTTTTATATTTTTGAACATGTCTAAAAATCAATTTTGAAATGTATAAAGTACTAGGTTTTCTTTTGGTTCTGTGTATCGGGGGTCTGGGAATGACTGTGGATGATTGTGCGACCACCACGACGTCAAAGACGACGACGATGACGACGACGGCATCTTGGCTGGTCGCGTCGCCGTTGAGTCTGACCCAGATTTGGCTTATGGCAGACAAATTGTCTGCGCGATATGTTTTAGCCCCACAGATTGTTTATGATGCTTTTGAACTTTGCTTTAAAGCGCGACAAAGAAGTCGCAAAAACTACAATCGGAGACGTCATCGAATGTGGCACTTTGGTAGTTATCCGAAAGACGCAAAATGCTGACTCTTGCCACCAAGGTGACCCGTCTGTTTGTGGCAAATTAAAGTGGAAAGTGGCATGTGGCATGTGGCAGGAGGGAAATGTATACCGTAAATTCAATTATTGTTGATTTGGGTGAAAAGTCACCTAACCCTTGAGTATGGAAAAGGCAAAGCCAACACTTTGTTATCTGCAAATTAGTTTTCCAGCTATTTGGCCACATTTTACATGCATCAATGAGTTTTATCTCAGCTCTCAAACCAAAAGCTAACTTTCTTTTGAGGTAGTTGCATCGGAATCTTTTATGTTAGCTTCTAGGTTGAATACTCAAAGTTTTAAATTATTTTAATGTGGATTTGTACACTATTTTCTATTGTAAATTGTAATACTTCAATTTTATTTTAAATGCTAGTTAATATTTTAATCAACAAAATAATACCAAATGAATCGTTCTACACTATGTTAATGGAATTGGTTGTCAGGAATTCATGAGTGGACTTTCATTAAAGCCCCAAAACACATGCAAAACTTGTTGGCTACCCATATCGGCATTGTGACAGAATTAAGCTTTATAAAGAGGAACCCGAAATGTGGCCATCATTCGCTATCAACCGCATTGCAGTGAAATGTCGAAAAATTGCAACTGAAGTGACCACCAACCAGGCGAGGAGCAGACAAATGGACAGCAGCCACAATGCCACAACGTTGCACATGTTAACAGGCATGGGTGCTGAAGGAGTTGCAACTGCTGATCCCCCACAGACACGACACAACCACAAGAAACGGAGCACCAACAGCATCGGCACATAAAACTGTCAAAGTTGTGTGTAAAATGCTTATACAGTGCCTGCCAATTGTAATGATAAAGCTAATAAATAATTTACGGTCATCTAAAATCAATCTGCAACTGATTTATTAACGTCTTTTATTTAATTATTGATCTGTTTTATAAATTTGGTAATTTAGTCTTTTCTCAACTATAAAAATATGTTTACGAATACTGCCAGCAGACACTGTGATGTGCAACACACAATTCATTTAAGTAGTGGCTCTATTCGCAGATTTTCGGAGCTGCAACTGCCGCCCACATGTCAACAGCAACTTGCAAGTTGCACAAATCTAGCCAACAATATGGGAATCTATAGCATTTATTAGATTTAGATGCAGATGCAGATGCAGATGCAGATGGAGTTGCAGTAGTATGTACATAAAGAAGTATGAATATGCATATATGCGAATGTTGTTGTCCACGTTTTGCCATTGACTTTGCAACTTTGTGATGTGGCGAGTGACATGAGGCAAGCTGGGCAGAGACGATTGTGGCAAACAAAGAAGTTTGTCATCATCACACATAGGACTATTTACACTTTAGCATAAGTTACGAGACAGTCTGTAAATTGTGCTTCCACTTGTATTGGCATCACAGCACCGCCACCGGAAGTGCAACTCAAACATCAGCCAAACAGTCTGACAGTCCGACAGTCGGACAGTCCAACAAAGCAACATGCATTGGAACACACAAAAGCAAGAAAGTTTTTCATTTGCTCTTGATGCCACTCAACACTCAACTGCATGGCATTCGTCTCCATATTCATGTTCTATAAAGATCCTGCTGATGCTGCTCCTATCCAACTTTGACAGTATTTGCATTCGGCAATCATATTTTCTTTTGTCTAGAAAGTTTTTATCCTTTATGAAAACCCATACCATAATTTAAGATGGGGAAGTACATACATAAAAAAATTTAAATAAAATACACAACATTTCCAGCACACAGTTAGAGAAGCAATTTTTTTTACAGTTGGTTAAGTAATTGCTTTAAAAACTATTTATATTAAAAATAAAAATATGTGAAATATTTACATTACATCCGTTCTAGTCAAAACATACATCGAATCGAATAAAAACGATCCTTTTTTTAAAGTATTGGTATATTTTAAATGTTTAAAATTAACGTTTAATGTGCAGCTTCCTGGATCCCATTTTGGCTTCTTTTATGTGCATTGCACGCTTATTTACAGAAAATTCAGTTTTGTGGGTGTAAGTGTATATGTACGTGGTCTAAAGCTGATGGCAAGAATAGATAAAACGACGCAGACGCTATAATTATGGCTGGCTAGCGAATTTTATTTCATTTTCACTCAATGAAGCGCAATAATTGCTGCGATTAATGCAAATTCTTCTAACGCTTCAAAGGCATACAATTTGACTGCACAAAAGGCGGCACATGGGCGGAACACGCCCATGTCTACTATACTGCGTCGAGACAACTGTCAACCCCTTACAACGACCCTTGCTCCTCCGCTCCTTGCCCCTTTGCCGACGTTTCAGTTAATACTGGCAATGTGTATGCAAATGAGTTTCCAATGACTTGGTCCGAAAACAAAACACCGCTCAACAGCAAGGATGATGTCTGTTGCACTTGAACTTGGCTCCTTCGTCCCTTCAGACCCCCTCACATTCTTAGCTCCCTGCTGGTCTGACGCCATCGTTTTGTGGCCATTAGCTGTGCGTGTGTGTGTTGCATGTGGCAAAGAAAGCGAGAATAACATTTTGTGCATAGCTGGCACTTTTACTGCAGCCCGTGTAGCATGCCCCTAGTGCCTTGTCGAACTTTAAGCGCTCAACGCAGTCAGATAAGAGCGCAGCAATTTCTGTTTAATGCATGCCTTTATTTCACTGGCTTATCGCAAATTTAAAAGCCACTTCGCGTTGACACTGAATGCTCCAATGGACGATCAACCTTTCAAGACAATTTACTGGCCGCACTCACTAAAGTTTTACGACGTTAGTTGACCAGTCGGCTGTGGACTCATTCGACTAATAATTTATTAATACTCAAATAGGTTGCCGCGCAATATTTGAAAGTCAAGTTAGTGTTGAAAAACTCTATAAACTTTACTCAACTGTGAGCAGCGTTGCCAGACTACTAATACTTGTTGCTTTGATACAAGTTGGCAGGCCGTCTGTTTACGTAAATAAGAAGAAGACAAAAGGCTTATAAAACATTCATAACAATTTGGCTAAGATAATAAATCGTGATAAATGTCAAAGCACACTTTAATAGGTACGTTAAAAATTACCGTCTAATGTGTTGCCACAACTGAGTTAATGGCGGTTCTCGCTGGTAGGCGGAGGCACTGGATTTATTGGTAGTCATCTGGCCAAGCACTTGGCCCAAAGGGGCTATGAAGTAACGGTCGTTTCCCGTATGCCTGGTGGGAAACGCATCACTTGGCATGAAATCGAAAAGAATGGAATACCGAACAGTGTTAACTCTGTTGTCAATGCCACCGGCCAGAATGTGCTTGATCCGAGCAGACGTTGGACGCCGGGATTCAAACAGAATGTTTGGAACTCTCGCATCAACTCGTCCAAGACATTGGCCAATGCAATCCAAGCATCACCACAGGTCACGTCCTTCGTTAACCTCTGCGGTGTAAGTCTCTATCGACCCTCGGCTACAAAGGTGTATACAGAGGAGGACAAGGGCGAGGTCTACGATTACATGTCCCGCCTATGCCTCGCTTGGGAAGAAGCAGCCCGAGGGGACAATTGTTCTGAGCAATCCTGTAAAACTGTAAGTATCTAATACTGACTTACCCATTATGCCTTAAGTATATCCCTTAATTGACCATTTAGGCCATAGTGCGCACTGGAGCCGTTGTCGGACGTAACGGCGGTATGATCAAAGGAATTTGGTTGCCATTTAAGCTTGGACTTGGCGGTCCCATGGGCACGGGGGAGCAGATAATGCCTTGGATACATATGCACGATCTATGCAGTCTTATTCAGCACATCATTGAAAAAAGAGAGACGGGTGCTTTCAATGCCGTGGCACCTGAAATAGTATCCAACAAAGGCTTTTCCCAGGTAAGCAGGCTGTTTATAATTGGTTAAAGGTATCATTAATTTAATATCTTACCGTTTCAGGTTTTTGCTGCGTCCTTGAACCGTCCCTGCCTGTTCAACGTGCCCGAATTTGTTGTCAAAGCCATCTTTGGCGAGGAACGTGCTGCACTTTTATTGGACGGAGCTAAGATACAGCCAAAAAGAGCTCTCTCCTCTGGATTCCAGTTTAAGTATCCCAACGCTCAATCTGCTGTGAATGAAGTAATTGGCAAATAAGCCGGATACACTCAAAATATGAGCACCAAATGCTCTACATTGGCACTGTGTTATTTGTTATTTAGTTGATATTCATTTGTAAGTTATAGAATAAACAAATTAAAATAGAGCATGCAAAATTTAATGAACTTACAAACATAATTGTGTTTACTCTTTATTAAAATTACCAATTTGGGTACGGTAATTATTGTGACTATTACCCCTATATCTCAGATATACCATAATTTGTTTTTGGTCGACTGCTTTACGTTAACATTTACTTTAAGTCCGTTAACAATAAATTATAGAGAAGAGAGATGATCAAGACTGACTGATCATTTGTTTGTAGTCTTCTTATTAATTATCTAATCAGAAAGACCCAACATTCATACTTTTATTAATTTACGTCAAAATATAGAATAAAGTAATATAAAGAAAGAAAGTAAAAGCTATTTTAAGTCATTTGATTAGTTTTCATATTAAATGTTAATATGTTTTGTGGATCACCTCGCGACTTACATGTATATTTTTTATGTCACAAATTGACGTGTTGATGGGAAAAAATTTAATTATATTTAATAATACAAATTGATGAGCATTCAAACTCAAGGCTCAATTTTACTGCTTTTTTTGTTTATCCAAAAAAAAACCCTTTTAATCATTTCTGATAATCTGAAAAATATAGCAAAAATAGAACCCGAATGTCAATTGAAATAATTTTGCAATCCAGAATAATTACATGCTACAAAAGATAATTTAGATGTGTGCAAAAAAAAGAACATTTGTTTGTGCTCTCCGCTAAGCACCACAATAAAGCTTAATACAAATAATTCAGTATGGATTCATAATTGTAATTACACCCACCATAGAATAGAGCTTCAGCAGCTATAAAATGGGAACTCATTTGAGTCAAACCTCAGTCAGAGTTCCATTGGAATCGTGTTAAGACGCAGAACAAAAATGTTATCGAAATCTCAGCAATTATTAGTTGTCGTTGGGCTCTGTTTGGTATGTGGTAAATAATGGATTACTAGATATAAATAATAGAATTAATCACGTAATAGAGCGTAGCCAAGGGGGATGTGGACTGCAGCATGAGGCCCAAGTTAATGGATCCCAAAACTTGTTGTCCTCTACCTGAGTTTGTGTCTTCAGCAATAAGTGAGAAATGTCAGGAATATAATATTACACTTCCAACTCCTACACCCATGTCTGGAGAACAGAGCAGCGAGGGAAGGCGACATCATCACCATCATCATCATCCATCTCCAGTAAGCTTATTGATTAACTCCAATGCGTCTTTCCTCGGCTTTATTAGGGTTTTCCCCTTTTAGTGTTTCATCTCCTGCGTTTTCAATGAGACTGGATTCTACGAGGACAACAACCTGGATGAGGACAAGCTAAAGGACTATTTGAAAGTGGTATTCAAGGATAATGCTGAGCTCCAAACTTTGGCCAGCGATGCATTTATCAGTTGCGCCTCGAAGATTGATGAGTTCAAGGACAAGATGGGCAATCGTCCTCCACGTCCCTCACCACCACCCGGTGCACCACGTTGCCCAATGAGGCCAGCCTTTTTAATGGGATGTGTTTATAGAAAGGTCCTTAAGAATTGCCCGGAATCTATTTGGAATGATAATCAGGAATGCAACGATGCTCGGGAATTCTTTGAAAATTGCAAACCTCCAGGCCGTCGTCCCTCAAGCGGTGAAAAGTAAAGAGTTTTTTATAAAACTTTTACACAAACTGTTCTGAAAAAAAGACAACAAAAAATACCTCAATTTAAAAATCAAAATTATTAATAATATTTTCTCGCCTAAATATAAACAAGTCCCAAAGAGAGGACAGCAATACATTAAAAACCAAAATACATAATTTTTCTTTACATGTAAATAGTGTATCTGTTTTTATATCTGTCAGTCAACATTTTAAAGTTTATTCTTTAACTGACCAAAAATTTAAAGTGGCCAGTTCCAAGGGTCAACAGACTTAATACTTACATAACTTGGTCACAACCAAACCGGCTTTCTTATTGAAAGTTTGAACCGTAAATTGATTTTACATTTACAAATAGTTAATTTTTTAAAATCAATTTTTCTCTACATAGGAAGTCTTTAGGGTATATACTAGCCGTGCCGCATTTTGTTTTAAATTACTTCTCCGTTTTATTGTTAAATTTAAGCGAGTCGTTACATTTTCCCTTTCTAAATCTCTTTTCCTTTGTGGCTCTTATCAGAAATGTTGCACGTCTGGCCGCGCAATGAAATAGAAAATTAGATTTTTATTTAGAAAATTGCTTAGCGAGCGCATGTGCCAAACAGACAGTCCCAGTTAGGAAACAAGTTGGTTGCTTTAGTGGTTCTTTAATCGATTCGTGACAGGCTTCCGAGAAGGACGTAAAAATGAAGAAACTCGAGCACGAGCTACAGGAGTTCCTGAAGGATTGCAGGAAGCAGGAATTCAGTGATGAAGAGATGCGTTACATATGCCAACCTCTAATCTGGCATTTCCGACTTGCGAGTCTCAGACGCTGGACTTTATGGTTCATCTTACCCATTTTGGTGGTTTATCTATTGTGGAATTATTGCGACACTTGTGCTTGGACAGCAAGCGCAGTGGGGCGACTGCTGCTCATCCAGATGTTGCCATACTGGAACTGGACACCCTACTACTACAGCAGATGTTTGATTGAAAGAGCTGAGCCAGCGGGAAAACAGATCGAGGAGCCCAAGACGCTGGGCCGGCACGAAACTCTGTGGGAGAACTGTGCACTGTGCGAATCCCAGGGTGAGTTGACACTTCACTCGGTGAAAAATATTACCCCAAACTAAAAATCGCCTAAGATAAGACACTGACCACTTCTTCTTTAGACACTATACCGGCTGCCTCTAATGTCAGCTACTCAATGTTGGAATCGGAATACCTGGAACGAGGATTGCCCGTCATCGTAACGGATTGTCAGGTGGAGATGGATCTGGAGAATTTGCTTCAACGCATCCTCGACAAGGCACCTCAGTTGTTATCAAGCGAACCATGCGATGTGTCCAGTAATCTGTTATTGCGACATCTTTTCAACTTAGATGTGGCATTAGAGAAGATACGTGATATCCAGGCATCCACATCTGCTCCTTCGTCTGCTTGGCATCTACAGTTCCGCAACTGCGAGACGAGGAGCGTGAAGGCATCTCGCCTTTATGCTGCAAAGCCCTACTACTATCCCAATCATCTAGAGCCCTACTATTCCAGTTGGTTGCTCATGGCCAACAACATGCGTCGTCCCCAGGAGGAAATCTATCTACGTGGTCTCATCTTTGTGCAACAACTCAGCGGACACTTTGAGCTGCGTCTGAGCCCCAAGAATCCTTGCAATGACATCTGTCCCAATCTTAACTTACGTCTGGCTGCTGGTGAGTGTCTGGTCTTTTCCACAGATCTCTGGCGTCTCAGATATGGCCTGCAGAAGCCTGACTCTGATAAAGCCTCAATTGCCACTCTCTTCGAGGTAGATTGGGAACGATAAAGAAATTATTTTTATACCAAATAAATAAATACATAATTTAGATAATGGAGCTCCCAAGTTAGAGATGCTCCTGAATTGCTTTTCTTGAAGTGGCCTAAATTTTATTTACACAAAAACACAGATTACACATGAAATATACACATTTAAGATATGGAGGGAACCTTTGGAATACTGAAAAGACTCTCCAACCAGTCGTTCATAGGATATGGATGAAATTTAAGCTATAATGGAAAGGTTTTTCTTCAGTCATTATAAGGTATACTGAAACTAGGCGCGTCGACACTTGGCTTCGACGAGCTTCTGCAAGGTGGCGGTTAAGCTGTTGATGGCATCGATCTTCATGCGTTCGATACGCTCTTGTTGCACCAAGGACATCTTTTGGATTTGCACTTGTTCCCGTTGCAAGCTGCGATGCAGTTCAATCTTCTCACGCTCCACATCTAGCTTGCGATCAAAGTAATCCTTCCACCAGGCATCATCCGACTGCGAATGCTCATACAATTTGCCATTTGGGGCCATTGTCATCTGGTTACTGTCGTTCTGCTCTTGAGTTGTGCTTCCTGTCTGATCCGCATCGTACTCCAACTTGGGTTGTCGCACCTCTGACAAACTGTTGCTGTCCTCGTCAAACTCATCGTTCGACTTGGTGTCCAGTTGCACCTGGGGCTGTAATAGCACCTGATCCACGGGTGTAATATAAGGTTGATCTTCTTGTCCTGCTTGCAATGGAGGTTGTGTTCCTGCAACTGCAACCTGCAACTGCAATTGAGGTGTTGCTGGCTTCTTCTCGTATTGATTGGGTTCCAGTTGGGGTTGCTGCTGCTGCTGTATAGGTAGCTGTTGCTGTTGTGGCTGCAACTGTGGCTGTTGTTGTTGCTGTGGCTGCGTCACCGTCGCCGTTGTCGTCGGTTGCAGCTGCAGATCAAAGTCAGCCTTCTTGCCCTGCAAATACTTGAACATCTCCTCGAAGAACTCCCAGTGCACATAGCCCGAGACATATTTCTTGTTCAGATTCTTGTTGTAGGTGATGAGTATGTTGTGCCACTTCTTCTGCACCTTTGCAGCACTATAACGGAATCCCAGACGTTGCAACTGGCGGGTGCAGTGCAACCACAGAGCTGTCCTCTTCTGCCTGCCCTCGGTGAAGCTGCCCTCCATGGGACCACGTATGTGTATGAGGGCACGTGTTGCTTCCGTCGTCCAGGCACGCTCGTAGGGACCACGTCCAATACTATTCACGCCTCCGGGCAACTCGGCCTCCTCCAACAGACAATCATCATCCAGGTCGTCGAGGTCATCATCGCTGATTTGATAAGCTGAAAGCAAAATTAAAATTAATTAATCTGTATTTACAAATGTTAAAAAAACGCACTTTTTTATATTGATTTAACAGAATAGAAATTTAAATTAAAAATAAACTTGACTGTGTCTTACACTTGTTGCATCCCACATTGGGTTGTTGATAAGAGATGTGAAAAAGCTCTTTTGACTTTTGACATTTAATGCACTCTCTTTGGGCTCTTAGTAGTTCTCTCGCTCTGGCTGTCACTCTCTCGAAGTTATTGGCTTACCACCCACCACCCAACAGACATCCTAGTCACCGCCCGCAGCTGCAAGGATGCTAGCGCTGCTGCTGCTGACGCACAATCATAGAGCCTCAGCCGCAGCCTCCGCTCCTCCCTCAAGCAGATACACATTTTCACAAGCTTAGTTACTATGATTTAATACGCACCAAATATATAGTTAAAATTATTATTATTGAGAAACTTACGCTCGTTTTCCTCTATGCAGTTATTATTTGTATTTGCAACACTCGCACCATTTGCAATAATCTGTGCCATGATTATTATTAATTGCTTAAGCTGCCTGTTTAATTAATTATAAGTTTGCCAGCCAGCATCTAACTTAGACCTGCCTGCTGTCAATAGTTTTCTGTTACTAACGAGGACATTTTACTCGCACTCGTACTCGCTGCAGCTTCCAGGCAGGAGAGAAAGTTGCTCGCGCTCTCAACACTCTCAAACTCTCTCATAGTACACAGGTGCTGTTTTGCTCCTTGGACTCAGATCTGCGAGAGGCTGTGACTGCAAGGCGGCTAGTCCATAGTGAAGTATCTAGAACAAGCTGTGATTTCACGGGGTGGTGTGGGGTGGTTAGCATCTGCGCACTATTGAAATTATTCTAAGGTCTGCAACTGCAACCACCCTTGTAATTAAAAGATGGTAATTTCTATCTTAACTATGATTATGCTAGAATCACACACATTTATAAAATGCACTTAATTTATTTCCACTTCCTTCAAATAATTTTATGTCATTCTTTGTAAGTCTTTTCAGAAATTTCGGTCTTTATTGGGGTATCTATTTAAGAAAAAATAAACATAGATGCAAATGAAGTTTGACGATACTTACTGTAAAAGTAATTGAACAAAATATTTTATAATGTAAAATACTATTCTCCGTTTTATGCGTATTTCAAATCTCAACCGTTTGTCGGGCAGCACTGCTTTAATAGATGGCCCGGTTTCGTATTTAAAGAGCGTTGCCAGCTGTTAAATAGCGCTGCCAGCTGTTAACAAGCGCTGCCAACTGATTTGAGCATTGCCGGCTATATTCGTCGAGTTAGCAGCTCGGTATGCATCGAAATTGCGCGTGTAAAACTATTTGTTGTTAGTTGTTGTTTTATTCTCCATTAATTTTGTATTATTAGTTTAGTTAAACTAAAATGCCTGCCATCGAAAAGTGTGTTATGTGAGTAACAAAAACAAAGTGTTCGTTCGTAGATCAAAATTCATATTTACGCATTTCAGCCATGATTGGAAGCGACTGTGGCAAATGGTGTCTGGAATACACTATGAGACTCCTCAGGACACAGTCAAAAAGGAGCTGTTAAATGTGTGCTCTGAACTGCAAGCGGGCGTGCTGCAGTTCAAACCAAAATGCGCCTCAAATGTACAGCTAGCCTTGCTTTTGAAGGAAAAGAAGCAGGAGAAATTGCTGCCCTTCACAGAGCGATTACAAGAGCTTCTCAATCTAGAGTCGGCACAATGTTGGGAGATATTATGCTATTACTTGACCAAGGAGTATCGGGGATCTGCCAGTCTGCTAACACAACTTATCTCTACCGAAACAAACATGACCAAGTTACTGGAGGACATTAGGCACTATTATTCTCTGGAACGCATGATTGTCCTGAAGATTGTGAAGAACGTACTCGTATTTTATAATGTGCCAAACCATCCATATCACAACGAGTACAGAGAAGTGGTAGACAAGATAACGCTTCCACGTCTCCTGGATTCATATCTCAATCAACTGGATAGCCTTATCAACGAGCTGCCACCACGAAAACTTCTGGCAGGCGAATGTTTTCACTCACCAGACAGATTGACCAGTTGGTCAGAGCGTAATGCTCGGGAAACCAATGAGGTTCTACATATTCTGCTGCTACTAAGCGAGCATATGAACATGGACCTGGCGCACATAAAAAGACTATTTGCCACCATTAAACAGCACTCCTTCGGTCGCATGCAAAACTACCTGGATGAGAGCAACATTTACCATCAGGAGTTGATAAAAAATCTAACATACTCAGAACTCGTATTGCTCTTAAAGTGTTTTGACTTTGAGCGACCAAAGGAAAATGTTCAGCTCATTGATCAACTAACTGATGAACTGCATATACAAATAGCCAGCATGCATCATCGCCCTGAACACGGTCCACTTTTATTGGTATGGATGCTGTTGCGCCTGCGTGGCACCAACGATTCCGAGGATGCATCCAGCTTGTTGCGTTGTCGACAATTGGGTAAACGTGCTGTGGAGCTCAAGTGCTTTGTCGAGCTCCATGCAGTTGTCACACATTCAATGTTCGCTGATGACAGTCTCCTGTCCCGGATTGTCCGCAAGACCATTTATAATCAACTTTGCTACTTGTGTGATCTCTTTGATGGTGACGGCAGCTGTGCACGCTACGAGGGCATCTATGAGTTGCTTTGTGAGCTCTTGTCCTGGCCACAGCTTGCAAAGGACTTCTGCAATTGCGAAGGTTTGTCACTCTGTCAACGTCACAAAGTATAAATATATTTGAAGATTCTTCTAGATATGCTTAAATTTAATTGAATTATCTTACAAGTGTTTAATTAGTATTATAATAATGGTATTTTGTTTGCAGATGGCGGTGTACGTTCCCTCTACAACACGCTCCTCGAAAACTTTCCCCTACAGTTTACAAATCTAGCAAAATTAGCTCAAGCCCTTACCAAGGCAGGCCAAGGCAACTATGTAAGCTAAGCGAGATTATTTGCCAATGCTATTCTAAAATGAACTATCTATTTAAACAGGTTAAAAGTCAGTTGGAATCCTTGCCCATGTTGGCATTGCTGTATGATGAACGACAACAGAAGCTTAACGAGTTGGGCTGCGATGAATATGAGTTGACCAACGTTGTGAAACCTTTTCCTCGCATCGATTACACTTTGCCCGCTGGAACAAGTTGCACAGCCGTTCAACATGCCGCGGGTTTCTACATGCATTTCCGACACAATGTTAATTTCTTTAATGCACTGCATCATGAAATTAATTGTTTGCTGCTGGAGAAAGCGCAATTGCATGGCGACTTTGAGTCTAATGAGCGTATACTACGCGTTGAAGCTGGTCTAAAGTACTTGGTGTTGGCAGTGCAACGAACCAAGTCGATTGATGGCATCAGTGCTGCGATGGTGCATCCCACAGAAATGTGCATTGATCTGTTAAGCAAATTCAAGAGTGTCCAATGTCCGCCAGATGGTTTACTGTCCAGTTGCCTCAATGTTTGCACAGCTCTATTGCCTTTGGTCGACGAAGAGATCTTTACACGTGTCAGCAATCTCGATATTCTGCCCACCATCAAGAATGAGTCGTTGCAGGACTTTAAACAGTTTGCCAGTGTAGTCAACTTCGAATCGCGATTTCTGGGCTCAGTAATAGACAATGTGGAGAAAAGACAAGAGCGTTATGAGTTTCTATTGGCCTATCTAAGTTTTTTACGAACCTACACAAAGTTAAAGAAAAAACTCTATCTTCAAGTGGAGCTACCGGGTCTCATTTTTCTACTGCGCGATGTCTTTCCTCACCTGCATACCTGGCATTTCAAGTCGCAGTCGGAAAAGAATAAGATATACTTCGAAGTGCTCAGCTTTATTTGCGATCTCTTCGATATGCTTGGAGGCAATGCTGATATCAAATGCAAGCAGAGCCAGTTGCTGCTCAATGTCTGTGTTTACTCGCTATTAAATCTGGACAACGGCTTAATTTTGTTGAGGTAAACATATTCGTTATGCAGTTAAGTTCTAAACTAATGATCGCTTTTGATTCACAGATTTGTAGGCTTCGGCAATGCATTTGTACAGAACACAATGGAGCTAGAGACGAACTGGATGCAACAACAACCGCACGGTCTAATGATGCTGGTGCGTCTCTCGATGCGAATTCTCATGCAGGTGTTGAGCTTGAAAAGTCATGTCTACAGCTCGGACACAATGTCACCCTTGGAGGCCCTGATATACACTCAGCCGAAGCAACTGGACACTCTGCGTATTATTCCGACTGTCTGCAGTTATATGAGCAACATATTTGATCGCTGGCTGCCCATCGTATCGTGTCGTCTGCTGAAGCGTATTGCGTTGGAGTTTAATATGTCTTTGTTGGCCTGTCTGGACATGGAAGCGGATCAGATTCGTTTGACGTTTATGCAAAAGCTGCCCGATGAGCTAGAGAGCGATTCGGTTAAGATTGCCATTCTGGAGTTGGTAGAAGCTTGTATTGCAAAGCAGCCTGGTGTCACAGAGGCCTTCTTTAAGGTGAACTATGGCCACGAGAAGCGCTCGTTCTTCACCTTTGGGAAAGAATGTACTCCCAGCATTGGCGATAGCATTGTAACCTATATGAAGGAGTTTCTCGATGCCCTCGAGGCTGAACCTGTAACCATACAACAGATGCTGCCCAGCAAGATAATGAATATTTTTCATTCGTTGTGGAAACACAATCTACAAATGCTTGTGGACGAGTTGCTTAAGCAGCCACGTTTCTGGACAAAGCTGTGCAGTCCGCTGTTTAGTGAACCCTCCTCTCAACCACAGGTATTTAGTTCTTTATCCTCGCATTTACTTAATTATAGATTAATTTCCGTATAAGTCTAATCTAACTTTCCTTTATCTTCTAGGTACGCGTCTACACACAATTAATTAACATTGTATCCATTGAGGCCTACGGCACAGCTAACAATCAAAATCCCGAACTTCGTGAAGTGCTCACAAAATTCTTTGAACGCGATTGCTTCAACCAATGGCTAAACTACGTCTTCGATATGCCAAAGGTCCCTGCTTTGGCAAAATCAAATGATGAGCTGCCAGATTGGATTTGCTGTCTTCAGTCGTTTAAGGATTTGATTGTCATACTATTGAAGAAGCAGCCAAATTTTATAACCATTCCCAATGCACAGTTCAAGCTGCTGGCAAAGAAGTGTCTCACAGTGCTCGTTGATCGCGCTCATTACTTGGAAGACATGCGTCCGTTTATAATGCTGGCCGAATTGTATATATTCCTAATACTGAGATTTAAGCACGCTTATACAAACAGTGGCGATGAGGAACAGGAACTAATGGAACAACTTCTTCAGCTCATGAGTCGTATCTGCTCCTGCTACGAGGACCTGCATGTGCGTGCCAAAGAAGCCTGTTTAGCCATCATAACAAAGTGTGCGCATCTTTATACAAATCTGCTAATCAGAGACTCGTCAATTGCGCTGCGTTTCCTTAACTCCGTAGTCAGTATCATTTGCACAGAGCTCAAAAATATGGAGAAATCTGTCAACCTGGATCAGCAGGCATTAGCACAGTCTACGCCGAAAGAAACCAATAGCAAGGTATCAACAAATTCGTTAATCTTGTGTCTCAACTTGCTGAAGGCAGTGGCTTCGATTTTCAACAACGATGGTCCTGGCAACTGGGATCTGCCTTTTGTGTCTGTACGACTTTTTCAACGCTTGCTCCGTTGCATCTCTTACACATTGCCACTGCACGGCAAAAGAGTATTGACGGAGCAGCTTCTGGATGTCCTGATTGTCTTCGCCAAGAGCAATTGCTCTGTGGAGTTCCTACACTGCGATGTTGGGGAGCATCTGTGGCTCAAGATGCTCCCACCACGGGAACTGTTGCAGTGCAAACTCGAGTTCAACAAAAACCCTAGCGATGTGTGGACTATGGAGCAATGGTGGCCCATTTATGCACGTGGCATTGAACTAGTTAACATTATCTACGACAAGCATAAGAAATGCTTCCTGCAGGATGCTCTACAGTTTGTCGGTATCCACGAGGTTTACCTGGTGGACTCGTTGCTGTTGGGTAAACAATCTCTGGAGCCAGCAGCCATGCAGTTAATCAAGGCGACCATCTCATTAGTTGCTAGTCTCACAGAGCATCACAAGGAATGGGCACAGGATCACTCTTCATCGCTATTCAACATCATGGTAAGTTAAAAGCTTCACATAATTGATTAAACTTAACTTTTATCATTTATATAGAACGCTGTTCAGGGCCTGATGTGCCATGCCACGTCCATGTTCCACCAGCTGCGCAATTTAAAATGCCTCCTTGCAGGTCGACGCTCCCAGCTAGAAATATTGCGTAACGTGGAGTCCATTGCCATCGATGATGATATCATAAATGCCTGCAATGAGTAAGTTTTAAAAGTACAAACCTGTAACTTTCATAATTATTTGAATAAACATTGCTTAATATTTATTTTTCAATTACTATATTATCTTTTAACACTTGAATTAAATATTTGTTTTATAAAAGAAATAGGTGTATAATTAATTAAATAATTATATGTTAATATTTATGTGCATTTCACAGCCTCACAGACATCATCATCTATTGTGTGAAGGCATTACAACAGTTCACTCCCGATCTGTTGGATCTCTTGTGTTCCAGTTTCTATGAGCCCCACAAATGGCAACCCATACTGGATGTCAAATTTGGCGCACCCAAACTCAATGAAAGAAATTTAACGCTTACCTTTGGCATGGTGTTGAATATGATCAGCATCTATGTGAAGGCACTCAATATGGTAAGTGAAGACGGTTAATAAAGTGATAATAACTGGTAAATGCAAAACAGAAAGGTGTTAATTAATGACTAAACAAATTGCTAAATGATTGCGAAAAACATCTCTATAATATTGTTAGTGAAATGAATTGGGGAAAACATAACACAGAACTGGGTAAATTTGATATTCTCTAAATTAAATCGGAATTTCTGTTTTTTTTTTTATAAGTTTTATTTGTTTATGGGAATTTGCAAGACGCCACTTAATACTGATAAGATTTCCAAACCAAATGAATCAGTAATTTCACTCGTACAACTTTCTACAGCAAAATCACGGATTCTCTGAGGTGCCACTTAATGAAGTGCCAAATGTGGAGAATGGCGAAGTGACGTGTGGTGTCACTAGTGGATTGGGAGCTGATGCGACTCGTGGACAGCGGAGCTTTACAAAATCACTGTCGGCCAATTCAATTTCATCGGCAGCCTGTCCCTCCAGTGAGCTGCTCTCTAATCTCGATGGTCAGCTGTGTCTTGTGGCGCTGGAGCATCTGCTCATGTTAATTGCATCGCAGAGCATTTACGTGATAAGGTCGCAGGAGCTGGAGCCTCCATGGAAACAGATTGTGCGTCGCGACATAAGCAGCGAATTGCTCAGTTTCCATGAATTTGTGCGTCGCAAGGTGATCGTGGACTATCGAGACTCACGTTGTCAGTGGGTGCGTCGCAAACACGGTCTATTCAAATTCAGCAATTCAACCACTAACAATGCAACCACCTCTGTCAACAATCAACGCAACAACACTGAAGTGGTTCGTCGCACCAGCAGCACCGCCAACGAGTTGCGCGTCAATGTTGTTCGACGTCTCCATTTGCAGCAACAGTTGCATGCGCCACAATCAAGCGAAAGTAATTTTGAGATGACTCGAATGCTGAGTCCAATTGCGGCGCCTCACGGCTCATCAACTGGTGCTCAAAACATGGAAGCATCGACGCCTCAAGGCAACATGGATATAGGGGAAACACCACGTGCTCACTTTGAGAACAGAAAGCGTTTTTATGTTGATCGACCAGCTGACGATTTCTGCGCAGAGGAAGAGCCATTGGCTATTGAAGTACAGTACTTCCCTCCTACAACGAAGACAAGCTACTGTGAATTGTCACAGGTTCAACTTGTCGAAGAGGACTATCTGCAACTGATGTCTGCATTATTCGGTGTTATTCCTCAGAGCGAACCTGCACGTGAGACCTCGAGTTAAGTGTGAACTATTGATTAGCCTAAGATAATGAAATGATTTTGAACACAGTTTATAAAATTAAAAAAAAGAGAATCTAAAATCTTTTTATTAAAACTTTTATTAACAAACAAGATTGTTTCTAACTTTTGTTTTTAATTTACTAGTTTTCCTTTCCCTAGTTTTATATTCTTTTGTTTTTCCTGTAGATTCTATAGTTTTCCGAATTCGCACAAGGTGCCAAGAGTATAGTTTACATAAGTGAGTGAAGTGACGTCACATTGCTGTGAGGCGCCAGACGAGCCCCCCAGAGAGAGAGAAAGAGAGTCACGTCAGCTGAGAGCAGCTGGAAAATCACTCCCACGCTAATCTTAATAATTATACGTAATTTCTTCTCTTTCTCTCGTTGGCTGTTAGCTTGCTTACTCACAAGTCAAACATTGCCACGCAAAACTGAAAGAAGTCTCAACTGTATTTGTGGTTGTTGTTGGCGTTGTTGATGTTGCTGTTGCTGTTGGCAATGGCGATGTTGTCGCCGTCGTCATCGTCGTTGTTGTTGGTGTTTTTGCCCAAACCGGCGTGCTGAGCAGATTATGACTTTAGCACAACTTTTGGTTGGTCTGTCGGTCAGTACCTTGTGAGTTGTCAAAGAGAACGCATGTGCAAAAACGCGACCACGCACAAAAAAAGCAACGAGATATAGCAACATTTAACAGTAGCAACATTTAGTTAACATCACATTTAAGGTC
Source organism: Drosophila neotestacea (assembly GCA_035044365.1). Lineage (NCBI taxonomy): Eukaryota > Metazoa > Arthropoda > Insecta > Diptera > Drosophilidae > Drosophila > Drosophila neotestacea. The sequence goes on from JAWNMD010000155.1 coordinate 3,594,541, forward strand.
AACGTGCATTAAGAAAGCAAAGTAACTACGTCATCCAAATCCGGCCAAAAGTCATTAGTGAATCGTGATTTGTGATAATGTTTAAGGGTGTTCCAACAATTGCGAATCTTAATCTGCGTTTGCTGAAGGGAAATTCTCGCCTATCGCTTTTAGTGCGACGCGAGAAGGCAACAGCAACATCCTTGGACCTGGAAGATGCCAATGGAAATACTAACAAAATTAATGTCGATGTCTACAGTGAGGAGGATCTCTTGAAACGTGCCAAATATGGGCATACGGGCAAACAGGTTCAACAGAAAATAGCATCTGAGGTGAGTTGTCTTCCTTCCTTCTCCCAAAGCAAATCACAGCTGATTTTCTTTGGGAATGTACCCAGAAACTTCCCTTCCGCCTACCTCAGAAACAACAGGCGTGGTTTGGGACACACGAAAATTTTGCATCATAATAATATCGATTTTTACATGAGAATTACGAATGCTTTGCACACTTTCATATTAAATGATATAAAAAAAACTAACCACATGTGTTTTTCGCATAACATTTAGAATTTCTCGAAATTTAAAAATAGAACCAGACGCATTTTGCGATTTAAGACGAAATATGTTTATCAGTTAAAAAAATGTTTACTTAACTTCATCGGAAACTATACTATTACAATAGAAGTGTTCTGTGCTTTATATTTCGCCAGACTGGGGAAAATTTACTGGGTTCTTATCTGATGAAGATACTGGGTTAGCTTTTGGGTTCATTAGATAACTGTGTAATTAAATCTACCCAAAAGTTACGTGCCCAAAAATAAGTTTATACATATCATACGCTTTACTTTTGTTATCTTATCGTAGTGTGCATCTGGTTAGTCAAAGCGTGACTACTGAAAATTTGATTAGTAAATAAATCATGACGTCTAATTATTTTATGAGTTACTATTCAAGTGCTCTTGACAAGAGCATTTGAATAGTAACTCATAAAATAATTAGACGTCAACTAACTGAATCCATACATATATGATTCCATTTAGCGGATTGACAGAGTCATTTCCTTTATGTTTACGACACTAATTACAAAGCCTCAATAAATAACCGTCAGATCCTCAGATAAGAATTATTGACCGAGACATTGAAATGGATTTCTGAATGGAAGCGTACAAACTGATACTGTCTCTTTAGTTCTAATACGCGTACATATCGCTGATTCATACATATGTATGTATGTATATATTAACACATTCATTCTAAACATGCCCAAGTCACGAGAAAAATGTCACAAAAAAGAAATCTAAGCGAACGTGAATGTAGGCAACACAATGAATACACTCATGAGTACATTTAAACTTTGGATACAGATAGACGTTTCGTTTTGGCTATGGCTCTCTATAAGATAGATATTAGAGAACTTATTTTAGTGCTGGAACTATCGTATTTGTGGAGATTAAGTATTATAAATATTTTATATGAAATATGATTGTATTAATTGAACAACATTGCTCGAACTGAGATTAGATCTTGTAAGTATCTGAAGATCTGTGTAAATTTAAAATCTTTGTATGGTCTTTAGATGAATGATGTAATAATATATTAATACAAAATAGCTTTTACTACCTGACAATAAAAAGTATTTCTTTATTAGAGAAATCTGTATTCAAAATATTTATGATATTAACATTTATTTTATAAACGTAATTATGAAACAAGTTATATATATATATGTATATATATATTTATTTTTAACAGATTGTTAAATAATCCCCAAGAGAGCCATCGCTAAGTCTTAACACCTGGCGCTAAAACGTTTTCGCAGTGCTAAGTTTCGTTGCTAGGGAAAAAATACTTAATGTTCTTAGGTACGCACATACTCACACACAACACACACACACGCACACTGGCTAGACCCTGTAGTACGTCTGATGTCAGGCATACCCAATTTTAGTCTGAAGTAAAAAGTGTTGAAGCGATTGCGCGTGCATAAGTACATAAGTTTATGTAATTACAATAGAAGTAGTAATAAGTAATAAGCAAAGGGATCATTATATTTTGATGAATTATAATTGATATTAAATTTAATCACTATTTTACATCGGACATCCGAGCTTCCGAAATTTGATAACCGATTTTAATGACATTTAGAGTTTGCCTATGTAATGTAAAATAGTGATTAAATTTAATATCAATTATACTTACTTCTTATTACTGTTTACTTTTACCTATTAACGAGTCAGTGGCAACAAAAAGTATAGAATCACTATTATCACTTTCATCCAAATATAATGATCCCTTTGATTATTACTTATTTCTACTTCTATTGTAATTCAATAAACTTATGTACTTTTAAACTACACGCGCAATCGCTTGAACACTTTTCACTTCAGACTAAAATTGGGTATGTCTGACACCAGCTGTACTACAGGGTCTAGCCAGTGTGTGTGTTACACTTTTGGGTGCCAAAACAAGCCCCTCACACACACAAACACACACAAACACGCGGGAGAGATGGAGATCACATGGGCGCCGTTGTTGAATTGTTGTTGTTGAGATATTGTTGAATTGTTGAGAGCAGAAATCAAGAAATAAACAGATGCATATTATGGTCAAAACAAATATATGTGTGTACACTCATACGTATTGTTATTTTTGGTTATACATATTTAAAAAATCAATTGTATATTTGCATTTCGTGCGTCAAAATCTTTGTGAAAGCTGTCATGTTACGGAATCTGCGCAAAAAAACAACATAATAATTATTTTTTAATTTTTCAAGTGTAGACCGGGGTGGATAAAAAAGTTGTTTGCTTTATCGAATACATTGGATTTAGTTCAAAAGTTGCAAACTTAGAGCCACAACTGTTGTTATCTGGCATTCACATGATTTTGTTTATCCAAGAGAGTTTCAACATTTTTAGTCCAAAGTTCGAATGCAAATAACACGTGTTGAGTTTTGGTCTAAGCATTCGGTTTGAACTAAAGTCTGCTCTCAATTATTTAAGCAATCAATTAACAGATTGGCATCCCGCGGAAATACATCTGCCCCCTCTGTTGTCATGGGACACTTGTGGTAATCCAATATCTCCCGCCAGGTGTTCAATTACCCAATGCCATTTTCAATGTGCAATCTATTTAACCCAATGAATGGTTCATCAGCCAAATTCGATTAATAAGTAATGCTACATAGTCACGAGAATGAGTTCACTTTCTAGAATACTCGTATTCATTTAGATGAGAGATATGGGTATACTCCAATTCTGTAGAATTCCATCGATATTCTAATCCTTTTATCTCACTTTAATTCAATTGAATTTAATAATCTATCTATATCAATTACTTAAAGCAAGCCTAGAGTCCAGTTTCTAGCTCATTTCGTTTGGTAAATAGTTTTTTATAATTTTAAAATTTTTGGCTAACCCTAAACTTTGTATCACTCGTTCTTAGTTATGCGTAGCATCGGAATAGTAATCAATCTTGCGAAGGTAAAGCTAACAAATAAATTTCTATCTAGTATAGCAGCATTTAAGGCGCTTTAACAAAGATAGTCAGAAAATAAGTAAATTGCGTAATCATCTTGGTTTTTCTTCACGGAATTAACCCACATATATAAAGTAGTTATTATTGACTTAATAGTCACTTTATGTTTGATTCTGTAAGAGGCCACATCGAAGTTGGCAACGTTTTAAAATGTTTGTACGTGCGAAACACAATTAATTGTTTGTGAATTGTTTGCAATTCTTTTTTGAAACGTGCTTAAAAGTAACTGAATTCTTCATACTTGATGTTCTACATTCCAGAAGAAGCTAAGAACCCCACCGCTATTGAACTTGGTTTTTGCTAATCGCAAACTATCCTTTTATGACACAAGCTCCGGACCCAAGCCTTGTGAAGAGAATGCTAAACTGTAAGTACTTAAAGTATAATTATACCTTTAAGGTACAAATATATAGAACACTTGCAAAACATTTGCTCACTAACACGAATGCAGCAACGCACTCTAATTATAGTCAAATAATAAAACAATAAATTTCACAAAATATTTGAGTTCCCATTTGGCACCTAATATGCACCTACACAAATACAACGTATCACAAATGAAAAGGATCAATAGCATCTAGAATTATAGTTCCTATTACAATTGGTGCTGGTTACCAAATGTAACATAAACAATGTCTATATTTATAGAACTTGTCAATTTGAGTTAATGTTATTTTTAAATCCGTATACTAACGAGTATTGCGAGTACTTGTATAATCTGGAATATAGCTAAAGTTGACTCGCACAATTAGCGAATTAACAAAGAAATCGGTAATTTAAAAATCAAAAAGAAAAATAAATTCCAATATTCTTGTTATTCAAATTCATATTCACATTTAAAATGCAAAAATATTTACCTTGCGCACTTGCGAATTTTGTAAATTTGGGAATCTTGCCAAAAGCCTAACAGCATTGGATATGTTTTTGTTTTTGTTCCTATGCAAGGACACCAGACTCGAGATACCCTGTGTATGGTTGGCGAACAGCTCTGATAGGCTAGTCTACACTTATTGTCCTATTCGAATATTCTTTATGGAGTTCGTCATCATGCGTATACGCGCTAATTGATGGCAATCTCGGGCATAAAAATAAATTAACATACGTTTATTAAATGAAGATAAAAATCGAAATTCGCTCGACTCGATTCGACTCATTGAATATATGATATATGGTATATGGTACCGTAGTATGCTCTGTCAACTATAAAACTGTTGCCCCATTGATGTGGCGCTCATTTCGGCATCGGCATCGACATCGATGTGTGTTAACAGACAGTGAAAATTTTGACTAAGAATTAAAAAAGAATTCGTTTTTGAAAAGGAAGAGATGGGAGAACGCAGTTTGAGTTTATTGCAATATGCAACGGAGAAGGCGCCCTTGCCACTTGATGGTTATACACCTGAGGAAGCAGCTCAGTTCAAGGATAGCATCAGGCAAAAGATACTCGACGATTTGAAGTCGATGACGGGTGAGGAGCTGATTGAGCTGGTTAAGCAAAATGCTGCCAAAATTGAAGAAGATGAGGAGGAATTGCAGTCCAATTCAAATGCGGATCGAGTGCAGGATGATGCTGATTTAATAGATGCAGAAATCATTGCTGAAATGGTTGCGGGCATTTGCACAAAGAGTCAAAAGGCGACCTTCATCAAAGTGATAACCAAGTATATCAGGTAATTGGAAAGGAAAGTTTCGAGTGACTAACTTAATTTGGCAATCTATAAAAGACGAGCCCCTACTGCTGATAGCCATAATTTCTTAGGCTGGGCCGCGTGACGTGAACTCTTATCGGACATAAAGGTGTCTCCAGGCACAAAGTCGAGCATTACGGGCTATAAAAGTGCTCAGTCAGTTTATAAAATCGCACCTTTGACCAGGCAGACAATGCTGATGGATGATATTATAATGAAGAATGTACAATAAGTACTTACAAATACAAATATTCTCATGTGTTTACACGCTCTCACAATCGCATAGAAAGGGGAGTTAATTAATTTATTTTATTGGCAATAACATGATTTAGAAATTAGCGCCTTTTCGCCAGTCCCATCCCTAGTCCCCAGTCTGTCTATAGACCCCTGTTTCCCCTCTCTCTCTCTCTCCACTGTCTCCCACTACCTCTCTCGCCATCTCTATCACAATAGCCATAAAAAGTCACACTTTTGGATAATGTATAAAACGCCGGTCGGTTGAGCGTTGTTTTTCATTAAGCTTGCAACAGTTGAGCAATAGAGTCAGAAAATCGATCAGAGTCAGAATATTACGCATACGCCATGGTGCTAACTGAGGAAATCGATGCATTGAAACGACAAAGCGAAGATGGCGAGGCAAAGGAACGAGAGGAGAACTATAGGCGTGGCAAAGAACAAGAAACCACAGAGACAGCCGCAATGATCGAAGAGATCATTGAGGGAATTTCCTTGCAAAATCGCCGTGGCACAATAGTTCGTACTATATCTGCCATAATCAGGTAAAATTAGAGCGATGCACTATATATGATTAATATATAGCATTTTTATGAGCGACGCGTCCCAATAAATAGATAATACACACATAAACAACACTCAGACAGACAGACACACATTTCCAAACATTTTATGACTCTGAAATTGCGTTGATTTTTCCGTTTATTACACGACATATGGAAATGAAAATGGAAATGTGTAATTTGCCGTTTAATCAACAATTATATATATTTACATATTTTATTCCCCTAGAATTCAGCGACGCAACTATTCGATGAGGCCGTGAGTAAATTGATTTGTTTCGGTGTTTTATGATTTCCTTTTTCTGATAAAAGTAGAACTTAGTTGTACCCAAAATCAACTGTACTCCTGCTTATAGATCGAAACACCCGTAACTCCTCAATTGAAACTAATTGAAATCTGGCAAAAATATTTCATTGAAAACTTAATGAATTAAATTAAGTCTCAGACTTAATCAATTTGACACACAGACACCCTCCACAGCAACAATAGACTCAAAAAACGTGTATGGTTATTTTTAGATTCGAGTTCATCCAAAATAAGTTTCTTATATTGAAATTCATAGTATAGATTATACGACTAAGCGTTTGATCTCCAATTACCACCTTCATCTAACTCGTTTTTATTGCACTTTACCAGCTCAGCTTGCTTGTCTTGTATTAATCGAGTATTTGAAATATTATTTTTGATATTTTGAGTTGCTTTTCAACATACGCATGCTAAAAATCCGCTTGAAAACCGCAAAGTTCCCCCTTATCAATTAATTAGCATGCTTTGAAAATGTATGCCAAATATTTGACTTTTGTAATTTTATAATTTCCAGTCATCGGGAGCAGGAGCAACGAAATGCTGAAGATGTGCTCTTCGATATGTTTGCCAGCGAGGAAACAGGACTCATATCAATGGGCAAATTCTTGGCCGGATTGAAGACCACAGGCATACGTCGCACAGATCCTCGAGTGCGAGAATTAATGGACAACCTGAAGAAGGTGCACAAGCTGAACAATTATGAGACGGGATCATCTGCAGAGACACAGCATCTAAATCGGGAGACCTTCAAGGCGTAAGTTTTTCTTGTATTCAATAGTATTTCAATTCAAATTATTAACCTATTTACTTTTTTTTAGTGTTGTTTCTCCGAACATTGTGCTTATTGCAAAAGCATTCCGTCAACAGTTTGTGATCCCTGACTTTTCCAGTTTTACCAAGGACATTGAAGAGATTTATTGCAACTGCAAGGCAAATACCTCTGGCAAAATGGCCGATTACATTCCCCAACTGTCTCGCTATAGTCCCAACTTTTGGGGTGTGAGCATCTGCACCGTGGACGGGCAACGATTCTCCATTGGAGATGTTGACGAACCCTTCACTCTCCAGAGTTGCAGCAAACCCCTGACCTATGCCATTGCCCTAGAAAAACTAGGTCCCAAGGTGGTGCATTCCTTTGTCGGACAGGAGCCAAGTGGCCGCAACTTCAATGAACTTGTCCTGGATCAGAACAGTAAGTGACCTAATCTTTAATTTCTACCGAATTTAATGTCCTAAATTAATAAATAATCCTTTATTCATCCACAGAGAAACCTCACAATCCTATGATTAATGCCGGCGCCATTTTGACTTGCTCGTTGATGAACGCACTGGTCAAGCCGGATATGACCTCGGCTGAGATCTTCGATTATACCATGTCCTGGTTCAAGCGTTTGTCTGGCGGAGAATACATCAGCTTCAATAATGCGGTATTCCTTTCGGAGCGTGAGGCTGCGGATCGCAATTACGCACTGGGTTTCTATATGCGGGAGAACAAATGTTTCCCGAAGCGTACCAACTTGAAGGAGGTGATGGATTATTATTTCCAGTGCTGCTCCATGGAAACCAACTGCGAAGCCATGTCTGTGATAGCTGCTAGCTTGGCCAACGGTGGCATTTGCCCAACCACCGAGGAGAAGGTCTTTCGCCCGGAGGTTATTAGGGATGTCCTCTCCATCATGCACTCCTGTGGAACCTATGACTACTCTGGTCAGTTTGCCTTCAAGGTTGGATTGCCAGCGAAGACGGGAGTCAGTGGAGGCATGATGCTGGTGATTCCAAATGTGATGGGCATCTTTGCCTGGTCTCCTCCTTTAGATAGTCTGGGCAATACCGTACGTGGCTTGCAGTTCTGTGATGAATTGGTCAGCAGGTTTAATTTCCATCGCTATGACAACCTGAAGCATCTTTCCAATAAGAAGGATCCTCGCAAACATCGCTACGAGACCAAAGGTCTCTCCATTGTCAACCTGCTCTTCTCAGCAGCCAGTGGAGATGTAACAGCTCTGCGTCGTCATCGTCTCTCTGGCATGGACATCACTCTGGCTGACTATGATGGACGCACTGCTCTGCATCTGGCCGCATCCGAGGGTCATTTGGAGTGTGTCAAGTTTTTGTTAGAGCAGTGCCATGTGCCGCACAATCCCAAGGATCGTTGGGGTAATCTGCCCGTAGATGAAGCTGAGAACTTCTGTCACTCGGACGTAGTCGAGTACCTCAAGTGCTGGGCCGAGAAGTCCAAGGATGCACCCCAAGAATGCTTCCCAGAAGCTGTAACAACCAAAACGGAAGCCGATGAGGTGAGTTTAACTAGAAAACTATTTCTAAACCTTTTAAATCATCTATCTATATTAATTCCAGGAGATTCCCAGCGCTTTGCCCCCTAGTATGGGCCACAGTGGTAATACCAGTCCCATACCATCCGAGGCTGACTTTAGGAGCCCTAGTCCATTGTCCTCCGAAGCGGACAGCACAGCGAGCGTTGCCAGTGTGGATAAAACCAAGCCGGGTCTCTAAGCATCATGAGAGCTCTATTGACAAATAATATACATACTTGTAGAATCTCGACTAAATTATCGCTTTATAATCTAGTTAATACAACATTTTAGAACATACCATATAGTGTTACACACATACAAATATACCACATATACACGTACATTGATAATTGATATGTACATATTTATTATTTATGCTTCTCTGATCAAGCTGAATAGCGGCATTTGTACTTGTAGAGCTTAGATAGACATTCTAAGGTCTGTGCTAGAGTGCAGATATCGAAAGCAATGACAATAAAATGTATTTACAAATAATGGTGAATGTTTCAAAAAGAATGTTATGCCCATCTATTGAATTTGGGTAAAATGAAATCACTCACAGATCTATATACACAAATACCTTATATAATGTTTATACATGTGACTTGTGAATTTATATATACATATGTATTACTGAATTGTCAATTTCTTTGTGAACTATATACCATTTATCGTATACTATATGTATTTATAAACCAAGACGAAAATAAAACTTATTGCAACTTGAATTTGACAGAACTTTTTCAGTAAACTAAATATGTGATGGGCTCCTTACTAATATATTTACTAATAATATTGGTTGGAAATAGAAAAATAATCTATTTGGTCTTAGGTTTATATATTTTAATGCAGTGTGGTATATTCAGCCAATTATCATTGGTTTTGCTCCACTGTTTAACCGACAATGAAGCACACGAAGTTCGTTGTTCCCGGTTGCCGATTCCCGATTCCCGGTTCACTGTTCGGATTTCGTTTGCCGGCAAAGCCAAAACGAATTTAGTTCGTTCGCAGCATTCGTAACGAGCGGAACTTTTGGCGTTGCGTCTTTCGTTTTTCCCGTTTCGATTAAAGTTTTGTGGCATCGTGTGAAAGCTTGTATAAAATTAAATGACAAATTAAATTATAACTCAAGAGTTAATCGGGCTGAAAATAGTATGCAATTAGTGAACGTTAAATGATTTAATTAGCTCGAATCTAGTTTTAATAAGTTAAGCATATCATATTGACAAGTTTGCATTGCGCACTGTATAAAAACTTGGGGTAGGTTATAGTTCTCGAAATGCTTATTTGTATTGTTTGGCAGGAGAGTGACAACAATAACAACAACAACAAGAACAGCATCGACCACTGCAGCATCAAGGACTCCAATTGCCTGGACCTTTATTCATTTCCGGCAAACACCCAAGCATCCTTCGTGTATCTGTTTGTGTAAAAAAGAAGTGCCAAAGTAACTGAGTATTGACGAGTAAGCCAGAGTTCAGACACAACAACCTAAAATCGGATTTTAAAAACTTTATAATCTGCATTTAGAATATATTGCTACCAACCAACAACCGACTTATAGACTACAACAACAACTTCCTCTTTGGTTAATTCAAAGTTTTCATATATCAAACTTAATTAAATAATATGCAACAGAAAAGACGCAAACAATGATACTTTAAGTGCGTATCCGGTAAACAATGTTGTTGCCCAATTTCAAAAAACATTTTTGGTTGCATGTTCATGTTGCGTTATTGTTATTGTATTGCATTCAGATACGGATGCGGAAACTGCGACGCGGCGTTGCATAATGTGCAGTTTCCTGGACAAATTGGGTCTGCTCTGATAACGCCTAAATTGGAGAAATATCTGAACATTCTCTCACGCAATGCTCCACGCACAGTTATCAATTGATATACAGTTGGTCAAGAAATGAACAAACAAAAATATATATATTATATTTTATAATGATCAGATAACAAACTACAACGTACGGAATATGAACAGGGTCTCTTGGTCTTTTAAGTGCCATGTTTTATATAGGGCAACTGGCTTCATTAATGTCTCCAATAAATAAGTATAAATAAATATTGGCATACACAGCAATTACCAAAGCCATATATGGGCGTCTAATAATACTTCTAAGACAGGTTGATTAACCGACAGTTAGATCAACAATTTGTAAGTTAGGAAAGGGTTTGGGATAAAGCAAACTACCTCAATGCAAATGCCCACACGTATTTTCTAAATAGTCATAGTTGTCTATATCTATTGGCCAAGTCAAGCGTGAGAAATGGACATATGTTGATTATGCAAACGAATCAATCAGGGGGAGGGGAAGAATTAAAAGGAAGTTGGCTTCGATGGCAACATTTGCTATGCATTGAAGTGTCCATCAAATGTCTCCTGGCTGAGGGCAATGAACTGCCAATAAATAGAACATATACTTACATACGTATAATTATTGGTTTTCCACTTAAGTGAGGAGGAGGCGGAGATTGAGATGGAGGCGAGGGTGGAGTCATTCACTCAATCCATAGTACAAACGACATCCATGTCGATGTCGATGTCGATGCCGATGTCGGAAATTGGCGCTCTCTTTGATTCTGCAGAACGCACTCGGACGTATGATAGTCAATTTTACACGTCGCCCGTCTGGCACTGGGCACAATAACAAACAAGAGAAAAGATAGTACATCAACTGCATCGAAATTTGTATACACTACCAGACCAATAGAAGTTAAACTGGTAAAATACTAGGCCCAGTTTACACTACTTTTAATCTAGAGTCCCTTTTTAAAACAATGTCCAAAAATATTGAAAAGAACAAATTTGTTTTAAACACGAAATATTTTAGAATGCAAAGTCAATTTACAGATTAAACCATGATAGTTTTGAGAAAGGTATGCAAGTCTTTAATCAAACTTTACAAACTGCTTTTGATAGTAGTTATACCCTCTGTGGGGTGTTCACGAATGCAGCTCAAGTGCAATGCACCCGGGCAAAAGTGTTGATGCTGCATTTTTACCTTCAGCGCAGATATTACGAGTATTTGTGCATGTCGCCCCACAATTTCCGAAAATAAAACTCAATTTCCATTTTAAGCATAAAAATATTTGTTGTGCTTGCCAAAAAAATAAAAGAGAGCAAATTGGATCAGAAGACTGCAGAGCGCATTTCGACGTGCTCATAACAATGTGAAAGAGATGCACACAGATATAGTACATATATATGTGAGTCTGTATAGATGTACATCTGTACATGTTGTACTTATTTATGTAGATGGCAGCTACGTAATGAAAAGTGGCATTTAACGGCGCCGCTATTCATCACCAGTCAGAGCTACAGATTTTCGCCCCCGCATGTTTCATCCCAATGCCAGGGACAGTCCCAATACCATCTCCAACTCCTGATGGAAGTAGCAACCACATCCCCAGCCACAGTCACATCCACATCCACATCCGCGTCTGTCAGCAACAGTTCGCCGATTCAGTTGCTGGTACTCCTGCTACTAAATATTATGGAAAACATTTTTATGACGCTACAAATGAAAAAAGGGAGCGGGTGGGAGTTGAGTTGGAAATGGAAATGGAAATGTATGTGAAAATGGAAGTGGAGAAGCAGTAACCGTACAATGTGCATGCTGAATTTATAATACGGCTTGTTGCTTTTCATTTTGTTGTTTTTGTCGTTGTTATTGTTCCTCTCGGATTTTACTAGTCAACACATAATGAAGAACTCTAACGTTGCATCCTTTGACAGCTAGAACAAGCACAACTATCAAAACTGATTGCTTTCACATGGACAGTAATTCGGTGAGTCCCATGCCTCCTTTGGCCATGATGGAAAATGAGAAAACCCCGCCTGGAACGCCCAATGGCGATATGCCACCTCCGCCGGATGAGAAGTAAGTTGAAATTAAAATTAAAGTAATCCTGTTGAAACGATAGACTTTAAAATAAACTATAGTTTCATTAAGTGATAGAATATTTCTTCTACAGTAATTACTATGCCCACACACATTTTCATTTCCTTTGCACGTTTTTTTAATTCATCTTATCTGCAGTGAGACTGTCGAATTAAGAAAGCACACGCTTTGTGTGCTTGCTCTTTTAGTTTTTATGGTTATTTCTATTTGCATATAAATAATTTAATGAAGACAATTTACCAATTCACATGTTTGCGTGAAAATATTTAAATGAATTGTGTCAGTCGCAGAGACAGAGAATTTGAAACCACATGAGAACAGAGAAACAATTGGCGGTGTCTAGCCGGCAATTGGCAAACCAAGCGATTCCATCTATTCCAGCAGATTCCATTGTAAATGGTGAATCCAAAAATGGAGATTGGGCAGTGGGGAATGGGCAATGAGAAATTGAAACTGTGCCTTGACCTCGTCGGCCAGGAGTTGTCGTTAAAACTGTGCACATTATTCGCTACTAATGGCATTTTGTGGACGTAAGTGTAACATTTACATTTCAATGCGGGCCACGTTACGTATACGCCGTGTGTAATTAATGTTGAGCCGCAAACAGCATTGCGACCTCGCCCATGGGCCCATTTATGGGCAGGTCGTACATCTTTCGCTTTTTAACGCGTCAATTTCCAAAGCCCCAGTATCCTTGGGGTCGTAAATTCTATTTTAATGTGGACAACTCGCAAATCACACTCAATCCCACACACACACATTTAGAGGCACGCACACATTCAACAGTTGATCGCGTGCGGACGCACAGTCATCATCCTTAGACGCATATCCTTGTATCCTTTTACTTAAACAGCTGCCTCCTTTCTTCCTGCCCCTCTTCTGTAATTACCAACATATTTTGTGGCCTTAAATTGAACCTTTGCTCATTTCATTCGATTTCAAGTAATTTCTGGGCGCGCTCATCCAAAAACAACTGAATGCGAACGAGTTGCGCCGTCGTTTCGTGATTCTCACCTCAAAATCCTTTCATGTGTAATGTTGACCACGCATTAACAAGGTGTGTTTGTCAGTTTGTCACTCTGCCTCTTTGTCGATGTGTCTCCTTTTTGTAATTACCGACCTAATATACTTGGTCGACCCACTTTCGTTTAGCATTTACAAACATTGTTGATTATTTATATATTTGATTAGTTCCCTAGTTGTTTTGATTGATGTTCATGTGCACATGAAATGTTACCTGGATGTGTTCATTTATTTATAGATTTAATATCTTCTAATAAAGAAGCAACGAAAATGTCATACCTCCAAACTTTTATAACTCTACAATAAGGTTACATGACGCCTTTGTTGATGGCTTAAACCAAATCTAAATTGCTTGCAAAGATTCCCACCCAACAGTTGCTATCTTTCACAAACTCTTTCCAAGGTCTCTGAAAATCTTCTTAGATTAGATCACATGCGATATTTAATTGTACATACTTCTTATTTGTATTAGCATATGAGATTTATTTCTAATAAAAGATCCACTTGAAATTCTGCAAGTTTTTCTTTTTCTACGATCCCACTTCTTTAATCTAATTTGTAATTAAAATGTTTACATAAAATTTACTTGTTTAACTGTTTAAATTTTATTTAAATCACGCGCCAAACTGTAATGTTATTTAACAGACAGAAAAAGATACTTTTTAATTTAGCATCACAAAAATATTGTCCGAGTATATCGATAGCGATGCTATCGTCAGATAAAAATATCTACAACGTGGAAAAGAGCCTATCGATATATCGATATAACAATATTTTTCCAACAATCGTATTCAAAACATTTTCAGTTGATTCGAGTGGTTCATTCGATGCTGATCGGTATCAGACGTAGGTTGCGTATTTCGGGTGATATTTCAGTGTAATAAACAAATGTATGTTGATTTAAGTGTTGTGTGGTGGAGAACAAAAGGAGCAATATAAACAACAACCTTGCGCTATTATATAGAAAGTGTTTAGTTTTAGTCTATGTTTAGGTGTATCTATCTATCTGTCTGTGTGTGCGTCACTTTTACTACATGTTTCGGCATTTTTAATAGATACACCTGAACATATCAATGGATGCTCGTTACATGATCCGCGCCATTGTCTTTCAATTAAGAAATCGAAAGTTTTCTCTTTGTTTGTTCGTTGAAAAAGAATCGCATTTGCATACGTATAAATCACATTAATTAAATACTGTCTGAGCGTGAACTCTATGCATGAATAGATAACAATCTTTGAATTTGCAACGAACGATCGGGAATTGAACTCAACTGAACGAAATCTATGGCATCTTCTCTTTTCTCTATTTGTTTCTTGACAAATTAACGCTCTGATTAGCAAGTCGATCTATTCGACATTTCTGATTGATATATATTTGAGAATCTACATCTATTCTAAAATGTATTAATTAGGCAGTCACATTTCCATCCGACTCCCAGTGCTAGTCCCAATGTTCTGATCACATTTATCATTAATTTTACAGAGTATTCACTAGAAAACCAATTGTAAATTGTAAATGCATTGTGGGAAAACTCGAAAGCTCTAAACATAAACTAAATGCTCGATCTTTTGATCTATTGAAAATAACTCAGTGACGAATCAGTTGCCTATTGTATTAAATAAAAATCGCGTATACGCCGTGTGCACGCCAAACATTCAAAGAACCGACAATAAAACTACAACAAGAACGCGACAACAATCTACATAAATTCGCCTAAATGCGTGATCGTCATTTGGGCAAAATGCCGCGTGGAGGAACGACAACAGCGTAAGTTCATCACAGCGAGGGTTGATTGTGATTGTGACATAACATTTAAGTTTATTTAAGATATTATCCAAAATTAGTATCAACTTATCTGAGTTGTTTATCAAAATCTCAAGGCTTTCTACTAATTAGAGTGTGTTTGACATATTCTCTTCTCCACAGAAAAATTCGTTTAGTTGACCATGAGTTTATTTCAAGATTAGATCTATCATTCTATTTTGTACAGAAAAAGAAAAGAACTTTTATTTCCAGCCCGCAGCTTGTATGTGCTGCGAACTCAATAAACCACCCTCTTGCAGAAAACATAAAAATATTTAAATTGATAAATTGCTGTTTAAGGGAATTGGGTGGAACATACTCATATATGAGATATTTCTTCAAACTGCCGGCCTGGCGGCCAGCCTGGCTTTTAATTCCAATTCAAACTAAAGGAAAAAATGCAAAGTTTATAAAAATGGATTAATAAATATAATAATTTAATGAATAAATTGCAGACAACTGGCGCAGTGTCGCATTTATATCGCCCCGTTTCGTTTAGCGTTGTATTACTGCGAAATTGAATGTATCTTAAAGATACAATTACAAGCACATGCAGGCGCACAACCACAACAAAAAAAAAAAGAAAAGCAAAACAAAACGGGGCACAAAATATTTCAATTGAAACTCCCCGAGACGTCGTTGTCAGTAAACAATTGTCGCCCACTGTAAACCAATACCATCGTACGAGTACGTGAATAATAATAACAATTAAGTACACTTAGAAAATTTGAGAACGCATCGTTCTAGAATTCAGATAAAATGTCTAATATTGCAAAAAGTGCCTTTATTTGTGATAAAAATTTTCTTGTATTAACTTTTGAAGCTTAATGAAAAAGTCTTTTAAAATTTGACTAATATTTTGTTGAGTGTACGAGTATTTGTTCATCATAATTAACCCGCAGGATACACACACACTGCAGGGCCTACTACACACATGTGTGTATAGATACAAATTTAATGATTTTCAGTCATGCATGCCAGGAAATGTTTCAATTTTGTTACACACTTAATATTTAATTGTGCATTGCGAACAGACATGTAATTTGTTGCCCGTCCTACGCTTTCTTTAATTGAAATATGCCCAAGCTGCCAAACTTCCTGCATGTTCCAGAGTGCCGTACCTAATCACCTACTTGGAAACACTTGTAGATACATCTGTGACTAACTAAGTAGCTAAGTATCTATGCCGCCGCGATTCTAGCAGTTTAGCTAAACGACGCTCTAGTTTTGAGTGTCAAGCATCAGCTGAGTTAGCCATAATTAGCCCGGTTTATAGCCATACATAAATCACAGCTGTTCACAGTTCTCAATATGGTTCATCTTTTTGCTGCAGAATTAGTTAAGATGCAATTGTATCTTGGTCTAAAAGAGCTTATGAGATGCAAATAGCTAGAATATTGTTAATGAAGGTGCAACTACTGTTTTTAGATGGGATATCCTAGAGCAAGATACATTTTTATTTTTCTTGATGTTGAAATAGATTTAAATCGATTTAAATATCGCGTCATTTTTAGAGTTAGTAAATTCAATAGGATTTTGGTTTTTAAATAATTGACAAATTATAATCCTTTTGCGGCTTGTTTTAAACTATCTTCTTTAGTTTCACTGCTGCATAGCTCAACTTTTTAAGTACATCGGACTTAACATAAAATTGAATGTATCTAATTAATTGCATAGGTGTCTTAGTCTGGCTTTTAAGACGCTGCTTTCGCTCGACTCACATTAAAAATAAGATGGTTTTGCAGTTGCGGTTAAAGAACTGCCAGCTTAGGATCGTCACTTGTTTCTCTATAAACAACTTATCTTGGCTCCAGGCAGTCTCTCTCCAATCTTTAACTGGATGTTGGTGGTGTTGCTGTTGTGGGCGCAGTGTCAACAGCCTTACATTGGCGTTGACCCATTAGCAAACAAATAGCGTTAATATGGCTACAACTACGCTAACAACAACAGCAACTATGGCTAAGACAAGTCTGCAAATTCAGGTTCAGGTTCAGTATTCAAACTTGCAACTATGGAAACCAGTTTCAACCGCAAATCGGAAAGCAAAAGCTTTTAGCGAAATTTTCCCAGAGCGCAGTCAGTTAAAAAGTGAAAGAGATACAAATGCACAGGCACAGATGCAGATACAGATACATATGCAGTTGGAGCTAGAAATGAAGATACAGATACAGATACAGCTACAGATGCATGCAGCCTTTACTATAGTTGCCCCCTGTTGGCTGTTTATTTTTTACAACAATTTGTGGTCGTTGTGCGTTGCTGCCACCGCTTGCTGCTTGCTGCTTGTTGCTTGTTTCAGTTGCACTTGGGCCCAAGCGGCAAGTGAAATGTGTGTTAAAGCAGCTCCCCACATGATTGCCAGCCTGCGGTGCAATGTGTTGAAAGCTAAATGCCTGCCACACAGCCAAGTGGCTGCCACACACACAAGCACACACAGACACATACATATATTGTTGCAACGACCGTTCATTGACATCTCAGACTGCCCGTGCCTAATGAAATTGTCAGGCGCAACAACAACAACAGCGACTACAACTGCAACTGCAACTGCAGCAACAACGATTGTGGGGCAACTGAGACTGGGACGCGGATGCCCCGTCGCATGTTAATTAAAGAGCTTATTACGAAGCTATCACAACATGATGCAAGTGATACAACAACGAGGTTCAATCCTAATCTAAATTACAATCCAAGGCGCCTTCTGAGAAAATGCGTGTGATAATTAAATATGTTATTTATTATTTATGTTTTTGCTTTTCTCTCTGGCTTTGTCTTTGTCTTTGCTCTTGCTTTCATTATCGCTCTTCGACCGATTTCTTTGCTGTGCGCACTATTAATTTAAATAATAATTTTGTTTACTTTCATTTTAAAATTGTTGCTGTCATTTCAAGTGCAACCACAACATGAAACTTGTTTAAAGTGGTGCAGCATTTTAAAATGATTAAGCGCCTCGTTGGCAGCCAGATATGGAAGCCTAATTACCACTGCCCCAAAGACTTGCCACAGTCCCTCCCATCAAGCTCCCTCCACTTGGATCTGTTTACTTATGACAGCTGCTTTTTGAATTGAATATCCAAATATCCATTGTGTCGGTCTATCTGTCTGTCTGTCTGTCTGTAGCATCTGTTTGCTTCACCACTGTGAGAAATCCCATTGGCACCACCAACTATACGAAACTCGCGTTGATGGATGTGTTTCGGCAACTGAGATCATCGCTGTTCCCCCCATCAAGAGATTGTCATTTGATCACAGCCTCACGCAATAAATGACAGCGAATACTTAATTGAAGCAAGTATAGAATTGCACGTGAACCAAATTTTATAATACTTATATATTACAATGGAAGCGACCCACATTGCAAATTAAAGTTAGTTTATTTATACAAAAATAGAAGATACAATTTATATGTACATTTTCACTGTACTTGCTGTCAGGCAATAGAATTCAGCTTTGAGAAATATTTAAATTATTCAAATTAATTATAACTGAGATCCGAATGGGAATTTTCAAACAAAAGCCAAGAAAGTCTCAAAAAACATAGCAAAAACATACGCAACATTCAGATCTAAAATAGTAAGAAATAAAATTGTTGAAACTATTAAGAATATATGACTGATGGCAACTGTGCAACATACTGACTGTGCAACAGACTGTGGCATATGTGGTTATCCACAGATAAGATACAAATAGAGCCCTCTCGGCTAATTACATTTTGCCAAGCAAATTAGATAATTGCGAACTTTCTTAACCTCTCCGCACAGAGATTCCATTTGTAAATGTAAATATTTGCTTTATAAATCAATTAAGTCGTTTAACAGCGTATTCAACCCACAATTAGTGACTTGACCAAGAGAAATTTTCCTAATTATACTGAGAGTTACGACTCCGACTCAGACTGAGACTTCTACTGATAAATTGCCAGACTTGAGCTGCAATTATGTAATAAAGACTATGCTCTTAATTGGTTTAATATTATGAAGACTTTATGATAAGTATTTCTTAAGTTAGGTTTAACTGGGATAACAAAAATGGATGTAATTGATCACAACTTTATTGATAAGCTTAATCGTGTGCTGTTTCGAAGACCAAAATCAAAGTAAAGTAAAGATAGACTCGATAAAAATAATTTACAAACATTTTGAATTCTCTTTTTAGACGCTATGAGGAGGATCCGGATAACGCGTGGAACGCCTGTTCCTGGTGTGAATATATGCTGATAGTTATACTATCGACCATACTTTTGGTGGGAGTATTGATCCTTACACTCTTTTGGGTAATGTTCTATCGCGGCGGCTTCGCCTGGTCGGATAATCCTACACAGCAGTTCAATTTGCATCCCATACTCATGGTAGCTGGATTCGTAACGCTCTCTGGATTTTGTAAGTACCCCAGAATATACTATAGTAAATGTCAATTGCCAATTTAATATGATTCTCTCTATTGCAGCAATCTTAATTTATAGACTTTGCCGTTGCATGAAGCACATCTATGTGAAGCTGATTCACATGTTCTTTCATGCCATTGCGATACCCTGTATTGCCCTCGGTTTCCTCTCCGTCTTCGACTCTCACAATGCATTGCAAAAGGTGAATTTCTACAGTCTACACTCGTGGCTGGGTTTCGTGACAATGGGCATGTTTGTGCTGCAATTTGTAATTGGCTTCTTCAGGTGGGTGTCGTCTTTGTCTATGCCTCGGGCTCTGCCTCTAATTACTTTAGTTTCATGTGTGATGTTGTCAATCTCTTTATTAGCTTTCTGGTAATGCTCTGCTGTGAAAACAAGACTTACAGCTGCCGTTCAGCCATGGTGCCCATACATGCCAGCATGGGATTGGCCAATTTCTGGCTGGCCATTGCCACATCCGTTACCGGAATTATTGAAAAGGAACGCGAGACCGCTAAAGATCCCAACTTGAGGTATTACTTATTAAACAGAATTTCATATTAACTTACTAACTTTCACTTTAATTTCTTGCAGTGAGGACAACAGACTCATTGAACATTATATAACTAGCGCAATAGGCATCACATTGATTGTCATTGGCATCATCGTCACCTTTGCCGTGCGAAGGACAAACGCTCCTGCCTCTGCCAAAGTTTACGTTACCGAACGCATTTAGATGGTAGGATCCA
Organism: Drosophila neotestacea; assembly: GCA_035044365.1. Classification (NCBI taxonomy): domain Eukaryota; kingdom Metazoa; phylum Arthropoda; class Insecta; order Diptera; family Drosophilidae; genus Drosophila; species Drosophila neotestacea. Next base: position 3,615,033 of record JAWNMD010000155.1, read on the forward strand.
TGCCACATCCACGCCCACGACTACGCCTACGCCTACGCCTAAGCCACAGCCAGTGTTATTCAAAGGCATATATTATATGTTCACTAAAACCATATAGGTTATAATGTAGCTGTGCAACTATAAATTTGACATATAAAATCATTGTTGTGTTAGCACAAATGAAACACGCTTTTGCATTCTCTACTATCTACTATACTATATACATAAATAGATTTTTTATATACATACATATATCTTTATGCCAAATCAAAATCTTTTTATCAGCTACATAGATAAATCAAAGAATTTATCTTTTTTTCTATCAATCAAAATGCCAATCTTGAACTGCTACTAAGTAGATTTTGTAGAGATAGGAATCTCATCGTCACGACGGATTTACAAATGTTGTATTCAACCATCAAGACAATTTAACTTCGCACATGGTGAATAAATAATTACAAAAAATAATAGCAACTATAGGACCGCCCAGCCTAGACCAGAACATACCAGACCAAGCATAGGAAACTACACTTATACTATAATATGATCAAAAGAACAATATTCAGTTGAGTTCTTAGCGACTTTTTGTAGTTTTCTAAACATTTTTGTACCAGACAAAGATCTATTCAATATACTACTTACATATTGTACGTACTATGTATACAAATTAATGCATGAACTTTACACAAAATTTATATACATACATACATATTGTCGCATTTGATGTTTTTGTAATTGTGCAAATAATTGTATTTCATAAAAAAGCTAAGCAATATAAGTTGTAAACCAATTTTACAAGTACATATATAATAAATGATTTTTTTATTTATTACATATAAAAGCCATTATAAATCGATTTCTTTCTTCTCTCTGTACTAACTATTTTTTCCATCTGTGAGTCGTGGCAAACGCAGGTTACGTTTTTTTATAAGCATAACACCCTTCTTTCCTGATTTTGGCGATTGTCCCTTAACGGATATTGCGCCATTATTCGAGCTTATTGAATAGACACTTACATTTTGAGACTCCGAGCTACTGGACGCCATATCAAAATTCCGAACCCGCGGCTCTGGCTTTGTGTTTTCCTGCATACTTTCTATATCTAATTTAAGTGGCGATACAAAGTTTCGTATCCAAGGCTTAGGCTGAAGAAACTCAGGTTCCAAGTGGGGACTGGAGATGGTTTGGTGATCTGTTGCCATAGACAATGCTGGAGAAATTTCTATCTGCGTATAATTGCACTCTGGCTCAAATGCTGGAACTTCACCCTTGAAAAATTATGAGGTCATTCGAAATTGTTTGTTTGTTTGTGTATTTAGAGTTCACTTACCATGCATAGATGCAGTTTTTTGGCTTTTGCATTGTCAGCTATTAAAAGTCCACATTTACACTCAACGTAGCCATGTAGTCTGTAGAGAGGTCCGATTTTCTTGATGCTGAAACAGCGCTTAACGTGTGGAGTTATATTCTTAAATTTGCGCAACGATCTGCCACAGCTCGGACATTCGCCTTCATTAATTATTTGATCTAGTGTGTACCAAAATGTCTTTCGATCCTTAAGTGACTTATTTTGGTTCCTTGGGACCTTTGAATAAAAGTAGTATGTAAAGTCTCAGTGTAAAGTGGATGTACCAAATCTTACCATCTCATCCCCCTCATTCGACATTATTTAACATTTAAAACTTGATTTAAATCATACAGCTTTATTTTAGTAGCTTCATCCAACAGGTTCCAGCACCCAAAATTCACTTTTGTTGTTAATGTTGGCAATATAGTATATAGGAATTCAAGTGCACAGATATTAAGATGATGCTTAGGTTCAATGTATTTGCCGGCACTACACTTGTCTGAAAATGTTTGTGTATTCTTTATTTTAATGCATAATCTATACTTTGTTGATATTTTCATTGCACTTTAATTTTATCGGTAGCATTGGCGACGCCGATTACAAATGTGTCATCGATGCAAAAATATATCATCACAAACAAATCTCTATCGATATATCGATATATCAATATTTTCTCAACAGCCCTAATCTTAACAATTCAATACAACAACTCTATTTATTAAAAACTATTTAAAAGAAAATGTAAACAAATTTACCAATGAAATATTGAAACATGGGTAAGATGTGAAGCTCATAGAGAGTGTAAAAAGAGCAGCTTGTAATATATCAATGGGCTTTAATTTAAACAGATCAAACAGTGCCTGAGACTTGCATACTCTGTCTGGAGGACAATCCTCTGACACTGGAGCAATATGTGGATATTTACTCCGCAAAGGGAGAGGAACTGAATGTGGTGGAGATAATCAACAAACACTTGCCAATACAGTTAGCTCCAAGCAATGCGAAAGCTCGTAAAGTTTGCTCGCAATGCTGGAAAACAGTTTCCGCTTTCCACGCGCTTTATGACTTTGTTAGCACTGCGCAGAGTTCGTTGCGTGGTGAGACGAAAGTGTTGCTGATGGAGGAGGAGGAGGAGGATGATCCGTTGACACAAGGAAACTTCAGTGAAACAACTGCTAAACAGTGTCCAGATAATGCAAATCAAGAACTTAATGGTCGCAATTTCTTCTATCCTGAGGTTAAGATTGAGGAGCACGAGTTGGAACAGTTGCCCAAGATTGAGGTGCTTGAAAGTACAACAAACCTGGATCCTTCACCGGCAAGACGTTTACGAAAGCGCTTCAAGGCCGAAGTTGAAACTCCAAATTCCAGCGAACTTGTTAATAATGAAACTCCCACTGAAGCTGCGCCAAAGAAACGTCGCGGTAGACCAAGAAAAACTGAAGTCTCTAAGGAAGTCCATGAAGAAATCTCTCAAGTCAATACATCCAATGAGCTAGCTGCAGATTTAAAAACGGAAAATCCTGCTGATGAGCAGATTAGCGATGATGATCATGAATTCATCTGCAATTTCGAGGAAGCTGGCGATCGCAGTGATGACAGCAGCGATACCCTGGATTCCCCAGAAAGCGATGATGATTCCGACTTTGACTTTAAAGTTGACAGGCCAAGCGAAGTAGCGTTTGCTGTGATACCAAAGCGAACTCCAGTGCGGCCCAAGAAGTACAAGAAGCGAGCGAAACCCACAGAACCGAAAGTACGCATGTCTCGGGAACTTTTGGATCAGCGCAAGAAGCAGCAAGAAGAATATGATGGAATCATTGCCAAGTTCTTCAGTGATGTGCTGCCCTGCTCCATATGCAACTTGTTGGTGCATAACTTTACGGAAATGCAACGCCATCATCGCCTCACACATCAGGTTGATCCAGGCTATATGATCTGCTGTGGTCGCAAGTTTACCCAACGTAAAGTGCTCGCTGAACATGTGCTGGTACACTGGAATCCCGAGCACTTTAAGTGTATAACATGCGAGAAGGCATTCCAAAACTCACGGCATCTAGAGTCACATCAACAGGTGCATGTATCAAAGATTTCCTTTCAGTGCGATCTATGCTCTAAGGTATTTCTTAGCAAGACGGCTATTGACTATCATAAGCTCAACAAACATGTGCCCAAATCAGAGTTCAAGTTCGCATGCACCGAGTGCGGTAAAAAGTAAGTAAATAGTTGATTTCTAACTCCAGCTAAGATATAACAACTAACATCTTTAATATTGCAGATTCCTGACTGAGCGGAAACTAAAGAACCACATGAACTCAATGCACGATCCGGAAAGCATCATTATTTGCGACAAATGTGGCAAACAGATGCGTACCAAGATTATTTTAAAGAAACATCAGGAACTTATGCATTCAAACACACCGCGTCCAGAGCCCGAATTGAAGCAGTGCCAAATCTGCGGTGCCTGGCTGAAGGGCATGACTGGACTAAAGCAGCACATGAAGAGCATTCATGTGGAAAGTGCAGGAGAACATCGTTGTCATGTTTGCAGCAAGATTTCTCCAAATGCTCGTGCCCTACGTCGACATATCTATCATAAGTAAGTGCATTACATTTAAGAAATATTGGAAATATTATTAACTTTATTCTCTTTTTGCTGCAGTCACGAATGCGAACGCAAGTTTAAGTGTACCATGTGTGATAAGGCTTTTAAACGACCCCAAGAGCTAAAGGTAAGCAGCTGTATTAACTCCAATTTAACTCTAACAAGTTTTTATTTTATTCGGCAGGAACACACATCCACACACACAGGCGAAGTTTTGTACACTTGTCCAAATTGCCCTATGACATTCTTCTGCAGCGCCAATATGTACAAGCATCGACAACGCTTGCATCGTGCTCAATATATGGCAGACAAGAATCAGCCAAAGCCTCCAAATATATTGCAACAGGCGGTAGGGGCAACTGCGGCCATGAAAATCAAACTAATGCAGAACTCAAGTGCAGCTAGCATAGAATCCGACTTGAAGCATTTCTAGATTATAATTAAAGTGTAGTATATGTGTGTAATCATAATTGTGTAGCTTAAGCTATAGATTTGTAAAGTTAAAGTAAAGGTAAAGTAAACAAGTCGAGGTCGACTATTTGGTAAAAATGCTCTTAAGGGCTTATTTTGAGGATTGTTTCAGGAACAACAATTAAGGTAAATAGCTTAGTATATATCGTAAATAATGCTTAGTCTACGTCAGTAATCTGTAATCGTAATCTAAGTGTATCGTTTTGTAAAGAAAAACTATAAAAAAAAGTAAAGTACTACTTTTGATACCAAAACTGGTACATTGGATCACTTATTTTCGAATTGGTGAATTTTTTGTAGTATTATTATTATTTTTTTATTCAATTTATTTGGTGTTAAAAAAAAAAGTTTATCCACGAGTTAAGAAATTTTATAAAAGTGATAAAGCGATACGCTTAACGATGAGCTATTTTTCCAATCAGCCAGATAAAGATATGATAATTTATAGCTGTATATAAATAGAGCACTCACTCCACGTTGAGATATCGAGCTGTTCGAATAGTTAGTACTGTTCGAATAGATAGTTCGGTCGCAATGTCTATAACAGCTAGAGGCTTATTCGTCAGGCTAATGCTGTTGGCAATAATCATGTTTGCATTCCTGCTACTATATAATAAAGATTTGAAGCAGTCTGTGGAGCAAGTGGACACTACAACAGCAACTCTTTCAATTGATGATCTAGTGCAAAGTCTAGAAATGGAGTTGCCCGAAGTGGACTTTAGTTATTGGTACTACTATGCCAAACCAGGCAACTATAGAATGAACAGAAGCTGTGCCCATTATCCCGATCCGTTAGACCTTCAGTTTCACAATTACTACTGGCAGACATTTATAAATCACAACGTTACCTTTCGTCTACATACCGCTTACCTGGACAAACGTCCGGCGCTTAATTCGTCCAGGGGTGTGGTTCGTATTTTGGCCACAGCTAATCAAATTGGCAACGAATTTCCAAACACATACTGCCAGCTATGGTACCTTGGACATAAGGAGCCAATTATAGTCCCTATCAATAATTACACAAGTGTGTGGCCATTGGTATGGGACCATGATCCATTTCTCAGCTATCCGCATCTATTAAGCTGCCCAGTACCAGATGTATTACCTATAAACTTGGAAGAATCCACACCTAGCACAGTATCATTGACTACACAATTTTGTGAGCACGCTAGCAACTCACTTCGTGTCCACTACGAAGTTCCAGATATTACGCATGTCAGGTGAGATAGCCACTTTTATATTAAGAATTTTAAGGCTTAAAAAATCCAGACAAATTTGAAAGCAATTGAAGTTATTTTGTTGTATTAACATGAACCAAGGCTGAAACCGAAAAGTACTGATTTCTATAAAATAATATGTGTACTATATCCAGCAGGAACTCCTCCTCCAAAACGACACTTAATATTGGAGTATGCCTCAAGGCCTTTGACTTTCCCTTTGTCGACATATCGGATCGTCTGATCGAGTGGTTCGAACTTCAGCGTCTGCTTGGCGCCTCTCGCATCTACGCCTTTATGTATAATGCACATCCAGCAGTGCAGCGGGTTCTGGATTATTATCAGCACACTGGATTCCTCGAGTTGCGTCAGCTTACAATGGCCAATGGATTTCCCCGGTTGCCTCACCTTCTTCATTTGCTGATTAATAAGCGATTGTTGGTTAAGAGACTAAACGAACTGATACCCTACAATGACTGCTTCTATCGGAACATGTACAAACATGACTATATGCTCAATGTGGATATCGATGAGGTGATCATGCCATTGGGTGAACTGCGCACTTGGCAGGAGTTGTTAGAAGCCTACCAAGAAGCAGGAAAATCGAGTTGTCCCAATGGATTTGAATCACTGTGCTTTATTCACTCCCAATTTACCATCAATCACAAAGCCCGGAATCCAGGTGAGCTCTTCATGCTGCAAAATACGATGCGTCTGCGAAACTACACCAAGGAAAATGTTGCAACAAAGTGTTTTCACAACACGCGCTATTCTGTGACTCTGCACAATCATTACACAATCATTAGTCTGCCAGGTGCTTGTTCCCGTCGATTTCTGGGCACTCAACTTGCCCACATGCAACACTATCGAGACAAAAACGAGACATTCGAGGTTTCGGAATTGATTGAGGATCGCAGCACATGGAAGTTTGCTCCGGAGCTTCGAGCGGCTGTGAAGTATGTTTTAAAGCATCTCAATGATATGCGGAAGAAATCAATTACTTAAGAATTATTACAAGATATTATAAAAATTAAATTCCATTTGAGTCCCTAAAGATCTGTTAGCAATTGAAAACAAACAAAGTTGGAATGTCTTTCTTTCTTTATAATTATTTACAAGGATGACTTAACTGCACCTTATATAACGCTGTTGACATTTACATAGTTGTATAATGCATAATTTAAAATATATATTTATAAAGATACTGCAATTTGTCTCACTTTTTATAATTCTTTTACTTTTGTTTTAACTTTTGCTTAATTTGTTACACATTTAGATTTTTTGGAGCAGTAGCAAACAATGAAAATACATTAAACTTTACTTTACATACAAATATTATTGTTCTTTTCTCATTTCAAGTGCATTAAGTTGTCCTTTAAAACCAAAAAAAAAAAAGTAGAACAAGTTGGGCATAAGTATTGTACATATAAGTATATAGCATGTGTATAGTTTATTTTATTTTATTTATAACGTGACTTCCTTAATGCAGCGTCGTTTTATCTCGTTCTCGATCTCGTTTTGGGGTCCGCTTGGTTATTGAAACTTAGTGAAAGTTTCACAATTTAATATTTTGTGGGTTAAACAATTTGTTAGCTTTATCATAGCATTTTGTTTTGTTTTTTTGGTATGCATGTCATGCACAATTTTTAGTTAATAACCCTTTTCGATATTAGGAAACATTTATAAAATACAATACTTTCGTTTTAGGCTCTCCATTTCCAAGGAAATTTCATTGCATCGTTTGTTAGTTAGTTGGTTGTGTTGTTGTTGTTTTGTAACGTTAATCAAACTATTTTTCTATTTCTGCGACACCATTTATAGACTTATAGTTATTAATTTAGTTTTGCTTAACAATTGGGGTTAGTCACAAAGTTACCCGAGAGTGAAGCAAGGGCACAAAAACAAGATCATGTAAAACATTTTCAAAACATATGTAAATCAAATATTTATTGTATTAATTATTAATAATATTGTAGGCTCATTTAGTGACAATCTATGTAAATTTTAGCTACGAGTTAAAATTTTCTTTATCATTCTTCATTCATCCATCAACTAAATATGTATTTATGTAAGAACAAAGCACAATTATTGTTTTCTAAACAAAACAAGGAAAACAAATTAAAAGAAATAAAAATAAAATAAAAAAACACAAAATACTGTTTAAAACTGATGCAGAACAATAATATAAAATAAAAAGCTTTTATACAGAAACATAAAATAATCGTTTATATATGTGCATATGTGTATTTTGTATAAAACTTTAAGGGACGCGATCTGAATTAATTTTTCTTTCAATTTTGTTTTGTTTTTAGCGCGCTGAAGTTTTACGTTTACGTTTAAATGTTTAGTTTAGTTTTCTTATCATTTTTGGAAGTAAGTTGAACTTGAAACGGAATTCTGCGAACGCGTAACATAAATAACAACAATAATTATATAACAATGACTAAAATTATTTATAGTAAACTATTAATTTTTGCGTGTTATTTGCGTGGCAACGGTTGTTTGTTGTTTGACTCTAACTATGCATTTTGTAGGTATACATATTTGTATTTATGAGCAGGATAGATTTGTTGATTTTCTTTGCTTTTCAGATTTACAGACAGGTCTCTTTGGGCTGCTGTTGAATTCAATTTGTTTGGATATATTAAGTTTAGTTTTTTGTTTCTTTAAATTTTATTTTGTTGTGTGGGTGTGTGTGTGTTTGTGTGTGTGCTAAGCAGAGGCATGAGAAAGGCCCCTTAAAGCTTTGTTTGCTCAACCATATCGATGTTCACCTTATAGAACACATAGGGATAGTATTCGGACTGACCAAAGCCCAAGCCGGGAATATCGACATTCTATATAAAAGGAAGAGTAGATGAATTAAATGGAATCTGGGTTCATTAAATTGTAAATATATCTTACATCAGCACTGCTGACATTGCCGCCAGCTGATGCACCATCCAAATGACCATAGAGTTGGTTCAGCACATCGCGCAAACGTTTCACGCTCTTCTTGTTGGGCTCAATCAATATGGCCTGGAAGTTGACCGGCAGGCCGTACCTGTAAATAATTAATCAATATGATTAATGCATTGACTTATAACCTTGGAATGTGAGCAACACACACCTAAGCACGGATTCTACAAACACGCGCAGCGCCTTCACGTGTATCAAGGCACAGAATGCCTCACTGAAGTTCACCTTCAGCCAGCGCACCAATGGGCCCTAAAATGGCAACATATAATTACATATTGAGGCTAGTAATTTACTAAGTTAGTACATACAAACTGCTTCTTCTTGTCGGTCATCAGTTTGGTCATCTCGTTCTTGCCCGCCGCCAGCTCCTCCTCGTTATAGACAAAATCGCGTACAATGAACTTGCGTTCACGGGCATGCAACTTGAACTCTTCGGTCACCTTCTTGAAGAGCGTCACGTTGAAGAGACAGTAGTCAGGGTCCTCCTTGATGAGCTGCGACGAGCGTGGCACAATCATATCCGTAATTTTCTCATAATTGGCTAGCCAATCATTGGCCATGGCTCTGAGGAAGATACAGAAAGTAAGACATTGTATTTATTCCATTAGAAATTTAGAAGATAGTGACTTGATATAAACATAATGACATAAGCCAACCATCCCTACTTACTTTGGCACAATCACCAGGAGCGTGGTCAAGTACTCCGAGTCCAGAATGAAGTGCTCCTTCTTAACCAAATCCGCGAGGTTGCGTGTCAACAAACTGCCGCTGTACTCATGATAGGAAGAGAATGCGTGTGTTAGGTCATTTAATTAATACAATTAGCTAATATAACTAGGTGCTTACGTTTTCTTTTTCTCCAAATTCTGCAAATTGCCCTTCAAGTTGTTGTAAGCCTGCGATTTCGTTTTCAAATCGCCATCAATTTGACCGATTTGCTTGGAAATGATATCGGCGATATTGCGGAGCGATTGCTTGATTGGATATTTGGCCATGTCCCATTGGAAACGAGTTAAATACTGCGGTAGTTCGGCTATATGATGATCGAGAAAAGAGGATGTGATTAGAAATCTCTTGAATTGATTAACATTTTCCAGTTGACTGGCAAGACTATTTCATTGACAAATTAATGTTTAAATACAAAAATAAATAATACATTTGCTGTAATTTATCTAAAACTTTTTTTCGGTCTCTTTAGCATTGAACAAACTGAGTTATGTATATTAAAATCAAAATCATAACAACAAAGTAGGTTAATAAATATTGCACATTAGTTTCAGATAAGATATTAAGAGACAAACACACACGTTCATACAACGGTCACACACACACACACACACACATACATAAGGAAACGCAAACTGAATTGAAAATCAAAGTCACGTCTATGTAAGCATTATGTTATAAACAACAGCTAAAATAACATAATTTAAAATGTACAAGACATTAATGACAATTATTTAAACGGAATTAGCTTAGGAAATAATAACAATTAGTTAGAAGCATGTTGGTGATAATTAAAGCTTAGTTTCTATTAATTTCATTAATAGTTCTTATCTACAAATAAGATAGGAATTAATATAATTAATAAATTAGTGCGTATTTCAATCGAAATCAAGTTTTAGTCACGGTTGCCACAATTGGTACATTTCTATTCCTTTGGTACATTGGATCACTTTAGTCTGGTACAAAATATTTTAATGTAGTGCCAACCATGGCTATAGTTTCGATATTTGTCTATATGTTACAATAAGCAAATGAGAAAATAAAAATGTAAAATAAAATTAGGGATGCACTATGAATTCTACGAAGCAAAGGGTGCTACTAGAAAGGGTTTGATATTTAGAAAACTATGGAAGGAACTGTATATTATAATTGTAAATAATTGGAAGGATTAACGAGTACCTTTCGTAATACATTTCAAACGGCACAAAATGTTAACAGACTTGTATGTTTAGTGTATAGTTTATATAATATATAATAGTTAAGCTTATGTTTAGACACATCATGGCAAATAAAAACTAAATATGTTTACAAAATCATAATAACAATTTTCTTTTGCTCGTATTTTAACAAATAACTTAAATTTCTGTGTGTGTGAGTGTGTTTGTGTGTGTTTTGTTTTATTTAGCTTAATGGAAATCGGCGTTAATCGTGATATCGCTATGATTTTGCGCAGCAGAACAACATTTGGTGAGCAGTACACTGAAAAAACAACATATTCGCTTTTACACTGTTACAAATAATTTGGTGTATTTATAATTTGAGTATAAAAATCAATTAGGGAGCACATATATCATCTATATCGTATGTGTGCTCGCGTGAACTAAAACTGCAAAATAGAATAAGAGAATAACAATAATTGATAGAGAGAGAGAGAAACAGTAGAGAACGAACGTTGAGTAAAAATCAAAGTCAAGATCGAAATCAAACAAAAAAACAAAAGGATACTTAAGACAAAGACTTGGAAAGATTTGGAATTGGTATAACACACACTGTAGTGTATAACACTTAAACCGTATAACAGTTAACCAATCCAACATGTTTCAATCAAAAGAAAGCACTTTCATTAAGTTTTGCCTGGGAATTACATTGGTAACGTGGATATTGGTGTGGAATAAGTATAAATATATAGGAATAGAGTACATCAAGTGGTTCATAAAACGAAAACCATAAGAGGAAGTAAGGAGTAATAAGTAGTAAGGAAATGAAAGGATAACAACGGAAAAGCAACGTTTGTAAATAATATTGATACAATAAGACAGAGCAACGTCCAAGGGCCAATATATATATTATTATATTTATATATATATTGTATAGCCCAGGCTAATGCTAACCTGGACTCAGTGGAAACTCTGGCGGCTCAGCATTATCCGTGTCGGGACTGGAACGACCCTGGCTACTACTGCCACAACAACTACTCACTGGAGACGATCTATGAGTTGGTGTTAAATTAAATCCATTGTTTATATTTAATTGACTCGGTGTAGAACGTTTGCTATAAATTTGATCGGCAAGAGAATTGAAGAAAGAGCGATAACTAGAGCGCGGTGTGGGCGATGTCTGATGCCAAAATGTTGTCATTGTTGGTTGTTTTTGTGTGTGTGTGCTTTGGGTGTATTGTGCACTGTGTTTTCGTGCGTGTGCATTTGTGCGTTTTTGTGTGTGTGTGTGTGTGTGTGTGTGTGTGGGGAGGGGGGGAGTAATAGTGTGCGGTGTGTGTGTGTGTGGTAATGGGTGAATTTTATGAATGTTTTGATGAAGTGAATGATTTAAAAAAAGAAATACATTATTATTGCATTTTATTGTTCACCTTCAATTAATGAAATCAAACATTTATGGATGAGAGAGAGAGTTGAGAGAGACAGAGACAGAGACAGAGAGAGAGAGAGAGAAAGAGAGAGCAGGCAAAGCGGGTGCATGTTGTATAACTGTTTTTTACAGTGTATCATTTGTGTGGTGTGTGTCTGTGTGTGGTGTGTGTAGATGACTGCTGACTGACTGCATCTTTGTAATTGTAGCACGCCGCCGGAGTCACTTGATTGACTGACTGAATGATTGAATGACTGCAAGTGGGTGAAGTGGGCGTGGCATTGGCAATTGGCATTTGTCGGGAGGTGCAACTGTTTTTGATTTTTCTACAAATTTAAGTTAATGCTGATGATGATAAAGATACCTGCACTTCTTAGAGTTACGCTTCGGTTTATTGAACCACCAATCGAATGTTTCCGACAATGAGGATGCGCTATGTGGACTCTTTGGATCATCCAGATCCTCATCCAATTCATCCGTGTCACAGGACTTTTCTGTTGGCGATTGCAATGGTGGTGAGATAGCACCTCCTACCCCTGAAACTGAAACTGCCCCTGACCCCAGCTGCAGTTGCTGCAAATGCTGCTTTGGCGATGATAGTTGTTGTTGCTTTTGTTGCGGCGATTGTGGCGATGACGATGACGATGGCGACGGCGATTGCGGCAGATTGAATTGACTCATGTGGCTGCTGCTGCTACGAAAGCTCAGCTTATTGTTGTTATTATTGTTTATGCTGCAAGTGTTGTTATTCAGCTTTTTGCTGTTAGAGCGCGACATGCTTTGCACCGAGCTGCTGCCTGTTGGCGCCGATGTTGAGAAATAAGCCGACGAGCATAACGTGGATGCAGAGCTTGTTGCAGTTGCAGTTGCATTTGCAGCTGCGGTTGTTACTGCAGCGGTGCCGCTGGCAGCAACACTTGCACCACTGTGATGCACACCTGTGCTGCTCATGGCACTCATGCTGCCGGTGGCTATCGCAGTCACAGTGGAGATGGCACAGCGTGTAGCATTCAGCATTGAGGAAGCTGTCTGCGAGTAACATTCATCTGCCACAAGCGTGCTTGCTGTGGCACTGGGCGTGGCAAAGACATAGCTGCTGCTGCTTAGGGGAGCATAGCATTCATCACAGGCACAACCAGGCGGTATCACAAAGTCAAAATCACGCTCAGACGTCTCATCGTGCGTTGAGGATAAATTGTTTAAACTGCCTCCAGCGCTCACGTGACAACCAGGACAATTTGTGCCGGCTGTGGCTGTGGCTATGGATGTGGATGTCGAGGCGCAGGTGGTAACAGACTTTGCTGCTGCTGATGCTGCTGCTGCTGCTGCAACTGTGGCATGCGTAGTAGTAGCATTTGAGAGATTGTTGTTGCATTTACCCTTTAGATCCGTGGGCAGCTGATGGTGATGATGGGGATGGTAGTGTAAAGGATTGTTTTGGTGGTGCGTGTGCTGGTGTTTACGCTGGTGTCGCAGGCTGAGATGCTTCAGGCGCTGGTGGTGTCGACACGGCATGCTTTCATCAGGTGGACCAGGACCTGTGCCCAAAGGATTCATTCATGTTGGAGTTGGAGTTGTGGTTGTGGTTGTTGTTGTTCATCCAATAATTCAAAATTCGCGGTTGCATTTTTTTTTGTGAGAATTTTTGGTTTTTTTTTTCAGGTACAGGATAATAACACAAGTTGTTTAGATTTGGTTTCAGATTCAGAGAGGTTTGTAATATAATCGTCGCAGTTAAATAAACAAACAAATAAACAATCATTGATCGGGGAACTTAAAAACTATAGCATACATTTTAGGGTATATGCCAATGACTTCAATAAGGCCATAAAAATAATTCACTTTAGTTTTGAACACTTGATTCCATTTATAAAACGGAAACAAACAACAAACAAACAAAAAACAGATTTATATAAACAAAATAAGAAATAAATGAAGAGATTAACTGATATTCCAAAAACAAATAATACTTTATAAGTATATATATTCAAACTCATGTGTGGATTTTGTTTTGTCGTTGTTGTTGTTGTTGTTGTTGTTGTCGGGAGATGTGTAAACCAATATATAAAATAAATTATAAATGTATATAATTTCATGAACAACAGTGGAAAAAATGTTGCAAGAAGTTGTTCTTCTTTCTATTTTTTGTTTCTTTCTGTATTTTTTTGATCAATTGACCAACAATTTTGTTTCATATTTTGTGTAATAATATCATATAAATTAAATAATTTTGTACAGTGTAAAAGCGTTATATTTGTTTTTGTTTTCTTTTTTGTTTTAACATTTATCGATAATTCGATTCGCTGTCTATCGTTGTCAATCAACTACTGCAATGGATGCTAAGAAGCAAGGATAACATGTGAATGGCAAATAACGCACACAAACAAAACACAACACAATACAGCACACACGTATACACGCACACACATAGAAATACACAGTGAAAAATGAACAAATGCGATTAAGGTTTAGTAAAGAAATGTATAGTTATTATATTATTATTATTGGATGTGATTACGCAGATTACGACGCCATGGATCAGTCCAGCAAAAAAAAAACTTACACTCACACAATACGTACAACACACACACACACACATATACATAAATAAAAATAATAACTGTACTTGGAATAAAATGTTTTCTAATTTCGACACACGCACTTAAATTATTTGTTTATCAAACCAATCAAAAATATATCAAAAAAGTGAACTTAGGAAAAGGAAAAACACACGCGCTTTACTCCGTCTTCCCGAAAAGAACAAATGATCGTAAAGATTATATATATATTAGTATATACTTTAAAAAATATGTATATTTACTGTTATTTATTACAAGACTTGAAGTTTAAGAATTTCAATCTTTTTTCTTTATAAATTATTGTGTTTTACTCTTTTGGTAAATGATTTAAAAACTAATGGGCTTTCAAAACGAAATTTTAAGTTCGAATTTTGTTAAACGGAAATTAAAATAAGGAAAATAATAAGAAATTTACAACAATATTTAAGTAATTCATGTAAAATATACAAAGTGTTTGCCATAAAGACTTTTTAGCGGTGTGGCACAAGGTATAGTATTTTTTTGGGTTTTGTGTTTGAATTTCGGATATTCTGGACTGTTACTTGGCTCTCTGTTTGAATTTGTGTTTGTGTGTATGATGTCTATGAATGTTTGTTAACTATATAGCATGTGTGAGTGTGTATGTGTGTGTGTGTGCATGTAGATAGATAGAATATAGTATATTAGAAATGTACAACAAATGCAACACAAAATTAACAACGAAAATTCCCTTGGGCTTTCTGCTTATAGATTCTTTTATTTTTGTAATATGGTCTAAACTTTAATTCCATTGTTGTTGTTGTGTATGTTATCAAGTAGTAAAAAAACATTTACATTTATTCATTTTTTTTTCTTTTTGTTTTTATCTTCTTTCTGATTCTTTTTTTGTTTTTTTGTCGTGATTGATGATTTGTGCGCATGAGTTTCAACATAAAAGTAAAACTAAAATCAAATTTGAAACCAAATAAAAAAAAAACAAAACGAAAAACGAACAAAACTATAAACAAAAAGAAACCTTCAAATTATTATTGAATCAACTGAAAATGTAAAGAGTACATTAAGGATAAACCAAATGAAAAAACCTCAAGTTTTCAGCTGAAAATCGATTAGTTTTTAAATCTATTTCGGTACTGAAAAACGAATATAGATAAATATTTATTTGCTGTTGAAAATACATGTAATTATGTACTTTAAGTGTTAGTTAGTCAAACTGGAGACACCTAACATTCCATATTGATATTGATAGGTAGATGTTGCTTTTGTATCTTTTAAATTTAGCAATCTCATCAGGGAAGAGGTACGAGGATTGTCTTGTAGGTAAATGTATGTATATGTTGTGTATTAAATGTATTCTTATTTTTTTTTTCATACATATTTATTGGGTTTCATTCGTAGCAGTTGTATTTGTTGTTCTTGTTGTTAGTACAATAACAGTAAATTGTGTGGAAAACAATAAATATATAGATATATTTGAGTGAATCTTTTTGTATAGTCAGAGCATTCCGTATGTAAGTAAATGTATTTGCTACCATCAGCTAAAGAAACATCTTATAATTATAACTAAAGAAAGGAGAGTGAAGCTAGTTCATCACTGCTAAACTAAACTAAACTAAACTAAACTAAGCTTTACTAAAATCTTAACTAGAAGATATACAATAATATGGTGACTTACTGTTATTGGCCAGAAGATTCTCATGCAGCTTGTCACGCTGATCCTCCAGAACTTCGCCCAAATACATGGCCACCTTGCGAGTGATCTGCTCCACATAGGTGTCTAGCTTTCCCAGATCATCGGACAGACCGACAAGCTGATCCAATGTTCCCACCTTAAGACAGAAAACTCCTTGATATTAGCATGATTGTAATGAAGATTAATTATAAAGATTCACCTTCAGATCGGGTATGTGGAACTTGTAGTTGCTGCATAGATTGTGTTGCTTGCTGGTAAGGTTGTTCATCGTGTCGAAGGTTTGTTGGCACGTCTTGTCGCCAGGCGCCGAGATAATCCAATATTCGGACATCATTTTGATAGCTGTCGAAACATAAAGAGGCTTATCAATAACAAAGTACATCAAATAATTATTATTGGACACTTAAAATGTCAATTTCAAAAGAGAACCCAAATTGGCTATCAAATATATTACATTATGTAATTTGAGCCAATATCGACTCATGGCTCATAGCTATAAATAAGTGTATACAACTTTTAAATGACAACAAACACTTTGCAAATTCAAATGAAAGTTTAATGATTGACCTCCAACGCGTTGGACATTTTAACAATTTGATGTGATCGACCCGACCCTCAGAATGCATTTCATTGTCCCTGGACTTATCGACACGTGTGCGTAAATATTTGAGTGAGTGTGTACAGTATGTCAAGTAATTGTTTTGACAAAAAAAAAAGAATATACACATCTATTTTATTTACATTTCTTAAAATCTTTTTTAACTTGTTCACACATTTTACATTTTTCAGCACAAGGCAGAATTGCTTTTTCCTTTTTTTTATTTTGTGTCATAACAATTACTAGACTAACTGTAAATATGTGTGTGTGTCACATTCCTTTTTCATCTTTTTTTGGGCTAGGCGCCTGACAGACAACAAAGCGCAGACAGTTGGCGTCAGGCAGACTTAAGACTCCTGTCTCCTATCTACACGACCTTTTGTCTGGTAATTTTGGTCAAACTGTGCGTATACTCAATATGTTTGCAATAATAAACATCAATAATGCTTACACTCACAATCCTAACAGTGTTTGCGTTTTAACAGAATAGTCAGGACCTTCTCAACTTGTAGAAGATGTAGCTTTTTGGGCATCTTATTAACCCCACTTGAATTAAAACTGAAGGCACTACGAGACAGCCAAAAAGCAGAAAAACCGTGCGCACTCGACGAGTTCTCGACGCGAAATGAATGCTTTATAAATCGGCGAGCATTTGCTGCCATATGGCCATATGTTGTTGGTGCCGAAAAGGCGAAAGGCGCAGCCACGAAGGAATCGAAATCGATGACGAAGCAACGTCACGCAAGCCGCAAAGCCGACAGCATGTTCAATTTGGTAAGTGTTGTCGTCGTCGCTAGACCCTGTACTTAAAAAAAACAATGGGTCTATTTGGTTTGTCAAAAGGAAAATGTGCGTTTCAGGCTGAAGAATGAATCTCAGCTTCTCTATCAATTGTGGCAGTGTCGGATTAAAGAAAAAAGAAGAAACACACTTTGTAACAAAGATCTTCGCTCTATTTAAATATACATAAGTAAACGATGTTTTTATGAGTGTAAACGGTCGCTCACTATCGAGTTCGCTCGACTTTAGTCTCGCCTGCTAGCCGTTTGTAAGGACAGTGGCGTATGAGTAATCATCAGGAGATACAAATCTAACTTTGGTCAGTTTCGTTTTTAGTAGTCACTATTATTATATAACTTCACGATAGCCTTCAAAGACACCAACACCAACGAAAAGAAAGATAATAAAGAAAATAACAACCGAATCGAGCGAATTGCTGACCATCCCCAATAATCCCCTTCGCACTAAATAACTATCTTGACCCTTCCCATTAAACCCTACACCCCAACATAGATAACATTCAAGGCAGTGCATTGTCCTCAACCAGGAAACAAATGCCAACAACAATTTAGCCTGGCAACCACTCTGGAGAAGCAAGAACAAAACGTTCCGAGTTTATTTTTAGCTACGAAATCTAAATTGCTTTTGTACAAATCAGTAGGTGAAATGGACAGAGGGTGGCAGTTATGCTCTAATACATACAAAACTATGTACGTATCTATGTACACGTATGTATGTGTGTCCTGAGGACTGTGACGCATTCTGCATATCAAATTATAGGAACATGTACACACAAAGAGAGAAAGAGAGCTTTATATGTACCAAATTGAAAGCGAATGTTTTGTTAACAGTGTTGTCAACACTTGACTACAATTGACTACAAAGTCTAGTCTTCTATTCCTCAAAGCAATCATAATTAAATCTGAATAAGCCATAGAAAATGAACAACTTTTGATTAAAATAAAGTCTTTTTCAAATCCAAACCAAATAACGTTACGATAGAAAATTTAACTACTAATTTCCTACATAATATTTACAGCTAAAACCCAATTGGCAATGCTGTTGGCCAGATAAACTCTAGCTGAAAACAGGATAACAAACAACAAACAGACGTAAATGATGTTGACATAAAAGAAGCGCAGCACAAGAAGAAGAACATGTCGCCAGTCAGACTGGCCAACGGCTGTCACTAATAGGGTATGAGTATATGGCAAGAGAGAGAGAGAGAGAGAGAGAAGAAGAAGGGGGCTTACACACAGGAAATTGCAATGTGCGTTGACTGCGAGGACGAAAACAAAAATAGCAACAATGACTATGATGATCTTATTTACATACATACAGTGTGTAAAGTAATTGTTTTAACAAAAAAACAAAATTTACATTTATCACTATTACTTTGAAATAGTAAAGTCCGATGAATATCATTACTTATCATCATTAGAAAAATGTAATACAAATAATTATATATATGCACATTTTGGTTTGTCAAAATAATTTCTTGAACTACTGTACATGTCCTGTGCCGGTATCGGGTGGGCGGCCAAATTAATTAATAATAATGTGCTGTTAGTAAGAGGCATTTGCCTTAAGTTAGTGAGTGTGTAAGCCCAGCAGCTGTTCTTGTTTTATTGGCCAGCAGACAGAAATATACAAATGTATATACAAATACACGTATGTATATATACATATGTAAATAAGCATATTTGACTTTGCGTTCAAGTTTATATCTGGTCAACGCAGTCAAGGCCTTTGCGGCACGCAATATCACTATTTAATATAGTCCTTGTGTAGATATATATATATATATATATATATATATATATGTATACATATGTGTAACGCGCATGCACAAGCTCTAAATGGATTTGAGGGAAAATTCTTAATTTTATTTTAATTAATAATAACTGCCAAAACGATTTCAAATTTACAACTAGACAATTTGTTTACGCAGAGAGTTACGAGAGAGAAAGCGAGAAAGCTATACTCAAAATAAAGGAAGAGGAAAGAGTGAGGGAGATTCAAATTCACCACACCCTCGACACACTCGCACACATACACACACTACCATGGTGAATTGAGCGTACAGTCAGCTGTTCGTGACACAGTCACATGACAGCTTTTCGATCGATATTTTTTTTGCTCACGGGTTTTACTGGCTAAAAACAAGGCAACTAGACATTTTAAAACATATTTTCCATTACACGGCGGACACGTTTGCCCGCTACTTTACTCCAATAGCATCCAGAAGTCCAACGAAATGCGTCTATAGCATTAGGAGCAATGCGACTCTGTTAACCGAGCGAGGCAACAGTTTTTCAGGGTCATTTGATTTGCACAATATACACATCCATTTAGTTTTCTATCCACAAATATTGCTTTTATGCTTTTGCAAAGTTATTTTCCCCATGCGCGAACGAATATGATTTGATAACAGGTCAGCAGACCAAACTGTTTTTTTTTTCAATGCGCGCATTTGATGCGTTGTCGTTTTGTGCATAAAAAGGTTGGCTTTGGAGGCCCAATCACTTACATTTAAACGGCACTGTTTCACGTCAACTCGTGGATAGAAAGATACTGCTTTAGAGTTTGTGCGTTGAAAATATGATTAAAATCCAAGCAACACGACCGCACCACCCACAATGCACGTACGAAACCGGAGCACAAAAAACTCAAACTCAACACAAAGTGACAATTCACCAATTGTTCGATATGAGATTCACGTGATAAATTTCGATAACGATAGTTTATGCTTCACGAAGCTAGCAAAAGATGGCGCATTTATGCTCCGAAAAGCTGCCAAGAGATGGCGGTTTATGTTATTCGGTTTCGCAAAGCTGCAAAAACCAATGTATAGAATTTTTCCAATTTAATTCCAACTTTTTCCCCCTGTAGGGTTACGGGCACCAAACATTTTTTTTAAATTCTTGCATTTATTTAATCGAACGTAAAATAAAATATTTTATAGTTATATTTCATTAATTTTGTTCAAAGTTGCGCGCACAGCGAGTGAACTTTTCACAATTCACCACATGAAATCACGTGATAAATAAGTTACGATAACGATAATGTATCGTGTATGTGGGCTTACACTGCCGGCCAATCAGCTGTTTTATATTCAAGTCCGTATGTACACACTGGTCGTTCTCTATGTAGGCGCCGCCTCCGCTACGTGCCTAATTATTAAAGTTTAGTTTAGTTAATCATATTATTTGGCACAATTAAGGTGGCAAAAGCATACTCAAATTTGTAAGTGCAACATATTGTTTTTAAATAGTGCATAGTAAAGTTTCATATGTGTGTTCTTCTGTAAACTTTGTGGCAATTAGAATTGAATATCTTCAGTGTGGGCGTTTGTTGTTAAACATTTAAATACAATATAAATGTAATTCTTACGAAACACATTTGATTAACAGAAGAGTCAACTAATTAATAATCAACATATCTTTGCCGGCAGCCAAAGATATTTTCCGTTGGGTTGAAGTTCATCAGATCATCTGACAATGCTAAGTCAGTTTCTCTGTTTCATAATACAATTACATGCAATTCAAGTACATAAAAAAATGAAAACGAAAATATTCTAATAGACACGTGCGTTTATCGTTTAAATGTGGCATGTTTAGCTGTCCCAAACCCTTGTAGGTTGGTTAAATATCTTACGTGCTAAGGTGTGTGTTTTGCGAAATAGCACGATGAGTCAATTAGCTTTCAGCTTTCCAAATAAATTCAAACTATTAACGAATTGTGGATTGTGTACAGAGAGGCGCAACAGCTCCACTGTATAGTGGAATTACTACACGATGACGTAGTAAATGAATTTACAGCATCTGCTTTGAGTCCTCTAAGAGATACATTATTTTGGGGATATACCTAAGAAAGAGTGATTCCGTTACCAGGTAAGGTGAGGTTCTTAAATAAGTTTACCATAGTTAATAACTCCAACAAAGAGAGCAGCTATCTTCAATTGGTTACCTTGTAAATATTTCCACCATGCTACAGTAGATCACTTTAAATACGCCACAATTTGTCTGTTTACACAAATCTTCGAGGGCTAAAAATAAATCAGTACAATTGTATTATGGATCTTACTCATTGAATATTGCATATACTACAAGTACAAAGCATTCATTTCCATAACATTGACCTCTAACACCGATCGTAGGCTGAGAATGAAAATGAGAATACAATAAAACTCAAGAACCTTTGAACGCAAATCCATATAAATACGGATATTGCTTTGTCCACTTACCGGCAGTCATCGACATAAAGGGGCTTATCAGAGCACAACAATCGGGCGATCACCCAACACAAGACCTAGACCGCTTCCGATCTTATCTCAGCAATAGTCCGTAGTCCATGGACAATACATTTCTTTTTTTTTTTGTATCCATGCCATACAGTACGTCTATAATTGTTTTGACATAGAAAAAATGTACATAAGTATGCGACATATGTATGTATATTGGTTATTTAATTTTACAAAATAATTAATAAAAAATATAACAAAATAAGAACAACAAATATAAAAACATATTTCTTTCCCAGTCAAAATTGATCGCTGTTCGCAGGTTTTAAAATTTGTTGTTCAAATTTTGTCTGTTTTTGTTTATTTTCTAATTTTGTTTTAAACTTGTAATGTTTTGGAATGCCTATAAGTAAATTTTCTTGTGAAAACAATTATTTGAGAAACTATAAATATATTTGGTAAATACTCGAGATACTTTGGTCTCAAAGCATTTGACATTGGCTTACATCAACGCCTCAAAGCGCACTTTGCATACGTATGTATGTACATCCACACATAACATACATAGTACTATTTGCTTTTCTGTCGTCAACTTCAGCTTTAACTGCGTCTTTTGGTCATATGCCGTTGCTGCTGAAGCGTCGTTGTTCAGTCTGCCAAGAGATTCGCTCGAGTGAGCTACGCGTTCCGCGGTCATCATAAAACAAACAACAACCAAAAGTCAAATCATCAACGTTAAAAGTGAAAACGCCAATACAACAGACATTTACATTTTTTCGGTATTTTACCTCTTATTTGTGGCAGGTGCTAATAGTAACGGTAAACATGACACTGATTTGGAATGCGACGGCCGCATTTGTTATCAGTTATACAATAATTCCCGTTAGACGATGCTGACCTACATACATGGATAACTCCTATTGCGCATGCGCGACAAACTCAATCGATCCATCGACCCGACCCAACCCCAAAAAGTGAAAAAGTTACAGTAGTATAATAAAGTTTTTTGACACGTGTATTGTGTTCCCAATATCTTTCAATTAGAATTGTTAGAATCTAATTTAAACCAGTAGATGGAACCACAGACTTATGTCGTTAGAAAGTGACAGATATTTTGAAAATACAATAATTTTTTAACCTGCTAAGAAAAGAAGTTAAAACTAACTTAGTGGTTTCTAATTTAATATATTAAAGAAAACTTTGAAATGGGTTGGTCTGATGCGACTTAGAGCATGTCAAGTTATTGTTTGAATCAAGAAAACGTTGAAAGAAAACTTAATTTTATTAGGAGTTCCATAATGTTAAACCATTCGTTGAAATATAGCATAAAATGTGTGATTGTTTTCTTTGTCAAAATATTTACTTGATATACTGTACACCTTGGTTGTGGCTGCTTCTTCGTGTGTTCTCTTTAGCAAAGTTCGACTGCGTGGAGAAAGTTTCTCCACCTGATTTTTAGTGCTTCTGATCATTGTTGTTGTTGTTACTATTGTTGTTGTTGTTGCTGCTGCTTCTGCTTGTTGTTATAGTCTCTCTTCGTTCGCATTCGAAGCTGGCGTGTCTAAAAAGCTCACAGCGAAATCGAAATCGAAATCAGTGAGTGGGCTTCTCGGTCGCACCGACGTGTCGACGCTGCCTTTACCTCCACTGCATGCGTGCGTCGCTGCTTCCTTGAGTTAAGTTTGAGTTCAAATTTAAAGTCGCGCTCTTTCGGCACACGGTCAAAGCAGCTCGAGCGTGCAACAGGTGGTTTCTCATTAGTTGTGATATTGTTGATTTTATTGTTTCCCAACCCAAGCAATTTGTGCGTCGCAAGGTATTACAACAATATGCATAACTTAAAGACATTTTTCTGAGTGTGCAGAATATCAAGGGGTGAAAGTTGTAACCGTGGTGGAATTAAGTACAAGGTGACGTATTGATTCTACCTCAGGTCTTAATATATTTTGCCACAACACGAAGAATTCAGACGTGAGGACATACGATTTTATTAAACAGGATATTTTTGATATTTTTTCCCGCTTAATTAGTTAAAAAATGGACAGACTTACCCGGAAATAGCAAAATCGACAGGACTGTTCCGACGTTAAATTTGTTGATGTGTCACTTGTTCTCACTAATCTGTTGTTATTTTGCAGAACTCAGGATCAGGACTCTCAACTCGCAATCGACCAATTAGAAAATTAACTTTTAACCATGGCAAGCAGTTGGCCCGAAAATGTTGGAATACGCGCCATTGAGGTGATCTTCCCCTCACAATATGTGGACCAAACGGAACTCGAACAATTTGATGGCGCCTCCGCTGGCAAATACACAATTGGTCTGGGTCAGGCCAAAATGGGTTTTTGCTCGGATCGTGAGGATGTCAACTCACTGTGTTTAACGGTAGTAAGTCGTCTGCTGGAACGTCATCACATCAAGCATACGGAAATCGGACGACTTGAGGTGGGCACAGAAACAATAGTAGATAAATCGAAATCTGTTAAATCGGTGCTAATGCAACTATTCGCCGAGAGTGGCAACACTGACATCGAGGGCATTGACACAACAAATGCGTGTTATGGCGGAACTGCGGCTCTATTCAATGCCTTAAACTGGATCGAATCGTCCAGCTGGGATGGACGCTATGCACTTGCCGTATGTGCCGACATTGCCGTCTATGCCAAGGGCGCAGCGCGTCCAACGGGGGGTGCAGGGGCCATTGCAATGCTGGTGGGACCACAGGCGCCTCTGGTTTTGGAGCGTGGACTTCGCGCCACTCACATGGAGCATGCCTACGATTTTTACAAGCCCGATCTTAGTTCCGAGTATCCAACTGTTGATGGCAAACTCTCTATTCAGTGTTATCTTTCGGCTTTGGACACCTGCTATCGTCTCTATCGCAAGAAATTCGAGAAACTGCATCCGCAGGAGTCTCAGCTGGGTCTGGACAACTTTGATGCCATTTTGTTCCATACGCCTTTCTGTAAACTGGTCCAAAAGTCCGTTGGCCGTCTTAGTTTCAACGATTTCCTGTTGAGCAGCGAGCAGGGGCGTGTCGAGAAATTTGCCGGCTTGGAGAGATTTAGTAACTCAACTCTGGAAGGCACCTACTTTGACCGTGACGTGGAAAAGGCTTTTCTCACGCAATCCGCGGAGATGTTTGAGTCCAAGACGAAGAAGTCTTTGCTGCTCGCCAATCAGGTGGGCAACATGTACACACCCTCCGTCTACTCGGGGCTGGTGTCCTTGCTGATCAGTGTACCAGCTGCTCAACTTGTTGGCAAACGCGTTGGAGTCTTTTCCTATGGTTCCGGTTTAGCTGCCTCGATGTATTCCATAAAAGTAACCCAAGATGCCTCGGCCTTTGAGAAATTTGTTGCCAAACTGGACTATGTGCTCCCATTACTTGGAGCACGCGAGAAAGTTGTGCCCAAGGAGTTCTCATCTTTGATGGAGATACGGGAAAAGAACAATCATGCGGCACCCTACACACCCACTGGGAGCATCAGTGCCTTGTTCCCGGGCACGTATTACCTAAAGGATGTGGATGCATTGCATCGACGCAGCTACGAACGCACTCCAACCATAAGTAATGGGGTGCATTAGCCAAAGGATTCGGTTTCTACTCGCTTCACTTCACCTTCTGCTTTTCATATGGCAATTAAACTACTTAACTTGACAATAACCTATGTCTAACTTTTAACTGTAGCTGCTAACTATTTAAAAACCGAGCCCTAATAGTAAAAACTACGTAAGCGTCGATAACTAATTTTCTTTTTGTACCCTGTTTAATTTATCTTCCTTAAATTGCCGTTTATATAAGGTGTCATGTAAATAGTACATATATTTGCATCAACAAATTTTTGAAATATTGACGCTTAGGTAATATTTAAGATTAGGGTTCGATACAAATTACTACACAGATACATCTGATGTAACTTGATGTAGAGCTGAAGCTATCAGTGTACATAAGAATACTTGGGAGAGTTCTCTTTTAATTTCTTTTTTACCATTAACATTTTTATTGGTCTTATCTGAAATATTTATTAAATGGCCTGGCAAATTATCATTTTCTTATTTATATATCATGCCTCAACGGAACAAACAGTTAAAGCTCTCTTTTAATTAGTGTCGCAATTTGAATCTATGCCTATAAATGTACAATAATTAACTGTATTTATACAATTTGCATAGTACAATTGTTTGTACCGTGCTAAATAAACAACAAATTCATTATGACTATTTTGGTCTTTTTTTATCTTTCATTTAGTAAAAATTTTATTCTTTGCAAGAGAAAACGAATATTCGATGACTATATACGTATTTGTAATATTTAATTAGCTGCGATCGCTTTTACAGCGCTGTAAACTTGTAGAAAGTGACACCTGAGAGAAACAAAAAATTTCAATAGATTTAAGATAATAAAGAAAATACCTTTTTTTTATATATATACCGTTAGGAATAACACGTGTAGAGAAATGATTATCTGGTCGAACCGAGTCCAAGTCAGTTTTTGGCTCAAACAAATCCTGAAAGAAGAAATAAAAAATTGTTTATGTGCGCCGAATAGAAAACTCATTATTGTAACCGGTTCTCACCTGTACGCTGTATCCTTTTTCATTGGTCAACAAGAGCTACGGAATGTAAAAATTAATAAAACGTTTTCCGGTTAGAATTTTTATAAAGTACATAAATCATAGGCGAAAAGAATTAGAAACTAGAAAGCTTACAATATTATTTTTAATAATAGTGAACAATTCGGAATGTTTTGCTTATTTGAGCTTTCTAGTTTTAAAATTTTAAATGGTACTTATCAAATAATTACCTCTTTAAGCGCAAATGTTATGGCATAGGGAGCACCATCCGTACGACGACTGACGAAGGCCACGGCATAAGAGTACTCCTGGTTATCGATTTGTGGGGTTATGGGACGTCTCCAGACCTGCAGACCAAATTACTCTCAAGTTTAAAACATATATTTAATGAATAATATTAAAGATACCTCAATATCGTTTTTAATTAGCACACGGCGTCCTTGTATACCCAAAGGATCTTGATTAACAGCAATCACATCTCTGCATTTAAGTCAAGATTAGAAATAACCAGAAATTCAAGAGGAGAATGCATATTACCGATTTTGTAAGATCTTCTTTATTTTAGGTTCCACCTTGGCCAGATCATTGGACATAATTAAAGGCGCTGCAAGCACAGCCCAAATAGCCATTTGTAATTTACTTTGCTCGTAGCTCAGCCCGTAGTTGCCCAGTATCAGCATATCCGGATCATTCCAATGGCCTGGGCCAGCATGTGGTTGAATACTGTCCTGATTCTTGCCAAAATAATCTATGATTTGCATGACCGACTCCAGTGAATCATCAATATCAGCCCAGTTGCGCCAGAGGTTGCAATGTTCCGTTAAAGATTCAAAGTCAGGCTCAGTATCCTCCAGATAAGCAGGCCTGCTCCCCACAAAAATAAACCATGTTATAGTCTTAATACCCATTAGATCTGGGCGAAACTTTACCAGCTACAGGAATAGACCATGGGTCGACCGGTGGCATTAAGCAAACGTCCAAACTCTGGATATCCTGTGGCCATGTCGCTGATGTTGGCAAAGCAACCGTCCAGCTTGACATAGTCTACATCCCAATTGGCAAAGGTTTGAGCATCGAGTTCCATGTTATTAATCACACCCGGATAGCCTGCACATGTATTTGTGCCAAAATCTTGATATAGCCCAAACTTAAGACCCCTGTTATGGATCTGTACAGAAGGTACAATTAACAAAGGATAAACCACAAAGGTTTCGCTTACTTACATGGTCTGCCAGAGCGTTAAGTCCACTGGGAAAACGTTTGCGATCTGCCACCAACTTATTTGTTATATTATCGCGATCCTTTTCCAGCCAACAATCATCAATAATAACGTATTCGTAGCCAGCATCAGCGTAACCCTCAGAAGCAATTAAGTCTGCATGCCGACGGAATAAATGCTCGCTATATAATTATGTATATAAATCTATTAAAATAACTATATTTATTGAAATTATCAATGATACCATACCTTATACATTCATCTGGATACGCCTTGCAGTCCGTAATGCAGCGAAACCTATAGGAAAATGTACACAGGTTAGTTACTTAGAAATTTGCATTCTACTAAGATTAAAGTTGGGATTATGTAATCACTAATCTCTGCTCTGGATTAAATTAATATTAAATCTTATAACAATTACTTACCGCTGCCAGGACATCCAGCCCATTGGCGGCCTGCAAAGTGATATAAAATTTAAAAATGTAAACAATAAAAGTGGACATTAGTTAACTTACTTAAGCGCCAATCCATTCTGCAGAGCCAGTCCCGAATCAAGCAACTGCTGCACCAGGAATAGGCACAAGCCAACGGCGAATGACAATCTGTACATGCTTTAAAGAGCTGAGCACAGGGAATGAGTCCTGTCTTGGCCAAGTTGTTGACTTTATAGACGGTGTGTTGTGCGTAGAGTGTTTGTGACACTGACAATCTTTAGATAAGTATGTTTACCAAACGCAGTATGTTGCGCAAACATCAATTGTACATTGTTAATTGCAATTGAAGTACATAACATTGACTGAACATTTAGTTCAGCGTGCAATGTTCAGCGCAGCAGGGAATCTGCTTTTGTTAAAACTTTAGAGGCTCCTTATCAGCACTACAACTCGTGAGTTCACAACAAGTCGTTTCAGGTTATCATGAAAAGTGTTCTATGGCTTTGTCTTCTTAGGCAATCAAGCCAACCGGCTCTTACACTTTACTACAAAGTCCATTCCCTGAAATAAACCAGGAAAGGCTTTACTTTTACTGTTAATGTTTGAGTTACCGTTGGGCTATCTATCTAGTACTATTTACAGTAACTTAAAGCTAATTATGTTATTCCGTTTGTGATGAGATTTTAATGACAGTTACATTTAAAAATATATATTTAAGGATACTATATATTTCCTTATATATTTTCCTGTAACTCTGCTTTTTGACTCGGACCTCGCAAAAGCGCCCTCAAAAAACCATACGTTGTCGACATTTGGAACTATGAATTTTGATGCTAGCGCCGCCACCAAGACAGCCCGTCTAGTTTTGGAACTAATATTCAATAAAATATGTAAGTAGAGATTTGTTCGTTCGGCGTGCAGTGCACAGTTTATAATTCTCTTTTTTTATTAAGAAAAATGGCATTTCAACTGCCTACGACAACCGCAGCTAGTGCAACTGGATTTTCTTTCGGCTTGAACACTGCACCCACAACAGCCAATATCGGTGGGGCACTTCCCGCCAAACCAACATTTTCATTTGCCGGCCCAACAACAAATGCCTCGGCATTAGCTGGCGGTGGTGATGCGGACACCTTAAAGTCAGCGCCGCCACCATTCGGTGGTTTTGGATTATCTGCAGCAACATCTGCGGCACCAGCCATGTCAAACCCACTCACAGGTATTGGTTCTGGCTTAGGAACTACAGCTCCAACAGCAGCAGCTGCACCGACCTTTGGTGGTGGATTTATGTCTCAGCCGTCAGCTACAACAGCAACAACAGCTGCTGCACAACAACAACAGCCGGCCACAGCTGGTCAAATCGGGGGCATCTCTCTTGGATTGGCAACAGCTCCCAAAGCTCCCAGCACAACCGCTGTTGCTCCTGCTCCAGTACCGGCCGCTATGGCTCCACTTGTTAGTGCAGCTCCATCTGCTGGCAGCGCCTTCGCCAACTTGTCGACAGCAACAAAAACAACAGATTCCTCAACAGTTGTAAATGCTTCGCAATTATCTTACAATCAACTGGAAGAACATATCAACAAGTGGACACTGGAGTTTGAGGAGCAGGAGAAGGTCTTTACCGAGCAGGCAACACAGATAAATGCGTGGGATAAGCTCCTGATTGGCAACAATCAAAAAATCATCGAGTTGAACGACGCCGTTCAAAAGGTGAAGAATGATCAACAGGTGTTGGACCAAGAGCTCGAGTTTATTGCTACACAACACAAGGAGCTGGAGGAGAGCCTGGCGCCGTTGGAGAAAGAATTTATAAACTTACCCCGGGTGGATCAGGAACGCAGTCAGACTTATCTCATGGTTGAGAATTTGGATACACAGCTTAAACAAATGTCAGAGGATTTGAAGGAGATTATCGACAATCTAAACGAGGCCAACAAGGGGCAGGACAACACTGATCCGATCATACAGATTGGCAAGATTCTCAATGCGCACATGAATTCCTTACAATGGATCGAGTCACAATCAACGCACATTTGCAAGAAGCTCGACGATATTGGCAAGATCCATGAAACCCAAAAGCGTGACATCTTCCGCGCCCCTTACTAAACAATGATTTATCATTAATAAGATATTCTTGTAATAAATAACACGTTCATATACCACAGGGAACGGAAATAAGAGTTGAGGGTGTTTCATTTTCTTATTTTTAGACCCAGTACTTTAAAAAGTACAAATGGGTCTATTAAGTTTGTGCAAAAAAAAATGTGCGTAACAGGCAGAAGGAGGCGTGGCAGACCCCATAAAGTATATATATTCTTGATCAGCATCAACAGCCGAGTCGATATAGCCATGTCCGTCTGTCCCTTTTTGAACACCTATATCTCAGAGACTATAAGAGCTAGAGCTACCAAATTTGGCATGTACGTTCATCTGCATCTTGCATTAAACGAGTTTGTTTTAGATTTTTGCCACGCCCCTCCGCCCACGTAAATTTGAAACAAAATTTCAAAGTCGAATAACGAAAGCTCCTTTAATGCTAGCGATATGATTTTTGGCATACATGATAAACTCTATAGTCCAATCCTGTCCTGAAAGTTTTATCCGGATCGGATAATAAACGGATAGTATACGGCTGTTCAAAATTTCGAAAATATGAATACCTAGATCTCAGAGACCATAAGAGCTAGAGACACCAAATTTGGCATGTAGGTTCATCTATATCTCCCATTGATCAAGTTTGTTTTGGATTTTTGCCACGCCCCCTCCGCCCCCGGAAATTGCAAAACAAAATTTCAAAGTCGAATTACAAGAGCCCCTTTAAGACTAGCGCCTTGATTATTGGTACATATAATATACACTATAGTCCAAACCTGTTTCATTCCAATCGGATGATAAACACGGAAGTTATTCAACTAACAATGTTACAGGCAAAAGGAAGAAGAAGAGACGCTAGCGACCTCTGTGATTAATAACTTCGTAGTGGCGCCATCTATTGTTTGGTACGCATTATTGAAGAACAATCAATAGTGAACGCTTTGCACTCAAAAGTACTGGGTCTCCTACTGTCGAGCTTGCTCCACTGTAGCTTACTGCATTTTTTTTCCTCACAAAACCCATTCGTTTATCTAATTAAAAATTTTATTTTTAATAATTTGTTGATAACAATCAAGAAATAATTTTAATTATAAAAATTATAATTTTATGTCAGCATTAACTTGATGTGTCTAATAGTTCTTGAAGTACTTAAGCCTAAATAGTGGCGCCTTCTTTCCCCTGCTGCCGATCGCAAGGAATCCGCTGTTAGGAGAAAACGCCATTGTGTTCACACAGCCCACATTTTCCATCTGGTCGGGAAAATTGGCATAGACCGTTGCACTGGGAAAGTGGGCCAGTTTGATGGCATTTGGAACCATACGTGAACTCATAGCCAGCAATTCAGAAGTGTGATTAAATTGAAGATCGGCAATCGATGTACGCAGATTCATGAAGTGTTTTTCCGGTTGAGGTACAGTCGACTTATAGATGCTTTCATAGTCGTACACATTGACAACGCCCTCATTACTCCCTGTGGCCAGTAGACGTTGATTTGGCGATAAGGATATCGCCCTGCCATTGACACAGCCATCATCTATAAAGGTGTGCTCAATGCAATTCTGTCGGAGTGAAAGGACATTTACATTGCAGCTGGTACCGCAACAAATGAGACGCTTCGAGTCCGCCGTAAAACTCATGCCAAGGCAATGACCCTCCTGTTTAAAGCTGTGCAATAGCTCATTGCTGTTGGCGGCTAACAGATGTATAGCTCCAAATTTACCCACCACTGCCAAGTACTTTCCGCAAGGTGACACCTCAAACTTAGACGCGAACCTCAATTTGGCAGGCATTATCAGCTTTGTTTCTTTTGCCTCAAGCAGATCGTAGGCGTAATAGTATGGCTTTATGGAACCAAAAAAGGCCTTTGTGCCACAGGGAGCGATGCGGGCACAAGTCAGGGGAAACTTTGGGAAGCGTATATTGTGCAATTTCTCGTTCATCCCACCGTCGACACTGTAAATGGTTGCCAAGCAACTTTCGCCCGCCACCAAAGCTGCTGTGGATGTCGGATGGAACTGAATACTGGTCACGACGCCTTCACTGTATGTGGCACGGTTTAAATCCCGCACGCGTTTGAACTGTATGCTTTTGGGTTGCAGATGGCGTGACTTTGCTCTGTGATCAATAAAGCCGACGGTTTTCAACAATGGTTCCTCATTCCCAGAGTCATCCTCTTCCTCAGAGTTATTCTCTTTCTTGCGCTCCAGCGATGCCCACTTTGGCTGATTTGTGGTGCGTTGAAAGCGAGCCGTCAGATATTCCTTGTAGGACTTGTCCTTGCGCAAATGATCCAAAGGTCCTGTGAATCGTGTTTGACGCTTCACTTCACCCACTTCAAACTCCTCATCATCAGAGTCCGTCCATGCCGGCTTGGCTTTCTTTGCAGGCTCCTCCTCATTCCCATCTTTTTCCTCTTCACTTTCCTTGTCGATGCGTTGTGGCCGTTTCTTTCCAACCGACTTTGCCAAGTTTGCTAAAAACGCTTGCTTGTCTCCGAAAATTACTTTTTCCATAGGCACCTCCACATACGCAGATTCAGATGGCTCTTCGTCTTTGTATACAGGGCGCTCATGTTTCTTCGACTTTTTATCGTCATACTTTCCGTAGGAAGCTATCAACTCCTGCAGATCCTCCAAACCATCAGTGGATTCATCATCACTCATTTTGAATAGCTAAGGTAATTAATTTGACAATGTAGCTACTTAATTGAGTTATATTATATTTATTTATTTTACGTTGCTTTGCACGTGTATTTTGAACCAGGGATGGCACTCAGATCTGTACTGATTCTTTCAGTATATCGATTTGTAGGGACTTATCAAGAATCGTCAAAACTGTTATCGATTTCCACGCGCCAAAAGAATATATTTTATTTATATAACAACTTTCTTACAGATTTTAAAATAGTTCGTTTATAAACTATTAATTAACATAATCAAACAGCGGAAGCTCTGCTGTTTCAGCTCGCGAAGCATGACTTAGGCTGTGTCTCGGAACTGACGAAGGTTTGCTGTGGAAACGTTCACGAAAATAGAAGTGTATGAAGCGGAGGAGCTTGAATATGTCTCGCAAGATATTATAGATGATAACGTATGCTATTTGTACCAATCCCATGACACTGATACCCACAAACAACGCCAGTACTCCACCAAACGACACTGTTGGAATTAAGGAGATATATAGTGAAAAGGACTTGCCAGGTGATTTTTCTCACCAATGAGATCCTCAAAGCTAAATACGACATCTCGTCTTAATCGCACCTTGGGCGGTATGAGATCCCAACGAAAACTCGAAGTAGCTGACTCAATCGTGGTTGCTTCTTCGTTGTTTTTGATGCCCCATGAACTCTTCTTTACTGTCTGCATTGTGTACTCAATCTCTGTACATGTCGATGGACACTTGCAGATGTGTAGTGCCCAAATGGGCCACTTGAAATCCAACAGACACTCAAAGCCAGCCGGATTACAACTGAGTCCCTCCACAAACGGATAGAAAAAGGGAACACAGTTGCACATTTCCAATGCCATGATGGCACGACAGCGAGCAAGGCACAAAGATTTACTATAGATCTTTTAAGAATATTAATAGGGAGCAACTTCAAAAGTACAGTGTACACACCTTCAGATTTGATGTTTCTTCATCATTAAATACACACTTGCGCTGTTCCACGCTCAGCTCTCGAAGATTTTTAGAAGCCCTATTAAATGTTATAGTTTACATATGTAGATTTGACTGACTGTGAGAAATGTTGCTTACACCGTTTCAAGAACCTTAAAGGAGGCTGTTATTTCATCAGATTTGTGGAGTGTGACAATGTTTGCCTCTGTAGCGGATACCTCATAGGGTGAGTGGACATCCAGCTGTAAAAAGTTTCTCGAAACTTAAAAAACTTGGTGGAAATGGTAATTAAAATAATCCGTTACCACGCCTGTGCTCTCGTAGAGATCCATTCGAATGTAGCACTGCTGTTTTCCATACTGACAGGTTAGCGGAGGATGCAGGTCCTCGTACTGGACAGGTCTAGAACAAAAATACATGCAATATATACACGTATGCTGAGCTATATAAATGAACAATTAAACAAGTAAGAGAACTCACTCTTTTCCCAACACCGATGACATGGGTGAGTTAATAGCGTAGCAGGAACCGCGTTCCGTCATTACCATCTGGACATGGACATGGAAATTGGAGTCGAAGGTGCTAATCACTTGCTCGAAGGGTCGATTAATACTCTGGATAATATCGTAAAGATCTATCTGATCAAAGCGTTCATCAGCGGCGAATTTGGTAAGCTCGGCATAATTACTGGCCGTGGCATTGACGACTGCATAGAGAAAGTCCATGATGTAAAAGTAATCCTCATCAATGATAGAAACGTTCCACAAGTCCTGTATGAGCTCGTTTGCCTTAAACGAGTCTATGTGGTCATAATAGCATAACGTAACAGCCGGCAAAGATCCGTTCCAGCCGCGGTAATCACGATCCACCGAGATGACCGTGGGTGAAGTGGAATATCGTGCTATCTGCACCTCGCTCAGCATGAACACGGCAAAGATACTGGACAACAGCACAGATAACCAGAGCAACCTTAAAGGTCGTGCCATTTCATAAATATTAAAAAACACTATTTATATTTGTTCTTTATACCTCTCGGATAGGTGAAGCCGTCGATCAACCATCAAGCGTATGGCCAACAAACTCGTCTCCGCACCAGCTTGGGCCGTAATATCATTGACTCGATTACCTACAATTTGAAGGATCCTAAAAGATATACTTACAAGGAGCAGTAGCTTGTGTTTTGTCCAGATGGAACAACGCTTAAGCAAGCGCCGTAAAACTAAACCAACCCGTATCATTTTACAAACAAAAGTGAACCCTTTTTACAACGTTATATTTGATTTAAAAGGAATAACCCATTAACGATTTATTTCCCAGATCGACTTGTATTAAGAATATAACAATGGCCATCAAAGCACTGATAAACTGCAGGAGAACAAAGCCCAAATCACTTAAATGATACCGATTATAATTATTTTTGGTCAATGGGTACTTACTCCACCCAGTGCGAGGGTGTCCAGGTCGACAATACCACAAACTGTTGATGGGCAGCCGTTGCTTTCATTTGTCTGGAGTTGCAGCAGAAAACGATTGATAGCTCGTTCCAGTCGCGTGTCCTCAACCTCCCACTTGTTCAGCAACAAACACAGATGGCATTTCTAGCAGAGGCCAAAAATTAAAGGTTTGGAATTTCATTTCAACTAGTTAGTTTAATTTTTCATATTTGTGGAATCCAAGGAATAGACACCTCACCTGTTCAGCAATACGAGAATTGGCAATAAGTACGGACCAGACCCGTGCGCCATGCATTAGAAGCCAGAGAATGCGGTAAAGAAACAGAACCCACTCCTCGCTCCATGTGGCCTGCTCCAATGTCCTGAATACATTGAACAGCTCGTAGCAAAAGCTGAGCAAGGAGTTGACAAAATTTACCAGCAGGACCAGGCCAAATCTATTCAATAGCTTCATGTGCATGTCATCCAGGGTGATGCAAGTCAAACGGAGTTGCTCCAGTTTCCACTCAACTTTCTCAACCGCCTGAGACAAGAGGCAAATGCTGATTAGGCATACCAAATACCAAGAGTTATTATTCGTAATAAACATATAAAGATTTGTGATAAATAATTTAAAATATTACCTGTGTAGGATTGGCTTTAGTTGAATTCTTTTTAGATGTTCATTGAGCTGTGAGTGCAGCAGATAGATAATTCTTAGGTCAAGCACATATTGTAAGAGGCTCAGGCTGATTATGAGTCCAACCAGATTGTGGGCACAGTTGCTTAAAAGTGTTTGAAGCCAATCAAATCTCAGCCAGCAGATATCAATCACAACGCACAAGCCGTGAAAGGAGAAAATCATAAGTAGCAGTTCCAAAACATAATCTCCCAGTTTGCTAAAACAATTGTGAGTATCTTCGAAAAGCAGTCTCATCAGATTTATCTGCTGAACTAATTGTCGTTTAAAGAAATCCTCACTGCGATAGATTCTCAGTGAAAAAATGGCCGTGATGATCATGTTGGAAGGATACTCGATGAGGTAGAGCAGCTTCTCTATGGCCAGAACTTTCATTTGCGACTTGACTATCAGCAGACTTATGCAAGCAAACCAAATCCAGCCCAACAGCATGAGGGACCAGGTCAAGTGTACATGGCGATGCTTCTTTCTCGACGGAGATACGCCCAACCAACAGCTAATGGTCATCAGGACACGAATCCAACGATTGCCGAGGGATTTTTTGCTCCAACTACTCATGTGGATACGGTAATGAATACTTATTGTAAATGAGTGAACGTGTTGAGCCGGGTTGACCTGCTTCAGAAAACCTGCCCATCTCTACCATGAATGTTGATGGAAAATCTTAGGGATTCTTAATCACTCATACGTTAAATTGCAGGTAATTAAAGCGATGATAAATTGCTTAAAATATATATTATACTGTAAATGAATATAAGTAAATAATTAAGGATATTGGTTTATTTTGATTAATGATGGCAGCCACAATTCGAAAATAGTAATGCTTGTCTTATTAGTCATACGCCATGCTGCAGTCAAAGTTGAAGCAAGCCTCTCGGAAAAGACGCCGGGTAGCTGTAATGTACTTCACGAAAAAGTAAGCATACTAAATTATTATAAATGATGATGATAAATTGTTAAAATTTATTAATTCAAGGAATTGGAATCTAACTCAAGAGCTACACAAGTCCAACTCTGACCAGTTGCGGGATGAGTTGCAGTTGCTACTTGTCATCTGTGTGTTGGCGGGCAGTGCACCGATTGCAGTCTTTCCACGCTTCCGCGGAAAATTCTTTGATGCAGTGCAGCAGTGTTGGTTGATAGCCTTGTATCTTTGGCTTTGCACAGCCGCCTACTGGGAACTGATGCACAGTTCCATAAAACTGAATGAACTGGAACATAAATTCTATTCCATCGAGTCTTTAACTTATTTGATCCATATGCCATGCATTATGATACTAAGCTTGCGTTGGAAATACACAATTGGAGCAGTATTTGATAGAATTGCTCAATTTGATTTGGCTAGTGGATATATAGTCGAAAGTCGCAGCATTAGTCGAAATATCCGTTACCATCTGTTAGTGTTGCTGATATTTACTGTATGCTATATTCCAATCGACTTTTGCTATTGCCAATATGAAGTATGGAGGACTTTCTTTGACCTGAGCACATATCTTCTGCCCAACATCTTGAGTGGAATATCCTTAATACCGTATTTTATGTTGCTTCAAGGGATTCATCGACGACTTCATTGCTCAACAGAAGCATTAAAAGCAGAACTTCGACGCGGATTATTTATGCAACGATTTGTAATTCAACAAATCCGTTTGCAACATGTCAATTTGTTGCACTTTACAAAGGCAACGAATGAAACCTATGGTGTTTCTTTATTATGTGTATTTGTAAGCTCTTTTTTCAATATCAACACGAATCTCTTCCTTGCTTACAAGAATTTGGAAAACCCTGATATAGAAGACTGGGCCTGGTGGATTGACATCCTTTTGTGGCTTTTTATGCACTTGGCCAAGATGTTTATTATACTTTACTTCAATCATGAAGTCCAGCAAGAGGTAAGTAAGTTGGTGACTATTTTAATTACACTCAATTTGTATATTACTTTTATATTTATTACTTATTCCACGGATTTATTTGGTTTTATTTTTTAGCACGCAAAATGCTTGACCTTGTTGAGTAATATACAAGCTGAGAGTGAAGCTTTAATAGAAACTATAAATCATTTTGTAATACAATCGCAAGCCAATGTTCGGGCGTATGTTGCCTGTGGTTTGATCGTATTGGATTATAAGTTTATAACGACGGTAAGCCGGGCTCACACTTCTAAAACGCATTATAGGATTTAATAATTATCATTTATAGCTAATGATGGCCATCACCAATGTTTTTATATTTCTGCTTCAATATGAGATTACGTATCAAGCATTGTTAACGGCATCCAACGAAACAAAAATTTAAATTGTTCGCGTTCATAGTATCGATAAGTTTGCCATCAGAAGTGCTCTGCTATCGATTTCACTGCAGCCCTGTTAATCATCGCACATTCGGATTTTTTGCACGTTTGCCTTTTTTTGCGGAGAACAACAAAATAAATAACAATTTAATCAATTAAGATGTGTGACGTCGCAACTGTGCAGAAAATTGCCAACTGTCTGGGTGTTAAGCCCGGCAAGGTGCAGCTAAATGAAGAGCAAGTAAGGAGACAGCGAATCATATTATACATACCAAAATACACCACAATGTGACATTAATTAAATTTCTATTGTCAAGGTCGTAACTCGGACTAGTGGTGAAAATAAAACAGTCGCTGGATTTGCAACCATACTTGAGAGTTTGGCACGCGAATCAAAGTCGGAAACAGCCCAAAACAGCGTAGTATCTAGGGAGGTGCAGGCTCAGGTTTATCAATGGATAGAATTTGCTGTCCTGTATGTTTCTCCTGGCTCAAAGGACAAACATGTTGCCAAACAATTACTGGCCGACTTCAACAAACTCTTTATCAACAAATCCTATTTGGTGGGACATTTTATAACGCTCGCTGACTTGGCCGTTTACTATGCAATTAATGATCTTGTGGTGCGTACTCTAGATTTTTTAAACAATATGCATATGTAATAAATTCGTTTCATTACAGAAATCACTCTCGCCCCTGGATAAAGAGAACTATCTGAATTTGTCCAGATGGTTTGACCATTTGCAACAACGTCCGGATATTCATCAGGGAGAGCCTTTTCTCAACTTTACTACCATTTATCTTCATAACTGGGCTACAGGAACACATATTTAATTGAAATCGCACTGAAAAACTTAAGTTATTTATTTCTATTGAATTTCACACAATTTACATACATACATGTATGATTATGTATCGCCAATGAGTTAAGGGCTGGAATCTAAAATATCGTTATTGTAGCCACATTTGAGACATATGTATAATTACAAATAATGTGATTCGATTTTGTGTGTAACTTATTGATGATGAATTTTTTGACAATCACTTTCTTTGCATTTGCAATTGCAATGGTTGCGCCGTGTAGCAGCGACTTGAACTTCTCCAACATCAGTTTGCCGGAACCTCACGTGGAGAATTCATTGAATTGTTCAGCTCACTTGGTTCCGTACATTTCCAAAGTCCGTAGGTTTTACCCACTGTGGTTTGCCACAAACGCAGGGTGCCATCTTCGGAGCCACTTGCATATAGCTCGCCATCGGGACTAAACTTGACCGAATGCACTGGACCAAAGTGACCCTTGAAGGATTCTGTAAATCAAATTTTTATAATGTGATTATAATTTATTTTCATTAAATTATATTCTTAAGAAAAAACATAGTAAGGGGTGTATTCCCAGTTCTACACACAGTCTACTTACCAATTTCATTGCCTGTTATGTAATCAAATTTATACATCTTAAAGTCCTCACCGCCACAGACGAACACATGTTTATCAGGATGCAAACTAGCCGACGCCACATTCGTTGGCACTTTTACTTCCTTGAGCTTCTTAAGCGTGTCTATCTCCCAGAAACTAATGGTAGAACCATGAGTGATGGTCAGCACATGATTGTCATGCGATATATCCAAGCTGTTGGGATTGTTTTGAAATTGCAGACGCTGCACCTCAATGCCGGTCATGCGATCCCACAAACGCACCGTCTTGTCATCGGCCGCCGAGATGATGCACTTATCGTCGCGACAGAAGAGTGCACGCTTAATGGCACCAGCATGTCCGCCGTACAGCTCCGGTTCTGCGTCGGGTTGCTCCAGATTAAAGACACGCACCAGCTTTTCATTGCTGCCCGTCACAATGTTCTCAGAACTATTGTCAAAGGCGACGCTCTTTACAATGTGCTTGTGCTGAAAACTGTGAATCTCGGCACCGCTAACTGCGTTCCACACCTTTCCAGTGAAGTCGGCGGCACCAGATGCGGCCAGCGTTGCATTCCGATTGAGTGCAACACCCCAGACGGCGCCCTTGTGACCTTCAAAGGTGCCCACCCAGTCACCTGTGTCGCCATGACGCAACATTGGGCTGCCATCTGCGAAAGCAATAAAAAACATTAAAATGTGCAATAACTGGAAGTCCTTTCTCAAAATTATTGTTGAGAGAGCATATAAGGATAGAGGTACAGGTGTTGTATTCCAATAAAGGAGCTGATGAGCATTAAGGAATAGTGTAATACTTCTAGATGGAACGACAAACAAAAACGGACAGGCAATTGTCATATGCAATTAAATGTGAATGTGTGTCCGTGTGAGTGTGTGTGCGTCTGATTGAGAGATGTGTGAGCGGCGGAAGCAACCTTGACTCAATGCCTACATTCAATGCCAACGACCTGACGGCGAATCGTGCACGCAAATGGGCAGCTATGCACCAAGTTCACGTCATTTCCATTGCAATATGATCGACAAACAGACAGACATAAAGAGAGAGTGAGAGAGAGAGATGGATAAAAAGAGGAGCGCAAGCTTTTGAGGCAGGTTGTGAATGTTCAGGGACCCATATCAAAGCACTCAATGAGAGCTTTTAATTTTCGCTTTACAAGTTAAACGGTTATCGCTTTTTTTTGACTTGTCGCAGCTGCAGTGCATATACATATAAATATAGAAGTTTCAAGGTGCTTCCTGCAAGCAGTGACAACAACAATAACAACAGCAAAAACAAACATGCTCAGCGATCAACTGAGCAAAGTTGTTAAAAAGTTGATAAACAAGGGGAAGGGAAAAGAGAAGGTGGAGGTCCCCTTGTGTTAAATGGCAATAATAATTTAACCTGAACTTGCATTGGAAATTTGCTTTCCGCATAAATACGTAAATATGTATGTAACATTTTTCGAAAGCACAAATATCTGTATGTATTTATATTTAAAGCACTATGTAAACAGCGACATATACATAAAATAAACCAAGGTACAGAACGTAAAACATATTGCATGCGAGTTGCTTAGTAAAGGGTTCGCTAAAAACTGGTTTTGTTTTAATAATTTGTTTGCATTTGGGTCAAGGTTGCCAACCAGGCTAGACGTAGCTCAATCTAGTATAACTACATATTGTCTAAACAAATGTTGTTATTCATAAATAATTATAAATAACACAAGGACGTTCATTTATCGCATGCGATATGCTCTCTTACCTTTGCAAGCCGATATAAGAAAATAGCCGCTGTCACAGATATCACTGAAGTCCAAATGCACCACAGGCCGGGTATGCCCACTACAGGTCAATGGAATCTGTCGCAAATTGTTGGCAGCCATTCTAAAAGCTAAATTTTAGCTTTTATTTGTTCGTTTGTTTCTCTCTGTCTCTTCCTTGCCTTGCACTCTTCGTTTTGCGTACTTTTTTTTGTTTTGTTTAATACTTTCGTTTTTTATACACTCGGTAGGTGTATTATATATTGATTGGTCTAATTATTTGGGATAACAATGGGTAATATCTGATAAATAGTTGTTGATTTTGTACTTTAGATTTATTAAGCTTTTTGATGCCGTCTCATGCTCCTTAGCTGCACTTTTTTTTATACAATTCGTGTCCTTGGTGGCTGCACTTTTGTTGTTGTTGTGGATGTTGTCGTCTGTGTCTGTCACTGTTGCTGTTCGTCAGTGTAGGCACTTTTTGTAAAAACAAAGGGAAACAAATTATTTACAATTTAAGCGTTGTTTTTGTTGTTTTTATTAGCAAGTAAGATTGAAGAAAATAATTACGCGACACGCTGTTGTTGTTTGACGATTTGGCAGCCAAATGATTGCTGCGAGAAGAATCGACGGCTCTAAATGATAATCGATGGTTGACTATCGATAGATTATCAACTATCGATTGCATAAGTTTAAAAACTGTTACTACTAAACGGATCCATATTATGTATTTTTACTTTTCGCAAAATTAAAATTTCCCCCTGCTTTCATTTTAGGCTACTTTGGTTGCTTTACA
The DNA here is from genome assembly GCA_035044365.1 of Drosophila neotestacea. Classification (NCBI taxonomy): domain Eukaryota; kingdom Metazoa; phylum Arthropoda; class Insecta; order Diptera; family Drosophilidae; genus Drosophila; species Drosophila neotestacea. Next base: position 3,657,125 of record JAWNMD010000155.1, read on the forward strand.
ATTATATAGATGCATTAAATTCTGCACGTGGCTTACCGGCTTATTTGTTTATCACTTAAGGCGAATTAACTCGATATTGAAATTCTCCTCATCCTCGTAAGTCTCCAAATTAAACTGTTCTGAATTCGTAGAGCCTTAACCGTTTCTTAGGAGGTTGCGCGTCCGTGAGTGAATTTACGGGGACTTCAACAAAGGGAGTCGGGTTTGACTCCCTTTATTTAGAACAATATTCTTATTGAATTTTAAATAAAAATCAAGAAAATTAAAAATTGTAGAAAATATTCAAGCATTTAAATTTTCGAAAATATGTTAGTTTTTTTCGCTAAGATCTTTTTTTTGATATCTTTTGGCAGCTTTGCGAAACCCAATATACAAAAATGCCCTTATCTCTTTGCAGCTTTTGAAAACAGAATCACGCCATCTTTTGTTAGTTTTGTGAAGCATAAATACCCCACTTATTGTCAGCTTTGCGAAACCATAGCGCCACCTCAGTTTCTGTCTTTAGTGTTTGTCAAATAATGGAAGCTCATATGGAACAAAACACGACGCAATGTAGAAAAATCGAGCAAAAGATTTGTTTTTCACTCATCATGAGCTACCCAATAGATTTGGTCGTTTTAGTTCAACAGTTTGATTTTTGGTGAACGAACGGATATAGTTCATGAATTACTGAAATTGTTCATTCGTTCATTTTAATGATTCGTTCACTTGAACTTATTCAGAACGAAACGACACAACTCTCGTTGATATTTTTTCATAAGTGGTACTTCTAATAAATGTAAAATTGCTATAGCAAACATAAATTAAACTGCGCAATTTACAATTAACATTCATTCTGTGTCGTAGTCGTGCTTGTACTCCTGGTAGTGACCGCGTTAGTGTGTGTGTGTGTGCGTGTGGGTGTGTTGGTGAGTGCAATCAAAGTGAGCGGGGGTAAAGGGAATGGGGAGAGCAAGGGCGCTGCAAAAAATCTAAAGACAAAGGAATTGTGAATGTGAGCATTGAAAGAGTCATTGCATTCTGATTTCATTAACAAAACCTTAAAAGAAAAGGGTTTCTACTTATATGCACATGTCTATTTTTACGAAAATCAAACACATTATACTGAGTGCAGCAGCCGTGTATGTGTGTGTTCGTGCATGTGTTTGTGTATACCTGAAACGAAAATAAAACGGACTGTTCCGGGATTATCTATCTCTTTTTGCCACCCCGCTAAGCCAAAGCTCTTCCAGCCATCGTCTAAATGTGTAAATGTAAATGGGGAGAGAGAATTGCAACGTACCCCACCACGGCAACAACAATAACAAAATCTTCCACCACCACAGTCACAATCACCAGCAACAACACCACCACCACCAACAACAACAACAACAACAACAACAATAACTGTTACATATAGCAGCAGTGGCAACAACAAAAGGAACCCCGTCAACCCCCTCTCTCTTGCAATAATAGCCTTGTAAAAAGTATTTTTACGTTTTTTGCTTTCCTCGCTCGCCCTTCAGTCAACGGGAACCGAGAAACTCACACACGCACACGCTTACTAACACATACAACACGGCAAGGCTGTCCGTTATCGCCTTTCCCCTCCTGTTCCCACCAGGCACATCTCCTGACAGAGTTGCAATGGACTCGGACATAGAAATGGAAATGGAGTCGGACAACGATGGGGAATTTGATGACGATTATGATTACTACAATACAGGTAAGAAGAAGTGCAGTCAATCGATTACACTTGCGGATCGATTTAACTAAATACAATATTCACACAAAATTGCAGCATTTTATTTTCTTATTGGCAACAAGCCTTTAGTAATCTGTGTAACGTTTGCATGCGATTTGGTTATTCACCTTTGTGTTTTAAGTCACACACACACACGCAGGCACACACATGGCCTTTACATTTAACCTTCTGTATAAACTTGCATGCACGTAGTTTGAGTCTTGACATTCGCCTTTCAAGTTGATTTTCCTGCCATCCCCGCTCACTCTGCATCAAGTTGGGGCTCCTTCGTTAACCCTCTACTTCCCCTTCTTTTACGCTTTAACAAAATCGGCGTGCGAGTTTCGCATTTGTATTGCCCATTGCCCTCGCCATTGTTATCAGTCCTCACCAGTGCTGACATTTTTTGACTAGTAAACAAAATTATTATTTGTGGTACAAAAGGCATTTTTCATATCAAACATTAGAAAAAAAGATCTTATAATTTTTTGATTTTTATTCATAATATTATATTAATATCCAAATGTATCCAAATATCCATAGTTAATCAAAAAATTGGACTTTGAAAAATCCAGATTTGACGGAAAATAAGCTGTTTTGCAAACACACTACTTCCTAACTCCCCGCAGTGCCGCCTTAACTACATACAATGTACTTTTAACGTACATATAATTTCGACGCAGTCTTCGGTTCGTTACGTTTTGCTTTTTGACCATGAAGCTTAAATTATGAAATTGAACTTGAAATGGCCGTTCGTTCAGTCGGGTGTTGTGTTTAGCATTATTTGTTATTTTATTTGTGTTGTTGCCATCTCTTCTTTGTACTCGCGTATCTCATGCGTTTTTACCAGCCTTTACCCCGTCTTTCTGTAACCTACACACACACTTACCAATTGCTTCAGGTGCGTGCTCAAGTACCTTCGCACAGTGGAAAAAACAGCCTACTAGCTTATACAACTATATCGCCTCGTCTCTTTTATATACGTAAATATCAAATGGTTTATTTTTAAAAAGTAGATGAACCCAAATTAAATCTATTTTCAATTTCCGACCTGCCTCTCTGCTTATTACCACGTTTGAGCCATCAGTGACGACATAGCTAGTAAATCTCATTTGTAAGCCGGCAGCGTTATTTTTGGCCTGCCAATCATTTTCAACAGTCGTAAAAATGGCAATCAATCCGAAAAGCAACTGATTTCGTTTACTTTTCTCTTTTGTTTGGTTTTGAACGAATTTAAGGCTTGGCTGTCGTCTTTCCTATTTCTATTATACCCTACCACAAGGATTCTATGAATAGATTCAAACAGGTAGAAACCAATCCAATACGATCGTTTATTAGTTGTACCTTTCCATTATAGTATTTCCAGTAGGTCATTATGTTACGGGATAATGAAAAAATTTCCAACTTGAAAATATGAACTATACATTTTAAATTAAATTATGTATTATTTTTATACTTCTAGGCGAAGACTGCGATGTCGAAAGGCTTGATCCAAAGCGTGCTGATCCCGAGTATTTTGAATATGACTGTCTAACCGTAGAGGACATTGAGAAACTTCTAAATGAGCTAGTGGAAAAATTAAACACAATTTTGCAAATAACACCATCGTTGGCAAAGGTTCTATTGCTAGAGCATCAGTGGAACAACCATGCGGTAGTGGAGAAGTATCGCCAGGACGCAAATGCATTGTTGGTAACAGCGCGAATTAAACCACCGTCAAGTGCGGCTGAAACAGCTTCGACGAGTGCAGCAGCTGCCGCTGCCAATGCACAGCTTCTGAGAATGGGCAGTAGTGGCTATAAGACAGGGACGACAACGGTGACGGCAACGTCTCCATCGTCCAGCAACATCAATATTAACACCAACATCAATACGAGTACGAGTTCATCCCAATACCGGAGAATGTGCCCGGTTTGCGCAAGTTCGCAGCCAAGTGATAAATTTTATAGTTTGGCCTGTGGTCACTCGTTTTGTAAGGATTGCTGGACCATTTACTTTGAGACGCAAATCTTTCAGGTATTGTAAAACCGAACTGAGCATCGATTTTCAATTCCTCGATGCATTGATTAAAACTAAACAATGACTATGTTTTTCCACATCTAAATTTTCAGGGTATTTCCATACAGATTGGATGTATGGCACAGCAGTGCAATGTTCGTGTGCCGGAGGATTTGGTGCTGACACTTGTCACGCGTCCGGTAATGCGCGATAAATATCAACAGTTTGCCTTTAAGGACTATGTAAAATCGCATCCCGAACTGCGCTTTTGCCCTGGACCGAATTGCCAAATAATTGTGCAATCATCGGAGATCTCCGCTAAACGTGCCATCTGCAAAGTCTGTCATACAGGATTTTGTTTCAAATGTGGCATGGACTATCATGCGCCCACAGACTGTCAGGTCATTAAGAAGTGGTTGACAAAGTGTGCCGATGACAGTGAGACGGCAAATTATATAAGCGCACACACCAAAGACTGCCCCAAATGTCACATTTGCATCGAAAAGAACGGCGGCTGCAATCATATGCAATGTTTTAATTGTAAGCACGACTTTTGCTGGATGTGCCTTGGCGATTGGAAGACGCATGGCTCGGAATATTACGAGTGTTCTCGCTACAAGGACAATCCCAACATTGCCAATGAATCGGTGCACGTGCAGGCGCGCGAAGCACTTAAAAAATATCTACACTACTACGAGCGCTGGGAGAATCACTCCAAGTCTCTCAAACTGGAGCAGCAAACGATTGATCGGATGAGGCAGCGCATCAATTCTAAGGTCATGAATGGCAGCGGTACCTGGATCGACTGGCAGTATCTATTTAATGCAGCGGCGCTGCTTGCCAAATGTCGATACACCCTGCAATACACCTACCCCTACGCCTACTACATGGAGGGCGGCTCGCGAAAGAATCTATTTGAGTACCAACAGGTGCGTTAACGTAACTAAAATATACCCAGCATTAAATATTTGAATATTTTATTCATTTTCCACTGCTATTCTTAGGCGCAATTGGAGGCTGAAATTGAGAATTTATCATGGAAAATTGAACGGGCCGAAACAACAGATCTGGCTGATCTCGAGAATCAAATGGACATCGCTGAAAAGCGTCGCACCACTCTCCTTAAAGACTTCTTTCCTGTGATTGGAAAGACATAGGCGATGGCTTCCCGAAATCAAGATAAAATGAATTAAACTGATTAGCACAAGATTCAGATTCATTTTATTTAGTTACTAGCCACTGACAGTATAAGAGACGCTTATATTATAATCCATACTAAAGTAGTCTAACAATTTGTAGCTAATTTTTTAATTAATAATTAATATTATAATCAAGTGCATATGTAGCTATAATCTAGTTTCTAGTTATTATACTTATATTACATCTGTGAAACTCGAAATCACTAAAAAATCGATTTAACTGCAATACAACGCCTTGCGCAGAACAATAGCAAATAATGTATAGGGAAACTATGGAACTGCTCCCAACAGTTTTTTAAAAACTCAAATCATCTAAGCTCCAACTTCTCCAGCACTTAGCCCCATTGTCTATCATAACATTCATATTCATTAATGTTAACAATGAATAATTAAGATGGGCCTTGACGGTTAAATCCATTGTGAGAGAATTGCAGGAATAAATCATGGTTTAGTCCTAAGTCTTAAGTCGTATTAACTTATTGTAGCTAAATGCTTAGCTGAACAACAATAACAACAACAATATTACCAATTTCTAAGTATTTATAACCACACACTCAATATGAATGCAAAATTCGATAGTTATAACAAATGCAAAGTATCCCAAAAACACTAAAAAACAAATTAAGTTCCCCTACGCGTTTTTCTACGTGTTGTGGATTGATTGACAGCGCTGTTTTCATATTAAGCTGAATTATACATTTTAGTTTTTAGGATTATGCTAAGTATGCTTATGCGACTGAAATTAAATTAATTAAATGCAACATTAAACAAATTGAATACATTAGAAATCTGATGATTGATACTTAGTTACAAGCTACTATTGGTGACTTTCTAATTACCAAATAGAAAACAATTTAACAAAAAAAATAACAAACTTTGTAATTTTCAAATTTTATTCAAAACCATTATTTATTTCCTTTCTTCCCCTTCTTTACTTTTGGCGCTGGTGGAATAATTTCAACTGGTTTTATTTCCTCTACTTTAATTGGTACTTTTTTCGGTTCCAATTTACATACTTCATTAAGTGTTCTTTTTTTCATGACTTCTTTGCCGGTTAGTGAAAGAATTGGAACACGATGCCAGTTCTCAATATATCTGTTGCTATATACTTTGACATCGCAGCAATTTGTGAGCACGAGCACGTTTGAGTTGTCGGTAATGGGATCACGGAAGTATAAATCCCTGCCGCAGTCAAAACAGTGATTTCTTTCTCTGCGTATACGTAATTTCAGAGGGAAAACTCGACCGGCTAGCGTTTCCTGATCTATCAAAACGCAATGTTTATACGCTGGCTTGGGTCGAGGACGTTTTGTACACTGTTGTTGAAGTTGTTATTAAGTTAAAAAGTAAGTACATAATTACATACCTCCTTAAAAAGTAGGTTGGTGCTCAACGGCCTGCACTCTGCTGAGCAAATATTTCTATGGATGGCGTTCTGGGCATCACAAAATTTACCAGGCTTTTCGGAATTTTCGTAACATTCGGAGCATAGATCATTTGTGTACACTTGCCGACGTACGGGACCATCCTGCCCAACCATAGCTACTGCCTCTTGAAAGACTACATGGGGATCTTCGATATTTTTGTGGAGGCCAAGAACATCTACGATCTTGTGGTCGGCACATGATCCGTTTAATGGCTCAAAACAATTACGATCACATTTTCTTGGCAGGCTCTTGCTTAAAATAGTCTTCCAAGTAGTACAACTGCTCTCTGCCATGGGGGAAATTAATGGAAATGGAACAAAACTATTGCATTGAAAAATTTAAATTTTGAGTGTGATTTTCAAAACGTGGACAAACAACTAACTAATTTATTTACATGAATTAAAAAGCAGCTTGACTGTGAATTTTAAATTTTCTACTTTTCAAATTTATACGTTACATATTTATATATCGATGACCTATCGATAACAATTGGTGAGCATTTTTCAACACTGCGCGCCTTAAGTATTAGTGCTGGTAAATGTCTGGTAGCCGCTGTTCAGAGATAAAAGAAATTTTGACCGCCAAAATAAATAGAAAATCGGGCAATGGAATTTCCGCTTTCTGATTACAACTTAAGAGACTTATTACGCGAACTGCACGGATATAATTTAAGCACTGAAGGTACGCAGCAGGAGCTACATGACCGGTTATTGACAGCTCGCCATGAAGAGGCTGAAGCTCAGGCCCAGGGATTTGTACGACCTGGAAGATCACCTATTTCAAAGTATGGAGCTTGTGTGCAGCCAGATGATTTTGCGGAAATTGAAGCTATGACTGATGATGAATACGACGCATATTTGAGAAAAGTGAATTGGAGGCTTCGGCGAATACACAAAACATATGATTGCGATACACTGGAGTACTATCATCCCGGCGTACTCCATCAGATTGATCGGTCGAAGACGTACGTTCTCAACATGAGTGAGTTTTGGGTGCGTCAAAAGCCATATATCCACAAGGTAACACTCCCCAAGAACTATAGGTATTCACATTAATTATATTAATTATATTGACAGATCTTTGTTGTCTTCGTATCTCGGACAAATGGTGAGGAACAGCGACTCTGCTATGCAAGGAGTTTAGCAAGAAAGCGGAGGACAAATCTGAATATGGAAGAAATAAACACACCTGTGAGCAGAAGGCGAATACATATAACTAATACTTCTTTTATAATTAACTATGCCAATACATTCTAATTTTTATAGATAATCACAAACGAGGATATCGGCAAAATAATGTCAAACATATTACTTGAAATCGAGGACAATGGTCTAGAAAATTACATTGCTGTTATTACAGACAAGAACAATGTGAGCATGAAGGCTTTAAGCGAAGTGTTAATGGTCAGCGGACAGAGATTGCCACAAATTGTCTTAGATGATTGTCATATTCTCAAATGCTTTCAAAACATATTCTGTGCCAAATCTGCGCGGTGTTTATCTAAATTGAAGAATGAAATATTTGAAAAGAGCACTTACCTTGAGCAGCTGCGTAAACTTCAGAAAAACTACACTCAAAATATGGATGCTGATTGCCTCCTTAAAGAGTATATGGCGTCCTTACCGAAAGTATTACAGAGCATGTGGAAGATTGAAGAGCACCGGGATAAACCCATTTCATTGGCCTGTTTAAATAATGATCGGTTGAATGCATATAGTGCACAAGTTCAAAATGATCTTCCTCCTATCACATTTGAGGAAAACGCTTCCGGCGGAGGCATCCTGCAATTGATTCTCTTTGACGCACTGTGGTGTCTTTGTGATGGACATGAAGCGGAGGAGGCCTATATTAATCAAACGCTGAATCCTCTAGCCTCAGAGGACTGGATGTCCATATTAAATTGAGTGGGATTTAATGATCTATATATTTTAAATTGAAAGCCAAATCAAGTCACTGGTTTAGAGTCTTTATTGTAAGTTTAATTTTTTTGTTGGTGCCATCACATTACAAATGCTATTGTTTTTCGGTTTTTACTTGCAGCTGAAGTGCATTGCCTTTTAAATTATTATCTTCTGCGCTGTTTTTCTTCGCTGCGTCTGTCTCCACATTATCATCAAATATTTGGAGATCCTTAGCGTAATACCAAACGGCGATATTAAATATTGCTCCCATAAGTAGGAATGCACCTGCCGTAAAATTTAGCACATATCTAAGGTATTACATATAAGAAATTTAATTAATACATATCACATTTTAAATAATTCATACACTTACCTTAGTGCCTGTGTGTCGTACAGCCAACAATTACCCTGATTGCTGCAGGTCTTACCCCATAGTAGGCAATATTTATCTATTAGCCATCCGAAGAAAATTGGACTGGGTATGAAAGCGAACAATGAACAAATCATACCGTGAAGCCCTAATCCAAAGCTTTTTTGATCAGGCGGCATGCAACGCAACGATATAAGAAAGCCTGATGATTTACCGGATGCTCCTACAAGCTTAAGGAAACACATGACCGCCAGGAAAGTAAAAAACTGTTTGGAGCAATCAACCGGACAGGGACCATCACGTGCAGTTTGCATCTGAAATTGGAGATGATAAGTTTACAATTCTGAAACGATCGTTACTAGATCTTACATCGGGTATATCTATTCCTGTAGTGTTCGACGCAGATATGCAGCCACAACCTGTATGCATAGAATTTCCTTGAAGGTCTTTGCTCTTGCCGGTACACCCAGCATGACAGGCGGATATATAGGTGACATTGTTAGGACTACAGATTGGGGCGTAGTGAACATATTCACAATGGCAAGAGACGCTGCACTCACTGGCCGTCGTCATAGATCCCAGTTTATCGCTGGCCTCACAGCCAATAAATGCGTAGCACACAATTCCAGCAACAGTCAAGAGGTCGACTATGATATTCCAAGCAGCAATTTTGCGCGCCTTGGGCTTGTATTTGGACAGTACGAAACCAGATAGAAGTACTCCAACCGCGGAGAATCCAAGAGCAATAGGCCCAGTAGCCATTGAGGCACCAGACGCCGACTGACGAAATTGGATCTCAATATACTTCTGCGAGAAGTTCCAATAAACATTATATCCAAAAAAATACACGATTGAAGCGTACAAATTGTACAAGAACAGTTTGTTGTTGAACAACAAGTCCTTAACAGATAACCACATATGATTGAGTGAAAGGTCCTTTTGTTCATTTGGATCTTTTTCACCAGCTTTTTCCAATTTTAAGCGCCTTGCCTTGCAGCTTGGCAGCTCTTTTGGAAAGAGAGATATCACAAATGCGATTAAAATTGTACTGATCGCCAAGACTATATAACCGAGCCACCAGGCGCCCAGCCATCTTGGATCTTCGGTCGTTATTATTGGTCTCAAACGTGGCTCAATATACAGCTTTAAGCACATGGATGAGAGTCCATATCCGGCTGCTGGACCCAACATACGAATACAAGTTGAGAAAGCTGGGAAGCACAAAAAAGAGTAAGTTAGTCTTTTAATCATATGTAGATACTAAACAAAAATGTTCACTTACTCAGCATGGCAGGGGCTTTTGACTTCTTACTATTGTCATCCATGTACGCAATACCCGTTATAAAGAGTGTTGACGAACCAATTCCTAATATCAGTTGTGCAACAAATAAAATTATTATTGGTGCCCACGAATCGGTATCTGTCACACAAGTGGATTCTTCTGATGTGCACATTTTTTGACTCGATTTCGAGTGTGTCAAATTTCCATTGATATCCTTTAAATTTCCAAACTCGTGAGTCAGACTTAAGGCATCCTCGCCGGCTCCGTAAATAAAGTGTAGACAGAGATTCATCAAGCAAAATATGACCGTTATCAAAAGACCTAAAATAGAGATATTGTCTCATAAAAATATAACCTAAATTACAGTATTATTTACCTAAGGCCATCCAACGTGGCCGATGCACTTTTTGTAGATAATATCCAACAATTAGAGATCCCACCATTGCGGTTATATCATTTCCCACCGAAATTACTCCAAAGACTTTCGTGGGAATTTTGTATCGTTTCTCTAATGTTGTCATTGTACCATTAAAATAAGTAAACGCCATTGCTATAATCAAACCAGCTATACCAAAGATAGCAACAAATATGGTTTCAGTGGCACATCTAGAAGTATAGTGGATATTATTAACAGAGACTAAAAGTCGCAGTTCGTTTTTGGATATAACCTTTGTAGGAAACGCCCCTTAAATATCCAATATCCACTGGTAATGTCTTTGTTTTCATTTTGTACTTCTTTATCCTTTTTCTCCTGTTTTTCCTTAACTGAAATATTAATCGCATCACCAAGAAATGGAGATGCCTCACTGTGATCTTTCACTTCAGCGGTCATTTTCGACTTATCCCATCGAATTACTTAAACGGACTGAGTTACGTTGGTTTCAAAAGTATATTTACAAGTCGGAAATTATCTCGACAATTAACATCAATAAAAGATTTCGTACAACAGCCAAGATTAAGCGGATGCATTCATTCTACATAATATATATATTGCGTCTAGATCTTAATTCCTAACAAGATAAGCAAATTAGCAGCATACAGTCCAGATATCGCATCAAATGATAAAATTTACGCGTATCTCCCTCGACTTTAATTATATTGAAGCTTCTTTCATAACTACATAGTACATATATGTACATATATGTATGTATGTATGTACATATAAGTACATAAGTAATCTATTATAGGACAGTTTTAAAAATAATCTCGGGTCTATGTGCTTTTATTGTAGTTTTAAACGTTACAGATTTTTATTGAGTTGTTATTCTACTATACAATTACTTTTTTATGTACATGTATGATATTTCGTATTTACTAAATGATTATTTGGATATCGAGTCTTTTGATTTCTTAGTTACTTTGAGATTTTCCAACCTGGTTTTTCTTTAAAAAGGTTTCCATAATTTTCCCAGCGCCTTGTAAACATCTCCTTATTGTCTTGCATGTTTCATTAATAAACATATTAATCTTGGCTGCCTACAAAATTCCAGAAGCGTATCTTGGCATAATGTGATATATGTTTATAAACCCTGTTGTACTTTATTATGTGCTTTGCTGATGATACTTTATGATGTACTATAATTTATTATCAAATTTAAGCAGAAAGTTTACTTTAAGAAGAGAATATATTTTTTTTACATAAGCGTTTTTTCATTTACCAAAGAACAACATGCAATTTTATAACAATGATAGAATATTGTATTTTGGAAGGTTCTTGTATTATGTTACTTGCAGATTTGGAATCTTTAATAGCATGTTGTATATAATTTTTCTATGAAATATACTTAGCTTTATAATCGCATGCTTTTGTATGGAATACTACTGAGTACATACTCAGATTTTCATGAATAACACTATCTTCATGTTGGTTTTATGGTTCTTGAGTAAAAGATAAACAAACTAAGATTTATAAAATTAGAACATTATCATATGAACTAATATTAAATGATTTGTAAACTCAATTTAGTTTTGTCTCTTATAAATTCCATTTTATTAATTTTGAGTTTAAGGCTCTTGTTGTTCCTTGGGTTCTTTACTTACTTCGGTTATTGTGATTTTATTAAAATTATCAAATGTACTGTCTAAATTTTTAGTTCCATTGGTGTCGTCATCAAAGACTTTTAGATTCTTGGCGTTATACCAAACTCCAATATTTAAGACGCCTCCGATAAATATGAAAACAGCTGACACCAAATTAAACGTATATCTAAAAATGAAATACACTTAGTAGTTGCAATTTTAGCTTAAATAATAAGAAGCTTTAAATGATTTACCTTAATGATTGCGTATCGTAGAGCCAACAATTTCCCTTATTGCTGCACGTTTTGCCCCAAACCAAACAGTATTTGTCCAGTAGCCATCCAAAGAAAATTGGACTAGGAATCAAGGCTGTCAGACAGGCAACCATTCCAGTTAATCCCAGGGCCAAGCTTTTGTCTTCAGGAAGTATACAGCGTAATGATATCAGCAAGTTGGTTGATTTACTGGAGGCACCAATGAATTTAAGGAAACACATTACCACCAGAAAAATATAAAACTGTTTGGAGCAATCAACGGGACAGGCACCATCAACAGCAGTTTTCATCTGAAATTGAAATCAAAATCGAAGTTTAGTAATTAGTATAAATACAAATAACAATTGTTAATGTTTCTTATAGTGTTTAATATAAAATAAAAATAAGAACTTACATCGAATACATCTGTATCTGTATCTGTATCTGTATCTGTAATGTTCAACGCAGCTGTGCAGCTACAACCTGTATACATGGAATTGCCTTGGAGGTCCTTAGTCTTACCAGTACAACCGGCATGACAGGCGGATATATAGGTGACATTGTTAGGACTACAGATCGGGGCATACTGGACATATTCACAATGGCAAGAGGATGTGCAATCACTGATTGTCGCCATGGATCCCAAGTTATCGCTCGCCTTACATCCAATTAGCACATAGCCTAAAACAGCAGCGACCGTAAGGAAATCGACCAAGGCATTCCAGAAAGCCATGGACCGGCCGCTTGGCTTGTACTTGGACACTACATAACCGGACAGGAGGACTCCTACCGCAGAAAAGGTCAGTGCTACAGATCCTGTGGCCAATGTCGCCGTGGATGCGGATTGTCGATATTGGGTCTCAATGTACTTCGGAGTGTATATCCAGTAAGCCAAATAACCAAATAGATAAAAGCTCGATGCAAAAGTGTTGTAAATGAAGACCTTATTAGCCGCCAGGCGTTTGACAGATTTCCACATGTCGCTGACTGAAAGTTCCTTGTGTTCACATGGCGCTTGCATGCCAGTTAGCTCCAAATTTAAGCGCCTGGCTTTTGAGCTTGGCAGCTCCTTTGGAAATAGAAACATTAAAAATGCAATAACGAATGTAATGCTAGCTAAAACAAGCCATCCGAGCCACCAGGCACCTAACCATCTTGGATCTCCCGGTTTTATCAAAGGTTCGAGATTCGGTTCTATATATAAACGCAGGCACATGGAAGCCACTGAATATCCGATGGCCGGACCCAGCATGCGAATAAATGCAGTCGCACCTGGAAATACAGCCATTAACTACAATATAAATTAATAAATTCCTTAATAAACTTACTGAGCAGAGCAGGAGACTTTGCCTTCGATGTATTGTCATCCATATAAGCGACGCCTATACTCCAGAATAGACCAAATCCGATGCCAGCTAAAAATTGTCCAGAAAACAAAACCACTTGGGGCACCCAAGTACCATCCTCCTTTATACACGTTGCCTCCGAAGTCCTGCAGAGTTTTGGGTCAGTTAGTGAACTTGTCAAGTGTGTGCTCATATTTTTAATTCCTCCATATTCTCGTGTTAGTTTAAGGGCATCTTCGCCAGGTCCATACATTAAGTGTAGCGAGCTTGTCAGTATGCAGAATAAGAAAATCGTAAAAAATCCTAGACAGTAAAAACAATGAGCTGATAGTATTTGTGGACTTCAATGTTCAACTTACCAAAGGCCATCCAGCGTGGTCGATGTGCTCTAGTATGTATATAATATCCGGCAAGCACCGAAGTAATCATCATACTGATATCATTTCCAACTAAAATAATTCCTGACATTTTGGTTGGTATTTTATATCTCTTCTCTAGGGTCGTTATAGTTCCACTAAAGTATGCCAGGCTCATGGACAAAAGACAGCCTCCGATGCCGTAAATTAGAACATACATTTTTTCAGTAGCGAATCTTTGCAGAAAAGTTCCTTTGAATATCCAAAATCCACAGGATACATCTTTGTGTGGCTTCTCTTTGTGCAATCTTTCGTTTTTATCCTTATTCGCATCGTTTAAAAATGGGGAGATCTCAGATGGGAGTTTTTCTGGTTTTTCCATTTTTATTTTGTATGTTCTCCATACAGGAGTGCAACGAGACTGCCGGCAAAGTATTTCATGAAGGTTATTTAAGTAATCAGTGTTAACCATAAGAATTATTATGATATAAAAGCTCTACTTCTTTGTTATCTCCTATAGAGATTGCACATTTATCTCTTGTTACCCGACAACTATATTCAAATAGCAAATGCAAAATTTTTTTCAGTTCAATGTGTGCAAAAATTCTAATTTCAATCAAATAATTTCTTTTTTAGGGTTCAGAGAAATTCCTGGTATGAAATATATCCAATACATATCTGTGTAACTATTACCAGTATTCATTTACTTAAGTTCTTGAGATTAAAAAGAGTTAAAATTTTTTTGGTAATTCTTACAAATCACCATGACGGAGACTTTTTGATGATCTCAAAAATGCGGAAGATTACAATTCTACAAGTAACTTTTTTTTTTAAATTCATTCAAAGTTGCAAGATTTATACTTGCTTAATGATCATTAAGAACGAGCCTTTTTATCTCGAGTCATGTTTACTGAATTTTATAGAGTTGTCATTTATATTAAAAGTGTCGTTCAGAAAGGTCGTTCAGATTATAATTATTCAGCATTTATCTTGGACTTGTATTTATAAATTATATTATTAATCTTCTTTGTGGTTCATATTAAATAATCTACATATCTTTGGTAGCTGGGAAAAGTAACTGTTTACATCTGAGATGTGACAAACATATAGAAGATTTTATAAAGACTGTAAATCGGTACGTTGTTTGCATAATAATTATACATATATAGTACAGTGACAGACGAGAGACGTTGTCTTATCGTCTTTCTTACAATATAAATATCGTGTCTTGACCCGGATAAATTATCAATGTGATATATTGGGTTAATCACGTTGGACCATACGCAAACTAAATAGTGTTCAGAGATATGAATATGGTGCAGATATTTAGACTCTACAATTGAAAACACTAAAACAGTCCCAGTAAGGACTTAACTCTTATATGAATGTTAAGGAATGAAGTCTTAAGTAAATTAAAATCTGAAACGATAACTAAAAGACTTGCGGGTGACTTAGAATTGAAAATTGTTACCTTTAAATATCCTGTTGAATTGTCGAGTATATCGACCGTCGAACCACTTACTTAAACGGAACTTTTAAAAATATTAGAGACTGTCTAAAATGCATCTCATCATAATAAAGCCATTTGTAGGCTACTAATATATTTAAGATAAGCCATTTGAAATGAGATTAGATCTATAGAAACTATAGTATGTAGAGTGGTGGACTGTCGACTGACATTTGTGTACTTTATTTTAAATTGTTCAAATACAGACATGCGAATGATAAATACATACTAATATTATACAGCTATAATTGTAATTGTAGTACGTGTACTTGTATTTGTATTTGTATTGGTGTAAGGAGAGCCTTGACAATCAGATTTATCACACGATCTTAACAACATATGTATTACAGAATCGATACTACAAATCACTCACAATTACTTAAGAATAGAGTTGTCTTAACTTATACTATATTTCGGTATTCTTCTCTGCATTTACTTCTTCCTCGTGCTTCACAATTTGCATTTCGACTTCCTTAACCTCCTCGTCGAATATCTTAAGATCCTTTACATAATACCAGACACCGAAATCAAATATAGCCCCAAGGGTTATAAAGACAGCCGCCGTAAAGTTGAGTGTATATCTGTTTCATAAAGTAAGAGCTAATTAGATCTCAAAATACATATATTTAAATCGGTATGGAGCTCACCTCATTGACTGCGGATCGTAGAGCCAACAGTTGCCCTTGTTGGTGCAAGTTTTACCCCACACTAGACACATGCGATCAAAGATCCAGCCAAAGAATATGGGTCCAGGTATAAATGCAAACATTGAGCACAACATCATTCCGAATCCCATGGCAGCTGTCTTATCCTTCTCTGGCACACAACGAACGGAGACCAAGAAGTTGGATGCTCTGCCAGCGGCTCCAATAAACTTAAGGAAACACATTACGGATAAGAAGGCCACAAATTGAGTCCAGCAGTTGACAGGACATGCTCCTGGGGTGGCCTGGCCAGCCGCAAGCATCTGGGGAGAGGAATTGATTTGAAATCAGTTAAAGAAGGACTAGTATTAAATTAAAGTTACCTCCAAGTAGGACATGCTTGATGTGCCTACATCGAGATTCAAGCTGCTGTTATCATTTGCCAGGTCAAGGGCCGTTAGGCGTTTAAACGAGAACTCGGAGGATGTATTTTCACTGCCTCCTGGAATGCAGGAGCAGTCATAGAAAATCTGCAAGGAATAAGATGAAAGTATGACTTGAATTACGTTTGATGTTAGCTTACCTTCTTGCCATCAGAGCTGACGTGTTCCATTTTGCAGCCGGCATGACAGGCAGATATATAGGTCATGTTATTCTCACCGCAGATCGGAGAGTAACGAACGTAATCGCAGGAACAGGCCGAGTTACAGGTTGCGGTATCATTGATGGCTTTATTGTGAATATTCACAATGACAGAGGTCTCGTTATCCGGACATCCAATGAAGGCATAGGTCACCACACCAGCCACTACCAGGAACGCGCTAATGACATTCCAGGCAGCCATGTATCGAGCTCGTGGCTTGTATCTGGAAATGATAAATCCGGAGAGGAGCACTCCAATGGCGGAGAAGGCAAGAGCCACGGTGCCAGTCACCATGCTGGATGTGGCCGCCGACTGACGGTATTGCACCTCAATGTACTTGGGTGTGAATATCCAGAAGGGCGTGTATCCAATAAGGTAGAAGATATTGGACAACGTGTTGCACATGTACGTCTTATTGGTTGTCAACCTCTTAAAGGTCGTCAGCATATCCCTAAAGGAAGCCTTAGGCTCGGCTGAAACTTGAGGTTCCATCTCTGCAGTGAGTTTATCGTTCACTGATTGTTCCTTCTTCTTTAACGACTGTCGCTCCAGTCGTCGCTTTTCCTCTACCATTCTTCTGGCCACCGCTCGGGGAAGTTCTTTGGGAAACATTGACAAGAAAACACCCGAAAATGCCAGCAAGCCTCCCATGACAATCCAACCCAACCACCAAGCGCCCAGCCATCGTGGATCCTTGTTGTTGATCACTGGATGCAGCTGTGGAGCTATATACAATCTCAGGCAGAACGAGGCCAGGGCATAGCCTATGGCAGGTCCCAGCATCCTCAAAAAATACGAGAGACCTGGTTTAAAAAAAAAGTGCGAATTAAAATTAATTATTTATAATGGAAAGCAATTAGATGTGACTAGAGAGATGTTTCTAAATCTGTGCGAAATGGGTGCTATAATTGATATTCATCGAGAGATTAATGCCATATTTAGAGGTAGAGAGTACAAAAACTACATAAGGATTGAATTGAGATACAATTTAAAAAAGTATGATATCCGAGGTATCTCTTTTCCTTGAATCAGTCGCGATTCTATCGTATGACAAGCGGAAGCTATCACTCGGATAAATAGGGATCTGATGTTATCTTTATAGGAATCGTAAAGCAATTAACAATGAGATACGTGACCTTCACTGGTAATTTTATGTTTCTCAGATTATCAGATGTGCGTCATAATTCTGTGACAGTTGGATGAAGAAAATTGCAGTTTGTTTTTTTCAACTTACTTAATAGGGCTGGAGTTTTGGATTTCTTAGTGTTGTCATCCATGTAGGACACACCAAGTGTGTAGTATAATGAACCGCCGATGCCAGATATAAACTGAGCCACAAAGAGCAGAACCTGAGGAGCAAAGTTTCCCTCTCCGATTTCGCACTCGGCCCCGCTCCCGTGGAGGCGACATAAGGTCTTCAAGCGCTGCTCCTCGATAGCTTCCAAAGTTACATTCTCATCGGGAATGGCGCCAAACTCTTTCGTCAAGGCCAAGGCATCCTCCCCAGGTCCATAAAGAAAGTGTGGCGATGTCGTCATCAGGCAGAACACGACGATTGTTAGTAATCCTTTAAGTTGTGTTGGAATAAGATATTGCTATATATATTTAATCAGACTTATTGCGTACCAAAGCCAATCCAACGTGGTCGATGTCCTTTTCCAGCGTAATAGGCCAACACGGCAGATACGAGGGTTTGACTTATATCATTGCCCACTGAGATAATTCCCGTGTTCTTCGAGGGTATCTTGAAGCGTTTCTCAATGGTGGTGATGGTGCCATTGAAGTAGGCATATGTCATGGAGAAAATGCAGCCCACAATGCCATAGAGCAGGACATAGGCAGTTTGATTGGCAAAGCTATAAAATAATAGAAATTGTGTTGTGTTTTTTGTATTTTGGCTTATTTAAAAAATGTTGATCTTTGAAATGTTCGAGTTTGTTAGATCCGATTCTCGACTCACCGCTGAAAGAATGCGCCTCGGAATACCCAAAAGCCGCATGCGACGTTCTTCTCCAGTGGCATCTCGTCCAGCAATTTGTTGATATCCTCCGTTATAAGACGATCCTGTTCAGATTTCTCCCTTTTTAATTTGGCCTTGGCCTTGGCTTGATCACTTTTCGCACTTGCTCCTGCCATGTTGCCATGTGCCATTGCGTTGCCATTGTCCAGCAATTTGGCATCGGCCTCCACGTGGCGATCTTCGTCTTCATCCTCCAGTTGATGATCAGTGGGCATATTGGGAGTTGCCGCCTCGACGTCCTGCGTCGACTGGGCCTCAAGCTCCATATTCTTGGCATTTGCATGCTCCTCGCTCTGCACCATTTTGAATGAACGTGCTAAGCGCTTCTTTGGGGTTGTTCTACAGACGTCTCAGTTGTCACATTGGACTCTTCCGGCTTTTTAGCAGACCCCAAAGCAGTCGCACTTGAGCTTTATACAGTGTATGTCTTTATTTACTTATTCTTTGTTTTTTTGGTTTTTTTTTTTTAATTTTCTGAGATATTTCACGAGCAATTAGCTTGGATGTAGAGGGTAATTTAGAGGCTTGTGCTGCGATCGAAATGCCGATCTTGATGCTGATCTTGAGGCTGATGCTGAAGCTGGGGAACAACCGCACGCGTCACCATGTGCGGATCGAGTGGCATGATGTGCCCAAATTACGAGCGATCTTAACTGAAAACAAAATCTACACTTTCAGTTTACGATATCTAGTATCTCCGAGCAGCTTGTCGAGCTGATCGCGGCTAGTCTAGTCTCCTCCCACGCTTATCCAAAGTTGAACACACTGTTGATGACGCTGACAGCCTGACTGTGGGTTGTGGATTGTGGGTTGTGGGTTGTGGGTTGTGGATTGTGAGTTGTGCCTGTCTCTCAAGATCAGAGTCAAAGATGTTCCGCGATGTCGTTAAATATAAATTATCCCGAAATGGGTTCGGTTTTGGGTTATCATATGTGTTAATCTTGAAATGTTGAGTTACCATACCGTGGGCAATATTTTCCCTTCAACAAATTGCCATTTTTATCATTCATTGCTTCTGTTAATTACTGCAAAAATTTACACTTTGTTGGCACACAATAAAATTATAAAATAAACTAAGATAACGGAACTTTATGATAAGAGGCGCCATACTGACAAATATGTCTCGTACACGTATGTACTTATGTAAATGTGAGCACATCGAATAATCACAGCCATTTACATAAAGTGTCTATGATCAGGGACTATGCATACATACATACATACACACATTCACTTGTCTCAACTGAATTAGAATTGGAGAGATCTCTGCTTATCGCAGAAATATAAGAGAGCTCTGATAATTTATTTTTGCACTATCATTGTTTTTATTTATTTACTACTTTATATATTAACAGTTTTTGAAGTCATCGTTATGGTAAATATAAGACGTCTGATTAGCTTGGTTTATCTGGGGTATAAAATTAGTATTCTTCGCATTTAAAATGTTTCACTTTTAAAACGTTCTAAACTTGTCACGATTATAAGTTTCTTATTTGATCCAGAAACTGGGAATAATAAGACATGAACTATTTTTATTATATTTGTTGAACTCATTGATGATGATGAAGAGTCTAAAATATTTCAAATTTATTGGTTGTAGAATATATTTTGGAAAATCCAAAGAAATGTTTTTTAAAGGAGCTTTATAAGGGTATATAGAAATCGGGGTATCAAAAGTATTTTTTTTCTCTTTTCCCTTATTCTTTCATTCGCTATTATTTTGATTTTCAAGACACAAGTGTGTGTGAGTGTAAGCGTGTGTAGGTGTGTTCAACGTGGTCTATTATTTAATGTAAAAATACTTATATACTTGATTGAATATGTGTGTGTACACTGTACATATTTAAATTTATGCGCTGCTTATCACATGAACTTTATCTTGATTATGCTGTACTGGAAATCAGAATACATACGAATATACTCATCATTATTTGCACTGTTTAATATGTATATATTATATAATATAATATTTATATTAATACTTTTTTGGGTATTCAATTACTTACTATTATCATTAAAACATTATATTTTATTCAAGGCACTTTGTATTTTGAATCACTGAATCATTACACTTTGGTTTATTCATATCACTTGTTACTCGTAATAATGTTAATTCTTTTATGCTGGCAATTTGTTTGTAGTTCCCAGAAAACATCTGCTAATCTAAATCGTAGATGATAAGAGCTAATATCTACGCGTCCGATAGAGACACAACCGTATCCGTATCCGTAATCGTATCCGTAACCGCGCTCATACTAAACTAAGAAAGTAAGCTAAACGCAACGTTTATGATGCTCTAAGATGAATGAGAAGCTCGTCGTTGGCATTGGAAGGTATTGGAAGGCATTGGAAGTGTACAACACGCTAATTCCAATTTCAATTCCAATTCAGCGTTGATCGTGGATCGTGAGCTTTGTTTGTATCTGTGATTGTGACTGTGACTGTGTCACTGACATCAATTCCAACTCAAGATGACAGTGTGTGTGTGTGTGTGCCGAGAGCACAATTCTTTATTAGATTTGCTTGGTGATGCTTGCACTTGGATCACCACACAAATTCAAAAGTGTAATAATCACATAAATTTGATTTCCAGGCGAATCAAGGTGAAATTTTAAGCTTTTCGCAACGCTACTTACTCGGACTATCTAATCTTATATTCGTTACAACAATCAATCGATTGGAACTATCATATGTAGTAAAACCTTGTATAGTTGTGACTATATCAATTTCTGGCGTATATAAACTTTAAATGTATACAGTCTGTGTGTCACCCGCTTTTAGATATTATCACTCAAATCAATAGACAGCGTTGATACTGTTTTAACCCCCGTTGAGTCTGCGGTTATACAATATCAACCCCTACTTAACTCATCTGGTATCTGGTATCACACGATGACAAATGCTTTGTCTATGTTAAGTTTGAAAGCTAAACTCAGATCCATTTTGAGATCGTAAACGATAAGACCATTACTGTCGGCTGAAAAAGCTTTTGCGGACAGCTTAAATTTAATTGAAATGAGCAAGTCTTGAAATCGCTCGACTTTCACATACTCTAGATAAGTTAGAGCCTAAAGAAATAGTATCTAATCAGGTTCCATCTGAAAATGAATACTAAAAGTATGCAATGTCTTCTCCTCTGTGGAGATTGGGAAATTAAGTTGTTGTTTGTTTTCTTAAGGAGCTCAAATCGTGCAACAAGCAATCGAATTGAAATTCTTAAAAATAATCCCGATGCATGCAAAAGCCGCCCCGTAATTGGAGTGTGTGTGCGTGTGTGTGTGTGTGAACATCATATGTTTGGCAAGGCAATAAAAATCAAAAGCATAATTTCTTGTATCAATTGAGCGGCAATAAAATGTTCGCCCAGCATGTTTATTATTATTACGAGTTCTTTCGTATGTTGTGTGTATTTTACTTTTGGCTCTTACATGTTTTTATTTGCCAGCCACAAGGACTGTGGCTTCCTTTTCCATTGTGCACAGCTGTGTGTGTGTCACACACGCACACATAGATACTGAGGTAATTGCAGTATGCAAAGGAGCAAATGTGTCCCGGGCTCATATACGGGGGGATTTCAATGCCAGGCTCAGCATAAATAACAACAAATGAGACCGAGACCGAGAACGAAGCTGAGGCTCGATGCGTCTTCTTCTTCTTTATCTCAGAGCTTCTATTTCTTCTTCTTTCTCTTCTACTTTTAGTATGGGGGCTCATTTTGAAAGCATACTTTCAGGCTGCTACAAAGAGAAGAGCAACTGCAAATTATGCTGCCGGCACGCGACTTTCTTTTCTTTCCATTGCCCAGATTTGGCATTCCGCATTCATATTGCCATTTGGTAGCGATTTTATTTCCTTGACGCTTTCCTGTTGTTACCACAAAACCCGTATGCAAATGACATTTGCGGGAGGAGGGAGGCAGCTTGCCCGGGAGGCCTTATCGCTGCCACACACATGAATGTGGCATGGATGAGGGTGGCAAGGCACTGGATGGAACAAACTTGCAAGCGTTGACAATAAATAATATTTTGCAAATCAAGTGAATCGTTAGCCTTAAAAAATAAATAAATTTGCAAGCCACGATAAATGCAAGGGCGTGGCTGGGAAAATGTAAACCAAACCCACTGCTTATCGCCATCTGTGGATGGGTGTAATTTAGAAGAGGCAAGGACTTGCACAGAGAAAAGAAAGTAATACTTGAATTAAACGCAGTGCTTCTTGGAACCATTAAGTTGACTGTAGATTAAGAATTTATTAAACACATAACTTTTGATATGCCAGTTACTGAAAATACCAAGAATATTTATTTAAAAAGCACATAAAATTTTTATGTCAGAGAAAAGATGAACTCTCGAAAGGAGTATGAAAATATTGACAGAATAATTTTGTATCCTTGCTAGGTTAGACTTTAAATTATTATTTCACTTAAGGACCATGTCAGGAATTCAGAAATCGAGTTCTTTGACTTTATTAATTAAAATTTTAATGAGAAATCAACCTAGATATTATTTTTATTTCTTTTGAATAAGAAAGACTTTGTATTTTCGCTCTGTGTATGGAGCTGTCTTAAGTAATTCCAAGACGAATGCTCTAGCTTAGTGTCGCCTCAATTTGTGCCGTGCTCTCGTAACCCCTTCGTCCTTGAGCGAGTCCTGTGCTCAAACAGACGTGCCAACTAAACCGCTTAAGCACTCAATTTGCGCGTGAAAAGGAACTTGACACCCAACTTGATACACACACTCACATGCAAACCCAGTCATATGTGGCAGGCACATGCGTGTGTGTGTGTGAGTGTGTGAAACCGCCCACCAACCGCGGCACATGTCAGCACTCTGTTGTGATTTCCGTTTCTGCCTCCGTCTCCGCCTCAATTTCCCTTCCTGCTCGACAATCTCGTCACCCCGTTCGCTTATTGATATTGTTCACATAATGGCATTTAGCATACGCTTCGGAGTATGTACTTCTTTTTTATTCGTAACCCTTGATAACCATACATGTATTTATTTGTGACTTCCTGTGTCAAATTAGGGTTAAATGCTATCCTTCTCCTGCTCCTGCTCCTGTTTTTGCCCCTGCCTCTTGTTCGGTGGAAGCTTGTTGGCTAATTTGATTTTGTTGATTTTTAGTGCGTGAATATTTTTGAAAACACAGCTTTAATGTTTTTTTTTTTTACTTGACTGCATCGGTACACCTTAAGTAGGTCTTAAGTCTTCATTTGTCTGGATGTGGCTTTGGGTCTCTCTATGGGCAGATGCCAACATTTGGGACACACTCGAATTAGAGCTTCGCTTAATATGCCGACCGCATGAAAAACCCACAATTTTGCCGGCCAATTTTGCTGTCAATTTAAGTTGTAATTAACAGCCGAGTCGACCCGAGCCTCTGTCTCTGGAAATAGTGAGAAAAAAAAGCAAAGAATAAGCTTATTGCTTCTGGCCTGGCCATGTGGCATGCAACTCACGTGCGCTCATTACGCATTTGATAAATTTAGCATGAAACTGATGGTCGCAGGGGGCAGACAAGGTGCTTCTCCCCTCCCCCCCCATTGTGAAAAGGGAGGCGGAGAAAGAGAGCAAATGTCAAAACAGACAATGCAGCGATTACTTTTACTCCCGGTCCTCCCACTCGACTTTCAACTGGGTAGGGGTATTCATATTCGGCACATAATTAATCAAAAAACCTATGTAGTTTCTACACACAATAGCCCAGCCGGGATTTGGGCCATTAAAATTGGCATTGGGCGTGCATAATGAGCTGCAGGACGAAAGTTGAAAGGATTATGCCTGGCATTGGAAATTTTGTGGGTCGCTTTCCATTTGTTTTGTTTAGCCATCCTCCATCCTCTAACCTCCATCCTCAGTCCACCGCACGTCGTTCATGACCATTTTTAATTCCAATGCTTTTCATTTCTGATTCTTTTTCACCATTTTTACGCTTCTTATGGCGGCACTTGCCGAAAGCCGCTCGGAAAAATAAGCTTAGGAGCGCAAAACAAACCGCTTGAACCTTTTGTCCATTGTGGTTGTATTTTTATTTTTATTTTCTCTTTCGATTTTAATTCTTACTTTTTACGCGAGTCCTCGCCGTCATTCGTATTCGTATTCGCATTCGCTCAATTAGACGTCTCCATAGAGCATGACCCGAGTCCGGATCATTTCGATTGCCATTCTCCATTACATTTTAAAATCTCCCTTTTCATTCCTTGCCTGGGATAGGGCTTAGGCATTTTTCTGATTTGATTGTTTGCCGCATCCGCTGTAAGTATTCTTGTCCATGCCCACTTAAGCATTCTAAGCTCACAGCTTAATCCAGCAGAGGGTTGACCTTACCCCATCCCCGGGCACAGCATGTTATAAATTGTTTCTACTGTAAATTTGTTGTTTTCTTTTCAGATGGAATTTTATTTTTAAATTCGAATTTTTGTCCTTTTATACATTTAATAGGCAGTAAGAAATCTGTAACCTTAATAAGCAGATCTTAACGTCAGATTCGATTTGGAGTGTGATTATAAACTATATCAGTAATTATCCTAAAGTCTTAAGCAACTTTTAGTGCAAGCATTACAAGTTTCTCAATAAGATTTGTTTGAGTACTTTGAGAGCGAACTGAAACTAGACTTATGTTCATGACAGTCTTGAGTTATGCACAAAAGTCTCTGTCCATATTTCATATCTGCATAAGCAGCTAATTTAAAAAGCAATTTCAAAAACTTAATTTTTCAGCGATTATGTTTGTAAACAGCGGCAAGAACCACTGCACTGTGGTGTCCGTGGTGCCCACACCAAGTCAAGCCAGTAACCACCAGAAGCAGGACCCAAAGACAGTCGAATCGGTGAGCTTTTTATCATGGACAAACACTGTAGCAACCGTTGCCTAACCCACCCTCCTCCCCCTTCCCCAGGCAAATGGCCTCAAATATGAATTTATTTTCTTTACTTTTCATCTCATTTTTTTGCCCGGGATGTTCTCTGTTGTGTTTTTTGCTGTTTAAAAAGCATTTAAGTCCCTGTAAAGTGACCCTTTTAATTTTTCTTGCGCTTCGTCACATTGTTGCCTCTTAACGTATCCACATCCACCCACCTTGGCCAAGGACTTGGGATCTGCCCGGGATTGTGACGTTTCCGGCCTATTTCCCCCCTCTTGATTTTTGTAATTTAATATATTCATGCGGCGCATTTTTTGCGGTTTGACACGCTTGTTCTGTTGTGATTTCGATATCATCTGGGGAGTGTCATTTCGCATTACCCAAACCCAGGGGCAGTTATACCCGGGAAGTACTCGAAAAATCCGCACTTCTGCCTATTTATATTTGGTAGTAAGACATCAAATTCTCCAATTGTATAAATTCACAAATACAACTTGTGAAATAACTTAGCAAGCTTGACTAGAGATAAATCCATAGAATTTAAAGAAAGGTAGGAGGCAAATAACGTTTTATAAATGGAATTTAGATGCCGAAATAATTAAGATGCAAAACAATGACCCGCAATTCCAATTCTAAGAATTCAACGAAAAATCAAACATTTATTACTGGCTGATAAATTGAGTCTATTTTTTTAATTGTGTACTTGCTGTTATCATAAACTGTATAGTTGCTGATTATTTAGTATAAATATTCTGAAGGCTATAAACAAGAAGGGGAATGAATTAAATAGAATTTACAAATAAATTATTATAGCTGTATTGTATAAATCAACTATTGAGCTCTCAAATTAAATTAGTCGGAAAATTACATGTTGTACGATGCTTCTTTGTTTCGCGTAATATTGAGGAAAGAGAGAGGCATGAGGAGTCCTAGACCAGGAAAATTGCAAAAGTTTAAAAGCATATATAAATTTTAGAGTGATTTTGTGGTAGTGCACAGTTGTCGCAGACTGAGACGCCAACTGTGTCGAGGACTTAACGTCGATGGTTTCCCGTCACGGAAAAAGTGGCAAATGAATTCAATGGCTTCGGTTTGGTTTGTCTGGTTCCAGGCGATGTCCTAGTGCTATCCTTCCGCTTGAGGGAGCTCCATGATGCCGAAATCGCTGAAGGCATTAAACGTTTTCTAATTAAGTGCGCCACGGCTCTATGGCTCCACGGCTTTTCCCGCATTGTCCTTATTGTCGTGGGCATTTTATTATTTTTACGCTGCGAGTCAACAAGGATAATTATTGTTTTTTGTTTTTGTTTTTGTTTTTGCTAAGATTTTATGCGCACTCTCGACCAGCGATGCGTTTCTTTTCGATTCGGCTTTTTCTTAAGGGTTCACGAACTGCATAAAGGGGTAGATATTAAGTTATTCCAGGAGGGTGGTCGGAGGCGAAAGGTCGACTGGTGTGGTCCCTGCTCCAGCTCCCAAGCGGGCTTATTGGATTAGAATGTGCCGCTGTCTATTAATTCGAACTTTTAATGGTCGGCTTTTGCCCAACTGCGGCTTCCCAGAATTTCCTTTTTTTTTTTTTACCTCTCCAGAGGGTTTTTAAATATGCTTTGTGCACCGTCTTACGCGGTTGTCGATTTGCTTCATTATAAAAAAATATAAATGTAAAAGATGCGATTATCGTTGTTCTGCTTCCCATTTAAAATGCTGTCCAGGTTGAGTTTGTCCGCTCATTTCAATTTTTTCTTTGCAATCACGTCGACAGTTATTGAATATTCTGTTTTGTGTTTGTTTAATTATAAACTTTTTCTTTGACAAATACATTGATTTTTTTTTCTTGATTCTGCTCTTTTTAATCTGCCTTTTAATTTCTTGCAAGTTTTCTTTGATGTTTAAACTTTTATATTTATTTCCACGGTGTTTACCAATTTGCACAGCGAAAAAGAAGAGCTTACATTTTTAATTAGCATTTCATTTGCTCTTCGGCGCATTTGGTACAGAAAAAACTTTCACAAATGCATTGTATCTTTTACAAATAAAATCTTTTAATACTATTTGGCTTAGGAATAGAATTAAACAAAAATATTATTTCGGAAGCTTTTTTTATACACTGAAAAGTACTAAGCCTAAAAAATATTGTAAAGAACAAAAGTACAAAAAAAATATTGACATTAAAGAAAAGGAATTATACTTCTCTGATCAGAAAGAGCTGAATTAGTTTTGTGTTTCTTTCTATAAATTCGACAAAGAAATGAAGCTAAAAAGTATGCTTTAATTAATTATCGAAGAGTCAACCTCTGAGATACTTTTTAAATACCTTTAAGAAAACTTAAAAATTATCCATCATTCCGTTCTCTTCAACTCCATCTGTCGAAACAACAATTGTAATAATTTCCTTTCAAATGAATTCACTGAGATCTGTGCTCTAAACTAATTTCAATTTGGGTGCATGCAGGCGTGAAATAAACAAGAAATCACTTAATACCAACAATTACATAACCAATTAGGACTTTTGGCTTTATGAGAGCAAAGGAATCACGACGCGATGTGCTTAATTTTTGGTCACAGCTTCCGCAGGACACAGACATTGTCATTGTGCTCATAAAAACCAAAGAGCAGCAAACTTTCAACAGTTTCCCAAGAAAGACATGGTGGGGAGTGGTATATCAAGTCGATTACGTTTATGGAATATATAAACGCATGTAGTAAATGCTTCAAAACTAAGCTGAAAAACAGAACACAACGGAATAGACAGGAGTACAAAAGGTTGCCAATTTGTTGGCTTATTTGCTAGTTGATACTTGATATGTTAAGGGGGGCACAAGGGTTCACAGACTGGACACGGACCAAGAGTTGCTGGACATACAGATACAAATGTACATAAGTCACTTTGATAAGCTACTTGAGCAAAAGCGATGCCAAGGACATCACAACGCTGAATTTCGCAGTTTTTTTTATTCAATCGGTCAAAGCACATGCTTAAAATATTTATAAAAATATAAAAAGCCTGCTTCTAGCACACACACCCCCCACCCCATTCCCCGTGTAAGCTGATATTGTCAAAAGGCCCCAGGCTTAACTAGGCGTATGCGTAATATAACCAAGTGTATGTTTGTGTGTGTAAGATACGATAAAGTCAGCAGAATGATAAATCATCGGTATAATATTTATAAAAAAAGGCAACTTCGAAGAAGGGCAGCCAAAGCACAGAAAAGCATGTGTATATATAATCGAATTTTTATTGATACAAGCAGCTTACGTTGAAAGGATGCCGCTTACTCAGAAGGAGTCAGGAAGAGACCACGACTCTTCGAAATAAGTACAAAATAAGTTTCAGCTGAAGGAATAAAAAATATATACTAATACGCAATTTTATCAATTGGCCAAGCACTGCTTCCCATTGGGGTTTCCTTCGTTTATTTCCTTATCAGGCTTAAAGTTGACCATTCTCCAGAGAGAGAGAGAGAGAGAGAGTAGAAAGAGGAAGGGATGCAAAAGTCGGGGTAAGATTTTTGAATTACCCAATGAATATGTTAGTTTCAGTTGATATGAGTAGAAATCGATAGTTGGTAATTGTCGGGCTCGTAGCATTCTCTACTCTAAGCTGATTTTTGAGAACTTGAGTGCTTTAGTTGCTACGCCCAGAGTTTCAACCAGGCAAAGTCCAGCATTGAGCTTACTCAAGACATTTGGCTTTTAATAAAATTCCACAATGGAAAAGCGAGCACTTCAAACTGTTTGTAACTCAATTAGAACAAAGGCAATGTCAGCTTCAACCTCGTCGGTGCTGACGATGACTGCTTATAAGCAAGAATGCTCAAGTCTCGAGCTAGAGCAGCCAATAAGAAAGGCAAAAATTGTTGATAATTCGTTTTTATACTCTTCTAATAAAAGGAGTCATATCTGACTCAGTTGTCCTCAATAATCTATCATTAAAAAGATGTAGATGATTGTTTTAGCAGGGATCACAAATAGGATTAATGAGTCTAACAATTGGAATGAACAACAATATTCAAGTAACGAAGTTATTTTTTGGCTAAACAAAAATTCAAAATAATTGTTACAACATAATAAACATTTAGATTTATTTATCAGTTCTAATTTTTTGTTATTTATCCACAACTAAAATTTAATTTAAGATTATAATCATAACAATGCATATGTTACAGTTTTGTATAGAGTATGTCAAGTTCGTTGAGTTATGTAGAACGGTTCTTCTTTGTTTAGAATAACATTGAAGTCGACGTCGACGTTTGCTGACAAGACGGCGACGCTGAGCTGATGATGATGATGTTTTTGCTCGCGCAACCCTTTCTCTAAGTAGGAAAGGGGTCGTCTGTGAGGGGGTGGGGAAGGGGAATGTATGTGTTTGGGTGCGTATGATGGAAGCGCCAGTATCTTGATAAGATTAATCAAATTTTCATAAAATGCTCTGTGGCACAAAGCACAGCATAAAGTAGCAGAAAATATGCTTGGCGTGTAAAAAGGATTTATGCGTAATTATATGGGAATAGCGTAAAGGAGCTCGTAAAGGAAGGCCTTCTTTTAAAGTTGTTGGTGCAAATATAAGTCGCAAATCAAAAGCTTGACGTTGACAGCGCTAAGAAGTCCCATTTAGAGCTTCTTTTGAAAGGGTTATGGTTATATGATTATGGCTTTTAGTTCTTCCTCTACATCTCTCTTTCGTCCTCACTGAGTGATTTCTTTTGTCTTGCTTACTTTTAGACTGCGCCCTTAATTAACTGAACGACAGTTTGATTTCCTGGAAAATCTTTCTCACATTCGGAACATGTAGAGATATCTATCGATATAGAAAGGAAGTTAAGTAAGCACACAAATTAAAACCTCAAAATAAGTCTTGAGGTTACTGTGTGTATACTTTTAGTTGTAGTTGTAGTTGTAGTTGTAGTTGGGAGTTGTAGTTTTCTCTGCAAAGTGACAGTCATTGAGTATTTGCATTAAAAATGAGAGACGTCTGAAAGCTGCTTACAGTGGAACTCAATTGCTTTGAAATTGAAATGAAAATAACAGCAAAATACGACTCTTACTTTGCAATTCAAATTGTGAAAGATTTTTTTTAAACTATTGTCGTCTAATACCCAACAAATGATAACAAAATTATTTCCTGGACCCCAAAGACTCTATATATTTATAGCTCATTCCCAATCACAGTTAATAAATAACCGAGGTCACATATTTTTTATTTTAAATTGAATTGAAAAGTGATTTAGTTACTTTATTTCCACTGTGTTTATCATTCGACGCCAAGACCAACAGATTTTACAAACAAATATAAAATGTAAAACTAAATTTGCACATTACCCTGAGAACATGTGCCATCACCACGACAACAACAACAAAAACAACAAGAACAAGAACAACAACCAGAACACCCGCAACAACAACGAAACCCAACAAATTCATGAATGCTGAAAAGGTAAATTCGAGGAGAGTAACGGAAACATTTTGGGTTTTGGCGAAGACTGCGCTTAAGGAATAGGAACATAAACACACACACACATGTAGAAACATACGAATATATAGACGAATATGTATTTATATGTATGTGTATATGCGGGACAAACACCTGAAAGCAGAAGCTATTAGCTGCCAGCCGCAGGAGTAGAAAGAAATAAGGACTTAACAATCTTGACAACTACTTTCCGGTTGACAAGCAATTTCCACATAGATAAATTGAAGCAAAGCTGCAAAAAACGTAGCGTAAAAACCGAGAATAAAATCAGAAATCGTTAGGGAAGTAACGCGAAAAACAGCAGAGTGTAAAGCGTGGAAAAAAGTAAAGTAAATTAGGAGCCAAATAATTGCTAGGCAGCTGCACTCGGTGCGTATACGTAACATGCACGTATGAATGAGATAGTGCTCTCGTTCCTCATGTAGCTGACTCGTTGTTTAGTATTTGAGTGGGTAGACTCTTTTCCTGACAGACAGAAGGACAGACAAGCGGGGAAAATAACATCAACAAATGTCGCCAAACCCAAACTATGGGCGACGACATGAAACGGAAACTTACGAAATGCATTTCAGCTCTTCAGCACTTAAAAGGCAGCAGATAGTTAAGTCGATATCGCAGCAGCAGTTTCCGTCCGAAAGCAGGAATTTACTTGACATTTTCATTAGTGTGGCACAGCCACAAACACTTTGCCAGCCAGCCACGAGCAGGAGCAATAAGATGAAGCTGGTGTTGGAAAATTGGGAAATGGGGAAGGAGTCAGAGCAGGAACTATAGCTGGAGCTAGAGACCGAACCGGAGTCACTTTGGCAGACACAGACAGACGCGATGTTTGCGGTTTGATGCTGAAATAAAAATTGGAATAGGAGGCAGGGGAACAGTGATATAGTCGTAACCGACCCGTCTTCCTTATGGAACACACGCACACACTCTCTCACGCATACGCATAAACCCATTTGAAATGGCTTATTATTGGGGTTTGCAGAACGAAAACATAGCGTACTACGTCGACAGTTGAGTTGTCACTGAGTCGGGTGGATTCACCCATTTCTCCAGTCACCCACTCAACCCCCAGTCCAAGTGAGGAGCTCACATCTTGATTTCGCACTGGGCTGTGTTTTCTCTCTCTGGGTTGTGCCTTGTTCCTTGTGGCGAGGCCATCGCTCTGCCTAATGTTGTGGGAAATTGCATTAATTATTCTATTAGCAGCGTAATTCGTTCTTAATTGCATGATAAACTTTATTGCCTTTTAGGAGGATTGAGGATACTCCTCCCCATTACTAGAAAGCGTGTGCTGTCGCATATCTGGACTCTGAGTTCGTGTGCAAGTATATGAGTGTACTAGTAAGTAGTCCTATGAATTTCACATTTATTTCAGTTAAGTGGACATCTTAGATGAAGGAAATGACTTCAGATTGTAGTCAGTTTGTGCTTTACTTTCGGGAAATATCTTGATATGGGGGAACGTGCGTAATTTCTTCTAAGAATTCACACGAATAAAGCTTATTAAAAGGAATGACTTAGCTTGCAATGAAAACTGTTTTCTTTCACAATCTAGAGATTAGTATGTATCCATTTAAAATAGAGATTTTTGGTTTTTCATTTTTAAATTTAATTTATTTGTTGCAAATTTTTATATACTACTATCAATTTTATAATGTAATAATCTAAGGATTAATTAAAAGAGATTTTTCATTTCAAAGATTTCTCAGATAGATATCGATAAGAATCACATATATGTACAAACAATTTGAAATAATAAAAGAGTTTGTTATTTCATAATTTAATTTATAATTGTCTTTTTAACCTAAGGTCTAGTTTAAGACGAATTTCTTCAAACTGAGATCAAAACTTATAACAATATAATCATTTAATATGCTTACTAATTATTTGGATCTCGGAATAAGATCAATATTATTTATTTCATAATTTATTACATCAGTTTCATCATTTCCGTATACTCCTAATTTATTTCGCAATAGACCGGAATAAGCAAACTTATATCACTTGTCATTCGTTTACGTCATAGAATTAAGTGCAACTGGTTGCATTTTGTTTTCAGCTATTAAGTTAATGTGTCACAGTCTTTGTTTTATTTTTCTGTATTTGTTTGTCTTTATTGATTAGCTGCGATTTTGATTAATAATCAAAGGAAGGTGTTGTGTTGTTTGCACTGAATCGAGCACTTGAAAGAAGGCAATTGAGAATGAATCTAGCCGTGACTTGCCATTATCTAAGCGAAATCCAATTAAGCTTTATCGCCTCAAATTAATCAAAACTCAGGCAACAACAGCTGAACACAATAGCTAAGCAAATAGAATCGAACCTAAGTCAATATTAATCAAATCGCAGTCGCCTTAAGTTGCAACGCCGCATGTTAACTTATCACCAGATCGAAAGAGAAAGACAGAGCGATAGAGAGAGGGGGAGAGAGAAAGCGGATCTCAGGTCACTTGATTGACGTGAGGTGAGGTCCGAGATAGAGATAATAGATTATACTCGTAGATAAAGATAAGCGTAAACGCTCTTCAGATTCGAGTTGGACAGTTTCAAAGTGATTCAATGAAATTGTTTATTCTTATTCATATCACAATTTGTATTGATTTCAAATGTTCAAATTTGCGTCCTCTGGGGCCACAGTTAAATGTTTTAATTTTTCAATTTTTGTTTGAGTTCTCCTGTTTGTTTAGTCCAGCTGTGGTCTCGTCATCCCGTTTGATTTCGACAACGCTGACCAATATTTGCATTGCGGTTGTTTTCCAAATTTTCATACGCGACGGCGACGGCAACTGTTTCCACCACTTCCCACTTCCGGGCATTCACCTTTTTCCGCTTTTCATGCAATTAATTTAATTATGTGGTCGTATCAAACTATGCTGAGTGGGTGGCCAACGACCGTTGGTCAATTCCCTCAACTCCTCCTCCTCCTCCTCCTCTTGCTCCTCACGTTCTCATTAGCCGTCGTTATTGCTGGGGAACAAACTTGTTCCATCTTTTGTAGTGCAATGCTTTTAGCCGTAAATGAAAATGTGAAAATTATGCTGTCCATATTCTCTCAAAGTCCTATCTAATTATATATAAATATTTCTACCTTGCACATACGTCTATATGCAAGTAAATGGGTTAATTTAATATATTATACAGGTGAAAATGTTGGTAGGAGTTCTTTATTGGCTGTTAGGTTATGGCAGCCACTTTTAATACTCTACTTGTTTGAAATTATAAGACACATCTACTTATTTAAAGAATGCGACTCAGTCCTTTTTAAATAAATGTTTTCGTCTACGCTAGTTAATTATTTACTTTAATATTTATCTAAATGTTGAATTGTATACTTTTTTTTAAGTAACAATTTCTTTAAAATGCCATTTTAGTTTTTATTAATTGATTGCTTCTCCCTTTTGTTTTTAATGAATATCTTTGATTAATTTGATTAAATTGTTGCAATTTAAACTCAAACCATTATGGAAATAAGCAAAAAGATTTCAAAAAGCAACATTGACAAGCAGCAAACGTCGTGTTTGTCCCATGAGGACAGACAACAAAGTCAGACAACATCGACGACCCCGAACTCAATGATAAAGTAAATAAAGTCAAGTGGTTACAGAACTGTGGCAGAGCATTGCCAGTTATTGGGGGACTTACGGAGATCATCGTATGATATTGTATATACATATTTGTCAGGTGAAGCAAAAATGAAATTTAATTTCTTGACCAAGTCTCTGAATAAACTCAATTTGTGTAAGGCATAGATAATGACATATCGATGAAGATAACTGATATCTTTTTTAATTAGGGATTTATCAAATAAAAACAGCAAACACCGGACAACCTCCATTCCCATTCCCATTCCCAATTCCATTTCCATCCTCATCCTCATCGTCATCACCATCGCCAATTGTATTTTCTTTGATCGCGATAAGCAAACACGCCTGTCAACAATGTACTGCGGCATCACCAAAGACTCTAAGACTACGGCTAAGTGTACGGACATTGCACGGCAGAGGAAAAGAGCGAGTGGATGTACATAGATGTCGTCTGGAAGGGAGCGCATCTTGTCTCACCTGTGGGAGGCGGCATCGATTTCATATTTTCATTGTCAAAACGCGAGCTGTGAGCCTGAAAGTCAAGCACTGCTTTTTATCTCTTATCATTGAAAATTGTTACAAATCGATAGCTCGTATCTCGCACCTGGTATCTGGTATCTTGTTGGATGGCATGTTTTCACGGTTGGGAAGCGTTTGAAGATGCCGTGACGCGTGGTGGGATGGAATGGAAACTACGCTTGATTTTTCTATAATTTTTTTTTTTTAGAATTGTGAATTGTGGTTAACTGAATATTGGGGTTGGAGTTGAGTTGATGTTGGAGATGGGAATGGGAACGGGGATGGGGGTGGCAATCAGTGTCACATCCGATACACAGATAACTTGGAATTTATCTATTGATTTGTTGAGTGTTTCTTTCGCTTTCGCTTTGTTGGCATCAGTATCAGTATCAGTTAAATCAATTAAGGCTTTCAAGTGGAACTTTTTGCCGATCGCCGTCCTACATGCTTACCAATGTTATGTGTTATGGTTATAGCTATCGGTATCTGTATCTGTATCGGTATCATCATATACGGTTCTCTGTGTACTTGTACCGTGTTCTCTAGTCGCTTTCAATTATTTCAAGTGGTAAATGTGGTTATTCCATTTAATCAGGGGTGGGGCAAAAACCATCAACCCACCGTGTCAGCCAAACATTGTCAGCTAATGTGTCATTTTTACTATTCTCTCTCTTTTTTATTTTTTAACTAATTGAAGTGCGTTTGCCGCCTCAAGGTCTCCCTCTTCTAGGTGAAGAGCTGAAAGTCTGTGAAATAAAAACTGAAAAAATACAAGAACTTCATGAAAGCCCTCAACAATTTTTGGAATAGACTAAGGTTGATTAAAATTTCTTTATTTGACTGAATTGTATTTCAAGTTTATCTAGTACTAAATTTATTAATTACCTTTTCTTACGAGTAATAACTTTATCCTCTTATAATTCCATATATTTATAAATACATACTAAACAGAAAGCTATACATACGATAAGTAAATTCAATAAAATATTCAGAAGGTTGGGTTTGTCCTCTTATTGTTTTCAATTTATTTCCGCTTGCATTGAATTACTATAGCTTATTCTTATAGGTTTAATAAGCGATTAAGGTAATCTGTAATATTCAAAATGTATGGATTTATTCTCGTATTTTTCTCAGATACATTTCTTTTATATATTAATATACTTACGTTTGTTTAAAATATCTTGAATACTTTACTTTACACAATTAAGTCTCATTTTTTTTGTAGTTGCTTTTATTATAGTCTTACCGTTTTTAAAAGCTTAACAGACGATTAAAGTTCTATGAAATATTCAGAACACTTGTATAAAGTAGAAACCCATACATAGTATAATACATAGAGCTCTCTCTATATACTACATCACAAAAAAGGAAGGAATATAAAAATCAAGTAATACCCAAAATTAGCGCAGGCGCATTAGGGTGTCTGCAACGAGTTCGGCGAGAGCTCCAATGGCACCGCCAGCCTGTATTCTGTGTTCTCAGCCCCTGCCTGCCCCCTCCCTGCATTCCCCCTCGCCAGGCATTTCCGGAGCAACATTGGCAATGTCAATACTTGAGCCAAGCGAATGGCAGCTCTTCAGTTCAGATATGTACACACACATATGTACACACTCTGGAACAGATCCCTGACAAGGATAATGCTGTCACACATACACACATAGTTTGGTTGTGGCTTTAATCAAAATGCTGGCAACTCAAGTTGGTTGGCTGTTGGCCAAAAGACCAACATATGTATCTGTTAGATACATAGGAAACTATCTATCTATCTGTCTATACGGTTACTTTCTATATATGCTTTTCAGTATTTGCAGTGTCAATACTCCCCACACTCCCCATTCCAAGCAAAGATAAGCCAGGACAGCAATTATGTATTTTGTTTAATATATAATTCATCCCTATGCTACCAATATTTAGTGAGATAAATTACTAATTGTAATTATAATATATATATATAATACTTATTAAATAAATTTAAATACCAAAAATAACCAATCTTAAAAAGATGATGACCATTATAAAAATGCAATAAATCTATTTAAAATTGAGCCAACTTATATATCGACTAGGTACTTTTAAATGTAACTAACTATCTGTTCATATAGTGATACACAGGAGAATCACTGATAATTAAAACCCTTCATCAAAATCGAGAATATGTTTCTATTATTATTTTTTAATATGACAAATACTAATACAAATTTGATAAGTTTTTTTTAAGTTGTGTCAAGTATCTGTCTATATAGTATCACTAATCTAGCTAAAATAAAAAATTTGTTTGCATCAGTGTAAGCCTTCTTTGCTTGCTGGCATTAGTAGTGCCATTAGTTACTACTCATACCCTAAAAAGCCTATCCAAGGCGAAGGGTGATAAGCCAGGACAGTAGCATTGGGGTATGAGCTAAACAGACCAGGGTGACGAGTGGTGGTAGTGGTGGTTGTACTGATTGGGGACACATCACCCGAAAAGCGGAAACGTCAAGTTGACGCTCTCGCCGGAAGTGCTCAGTGCGATAGAGAGGACAATGGGAGCAATGGTGTTGGTGTTGGTGTTGCTGATGGTGTTGGTGTATCCTTCTCAGCATTACCCATCATTACCCATTACCCTGCTTTGGTGTGGTCCGCTCTTCATTCAGGGGCTACGTTATGCGTTTAATCAACAATAAAATCAGAAATCAAAAACTTAATGAATGTCCTTTTGTCATTATGCTTACAACGACAACGTTGATGATGACGATGAGCACAGTCCCAAGACCCTGAAGAGGGCTCGTCCTGCGTTGATGGCATTATTCTGGACCCGTTAAAAGAACGATGATGATGTTGTTAAAGTAGATGTTGATGATGATGATGACGAGAACGAGGTTGACGGCAACGACCGTTTACGCGGCTGATGTTGGCACATTGAGTAATAACAATAATAAGTCCACATAGTTAGGCCCACCCAAGTGGACAGCTGACTAGAGGATCGGGTCAGACTCTGAAGTGGGCCCTGGTCCCCATTCTAGTCCCAGTCCCAGTCCGGGTCCGGGTCCAGTCTGTCTGCTTAAAGTTGAAAATTTCCACACGTTACAAGTACACAAATGCCTTCCCAACTCGCCACATACTGTGTCGCGATTGTTGTCCTTGCTTTGTCGCATCCTCGAGCCTCCTCCTTTCGTTCTTTTTCGTCTCGCGAACCAGCGAAATAAAGAAAAATAATATAAAGCAAACAGCAGCCACCAAAAGAACTTTAATAAAATTATTGATTTTCCATTGGGTTGCACAGCATGTGAAGTCTTTTTACATGTTTTTCCTTTTGTGCTTTCGAATAAATAATGTCGCCGATGTTTACACAGGAATGCATAGACATTCATATGTTAATATTTGGTTTTTCTTAACTACAATATAATACAATTAAATTAATAATTGATAGATTAATGGGCCTGAAGATTATTAACATATTTATAGTGGTATATTAAAGAAAAGAAGAACATTTTTAAGGGCTTACCAGCTATTGTTAATTTCTTACACACATATACAAAGTTTAAATATTTTTTTCTTATCAATACTTGGCTCTTATTGTTTTATTTTAAATGTTATATTTATTACGTATATGTATTTCTGATGCTCTTATAGAACTTCACAATAGTTATCATAATTCTTGATTTTAATTTTTAACCCAGCATATTCATGGGTAACACAAAAGTTTTGACAACTTATGAATATCCTGCAAATAAAAGCTCGTGTTAAATGTATACCCATATTTAATATACATTGTATATGAATACATTTAACTGTAAATACATTCCTTTATATAGGAACAGCACAGATTTTGAGCATCAAAATTTGGTAAAGCCATTCCCCGACGTGTTGGTGGAGGGGTGGGGTGGGTTATGTGAGGCTGTTAACTAAGTGGAAAGACGTCGGCGTCGTCATAGTCATCGTCGTTGGAGGCGATAAAACCGCAGGCAACTAAGAAACAACAACTTAGGAAAGCAGCGCAAGCACTCGGAGCAATAACAACAATAAACACAAATACAAAAAAAATAAAAAGATGAAGTCTTGGGCAAAGGCAAAGCTTAGCCAATCAGCGTACGCCGAGGGCGGAGTCTATCCGAACTGGTTTGCCGGCGCTTTTTATGTTTACTTTGTGTATTTTTGCTGATGTTGTCGTTGTTGGTGTTGTTGTTGTATTCTTTGCGTTTTTCGTTTACGTTTACACTTTGCTCATCTTTGCTTTGCTCGAAATTTTTTATGGGTTATCTCGCTCTGGCACATCGTGTGAGCGCGAAAGGGAGAGAACGAGAGCTTCCCGAATAGTGAGCGTGTATATGCCGAAGTATATATGTGTGTGTAAGAGAGTACCATTCGAAAAAGAGCAAAACTGACAGGGAGAGCGTATTTTATTGTAAGAAGGCGGATAAGGAAGATGATAAAAATAAATACAAGACTGATTATCTGCGCCATTTGCAAATAACTTTTAAACTGGCTCTTTCTTTTATAATAGTGAATAAAATATGCATATAAAATTTAGCTAAGATACTATTGTTTGTAATATTTTAATAGAATATGTTAATGCAGCTATGTATGTGTAATTATAATGCCGAAACTCCACCCAATTGAGAAAGTCTCTAGTACCTTGTATCTGGGATCTCGTATGTATCCCTGGTACATAGGCATCCATATACTGGCGTGTCGGCATCCTTCGCGGCGGTTGGCTAAACCCAGCTCCCCGAACACCTAATCACATGTAATGCGCGCGCATTATCTGCGCTCTTATCTGCGTCTACGTCTCCGTCGTCCGCACAGTGGTCACTTCGTGCGTTTGCACGAACCAAAAACACAGACACAAATACACGCATAATCGTAACGACAGTCGCCATCCATTTCCATTCGTCGAGGTGCTAAGTGCGGAGTGGGTGTTGCTACTGCTTCTGTTCTCTGCCTCAGTCTCTGCCTCTCCCTCTGCCAATGACTCGGCTCCCCATAACGACATAATAATAATAAGCGCTGCCGATTTACTCTTTCATCCCAGGCACAGGCGCGAAAGTATTCTCGCATCGCTCGCACTCGCTGAACCGCTTAGCCGAATGGCCCACGCCCACGCCCACTCTCTCTGCAATAACTCAACATGTGTATGTGTGTGTGGCATAATTCCACCCGAATTTGCAGCAAATCCATTGAATTTCGCCACAGCGCACAAAAAGTAAAAGAAACGAGCACACGAACAACGCGTCGTACGTTGGGTGTGGGAGGTGGGGTAGGAGCCGAGGGTGTGAGTCGAGACAAGTGCAATTCTGCGCCGAAACAGGTTTACCCCAGTTTGTGTGTATGTGTGAGGCGGTTGGCTCTCTTTGCCAGCATTTGCTGCTCTCTGTCTTTCCTTCTCGCTCTCGCGTTCGTTGTTGTGAATGTGTGCGTGTTTTGTTTTGGTCACACAGATTCACACACTTGCCGTCAAAAGCATTGGCTCTCTCAAACAGATACTACTACTATTTCTACTACTATTTTGATGAGCAAATTAATGAAGAATAGAGGAAATATCCAAGGATCAGTAGGTCCCGATAATGTTATACTGCATCTAGTAACTAGATTCTAGTTGGTTAAGTCCTCGTACGTTTCGTCAGCCATTTGTGAACGACAGACATATAAATTTACTTAAAATTATATTTAATCAACACTGCCAATTGATGATCCCTTTAAAAAAGTCTATATTTAGTCTTAATTTTATACATTTTTAAAAGATATCCAACTTTTATTTTACAACAAATTTAGTAGATACCACGATTTATGGTGAGATAATAATTTAAAAGAAAAATACTCTTTTGAATTAAGGCAGAGTGGCTTTTACTACCTCGCTTTTTATGCGTAAATATTACTATATTATTTTAAAGTCAATTTATAATTGTGACAAAGTGTTACTCATTTTATGCTATTTTCCGTTTTTTGCTACTATTTCTACACAGAGCGTACATTGAGAGAGAACGACCAAGAAAGTAAGAGAGAGAGAGCGATTTGTACGTGACTCACACAGATGCAAAAGCCAACAGCAAATGAACGACTGACGGCAAGGCCCGAAGTACCGGCCGGGGCGGGTTCGGGTCGGTGTCGTTGTCGATGTCGGCGCTGACAGTGCGAATGCGAAAGAATTTATCAGTTGTGCGACAACTTGTGCTGTGGAAGGATGTCTTGACGCGCGTCCGTTCAGCACGTTTAGCAGTACAATAGTACGGAAAAGCAGCATTAGTGAAAAGAGCAGGCGACGTATTGTTTGCAGTGCTGTTATTAGTTATTGACAATTCGAATAATGGCCAGTCGAGTACGAGTACACACAGATATTTAATATACTATATGTGTATGGCAAGGCATACCCAAAAGTCTGTCAAATAATAAAAGAGAAAACAAATCAGAATCGAGCGACAGAGTAAACAAAAAATCACAACAGGCTGTGCTGCGCTTATCACAAACAACTACAAATTCAACAACAACAATACTAAACCAACAACGAATAACAACGAATAACGAATCAATTCTTGCGCACTCAGACCCATACTGGCAATCAGTCAATCAGAGAATCTCTGGCAAAGACCAATACTATCATATATCAAAATTCACATATCGACTTTCCTATATGCTCGATATCGATAATAAACGCACTTCAGTTCTCGGTTCAGTCGTTGTTGATACTTCAAGCGGTTCTGTCGCGTTCTTTTCCATAGCTTCGAGGATCAGTTAAATCTACAGACGGGGACTTCTTATCGCCGTCGGTACCCGACTTTTGACACGCTGCCACGTTACACGCTTCCTCCTCCTCCTGATCCTTTATTTTCCTGTTTTCACTTGTCGATACTGATACTGTACTGATATTTAAAGGTCGCATTTGCTGCGATTTTATGGCGTGCCCGTGCCGCCAATGCTAATGATGTCGCGTCAACTTGAAGAATTGCAACAGAACTGCAACAGCAAGAGGATTGCAACTGCAACTCTAACTGTGGCATCGCCA
Organism: Drosophila neotestacea; assembly: GCA_035044365.1. Lineage (NCBI taxonomy): Eukaryota > Metazoa > Arthropoda > Insecta > Diptera > Drosophilidae > Drosophila > Drosophila neotestacea. Next base: position 3,699,231 of record JAWNMD010000155.1, read on the forward strand.
TCGACATCGTCTTCGTCTTCGACATCGAATCCGTTCCGGAAAAGTCTAGAGTGCTTGTTATTGTGATTGTGTGATTGTGTCTAATTTGCGTCTCCGTCGTGGCAATAAAAACTGTGAGAAATACCGGTAACCGGCTCTTTGGCCATAATCAAAATCAAAGCGTGCTTTAGTCTTATCGCAAATTACATTACGAAAAACAACAACAATATATATGTGCATATTTATAATAATATTTAATTGATACGCTGCACTCAAAATCGAAGCAAGACAAATTAATGTCAAAGCGCCAATCTTAACTCATATAAAACTAAAAGGGTCCATAAAACCAATAGACCACAGTGAACATTCAGAACTCAATCAGAAGTCAATCGATTCAACGATCGCTTCCTCCTTTCATAATGGACTTTCAAAGCGCTATGGAAACTTTTGCCGAAGCTTGGGTAGCTGCCAATGCCGGACAGCAGGTGGGTCATTAATCTGATTTAAAATTCTCAAATAAATTAAAGACATAATTTGAGTCTAAGTTCTCATTTAGAAGAATAGTTCTAAATATTTTATTAAACTGATCCTCAGATTCTACATTGAAAATTATGCCAAAGCACCTCTTAAATTGTAGTAGATATCGATTATATTGAACTGATACTTAATTTCTATATCAAATAGTATACTGAAACACATTTCAAATTCATGTAGATATCGATTATATTGAACTGATCCTTAGATTCTGAGTCAAGTATTATTCTTAAACACATCTTAAATTGCCGTCGCTTTTAGGAAGTCGTCATGGCCCAATTGAGTCTAGACATTGTTGGCAGTACCCTTAGTATCGTAAAGTTAGTTTTAACTCAGATCAGTCGTGAAGCATTTCAATGGGGTTCTATGCCGAGTTAGTCACCGTTCAACTTAAAAAAGCCACAAACTTGCCTCTCCTGTACACATGTGAATCAGTCTAAGTAAACACCTGAAACAAATACTCAGAGTTAACGAAGCTAATATACCCTATCTAATCTAAAACTTTAATTATGCATTTTCAATATCATAGGTTAGTAAAAAGAGATCTTAAGTTGAATAATAATAAATTTAAACTATGTTTTATTATTCACACACATAACATAACTATGCACCAACCATAAGAACATAGTTCTGATTGAGAAAGAATCTGATGAAGATAATATTGTGGATTAGAAATAAATGATCTGTAGTTTGTTGATAATAAACCCAAATGAGCCTTCAATTTTAATATTTAATTATTTACGCATTTTCTTATAGGGTATTCAAGAAAGTGAGTTATACTTTGGTTAAGGGAACAAATGGTAATACTTAGAAAGCTGGAGCTTTGCAGGGTTCATTGTGATAAAAGCCGTGTGTACACGTAAATAATTTTTTTTAATTTTTTTTTTGCTATTTATGCAGATTAAGAGATAATCCTTATCGGCAGCGTTTCAGTGTTTAGAGTTGAGATTGGAGCACGATAAGCATGGTTGTGGTTGTGGTGGGTGTAAATAGATTGTTTGGCTTTGTTTTTTTTTTGTATTTGTATTTCTGATTGTTGGCTAATTGCTTGTTAGAGGCCTCTTGGCCATGCCTTGTGTACTGGCCTGGCCCTACCCTACTCTGGCGCACCCCTCGACTCCTAATTTCTTCAGCCCCAATGCCGATATCCAAGTAGGTTCGTTGGGTTTCTGAACCACCTCTCCACTGCAGCACAGCACCACCACATCGAAATGCTTTTAGCCAGATAAGATAATCCCCTGTTGTGGTACAACTGCGACTTGCCGCTTATTGCTAATTTAGGCATAAGGTGATGATGACGCCGACGACTCTCCCCCCTTTCCATTCCCGACTTAGATATGGAACGAGAACTCAGATAACACCTTGTAAATGTAACTGTAACTATAACTGTAAATGTATCTCCCTTTTTTTCGTATCGGTATCTGTAGAATGCTAAGCGTCATCGCTTTTTATCAGAATAGTTTCCATAGAGCTATGGAACTGGGACTTCTGACTTCTTCCGTCACCCTGTCATTGATATCGCAATTAATCCAAATAAGTGCGATAAAATTGATTATGAACATGCTGGCGTGATTAGTGCAATACACACACACACACTCGCACACACATATACAGTGACAGACTACATGTGTCCGGGCGTTTATTAGCAGGCATAATTGATTATGTCGTGTGAGTGTAATTATTATTTATCTCATTGAGGTTTGTCAGTCAGTCAACTCTTCCTCTTCTACCTCTCCCTTTCTCTCTCTTGCTCTCTCTCTCTCTCCCTCTGTCCATATGGCCAAATCTGTTGGATGGATTTACAAGTGCGGCCCCCATTTGATTTCTGTCTATTTAACGTATCAACATTTATGATTTCTCAAAATGGAAAAACCAAAAAACAAATGTTATTAGACCCTGTAATTTAAATTTTACAAAAGGTCGTTTAAGTTTATTAACGCTTGTGAAATTTGATCTCTAGAGCTAAAAACTTGATATTAGTTTTCCTAATTCCAGATCAAAACCAATTTTGTGTATGTATTTTTTATAGGATAAATATAGGGTCTCTTCTAGTCGGGTTCTCTCGACTGCAGCCTTTCCTACTAGTTTTTTATATATTAAATAAATCAACGTATTAACTAAATGTTACTGTAGCCGATATCAACACACACACACACACTCACACGCACAACCGACTACTTATCGGCATTGTCTTCTTGCTTAAATCATGCCTCGGTCTTTCAGACTTTTCGGTCAGTCTACAAACTGAAGAAATGAATGTTATATGTTTGTACTAGACAAAGCTTCGGCAAGAATTCTATTTTGTTTTTTCTTTTTAAGTTCTTTTTTTTGACAGTTTTATGTGTTCGGCGCATACGCTTAGTGAATCGGTGAATGGGATTAAGATAAGACTAAGTTGGAGTCCATATGGCACAGATAATAAAGCTTTAGGTATGTAGGTCTTTGGTCGTGTATGGGTTCTGTTTCTTATAATTTGTGAGCGTTCCAATCGATGCTTATAAATAACTAAATCGACATTCCTTAGCAAAAATAAAGAATCAAAAACTGTACCAAATCATTTTCTATTTTTTCAAGCATATTACTTTGAGGGCTACTCGTATCTGAATGCGTCGTAGCTTCTTTTGATTTTGCAACTAATTATAAAGCATTTAGTTTTATTGTTGTGATAATTTCTCTACCCGTCTTCGATATCAGGAAAAAAAACCCAAAAGACAAAATAGATAATGACATGCGTTCCGCTTTTTGTGGTTATATCACCTTTCGAAAGATAGGACGATAGCTAAGCGACTTTTGAATTGTATTCAATGCATTCATTTTACTGAGATTAGCTCTGATTCTTCTGATTCTTCTGATTCACATTGACATTGATGACAGCAACAAATTAATAGTTATCCCCATTTCTCAGGTTAAGGTTTTAGCTCCTTGGTTTTGTTCCATTGATTTCCTGCTTAGAGAGCGCGTCACTTCCGTATTCGAATCGATCTAATCAATAATCGAATGCGCAACGAATCATTGAATCATTCATGAATACTCAAAGCTTCGGACGTTAAATTCCGGTAGTCAAATGTCCATTAAATGCTGCTCATAAATGTCCAAACTGTTTGTCATCCCGCTGCTTTGGATGCCCCCCCATTGTATTGATGTTGGCACGCCTCTTTGTCGCCTCCGCCTCTGTTCACTTTATTGTTGTCTTGGCTTTCTTTTCTGCAAGTGTTAGTGTGTGAGTGAGTGTGTGTGAGTGTCAGGTCTAACACCTTTTAAACTCTTACTGCTGCCGCATTGACTCTGGTTTCTGTATGGGCATGAAGCATTTATCAGGGCTTAGGCGTGTTCCTTTCACACACACAGACAGACAGACAGACAGACAGAGAAACAGAGAGACAGAGAGACAGACAGACAGACAACCAGACAGAGACACAGATCTTTTAGCCGCTTTTGCTTTTCTTTTGATTGTAACACATTTTTAGCATTTCATTCTCCGCTTTCTCCCCCCGGCACCTATCTTTGTCTCTACTCTCAGACCCGTAAAGGGGGAAATCCCCTCTCTCTTTCTCTCTCTCTCTCTCCCCCCCATAGTGGGTTCAGCGCCTTTTTACGGTCCGATTATGTGATGCGGAGTTTGCGTATGCGATTTAAAAATTTATTAATTATTCAAAGCCGATTGGATTATAATAATTTATAATCATTATTACCATAAGTTGCTCGCTTGGCATCTCTGCAACTCTGAACTGAAACTGGATCTGAAAACTGAATCTCGAAATCTCAGTCTGAAATGCTGAAACTAAACCTGGACTTGGGCTTTGACTTGGACTTGAACCTACATATGCCTGAAACAGGGCAGGGCCTGCATTTGAGTGTCGTTTTATCATAATCTGTTTACAGCTAAATAATAGAAAATACTCAGTAAATAACGATTGATTTGTTTTAAATAGACTGTAGAAGTAACAAGTGCTTAAGTCTAAGCTGTATATTGATTGCAAGCTTGATACTTTTCAGATAAATATTCTCTTGACATAGGACAAAATTCATACATTAATTCTTGTATTAATTAATAAATTCGTGTATTGTCTTGGTTTTTTACTTTATTGAAAAAATGAAAATCAAATGTGTGAATTTTTTCTTTGCGAAAACAATTACTGATTAAAGAGATTGTAGAATAATTAAGTAAATTGATACTTTTATGCTTGTAAATTTCTTTCACTATTGCTATATACCCAGCTCGTTTAGTCTGTAGGGTATATATCTCTAAGCACTTGCCGAAAATCAATTTGACATCGGAGGCCAACGATCGCAGGCGAGAAACGCTTTAAGTTAATTACAACTTGTCAACTTGTCTGTAAGTTTGGCATTGCCGGCTCAAATGAAATGGCTTTAAATCAATTTTGTGGCATGTTTTCAGAGTTTCTATTCCGTTGGGCCGGAGATCGTTTCAAAAATGCCGCCCTGTGATAATCAACAAATGTGTGTATCGCTCTTGTTGTTGTTGTTGTCGTTGTCTACCTTTGCACCTAGTTCATACCCCGTCCCTATTGGGAGTTTTTTTTATTTTGGTGCAGCTATCGTAAAACAATTTTGTTTCGCAGCTAATGACACAATGATAAAACGATTTGTAAGACATTGCGATAAGTGCGGTTCAGGCTTTGTAGCTTAAGGCAAGCAGCTGGTAAAACTCTGATAAAATGGGGCAATGACGTGTTCGGGGAAATTAATATGGGTTGACTTGATCTGAAGATTGTACCCTAGTCAACTTTCTTAGAATTGTACTTATCAATTCATAATTGACTGTCATCCAATTTCCACTAGTGATCAGCTAATACAATTACTTGTAATTCTCAACCGGTTGTAGAAACAATCACAATAACATAATTTCCAACAGAGCTGTCACCTCTGTCATTATGTATTTTTAAACACATTTATTAAGCAGCTTAATCAGAATACTGAAAATTCAGAAAACATGAAAACGAATAAGAATACGAAACACGAATAACATTTACAATATGCGCATTTCCCAAATTCCCATTTCCCCCGTCATTTATCTCGGCCCCACCGACGCATTGTCACCTATCTCGCTTAATTAGTGGATTTGGCCTCTTCATATATATAATTTTTTTTTAGTCTTCTTGGTGGCAGTTCCCCTCGCAGCCTACTCCCTCTGTAGAGGGTATATTTATTTATATACTCGTATCGCATCCAAATCCGAGACTGCGCCACATTCAACACACACACACACATAAATTTGACTTAATTTTGTTGGAAAATTATGACAAGTGGGCTGAATATTATTGGACTGCATAAAGTATATTCCGAGTTCCCGAAGACAAGTGAAAATATATCCCTCGTCTGAATATTTTCCAATGTTTTCATATCGCAAATCATTTCTGGGATATTTTTCGATCATAGTTGGGGATGACGAAGACATTATTGCCTCTAGACTTACATAAGCTATTCGTATATATGTACAATTTTTGTTTGTTTGAAAAGATTTATAACATTTCATTTCGTTAATTTCGAAAGGGGCTCGACTAAGTCGAAAAGTCGGAGAGTCGAAGAGTTGGCGGCGTATATTACTAATACGTCCCGTTGAAAATCATAAGCCGCCAGGCAACAAACGATTTCTACAAGTCACAGCGACAATCGGCTTAAACTAATACAGAGTCTCAGTCAGAGTTTCAGTCGCTGGAGTCTCAACATATTTTTGTTAATAGCACCCAATGATGGACAAAATGTCGGTAACCTCGTCTTATTTAAAGTATTAACTGCTAACTAATGTGCGACACATTATAACGAGGGAACTGTAATCAACTGGGAACTGAAACAACTCGACTACATGATACCCAAACTTATTTGAAAACATCTAGGTAATATTTATAAAATTAAATCAACTCAATCGATCAATTGTAAATTAAATCAGACGAGAACAAACTAAAGTGTTATTGCATTCTTTTAACCAACTAATGAATCAATTATTTCATTTAATTAATTAATTAATTCTTAAAAGAAAAAAAGTTTATTATTAGTTTACTGTCAGTTATGAACAGTCAACTACCATACAAAATTTAAATAAAATAAAATTTAAGAAAGCGTTAAGAGTGAAATAGTTAAGTAGATATTTCAGAAATAAAATAAATTAAACTAGTATACAGTATAGCTTGAGACAAAATGCATAATATTGATTAGAATGTAGGGTATTATAAGTGATCTATGCTGGCCAAAACATTCTATTAATAACCAGACTGACCACAGATCTCGACAAGTCCAGTTGCTACCCAAGGAGCTAAAACAGGTGAAGTTGCTGCTGAATTTGAAGCTGATGAAGCGGTGATCATGCGAGCTTCTACAAAAGAGATTATATTTCCTAAGCGCGGTCAACAAAATGTGTGCGAGAATTGAAAGAGAGAGAGAGAGAGAGAGAGGGAGAGTGGGGAAGAGAGAGAGGCGTAATGTATGTGAGAGTGGAAACGCCTAATGCGCAGTGATCGGTACGCGATGCTCGGCGATCGTTGAGCTGCTTAACTAAATCCGGCTTAAGATCCGACACAAAATTAATGTCGTTGAAAAACATAGCAAAAGTCACACATTAACGCCGACTGCGACGGCGACAGAAGCAGAGGCAGAGACGGTGACGGTGACGCTCAGGAAGTCGTATTGCTGGAGATGCGATTACCCATGATCTCGCACCAGAGCTCCATTCTGGGACATTGTGAAAGAGAAGAAGACAGAAAGAGAGATAGAGAAAGAGAGAAGACTGTGTGTAGACATTTTACAGCGGATTATTTTGAATTTGCAGCGTAAAGCAGAATGGAAAATAAGCCATTTGACAGTAGCATTATCATCCATTCGGGAGGGAGGTGGTTGCTACCCATCGAGTGGTGGCTGTTTCTTGTCAATAACTAAATTGATTCAATTTACCAACGATTTATTAGCTATTGCTCTTCACGATCACGATCACGATCAACGCTTCCGATCTAAGATCTAAGATCTACTCGGAATAAAATCAATCTCAAATGGTGATTAAAATACTTTGTTCAAATACGATTTTTTATTTCGCTATGAATTATACATGTATGACCTACAACTAATCCACTTATCCGCTCTTCCTGTCTGTGTATTTCTTTTACCACACTCTCTCTTTCCCTGTCAACTAATCGACAATTGAATATGAGGTTACACATGTTTTGTTCAAGTTATTTTTTAAATGTCATAAAGCCGCAGGTTTTTGGTGTGTGTTAATCACAGTCGTAAAATGAAAAACTGTCGACTGGCCGTAAGATGATAAAACATGTACAGCAAATCGTTAATAACTCAACTTTAATCTATATAATGGGCCGCCTTTTATCCAAATCTAATCAATTCCAGTCTCCCTCGTTCCCTTGTTTCCTTTTCCCCCAAAAAGAGGAACTGTATCTAAAGTCGACGCATGTTTAAATGTTTGCCTTTTATCGAAGACCTTTCAACCAGCCCGTATGCCTGACCGTCCAAGGGACTGATCGACTGATCGACCGATATCTTTAATGTTCACATTATGATATATATTTATACATATGTAGACTTATATGTATGTATGTATGTACTGTGCTTTGGGTTAATCTAATCGACGCGGCGTCGCTGAGAATTACGCGCATGTTGACCAGACTTTGGGAAGATAACCGGAACGGCTACGGGTCAGAAGGGGGTGCAGAGAGCAGGAAAGTGGGGTTGGCGACAGCTTTGCCTAGGTTTTTGTGGTAAATTTATCAAATCCAATTTCGATAAATTACTTTTTATCTTAATGAAGTGCCTTAATATGCTGTGTAGCCGACAAATAAACAAACATGCAGCGCTTGATTGATTAAACACAATTACCGAATCACATTTCATAGAACAGAATACGTTAAGAATCGGGGGATGAGGGTGGATGAGGGATAAATAGACCAAAAGGTGTGCGGTCACATGTTGAAATTAAGTGCTAACAGGGAAGTATTTGGATTATTACTCAATATCCGCAAGTAAGGAAATGAAATCTAAAATGATTCATATAATTCAAATAAGAATATCGAAGGCAGGAAAAAATGGTTGGGGAAATATTCATCTGGGGCAAAGTCTGGCATTGGGACTAGGACATTTTGGATTTGTGTATTTATTGGATTTTATAAACAAAAGAATTTTCTTTTTACAATGTTTAATCTTGAGTCTTCATTATAAATTGATCTTCATATTGATTTCGTATATGCAAGTAGTCAACTTTCATAATAGTTAATTGTCTAAAATTTTTGATAAACATTTTGATTTGATTTTGTTGTTTCTTGATTTGGATATATTAAAAATTCGATTAGAGTTTGCTTAGCTGACATTCTCAGGGAGTGTGCGTACTACGGAGCGTATTCAGGGTCGCCTGCCTGTGAGCCAAGTTAAGTGCTTGCTTGGCTTAGTGATGGCCCAATGCGATCCATCGACCTGACGAACACCATCGCTTCAATGCACAAAACCCATCATCATCAACATTGTCGTTGTTGCTGAATTGCGTGCTTGACACGAACCCAAAACAAATCAATTTCTTAACAAATTGCAACCTTTGTCGTTGTCGTTGGTGGTGTCGATAGCTGTGGCAGCAGTTGTGCCACAAATTCGTGGGCAAAAACAGCTAAATTCGTATGATGAGGATATAAAAATTGGCATAATAATGATAATAATAATCTGCTAGAAAAATGCTAATAGCTTGATATTAATTAAGCTTAAGAAAATTCTTGTAACTGAAGTATATTTTTTTAAGAGTAGCAACAACAAGAGGTCGTTAATCTCGAGGAAAGAATACATTCGCTTTTATTTCAGTTTGGTTATTCTGTAAATTCATTCAAATTTATTTTACTAAATATATGGATTTAAATATCTGTCTGAAAAGTTGTCTATTAAATGAAATCTAGCTACTTAATAGCTAACGTGGCAACACTTAATGTTGGCAGTTGCATGTTGGCCTCTCTCAACCATGGGTTGTGAGTCTGGGGCGGCTTACCGATGTCGTTGTCCGGTCACACACGATATTCCATAGCTAAATTTGCGTGTTAGCTAAACCTAATCCACAAGTGTTGCAAGAACAAGGGGGAAGACGAAGGGGGCACGGGCAGTGCATGTGAATGTCAGCTAATCTGAGTGTGTGTTGTGCCATTTAGTTTTGCAAATTACATAAGCATACACTAATTAGTTCTCTTAGCACTCAGTTCGATTCCCACTCTGCACTATGGAAAAATTCAGATTTTTTTTAAAAAATAAAAAGATATATGTGTATGCCAATTTGAGTTTTGACGTTAAGAAACTATGAAAAATGTTGAAATAACTAAATAACAAACATTAAAATGTTTTTATGTCAAATAATTAAACTCCTTCCCATAGTGCAGTGATTACTATTCTTACTTCTATTCCGATTGCGATTTGCTGTGGCAGGAAGTTGTCAGCGTTAAACGAGTGCTTGACACACTCACTCACTCACTCACTCAGTTAGTCAGTCAGTTATTCACTTATTCACATAAACACTCACACTCGCATTCACACAGAGTAGATCATGGAAATGCGCTTATGTCGGATTATCCCGTAATTTATGTTTGCAGCTCACTGCAATCACAATGGATACGACTTTACCTCAAACACACACTCACACACACAGACACACACCGACAACTAATTGCCACGATCATTACACACACACGCACACAAACAGACATAGTCGGGCAGGCTAATGACAATGGGCCACAATAAGAGAGGAAACGACGGCAAAACTCGCAATTGCTCTGAGCGTTTTGTCTTGCCACGACAAGAGGCAGGGACAAGGGGCAGGGGAAGGGGCAGATGACAAAACAGAATTGTGTCATTCGTGTGCATTGGACGCAGGATCGCTGCCAGGGAGACAACAACAAGAAATACAAAAGTAGGAAGTAAGCAGCATTTGGCTTGATGGGGAGAAAAGGCAAAGGGAAGGGTCGGGACAGGGGTAGTGACAGAGGGGGGAACACATTAACCGGAAGCGTAATCGAGCTAAACGGACATACAGTCGGGGAAGTGAGCAATGTGCGTGTGTGGGTTAACGTTAACCCATTGTAGACACACACACACACTTACTCACAAAAAAAGAGCGGGAAACATTGAGGAAAAACGCCATGAGGAAATTCAGCCAACAACAATAAGAACAGCTCACTGAAAAACGTTATAACTTGGCCAAATGGCAGAGGCTAAAAAAATGAATTAAAAGCAGGAAAAAATACAAAAAGAAGAAGAGGGAAGAGTCACGACAATTTGTTGGGTCTCAAATTGTTGAATAACAGGTGAACTGTGTGGCAAGTATTGTGGCAAGGACACCTTCGATACCTCAAAAGATAAACCAAGATAAATGTAATGTCAGCTTTAGTCTCTTAAAAAATTAACAACTTTCTTATTAAACAAATTGATCGACTTACAAAATCAAGTTAAAATAAATACAATTGAGAAAGTTCAGTACATTTTCAGGTACTTCTTTTTAAAATTTTTAATATTGGTTTTGTTACTTTCATCGATTAGTTAAACCTTAGTTGACTTTCAGATCAGAGATATATTCGTAGTATGTTGTTGGCGTCAAACTTCCTGAACTCATAAACCGCAGGCTACAATAAAAAGTACACATTTATCTGTCTCTGTATCTGTATCTGTATCTGTATCTGCAGATTGTATCTGCATCTGTAAATGTATATCTGCACTTGCGAAAAACGACTTTATGCATTTGTTGACAGTTTGCGGCAAGGCTGCAGCCGGCTGGTTGCAACTTCTTGAATTTGATTGGGTTAATTGCAAGTTTGAGGTTTGTTAAAGTCGATCTTTGGCTGGAGATTCAAGTGCGTGGCATTAGACATAGAAATGTGGCATATGCCACACGGCTAGAGTCAATGGGCATGGGCATTGGCATAAAAAGGTAATTAAATCGCAATTTCTGTTGCATGCCACAAATGCAACTAATACCAGCTCGCAGATCGACGATTATGGCAACTGTCAACGAGGCACGCGCCATGAAATGGGCGGCGACTCCAAGTTCTCCAAGTTGCAAGTTTGAGTTCGAGTTATGCGTGCGAATATGTTGCAGCGTCAAGTGTGGCAGTGGCAAGTGGCAAGTGGCAAGCGGCAAGTGGTACCTTGGCTGCCACACAGTCGCCGTTGTTGCTTTAATGCGTTTCTTGGTGTGAATTAATTTTATTGCCTAATTGTGTGTCTGCGGCACATGTTGAAACTATTAAGCGCATTTTAAACACAGCCGCCACACACCCCAACTTCATGCCCCAACTATGTATCTTTATGGGGCTTTGAGCACCCATCAACCATAGACCAGGCCCTATTCCCAGCCAGTTATGGGCAAGAAGTATAGAGGGAGGAGAGGCTTTTAACGAGCAAACACACGGCATGCCAGGCAATAGAATTTTCCTCCTCTCTCTCTCTCTCTCTTTGTTTTTTTGTTGCTTTTTAATATTTTTCAATGAATATTTAGTTTGTTGGAATTCGTATTTGTTTTCCCCAAAAGACTGAAAACAATTTTCAACGTTTTTGACAAAATGTCTTTATTTTTAAGCAGAAATTGGCAAATTGTTTGACAAACGACGGAGACAAACGGAAAAGATGCTCAATAATTACTCAGACTATGTTTTATGGCAATTTCTAGAGTATACATTCCATGGAAAGAGGAAAAGTTAACAGCAGAGCTTCTTTAAAATGAAAATGGCAAAGAGACACGTGCTAAAAGCGGCACACGTCGTTTCCTGCCACGGGTTTCACTTTCAGCTGGGACGCAGGAGTTTTTTTTCTTCTTAAATTCCTTTTTTGCAGGACGCAGGAGTTTTTGTCCTTGCCAGAAGTAGGCCAGTAGTCAGGCCTGCTGTTGTCTTTTCTCTTTCCCGTTGAGGGTGCACATCCCGAGATGTCCTCTCTCTCTCTTTCTCTCTCTCTGTGTGTCTTTATCTCTGATATGATTATCTCAAAATCGAGAGCTCGCACCTCATTTGCGCAAGGGCAGCGGTTCAGGAGTTGCCATTGTCTACCGGAGTGCTTCCTGTCTGCCTGCTCCTCTCTCCCCCTCTGCTGCTGCCCTTCTCCTGCCTGCTGGCAATAAAAAACGGGAACTTGTACTCCAAGGTGCAGACAAGGCTCGACTCTGTGTCTCCGTGTCTCTGTGTCTTCTCGTCTAATCGCCCCCGTCAACAACGGCTGACTCGTCATTTGGTCTTATCATTAACGACTTTTCTGTTCATTTTTTTCTCTCCTCTCTTTTCTTTGCTCTTTTTCTGACCTTTATCATTCGCCTGCGATCTACTGTTGCCCTCCTTTAGACGTGCGTTCTTAAAAAGTGAAAACAAAAGGCCTACAAATGAAGTACAAGAAGTACTTTGCATTAGCTACTTGAACTACTTGTGAGTACATCTGCAACTAGACAAGGAGAGACAGAGAGAGAGAGAGAGAGTGAGGGAGGAGGGTGAAGTGGAGAGAGGGGACGCTACGCATACAGGAAGTGACCTATCACAATTGGCGGGGCTCTGAAATAGCAAACATTTTAATTGGCTCTAGTTGCGGCTGACGCTCTTTCTTGCCATGGCTTAAATATTATTTTGTTATTTGTTAATGTTTTTAATTTAAAACAATGTATTCTTAATTTTATTTCAAATGGTATTTACTACTTTCAACAACTGCTTTTGTTTGTCGTTTTATAAAAAGTAAAAGAAGAAAGAATTAAAAATACTGATGAGTCTAGGTTCAGTCTGTGTTGGCCTGATCTAATCAATGGCCTCTAATGCTAACGGTAAAAGCCATTTCTGGCCTGGCCAAAACGCTTTATTAGCAGTTTCAGTGCTCTGTTTTGGGCTTATCATCATCAGGCACTTAAACTTGGTAACAAAAAGAGAGGAGCAGAAAACAGAAAAAATTAAATCGCCTTTGATGTCACATATGTCCTGTCTGTGTCCTTAGTCCTGTATGTTGTCTGCCTTCACATCCTGTCCGTTGTTTAGAAACTGTTTTGCCCGCCGTCTGCAACTTGTTTCATTTCATTTTATTTGTTTTTTTGTTTTCTGCTTTGTTTTTGGCGAAAGCCGCACACAAATTAAGTTAACTTCCTGTCTGTCTATCGCTAATAGCAAATTAATAAGAGCTTCCGGTCAATTTCTGGCCCAAGTGGCTTGCGGCTTTCTCCTCTCTCCCTTTGTTTCTTTCTCTCTCTTTCTCTTACACTCTGTATCTTTCGTTGGGTGGGGGCTGATACCGTCCTAAGGCTCCCTCTTGATTGTTGGCGCTTGTCCTTGACACACATCGATATATTATCCTGCCGCACATGTTTTCCACTTGAATGCGACCTCAGCTGTCTTGGCAGGACCTCGTAGGTCCTCGTCAGTTGTAGCTGCAATTGCAGTTGCAGTTGTTATCTAAGTAGGGCTCTCGGCTATCGGATCCCTACTCCGGGTGCAGTTACCTGTCCCACTGAGTGTCGCGTGTCGCAAGGGAACCACTGAAAGGAAGGGAAGGGAAGGGAAGGCAAGGGAGCGGAGCCCTACCGCTTCTCAGGCTGCTTCCTGTTTTCTTATTGTTTGCCAATCGCATGTGCAACTGCAACAGCCAAATAAAGACCAAAGAGCTCCTGCACCCGCACACAGCTGTTCAAATGTCCCAATTTGTATTACAAGATATACTTCAACTTTTTATTTATTCAACGTCAGTCGACACCAGAGATTATTTAAAAGAATATACAATGAAATTATAGTTTACAAAATCTGTAAAGAAAGGTTAAAGATATTTCAGGTTAAATACAATATATCCCTTTTTTTAATTTATTTGTCGAACGTTAACTAATTGAAGGTACTATTTTTCGCAATTATATGATATTTAAATTTAAAACTACTCGCTTTGAATTCTTTACCTTGAGTCTAAATATTCAGTAATATATTTTAAAGATCTTATATTTATTTAAATTATATCTAATTTTATTCAATGCAAAACATTCCAGATTTGATTTGATAATTTCTATGGCAGACTTTGCTGCTGCTTGCCACAAAGATGTTGATGCCCCGTGTTGTGTTGTTGTTCTTGTTGTTTTTGTTGTTGTTGTTTTTGTTGTTTTTGTTGTTGTTGTTGTTGTTGTTGTTGTTGTTGTTGGGATACTCGTATTTTTCACATTTTTAGCCTAATTGCGTTGGCTGGCCGCACGTTCCACTGTCTGTGTCGGAGGCCAATTGTTTGCCTTGCGGCATTTGCCTCACGTGCAACAAGAACAGCAAAAGCAACTGGTATTTTCCTAGCTGCAAAGTAGTTAATAGATGCACCACTCAAACACACACACATACACTTACAGATGAAGATAGAGAGTCCCCTTTAGGCCAAGAGCTTGCAGCTTGCAACATTGTTCAAAGGCAAACAATTGCAGTCTCGCGATGGGGGAGGGCGTTGATGATGGCGATGGCGATGGCGATGGCGTTGGTGATAGGAAGGGGGAGGGGGGTGTAGGGAGGGAGGGGCTTCCAGGCGGGTTTTACCTTCCAGGTGTTTTGCTAGTGTTTGTGTTTTGGCTTGTTAAGTTTAAGATTGTTTGATATTGCAACGTTGCATCAAAGTGTGCTGTGCAACGTGTTGTTGCAACGAGTGCTTTGGCGCTAAAAGACATGTTTCAATTATGATTGTTGGCGTGTTTTATTAATTACGAGTATCGGCCATGCCATTTAGTTGGTCATTTAGCGATTGCTCCCGCTTAGTGGCAACATCAACGTGCCCCTTAGTTTAGCCACTTTAGGTTGCTACTCAAAATGTGTTTAATTGCGCATTTCATTTCATTCCGTTCTCAATTCATTTTTGTGAGTTCCGTTCACATGCCACCCCATGAAGCATAAAACCAGCAAAAACGAATGGATAAAACAAATGAGTCTTAACCAATTTGATAAGTTAGCCAAGTATGACGTAAGGACAAAATTAAAAATTTGTATTCAATCAACCTACTCCTACCCCTATCACTACCCCTTCCCATACTCCTACCCTACCCCTTCTTTGGGGTGATATCAGTTGCGTTGAATGCTAAACAGAATCAGAATCGTCATCTTAAGCGCGTCAACTGAACAATCTAACTGATTGCTTACAAATGAATCTCAATTAAAATTAATTCAAAACATGAACTGGGTATTATTTACCCGTTTGACACTCACACACACTCACACACACTCACACACTTACTTTTACATACATATATATTAGAAATATGCCACACCACAGATTGACACACATCTGATGCTGCGGGAGTGATACTGTGGCATGTGGCAGGGGAGGATCAACTGTATCTGTATCTCGCGATAAAAAGATGGTAAAGAAAAGATCGCTGCTCTCTCTCTCTATCTTTCTGTCTGTTGGGAGATGGACATTCGAATATTACACTCAGAGATATTATAGTTAGCAAAGTTTCATCAAAAAATTATTTTAGAAATACATTTTCTGGATAACTAAATAAAAGGTTTTATAGAAACAAAGCGTTAATTTCCATTTTATTACATGTAAAAATAAAAAGATTTTCAGAGCTAAATAAAGGTCTCTTTTTTCTGTGTGCACATACCATTTGCTGAATATATCAGCATCAATTAATTTGGTATTCGTGATTCTACTTAACATCGATTGACCCCAACAGATTAGTCGACCAAAGAAATGTCAGTCTCCGAATCAAGTGAACCAAGTAAAGTGTGAATGTGAATGCCAACATTCTTTCAACTCTTTGGACACTTTTAAGCGAGAATCGGGGAGACTTTGGGAGACTCTGAGGCCATTGAGTAGGTCGAACATTTTTGTGACGCAAATTGTCAACTTATATTTGCGCTCATTCGAGTATACTCATACATACATACTCGTATATTATATTTATTTATTTGCTCGTATTGTTGATCGCTTTTCACGATTTTCACGAGTACTCGTAGTTTGCGAGTTGACTTAATTGCCCAATGCCATAGCTTGTGCCTCGATCTTTCTTTCAGTCTTTTGAAGAAGTCTATTCTGACTATCTTAATGCTTAATTGGTGCGATTGAATTAAAATCATTTGTTGCCACTTGCTGGGTCTATGGTTAGTCTATAAAAAATCTTCCCTCTTCACCCCATTTCTTCTCCCTCTCTCTGCGCTTGGTTCTTGGTGTCGATTAGGCTCACAGATCGCTTGATTGTTGGTTTGCTCGATTTGCTTAAATGATTGATCAATGAGACAATTGTCAATGTACGCCTCTTGTCTCGATCTCAGGCCTCGTCAGTTTAGAATTTGCATGAAATCTCAAAGACAAATATGATACGTGAGATCGTCAGATCGATTGATGCTCAGAGTTGAGCAATCAGTGCTATTGAATATGGCGTTATTGATTGATAAATAAATAAAAATTAAATACGATCAAATGGAACCATTTTTTCTATTTTATGATTATACAACCCACTCAGTATTTGCATGCCACAACAAGAATTAGACAGGTGTAGTCTATAACTCATATCGTTTTTGATTGATATGCAACTTTTTATCTTCTATCTATGTATGATCACGTTAAAGATTATATTTCTTAGAATAAAAGAACTACAGATTTTATAGGGAATATTTATAATAGTTGTTTAATAGGTTCCAATTATGTTCAAATGTTGTTATGTTTTAAATTTCTGTCACTTCCTTTCTCTTCGTTTTGTCATTGCCACAATCCGAAAGATCAATTTAATGACTGGAAGGGAAAGTGTCCTGTCAACTTTTTAGGGGTGCCTTTGTGCTGGGATGCTCCTGTTGTTGATCCTGAGAAGAGTCAACTTCATAAATTTAGTCTTGTTCATTCGGGCTTGACATAATGTGTCCCTTTTCTTTTATTTCTAACTTTTATAAATGTTAACCTATTTAATTGACTTATAATTGGAGAAACCCACACACACACACACACACAGACACACATACACAACCAAGAGGCTGGCAACAGCATATGTGTAACTAATAATTTTGTGCGAGGAATTCCTCATGCGCAACACGGCCAAAATGAAATGAATGTGGAATTGAGGGCCGGGAGCGGTTAACTGGACGTAGACCTGATCGTAAATGTTGAACTTGGACGTGGACATCCCCTGGTCTAGTGTTAACGGAGGTACTCGGAAGGATCACAATCACATGTGAAAAGTTAGCGGCGCGCAAATGTAGCAAGTTACAGTTGAACGAGTTTCGAGCTCAGAGTTTTCGCTTTCGCCCGAGGAAGCAAAATTGGAATGGGAAAGGGAATGGAAATGAGAATGAGAATGAGAATAGAGAAAAAATGTATAAACAAAAAGACAAGGCTAAGAAGGGTGCCGAGCAAATTATGCCGCCCGCCATGTTGAACTTGAAATTGTAATTGGCATTGGCAAGGGCACCTACATATGGCCAGGTTGACAAAGTGCCTACCAATGGGTTTTGTACCTGCTTGGTTCCTCGTTCCTGGTTCCTACCGGGATCTCAACTGTGTCCACTGTCAGCTGTTCCTTTTGCTGCTTGAGAAAACGGTATAAAAATATTGATAGAACATGCGATCATTGAAGAGAATCAGCCCCGAGTCTGTCTTACTATAATTCATCTTCTGGCTTAAAAGTAACAAGTTGTTAGTGTATTTTCTAGAACCCGAAACGCTCTTTATTTTCAAATTATCACTGAATTTTTAAACTCGATATGGAATCTCAGTCTATTTATTATATTAATACTTGACAGATTTTTTATTTGATTTACTGTTTATATTAAAACTATTATGTAACTTTCAAGCACCTTAAGGATCCCCTTATATATTGTTAGTCACAAATTATAAATATTGTTCTTCTACTTCACATTTAATTTAATTGCTTTAATTAATTTGATTTAATACTCTATATTTCAAATTTTAATTAATATTTTTGAGCTTGTCTTACTTTTATGTTTGTTTCTTTATTTTCTGACTTTATTTTGCGTTGCTTTCAATCAAATTGCTTGTAACTCAGTTTGTAATATTTGAATTACTTCAGCTGTAAATGCCATTGAATTACGTTTGTTAATTTCGCAGTTACGCGATGTGACAAAGTGTTAAGTTAATAATTTGCCAGACTCTTTCTTGACCAGGCCAAGTCGGGTCTGGTAATAATTGAAAAATGCCAGCAAACATTGCGCTATGGCACGAGAGAGCTTTATTAATTTTTGTATTTAAAACATTTCAAGCACTCGACACCTTCTTCTTCTTCCCATCAACTGATGTGCCCCTGTCTTGTTTCCTCTTGCCACATCCTTTGTTGCATGGCAACATGGCTTGGCTTGACTTGGCTTGGCTTGGATCGCCGCTTGCAGCATGTTGCAGCAGCAGGAACAGTAGCAATGATCTCAAATTAATGCCCAACTTTGCTGGCGAGTAGAAATAATGAGCCTGCAACGAGCATGCAACTGGGAGAGGATGAGGAGTAGAGTGAAGAGGAAAGCGAAGATAGAGTGGGGAGAGAGGCGGAAGAGAGAGAGGAAGAGGTAGAGGAACAGTAGCAATTGATGCTGGTGACGTGCGACGAACGCGCGCATAATCAAGGCTTCAACATGGACATCGATGAACATGGCTCATGAGGCATGGACATGAGGCATGGACATGAGGCATGGGCTTCTACCGATTGCCGATTGCCGATTGGCGATTTACTGGCTGCCTTGTGCGCAGCCTTTATGATTATTGTTATTATTGAGTGTATGCCTGCAATTCAGGCCAAGTCATCATTAATGCGTCGAGTGCAGCATTACCAAAAACCCGGCAGTAAAATAAAATCGAATGAAATATAATTAAATGTCGCTGCTCCTGCTGCTACAACTTCTCTTCTCTTCTCTTCTTCTTATGTCTCTGCGTAGTTGGTAGCTCTCGTAATTTGGTAAAAATTCTTCCGCGCACTGTGGACATTATGCGTTGATTCAAATTAAAATCTGAGATGTAATTTCTAACTTCTTTTAAATTACCAAACTTGAAGCTCTATAAAAGAAAACTAGGAGATCGTAATTTTATGTAAATTTTTTCCCATAGAGAAAATATAAGCTGCTTTCTTCCTGGCTTACTACTCTAGAAAAATGATCTTCTTATATTTTGACTAACTTCGTTACAATAAATCAGCTCAATCGTCCACTGTGCGGCAGGAGCTGGAGTTGAAGACGCGTCTGGCTATCGCCCCAGAAGATCGCATACCAACCGCATATTGTCAACCGGTTTACCTCTCTATCTCTCTCTGTCTCTCTCTCTGTTTTACACTCTCTAGCCCTCTCTTTTTTTGAATTCTGTCTCTGTCATTTGGGGCCTGCTTATCTGCGGCTTTGTGGCATCTTTAAATGGCGTTTTTTCGCACTCACAGACGTGCGGGCGTCGGGCATGGTTAAGGGGGGAGGGCGGGCGCCGGGCGGGCCAACAAAACGCTCTCTGATTTTTAATTATTTTGCACGACGTTCGCCATCGTTGGGAATGCTACAGCTACAGATATCGAGTTCGTTCTACTACGGCCAAAAGAGTCAAATGGCCAAAAGAGCCAAACTGGGCCTTGGCAATCAAGAAGCTGGGCCTTTCGTCACTTCAATATTGAAACACTTAATCACAATTTTGTTAAGGGCATGCCAAGACCTGGAGCTGGACCTGGACCTGGACCTGGAGCTGGAGCTGGAGCTGAAGCGGGATGTGGATGTGGTTGATGTTACTACCAGCATATGCACATAAATGGCAAAAGTTAAGAAATTCCAAATATCTCATACAAATTACCAAAAGGCAAACAACAACAATGTACGAAACTGATTCTCAAAGTGAAAACAAGAAAACGAAAATGATATTTTCACAAAGCATACCACATACCACATTCTGTTGCTTGCCCCAAACTGTTGCAACTTCAACTTCGACTTGAGGAGATTCGTCGCTTGGGAATTTCTTCTTGGGCTAAAACGTTGATGATGATGATGATGATGATCACGAAGACGATGATCGCCGACGTCTTTCGACGTTGATAATTAATAACAGGCAGTCAGCCAAAGAGCATAAAAACGGCCAACACCCAATCACAAAAACGCTTCGGCCACAAAAGGCCAAAACGTAAACCAAACCAGCCAAGCCAACCAATGGTAATGGTAATGGCAATATCGTTGCGGTAGCTCTTGGCTCATTGGCCATCAAATGAAAAAAACAAACAACGCAACTCTGAGACAGACAAGTCTAAACCAGACATAATCTCAGACAACCAGGAATGTCAATGGAACTGAGACTGAGACTGAGACTGAGACAAAGACTGAAACTTGCAACTGAAAAGCGATTAAGATCACAAAATTCATCGATCAAGAGTCGATCAACGCCTTCTCGAGGGGAGAGAAGAGGGAAGTAGAAAAATTGACAGACAACATGACAGACAACATGCCAAGTGACAAAGTGGCAACTCTGCAATTAGAATCGATGCTATATATGTCAGTAAATCGAAAAATTAACAGTTTAACTATCATTCCTTCAAGACTGTTTCTAACATATTTGTTTCTCTTACGTCAACTAAATGGAAACGTAAAAGTATTACACTTAAAAGTTAAATAGGACCACATTTTAAATTCTGGGAATAGTTAACAAATTTTTATTGATCCAACATTTGTTGCAAGGATTGCAGAAAAGCGGATCAATAAGAAGATCCCATAACCATTCCCTTAAAAGCATTTCCATTTCTATTTCCATTGGCATTGCAATTTCTATTCATATCACGCAGTTGTCGTGAAACAGAAAACTGATTAAATGACACAAAAAACAATTAATGCCTATGGCTGCTAAATCAAATGGTATTGCCAAGGACAAGGACAAGGAATGGGAATGGGAATAAGTCAGGGAATGGGAATGGGAATGGGAATGGGACAAGGGACAAGCTGAAACATCAGCGCCATGGTGCCAGGCAAAACGATTTATAGCCCAATGGAATGTGCCACGATGCAAGGATCAGATGATGGAAATCGCCAAGCGAACGCAGCGAGCGATAATAAAAAACAATTTAGTCCGCACATGGCAGGGTTATAGAGGGGGTAGATGGTAGAGGGGGAAAACGGGGTCTAAGGGGCAGTAGGCAGTAGGCAGGAGGCAGTCAGGCAACTGTTGATGATTAAAACACATTAAAAATCCAGTAGCTGTAGCCCAGTCTCAGACCCAAGTCACAGTCTCAGTTCTTCAAGTCAGTCTCCGTCTCTGTCTCTGTCTCTGTCTCGGGAAGAGTGAAGAGCGAAGACTGAAGACTGAGGATTTTTGAGTTTGAGTTTCAGTTTGACGACTTTTTCCACACATCGCATCGGGCAACTAATTTCATATTTTTCGTGCAATTGCTTAAATTCCGTAGCTCCCAAAAAGCCTGGTTTGGTCTCTCTCTGGGGCTCAACTGTATTTGTATCTCTTTGTATCTGTGTCGCAATCAGATTCAGTCTGTCCTTCAGTCCATCTGGCTGGCCGTCTGTCTGTCCGCTTTGATGGCCGGGGACTACCTGTTGCGACGTGTTATTAGGGCGACGTATTGACGACAAGCAAACGTCAACCCAAACGTCAGCTCATCATATCATCGATTGATGCGACTCCTCGTATCTTCTCTCTTATCTCTCCTCTATCCTCTCTCCTCTCTCCTCTTTCTCGTTTTAGCACATTTTTTGGGCCTGGCCAAAACAGAAGCTGCTGCTGCGCTTGTTCGGCTGGTTGTTTGGAATTTTGTAGTTTGTGCAGCCGAAAAATGTAAAGGGTCCCCTCTAATTTTGGACAGTCCAGAGTGAAGTCGAGACAAGTTCCGTCTCAAGATCCCCACCTTGGTATCCCCACTCCCAGTGTAGACCCTTTCGAGGTGCTGGTGATATTTCTTAGCACAAACTGGCTACAACTTAAGATTGCAGTGCAACAACTTTGGTTAAGATACATCCCTCTTTTCCACTCCTCCTTCCTTAGAGTCGGGTTGGAAGCAGCGACGTGATTTTGCGCTTTAATGAGGATTATTAAATGCGAGATTATTATGTGCTGCAATTACTTTTCGCAGCCACTGTGCTTCGTTTATTCATCATCAATTTTTTAGTTATTTTTTGTTTTTTTTTTACCCTGCGCGTTGATTTATTTTATTGAACCATAAAAATGTAAATTTTTGTGCTTGCTGAACAAAAGACAAAGTTAATCGTTGTCAATTATGGCCTTTGACAGGTTAATATTAAAATGCCTTGATGTTGTGGAAACTTAAGATCTGGAACACTCTGATAGGACTATAGGAAAGTTAAGCTTGAAGATTAGCATTTTGTGGCAACTTGTGGTTCCAGTTAAATTCCTTTCACAGGATCAGATGAGACTCCTCTGTATCTCTTTCATTGTAGCTCATTTCATGCCGCTGGCAAATCAGTTTCCGGCTGCAATCGACTGAGCGCCAACGCATGAGTTTCCCTCTTCACTTTTCCCTTTTTCCATATCCCTCCTGCCTTTTGATTCCTGGAGATATTGGGAGGATGGATGGAGTATGGAGGATGGGGATGGTGGATGGTGGCAAAGTGCGCTCGCAATCGAGGCTACCTCTATTAACATAATCACAACACGAGTCTTTCAGCTTGCAAACTCGGGCAACCGAAAATTACGCACAGCGAGATCAATTTTGAGACCGAATCACTGCAGGGCGATCAATTAAAATTTTGATCGAATTTTCGTCAATTTTTTGACATGTGGCCAACAGAAGCCAACAATAGGGGCGTGGCACAGAGCCGGACATGGACACGGACAAAGTCCAGAGAGAATCGCAGTCGTAATATGCACTCGTACATTCTGGTAGGCTGGCAATAACTTGGCCAAGATCAATGTAAGCTGAAATTGTCGGCGGTTGCCTTAGGCAAAATCTCCAAGTCTCTGAGTTTGATACAGAGACAGAGACGGAGGAGGCAGGCTCTGAATGAAATGAAATTGATTAAAGCGTAAATGAATTTTGTGCTGGCCTGGTCAAGTCTGACGATGATAATAACATAAGATCGATTGCTGCTGTCGCTGATCGCTAACTCGTCGCTGCTACTGTAGAAAGCAGACATCGATCGAGTTGATGTTGATGATGTTGATGTGCTACTACTCTGAGCATCTTTATACCCTGTACAGGGTAAAGTTTCCTACATGAGAGATGAAGAAAATAAAGCTATAGCTAAAATTGTAATGAAATTAGTTTTGCATGGGAAATCCTAGAATATAATAAAGTAGAATTATTCAATCCTTATTGAGTTATTCTTTCAAGGGTATCTCAGAGATTGGCTTTTCTTTACATTCAAAAATATCATACTTACGGTCTTTGCTAAATACAGATTTATTCTTTCAAGGGTATCTCAGAGCTTGGCATTCCTTCCTCAAACGGTTTTTTTTTTGGCAATCCTTGCGTGGCATTTGACAAAATACCCAGGGGCAAAAGTAAATGCAGAAGCATCCACAGAGGTTATGGTTATGGTGCTTAGGCAACCTTCGGCTCGATTTAAGTTTATCCGCACGATCAGCTCCGATCGAATGCCATAATTTTTGGGATCCATCAACAAAAAACAAAACTGTGTAGGTTGTTGGCTGGAATTCCTTGCGTGCCTGGCTAAGATCAGATCAAGCCCATAAAAAATGCAGGCAATATAAACGGTAAACGGTAGCTTCACTATAATTAGGGTAGCAACTATTCTTTTGGACTGGTCAGAGATCGTTTTTATCGATCGACTGATCAAAAAACCGTCGCTATTTTTGATTTTGATTTCGATTTCAATTTCTATGTGCCAATTGCCACTTGATTTCAAACGCAGTTGATTATTAATAGTCCGAGTATTGTTGGAAAAAAACCTCCTAATGGACAAGAGATAGACAAAGAGAGTGTGTAAAAAAAAGTGGAAGAGAAAGAGAGGGCAAGAAACATTAATTTAGTTACGCTCCGACGAACGCAAAAGCTGATGTTGAAAAGAGATCGGGGATCGGTGATCGGTGTTTGGTGATCGTGGATCATTAAAGACAATTTCGTGATTCGCCAAATTACTTGCTAAATTATAGAAAGCAAACAAATCGGCGCCCCAAACGAGCTCTCCACACAAATCAATAGAAATCAACGCCTGTCAGAGAAGAGCTCAGTCTTCAGGCTTTCAATCTCTTCAAGCTGCCACTATCGATGAGGCCTTGGCCATTGTCGACTTAATCAATACAGAAAATTTGGGTTGTTTTCTTTACAACAGTGTTTATTTGTAGTGTCAAAGAATAAAGTGAAATCGAAGCCAACTTAGCTAAGCAAACAAGCAGACAGACAGGCAGACAAACAGACAGCCAAACAGACGTTGAACTTGTCTATGACTCCATATAAGAATTTAAAGTACCAAGAATTTCCAAAATTGAGGAAACATGTTAGGAACACATAATTATGAAACTATTAATTAGAAATAAAAATAAGTCAACCAAAATACCGACAAATGATTTAGAACATTTAAAAGTCAAGAAAATCCGAGATCAAAAATAAATTATTAAAAATCTCGCAGCAGTAAATCAACTAAAATTGGTTGAGTATGAATTGCTTGCTCTTACTACTACTACTTTCTAATTGTTTTTTTTTCTGAGTATCTGACAACAATAATCGGTATCAAATACGTGTACCACATTGTATACTTGCAACAGCAACATCAACATCAACTCATCTGAAACCTTTCTGTTCTCTTCTATTTCACAGAGTCAGGCCTTGGCTTTAACCAGAGCGGCCAATGCGGCGGCAGTTGTTGCCGCAGCTAATGCCAACGCCAATGCCAATGCCAATGCCAAATCTCCCTCGGCAGCAGCTAGTCTCATGGACATGGCTGTCAAGAAGGAGCATTCACTGTCACCGCCCCACAGTGTAATCCCAGAGGAGGCTGCTGCTGGCCTTGGACAGCTGCAACACAGACGCTCATCGCTGCAGGGCGTGCAAGAGAAGCTCACCCAGTTGCAGATGCAACATCAGCAACATCAGCATCATCAGCAACATCAACAACAGCAACAACAACAGCAGCAAGCAGGCTCTGAGCAAGTCAATGCCGCTGGTCGAAGATCTGCCGAAGGCAGTCCCCATTCTTTGGGACATCTACAACACCAACAGCAGCAACAACAGCAATCGCAGCAACAACACCAACATCTACACAGCTCCGACGGAGGCAGCAACAGCGCCTTAGCGTCCTCGGCGGGATCTAGTCAGAATGCCTCCCTGGCAGCGACGCCGAAGAGTGAGCGTGAGGAACGTGGTAGCATCTCCTGCCTGCCCCCCGCTGCTCTGGGCATGGCCGTGGGCGTCCAACAAGCCCAACAGCAGGCAGAAAAGCTGCTCAGCCATCCAGCTTTAGAGTCCAGACGCGAGTTTGATGTCAGCAAAGTGAATCGTGAGTAACTACGATTAATTTTTGTATGAATAGATAATAAATTGAATATTCATTGAATTATTTTTCAACCAATTGTGAGTTTACTTAGAGAAAGAGAACAGTAGAGAGAATACACAAAAACTAATTTATTTATTAGATCAATTTGACATTTTATTTTCTAATTAGTTTCAAATATTTTCTGATGGTATGCGACTTAAAGTTTAGTAAGAGATATTCAGTTGTCTTAATTTATATCCTAAAGTATCTTTTTTATCAGGAGAATATACCATTTTATATACATAACAATCAGTTTGAATATTTGAAATTCGTTGTGATTTCTATTCTTAACGAACCCAAATAACCCAATTTAAATGTAGACTAAATTGAAACGAAAGTTGCATAAATCAGACAAATCCATGACCCTTAATCCCGCCCAGTCGTTCAACTGACCAGCGATGAATTGGGCCCAAAGGGTAGAGGCAGGTAGGGGATACTGCTTTGCTATTTCCGTGCTGTTGCACAAATTCTCTTAATCCGGGCAGAGCATCAGCCTCTGTGGAGAACTCAATAATTGGAGGGAACCACATCATTATAAAAATACCAGTGGCAATGCCTTTTGTGTATTCGCAACTGGTGATTATGGCTGCAATGCAATGAGGCCAGCTTTAAGGATTTGTGCAACTTTAACAGGGTTACATATTGCTATATACGACTATGAAGTATTTGTACTTAGTTATACAATGTTGCATGCAATGTGGCTCATTTTAATTCCGATTCTGACTCTGATTTGCCACCCATTTAACACACATCCACATCGCAGCTGCCGTCGCTTCTTTGAGTAGCTCCGAGTAGGTAATCCTGTTTAGTTCATCAATACTAGTTTAGCCATGGACAAAGAGTGAACCTGTCTCTATTGACAATCATGTACAGATCCAGATACACAAATATAGTTGCATTTACTTACGCAACAACTGCTCTAACTTAGACTGTATCTGTGTATCTATCTATGTACACATATATGTATGTGGGCTGTGCGTTTATGCGAATATCTGTCAGATAGATTGTCGACTGCACAGCAACTGAATTCTGAACCACGCAGTTGCCAAAGCCTTTTTGCTACCGATACACTCCGACAAAAAAACAGATACCCATTTTGACTGAATATAGTTTAAACATAGTTTCTTACTTTCAATGTTTTTCTTTTCTTATGATGAATACATCAAATAACAGTAGTTTAAAAAGAAAAACACTTTCACTATTAAAATAATTATTTTCACAATAAATCTTTTGTATTTAATTTTAACTAAAATTGTAGAAATATTTCTGATACTTAAGCATATTTCTGACTATTATGGCCATTTTAAAACAAATTTGATTTTCCAAGGTGAAGGTAATATATTTTTCGGAGTGTACAAACTCAAACATGAACAGCAACCGATTCAGATTCACAACACACATACGCACACAATACAAACTCATCGTATATGCATCCAAATCCCCTGGATTAAGCATATGAAGCATTCATAACGTTTATTCTACGTACGTTTCATGCTCCTCTCTTTCCCCACTGCTTTCTCTCTCACTCTCTTCCCCTTTCAATGTGTGCTTGTGTATGTGCAAACAAGTATTCTCTGTCTGTGGAGGACACACTCACACATACCTACACTCACCCACAATGGAGGGTGAGGAGCCAAATGTCGACCCTGGAGCTGTTGTGGCTCCAAATGAACGTCAACACACTTGTGGAGCTATTTTGGCCATATGGCTGTGGCCCAAACACAGTCAACAACGACAGCGACAAAGACGGAAGCGGATGTTGAAGTGGCAAGAGAAGGCGTGACAGTTACAGTTTACGAGTATTTCTTAGCTCCTTTGCCGGCATTCGCGGCGTATACGCAACGCCAAGCATTTGCCTGGCTTTTAGGAGTGTTTGTTTTTAGTCTGGCTAACAGCTCAACAGGTTGCCGAGCATTTTGGCCAATTTATGGCTTCGCTAGTTTTCAACTCAATTTAGTTAAGCAAATACGGTAAAAGTTTATGCAATTTGTAAATGTGATATATAATTTACATAAGTGATGGTCAGGAAAAGTAAATTTGGGATATATTCATTGATTTAGATTTTGTTCAGATTTTATTTAACACTTATTCTCGTTTTATTTTATTAAAAATTAGAATATCATACATGGCTCTTTAATATTTTTTTAAACAATTTCAACTCTTAATCGTTTTTAGAAGACTTCAAAATTGGTTAATACTTAATTTGCATATTTTTGGAATAATGGAATAATTCCATTGCATTTTATGCGAGACGAAGGACTTTTCGATTGGGTGCCAAATAGTGTCCTGTTTTCTGTTAAGCTGCTGGCTAAAACGTTCCCTTGGGGGGTGGTCGGAAAGGGAGGGGAAGCGAGAGAGAGGTCAAATTGAAAGACAACCTGATAGGGAATGAGAAACGTGCATGATAGTTGGATAGAAACGTGCGTTAGATTTGAATTTTGTTTGAATTTGTGAATGGCTCACTAGCATATGTCTCTGGCTATGTGTATGTGTATGTGAGTGTGAGTGTGTGTGTATAATGTGTTTTGTAGTGTATTTTGAGGATTTGCACAGCAAAACGGCATCAAGCGAATTGTCGAGCATGAAGAAGAGAGGTTATAGGTTTTGTTGCCCTTGTTGTTGTTGTTGTTGTTATTATTGTCATTTCATACAGCTGCAGATGTATCTGTATCTGTATCTGAATATGAATACATATGTGCGTATAATACGTATATTTGTGTGTGTTGTGAGTTTATATGTAAATCTGTTTATTTGTTGTTTGTTTGGCTTGTTGTATGTGCGTGTGTATGTGTGTGTGTGTGTGTATGTGTGTGTGCGTGTGTTTATTACGCCTAAGCTGCTCAGCGACGCAACACGATATTTATCCCCCCTCCTTCCTTTTTCCCAACACCACTACACACAGATACAGTTGCAAACAGAGCTTTCATTTTTGGGAAAATTTTTATTCTCACATTTCGATTCGATTCGATTTATGCAGCGTTTAGTATGCAAAATTTTCATACGTTAGCCTTAATAAATCCCCAAACGGCCGCACTTGTCAATATGCAGGCAAGTCCTCCTCCCCACCCTTCCCTTCTACCTTCTCCACTCTTTGTTGCAGCAGATGCTTGTATGCCTGTGTGGCACCTATAAGCTTATGCACACACATACACACACGTGCCACACAAACACACACACACACACACACAAACAGACTCGTGTCGCGTTCTGCAATTGAAAATCACTGCGCCTTAGTTAACGACACGTTTGTGGATCAACGCGTTCACCAGAGTAGCTTGCCACATGCCCCAGCCCCTTCCCTTGTCGAGTCATCAATTGACCTCCACTCGGCCATTGTTGTTGTCACTCGTCGGTCGCAGTTGCACTTGCAACAGCGTCACCGTCCATTTGGTGCATTCATGTGGCAAGCATTGAAGCTGCAACATCACCAGCTGCCATAAGCCGCCCGGCTATTTCTGTATACATAAGCATACTGCTCAGGATTCAAAAATGCGCGTCCAACCATCCTGACATTATGCATATTCCAAATGGATCGCCTCTGTGTTTGAATTTGCTTCAAATTTAAAGTTTATGCCTTACAGTGAATGCCACAGCTTGATCCTAACCATCTGAAACTTTGTGGATCTTGAATAAAAATAAAATTTTTAATCAGAAGAGAGAATCCCAGTCTCTGATTATAAGTCTAGTCATCGATCTGAGAAAATTCAAATCTTTACGTTTGAAGAGCAGGAGCATTTGACAGCACAGCTCTCCTTAGCACATTTACAGGTACTTCCCCTGTTTGTTCTATTTTGATAAATCAAAATGTCACAGAGTTTTCTGGTAATCAACCGATAGAGAAAGACAACTGTATTGATGGAAATCCATGCTTATGCCTAGGGAAACTGGAGGCGATTGGCGGTGAGTTGTTCCAGTAGTATGTGCCACAAATTTCGCAATCACTTGCAAAACTAGCTACTGTTATGTAAGCGTATATGAGTGTGTAGATACAGATACAGATACATATGAGTTCCGAACTTATTCTCGACTGCCGTTAGCTAAGTCCTGAAAGGAGAGGAGGCAGCTTAAATGTTATACACAGACCAGTTACAGTCACCAGTCACCAGTCCCAGTCACCAGCAACCCAATCGAAATCTGAATCTGAATTAGGAGCAAAAGCAGAGCGGTTTAGTCGAGTTGAGTTTACTCCTGTTCATTCCCGATTTGGACCATGTGGCAGCCTGGCACAAATTCCAAGTTGTGCAAAGGATTTGTGCCACCCCCAAAAGCCATAACCCTATGATGTAAACGCACAATATGTCGCCCGGTCCAGTTGCAGTTGCCTAGCCCGAGATTCAGATACAAATTCAAATATATGCCAAAAGCAACAGGAGGCAAAATTTTCGTATTATAAGCAAAAAGGGATTTGGGAAACAAACAAAAAAAAATTATAAGAGCAGAACTAAACTTGAAGCAGGAGACAAAACAGGAGCTCTTATGTTGCAGTTCCAGGTGCTTTTGATTGAGTTTAGCCAACATCATGTACTCTCTTAGTAGCATCTGTGCCTGGCCAGACCAGAGAGATAGAGATACAGGATACGGATACGAGGAGGACGTAGGAAATTGCAGTCACTTGTATCTCCACTCTATGTCCTTCTCGCAGTTAATCCTTATCTGCTTGCCAGTCTCTACGCACTAGTGAAACTGAGGGAAATTCGACAGATTTCCCTCTTCCGCTTTTCAAGGATGAACTCACAGGCGCTTCGGGTGAGAAGCTCAAACTACAAATTTAAAGGATTTAAATGTTGTGCAAAACAAATCGAATCGTATCGAATCGCATCGCATTGAACTGAACTGAAGCCAAAGTAGCAATATACAAACAACAACATCAGCTGACTCTGAATCTGTATCTGAATCTGCTTCATCATCCACATCTACGGCCATGTCGAAATTCACATCCTTTGGGCACCTTTTGTGTTGTGCATAAACTTAACAGTGCGCATTACGAACAGCTTAAAGTCTTCAGCGACGCATGTGGCCAGCAGTCCCGCCTCTGGGACATGGTCATAACCATCACCCCTCCCCGAATACCCGCGACCTATCAACCTCACACTTATAATCAAATAAATACTTCTCTACTCTGGGCATATCTATGTATATAGTGTAACAGTAATAGTATATGTATAGATTAATTAATTACATTTATTTACTAATAATTAACTTCACGGATATTATATTTATTTATATCTTTTGACGAAGTACTAAATTATTTTTCTTAATTATAAAAAAACCTTTTTGACTTTGTATTTTTGTAAATAGTTTTTTTTTCACTTATAATTTAAAATTTTTTTGTAAAGTAACAATCGCACAATATTAGAATATAGATAAATATCTTTTTGTCTGTATCGAGATTGAAGATCTAAGTACCATGGTATCTACAGAAAGTCTAATAGAGGAATTTTTAATATTATTATTGGTTATACAAATACATATATCTACATTAGAAAGATACCCGAAATACCTCTTTAAACTCTATCACGTAGAGTATTACGAAAACAGCAATAACAATGATAAATCACTTACGATAACTTTGGCCAACTACGTGTGCGTATGTGTGTATGTGTGTGTGTATTCATACACAAGTGGAATTACATTTTGGGTTTTCTTAAGCATGTTTCGGCATAGACTTGTAATTAGGAACTTCTGCTGTTGCCACTGTGTCTGCGTAGGCTTAAATTGGGGCCAGAAGCCTGTTGTCCTGGTTTGTGTGATAGCACTAAGCATTTGAATTTGTATTTGTATTTATGTTTACTTTCAAATAACCAATAATAACCAGATGAAGATGTATTTGCCATTTCCATTGGCATATTTTCAATTTAAATGTGGGTTCGGTAATTGGTCTGCACTTCCTTAAGTTTCCACTGATCGGTTTTATGGAACTCGATATCATTTGAGGTGAAGGTGTTGGCATTGAGTAATGGTTATTATTGTTATTGTTTTATTTATTAGATAAGATTTTGTTATACATTTTTGTTTAACATACGATTAATGTATTTAAGTCCAATGTGATTCACAATTATGAATTGTAAGTTCTATTTTCGCAACATTTCGTTGATAATGTCCACAACTTAATGGATTAGTCATGAAATGATTTTCAAAGAAACCATTTTGATAATTTCCATTTTTAATTGTTAATTACAACTATTATTCAGCTTTAGGTGTTGATTTTCTGTAGAAGGTGTATTGATTTAATCCCAAAGTTCACTTTACTCGAAGCAAGGATGTTTTTTAATCCGCAAGCGGCAACAAAATCATTATCATTATCAACATCATCATCGTTCTAGTCATTCGAAATCCAACAACAACCACCACAAAACCAAGGACATTAGCCGTGACCATCAAGTTTTCGACTTATCTCCGACCTGAACCTCAACCCGACGTATATATTTACCGAAGGTGAAGGAAGGCGCAGAAGGGTAGTCTGTCTGTCTCTCTGTCTGTGTCCTTCTGGCTAACTGTCGTATCTGATTTGTGTGTGTGTGTGTCTGTGTCGCCCTGCTTTGCATGCGAATTTGGCGCCAAAAGTTGTGAGGCAGTTTCCACAGGGCTTGTGGCTTGAAACTTTGTTTGAGTGCGAAGGGCAGGAAACAGGAGCACGCATTTGGAATTTGAAATCCTTTATCCCTTTATCTGGCTTTAGCTCTAATCCCATCAGACACAAATGAAGAGAAGTTTCACGTTTCGCAGACGCTGCCAATTCATGGCTGCTGCTGCTGCTGCCTCTTCTGCTTCCTCTTACTACTCCCTTTGCCATTGGCAGCGAGTTAAGCTTTTGTTTTCGTCCTTGTTTGCTTTTGAAGTGCTCGACGAAAGTTATACTCGAAAAAAATGGTACTTTTTTATATTACATTGAAATAAATACTTGGTTAAATATTATTTATTAATAAAAATGTTCTATTTATTTAAAAAAAAAATACCCTATTATTTTGTATGTTGATATAACATTTTTAAAAGTATCCATTTTTCCTAAATATTATGGCAACATTACTCTTTGTTGCTTAAACTATATATACATTTAATTTAAAAAAATTCCAATTTCCGAAATTCATGGTGTTTATGGGCTATTTTTTTCTGAGTGTAGCAGAGCACAATTCAGGGCAGCAGTTGGGATTAGGCCGCAAGCAAAGTAATGTATGTGTGTGTGTGTGTATTTTCCAGGTGCAACCCTGACTGGAGCCAGGGGTTGAGACTATGGCTGAGTCTGGCTCTAGCTTTGGCTCTGAGACTGGGCTGCTAATCCCAATGCCAATCCCATCACATGCCAAACAGCCCATACTACAACTGTCTGAAAATCCTGTCTGTCTGTCTGTCTGTCCGTCTTAATGTCTATCTCTGTCTCTATCTCTCTCTCTGACTGATGGCCCTGACCGGGGGCTCTTTATTGATCGCCTTGAGGATTATCCATAGCGCCCCAGCATATTGGGCAGTTGCCTTGGTCATTTTCAATTTGCGCTCTACATAGACACACACATACTCAGTCACGCACACGCACACATAGACACAGACACGCATTCCCAGTGGAAGAGGAGGTGCTGGTGAGAGGGATAGCGGAAAGGGGGTGGCTTGGCATCAGCTTTGGCTCTGCTGTAATCCGTTTGAATGCCCCAATGCAGCATGCATAAATGGAAACGCACATGGCTACCACATGCCACAGCTGATGTTGTTGTTAGACCCTGTACTTAAAATGTTCAAGGGGTCTATTAAGATTAAGATTGATGTCCGATCCCAGATCTAATGATCAGCATATTGGTAAAAAAAAATGTTTTTTTTTTCATAACTCAATTTATAATTCAATCAACTTTGTCAAAAGTAAAAATTCACGAACTAGAGTTACATATAGTCCGTGTCTGGTCTCAAAATCTCATCACGATCAGATAATAAACTCGGAAGATATTCAGAAGCAATGTTGATCGAAACAAAAGAAGAAAAGAACACTGGGATTATAGGGTCTCTTACAGTCGGGCTCTCTCGTCTGCAGCCTTTTCAACTAGCTGTCATTGTTGTTGTTGTTGTTTAAAGCCAACGGCTGGCTGTTGTTTTAGCCTTCATATGAATCATACGCAGCGTAATCCCAATTCGTTTAAGTCGCAACAATCCATGTGAACGCCAACGCGTCCAGTCGCATTCCCATCTCCCCTTTTCCGCCACTCACCTAACCATTGAACGTCCAAATTATTTGCCGAACTCTATTCGACTGGGATGAACTGGCTTGCACAGAGAGAAGGGGAGTTGCAAGGGGGGTCGGGTCGAGCATATTTTCGCAATAAAGTAGATCCCGCATTAATCCCAACGATTTTGTGCTCTGCCCATTGCGTGTTTTACTCCATGTGTGTGTGTGTGTGTGTGTGTTTGTTTGCTGGCAATGTTTGCGTCTGTGTTAATCCTTAAACCGACAGCGCTGCCAACGTCGCTGCCAAGTGCAGTCAGAGGCCCAAAAGTACGTTGAGAATTGTGAAGAGAGAGGCGACAAAGAGAGAGGGTGAAGGTGCCACACACAGTGACAGCCTCCAGTGGCAGAGACAGCGTCAGTTGGAGTTGGTGGATGAGTTGACGTCGCTGCCATCGTCGACTGCTGCTGGGGGATTAACTTTTTTCCTCGCTAACAGCGAGGTGGGGAGAAGGGAGAACAGTGACGGTGGCGTTCAGTTTTTGGGTTTGGGTTTTTGTGCGCTTGGTGGCTGTGGCGTGGGCGAGGGATTTAATTTCGTGCGGGATTATTATTTCGGATTTAACTCTTCGTTTTATGGATCGCTTGGTATTATAATGAGCAGAGGCGTAGTTGGCACATCATTCACGTTGGATGGGGATAATGATAATGAGGTTACTTTGTGCAACAAAACTAAATGGAGATAAAAGAAAAGTACAAACTTATACAATGGATCTTTGGTTTCTGTTTGACTCAACTTTATTTATGCTACATTAACTTTTAAAAGTAAAAAAAGAATTTTAATAATCGACCAAAGTATGTCATCCATTACATACAATTATTTTTGAAGATTAAATCATAATGTCTATCCTTAAAGGCAGTTGTTTTCCAAATTTTAGTTCAACTATCATGGACACGTTTTTCCAAAATATTTTAAAATAATTTTAAAATAATTTCTGAAAATATAACTTAGGGTATTTTTTCTTTTGGTTGCTCTATGGCATTTCTCGACGCCTCTGTCTTAAAACCCGCTTTGGCATTATAAACTCGGGTGTATTTTTATATCCCAAACCCCACGGCGATGGCAACGCGAACCTGAATCCATTATAGCGTAAGCTGTTAGCAATACCAAACATACACATGCACGTACAAATACACACACACACGCACGTAGAATTATCCCAAAACGAAATGACATCCCTTGGAAATTAATCCTTAATTCCATTCATTTCGTATAATCCCTGAGATATACTTTGATAAGCGTAATGCGGCCCAGGCTCAACCAAGGGAGACTGAAATACATTCAAGCAGACAGAGCGCGAGAGGTAGTGGTAGCGAGAGCGAGAGCGAGAGCGGCAGAGGAATTGAAAGTGAGTGAGGAAGCAAGAGCGAGCGAGTGAGCGCGCTCGTTTCGTGAGCAGCAAACGCAATTGCAGAGAGCTGAGAGCCACATGTTGCTATCGGTGTGTGCATGTGCGTGTGTTTGTGTGTTTTCGTCGCATGGGGCGCCAAAACGAACTGTGCGCTCCGCATTGGGTTCAGTATCGTGCCAAACATGCTGGAAGAAGGTTGGTCTATCATTTTGCTCTCTCTCACTGATTTATTTCGTGCTGTTGAAAACGTCTTTAACTCGCGCCGGTCGAACGTTTGTTGTTGTTGTTTGTGTCTTCGCTGCTATTGTTGTTATTTGTGGTGGTGTGCAATTGGATTATTTTTAGGGCATGGGGATTAAACGTGCGCGCATGGGTAGAAGAACTGGAGAAGAAGCACATTTACACGTTTACATATAGAACTGTGATTGTTGTATTTGTATATAAATCAAAGTGCGTTAAGTAAATGAATCTTGATTCTATTCTATAGTGGGTGCTATATAAGTGACCTATGCCAAGTGCTGAACTCACACTAAAGAATAAAACTAAGAAAAGCATGTGGAAGCGGTATGTGCTAACACATACACATGTGTACATATATACATATAGATTGGCTGAGCTGAAGTCTTGGTTGTGTTTGTGTCACAGACAAGATTTGCAACACCACTGTCAAGTTGCATTTGTCAACAAAGAAAGAAGAAGGACAGACACAAACACACATACACTCGCATAGAAACTCACGTACACACACGCACACAGACAGCGCACAAATGAACTTAAAAAGCAGAGCGAAAGCTTTTAAATCTGTTGCTTTCGTGCAGGCTAATCCCTATGAAGTTCACTAGATTTTGTTTTGTGCTTCTGTTTGGCGTCCCAATGGGGCTTGCATACACACACACACACACACACGCATACTAAGCAAGTCTAAAGCTGGCAGACGAGAGATGGCACAACAACAATAGTCACAACAATGCATGTGGCAACAACAATAATAACAACAATGGCATCGCGCTTTTGCACTCTCAAAGCAATAGCAAGTGAGCTCATCCTTTGCGCCTTACTAACGGCACATCCACATCTACATCTACATCCTAAGCCGCAACAACAACAACAAACTCACGTAAAGCTCAACAGGAATAAGGCTGTGAAAATAAAATAAAGGCTGAAATGATAAGTGAAAGCATCTCAGAGGATGAAAACTGTGAACTGAAGATAGCTCTCAGCTTGCTTGAAACGCTGAGTACCCCTACTTCAAATAAATAACTTTATATAGAAAATGAAGTGAACTTAAAAATAATCGCTGTTTTTTAAAAAATACTTCATATATCTTATCTCAATATCGATTTCTTTAATTTTGAAAAAGTGTGTTTCTACCTTGAATAGAAAAGTATGAAAACTAACATATTCTACTTTTCTGTTAAAGATACATTCGATATTTCTTTACCATTTCTTTTGAAATAAATAAGCCCCAAATATTAATTGTGTTTAGCGTATATAGCTAGGAGTTTTTTTTCGTAAGGAATCGCATGGTAAGTTCCTTAAGTGATATATTACTCTTACAAAACAGCAAAGTGTTTCAACTTTTATGAATGATTTAGATTTAATCATTAGGAGGTTATTTGTTTTTTAACAATCAAAGACTGCGTCCTTTAATTAATATGTATATTGAATAAACTGGACTATTTAAGCTAAATTTACTCTACCTCGAGTTAACGTAAAATAAAATAATGAAGTTCTCGCACAAAGCTTATAAAATCCATTTGAAACTCACACTGTTTACTATCCATCCCGATTTCACACTCGCCTATTCAATGACAATTGCCCATTTAATTCCGACTCGTGGCTTCTGTTTTAAGGTCTTTCCCTCTATTGGGGGGAGGGTCTCCACATAGTTGACTCCACAGGCGGTTGTTTGATATCAACTGGTCGCTGCCAGGCAAGTCAACTAACAAACACACTCGTGGCACACACACACAGAGTATAAAAAAATATTGGAATAAAAATCGCAACTGGCATTGAGCGAAATCGCAAAAAATTAGCAGTTAATCCCCTTAAATTGAATACCGCAGATGGTGTTGATGTTGATGGCAGTGACAAAGAGTTACAACAACAGCAACAGCAAAAATGGTAGTAGAAAAAAACACAAACACACAACACAAATAAAATATCCAACACTCAATTCACAGACACTAAAGCAACTATTATTGCTGGGGCAACCCCACTAGACCCAACCCCCAACACTGAATATCCCAGGCGAACCACCGCAAAACAACAAAAACAAATGTTATAGCTGTATCTGAGAATGTGTGTGGATGTTTGTTGGCCACGCTTAATGCGGCATGGCAATTAGCCAGAGTTGCCACATAATACGCGCGGATAAATGTTTAAGATTTTAAGTTGCTGCCGCGTTGGTGGATTCCACAGAAAAACATACAGAAAGAGAAACAGACGGGCAGAATATCTTTTGGAAGCTTTACTTTTTATATCCGTTGTTCGTCGAGTAAAAGGGTATATTGTATTCGTTGCAATGTATATAAAAGGTAGAAGGAGTAAAGTATTCAAATTCGATAAAGCTATGCCCGGAAAAGGTCCACAACATTCTTAATTTGTAGGATAGATGTCCCTTCTGCTGGTACAATTTCCTTTTATTATAATCAATCATAAGTCATTTTTAATCGCATAAGATCAGAGACATATAATAATCGTTATGGTTGTTTCAGGGTACAACTTTTACGTATTTAAATTGGGTAGCGGGTATCTCAAAGTCGACTAAAGTGTTCAAACTTGTTGTTACTGTTTGGACTTAAGCTGTCAGCCGTGTGGTGTGGCAGTCTGTGTTTAATGTGTGTGTGTGTGTGTGTGTGTGTGTATGTGTGTCTGTGGTTTGGCTTTATGTCCAGAGATGCGAGTGTGGCACCTTTGCGGGCTAAAAGCGTAACCCGATGCAACTAATCCGTTCCGCGGAGAACTAATCAATGGCAACGTTGAGGAGTACTGCAATGAGAACGCCGTGAGGCACTAACTGGAAATCTGTTCAGAAATTTGCTTAATCCCTGTGAAGCGCAACAAAAATCGAAATCCGCATCAAAGAATAAAAAACGAAAAAGAAAAAAAACAAGAGCAACAAGAAGGGCAACAATAAGATGCCAGCACAAAAATGAAATAAAATAAATGGGGGGAAAAGAAAGAAAGAATTATAATGCCACAGCGTAAATCCCTCCTCAAATTAAGCTCCTTGGCAGTTGCGTATCGGTGACGTCGACGTCGACGTCGCTGCCAGCGCACCCTTTATGCTTTTGTGGTTGTTGGCACTGCTGCTGTTGTTGTTGTTGGTGGTGGTGTTGTTGTTGTTGTAGCAGCAAAAGGTTACGCTTAATGCAAATACATCGCTGCCGCGCAGAGGATCAAATTTCATCCCCACCAGACAAAGCCCAAATATCAAAATACCAATGCGAATGGCAATGACGATGCGATGCCAAATGCGGCACCGACACCAACACCAACACCAATACCACCATCAACAACAACAAAATCCACATCGACATCCTTCTAACAAGTCAAACGCTTGAGTAGACAACAAGGCACAGGAGCTGACGCACTAATAAACCAAGAGCTGCCTCTCTCCAATTCAATCTATAGCATCCCACACCTCACGCCCTGTTTAAATTCAACTAGTAGAAGAGCCTAGCGTTCAGAGAAACCGACTGTAAAAGACCCTGTACTTACTCTGAAAAAAACTCACACACTCGAATAACATCCATCTATCAGTCGTATTATGTAGTAAAGATATTGCGAAATTTAAGACAAATTTGAACTATGATAGTCAGGCTGTGAAAAATTAAGTAGCTCCACTTTTGGTCTAAGAAGATTATTTCTTGGACAGCTTTTGAATTTTCTATCGTACCATTATAATTAAGGAAATATATGATACCATATACTCTTGCCATATTGAATATTCTAAGAAATCTTTATTGCTGCATAAAATATGGATTCCAAAAAGATCTTAACTACTGTCGAAAAATGAAAACTAGACGAGTATTTATTTAAGTTTATCTTGATTCTTTAAATTTAAAAAGCCAGTTTGTCGAGTTTGTCTGTAACGCATAGTTCGCTTTTGATGAACTTAAAATTCCCTTTGTACTTTTTGAAGTACAGGGTCTAGAAAGCATCCAAAGCCGCTCATCTGGCGACCTCAGAAGCAGTCTCTACTCTTAGCTCCCAGTTCTCAGCTCACAGTTCGCAGTTCATTGGCAGCGGATTAAGCCGACGCGCATTCGCAGCGAGCGACACAAAGACGCTTTGCCATTGGATCGATTTAAAATACAGCGAAATACTTAACAACAACGACGACGACGACGACGGCGACAACGCTGAACAAATGAAAAAATCAAGAAAGAAAAAAAAATGTATAAAAGAAAAATCAGTTGTGGGTATTAATGGCCTCGATATGGAATGGGAATTGGAATGAGTGAGAGAGAGGGTAATATGCATAAGCACCATTAACTTGTACTTAAAACTGTGGGCAGGTTCAACATCGTCATCGTCATCGCAGTCGTCGTCTCTTGGGTGTAACTTAATTCGCAGTTGGGCCACGAGCGTGAGGCGTCTTCAAGCGGATTATATTAATCAATGCTGCCGCCTGTCTCATAACCAGCGAGCCAACTAGGCGTATGCGTATTCTGTTTCCTCTTTAAACCGAGCACACCTTCTTATGGTATATGGTATACTATATGTACAGTACCTATGTTTTGTTGTCTGCTCTCTTAATTGAATCAATGGGCCAGATCGCGTGTTGTGCTCCTTTCGACCCCCTACCTCCCTCCCTATCACTTACTGAGACTTTGTTTGGCTTTAAGCAGGAAGATTTAAACGCAAATGTAATGCTAGAGCAACGCCAGGGCCACCCAGTCCAAGGCATATCTATATACATAAGCAGTGTATATATTCTTACTCATACATATGCCTATAATTCACTCACATACACACACAAGAAGAGAGAGAGACATGTGTGCAGTATAAAAGGCAAAGCGTCTTAAGCGTTAAGTAGGAGCAACGTAAATAAGTAATATTGATAACTAAAGTGATTAAGGTTGCCGCCATGTGTGGCACCAAAGATGACGAAGAAGGCGACGGTGGCGGTGACGGTGACGGTGACGATGACTCCCCGGTTGCAACTGCAAATGCAACTGTGACTGCTAACTGCTGACGGTGACTGTAGTTTTAGCCAGGAATGTTCAAATGTTTCGTAAATCCGTAAGAATTATTTAAAATTGTACTTTCAACATCGAACTTATTTCTGAAACTTCAGAAAATTGTAAACTATACTTTAGAGTATTCAGTGTTACTCTAAAATTTGAGTATTTGTATTATTCATGTCGAATTTCATCCTCAGTGTAGGGATATCCAGCTTTCAATTATTTATAAAACTTTTTTGATGCCAGAAAATTATTAAAAGATACTTTCAAGTAACTCTGTCAGGTTTTATATAGAATTGTTTCTAAATGATATATGAAAACTATTTATAACATTACTTATGAAGCAAAAATGAATATAAGATATTCAAAGAAGGATAAATTATATTTTAGAGTAATAATGAAATTTTTTAAATGTAATTTTTTGTAGCTCATGTTGAACTCCCGCATGTCCTTAGATCTATTTGAACAGCTGCCAAAGAGGTCTCGAGTTTGAAGAGAATGCGAGTGTGATAATGTTAGTTGACATTGACTCGATTTGAGGTTGGTTTTTTTTTTGCCAGGCCAGTCAATGACATTTGTTTGGTACGCTTATTTCTGGTTCAACTGCACATCGGGTTGATTTTTGACATTTTGAGCAAACATTTAACTGAAGGCAAAACCCAACTCGACTCGAGTTGACTCGATTGTATTTGTTTGCAGACATTATCGACATTTAAATCCCTCTCAGTGCTGCCATAAGGACATAAGGACTAAATACAAGCCAATGCCATTGCCAATGGCTTGTCCTCCACTTGATAAAATTTTGACAAATTGAAAATCCTTTTGTGCGACCGCCTTTGCCTTTGCGTTTCTTTTGTGGCTAAGTCTGTTGAGTGTGAGTGTGTGTTTAAGGATGTGATCACACATGACTGCATTCAGCTTGCATGTACTGTTTGACATATCCTTAGTTCATAATTTTAATCCTTTTCTACATTATATGTTTATTTGCATCCCCATGAAATTTTTATTCTCTTATTTGCTCCGAGAGCATTTGAAAACTATATATACACGTATTCTTTGCGATGCAAAGTTTATGTTGTTCTCTAGGTTTCTACAAATCTGAACTCCCAATTAATGTAATATTTAGTAATGGAAGAACAATTCGATAAGCGGAGAAAAATGTACTTGATCTTTGAGGTGGAAAATAGCTTTATATTCAAGCATTCTCTTTAACTTTCTCGATAGATTATTTAAGATTGCTCAGGAATGCAGCCTAATTTGATATGCAAAAGATAGTAAAAATGTCATCAATTAATCAATGAGCTTGATT
The DNA here is from genome assembly GCA_035044365.1 of Drosophila neotestacea. Lineage (NCBI taxonomy): Eukaryota > Metazoa > Arthropoda > Insecta > Diptera > Drosophilidae > Drosophila > Drosophila neotestacea. Next base: position 3,741,176 of record JAWNMD010000155.1, read on the forward strand.
GTCACTTTTATGCTGGTATTTGATAGTTTGATTCGCAATATTCATTTCCATTACCATTACCATTTCTCTTTCCATTTCCATTCCCATTACCATTTCTCTATACATATATAAAAATCCCAACTCTCAACAATGTCGTTCGGCACTCATCAACGTGCTTTGACCAAAAATACACATCATAATCCTTTTGTAAGGATTTGGCAACTTCTTGTGATTTTGCCCTCCACGTTTCGTTGCACATGGCTTTTTCTGACTGTCGACAAGCTCAAGCTCAAGAGTTCGCAGTTAAGAGTTGAGCAATAGGAGTTGAGAGTTGGGGGTGTTGGGAGATGGGAGATGGGAGATTTGGAGTCGGTTTCTGGCTTGGCTTGCATTCAATTATCGTGCGCAGTTGGCCATTGTCTCAGGACGCAGGACGGATGTCCTTGTAGCTGTCGTCTTCGAACTCGGAACTAATGAAGTGCTGCAGTGCCTTAAGCAGCTGCTAATGCCACTAGAGCCGGAGCCTGGAGCTGGAGCTAGAGCTGGACCCGTACCCGGACCCGAACCCGAACCCGGAGCCAGAGTCTTGACTGCCTGAACTCGGGGCAGCTTCTGCACTTGAACTCGGCAGCCACTTGGCCGCATGTATAAGCATGTTTTCTGGTTTGCTTCACAGACAAAGCTTAGAACCACTTAAGAAAATCCATTCAGAGGACTCTTTTTCTCCCTTTCTCTCTTTTTCTGTACTGGGTCTAGTTTAGTTTTTCCGACAGGGCAGCCTCACCTGATGATGCCTCCCAAATCAACATATCTGTTGAGGGATGTGGGAGGAGAAAAGGGAGTAGCTTGAACCTGCTTTGTGTTTGTTGTCGTTGTTTGGGGCAACAACAAAAAAGGATTAAATCTAAGACAGGACACACATGCATAGTTTTACATGTCTAAGGACAAAAAATTAATTTATTACACAACAAAACAAAAGTTGAGACAATTTAAATGCCTTTGCTCAGTGTTCAGCTAAAACTCTTGGAAAGAGAACGAGTCCGAGTCCAATTTGACATCTGGGGCGTAAAACTTGGGGCTGGGTTTAAATAAATTACCGCTACGGGCCATGCTTATTTCATTAGGATTATTTCGGAACGGAAAGGAACCGAACTGAACCAAACCAAACCAAACCAAACCAAATGTAGAAGCTAACGTATACTAACAAGTATCCAGTTGCCACTTAGCTCGGACTACTTGCCACTTGGGAGGCAGCTGGCTCAGATTTTCTTGATTTCCGGTTATGTTTTGTTACTGACACAGAAATATAGACATACCTTTACAGCGAGTGAAGAAGGGGGAGGTCTTAAGAGTAGGGGTGTGGCATGCAGTGGGCGTTACGCTAAACGCGAAAGCGAAACGATAAGAGAAAGAAAATGCCTAGTGGCATTAATTATAATCCGCTTAAAAGTTTCAACATGTTTTCCAAAGAAAGCCCTTTCGAATAATACAAATACAAAAAACAAATACACAGTCGCCTCACTGACTCATTGACTTGAAAATAAAAACCAAATCGCATATGCGATTGTAAAATTATATAATAATTTATTTAACAGCTGCAAATTAGTACACTTGTACCGACAAATGAAAGGTATCTAAACATCTATTTTTAGTTGAACAAGAGTTGAAGGTTCTCTCCAGCAACTTGCATAGTCAGTTTAAACCTTCTTTTAAAACAACAACAAAATACACTTAAAATTGTTAACAAAATGCACTGCAGGACTGCTGAGTAAAGTTTTATTTACAAAATATATTATTTATCAATAAGTCAGCAAATCAGAATTAATTCGACATTAGTTTGTTCACAAATTCGAAATTAAAAGAGTATACAAATTTGGCATAGGACACTTTTCAGTTTCGAGCAATTTTTACTCCAACACTTTATTTCCTGAGGGCACAAAAGCTTCTGGCATCCAAGTTGATTTTCATTTTGTTGCGCTTCTTAATATGTTTTCTTTTGTTGTGTGCTGCAAGACACACTGAGAGATTGGCCAAGGGCAGGACTTAGACAGGGATATGCAATTGTCAAGGTGTGAGAAGCTGGCACCCAACGATGCGTAAGAACTGTAGTATCTATGTGTGTACGTGTATGTGTGGAAAGTTCTTAAGTAGCTGGCTCGGCATTATAAATTAAAATGCATGCATTAAAAATTCTACTGAAAAGAGTTTGCAATTAAGTAGGACTTAAGTTGAAGTGTAAATAAAAATGCATGCACAAACACACACACACACTCACACACACAGATACTTAAGGAGTTTGGGAAAAGACATCAAATTGCCTGCTTCATGGCACCCAAAAAACTTGTGGCAATTTCCTTAAGACTATTGCTTAATTTCCGGTCACTCTTACTTTTACACACACGCACACACACACACACACACATGTAGACAAAGGGAAAAACATGCCTGACACTTAAGTCCTTTAAAATCCTTAAGATTTTTGTGCGGTCCTTAGCACTAAGACATTTCAATGGTCAGCCTCTGATAAGCAAATTCAAACAGTTCACTTGGCTTAAGCAGTGACCCTTCCCCTTCTCCTTCCCCTCCTATCGTCTTTCGCATACACACATATTATCAAATGGCCTTTACGGTTATTAAAACTTTGTTCTGTAAAATTTTAATTTTCATACCCAAATCACTCAAATCATTTTAATAAGTAAATTATGAGCATTTTCTTATAAATAACACAATACACAATTTATTCGGCCAGCCGAAAAGACGCACACTCTTCCCTCACCCCGAAAAGAAATCCCCTTCTCTATCCCCTTCCCCTACCATTTGACTGAGGTCAACTTCAACCACTGCAAGGCACAAAAAAGCAGAACTACAAATATTTGTTGCCAAGATATTTTCCAAGCAAACTAAACCGTAAACTTACATAATCCTTGCCAGCAGTCACTTAAAATGTCCTTCCCCCTTCCCGTTTCCTACTCATGTGTGTGTGAGCAAATGTGTGTGTTTGTGTGTGTTTTCTTAGGTAGGGATTAAGTCGTTTTGATGTTGTGCGTAGGCAATTCATAATTATTGTTGGCCTTGTTGCAGTCTTGGCCAGGTTATTGTGGTCAGCCAATTGGTTAATTTCTTAGAAGAAAGTCGAGCTCAACTCACGCTCCTTTGCACACACTTATTGAGCTTTAGGTTTTACTTCATTTCATTCGGAGAGAATCAATTTTAAATACGAGTACTCGCATTTGTGTAGACTAAAAACTTTGAAGGATTATAACCCTGAAGTTGCTTCTCTTTATAATTGGCCGCCTCTTGGCATTACGTAATCATTGCATACTTCCAGAGGCTTAACTTGATGGCAACTAACAAGCAAACCGAATCAAAAATATCCATTTATTTGAACTTTCAATTCAGATTGCGATAAGCCAAAAGCTGGCGTCATTTTGCAACAGAAACTGAAACTGAAACAGAAACTGAAACTGAAACTGAAACCATGGTGTAATCAAGGTGAAGAAGTAAAGAAAGAATAAAGGGATACGGCTGTTAAATACCCTGTACATTTAATAATGATAAAACTAACTTTTACGTAACTAGGATAAACCTAAATCTACAGGGTATAGCATACTTATTGTAGGAAAGTGATTGTTCGGGATTTCAGGCAATTGATAACTTCATTATAATTCACTCACAGAGTTGGCAACGTTATCGACATCGACATCGACGCTGGTTCAGGTTAATAAATCTTAAGCCGCGACACAGGGAAAATGAAATGGAAATGGAAAAGTTGACGACAACGGAGGCAGAGAGAAAGATTGAGGCAGAGAGAAAGACAGCAGCGTCTAAGCCTATGCAAGTAGAGTTCATTACAAATCGTTTGTCAGCTTAGGGAAGTGGGCGGTGGTTGGGTGGTTTGGTGCGGCTCTCAAACTGTCTGGCTGTCTTACTGTGTGCCTGCCTGCCTGCCTGAGATTTAATACCTCAAACGTTTTTAATTCAATTTGTTTGGCCTGTTCGCTCGCTGTCTCGATTATTTTTCCACTGATAATGCTAATAAGGATAAGCTCAACGTTCGCCGGGGCCACTTAAGTGCTGCATTGAATGCACAGACAAGTTCACAAACCTCTCCCCGCCCCTGATGTCCTATCATCCCCTTTCATAGACTGTTTTGAATGCCATGGGAGGCTCGGCAAAATCCTGCACTGAGCGACGCAACAATTAGCGAGTTCGACGTGGCCACTATTCGAGTGGTTTGCACAAATACACTCACACACACTCACACCTCTCTACACATACACATACACATACACATATGCATAGACATCAAATCCGCTTTTGTGTTAGCCCCAAATCATGGGCCAGGATAATGGATTTAATGAGTTTATTATTCGGTTGCAATACGCATTTTCCTCCATTGTTTTTTGGCCGCATTCCCAGCCTGTAACGCACCTATATGCCACCTACACCTTTAGGCCACTCCCAACAGCCAATAACTGACCCCTGTGGCCCTCGAATCCGCCATTTATGATGCGTATACGTAATGCCAAAGCCAAACCAGCCTGCATAATGCACCATCGCAGCCACGAGACGAGTGGCAATTCCTGTGTGGTGTTATATGCGATTGGTAATTGCGATTATTACGCAAAAATACAACAAAATGGGCTCTGAATGTGCTTTAATGTAATACAATGCAAAATAGATAGAAGAATAAAAAAGAGTGGAACTAACGAAAGAAATATTTATTACATATTCAATTTAAATTAACATTTCGATTGTAAGTCATCCTTATGTATATACATACATAGATATAGATAATTTGATAAAATGGTTTTTCTATTTACTGTGCTTTAAGACATACGTACTTAACAATTATCCATAACATGCTTAAGCTGAACAATTATTAAAACTGTCCAAATTACAGAGATTATACTGTGCATCTTGATTTTAAATGTAATTCCATATCATCATATCATGATGAATGCCGTAGGTAAAGTTCTCTGCTGCATTTAATTCATTATTCTTTTTATTTAAAAATTATTTTTGTTGTACATATTTTTACGAATATGTTCATACAATTGATTTATTCAATTTTAATGCCCAATGAGGATTTCATGGCAATTAAAAGATTTGTACGCACACACAAACAACTCACTCACACATATCAGTGTATATATATATATACATATCAATATATTGTATATCTTTATATACAAATTGTTCATAATTGTGCTGAACTTTTGGCGCGTTCTCTTGGCTGTTTAAAACGCGCCCAAATGCCAATCGACAATCGGCAATCGACAATCTCTGCTGCTTACAATTTTTATAATTGGAATAATTAATAATACCATTATGGTGGCCAGCAGCGGGCGTTAAGCCTATTTGCTTTTGGTGTCCTGGCCCTTACACCCCCTTACGCCCCTTTACTATCCCTCCCCTCAGTTACCATGCAACCAAAATGCATGCAGCTTTGGATTGGGCATTGGGTGTATTGCATTTGCAGCAACTGCTATTGGCGAATTTTGGTAAATTATTTTTAAGCTGTCCATAATTGGTCGTGGAAAAAAACGTTACCAATCACTCGTTGGCCAAAAACACTACCAAGGGCATTAGGTAATTTATTATGTCGATGCCAAGCTGCACACATCCTCATTTGAGTTTGAAGTACCATGATTATAGATATACATACATATAGTATTTCCATATTCGAATACACTCGCAGCACTGCGATTATGATGAGTGTACTCATACTCGAGTCAAGTCTGACTGATTGCTCTAAAATCTATTCACTCTATTCACTCGATAAGCAGCAGCAACAATTTTGAAATTTTGAAGCTGGCCAACTAGTCATGCAATTATTATTCATTAATAGTAATAATTTAGCATGTTATGCATATTCATAATCTTGCAACGTGAAGTAGAGTGGGGGAGGAGGATAGGGGAATGGGCCATTTGACGGGCTGGGTAAGCGGCTAAAACCATTTTGTGGCTAACCGCATCAAGCAATAATTTATTTAAATACTCATGTGCGTGAGGGGCGCTCAATATATAAAATATGTTTTAATTGCTTATTTTAATTTGCCGATTTGCACTTGCCGCTATTTGAAGCGTTCCAAACTGAGCTCTAAACCGATTAGCAGCAGCAACAACAACAATTGCAACAGACAAAGATAGAGAGCGGGAGACAGGAGACGTTGCAGTTTAGTGGCATTTTAGCCGGCAGCAATATGTGACCGACTCTTTAATACTCTATTATGAAATTGATTATACATTGCTATCACTATAAAATAAAAACACTAAACTCCATGAACTGCATTCTAAACTTATAATGAAATTATTAAAAATTGTCGGTTTTGAAGGTAGTCTATAATAACATTATTTGGCTAAAAAGTACACTTAAAATGCTTGAAAAGAAATATTTAAATCAATTATTACAATACATTTAAAAATTAAATATTTTTACCTTTAATGTTTTCTTAGATGTTAACGAAAATTTTTAAATATATTGGATTTAAAAGAAATAATAAAATACAAGTAGACTTTTGTTTCAAATGCAGTTATCCATTCATTAGGGTATTCAAAGTGCTACTAATTAAATTGTCCGCCCATATGTTGTGTGGTGGGTTGGGAATCTTTAAAAGCACTTAGCGACCACAGCAGAAAATTATTAAAATTTATAAATATCTAAAACGCCCATTTTGTTTGGTCAATTTGTGTTTTGCAGCGAAATCGCTTCCACTGCACTGCGTGGTGGAGTCTGTGCACTCGTTGCATGCCTCACTCACCATAGACACACGCCAGCCGTGGAAACGGAGGCCCAACATCGAGACGGACAGCTACGTGATCATTGCGGCAGCCACGCCCTGGAGTGAAATAGTGCAAACGGCGCTGCAGCGTCTGGGCTATTCTCAGGAGGTGGCCAACACAGCAAGAGGTGAGTGCAAAAGATAACTAATATATTCAGTTAGTCAGGTAATTGATTTGACAGAGAAAATAAAACTGCTCATATTAGTTTTCATTTTGAAAAAGAGTTAAGCCCAATGGATGTTGATATTTAAATTTGTACCTTGTTTTAAGAATCATGGGACACTATAATTAATAAAAACAATTACTTGACTAACTGCATACTATGTATATTTATATGTATACTGTTTTATTGATTTCTTATATATTTCAATTTTATATTTTAATATTGTTCTTTCTACTTTCAGGCTCCCTCATCATCAAACACTGGAAGCCCATTCCATTGGAACAGATCTCCGATAATCCGGCTGTGCCGGTTAGCGATATTGTGGGTGAACTGACCTCGGTGATAACTCTGCGTATTGTCATATTGCGACCGAAGACATCCCCATTTGGGGAAATCAAGGACAAGCTGCTCAAACTTCTCGTATTGCAGTCACATGGATTGCTCCGCTCCACCGGCTGCCCCCTGGATGAGGTAAGTGCCCGTTGAATGTGCCGTGAATGTGCCAAACTGAGCTAATTAGACATTCACTTTGAACTCTTACTAAATTTTGCACTAAGACGACAAAATTCTATAATGATTCATAAGCGGTTTACGACACAACACAACACAACACAGACTGTGCCTGCTATTATCCTGTCTTGAAGAGTTTCCTAAAACTTGTGATCAAAATCCTTTCCTACTTTTGCATGCAACCCCGTTCCGTTCCATGTCGTTTCGTTTCGTTCCGTTCCTAGATAGGGTGTAACTAAACCCTAGCTCTGTAGCAGGGGTAAAAGTAAACTCAAAACCCAAACCGCTAATTTGCGTGAATTGAGGCATAAACACACACTCACACTAACACACGCACACTGAGATATGTTGGCAACAAAAGTTTTGCGTATCCTTAACCCCTCTCTTAACCCTTGGTTGTTGCCTTCTTAATTCTATAACCATAACCATTCAATGCTGTCTGTCTGACTGTCTGACTGTCTTTGTGTCCTTGTGTCAGTGTCTGCATATGAAATTCATTGAAAATGTTTTGATAATGACTACAAAGAAATGTTGTTAAGCCGAGTTCATTTATTTTGGTTCACTTAACTAATCCTTTTTTGCAATAGTTTTCATTTTTAATCAGCTTTGCGCTTATCGCCAGAACATGATGATTTTAAATATCTCAAGTGCAAGTGTGTGTGTGTGTGTGTGTGTGTGTGCGAGTGTGTGTAAGGCTTATTAAATAGTTAAACAATTTTGTTGTTGACTGTTGAGACTTACATCAAGTTGTTATTGAGGGCAGATCATAGTCTTAAATAGACAAACTCGTGAAATGGATTTGACGATTGACGATTGATATCGGTGCAACACATAAGGGGCACATGACCCACATACAACTCTATGACGAGCCCATCTAAATCCCTAGTGCCATAAATCACAGTCTGCCATTGGACTGTACTGTACTTTGTTTGTATCACAACATTATCATCGGGAAATCACGACCGAAATACCCTTCAATTGATATTGCGACTGATTTTATATGGGCCCTGATTAATATTAGCAAAAATATTTCCTCTAATCACATGATAATTCCCTACTCACAAACACACACACACACACACACATACACACACACATACACACACGATTGTGGTCATAGTGTGCTTATAGAGCTGTGACTCCAGTCAACGTTGGTCTCGTGGTCTCATACCATGGCTAATGGTCTGTGGTCTGTATTCCAAGAATTGCGAAAGGGGGGCGCGATATGAAAATCAATTTAATAATTGCCGACCCCGCCCCGACCCTCTACACCCGTAATGCGCGTCAACCTATTTTATTTACAATTAGTTGTCTATAACATACATACATACACCTCTTTCCCGCCTACCCTTCACCCTCCACCACACCCTCATCCCGACAGACCACAGTTCGTGTGTTTCGAGCAGCTTAAGTGATTTGGGGCGCCTCCTTAGCTGATAGCGACAGACATTATCTATTATAGGAGTAGTCTGGCTATAAGACGAGAGGGAGACGAGAGGGAGACAAAAGCCGTATCTATGAGCATTTAATTCGGCATACACCTAGAGCTTCCTCAATCTCTCTTTACCCCCAATCTTTCCCCTTTCCCAATTACCAAATACCAAATACCAAATACTCTAGCCAAAAGATTGTCATTGCTACCGTCGAACTTCGATGAATTCGATTCTATTTCTGAACATTAAATTCAATTTTAATCGCATAAGCTGGTGTGTCGTCGCCTATCAGCATAGGAACTATCAGCTAGGGACTATCTATTTATCGCCCCAGGTTGACTGACTGGGGCGTCAGTTAATATCAGCATTGGTATCAGTTTTCTGTTTCTGTTCTTTATGGCTGAAGCAGGTATCGTACTCGTAATAGGCAATTTTGAAGCTGTCGCAATCAGAGTCAGTCCGCACATTTATGGCTAAGTAAATCCCGGCCACTTCAGGGCCTTACCCCTACACACACCCCTTTCCCACCTCTTACCACCCTCAGTCAGACTGTGATTTTTATGACAGCCGCTTAGTTCACCAGCCCAGGGCTTAGACCAAGCTAACATGACTGGCGACAGTCACATTACAAATTATAGAATAGTCATGATTTAATTGGGGTTTTTTTTCTGCATTCGGCAACGAAAATGATTAAGTACATTTTAAACTTTATTCTACAGTTTAATTTTTCAACTAAAATTTAAACTATCAATTTAATTAAATACTAATCGTGGTCAACGTCTTCTTCTCCATTTCAGGTAACGCTCTCGCAGATTTGCCGTAGTTCTCATCAGAATACATATGCCCTGCCGGGTGGAGAAATATCGGATGACCTACGTCGCAAGTTCGACCAATGGTGGTCAAATCAACTGTCCCCCCAGTCCGCCATGACGCCAAAGATGTTGCCCTTTATGTCGGCACCCACGTCAGTGCCCGTTGTGCCCAGTGAAATGGACTTTCCCGTGGGCACTGCAATGGCTGCAGCTGCCGCAGCCGCGGCACACGCTGCCGCAGCAGGCGCTGGCGCCGCTGCCAATCCTCTGGGAGCGATGGGGAGCAGGGAGTCGTTGCTGTTGGCCAACGAGGTGGCGGCTGTTGGACATCACCCCAATGCGGCTGTGAGTCAGGCACAAGCAGCTGGTCATCATGGAAGCATGTTGGTGCATCCGATGCATGCATCCATGCACCATCATCATCATGCGGCATCGCATGGTGGTCAATATCCCAACCAGAAGACACGGATGCGGACCAGCTTCGATCCTGAGATGGAATTGCCAAAACTGCAAAAGTGGTTTCAGGAGAATCCGCATCCCTCACGCCAACAGATTCAGACCTATGTTGTGCAGCTAAATGCACTGGAATCACGACGTGGTCGCAAGCCCCTTGATGTCAACAACGTGGTCTATTGGTTCAAGAATGCACGTGCTGCTCAAAAACGCGCCGAGATGCGCGGCGGGAGTTTGGGAAGTGCGATGAGTGCTCTAGGACATGCTGCCATGAATGGATATCTTAGCCAACATGCTCCCTTAGGACAGAACTCGAGCAGCAGCGCTGGAAGTCAGCCTTTGAGCATGGGGAATCTGTCCATGTCCCACGACTATCTCAAGAGTCCAATGAGCTTGAAGTCCGAGGATATAGATACCATGTCTCAGCACTCCGATGATCTGGAGGAGGAACCCAGCAGACCAACAACACCTCAATTGCCACTGTCATTAACCACACACGAGCGTCATCATCGCAGCTCTCCTATGCTGGATGATGAGGATGAGGAGGATCAGTTGCCACAGCAGCAACCTCAGAGATCCAAGAGCACAGGCAGCGACATTGCCAATGGTGTCGAGAGGGAGGAGAAACCGACAGTTGTTAAGACAGGCGAGGAATCGCAAATCCATGAGAATGATAATTCCAATGACAACTCCAATGCAAATCCTAATGCTAATGCAAATAACAGTGCTATTGCTGAGGCTGTCGATGATGCTAGTGCCAATAACACCAGCAACAACATTAACAACAATAACAGCGACAACAATTCACACAACCAGAGCAACAATGAGAGGGGAGAGGAGTGCACATCGACGCCCAAGAGGAACACTCCCAAAGAGGAGGATGACGACCTGGACATGGACGAGGATGATGAGGATAACGATAACGAGAATGACACCAGTCACCTAGATGAGTTTCGTTCGCCCTCCCCCGATCTAACGGGCAGCGTTGTGCCTCACAAGGATCAGCTGCCATTTCCCATGGTTCCCAATTCCATGTTCTCGCAATCCTTCATGTACATGAGTCACTATATTCCGGCATTTGGTCAGGCTGCTGCTGCCCATCCACATGCTCATCATGCCGCTGCCGCAGCTGCTGCCGCTGGCATGCAACCCAACGCCCTGATGGGCGGGGCAGGACTCAACCTGTCGAGCATATCGAATGAGGAGCGTCGGAAGCGTAATCGCACCTTCATCGATCCCGTGACTGAGGTGCCCAAGTTGGAACAGTGGTTCGCCACGAACACACATCCCTCGCACAATCTGATCCTCAGGTATACGGAGGATCTCAACACAATGCCCTACCGGTGAGTTTCCTATAGAAATAAAAGAATTTTTCTAACTTTTTTCCATTTTTTAAAAGAATTTGTAATACTTCGACATGATCCGAAATTTCCAATCATCTAATGAAATTATTTTCTTTTGTTTTCCTTACAGCCAAAAGTTTCCCCGACTGGAGAGCAAAAACGTGCAGTTCTGGTTCAAGAACCGACGGGCCAAATGCAAGCGCCTCAAGATGTCCCTCTATGACAATAGTCAGTGCGGTCAACTAGGTGGTCTCAGTTCCTTTGTGCCGAAATACGAGGAGCGGGATTAGATTCCTGTTACCCAGAATCAAGCGTGTGAAATCAAAACCATGATGCCACTTTCTAGAAGCATTTGTAAATACATGGCAGATAATTTAAACAGCTAATGCACTATTTAAGAATTAATCCTTTTGCAGCTATGAGAAAAATATAATCCTCCAATGATGATCCTAGATAGTTAAGCGAACTTCCCTAAGTATTACAAGCAGCAAGTAATGTCCCAGTTTCAATCCCAGTTTCAGACCCAGTTTTAGAACCTCTTTCGGTCCCAATAAGCTAGGCAATTGCCGCGGAATATTTAGAAAAAATTAGATGAAAGATAGATGAACTAACACTAATACTAGTACTAGTGATTTAATATAACTGATCGCAGAAAGTTTCGACATATGATAAGCTTGAAAGTGTAGAATGACCTAATCAAATATAAGTATCTAACACTCTACAATTAAATAAGTTTAACTATTTGAATTTGAATTAAAACTTGATTGCAAGTACGAGTAGGAGTGTAACCAAAGAAAGCCAATCTGATGTGTAAATATATGTATATGTTACTTTATTTACGAGTACGAGTTCGAGTACGTATTACGAACATTGGGAATTTTTATTATTCGTAATCATTTGTTTAATTTCTGAACGTTTTGCCTTATTTTAAATCGTTTTCCAGCTTAGCATACGAGTAGTATTTTTATGAAAAATAAACAATAAATTACAATAAAAGTATCTTGAATGGGCGCCGTTCTATATCTTGGTATCTAATACCTACAAATATAAGATACAATTTTTAAAAAATCTGCTTCTCTTTTAAGAACTAGTCTTCATCGACTTGGCGAAATATTAAGTTGTATTCATTTGGAATTACATGTGTATTTGAAAAAATCAAATTAAGAGTTTGATAACTATAAATAATAGATTCACTTTTATAGCTACACTTTAACAATGTTTAATAAATTGTTCCATTAGGTACATAAGCATACAGATCGAAAATAAAACAAAATTAAACTTACTGGTAATTTATTGAAAGCATGAATACACATCAAATACTTATTACAAGACGACACATACACACACACACACACACACACCTACACACATTATATTATAATATGTATTCCCAGCAATTATTAAATGATTAAATAAATACAATTTTAAATGTCAAACTTGAGCATAAACTCTCTATTTATTGGGAAATATGACTTTTTTACTTACGGGATGAACTTGCAAAAGACTTAAAACTTACTTAAGACCAATCGTGAATTGTGTCAAAGTTATCAATATCAAATAGATACTGAGTATTAGACATATTTCGATTTTTTCTGTGGCAATGAGCACGTAGTAAATGGCTTTATAAAATGTCACAATGTGGTGAAACTTGATGTAGATTGCCGTGGACTTAAAGTCTATTGAATATAATAATATATTATAATGAAGTTGTAATAATAATATAATATTTATATTATTGGCGGTAAGTAAGTTTCATCTGACTCAAAAGTTGGATAGATATTCAGGAAAAATATCCAGTACATTAGAAATACATTTTCTTTAATCAGAAATTCGCTTGGAAACTGTTTTCCTACACCATAAATATATTTTTTGTATGGGGTAACATAATTTGTTATAGAAAATTGTTTTCCCAATATACAAATCTTATTGTTAGCCAAAATCCTTGTGTCTAAAAAATGCAAAATTTTAGGGGTTTGAATATTTGGATTTATAATATATCGACCTCTGGATAATGTTGATTAAATAACAGGTGAACTAAAATTGATGCTTTCCAAGGAAATTTAGAACTGCCGTTTAACATTTGTAATAAGGTGATCATAAAAAAAAGAAAGAAAACATTTGCTTATGTCCTGTGCGCTTTTTTTTGTTGGTTACCGTATCCTCTTCGCTTCAGAAGCTGTATGTAGTTGTTGCTGTGGCTAATGTGTGGTAATGTGTTTGGCAATTTCTCATATGCCAGAATTTGCTTTGCTTTATTTCTTTCATTTTTGTTAGTCGCTGATAAGCAAAGGGGAAATAAATATGCATACGGAAAATGAACAAGCTGCTCCTGGGCTGTCCTCTTCTGTTCATTGCGGTTTTCCCATTCTTTGCTGTCGGCCACCCGGCGTATGAGTTATCTGCCCAGGCGAGTACGAGTATATTAGCGTTGAGATATGAAACAATTTATTAGCTCCAAAGTTTGCTTCGTTTCTTTTCATTCTTTATTCTTTCGTTCGTTCCTCACTCGTTTACACATGTGCACATACATTCTTGTATAGATAGGTGTAGGAATTCACGCATATAAGTTAGAAGTCCTGCCAGTGCGGTTACTAAATCAGCAGTCAACATTATTTCTTATTTTAAGTACATACATATCTGCGGGGGTGGTAGTATCTGTGTGTGGTGTGTGGGTATATGTGTGTGCTCAGGGATGTGCATCATTTGTTATCGCAAACTTTTAAATTAAAAATGCGAGCGGAAAATGCTGGAATAGAAAGGAAGGGAAAATGTTGCTAAAGAAATGGCGTCACACAATTTATGAGCACCTTTTTAGGCTTCCATACTAACTGGCTTTTATTTATGAATTTAATAAAAAAGACTGTTGAATAACTACTTCTCGGCAATTCCCTCAAAAGGACCAAAATTAATTGTTAACCTATGATTGAAACTTAACAGAAATGTATGAAAATGTATACAAAAATAAACAGAAGGGGAAAGAGGAACAACAATTCCCACAGTTCCTTTGAAAATTACGATAAAAAATGCTTTGAGTTTGTGTGTAAATATTTAGACAAAATATGTATATAATGCCTGACTACCAGTAACAGCCCCAAACCAAGTCCATTTGTTGTTAACTGTACTCGACCACTAGTAGAATTTGTAGGGAGATAGGGCGGAGACAAGTGGAATTCAAGAGAACTTTATCCATTAATTAAAATTGTTAGCATTTTCCTCGCGTTGTGGTTGGCTGCTGTGTGAAATTGCAACTCACCTTCATGTGGTAGCTTCTGCGAAGAGGAGCAGGAACAGGGACCGGGACAGGAACAGAAACAGAGGCTGCTTTACATGCTCCCGCTATTTCGAGTGGCATTAAAAGTAAATACATAAACAGCTGCAAAACATTTACATAGCTAACTACGCCGCACTTGCGGCTTTTACGGCTTCTCCGGCTCCAGCTCCAGCTCCGGCTGTTTATGCAACTTCCCTAGTCTTCTGCGTACTTAAAAAAGAACTCAACATAATTTCTTTGTCGAGGTATTTGCAAGTGCGATGCATAAATCGTGGTCTCAAAAACTTTTTCATACTTGATATCATAATGATGTTTAATGGCAAATAAATCTGAGTAATGTAATCGAAATTAACTGTAATTGAGAGATACAATTAAGTCATGAGTTCATGTGAAAGATTTGTGTATCTTAAGTAATTAGGAATAAAGACGTGTGATTGAGAACTCAAATCTTTACATTATGTTTTTGCATTGTTCAATGTGATTCATTGTTGGCTTTATGGCAATGCAACTGAGAAAATGTTAAAATGATAGCTGCCATTTCATTCAAAGGACATCTCAGTCGGACAAGTTATTTTCGGCAATTAATTTCCTGGCAAACACACAAAACAAATGCGCAAGAGAAGCTCAGAGCAAAGCGTTGCCAAAGGAATTGCAACTGGCAGCATAAAGGACAACCGTGAATGGTTCCAGGACCAAAAAGTACCAACTGAATCTCAAAGAGGGCTGAAGGGTGAGGAGCATAGTCGTATTCGTGGAACTGGCCGCTGCTTTGCCGCATAAATAGTTTTGCGGCTTTGACTGATATGCGGAGCAATAAAACTAATGAGCGTGCGAGCCAAATAGTTGTCGGTGGTTGTTGTTGTTGCTGGTTGTTGGTTGTTGTTGCTGGTTGTTGCTGTTGGGTGAATTTGCGGTGCAGATGCCGCTGTACGGCACACTCATTTGCCAAATTGACTGTGCAAAGAACACAAACAAAAACAAAAACAAAGCGAATGCCTTGCCACGAAACTCAAATGAATAAACTCAAGTCCAATTAAATGGTCATAAGTAATAATAATTCCGCTTTGATTTGTGACATTCGCCTTTCTTAGTTTTGCCAATTCAGACCCGCCCTCTTTTGTGCCAATATGTGGCCAAATTAGTTAATGAGAATTGCTCTCAGAAATGGATTGTATGGAAAGGAAAGTACTTCCTATTTTCAATAAAATGAAAAACTCTTGGATAATTCTTTATTTTCACATTCTTCATACAAATATATGTACATACTCGTATCTCCTTCGAACAGTCCAGCACAGCTTCCGCTACAACCCCATTGTGAGCTTATTAAACCTTTGGCCGAAGTAAGAAAATGTATCATCATATGATAATAATTCTCGTTAGCAAAGGCGTCATAGATTTTCACAAACTTGATAAGATTTTCAAAATACAAGTGTCCACAATCTCCTGGCCTAGGCAAAGTCGCTTTCTGTTCTAGTTAAGATATTTTATAAGTGTATGACAACGTGGGCTTAAGTTAAAGGCGCCAGCTGACATGGACACACACACACGCTCACACACACACTTGCAGACAGGAGTTGGGGTCGGAGACAATCCCCTAGCAAGGGAAGAATCCCAAACCATGTAGTCCACGTCCGTAGCTGCTCCGGCATCAGGCGATTATTATTTATTTTCTTAATTACGTCTTAACATCCTGCATGAAGTGGGACAGGCAAATACTCACAACACTGGCACCTGCCAGCGTGCTGCTCTAGTCTACACTGAGAGAAAATGTGCAAAAGTATGTGATTTTCGAAATACATGTTACAGATTTGTATCAATTACTGAAGAAAAAGAGGAGTATTTCTTAACAACAGAAAAATTAATCTTTAAACTCTCTATATGGTACATTCTTTATATAAGTTTTGGCAATAAATACTCACTGCAAAAGCTTGTAAATATTTAAATCAAAATCTTAAGAATTAACTTAAGCTCGACTTTATCCATTTCAATAACGGTGAGATATCAATTTATATAAACTATTTATATAGGAATTAAATGCAATATTTAATCTTTTTGCTCAGTGCAGTATGGTTCCGGTGGTGTGTGTGTGTGTGTGTGTGTGTGTACCAGACGCCACTTTCCATGCCTGCGTGATGCAGCGGCTCATGTGTTGGGAGATACACGAAAAGTATCTGCGTGGAAAATTGTGCGTCTTCATGGGGTCTGGACTGGTCTGGTCGGACTGGGGAGGCGTCCAAAGCTCGCACATGCTACCAAACTCTAAGCCTTCCCTTCATCTTGGCATCCTCCAATGTACCCAGAATCTTATCCTTAGGAACACGGCCACGCCCTCTCCGCCGTCTCACCCGCTGTCAACTGTCGTTTGTCTTGGGCGCGCTTTGGCCGTAATAAAAAGACTTAACAACGCGAGTTGTTTAATTATTATTTATGACACTCGGCACTGCAGATTATTGCCCAAAAGCCATTGCAGAGAATGTGGAGGGAAATGGGAAAGCTGGAAAGCGGGAAGACACGTAGATTGGAAAATGCTTTGATTTACTACTTACAGCTTCGCATCTAATGGAGGCACTCGTGTCTCGAGGCGCGACTATTTAAATCAATTTTAAATTCACATTTCATTTGGGCTCAATCTCAATTCATTTTCATAAAATCCGGAAACTTTTACTTACGCTTTTCCATGCTCGCGTAATTTACGACGATAATTATGGCAACAGTGAATTACCCCCAGGGGAGTGAAATGGTTTCTGACTTTAGCTTAGCTTCCTCTTAGGTGTCCTTTGTCCAAGTGCAAGGCCATGTCCTGTTGGCCTATTGTCCATTCCTTGCCGACCGTATCCTGCCGTGCGGCCAATGTAAAAATGATAATCCCATTGTCAGGCGATAATTCAAAAGTTCCATTAAATATTCATAGTCCAACTAAGGTATAAATCTGACTGGGCAGCCTCCTCTGCAGTGCACAACAAGTTGAAATAACCAAGAAATATTATAATTCTTGCAAAAGATTTATGCAAATACTAAAACTCAAAGACTGTGGCAACTGTGAAAAACAGTGAGAGAACGCCGACTGTCGAAAAATGCTCAGCGATGAGGTATGCAATGAATATGTATGCTTTCTTAGGTATAGTATATGTATATATATTTATATTTGGCTGTAAGTGTATTTGCGTGTGTGTGTGTGTCAGATTCGGGTGCAGGCTCAAGGACATGAATTATGCCAAGTTTAAGTCCAAGTCCTTTGCCTGACTCTCTTAATTGGCAACGTTTGGCGACATTTTTTGCTGATGCTCGGAAGGTGCTCCAAAAAGATTTGCTCATTAAACCACCAACGGCTGCAAAGTTTATGCGTTGTAACAAATGACGATCAACAAATTAAGTTAGTAAAAACAACGAACATAAACTAGATGTGTAAAGAAGAGTTTACAACAAATGTTAAGCAAATATATTTAAATTAGAAGAACCAAACAGCTGTGAAAGTTTCAGCTGTCTAGCTCTTACCGTTTAGGCTGTACGTTGATCACCAGTTACCAGTCAGCACAATGAATTTTATTTACCATCATTAGGAAAGTTGTGAATGATTATTCAGTTATTATGAATTGTTGGGCATAAACTGCTTGTGTATGTGTGTTTGTGTGAGTGACGTTGCACACCACAGGTACACATTTCATAAAACTAATACGAATTGATTTATGGCATTGCGCCTCTGTTGGCAAGGCGAAAGGATTGTGGGGGAAGACAAAGATGGAAATGGAAATGGAGTTGGAGTTTGGGATGGGGATGGAGTTAAAGTTGAAAGTGGAGGCATTTTCTTGGTCCTGTTCCTGTTCGCTAGCCGCATCTTAAAAATGTTAAAATGCCATTCGGCGTGTTCGCTTAAATCGCAGAGTGCCCCCTCCATCAGGTTGTGGCAGGGGCAGCTACTCTTGCCACTTGCGCTATCAGTACGAATACGAGTAGCAGGAACGGGCTGGAGTCTTTGTCTAAATCTTTGCCGTGCTGTCATCTTGTGGGGAGAAGGAAACTTTTGCTGGAACGTTGAAATTGCTTAAGGTGCACACTGCATACCGCACCCCCTTTCATATTACTTAAGGGGGTGTACAAATGAAAGTAGAGTGGGAAGGGGTGGCTGCTTTTAAGCTCATAATTCATAAAGCATTTAAACGGGCAAAAATCGAAATTTATTGCTATTTAAGATATTTGCTAAGCCGCTTTGATTTCGCCCAAGGAAGTCGGCTCTGCTGGCATCCCAGATATTTCTAATTAAAGTCACCGTTTCAAGTCATAATCACAGTCACAGTCAGAGTCACAGTGACAGTTGTTACTGCTTAAAGAGTGCCAGAAAATTGAAAGGAAGTTGGGAGTATGCAAATTCAAATGTGTGTGGCAAGTAAGTATTTGGGGCAAGCTTCTTTATCACCGTTATGTTTATGTGTGACGTATCGTCTTGCAGATAGAAGCAAATTGTTTTCTGCCCCTGCCTCTTGCTACTAACAATAAAAACCTAATTTGAGGCATGCTCCAAGGCGCTAAGGCATAAAAATAATCAAAGCCTTCAAACGATGTCGTTTATGTGGATGGCGATTGGCAGTCTCCTCGATTAGAAGGTCCATAATGTGGCCTCAGCTTTATCTTTATGGCATCGGCACAAGACATTCTAGAGTGTGTGCGACTGAGTGTGTGTGTGTGTATGTGTGTGTGTGTGTGTGGGCTTGTGTGTCAAATGCTTAACAACTTTATACTAAGCTATCACGACTTCTTGGACAGCAAGTCAGCGAGAATTGTCATTGCCAGCTGACTTCCGCTGATGGCAGCTCACCTGATTCTGAGCTGGACACATTCAACTTACAATTTGCTTTATCGCACTCGCTTTCTGTGACTTGTGACAGAGCCTGTGGCAAGTGGGAAGTGGCAACTGGCAACTGTGTGGCAACTGGAAAGGCCGAGTGGTGGTGCTTATCTCTGGACACCGCATCTGTCATTCAACGCACAAAACTTTGGCTGCAGTTGCCTTCTGCATTGGGTGGCGCGAGGCTTTTGCTAAGTAGCGTAATAAAAAAAAAACCCAAAAATAAATAAAAAGCACTTCTTTTCTTATTAAAAAGCAGCCAGAAATTGTCCATAAAAGCCAAGTAAAGAATGCCAGGATGGCAAAAAAGAAGAAATGTTAAAATCAAGTCACCCAGATTAGATGAGAGAAAATTCAAAATCAATCCATTAACAAAAGCACACAAAGAGCAAGGCCATGAAGAGAAAAGCAAAGACCGCCGCATTAACTTGTGATTCCAACTGTGCGAATTCCCAACGCCCATGCAAAGGACGAAGGACATCGCTGACTTTGCATGAACCGAGCCGCTAATTATCCCGTCACAAGGTTCCCCATTACAATCACAATCGCGGCAACAAAGTCGCTGCGCTTCATTAAAACGGAAGAGACGTTTCCCTTTCTCCTCCCCCTGCAACTCCTGCCTCTGCCTCTCATCTCCTTCTTCTGCTGCTCATTATCTGAGAAGTTATCCGCGAGCGCGTAGCTTTTACTGTGGCTGCCTGGGTAACAGAATTTGTCGCATGAATTCGATTCTGACAGAATTCACAAACGTATTCAATAGTTTAAACTTAAACGGGGGAGAAATGAGTCCGGGTGATGGTCTGCCGGGCCACTTCCTGTCAAGCTTATCAGGTTGGCGTTATGCTCACTCTGACTTTGACTCTGATTTTGACTTCTGCATTCTACCTTGACGATTTTGCTATTCTCTTGATTGAGAAAGCGTCAACTTATTGAATTTGTATCGTTGCTACGCTTTTAAAATTATTTTCTCTTTATACGCTAACTTTATTCTTAAATCCTTAAGGGCTGCTTCACTCTTTTAGTTACTATGATTATAAGGTATATATTTCATTAACCATTTTAAATCTCAAGTTCAATATTAAAATTAATGTGAGATAAAGGTCATTACAAACTAAAACTATATTATATATTTTAAATCTGATACTGAACATTTAATTTTATTGTTAGTAACAAATCTTGCATTAATAGAGTCTAATAAGAGGTTATTAAATATTCTCCGTAACGAAAATAAAGTGTTTAGCTTATTCGATAGGGTATATAAACTTCGACCCAAAGCTTTCATGTTTTCGTCAGCTAACTTTTTCTTATGTCATTTTTTTGTGTGACATTTTTCCTTTCCCCCTGCTTTCAACACTTCAATACAAATATGTTTCTGTCAACACTTCAGCTTGGTTGTTGTTTTTGTTACTGTTATTATTAATGTTGCTGTTGTGCTTACTGTTGTTGGTTGTCCGGATTCGCATTGCATCTTTATCGCGGTGTCTGAGTGAAATTGTCGTTTCAGTTTTGTGCACGCTTCATTACAATAAATCCGGTTAGAAGGTGTCTAGCTCCTGTTCACCATCATCCAACTTTAGTTGGGAGTAGAGTACATCCTTTAAGTGAGTTGTATTCCATTGCTGCATCTTTCGTTGAATACACATACGCAGTTTCTTAGTCCTTAAATTTCAAATAAATTGCAGTTGCAATTCGTCATATGCTAAGTGAAGTCAGTGTTTCAGGGCAACATCGTTAAATATATTTGCACAATGTAAGTGCACATATTAACATATTAAGGAAAATGAATACCCAACTATTATTATTTCTGATTAGGCAATTTCATTATTATTTAAACAAATAATAAAAAATAAAATATATAAGTAAAGCAGTATTTCTATTTAAAACTAAGCTGAAAAGTATGCAATGATCTTTAGTATAAAAATATTCTTTACTTTCAACTATACAATTTTACAAATAATTTTGAATTTCTTGTTTTTTTTTAGAATTTTAAATAATATTTTAGTTAAGTAAAATATAAGTTTTAGTTTTTATGAATTTATTAACTAGGCAACAAAGTCATCGAGACGCTGCTGCCATTTTCCAACACTGAAGACCATAAACTATATCAGTGGCTTATCAGTAGCTTATCTTATCAGCATGAAACGGCTTGTATAGCGGCAGGTGAGTAATTTTCATTCAGTCAGTATTAGGCGACATTGAAGAGACATTGCCAGTTGATCGCGCAAGTGCAATTGATTTCCCAATAAAATGTAGAGTTATGTTTAAAGGTCTTAACTAAACCACATGACGATGCTTAAATGACACGTTTTCGCAACTAAATTGTTAACTTTAATTTAATACAAGAAAATTCAATACACTCATGAAAATATTTGCTTAAATGTGTGTTGTTACTCAGTGTTTGGTGCTCTAATTTCGACTTCCCCAACCACGAATACCTAACCACAACGATAAGATAAGCATTGGAGCTGTGTGTAGCTTTGGTTCTACAAAAATCATAACAAAATTGAAGCAGGTGAATAAATTCCATCAGTGACGTCATTAAATAGCGAGTTATTAAACTGTCCATTGGTGATCAATTGCAAATCAAGGCAGTTTTCAATTCAAATGATTATACGGGAACATAGAAGTAAATAGGTATATAGAACTCAAGCGTCATTCCCCCTTTTTTGCAACGAAATACGAATACAGATAATGATAAGGCCTAAATAAAATGCATGCGCAATAAACAGACTTAACAGAAGGCAAATCAATTGGGACTACGCAATAGGGCGAGACCCCAAGTATCACAGCTGATTTTGATTTCGATTCCTATTCCGATTTCGACTCCGAATGAAAATTAACTCTCTCAACAGATACAACTGATTTTCTTTTTATTATAAATATTTCATTAATTTATTTTTTAATTGCGTATATTCCAAAAGGCTTAATGACTGTCCCACAACTATCAATATTTAATACAAGTAAATAATACAAATATATTATATATTATGCAGGTATGGCTCGATTGAGTCGGCTACATCGACTTTGGCAGGTCCTTATTCTTACAATAGGACTGCTAATTGGTGAAAATTCTGCTGTAGAGTGTCCTACGTCCTGTAAGTGCAGCTGGGTAGTCGATAGCTTATATGCAAACTGTTCCGGCCGTGGACTGAGCGTCTATCCCAACTTCGACAATGTGCCCGTGGAGCATTTGGACTTGTCGGGCAACAAATTCAATGAGTTTCCTCGGATGTACGCGGATATGGACTCGCTGTTGTATCTGGATCTATCCGACAACCTTATAGATAGCCTGGCCATAAATGCTCTAATCGGCTTCACATCGCTACGCACTTTGCTGCTGGCCAATAACTCAATAACCAGCTGGATAGATATTAGCCCCAATGAGGCCTTTAAGTATGCACCAAGTCTAAAGCGTCTCAGTCTAAGTGGAAATCGTCTAGGTAGCTTCGGAGGCTCCGATATTAGCCAACAACTTAACAGCCAATCTCTTTCTGAGTTGGATATTTCATCGGCCCAGATCAGCTTCGTGGGCAATAACCTTTTGGAGAATCACCTGCCAAACTTGGAACGCTTGTCATTGGCCAATAATCATTTGTTACAACTAACACATTTTCCCTACGGCAGCGTAAGAAAACTTGATCTCAGCAACTGCAGCCTACAGAGACTTAGCTCATCGTTTTTTGAGGCTCTACCTTACCTGGAGGCATTAAATCTATCGCGTAACACGGCTCTTCAGATGGGCAGCAATGAAGAAGATCTCATTATAGCCCCCGAACTGCGGAGCCTGGATGCATCCTACTGTAACCTCGATGAGATTGATCTGAGTGGGCTTCCCGTGCTCACCGAGCTGCGTCTGCGAGGCAACCTCTTGAGATCTGTAGATGCACGTACTTTTGCTAATAATACAATTTTGGAAATGGTAGATCTGTCCGAAAATGTATTACGCCTGATAGGAAACGAAGCCTTTAGTTCGCTGAAACGACTCAAGCATTTAAATCTGGCTTACAATGAGATTGCCTATTTGGATCGGAACCTTATACGTGGCAATGACGTCCTCATGGAACTGAACTTGAGTCGCAACATCATCCAGAAGCTGACGAAGATAGTCTCCAATTCGGTGCGTCTCATCAACATAAGTTGGTGTGAAATATCCACAATCGAGAGCACAGCCCTGTCAGGTCTATCGGTCATACAGAAATTGGATCTATCTAATAATTTGATAAGTGATATTCCGAATGAAATGCACTCTGAAACTCTGCAGTATCTGAATTTGGCTAACTGTAGGTGAGTCAAGAAGGTTTTTTAACATATTCCACTGTGGGAGATCACGTGGATAAATTACAAAATTATTAATTATTATAAAATTTAAAATATCTTGCTTTATATTTATGATCTGTTTTGACTTTCTTCTACTTTAGGCTTTCCACCATACGAAACAGCAGTTTTCGGGGCTTTCCAGAGTTGGCCGATTTGCATTTGAATGGAAATCGATTAACAAATCCCATACCTCCATCCTATTTTCGTAGCAACAAGTTTCTGGATCAGATCTGGCTTGGCGACAACCCTTGGATATGCGAATGCCAAGATCCATTATTCGTTGAATTCTATGAATTTCTCACAGTGAAGCCGACTAAAGTAAGTACATACAGTATGAATAACTCTTATATAATAATTATCTTTTAACAGATCAAAGATCGGTATCATTTGCGATGTGCATCACCCCCAATCTATTATGGAAAGATGTGGGATTATGCCTGCATAGCCGACTGGACAGCAAGTGCTCGGAGCAGCGGTGGGGAAAAAGTCTGGTCCACGGTAATGCTCAGCATTTTGGGCATTGGGTTATTAGCCCTTTTGTATGGATGTTGTCAGAAAGTAATGCGAAAACGAAAGGAACGCAATAATCGAAGGGAATATGACGAAAATCATGATGAGCTGCGTCGCATGTAAGTCTTAATGTAATGAAAATCCATGGTCAAGTGTAACTAAATGAACTTTCTCCCATTAGACGGGATCTCAATGAAAGAATGCTACGGGAAGAGTCTTCGACAACTCTGCAGCAGGCTCAGGAGGTCAGCCTACTGCCCTCCTACGAAGATGCCCTGCTCATGCCAAAGTTAGACCGACCTGTTAAGTCCATGTTGGATTTGACTATCACGGAGAGGGCACGCAAGCATCTGCGCCGTTCACAGACACAACCGGAGGGTGATCAATCCGCCGGAGATGAGGAGCTCCAATTGGACACCCGGCAGAGATTCCGCAGCGTGGAGATGTTGTCAAATCGGGACAAAGAGCGAACGGCTCAGTATGGACCATATCGACGCACCGGCCGCATGGAATACAACACTCAGTCGGGTAGTCGACGTTTTAGCATTGAGGATTCACGCTTTCCGGCTGCGCATCTGAAGACCCAAAATCTCCAGAGCGCCGAGCAAATTGGCAACTTTCAGAGCTACGAGAATAGTCCGTATACGAAGCGTAAGCCAAAGATTGCCGAAATTCCGCCATTCAAACGTGTTAATATGATGGCCGATAGTGTCGAGTTTCTTACCGATCCCGAGTATGAAGATCTGGGCAGTAAACCAGGCAGTCCCTTTGCTAAACGGAAACCCAAGATGCCCATCAATATGAAGGTCAACGCCCAGGTGTACACACTGCAGCAGAGTCAAGCAACAGGTCCATTGGCTCCGGCAGTAGAAGATTACTTCAAAAATGCACCGTCCTCATCCACGATTGCCAGTGATTTCCAGGAGCTAGTCGAACAAGATCTCGTCTCTTTGCCCGACGAAAATCGATCAAATGTCTCTACATCCGGGGCGGAACTCGACATGGAGCAAGGAAAACGTAAAAAGCGAAAGAACTCGGCCAGTCGACGGGTCAGCGGCAATTTCAGTGCTGCAGCTGCGGCCGATGAGAGTTCATCTAGTGAAGGAGAACGCCATATCCAAGTCCACAAGCCCATGCGAGAGACTCTATTTTAAGCAACCAAACGACAAGACGTACTTACTAATGTAATCATCTTTTAAACTAATCCATATTGTACATAACTCTTAAGACTTATTTAAATTAAATCATGTATTAGTCGTACCACACTTTGTCTGCGTCCAGTCCTGCGTCAAAATGAATTAAGTTTTTACCTAGAGGACAGATTTTAAATAATATAACGGCCTAACTCAGTCATTTATTTTTGCCACCACTGTTGGTGGTCATTTATTTTTGCCACCACTGTAGGACTGTACTACCAAGCTGGTTCTTGTATATGCTATTATGGCGTGGTATAAATTTCCTATGAGATAGCATTCCGGTTTATTTTATCATATACATACGCATTCCCGGGATATGACTCTTGCCGGTTTAGCAAAACATTAATAAGCCACCTATTGTTTAAAAAGTACATTCTTATACTCACCGAATTGAAACTTACCGTAATTTTTGAGCACCAAGTTAAAAATAGATCCACATTTTTTTTTTAAAGTTCCTTTATTTGTTTGAATGCAGACAGATAATCTGGCTTGCTTACCATTTCCAAACTCGGAAAAATGTTGACAGCTGAAAATCCAGACGTACAGAATCAGAAGTATCAGTTTTTAAATTTTATTGCTGCCCGTTTCCGTCTCGACATATTTTGAATGCTGCCCCTTGACTGACTTTTTCGTATTTGATGTCAGCTGAGATACAAGATGAACAGAATTTGCAGCAAACCTATTCTGACCTTTTTTAAAGAGTTTGAGAATAAACCTTAAGTATTGTAAATAAGGAATTTATATAAAATTTCAAAAAATGCATGCAAGGAAGCAGAATAAGAAGAATAATGTTTCATAAAGTGTTGATCCCTTTTGTATTTCGCGTTGTTGGAAATTTTACATTTAAGATATTTATAACTTTGGTATTAAACTAGATTTATGCTTAGGTGTAATTAATTTACTTATTTCTAGACTAAATTGGTTACACATAAATTTAAGAGGGGAGTGGGAACTTAAATCGAATAGTTTGCTGTTGCTGTTGTTGTTGTTGTTGCTGTTACTTTATCGATCGATCCACCGATCGATGGCCACTCTATGTTGTTGTTGTTGGTGGTGTTGTTTTTACCGTACATCATGTGAATTCCGAATATTTTAAGAATTTCAAAGAAAAAGACGGATAAATTAAGATTTCAATTGAAAGAAACCAGAATAAAGATAAAGAGAAAACGTTGAAAAAACTAGGAAATTTAAATAAGAAACATTCAGTTTAAAATAATAGTGAAACATCTAGTTCATAAATATTAGGATAATGTTACTTTGATTAATCTAACTTCAGTTACAGTATCTTTTGAAACCGCGATACAGTTTTTTTTTTCATCCTAATTTAAAATTTCCTTATTTCATTTATCTTAATTTGGATTTCCCAGTTTTTATTTTCTAATTACACGTTTCTACTTTTGCATTCTTAATTTGTTCCCCTTCATTTTGATATTCTCAACATTGGTTGTCAAAATTCTTATGAGGGAATCGATTTTACTGTTGTTGTTACCGCTGCTAACTTGGCACTTGTCTGTCTCGCCTGACACTTGAAGTCAGTAATAAGTGAATATGGGATTGGGATTGGGATTGCGTACACGGAAATCAGTGACCGGCGAATCCATTGGCACCTCCAGCTGCAGCGGAGACTTGATGTGTGGGTTCCAGATAACCTCCTCCCTGAATGGGCGTTGTGATAATGTCACCAGCGTTCGATTTACTACGCGTAACCAGCATTGGAGTTTTGGGTTTGGGCGTCTCCGTCAGCTTGATCTTGACGCGTCCTGTCTCTGGCGAATAGACCGGCGAGTAGCGACCGGATTTCGGTGAGGATGGCAGATAGGCTCCATCTGGTTCGTTGTTGTTCTGCTCTGTTCCATTGCCCTGTGGATGCTGGGCATACTTTGAGGCGCGCGGTGACTGTGGAGTTGGGTACCGAGGTGTAATGGGATAGTATTCATGTGGAGCTGGGTCTCCAGTGCTTGGTTCATTAATGGTGGGCACATCTTTGGCATCACCATTGGCAGTGCCATTTCCATTCAGCAGCGGTTGTTGTCCTGCGCCATCCTTGCTGTCATAGGGTTTCTTGCCGGATCCATTGACGATCTGTGCCTCGTCCAGCTTCGACTTTTCCCCGATGAGCGGCGAATGCTCATGTCCATTGCGTGCCAGCGGTTTGCCCAGATTCTTTTTGTCCATGTCCAGTAGCTCCGTCTGTCGCTGGGCTTCTGCATCGCGGGCTGCCGCATTATTGTTGTACTTGCAACGTTTGATGGCCACGAACAGGATGAGACCCACCACAATTAAAGCGATAACTCCAAGAAGATAATAAATAGCATTGCTATCATCCTTCTTGCCTATTTTAGCGGATAAAATGTCCTCAGATGGCTTCTCACCCACCAGTGGGCCATCAGTAACCACATCTGAGTCCAATTTGGTTTGTACTACGGGCACAATGGTTTCCTCACTGACGGCAGTCGGCTCTTCATTGGCATTTTCGAAGATGCCCATATTGTTCTTAAAGATGTCTGCTGAAGGCGTTGCTGGCTGCTCCACCGGCTTATTGTCGTAGCTGCTATCGTCGTCGTTGTTGTGCTCGTTATGTTTTTCTTCGGATTTTGTCGACTCTGGAGGCTCGAAGTCATCGACATTGGTCGGGCCAGAGAAAATAGGTGGAACAATTAAAGGACCACCACCACTGCCGGAGCCTTCATCGTTATCCTCCTCATCCTGTTGCAATCGGTCTGCCAATTGCTCTGCCAATGCTCTGCCGTAGGTTCCTCTATAGATAGTTGAGCTGACTCAATAGATAGTTGACTTGACTCCTTCGAATCCTGCTTAGGTGCCACAAGTTCCATATTTGTTTCGGTCAAGTCGCCGGAACCTTCGACATCACTCACAACTGGCGGTGGTGGTTCTACAGTCCTGACGGATCTCTTGCCGTCGATAATCAGGTAATCCTTTCCCAGCTCCTCCTCTTCCTCTTCGTGCTCCACTGTAGAATCAGCTGCAGGCTGGTCACCCATCATCAGTTCGTTCTCGTCGATGTCTGTGGCATACCATCCACTTTTCTCCTTAGCGCACACATCCGATTTCTTCAGTTGCAACCAGGACTTGCCACGTGCCTCTGCCGGCAGGTTGCAAATCACAGGCTTCTCCATATAGATGTGTTGTTCCTGGAGCCAGTCGCGGACTTCCAATGTGCTGCAGGAGCAGTTAATGGCATTGTGGCCCAACTCAAGCTGCTGCAGATGGTGCAGGTGGGTCAACTCGTTTGGCAGATACGTAATGTCATTGTGCTGCAGATTAAGCACCTGCAAATGCTGTGGCAATTTCACCAGCTTGGCAGATGTCAAGCGATTGTGTTTGAGGTTCAGTTTCTTGATGCGTTTGCTCAAGTGTCCAATATCATGGAGCTCGTTATGTGACAGATCCACTGAGGTCAGATTGGGCAGCATATCCAGGACATGTCCCATCCTCGTCAGTCCCAAATACGACAGATCGATGGAATGTATCGGGATTGAAGCACGCAGTGGCTCCTCCGACAGCTTGAATCCATTCGTGCTGTTACATTTCGCATGCAACGTCGGTTTGTGCGTGTGCAGCGAGAGGGTACAACTACAATCCTCAGGGCAATAATAGGCAGGGGATGCAACTGCTGCACAAACGCAGAAGATGAGAGCCAGCATGGCTGGCAGATTAAAGTGCTCCATGGATAAAGGGTGGGTAGATCTAACTGCTTGTTCCTTTCCTATCTGCAAAGAATCAAAGAATAGAATTCGTAAGTAAATTTTACAGATAAATGAAAATAATACAAGTTTGAAAGTGATCCAACAAGTGTTTCAAGGATTAGCAAAAACTTAAATAGACCAATAAGAAGAGAGTGTCTATTTTAAAATGAAACTCTTTAAGGTAGAACTTACTTTCAGAGCACCTAATAAAAAACACCATCTACACTCAACGAAATATGGCTAACTAAGAGTGTCTAGTTTGTTCTATGAGCTTTGATCGCACTTTACGTCATTTTCAACTCGCTCTATCTTCGTAACTCTTCCTCTTTTTTCGTAACTCTCCCGCTAACCATTTTTCTGTTTCCGCTCATGTTGCTCCCTATCGACAACTGTTATCGTGATTAGATTTGTTTATCGCTTGCCTGTCCCTGGGTTAAGCATGGTAAATTGACGACAATATCTGGGCTCTGACAATTAATAACTCTCTTGCTATTTTTATACCCTTGCAGAGGGTATTATAATTTTGTCACGAAATGTGTAACGCATTGAAGGAAGCCTCACAGACCCCATAAAGTATATATATTCTTGATCAGGGCGACGAGCTGAGTCGATATAGCCATGTCCGTCTGTCTGTCCGTCTGTCCGTCTGTCCGTCTGTTTCTATGCAAACTAGTCTCTCAGTTTTGAAGCTATCTTGATGAAACTTGGTACAGGTCCGTCTTTTGCTGCACGCAGTACATATGTCGAAACCGGCCGGATCGGATAACTATATCATATAGCTGCCATAGGAACGATCGGTTGGAAATAAACATTTAGTATGAAAAACTTTTTTGTTTCTCAAGATATCGCAACCAAATATACACATTGTGTGTTTAATTGAGTTTTAAACAGGCTGACAAAATTTGGTGGAAATCGGATAACTATATCATATAGCTGCCATAGGAACGATCGGTTCGAAACAACAACATTTAGTATGAAAAACTTTTTTGTTTCTCAAGATATCTCAACCAAATATACAAATTGTGTGTTTGAATAAGTTTTAAACAGGCTGACCAAATTTGGTGGAAATCGGATAACTATATCATATAGCTGCCATAGGAACGATCGGTTGGAAATAAACATTTAGTATGAAAAACTTTTTTGTTTCTCAAGATATCGCAACCAAATATACACATTGTGTGTTTAATTAAGTTTTAAACAGGCTGACCAAATTTGGTTTAAATCGGACTACTATATCATATAGCTGCCATAGGAACGATCGGTTCGAAAACAACATTTAGTAAGAACAACTTTTTTGTTTCTCAAGATATCGCAACCAAATATACACATTGTGTGTTTGAATAAGTTTTAAACAGGCTGACCAAATTTGGTTTAAATCGGACTACTATATCATATAGCTGCCATAGGAACGATCGGTTAAAAATCAACATTTAACAAATTTTGAAAAAAATCTGTCGGCTTACACAGGGCACTGCAAGGGTATCCAAACTTTGGCGCGCCAAAGTTAGCTTGCGCTATATTTTATTGATAAGTTTTCAGTTCTACACGACAATTTTTGCGGACTGTGACATCATCAACCCGAGCACCTGACGCACCTGTCAGTTCTATATACATATGTATAGCGATGAGTCAAGTGATTGTCAAGAACTTAGGATTGGTCGAGTAAAAACGGGGCTAGAGTGCTATAATTGTATAGACATGGACTTTGAAAGGAACAAGCTAAATATAATTTATAAATTAATTTTATTTAACTGTCCTATACATTTATGCTATCTATTTATTCTATTGTAATAATTAATCTGTTGAATCAAATAATCTATGGCAAGATTTTTCTATTCCTTGACTAGTCTCTTAATTAAGTAAATCACCTGTCAGCATTTGTCTCTTTAAAATTTTAGCTACTCACTACCCACACACACACACACATACATACATAGACATCCTCAACACACATTATCACATAAATAAAGATCAAACCCATTTAGCATTCGCTTGGGTAGGTTAAGGGGTTGAGGTCGGTGAGCAGCTGCTATGCCATAGTATTTCCAGACTAACAAGCGGCTTGCTTTTAATCTCAATCTTTTAGAAGAAGTCTATGTATTTGTGAGTATCTGTGTGCTCGGCATTTATTACTTGAGCAACGCAAAATGATTGACGTGTGTCTCGTGGATGCAATTTAAGTGCAATTCTCGCTCTTCCTCAACTCAGCCCCAGTTGATAAGCTCCATCCACAGTCTCTCTGACCGCAAAACTCTCGGAAAACAATATGACTATATTATATGAATAATCGACTGGACAAGTGCATGCACTTGTGATCTGCACAAATATTAGATAGATGCAACAAGGTGCATTTGAGTGATGTAAAAGTGGCATACGTTTATGAAATATGGTGAAGATTACAGATTCCAATATGTACGTGAGATAAGTACCTTCATAAAGATTAAAGATTTTAATTTGAGATAAGAAACTGCTTAAATATTTAATAGAATTAAATATTACAAATACTTTATAATTGTTTCTTATTATTCTATGATCATTAACGAATAACAAAATTGTATTTTGCTTTGAGAATAAAATATGAGAATCTTTTTCCCATCAAAACAATTACGTGACTAAGTTTCAGTTGCAACAAACTTTCCATTCGGTGGTGCAAAACTTTTGGCTGAACCCAAGGATAAAAATTTGGGCAACTGTGCGCAGTATGCCACCAATTTTAGGCAGACAGCACTGCAAAAAAAAAAAAATAATATGCCAGGGCATGTGCAGCAGCTGCTGCCTCATTTGGTGGCACGTAATTGAGGCAGAGGCGCAGGCGCAGCCGCCGTCGCGATAATGATGCGGGCTGAAGCCATGAAGCGAAGCAGAAAATGCCAACTGGAAATGAGGCGGCACACCACATGCAAATGTGGCAGAGAGTCAGAGATTTAAATGAAGAAAGACAAAAGATATGTGTACGAAAAGTGAGAATGAGCTGGAGGTAGAGATAGAGATAGAGATAGAGCCTCAAGGTCAAGTTGACTATAAACAGTTGACTCCCATTGTGGTTGACAGAGATGACGCCTCGAAGTGACATGTGAAAAGTGGTCTTAACAAATTGTGTTATTGCCTGCGCTTAAACATAGCCAAATACAAGTAATAGCAACAACAAGTAGTCACAAATGTCTTCTTCAAATGGGCTGGTGTTGACAAATTGCCAAGTGTCTTGCGAAAGACTTTCACTTTAGCATTGCATTGCCAACTGCAACTTTATACAACGGGAAAATGCAAAAGCCAAAGTTGCAACAGACTCTTAGACTCTCAGGCGTTGGGGCATTTATCAAAATCTGTCAATTTGCCTTTTTGGCCACCTGTCTGACCAGTTAACGGGGCAATTGCAATTGCGAATGCAATTAATGTGCTTAATTGCATTTTAAATGTGTTTGTTATCATAATTTAATCATGATTTCACTTAATTGCGTGTATGTTCAGTTCTTCTCTCTTTGTTCTCAGTTCTCAGCGACAGGAAGTTGAAATTAACAGAGGGAGGGATACGGGAAATTCGGGACTGTCGGCATAGGATTTGAATATGGGATGAACGTATGGCTGCCAAATGCCACTTAATGGCGAAATCAACTTAGAACAAACATTGTGCAAATTGAAAGAAATCTGCCACAACAACAATCGCAACAACAACAACAACAACAACAGTAACAACAACGGCAACAACCACATTTAAGTTAAACGATGACAAATGCCCCTAACCTTGACTCAGTGCGTCCAAAAATGAAATGAAGAATCAACAACATTAGCAACAAGCATTACGAGTGCCGCATTCTATTATTATTGACCTTTAAATACCCTGTATACAATTTTGAATTATATTTATGAAAAAATAAATATTTACTATAAAAATAATGTAGATATTTATCCATATACATATCTAGTACATATTTGCGAATAATCCAAACACGATCGTCTGAAATTCTAATGTATACTATTTAATTTAGCTGCTGTGAACAACAACAGAGTTTTAATTATCTATTTATTTTTAAATTTATTCGCTTATATGAAATACCGAAACAAACACGCTTTATACATTTTAATTTGAAAATTTCAGTAATTATATATAAGGTAAAAATAAACTGGTTTGATTGTCGTTTGAATATTATTGAATAAAATAATTAAGCTAAAAGTATTCTAATTTATCAAATATAATTGCTTTGATTTTTCGATGTATCTAGCAGTGATTCAAAACTTATCAATTTAAGCTTCACAAATTACTGTACTCTTCTTTCTTCCAGCAAGAAGAATTAATTATCTCTTTCGGTTGTCGGTCTGCATTTGATCTGTAAAGTCGTGAAGGAATATATATGTAGATAATAAAATTCGACATTCTTTCGCGCTTGGTTAGAAGAGTATTCCAATAGACATACTAAATATATGTATCTCTGTGGGGTAAGTACATTTGACTGCTGACTAAATATAAAAAAAACCCGTAAAAGTCACATCATGTGGAGAACGATTTGCGATATTTAGTTGTGTGTGTGTGTGTGTGTGTGTGTGTGTGTGTGTGTGTGTGTATTTAGATTTGTGCAAATCTCTTTTTTATAGGTACATTTAAATTGTGCTCGCCGTGCGCCGACATATAATAAAATCTTTTAGCTTTTGCATTTTGCTGATTTCAAATATGTCTAACGGTATATAAATAGATATGAAAGATAAAACTACTCAACTTTAGCTCAATTTAGCGGTTGTATTTCCAATTGAGTATGCAAAATAAACTACAAAGATCATCATAAGTGCGAGTTTTTACGTGATATCTACAATAATTGGGACATTCTCAGTTTGGAAGACCGAAGAGCGGAGAGAGAAGAGTGCAGAGTGCAGAGTGCAGAGTCAGCGCGTTATTGTTACCGTTAACTCTGGGGGTCGTTCATTGTCGATTCTGTGGTTTATTGAACCGTTGCCAATTCTACATACATAACAGAGTCGAAGCCTTTCTTCTTCTGCAGTTTGCTTTCGATTTCTCTACCAATGTATATTATCTTTTCTCACCTCTCTCTCTCGCTCTCTATCTCTTACTTTCTTTCCTTTTCTTTTGACCGCTTTAAACAGTCGAAGTGATGACGAGCAGCAATTAAAACATCAGGTGATTTTGTTGCCTTTACCTGCGAGCTTTTGCATAAAACCACACACACACACACACACACACATACACACAGCAACACACGCTCAGATACACACATGCAAACAGACAGACAATTTTGTATCTGTGTATCTTCAGTTTTGTAGCTAAGATGACGTCTAAGCTCAGATTGAAGAGTCTTATGACTCAGACACCTATAGCTTTGGCCAATAAAGCTAAAGTCAAGTTTGTAGTCGGTTGCTGCCATTCACAACGCAAAATAAAAATAGAAATATAAATAGAAATAGAAATAGACATAAAAATAACAGCACAACGTTCAACACAGTTCATTCAAGGCAAGCTGCAAATTTTACACAGTCATGTCGTCATAGAAAACGAGCTATGAACTTTTTGCGATAACTTGTGGGCAGGTAGACACGCACACACACACTCACTCACACACCTCTCTCTCTCTCTCTCTCCCTCTGTCTCACACATATAGAGAAGAGCCATAGAGCGGCGAGCCAAAGTCAATTAGCATACGTGTATTGTAATTTAGTTTTGTTCTCAATCTCCAGCAAAAAACAAAAGTCTAAACTGCACTCGTCTAATGTCTGTGGGTCTAATGACCTAAATTTGTTGCGCTTCGTCAGTCTGTCCTTCGATTGGCTCCGTCTGAAGTTTTATGTGTATCAACATATCGTCAATATGGTAAATTTGCAATGGGGACTTCAATTTGTCAATTAGACATTTAATTTTGAGTCTGCGAACTCTACCTAAAGTGTGGCAACGCCAATAAAATGCAAATTAGCCTTATTTAAAACGCAGCGTAACCTGAAAACTTTTTATTAATAAAAGTGAAACAGAAACAGAGGAAGGTAAAAACAAAAACAAAAAACTTATTGCCGGCAAGTGTTTTATTGATTTCCACGAAAAGTACCAGCACATAAAAACGAAACCAATCTTCAGATACGTAACTTAAATGTGAGGCTCGCACTGAGCAAAAGCGCAAAGCATAAGCGAAAATTATGTGAATTATGCAAAACGTGTTGTGGAACAGACGAAGACGAAACAACGCCCCAAAGAGGTAAAAGCAAAAACCAAAAACCAAAATCAAACCAAAGCAAACGTAAAATACAAAACGTGGGTCCAAACCTGAAGTCAATGCACCAAAGTTACACCCAGAGAAAAAAACACTCTGCAATTTTTAAATAAAATATGATTTAGCGTTAAACTATATAAGTCATTTTTAATTTTAAACACATTTAACTTTGTTAATACTCAAATTGATTTGGACTTTTATGTGACTTATATGAAAATATGAGTGTATTTACTTTTAATATGCTTTTTCTCTGGGTGTGTTACCCAAAAATTCCATTGCAACTCACATTACGTATGCGACCTGTTGCCGCTGTAAAGCATTCAACTTGAGTTTGAAATACCCGACCCTGTGCCATTTTCTATTATTAGTATGCACACATTCTCATTGAACTTGAACCTATCAAAATGAATCTCATCTATCAGCGCCGCCTTCTCCATTTCCCCTACCTCCCTTGCCATTGGCATATTGCCAGCCAGCATTTGCTACCAAGAACAGTATATTGACAATACGCCATAAAACTGAATCACACTCAAAGTAAAACTTAAGCATTTCTGAATGTAATGCGAAAAACCTGAAAATGTGAATAGCATAAATGACTCATAAAAAATCCCACATGTTATTACTAAATGAATATAATTGTAAATGCCATACATTTCTGGTATTAAACGAGCAACTACTCAATACGTATTATGTATTTAAAAAAAATTCCAAAAGATAATAATTACTATTAAACTGGGATTAACACCCCTTTTTGTGGAGAAAGTTCGAGAGCAATTAGAAAGGAAAGGTAAGCTCGACTTTTTACCCCTCACATTTAAAAATTTGCACACTGAGCTACATAATCGTAAAATCAACAATTTATTAATATTATTTATTCAATTTTAATATCGATTCGAAGCAGACAACTGTATATGTACTTTTGACTGCTGCTGTTTCAGTGTACTTTTGCCAGGACCATGAAATCGAGCTAAAATATCTCAAGTATTTTCAAATTCACAACTTTCTGTCGATGTTGTACATGTTTATTTCTTATTTTCATGAGTCCCTTTGAGAATTGGCAAATGCCAAAATTCAATTAGTAAATAAAACAGAAGAAATAAAAAATATAAGAAATTTCTCAATTTTAGTACTACATAAATTATGATTATTACAATTAAATAGGACTCGAATAATGATAAAAGTTAATGAACTAGAGTCAGTCAATATCCAAGCTGTTTATTTATAATACTTATAAACTAGATATTTCCAATATTTGTATTTCCAATGTTTTTCTTAGTACTAGTTTCCTATTTTCATTTGAGACTCGTATGACATTAAATTAATGTTATAAAGCTGCAAGTGGCAATCTGGCAAGGAATTTGGGATGCAGTGCACCTACAAAGTGAAAGGTGACCAGCAACAACAACAATTCAATTTTATCACTTTGATTATTTCATATTAATTTAGTTATGGCTTACAGTCCGGTTATTTATACATGTGTGTGTGTGTTTGTGTGTGTGAATCTCAAACAAAATCAACAGGCGACGTGGACACCCACGGCAAAAGTTTGTTGCGGTGACAGCGACGCCTACATAAATCATTGTTTTTGGCATAGATACAGATACATAGATACATTTGAATACAGAAATACAGATGCACGATGATTTTGTCGTAGACGTTGATTTGTGCCAAATGGGCTGCACTTTGTCGACACTTTTCAATGAAAGTCAACGTCAATGGGCGCCAGACGCCAAGTCTGATGCACTTTGTCTGACGATGGTTTCGTAATCCCCATCCCCGAGTTACCTTCATAACAACTTAAAATGGGGAATTGAAGCCGCTTAACGGTAACGAGCAGTTCATATAACAACAGAATCTCTCAGATTTTGCACTTCTTTGTGCAAAGTACAATAGTATATTTAAACTGACAATTAGCAGTTGCAGTTGTTATGATAGTAATCCATTGAACTGAACTAGAACTTTATACATAAGGTCTGACCTCTGTTCATCACCTTCATATTTATGCTCAAAGTACAATACAATGATTTAACTGACAATTATCAATTTCCGTATAATCAATGTATGTATAAAAGTGTCTGTTACGAGCTTTTAATCTATCGCTATGATTGTTGTTCATATACTTCAGATACATGAACAAATTGACATTTCAATGAACTTAATGTGTAAATATGTGTAATTAGAATTACGTTAATTTAAAATGACTTAAAATCTATTTTACGGAACACAAGTCGCCAGTTAATCAATGCCTTATAACTGTTTACATTTTCAACAAGTTCTCAAACCAGACTGAGCCTCGTAGCTGTAATTAGTAAGGCACAAGCGAGATATAGAGACAAACATAGATACACAAGCTACAAATAGATACTAATAGTTCAGCTAAATTATTATCCGCAGCTGCGTTAATTGGCGAACAACGAAAAAGACCTGCAGAATGTTAAATGATCACACACATGATCCCCTGGTGGGTTCCGGGAATTTCCAAGTAGAGAATATCAAATTGAATTGGGTGACATTATCAAATAACAACTTAATTAAATTCTGCCAAAACCAAACGAAATTAAACAAATCTAAATTTGCGTGGGTTTCTTTTAGTGAAGTTCAGGGTGTGTTCGATCATTCTCTTGATCAGTCTCTATTTATAGCACTAACTAAATGTTAAGCTGAAGACCTTGCAACTCAAATAAATGAATCACATTAATTAACACTTCAACCATTTCCGATTAAACTTGCAATTAACTAGAACTGAAACTCAAACAGGTCCAAGTTAAATTACTCGGGTCTCGAGGTTAACACAAATTAGTTGCAATTTTTAAAACGGAAAACAATAAAACAACTCGAAAATAGTGATTAATTGTATTGAACAGCATCCAAAATTCAATAAGATCGTTTGCATTTCGATTTCCCAATTCAATCGATGTGGGTTCAACAATTTGTAGCCAACTATAAAATCTTACAACACGCCATAAATATCCCAATTGTTGCGTGAAATTATTGGTCAATTGCACCTGCCAATGCATTCTGCTGGATTCGTAGTCTGTCGTTAACTGACCAGATACTACAAGCATGTGTAAATGTGTGGCAATATGTAAACTGGACTTTTTACACTACTCAACCAAATGAGGTAGAACATTGAACAACATTAAAGGCAGGAACCACAAATAAGATTTAACTGTTTAAATCTAAATAATACAAATTATGAAAAGGAGCTATACTATTTTTAATTAGAAATTGAAATTTAATTATTATTTCATAATTTGTTAACATTTCAAAATTGAAAAGTTCAGTTCAGTTCCAATTTATAAATATATCAATTGCCTTAAACCTCCGGATGTTGGTTCAAAAGATAAATGAACTCCGAAAAATGTTGTAGGATAGTGTTGTTATGGACACGTGTTCACAGACTCCATTTCAGGCAATTGCTGTGCCAGAAGTGTAGAAGGCCAGACAGATGACCAGAAACAACAATAACAACCATTTTATGTATAGACACTCCATTGGACAAATAACCCTGCGGTTAAGTTTTGGTAGCAGTTTAATAAACTATGTATAAATTCAATATCTGTATGGCTGTCGATGGAGAGAAGAGAAGATCGCATGATCAGAGATCTATGTTGTTGTTGTTGCTGTGGCAGTGGCAGTGGCAATGCCGACATGGCTCGTCGGCTTCTTGCCGGTTGACACGTTAAGAGCACGCACGATTGTTGGCCATTAAAGTGGCTAAGACTCAGTGCGAATACGAGTATTGGCATCAGTGTTGCCAACACAGCTTTTTCCCGATATATCTGTGCGTTTATAAACTACTTCAGTCCCTCTTATCGAATGAAATAGGCAAAAAGTTATAAATTGATAAGAATGTGGAATAAGATACCCAATATAATAATATTATTGACAAAATCATGGATAGTAAACACTTGAAATATATAGCTATCTGTCCTCTTTTTGTAAAATTTTCATAATTTTTCTATTTTTATATTTTTCTCGCTATTTAGCTGGCATCACGGATCGGCACCGACAACGTCACTTGCTGTTGGCTATTGGCAGTAGCTGCCGAAGTCTTGAATGCAGCCTAAGAGCCAAGACCAAAAACAGAGCCAAAGACAGAGAAAGAGGCAGAGAGAGGGGCAGCGAGTTGTGTAGAGGCCAAAGCATTTGACAGTTATGACCACTTGCTGCTTTGCTTTGCTTTGCTTTGCTTTGCTTTTAGGCCGATTTGCCGGCCGGCACCCACC
Source organism: Drosophila neotestacea (assembly GCA_035044365.1). Taxonomy (NCBI): domain Eukaryota; kingdom Metazoa; phylum Arthropoda; class Insecta; order Diptera; family Drosophilidae; genus Drosophila; species Drosophila neotestacea. The sequence continues at coordinate 3,780,934 of JAWNMD010000155.1, forward strand.
GTGTGGCAAAAAAGCGACTGCAAGTTGGCAACAAAGAGTTGCGGTTTAACAAAAGCAATAGCAGCTTTACTATCTCGTTTTTTTTTTTGTTGAACTGGTTTTATTAACGATCATGATGACCATGCGAATGATGATGCTGCTGATGACGCCGTTGTCTGTTGTCTGAGATGGGAAGCCGGCTAACGATGCGATTCAGAGTTGAAGTCACCACTAAATTGGGAGATCTGGCGAATTTGGGAATGCCAATGTTATACAAGTAGCAACAGCTCAATTTGGAGGACCGAATGTGTTTTTGCTGTTGTTTTTGTGATCGTGGCATGCTAATGTGCGAGCTGATTACCTTTTATAAGACATAAATGGTTGGCTGTCCGTTCCAGACCTGAAAATAGAAACACAAAAAATTGTTAATCTCAAATGTGCAAATCGAAAGTGCATTTGTGTACAATCATATATAGACTCAGACATGTGTAGATGCAGACACAGAGAGAGAGACAGACTCAATTTCAGAGTCGTTTGCATTCGAAATGACAAAATGACTTTGCAAAAAAATATCCATATGTACTCCGTATATTTTCTTATATTTATTTAACTATTTTTTTTCCTAGTTGCTGCTGCTGCTGCTGACTTTGATTTTAATTGTTTATAATTAGCGCTATAATTGCAGGCGTCTAAATTCATTTTTAACGAACTTTATCATTGCTGCTGTTGCAGCCTTTCATTATTTACTTAACTCATTTGCAAATCTCAATTACAGACTATCAGTTGTGACAATGAAGTGTGAAAGTCTTGAAAAAAAAATAGAGTGGAAATATATGAAAATTGAGTCCATCTCAAGGTTAAACCAACAACAATCCGAGTTGCAAATTGCAACAGTTGCTGTTGTTTGTTGTCGCCGCTCTTCAGCGAAGACAAATGATGATTTAAAAACACATGCGTGGATAAAAACCATTCATAATAAGCAGAGAATGCATTTCCCATACAAATCACCGCCCTAATGAGCTGCCTTTTCCGCTTTTGTCATTGTCAGTGATGTTGTTGTTGTCATAGCACTTAAAAGAGTGTCAAGCGAATTTGTTTATCTGCTTGTCTGACCGCTGATTAATATGCGTCGAACGTGCCCAACATATTGTCACGTAACTTGACGCTATAACAGCCTATGGGTCGACTGCCTACTGCATACTGCTGTGCCTGCATATTACTCATACGCCACCGACACTGGCAGCAGCATCAGCATTAGCACTGAGAATGGAACTGTCATTAGGGATGGGTCTCAATGTGGTGATATTGATATTGAATCGATACAGAGCAACATTGGTTCAGTATAAACTCTATATCATTATATCGGAATATAATCTCATCTGTTAAGTCAGTTTTATATTGATGGAAAATTGCGAAAATAAATAAATAATTTAATTGTATATCGTATTTTAAAATTTAAATAATTAATATCGATTTTATCAATATAATATTTTCAATGTGATATTCTGTCTGATATTTGTTTCGATTTCAATACTGAATTCACCACAAGCCATGCAATCGATCCGTTAGAGCATATTTCACTATCAGCTACTGCATCCAACGCAGTTGTAATCCCAGACGAGGTCGCATTGCTCCACATTTGATGCCATTTAAAAACATGAAAAAAAAAACCAAATAAACAAAAAAAATATATATGTTTGCTCGTGTCTGCCTTTGATTTGCCTTTGCCAATTGACGAAATTGTTTGGCGTGGGCTATAAATATCCATATGCAAATTTGTTTTCATTGATAAACTAACATGAAATGATAGATGAACCACCAGAAATGACTAGAATATTGCTTAGTAGTTTTTGTGTAAACAATAAAAGCTTATAATCTGCCAAGTATTTCCCAAGAGGTATACAAATATGTGTACTAAGGAAGTGAAAGAGTTTTTTTTGCAGTTCCCCAGAGGCACATTTAATGGCATTCCCTCGTTGCGAGGTCATAAAATAATATAACTCAACTCAATTTACGTTATCAAAGGCGGCAACTGCTTGGGGGCTTATCTTATCTGTTGGGGAAACGCTCAACATTTGCTAATTATAGATATGCTTAGCAACTCTGGAGCCCCTACAGTCATGTGCACTTGGCGGTAAGCTCCGGATTTATATTTCCCAAATTCAAATGACAAAATGCACTAAAAGCCATATAGAAACAGATCTGAAAAAGATGCAAAGCCCTCTTGAGTTGTTACATTGTTTACATTGGATTTTTCAGAGATGATGTTGTTTGTGTTGATGTTGTCTATGTGGTTGTTGTTATTGGGAAACTACTAGAATGGGTTTGTTTTGATTGTGCCCCGATAAGTGCATGTCGTTCTTTATCGAAACATAAAAAACTAAATTATTTCGTGCTCATCCTACAAACCACAGCGTTATCAATGTTTCTAATGGGGGCAAGGTTGACATAATGCCCAAATGGGTCTCTTCGAAATGCATAAATACTAATGTTTACACACTTTAAACGTTTCTATTTCAATCTTTTTTATATTGCTGCTGCAGCGACGCGGCGCCGCCATCATCATATTTGTTTAAGAGGCACTTGCAACAACTCTCCGGTTGCAAAATCCGACACGAAATGGAAATACCAAATAAGTCCAGAAAACTGAAACTCCAGAATCTGGACGCCACCACATATGACTAATGCGATAAAACAAAAATTAGTAAAAATTTTCGCTCTATACTTCATTGCATATTAACCATTTATAAATGTATGTATAAATGTATCATAAATAAATGTATTTCCAAATATTTTGACTGAAATAAATCAGTACAAATTTCTTGGAACAAAAAACTCATAAGAAATTCCCCATAATTTTGATAAGGTATTTTGTACATTCCTTAAAATGAAATGTAATTTTTAATAATTGCAATTTGGCATTACTTGGAAATTCTGGAGTTCCAAAGTTAATTTTAGGGACTTGAATCATTCCCGAATAAGTCGGTTTTGTCATCGATATGTTCATCGTTATCGGTATCATTATCGTTATCGCCGTCAATGCCTGTGTCTCTATTTTTGGTCTTTGTCTGTGGGCGGGTGTTGGGGTGAGTTATACATATTTTCGCAGGCGTCTGGTTAAGTTATTGGCCATAAAAAGTTTTTCGTTGAAACTTGGCCGCGCACTCGCACATTTCTGTGAATTATGCGCCACAAATTAGCACCTGTCTGGGTCTGAGTATCGAGTCTGAGTTTCTCACACATCAAAACACGTATACAAATATATCGCAGCATGTTCCAGGGAACGACAACAATTGCGTAACCCTGTCATGTGTACACATATTTTTATTCGAATTCCCAATTAGTTATGACTGTAATTACAATAATCTGATGACAAGAACTGATCGCTGAATCTATTTTGATAAACTGAATAAATAAATTAGAACTGTGAATATATGTAATCGCCACAAAGTAAACAGACAATTTCAAATATTTCCTGGTTGAGTAAGGTGGAAATATTGCGTTAAAAACTATTAAAAACGAAAGAATCTTTTTGCCACAAACAACAAACTGATAAACACAGATACAAATGTATTCATATCTATTGGGCGATCAGTTACGAGCAGTATGTGGTTTTTATTTATTTCTTTCTTTTTACGTAAACGAATACAAACTTCATGAATAGTTCAACTGAGTGTGAGTGCGAGTGTGAGTACAGGGTACTCATAAGATTTCACATGAATGTAAAATGCGTGCGTCAGTGAGTTTTCACAATATCTTAACATTGTAATCGCAAAAAAGGGTTTAATTTATTTCTCTTATTTTTGTTGTTATTGTGGCGCTTAAGTAATTTTAAGTGCTCAGGTCTGCCAGGTTAAAGTAACAATATATTTTTTTTTTTTTAAGTTTAACTCGTCTCTCAGTCCGTTTCGTGGCTTTTTGTAGCAATTATATAACTATAACTGTTGCTCTTACTGTTACTGCTGTCGGCTGTCGGTTGAGAAACAGGGTCAAGTTTGCCGCAGATTAGCGCCAACCACAAAAACCTAAATGAAATTATAGGTAATAAAAGACGGTTCGACAAGCAAAACTCAAAGCAAGTGCAACTTCAACTCAAGCTGGAAATTGCATAAACGCTCCGATTTCGCATTACTCGGAGATCAAGTCATCCGATTCCCACATGTTTTGATTGTTCAAATAGCAACGAACTACCAGATGATTCGATTGTCGACGGAATTCTAGCACAGTATTATCTGTGCCGTTTATTCATATATTCATAATTATTTGTTGCCAATTTAACTCGAATCTCACACACAAAGCAGGCGATTTGTTTATGCCTTATCACGCTTTGCTCAAAGCCAGAAGCTCTGATAATCCATTAGCACCAGACCTTGATCTTAGATAACATTCTAATTTTAACTCACAATTTAATTTCTCACTTTTAAATTTTTGTTTATTAATTTTTTCTTGTTGTTTGTATATATTTATCTATCTATATGTACCACTTTTCTAGTTGCTAGCAGTTATTTCAATATACATATATTTATAGGAATATATTTTGTTCTTTGTTTCTCTTGTTTACACTTTTGTTTTTCGCAGCAAGCTGCTTGCACCGGCACAATTTCAATTATTCTCGTTTTCTTTTCTTTTCATTTCATTTGATTTCATTTTATTTCTTTTCACAGAAAGTCCTTCAACGCGTTTGGCGATCTTCAAGATTGAAGATCTGGCAAACTGACGACCTGGCTGGCTGCGTTCTGACTGTCGGCTGTGTTCGCTATCAATTTTGGTTTCGGCGCAACAAAAAACATTTCACATAAAAGATACAACAAAAAGAATTTCGAAAACGAGACTAAAAGAGGCAAACCCGAAATGCCGCAAGCACCCGAGAGATGTCACCGAAACCTGAGCAAAAGCAAAAACAAGAGCAGAGCAAAGCGAAGAACAGTGAGCACCAAACACACATATGACAGTGAAACAAACAAGAGCAAACAAAATGCAGCCGCATCGAATGAATCTGTATCTTAATATCTCGTAGTTTGATTTTGTTAAATGTATCTTCGTGTGTAAATCTGCCATTGTTGCCAGTTTTGCTTATAGCGATTTAAAGAAAACTACATATAATTTCACAAAAGTTTTAAGATTTTTGGTTGCATTTAAGCTTTGTCTATTTTAACCAATTTTAATTTTGTTTGTTTTTTAAATTTGTCGTATTTTAAAGGCCAAAATTCTGACAACACTAAAATTTGCATTATTTTTGTTCACTTTTGTTGCTACTTTTAATTACCTAGACAACACAGAGCGGCAGTGATGATCAAATATTTGGGGTGTTGGGGGATTTACTGCGTGTCACAGACACTCCACGGCACGATCAGAGCCAAAATTTACAAAAATCACTTTTGCCGCGTTGATTGTCGCAGCTGCGAATCACGAATCGCGGCGAAACTAAGTAACTGCCTGTCTGACTGACTGACTCGCTGACTGACTGGTCAGAGCTTTGCCGAGCGGAGCGGATCGTATCGGATCGGTTCACAGAGCACGCAGACACACACGACCGTTCGGTGAGAACGCTTAATGCCGAATAAACTCAGTGCTAAAGCCTTCGCACAAACGGAAACTGAGTAAACTGAACTGAAACTTCACCACCGGTTCACACATATAAATACACAGAGGCGGCTAGCAGAGAGCCGGCAAGAGAACCGAAGTAAAGCTAAAGCACACCAATTGAGCAGAAGAGAGCTAGATATGGAGCTGGAACGTTAGCTGGAGTGAGCTTCAGTGATGCTAACAATTTTTCGGAAAAATAAGACGAAACGACCAAAGAAAACAGGATGAAAAACTAAAAAAAAAAACGAAAAACAGGACATTGACCTAATTGTCAATACAGCATTAATCGTCTATTTCCAGACGTTTCCTTAACTTAAATTTTATCAAACTTCCTTGGCTAAGAACCAAGCTTCTGCATTTGACCATGGCAACGAAAGAAGAGTCACCAGTTCTGAAAACGGGTTAATGCCTGCAGAGTCTCTATATTTTTTTGCATCGGACTAAAACTTCGACGTAAGTATTTTCAATATTCTCCCATTTTTATCATTACCAATTTCGAAAAATTTTAAAATTGGCAGCTTAGAATCATTTTTGGATCGCAGAGCACGACTCTAAAACAGACAACAAACAGGACAGATTTCCGGATAAAAGGATGTTTGAGAAAATTGGAAAACCCGGTTGAAGCAGCTAAAAACAGGACAAATTTGTCCGGCAAAAGGCCAAATTGACATCACTGCTGGAGTGAGCTTCGATGAGCAATACTTTTGATCTCTCACTGAGCGAAAAAAAAACACACATTGGCACTCACTAACGGTGTGTGCACTGGTGTTAGTAGCTGCTGCCATTTCTAGTGTCATTATCGCCTCATTAAACACGTGGAAAGCATAAGGCACACGCGCTCATAGTTAAAGCTACATAGATACAAATAAAGCTAAAGCTAAAGAAAGAATGAAGTTATGAAATTCGAATGCTGAGTAAAAATCTCACTCTCCGATGCTTAGTTTGTTTAATTCGCATAGAGCGAATATTACGATTACATTTGTATCTTTCCGAGTGCAAAAGCTCAGTCTGCTTATCAATGCGAGAGACATCAAGATAGACAGAAAGCGAGCGAGAGGGAAAACAACTGAATCAGTTGTCAATAGGTGAACTTTTAGCGATATTGTTATCAATTTTTATATTTTCAGTTTGCAGAACGCTGTATGAGTTTCCTCACACCTTACATAAAAACTGATGTAGGTAAGTGCGTACATATTTCTGAATAAAACTTTGGGTGTTAGTTGCAGCCAACACCCAAACGTATCTTATCAATGCCATATCTCGTATTGCTGATAATACACTAAGTCTTTCAGTTCAGTTGCAGTTTAAGCCCCATAGGAATTTCGGAATATTGGTTGCGTGTTTCTACGTGTATTGTCTGGCTAATTATTCTCTAAAGTAACTACACACAAAAAAAATTATTCTAAAATTCTTGATTTTAGTTGAAATTTTTTAAGTACTCATTTAGTATACCATTGTTTTATTATGAATAAATGCGAATTAAAAGGCAAAACATTACTGAACTTCGGACTCCGTTTGGATTGATTTCATCCCAGAATCCCGGTATTTTTTTCTGTGTAAAAATTAAGCTTTTATTCGGTGAAATAATAGAAACAAAATGCTGCGTGGGTGGCTATGTTTACGTTTTAGTGGGTTTCTGGGTCAAAGTTAATAGTTTCTGACTAACTAAAGTGCGTTTTATCATTGTTTTAAACAGAGTCACAGAGAGGAGAGTGTAGGGTATTTCAAATGCTTGGTTTCTTTTTGTTTTCAATTTTGAGCAAATTTCGGAACTGCAAAATGTTTTGTTGCCAGCCCCAGAATACCGTAGCACCGCAGAGACATAGAACCTCAGAGGCAGCTGAGTGGCAAAACTTGTGTTAATACCAATGTTAAATATTTGAGTTTGAATTTATCTTATCGCCGTATCTCACATTTTGAGTCTGACACAATGTTACGTGTATTTGTTCCACCAGATACGTTTCTCATACTCATACTCATACTCATACTCAATTTCGTGCTCGATGATATCACCACGCAATCTATACCAAAATTTACAGTTCGATGTAGTGGCAATTTCTTTCTTACATATGTAGGTTTAAAAGTATCTTCGGCTGAGACGGTACATTTTTAAAGATATTTTTCTTAATATGAACTGAAATGTACTCAGTCTTTAATTAAACAGATTTTAATATGCCAGTTCGCATAATTTTGTGTGGCACAAAAAAGGCTTATCTCATCAACAAAAAATTCGTCTTTTCTTTAATCATAAAACCGAATACCAGAAGGCACGGCATGTATTTGCCTTTAACCTTGCATGATTAGAAAGAATCGCCTCATCGAAGGCAAATAAGATGTTAGCAAAAAGAAACTTTAAATCACTTGACTATGTACTACCCTATACCTAAATAACACTATTAAAATTTGAAAACTAATCTGCCCTGTTTTACATTTTCTTTCGACATAAGAAAGTTTAGTTAAACAGAAAATTTTCAGAGATGTAATTTAAATGGAACTTAGGTCGTATATACCCAATTTTAGTGGATTTCGCATAAACTTTAAACTTGATATATGTATTTATATCTGTGGGCTTTGTTTATCTTATTGCCCATACTTGCTAAAAGGCAAACCAAGTGAAAGACTCCTCACCTGCCTTATGCGAGTATCTATAGCTTTTGTATACTCGTACGTCAATTGTATCGGAAGTGTCCAATAGCTGGCAAAAACAGGTCTGATAATAGCAGAAGCAGAGCTGAATGAATTTAGTTTGAGAATACCCAAAATTTTAATTGCAAATAGGTATAACCTTGAATATCTGACGTCAGAGCGTGAACAGATCATAGCAGAAAGTTTGCCGATTTCACAGGCATTCATAAACTGATATATATTTATAAGCATTCATAGGTGTTGGCGGGGGTGCCGTCATTAACAATATGATATGATATGATTTAGTCTACTAAATTGTATACCAATTAAAATGCACAACAATTTTGATCTATGATGGAATTCTAAATACATTGATAACATCTGAAATGGAGTTTATGATGAAGTACAATTGTATAAAACGTTGTATCAAATGATTGTTTGATTAAAAATGTGTGTTTATATATTTAAGTTCCATATCACACCCGTAGAGTTGCGTAACACACAGAGCAAATTGTTTGTACTCAGTCAATATATACTTATATACTTATAACTGAGAAATAGGATACAATTAATAAACACAAACGGAGCTGATAATTATTTACTGGTTTCCATTCGCTATTCACATCTAATTAAGTAAATAACTAATTATTTTAGCAAATTGAATTGGCTCAGGGAAAAATAACACGCATGTACTATATAAGTATGTATATTAAAGATTAGATAATTTAAATGAATTGCTTTATTTATTTTTAGATATTCAAGGTCATAAAGAGTTCTTAATGTTCATAGCCTGAATTACAAAACTTTCTTTGGATGTCGAAACATTAAATCAAAAGCATTTGACTTCTTTGTGGTTTCTCGATTAGATAGTCATGATATTTATTAATACCATTAGCTTACTTTAACTGACAAATAAATTTGGAGCTTGTGACACTCAAATCGGAACACAAACTTCTTTCAATTATCGATCGGAAAATGGTTGCCGTACTGGTAATAATATACCCACAATAATTGAATAGTATTATTGAATGTTATACAGTAATACTTGTTTATTTGTTTTGTAGCATATGTCATTCAGAGTCAGGAGAGGAAGGAAACTTGCTTATATTTCAAAGAAGTATAGCTACTTCTATTAAATAGATTGATTCGAGTATCTATTTCGAGTGCTTGTTTTTCCTATCATTTGCTACTTCTGAGTAGTTGTTATTTAATCAATGTCCAGACATTTAATATTATCTGAAAATTCTTAAATGCACATAAACCGATAAACGTTACATCGATATACATGTATTTACTTTTCAATTTTAATTTAGCCAATCTTAAACATATGCTTTCCTAGGAAAAAACCCAACCAACTAACGCAATGCTTACTCAATCGATCTAGGCACATGACTAATTTTTAGCGAATGCATATAATACCATTGTTGACAAGTTTGACATTGCGATTAAAATTAATTTTGGTCAATATTGATTTACTTTTCCGATATGATATCAGACTGGCTTGTACTGTATGCAGAAACAATTTATTTTAAATTGGACTGCAAGAATTTGGTAGAGTAAATTTAATTTAATTTCTGAATTTTTAATTTTGTTTTTGCTGATTTGTAATTGAAACTGGAGCCTCATTAACGCTCAAGATTAGTTTTATATTTGCGTCCAGTTTGCATATTTGTGTTCGCTTTTGATTTCCGCACAAAGTACTAGTTTGCGGCTTTGCAGTTAACCTAAATGAAGAATTTTATTGACTCTCCCGGTTTTCATTTTCATCTGCGAGATTGACTGACTGCCTGACAGAGTGAAAGAGTGAAGAGTGATAGAGGCACAATGGAGTTGGCAAATGAGTTGCACTGAACCGGAAACATACAATTAACCGTCAATCCCCAGCTAAGTTTCATAACCAATTGCATCGAAATCGCTTCAATCGGCCAAAGATACAGCTCAGGCCCAAACCCATTGGGGGTGCAGTAGTCAAGCCGAAAATTTAAATATGGAAAGCGCCAAATTGGAGACAGAGAAACGTGCTCGTTCCGCCTCATTGTGTGCTGGACATTTGGGCATACTCATAGGTGTAATTTTCTGATGCCTTCTTTAGTTAGAGAAGAAAAAAATACAAGACAAAATAAGATTGAAGTGGAAGCATTAATTGTTTCTACGTGGTGTTCTATAAAAGCATGTTCATCGTCTGTCGTCGGTCAGGCAAACATAAGTATCGCTATGAAATTATGATCTACCCGCGACGTGATTCCCCTTTGGGTTTGGATTTGGGCTTGGCACCTTTTTTGGGACAGCTGTTGCTATCTGCGATTACAGTTACAGTGTGACGACTCCTCTTTCCAAAATGTAATGATAATATTGTATAGCATGTAAAATTAGTAAGTAATTCAGATACTTGTAACTGTAGTTTCACTTTTGGGATCAGTCAACTGGGCACATTCCTAATATTGATTAAATTCGCTTGCACTAATTTTCAATGGGTGAAACTCTGGGATTATATTTCTGTTTCTAGATTCTAATAATAAACTTTAGTGTATTAATTTCGAAAACTAACAAAAATTGAATTACTTTAAGTAGACGTTAGTTACAAAATTAAATAAATACTGCAGTCTTCTAAAAATTGCATATCTTCTGATCTTTTGAAGCAATTTAATTAATTATTAGCCATTTGACTTAAAGCTATTTGTTGAGCTAAGATGAATGGTGTAATCATCTGCATCTTCATGAGCATCTGCAATGAGCCGTCGTCGTATGCAAATGAGATTTGCAGGTGGTCGCTAATCAAGGGGCATTGTACAACTATCTTAGAAGAGTACGCAAAGCTGTGCATGGTAATCAGGCCAAGAATAAATTAACTTGACTGCCAAGTTAGCCAAGTTCTAGACAATCAAGAGGATTGTCCACTGCCACAACTAGCTAACTTAATAGCCCATCCGGTTTGTACCAGTTATTTCGACTAGGCGGCGAGTAATGAACTTGATTTTACCGTTACTGCCAAGATGACGTTTAGCTGGGTCAAGGTCAGGCTTATAGCTAACTAAAGTTGGCTGAATCTCACTTTCGTCCGAGTCTAAGAGAGACAAGACAAGGAGTTTTATGACTGCTGGAAAGCATTTGGCATGCCAGACACGCACACATACACATATTCACAAGCTGCCACAAGTCGGCGATGCATCACCCAAGTCCCAAGTCCCAATCTCGTTGGCTGCTGTATTTGGAGCTGGCATTGCGAGCTGCGTTCCTTTTGATTTGATTTAATTCATGCGGCAAACAAAAACAGTTGTTGCCACAACGAGTACTCGTACACGAAGCTGAGATTTTTCACAAGAAAATATTCATGTGAAGGAGAAACAATGCAAGGCGCAGGCGCAGGCGCTGCCTCATGCGGCATGCTGCATGTCTCATGTTTTGGCGACTGGGAATGGCCATCTGACGTTTGCGTGACAGCCGCGGTAACATCTAGACATTGATTTGACTTTGACCAGTTACCAATTTTGGCAACCAGACTTTCATTTATTGTTTTACTAGACTCCAATTGTTTATTGTTCGCATAAAGGGAATCCCAATGATGTCTCCTTATTTATATGACACGAATTCGAATTGAAATCAATACTCCCTATGTACAGTTAGTAAAGTACATAATTGTTTTGACATAGAAATAAGGTGGCGCATTTCTGTTTCGCAAAGCTGCCAAAAGATGGCGCATTTCTGTTTCGAAGAGCTGCAACTTTGTCGTTTCAGCTGAAAAGTATGCCACTCAAAAATACGGACAAATACTTCGTTGTCTGCTCTTGTTTACTAGCGCCCCCCAATAAACCATACGTTGTGTACTTTCAGAACTAAGTTGATTTGAGGAATCGTGTTGTTGCTGGCGCCGCCACTAAAAATTCTGTTTACTTTTACAACTAAGGAAATTACTCTAAAGACCGGCGATTTTGTCGCCTGGTGCAATTTCGTGATTCTTTTATCATCTTAATCATTAAACAAATATGGATTTACCACTAAATGAAGGAAACAGGCAGCAGCCACCGCCAAATCAGCATCCACTGGTAATTATATATTATATTGTCTCTATAAGCAACAAATGATAGTTATCTTTCAGGCAGACTACAACTTTAGTGCTGATGAATTGAAAGCGTTACGTGAATGCAACCAGGAATCATTTTTCCAGCGCTCTTTGCCATTTGGCACGGGCTTGGGTTTGTTGGCCTATTTTGGAGTTAAAAACGGTTACCTGAGAGGAAATGGCAAGTATGGAGCAGTGCCGAAAGTTGTTATGGGTGTAGTTCTGGGCTATTTTGTCGGAAAATTCAGCTATCAGCAGAAATGCGCTGAAAAGATCATGCGATTGCCCAACTCACGACTTGGAGAAGTACTTCGTCAACGCAGACAAGGAGGCGGTGTTATAAACTCTATAACTCCAGATGAAAATCTAGGACGTGCATTTACATTAGCTCCCTTTACGCCCAGCTCTGCTGATGTCTACACCGATGAGGGCTTTAAGCCTTCTCGAAATACAGCACTCAACTTGGATACGGACGCACGAACAGCTGTTGCCGGCCTGGACGATATATACAGACCCAACTTGGACTGTAAGTATAGATATTGAATCTTTGGCGTACTTAAAAAAACCTTTTTTGTTGTAATTCCTCGGCAGCTAACACAATGGTAGATACTGACTTGCCGCTGGAGCCAGCCAAGCCAGGGGAATCTTACGAAGACTTGCGCAAAAAGAATCGGGAGGAATACACGAAGCGACAGAATAGTCCTTATTCAAGACCATACGAAGCTCCAGTTCAGCAGCGTGCTTTGGAACCTTCAGCACAGGAACAAAACCTTGGAATTGGAAATGCCAAGAAAAACAAATACGGGGATTCCTGGACTGATTAAAAGTAAAGTTTTCGAAAGCAATTGTTAATAATTTATCGCTTATTGAATACAAAACGTATACAAAAGTTTAACAACATTATGTGTATATTATGGATTATAGAATATATCGTGTATAGAATGTTTACATTCATATAGCGCACGTTTGTGATGTTGCATCGTGATGTTAGATAGGGATTATATCCTGTGAAATTCGCTTTACAATTTGCCAACTTCGTGCAAATAGGCACCCAGCAATTTGGTCTAGAAAAAGTATGATGACAAGTTATAGTGAGTATTGTAATATGTATATTAAGTAAAAACTTACTCCTTCGATATAATTGTAAATGTCAATCTTTTCGTTCTGGGAGTGAGCTCCATCATCACAAGCTCCCACGGGAACCAGGATTACATTCTTGCCTGTGGCCTCCTGCAGAGTGAGAGTTACTGGAATGGATCCGCCCTCGCGTGTCATATCAGGTTCAACGTTGAAAACATGTTTTACTGCTCGCTTGGCCGCCTCGTAGTGAGGATGATTGGGATCCTCAGTCCAGGGCTTGCCAGCTGACAGCAATTGAACCTAGAAATGTACATAATCATTTAATAACTTTGACAGCATTGACATTAATTTAGAAACCTTCATCTTGTTGGGAGAGCCACGCTCGGCCCACTTAGCATTGATATAGTTGACAACGCATTCCTCAATGTGCTTGGGATCCTGATGGGGCACCAAACGAATAGAGAACTTTCCAATGACTTTCTTTGGTATGACAGTCTTAGCTCCTGGCTCATAGAAAGCACCTTCAATGCCATGAATCGAAAGACTAGGGTAACGCCATCTAGCCTGGAGCAATCTGGTCTTGTCACCGTTGTGGGGCAGGTGTTCAGTGCCCACGTCTTTTCTGTGAGAGAGGCAATGAGGGAGATTAGGAAAGAGTAAATGATTTATAATACAATTTGAGATTAGATTAAGAAACCAACTTGTATTCAGCCACTTCAAAATCGATATTTTTGTAGATTTCTTCCTCGTTTTTTAGTTGGGGAGCAACCTAATTGTAGTAAATCACAAGGCCTTAGCAACATTAACACTCGGAAAATAAATGAATGTTTACTTACATCACGATGGATGCCTGGAATCAAAATGTTGGTATCCTTGTCGACCAGAGTGCTCAACAGGTAGCAAAGATCAGGCATTGCCTCGTGCACAGTTCCACCGAAAACACCGCTATGTAGATCCTTGCTGGCGCACTCGACCTCCACCTGGAAATAGGCCAGACCACGAAGACCATAGGTCAGGCAGGGACGTTTCTTGCCCAGCCAGTAATTGTCGGAAATGCACACAAAGTCCACATCAGCCAGAAAATCATCCTTGCGCTCCATCAACATTTCGTCCAGTCCCTCGCTACCGCTCTCTTCCATTCCCTCGAATACAAATTTGACATTCAAAGGCAGTGGAATGTTCAACTTGTTATAGGCTTCGATAGCATGAATCCAGCAGAGAACAGGACCTTTGTCGTCGCTTGCACCACGGCCAAAGAGTTTGCCATCGATCTCTGTGAGCTCGAAAGGATTGGTATCCCATCCATCCTCCTTCAACGCAGGCTGCACATCCAAGTGGCCGTAGACCAGCACAGTCTTTTTGGACTTGTCCTTGCCCAATGTGCCCAGCAAAGCCTTTGGTAATGGCAACTCCTGACCCGAGGGCAACGTTTGCTTGCCCAGGTCAACCAACTCAATTTCAGTTCCAACTGCCTTCAACTTATCCGCTGTCCAGTCCACCATGCGGTCAATCTCCCCTCGCTTCTCCGGCCATGCGGACACCGATTGTATGGCTACTGCAGTCTTCAGGGTTTCAATATAATCAGCCTTTTTACCATCAACGAAGCTAATGCAATAAATTAGATTAGATTTATATTATGTATGAATATGTTTTAGATATAGTTTGTGTCGTGCGAAATTCACTGATAATACACATAATTTGCTTGGAATTAAGGCTATGGTTACATGTAGCCGATAACAGTCTTGTCAACAAAACAATAAGTATGCGGTTACCACAAAGAAATAATTTTAATAACAATAACAACGATAACAATATTTATTATAATGCATTAACAATATGAACAAATTGTTGTTTACAAAGATACCATTTTATTCCCACTTATTAAGTTCCTATAATATAAAATTTAATTTAACCACAGAGCATCACAATTTGACAGAAATCGAAAAAGTATTTTAAAATTTGCATGCATTATTGTTTTTGTTCTCGTTTTATCTTGTTATTCCTATTTTGATTGGACAAAGAAAGCAAACAATGGAATTTTCTTTTCACCATGCTCTTAGTTCCTACATTCGCCTTCAATTGTTTTGTGCAATTAATAATTAAATCTGTTATGTGCAATTTCAAACTCAACTCAATGGGCGTGCACTTCCCGCTTGACAACTCTTATCACCCACATACTTTGTTTGTTGCCTTTATTATCAAGCATAAATATGAGTTGTCAACTTGCCGATAAGCAGGATAAATACACATATACAAATAAATTGTATACATAAGGGTATGCATCCCACCTCAGACGCATTTACATATGTATACACTGATAGCCGGGTGTTTTACTTACTCGAATAACTGCTTAATTTCACTTGGAAGCTCTGCCATTTTATAAGCGTTTTATGGTAAAAAAAATAGACAAATATCACGTAGACTTATTCCTGTTTCTTAAACGAACGCTTAATTGCAGACGTCTATCCGGTCCGGCTTTTAAAATGGGAATGAGAAATTAAACGTGAAGCAAGTGCAAAGAGAACTGCCGAAAGAGTCAACAAGTTCAGTGCTGCCAACTTTTTCTAAGCTTGGCCCCCACGTTTGCCGCTACGCTTCACTTCGATAGATTTACAAAGCGACTTTTCACGATAAAGTACATTAAGTAAGTAACAAGAAGAGTGGAATTGACTGGCTAACAAAATGTTAGTTACTCAATGGATAAAGTACTTATTATTATGAAGTCGATAGCACTTGAATTTGGATTTCACTTGAAAGTGGTGGCGCCATCCGTTGTTTGCTAGCGCCGCCACTAGCAGTGCTTGCTTTAAGAACTAGAATTTTAATTGATGTAAAAATAGCTAGAAATAGCTAAGATGGCAACACTGCGCCGCAGTAAAGATAAAAACGCAAACGCTGCAGCACCGAAAAGACATTTCTCGCGAGTTAATTGCAATAATAATTATGTCACAAAGCTGATACTTGCTTCAATCATACATCAACAGCAAGACGAAGGAGCGGTGGAGGTGTGTGTGTGTTGGTGTTACTTGTTAATTAATTAATTACATGTTCATATGTGTGTGTACCATTTCGTAGCTGCAGTGCTGTCATCATTGTGTATGTGTGGCGTTTGCATTTGTAAATCTGTATCTGTATCTGCCTATGTGTGTGTGCCTGTTTCTGCCTATGACTAAATATTTTTATGATAAATTTGCATATTTCCTTCGACCTGACGGTAAATCCAAATAGAAGGACATGGCCTTTTTGTGTCAAATATTTAAGCGGCCTCAGTGTATTCGTTTTATAAAGTCATTATAATACATTTCAGCGACTAAAATAGAACATATTGCGTGCCGCCTTGTGGCTGTGTGGCTGTTGACTCCAAATACCGACATAGTCATGTTTTCTGTGACTTCTTGCCGTTCCGTTTAACGTGTTGCCCAGTTTTGTTTGGCTTTTCTCCCCTTCGGTGTCGGTGTCGTTCTGTGCCCGGATTATAAATAGTTGGCGTTTTTCTTGTTGTTGTTATGCCGGAGTTTGCTTTGCTGCCAGGGGCTCACGCTGGTTCCTAGCGCTGTTGCTGCCAATTATTTGTTTGTGTAATTAGTTCCAACGCTGTCTCATGTTATGGGAATTAGACGTAGAAAGAACAAATTTGGTTCAAGACGAATACAAAAAAAGACAACAACAATAACACGTTAAACAACGGCGAAAAGTTAGCAAAGCGGAACTGGAAATGTAGACGTCAGTCGGTGCCGTTAGAGCTGCTCCCAGTGCCAGCTTTCAAGCTGCCGACTAAGCACCAACAACAACAACAAATATGGCGCATATAAGAAGCAGACAATACCAAAGAAGAGCAGAAATAAAACTGAAGAAAAAAAGACTGATCTCCAATAGTGCGCAGCTTAAAAGCTTTCAGCGCTGATTTTGCTGCTGTGCTTCATCTCGTTCTTGTTGTTGTTGTTGTCGTCATTGTTTATTTGCTGTCTGCTTTGGTAGACATTTTTGCCTTGCCTCCCACTCGCACCCGCACACAGCAGGCAGGCACAGTTATTTCATTTGTCGCCTTGGCACTGTCCAAAAAGAGCTAACGAACGATCTGCAGTCGCAGTCTGTTACCCCTCCAATCCACACTTGCCCCTACGCAGAGTTTCCGCTTTTGCATAAATGGCAAATAATTATAAAGCTATCGCCCATTTGGCATTTGCTCAGTTGTTTTGTTTGTTTTTTTCGTTTCGTTTAATTTTACTTTTCTTTTTTTTCCTGCACGATTACAAATTATTGCATTTCCCTTTTGTACACTGTTCCCCAAGTGGGCGTTAATTCGGTCTGATCGCAGTAGGAAGTCAACTAACTATCTGATTGGTTGCTGTAAATTTTGATTAACATATGATTGATATTTATATAAAAATAGTTAAAATTAATACAAAAGTGTAAATAAAAACAAAAGCAAAAAAAAAATTTCTCTCAATTTGAATTTGAATTTGTGTCTAGCAGCCGAAATTTCTTCTCATGGATCGCAGCTTGGATTCCATTGGCAGCTGCTCACTAGATGTTGATGCCGATTCATCCGATATATCAGGTATAATGCACACATCCAAACACAAGCGCATGGAGCACACACCTACCACAATGTGTTGTCAACTGTTTTATTTTCTTATGGTTTTCTGTTTCGATTTCTTTATTTGTCTTGTCTTGGTTTCGTAAATTTAATTTCAATAAATGTTAATGCATTTACTTTTGCAGATACTAGCGGCAGTTTAAACTTTCCAACGCCCATCTCGGTGAAGGACATAACGCGTGAATTTACGGCAAACATCAGAGAGCGTTGCACGTTGCGCTCCCCTCTGCAACCGCAACCTCAATTGCAGCGTACAGTTACCACAACGACCTACGTCAATCTGGACACGAGAGCAGGGGGAGGGGTTCGCATGGTGCTGTCACCGCCGGATGTCATAACCGACAGCGATGTCGACGTCGATGAGTCGACTCCTGAGCACAACGTGGAAAAGAAGCCCAGCTATTTGAATTTAGCCTGCTGCGTCAACGGTTACTCGAATCTGACCACCTACGACTCTAAGATACGCCAAGATATTAATAAATCCCGCGAAGTTTCCCCTATACGCCCCTCTACAAGTAGCCTACAGTATTGCAAGCGCAGTAACTCCCTGGCGGCCCCAGTGCTCCACAGTATGCCGCTCACCAAGCAGCCCATCACGGCCACGGCCAACAAATATACGATAATAAACGGGACAAACAATAATAATGATAACAATAGTGGTGTTCTACAGAATGGCGATCAATTGTATTGCAATGGCTCGACTGGAGACAAATCTCATGGTAGTTTCATTCAGCAGCGAGTGGAGCGGCTCTATGGACCCGGAGCATTGGCCCAGGTCTTCTATAGTCCTAAAAAACAAAGTGCAAGCTTGTCGCCAGTTCCCAGTTCCAGACAGAAGTTCCAGCAGCAAGAGTCCAATGTGCCTTCACAGGGCTCAGAGCTATCGCGCAAATTTAAGCAGCTCTCGCCCAGCAAAAACTACGGCGAGTTCCATAAAAAAATGCACAACAATTGCACGGCACGTTCGCAGATGGAGCTAACGACGACGACGCCGACAAGTTCCCATAATGGTGATGTAGATTTGCCTGTATTTCGACACCTCAGTCACGAGTTTCGAGCACAGTTGCCAACAGTGTCTCCCAAAAGAAGCGTGTCACGCGTTTCACCAGCACCGGAGGTACCTCTGCCCGTAACAGTTACCCCAACAAATGGCACCAAGTTGCATGCAATTGATGTGGATGCGGATGTGGTGGATCATGAGCCAATAAAGATGCCACAGCTTAAATCCGAGGAGTACATCAGCACCACCAAGATTTCATCGACGTCAATAGTTGAGGCTGAAGCTGAGACTTCAAAATTTACTACTAATCCTGTAGAGAAGGATGGAAATTATTTTCTGAAAGTTCTGAAAGACGAACAGGTTCGTCTGCTTGCGCTGGCCGCCGTAGCTGAAAAATATATCGATGCCCTGACTGTGAGTATGCTATAATAGTTATAAATCCTTACTTAAACCTACAAACTTTGATTCCTCAGAACAATCCTGATATCACAGAGGACACTTTTGGTTTATTGCGCTCAGCCTCAGGCAAAGCTCGTCTGCTGGCGTCACAGAAAATGAAACAGTTTGAGGGTAATACACACATTCTCATTTTATACAGTTGGACAAGTAAATGTTTTGATAAAGAAAAATATTCATATATCTTTTATTTGCAAAAAAAGAAACTAAAATTATAGTTCACAGAACAACGTAAAAAGAAAAAGAATAATTTTTATAAAATAACTATTTCCTCAAAACAATTATTTGACTAACTACCATTAATTTCAATAGAAATACAGATTTTAAATAAATACATTAAATACATTTTTACAGGTCTTTGTCACAACAATTTGAATCGTTCGCCGGAGGATGCGTTTCCCACAACACTTGATGATTTACAGGGTTTCTGGGATATGGTTTATTTGCAGGTAACGCACGTTGATTCCATATTTGCAGACATTGAACAACTAAAGAACAATGATTGGCAGGTGAGTTATCTTAAAAATCACATGTAATCATTATCTGTTTTTAATTCATTTTTATATTTTATAGCGTGTTAATGAACCGTTAAAGACGGAGACAGTGCCGATAAAATCGACTAAAACCTCAAAGACTGGCAATCTAAAAACAAGAGCAACTGGAAACCCAGGAGGAGCAAATGCTAATAGCTCCAAACCAGCTGCCTCTAATTCAGTGGCTGCAATGAAGCGCGAGGCGCAACGTAAGCAGTTGTTGGAAATGAAACGTCTGCGTCGAGAGGCTTTGGCTGCTGCTGCCGCTGCAAACAACAAATCACCCTGTGATGGTGTTAATGATGATCCCGATTCCCATGCTGAATTACAAGAACAGGGAACAATTAATGATACTGTTAACATTGCCGTTAAGAACAGCAGCTGAATCGTGCTAACTGCATTTGTCTGCAATAAGCAATATAACCACATGCGCTCTCTAGTAATATATATATATATTAGATTAACTCACTCACTACTCACACATATACACCACACACTCATTACCACGTCTCCAAAAAAAAAAAAAAAAAAATAAACAGAAAAAAATAATTAGAAACTTCTAGTTGAATTAATCCTTAACTAGTCCCAACTAAAAAATTATATAAATATATTCACTTGGTGTGGAGCTTTTAATATATTGCATAATAATTTAATCCAAAAGTGTCACAAGGGTGTCCCCTATTGTCACAACAACAATAATAACATTAATAACAATAACAGCAACAGTTAGCGGCCGCAGCAAGACTATAAGCTCTTGCCCATCGATTAAAACATACATTACCTAGTTATCATCGTTAACGGCTCGTTGTAAATTGTTGATAAAGTTTGCCTTATCTACGTGTTTTTAGCTCGTTAAATCATTTTGCTGTGCACTCTAAAGAACATCAAATTGTTTGTAATTTTTTACATGGTTTATTTTATACAAAACACACACGCATACATACACATAATTTATAAAAGACATTTATTTTTGTGAAATTGTAATTGTAGCAATTTAAGAAAAACTAATGCAAAACACGAAAAAAAAACATTTTGTATTAAATATTAAAATTTGTGAAAGCAACGTAAATGAATCTAAATTATACAGATATATATATATATTTTGGCATATTAGCTCCATGTATTGAGATTTAATAATTTGTAAGTTATAATGCAAGTAAAAGCAAAAAAACAACAATCTCACTCTTAATTAATTTATAATGTTTTGTAATAAATTATTTTTCACTTACCTGCGCATTTTTAATTCAATATATGTATATTCATTTAAAATAATTACAGCCAGTAAAATTACCTCAGTTCGAAAGAACTAAGTTTGAGTGATATTTGATTATTGTTAGCAGAGAGAAAATAACCAAAGGATATCGAAATCGTCCTTGTAGTTTCCGAGATATTAATTATTTTCTGTTTCGTCCTGTTTCCCAACGACTTGACACCGAAATTTTACAAGTTGCCATTGCACATCAGCAACAAGTGCTGTCGCACTTCAGGAACAGTTGCTTCGCATTTCAGCAACAGTGCTTTCGCACATCAGTTAATTAATTAAATAAGTTGGTTTGTTATAAATTTATCTTCTTTAAATAAAACAATTTTTTTTACTTTTTAAATTGTAGCAGTTTAAATGAGAATCTATCGATATCGATATATCAATATGATTCTAACACATTTTTGCCATAGCTGGTGTTTTATGTTGAAAATTCAGCGACCGTTAAATTTAAAAATATTGCCTTGATGGTTCAATTTGTATTTGTACTATGCGGTTTATTTTGATTGGGTGCATGTATGTGTGTTGTGCGTTTAAACTTGCAAGCGGCAACAGCACCTAAAAATCGCAGGTGGTAATTTCCCTTTAATTGCCGTCACAATTCCCTCACAATAATAAAGTCCAGCTACGCACTCTTATTGGCTCGTAACTGCTGCAGGTACCGTACGCTTAATGCCTGTATGCGTAACGAAGGGCTCTCTAAGCAGCGCTCTATGTGGATCATCGTCCACTGCTTAGAGAACTGTTGGTCCTCTCTAGGTACGGCAGGCGCCGTAGCCGTACTAGGCTCTCTAAGCAACACTCTCGCTCTGTGGATCATAGGTGTTCCAATCAGCGACCACTGCTTAGAGAAGTGCTGATCCTCTCCGAAGCTCACTCTGGGCATGCACACATACATACAAATGACTGATACTACTACTGATTCAGTTTGCCTCGTAGTTTTGGGCTCTTTGGACCAGCAAAATAAAAACGCAGTAAGTTTTTGTTTGTATGTATGTGAAATTCCATGCAATAATTTAAAAAAAAAGGTCTACTAACTATAAATACGCTGCTCCCCGTCACTGCCAATAAAAAAATACAGTAAGCTACAGTGGAGCAAGCTCGACAGTAGGAGACCCAGTACTTTTTGAGTGCAAACCGTTCACTATTGATTGTTCTTCAATAATGCGTACCAAACAATAGATGGCGCCACTACGAAGTTAACAAACACGGAGGTCGCTAGCGTCTCTTCTTCTTCCTTTTGCCTTTAACATTGTTAGTTGAATAACTTCCGTCTTTATCATCCGATTGGAATGAAATTTTCTGGACAGGTTTGGACCATAGTGTATAATATATATACCAATAATCAAGTCGCTAACATTGAAGGGGCTCCTTCAATTCGACTTCGAAATTTTGTATTTCAATTTCCGGGGGCGGAAGGGGGCATGGCGAAAATCTAAAACAAACTTGATCAATGGGAGATATATATGAACCTACACACCAAATTTGATGTCTCTAGCTGTTATAGTCTCTGAGATCTAGGTGTTCATATTTTCGAAATTTCGATCAGCCGTATACTATCCGTTTATTATCCGATCCGGATAAAACTTTCAGGAAAGGATTGGACTATAAAGTTTATCATGTGTGAAAAAAATCTTATCGCTAGCATTAAAGGTGCTTTCGTTATTCGACTTTGAAATTTTGTTTCAAATTTACGGGGGCGGAGGGGGCGTACAAAATTCTAAAACAAACTTCATCAATGCAATATATAGATGAACATTCATGCCAAATTTGGTGGCTTTAGCTCTTATAGTCTCTGAGATATAGGTGTTCAAAAAGGGACAGACAGACGGACAGACGGACAGACGGACATAGCTATATCGACTCGGCTGTTGATGCTGATCAGAATATATATACTTTATGGGGTCTGCCACGCCTCCTTCTGCCTGTTACGCACATTTGCACAAACGTAATAGGACCCATTTGTACTTTTTTAAAGTACTGGGTCTAAAAACGCATTTTAATTTTAAAATATCAGTATACTTTATTCTTAAAATCCTATCCTTAGGGAGTAACATTGATCTATGCTAATTTTACAAAGCTAAATTTACAGTCTATTAATAACAGTGTAACATAAAATAAAAAATAATTTAGTAGGTATGTTGCTTATGACTTGTTTTCGACAATTTTCCAAGCGTGGTCGTAGACTCCAAAACCTGTAAAGTAAATATAAATTGTTAAGTATATATTGATATAGCCCAGTTCCAAATAAAATTGATTATGAGACCCTAACATAAAATTAAGATTTCATTTTAAATTATTATAATTTCATTTTTTAATCGAAGAATAAAATTAGCTTGTCGAATATTACTCTTTGATGGTACTACCTTTTTGGCAGATACTTTGACACGTTCCTGTAGGAGAATAGCGTCTGTTTACAATTGTCCGAGCTCGAACCCAAGATGAAGTCAACATTCGGCTCGTTGAGGAGTCTCAATGATAAGGTTCTTCACTGCAAGCGTGGTCTGATTACCAAGTTGGATCAATGAAAGAATGTACCTAACTGTAAGTACAACATTGATTTAAATTATCATATCTGAAACTACATAAAATATAATTTGATAAAATAAATTCACTTTATCTTACAGTTTTGCTCGAGGAATATCGGAATCTATTGTACGGTGTTGGACTTAGCGAACTGATGTTTATTTGGCTGCCAACCAAAGTTGCAACAACTGGAGAATAAATTGTAATTTTCTAGGCAAATAGTTTTATGTATAATAACAATTATTATATACGTATAATTAAGA
The DNA here is from genome assembly GCA_035044365.1 of Drosophila neotestacea. Classification (NCBI taxonomy): domain Eukaryota; kingdom Metazoa; phylum Arthropoda; class Insecta; order Diptera; family Drosophilidae; genus Drosophila; species Drosophila neotestacea. The sequence continues at coordinate 3,804,903 of JAWNMD010000155.1, forward strand.
AAAATTTTTAAATTGTAATACATTTCTTGTTACATTAAGCTAAAAGAAATGTATGTACTAAATTAAGAGATTTTATATAGACTTTACCTTAATTTCAATGTTATTCGTAAGGATAGGATTTTAAGAATAAAAGAAACTGCAATTTTGAAATTAAAACGTGTTTTTTCATTGGTTGGCTAACGAAATTAGAGTCAGGAAGTATATGGAAACTAGGCTGGAGAATCAAGAAATAGGCACACAATGACTATTTTCATAATGTCTACTACTATTTTCATTTTTTTACTTGAGAGATCTGATGAAAGCATGGAACCAGAACCAGTCTATGACGAAGACGCGACTACAACGCGACTTCAACGCGACTACAACGCGACTACAACGCGATTTATAGCGATTTCGGCGCGACTCTAGCGCGTTTTTGTCACGATTCAACGCGTTTCCGTTCGCTGTCGCGACTTTTAATGACTTAAATCAAGTGCGTTTGTTCTTGAATTAAGTATAGTTTTACCTAAACCAAGTGCGTATGGTCTTGATTCAAGATTTTTTTCATGAATTTAGACATTTTTAGTGACATCAGCAACAATTTCTGTTGCCCAGCAGCAAAATTTTTGACTTCAGCAACAATTTTTGTTGCACAGTAGCAACATTTTTTACATCAGCAACAATTTCTGATGCCCAGCAGCAACATTTTTGACATCAGCAACAATTCCTGTTGCACAGCAGCAACATTTTTGACATCAGCAACAATTTCTGTTGCCCAGCAGCAACATTTTTGACATCAGCAACAATTTCTGTTTTTACTTAAACCAAGTGCGTATGGTCTTGATTCAAGATTTTTTTCATGAATTTAGACATTTTTAGTGACATCAGCAACAATTTCTGTTGCCCAGCAGCAACATTTTTGACTTCAGCAACAATTTTTGTTGCACAGTAGCAACATTTTTGACATCAGCAGCAATTTCTGTTGCACAGTAGCAACATTTTTGACATCAGCAACAATTTCTGTTGCGCAGTAGCAACATTTTTGACATCAGCAACAATTTCTGTTGCACAGTAGCAACATTTTTTACATCAGCAACAATTTCTGTTGCCCAGCAGCAACATTTTTGACATCAGCAACAATTTCTGTTGCATAGCAGCAACAATTTCTGTTGGACAGTAGCTACTTTCACATAAGGATAGGATTTTAAGAATAAAGTATACTGATATTTCAAAATTAAAATGCGTTTTTTTTATTGACAGTGACGGGGAGCAGCGTATTTATAGTTAGTAGACCTTTTTTTTTTAAATTATTGCATGGAATTTCACATACATACAAACAAAAACTTACTGCGTTTTTATTTTGCTGGTCCAAAGAGCCCAAAACTACGAGGCAAACTGAATCAGTAGTAGTATCAGTCATTTGTATGTATGTGTGCATGCCCAGAGTGAGCTTCGGAGAGGATCAGCACTTCTCTAAGCAGTGGTCGCTGATTGGAACACCTATGATCCACAGAGCGAGAGTGTTGCTTAGAGAGCCTAGTACGGCTACGGCGCCTGCCGTACCTAGAGAGGACCAACAGTTCTCTAAGCAGTGGACGATGATCCACATAGAGCGCTGCTTAGAGAGCCCTTCGTTACGCATACAGGCATACAGCGCCTGGTATTTCACACTCATTTTGGTGTTTAGAATATGTTGCAGCTTCCAAGCTTATACACAACAACAACAACAACCAATAATTTATACGGATAGTTATTTTTTAATCATTTTTATTTGGCTTCTATGGTACGACTTATTGTTAAACTATTTGTAAGTACAAATTTCTGTTATTCACTTTGCTTCAATTGCATTTTCATTGCTCATCATAACTTGATCTTGATATATCATTTATATATGTATTTCAGCGTCTCATCATGTGTTGATCGAAGCAAGTAAATTAGCGTAATACTACGACAGATATAATATAGATCGCTTCGTTAAACTAAATTCATCTCTAACTATATAATTTGGGCAATAAATATGAAATTTATATAATTAGATTTGTTTATTTAATGTGTATGGTAGATATACAATATATATGCATATGTATATTAAATATTTATATATATCTGTATATATATATGTAATAAGTATTAACAATATTTTCTCGTAAGCAAATACTACGGTTCTAGTACATATTTACAAATGAACGATAGAAATAGAAACAACAGTTTTGTGGGGGGGAGGGGGGGGGTGCGTAAGATCTGATCTCAGAGGAAAATCTGCTGCTAACGAAAAGCCTTGGAAGAGTTTTCGGAGCTCTGAAACCCAGTCAAGGTCTGGCTGGCTGTCTGACTGACTGACTTAGTCTGGCTAGAAGCAACTACAAAAATACTTAATGCAACAGCAACATGAGGCAGCCTGTCTAACAACATTCTCTAGGAGTTGTGCTTGTTTGTGAATGATGAACATAAGTACTTGTCTGTGTGTTTACAGTTAGTAAAGTTGTTCTTTTGACAAAAACAATATTCACATATTTGATTTTAAATATTATATCCTCATTTAAAAGTCTTTTCTAAGAATCATAGAACTATAATAAAATAAGAACAATAGAGAAAAGTTAATTATGTAAATTTTCTTCTTCTTTGTCAAAAGAATTATTTAACTAACTGTCTGTAAGTGTCAACGTATGCATGGAGTTTTAAGTATTTGATGCCAAGTACAAGCTAATCGTCACTGCCATTCAACAGGTCCGCCAACGACAGCAGCGCCGGAGAGCAACATCCGTTGCCACTTGAGTGTAGTAGCTGCAACTCAATTGCGTAGGCTGCAGCTGCAGCTGTAGCAGCAGCGGTTGTGGAGGCGGCAGCATCCACATTGCCGGTGGCTGTGATATTGGAGTCAGAGTGTTGATGCTGATGATGCTCCCTCTCCCTGAGCAGCTGTTAGTCTAGGTTGTGGGGCGGCGTGCTGTTCCCGCCGCCGAGCATAAATGATGTTGGACTGTGCACCGAGATGCTGTCCAGGTCCAGAGTACCATCGCCCTTCTCCAGCATGCCGCTGCCATCTTGTTTCATCATCATGCGACGCCATTTGGCCCGTGCATTCTGAAACCAAACCTGCAATAATTGTGTGAGATCTTGAATTTTCATGTTTCGTGTCATGCTTCGTTTTCCTGCCTCACCTGTAGGACTCTCTTTGGTAAACCCGTTTTCTGAGACAATTGCTTCAGATCCTTGGCATCGGGATTGTGATTGATTGCAAAATAGGACTTCATGGTGCGCAGCTGATGATGCTTAAACGATGTCCTCATTCGCTTGGTGCGCGATGAGGCGCTCATGTGGGAGCCGCGCCCAAAGTCCACATATTCGGTGTTGAGATCTGCAAATGCAAAATACGACTTCAGTTGTACACTCAGAAAAAATATTGTATGCTATTTCGAAAATGGCCTTGATACTTGGAACAATTTCATATTACACTACACTACTACACCGATTTTAAAGCATTTTGATCATGATTTGATCTATTAGCGGACTCTACACTTAAAAATAGTTCGTTTTAAGAAATATTCTATTCTACAATTTTTGTAAATACACAAAAACAGAATACATACAAAATTACAATTTTGAAATTTTGAGCTTTTACTTTTAATCAACTCCTGGTGCCCTCATTAATTAATATTAGAAAAAATCTCTTTAACACTTTAAAGATTAAACCATTTGCTTAGGTATGAGGAACACTTTGAGTTTTGTAAAACATGCTTGAATGATTTTTAATACGAATTATTATAGAGATTTTTTTTGTCGAAGTGTAGTTGTTTTCTTCTTGACTTTTACAGCTCGCCGCAAAAAGTTTTACGACGCCAACATGCGGTTTTTTTACTCGTAAAGGTTGCACATAAAAACAGCCGATGCACTGGCGCCAGTCCGGGACCAGCTTCGGATTTGGGTTGCAAGTTGCAGGCTATTAAGTCACCAGCAATCCATGCAACATGCTGCTGTTGCTTTATGGCTACATCGGTATTTACAACCAAACCAGCCAACCAGTCAGGTATACCTATATACCTACCTATATTCGCTGTGAACGCCTCGATATCCTTGGGCTTGCGCTTACGCGGTCTGCCCTTTTGACGCGCCGGCTGAGGCAGTCCGGTTATGACATGCGATGTGGGCACAAAGATGCCCGTAGGAACAATACTACGACTGGGATCTGAGTGCGGACTCGACGAGTCATTGTGCGGTGATCCAAATTGCGTGCTGTACGGATATGTGGCACTCATGCTCGACGAGGCAGCATCTCCCTCCCTCGCTATGCTATAGTGAGTTCTACAAGAAGAGACAAATCAATTAGTCAAATGACCCAAAACGTAGGAGCATCCACTCTCTACGCACCTGCAATAAATAAGAGCATCGATTATGCCATATTGATCCCCCTTCGTGAGTGGCGTGTGGCAGACCGTGCAGCAGAAACAGTTGACATGAAAGACCAGGTTACGGGCGCGCATGACCATTTCATTAGAGCTAATGGAGGCCAGGCAGCGGGAACAGCGGCGAGTACCAAAAAAACTGTAAAAGAAAAAAACAATTGAATTATTAAATACATACATTATAATTACTATTTTTTCTGTTCTCACGATAATTAGTTAGATAAATTCAACTATTAGTAAAAGCTAAATGTAATATTAGCGTATCTACAAAAATTTTGATATATAAAGAAGTAACTTCATATCTTGAGAATCTAATATCTTTGCTCCAATATTATGACACTAAACCTATCCCAATAGAATAAAATAAAACATTAAACTCTTCCTACTTCAAGCTTGATCGATTTTCATAGATACTTGTGTACCTAAATGTAAACTCAAACGTTCCTAGCAATTGATGCATTTGAACTCCTCAACTATTCACAATTATTTGCCATGATATTGATAAAAATCGAAGCCTATTTGTATGGGTTGTGTGCAGGTTGGACCCAATAATCTTATAATCTTGGCAGACCCAGACCCCAAACCAAATTATGGTCCCTCAACTAATAATATGTTTGGTCAGGAAGTTGGCCAAGCTACTGTCTGTGCCACAGCTACATATTCATGTTAAGTTCAACCATCGCCAAGAGGACAAGGTGAGAGGAGATCTGTCGAGTCTAGACCCGAACAATGGATCGGTTAACAAAACGCCCACTCATCGTCATCCTCTTTTTCACCGTCATCGTCATCGTCATCGCCTCGTGGTGATCATCAATGTGTTGGGATCGTGCGTTGGCTACTGTTTTCACTTTCGCAAATGACAGATCAAAGATTACCAACATCGCTCATAATCACTGGGGAGTTTTTCGGTTTCGTGCCAAATAATGATGACCCTGGACAGAGGAGGAAGGCATTTTCCGGGGATGGGACGGTGAGAGGGAAAAAAGGAAACATCAAATGCGCGAGGCACGCGATTTCTTTGACATTAATCAAAATAATTGGCGCATTTCACTCCAACTTCGCTCAACAGACTCATTCTCACATCGTGTCGTCATAGTCGAAGACGAAGTCGAATTCACTCTGACAGCAAAAATAAACTCCAGCAGACATGATACAACAACTAAAACAATTCCATATAAATTTATCATATTTACTATATAGCGCACTTTCAAGACTGCGCACCTCCTCTGGTTCCTTTAGCTCCATTTGCATTTCGTTGAAAATTATTTGGGATGTGACGCCGAGATTTTTGTCACATTCACATTCGCTTGTCGCACAACTTGTCGCCGGCAACACTCAGAGATATTTAGAGATACTCCCGTCTCAGTCCCATTCCCATTCCAATTCCAATTCCCATTCCCAGTCTCAGTCTCAGACTCTCACCCGATCTTTCACTGTGGCAAGATACCTTGTGCCGCAAGACGTAAGCCCCATAAATAATATTAAACATGGATGCAGGCAGCGTCAACATCATGCGACGGCGACGGCGACGGCGACGGCGACGGCGACGGCGACGATGTGCCTGCTACCAACTCATAAAACTGTTTCAGACTACACCAGGCGATGCCTTCATTTCGTTGTGGCACTTTATTTCATTCTGAGTCCCCCTTCAACCTGCCACGCCCCCTTTTGCAGGGAGCGCGAGCTGCGAGATGCGAGAGCAAGAGAGAAAAATGAATTATGATTATTGCCATGTAAAAGAGCAGGCGAAATGTCAAAGTGACAACGCCTAATATATGATTATGTTTTCGAGCGCTCCGAAATCTGATACTCTTACACACACACACACACATACACATAGTATGGTTATTTTGTGCTCCTAACTTTCAACTTCCAACTTCCAGCACCAGCTCCAACAGCAGCCAGAGTCAGAGTCGAACCTAGAACGTCAGCTCTGTGATGTGTTGTTGTCGTTCTCGTTGTCGTTGTCGTTGTCGCTGTTTTGGCTTCTGACTGTTGCCCAGTCTCGCCGCAGTACGACTATTTCCCACCGCACGGCGTACATCAATCCCAACACGACCCAACCCGATCCAAACCGAACAGATCCCAAATGAAAACCCGACCCGGTTGACTGCCTTGGTTAACCGCATCGTGTTGCTGTTGCTCTTGTTGTTGTTGTTGTTGTAGCTGTTGTCCTGCACTTGTTTCGGAGGCGTTGCCCACTTGAAGCGTGCGAAGCTATGACACATGTGAGCATCAACAGCAGTATCAGCATCAGCAGCAGCAGCAGCTGCAGATGCATCTCACATGATAGCCACGTCTCTGGTCTGGCCTGGTCTGCTTCTATACACTCAACAAAATACATTACACTTTAAAGAAGTTTAGTATCTTTTCGAATTATTTGGCTAAACTAACACTTTACTCGTTTCACAATCAAATCAATATTATTATTTTAGAAATACAAATTTGGTAAATAATTTGAGATGAAATATGTAAAATCGATAAGAAATTTATTTTCTAATGTGAAAGTAAGAAATTTTAACAAATAATTGCTTAGTAGTGAAAATTAGGTAAACATTTTCTTTATTTTAAAAACATATTAAATACATTTTAAGAATAGAAAAACCAATAGTTATTTACAAATCAATTTTCTATTAAGAATAACAAACCTTACAAGACTAAACTAAGAAGAATTTCTGATTAGGTCAAGCAGGTCTCTAATTAGACCCAGTACTTTAAAAAAGTACAAATGGGTCTATTACGTTTGTGCAAAAAAAAAGTGCGTAACAGGCAGAAGGAGGCGTGGCAGACCCCATAAAGTATATATATTCTTGATCAGCATCAACAGCCGAGTCGATATAGCAATGTCCGTCTGTCTGTCCGTCTGTCCGTCTGTCCGTCTCCCTCTTTTTGAACACCTATATCTCAGAGACTATAAGAGCTAGAGCTACCAAATTTGGCATGTACGTTCATCTGCATCTTGCATTAAACGAGTTTGTTTTAGATTTTTGCCACGCCCCCTCCGCCCACGTAAATTTAAAACAAAATTTCAAAGTCGAATAACGAAAGCTCCTTTAATGCTAGCGATATGATTTTTGGCATACATGATAAACTTTATAGTCCAATCCTGTCCTGAAAGTTTTATCCGGATCGGATAATAAACGGATAGTATACGGCTGTTCAAAATTTCGAAAATATGAACACCTAGATCTCAGAGACTATAAGAGCTACAGACACCAAATTTGGCATGAAGGTTTATCTATATCTTGCATTGATCAAGTTTGTTTTAGATATTTGCCACGCCCCCCTCCGCCCCTAGAAATTGAAAAACAAAATTTTAAAGACGAATTACAAGAGAACCTTTAAGACTAGCGCCTTGATTTTTGGTATATATAATACTCGCTATAGTCCAAACCTGTCCTAAAAATTTTATTCCAATCGGTTGGTAAACGCGGAAAGTTATTTAACTAACAATGTTACAGGCAAAAGGAAGAAGAAGAGACGCTAGCGGCCTCTATGTTTATCAAGTGGCGCCATCTATTGATGGTACGCAACATTGAAGAACTATCTTTAGTGAACGCTTTGCACTCAAAAAGTACTGGGTCTCCTACTGTCGAGCTTGCTCCACTGTAGCTTACTGCATTTTTTTTGTTTTCTAAGTGTATATACATTTTCTATTAAAAGAATTTCTGATTAGGCCAAGTTGGTCTCTCATTTTTTTTTCTGAGTGTACATATATTTTATTGTTGCATGGCAAAAACAGTAAAGAGTCAAGATTTTGTTGGCCTCTGATTACGCCAATAGATAAGTTCGATGAGAGGGTAGACTGGAAGAGCGAAAGGGTGGGGTTGGGAACTTGCAACTTAGACGAGGCTGATAACAGACATCGAAATCGTGGTTAAGTGGCGCGCGACGTTCTCCACTTGGGCCACTCTCGCGGCCACTCCATGGACAGGTCGATGAGATGTTGCTGCTGTTCTGGCTGCTCTTGCTCTTTCTGATTCTTCTATTGGGTTTGGGTTGCATCAAAACCTGAATAGAGCCTCTGTTTGGAGGGCGGAAACACATACTGAGAGGCTACGGCGGTATGCAAGCTGAAGTGTAAACCGACGTGTGGCGCGGCTGCTGATGTTGTCGATGTTGCTGCTGCTGCTGCTGCTGCTGCTGGACGGGAAGCACAAAGGGCCACTGGTGACTGGTTACTGGTTACTAGAGAGTGCACCAGTTGCTGGGGTATGAGTTTCGGCTGCCACGTTTTGTAACGTGAGAGCATTTGTAACGCATTGAGGGATTGCGTTTTGGGTTCGCGCCCGGCGCTGAAGTTTCAAGTGCCACCCGCTGTGGCCTGCTCTTCCGATTACATACAAGTATACATGCAACAACAACAACAAACAACAACAAGCGTTCCTTGCTACGGATTTCCCAGACTAGCCCGGACGCCACCCCGTTCGCAGTTGCGAAATGAAAAATATTAAATACATACATATATATTTCGCTGGCGGGATTTCGTGAGAGCGCTATGAGAACGAGGCTAAGACTCTGAGGACGTCCCATGGCGATAATTCGATTCTAGGCCCTACTCATGGGCTGCCTGCCTGCCTAAACATATACAATAATTATTTGCATTTTTTTGTATTTCTATTTTTTACTGTGGAGTGTAGAGTGTTGTGTTTTGGTTTTGTTATGACTCTGATCCTGAAATGCAGTGCGACAAGTTTTTTCCTTACATGTTAAATGCGCTGGAAAATTAGTTTGTATTGCTGTCTTTTGGGTTATTTGTTCCCAAATAAGTTCTATCCGCATGTGGCAAGCGATTAGACCATAAGCCGCATTGTTTCAACATTCAATTTCAAACTCAGCTCTTGATCATCTTAGCGATCGGGGTGTGTGATTGTGTGTGCGTGTGTGTATGAGTAACGCTTTTCTTTTAAACAGTTTAACATTTGAATTTACATTTGAATTTACATTTAAATTTTTAAACGTTCTTTAATAGGACTCTTCCGGCTTCCAAGAAACTCATGCCCACTGAAATTGCATGTATAATTTTAATTTTATTTTATAGTCTAGCTGATTAGATTAGCGCCCCATTGTTATTTAGCTGCTGGAACGGTGTGTGTGTGTGTGTGTGTGTTGGTAAGTGTAGGGTATGATAGGCCCTTGAGTATCTTGGGATCTTTGGTTGTCTGTGGCGGCTGCTTCTCTTCTTTCGGCTCTTAAGTGTCGACCAGTTTCTATGTGCTCTCGCATAAATTCGGCGTAAAATGATTTTTAAAGATGCCCATTAAACATTTTAATTATCGCGCTGTGAGTAGTTTTTATATTTGTTTTGACCAAGTGTCCAGGCAGCAAAGAGGGGAGACTGGGCCAAGAAAGGTTTAGCCATTGACCAGCGAAGCGAGCGAGTGACCTGCAATGTGGCTTAGGTAAATGCCTTGGATGCAACTTAACTTGTCTTACAGTGGAATAAATTCAGAACTCAGGTGGTCAAGTGTAAGGGCTATCTTAATGTTTTGGAAAAGAAAGTTGCGAGCCAAAATCATAATACTTAAAGATGTACATCTTTCTAAACAAAGCTAAATAGTTTAAATTTGAATAAGACGCTATCTGGGATCTCAACTAAGAGTTATGAGTTTAAACAAAGAGGAATTTAAAGGATAAACTTATTTTAAATTTGTGTTTAAAGTAAAGTCTCTATTTTAATATTATGCATATGAGAATAAGAATCTGGGAGACCTTAAACTAGTTCTGTCAATCTTAACTGTTAACTTATCTTAGTGAGACAGAACTGTGTCATAATTCACTTATCATAGCAGATACATGATCTTCTTGCATTTGATAATGGTTATTTATCTAAGCTTATTATTTCTGATCACATATTTTTCTACTCTCAGCCATTGTATCCAGTTTTTTGCCTCGATGCTGGGTGCTGATGATGGCGCTACATGGGATCGCTGACAAGTGCTCATAAAAAATAAATACTGTGCTTTTTTCTCAGCCTTTTTTTCTCTCCCTATCCCTCTTACTGGCGCTCTGTCTGTGTCCCTTGTGCATGCCGCAACATTGCTCAAGTTTTTGATGACGCCACGAAGTGAAGTGTTGTTTTTGAAGGTAAAAAGGTGGAAAAGGGGAGAGGGTTAAACAAGTGGGGGGTGGCCAGTGGCTAGAACATAAAAAACGTCGTGAGATATAATCGTTAAGCTATTCTGCTCTAAGGTTGCTTTTCCTCTTTTCTGTCTTCATTTTTTCTTTCTTATTTTTTTTGTTAACTGCTTAATATTGTTGCTGTTTTTCTCTGTTTACTTAATGAATTCTGTAAATTTTCTATATTTTCGCATGGTGCACGCTTCTTTGAGCAACGAGAAATTATTTTATTGCATAACGCGCGATTTCAGGTTGGCCATAAATTTGGTGCTCGAGTATCTTTGCCACTCGTTGGCCACAATTAAATGGACGCGCTTGGCTGACTTTCAAAACTGTAAACATTTTATACCAAACTTTTTCCGTTCCCCTTCCCTTTGCCCTGTTCTGTGGTCACCCCGTGGCCAGTGCGTTTACCCTTTCTTTACCCTTTCCCTTTTCCACGCTACCCTTTCACGGGTTGAAGTGAAGACAGTAGAGAGCGTTTCTCTATTCGCTGATTAAGACATTTCATATTCTATATTTTGTATTCTTTACTTTCCATTTCATATTTTATTTTATTCTTTTTGATTTCTCACTTTACTTTTTGTGCTTGCAGTTCGTTCTGATAACGAAGCCAATCATCAACTTTTCTAAGTTCTTGTAGCTGCCTCATGAATGAGCCTTCTTGCCCCTGTTGGCTGCCAAGACAACGGCTCTGACTTTGGCTCGGAGGCCACATAAAAATTATGACACTCTCTGGCGCTTTATGGAAGAAGCCCCAGTGAGTACAAATACATAGGAGAATGTGTATGTAAGTGTATGTGAATGTGTATTTAGATGTTGAGCCGATAAAGAGACGCAGATGCTCCCCGGGCTTATCCGGTATGCCATCAGTACAACATCATCTTGATAGATAAGAGTTGAGCTGAGTCGGGATGGACTGGAGTGGACTGGTGGACTGTTGGACCGTTGTACTCTTGGACTCCACTGCTCGACGGCTCTAGCTGCTGAGACTTTTATGACGTTGTCGTTGCAGGATGGCCACGAAATATGCAGAAACGAGGTGACAGCTAACAATTTTTATTATTTCTCTGCTTTTGCTGTTGTTGCTCTTCACCTGGCAGGGAAACAAGAATTGCGGAGTGAAACAGGTACATTGCCCGATTGTAAAATGTCAGCTAGTGTTGCCGACTAAAGACAACAACTGGTTAGAACGCTGTAGTCGTGTCCTCGACTACAAGATACCCGCTATTTAATTTTACAAACCAATACATCTCATTGTTAGATACATTGCGACGAATACAGTGCACTGGTTTACCCAATATCGGGTATAACAAGAGGCAGAGGCCAAAATAGCCAATAGCCAACTTGTAACTGCAACGTTGGTACGGCAAAGGTTTCGCTTTGTGCTCGGTCTCTCTCTCTCTCTCTTTCTCTATCATGTTATCCACTAAAATCCAATTATTTGCTTTGGAAGCTTAATACCTAAACAACAAAATTATGACCAGGTTGAAAGAGTTGGGTCTTTTCTACACACACACACACACACACTTAGACACACACGAGTATAGTTAACACCACAACACCGCAACAACGGCGGTGGTGAACATATGTTTTGATGGCCAGATTAGTGCGACAAAAAACTGAATACACTCATACTGAATAACGAATACTCGTATACGAGTAGACGGGTATACTTTAGATCTAAGCGGGTCGAAGGAACTCTCCTCCAGTTTCAGTTGCGGTAGCCGATGTGACATGTGTTTTGGTGCTTATCAGATGCTTTGTTTTAAGTTTATTGCCATCAAAGTCCGCTTATTGCATGCCACAAATTGGTTGTACTTGTAAGTATGGCTAAGACTTTGGCTTAATGCTACATCGGCATTTATTCGAATCGACAAGGCCATTGAATTGAGTTTGCAAGAAAAATAAGTCTTAAAATGCTAATGTTTGTGAGTTGTGACTTTGTTGCATCAACTTAAATATTTCCCTTTACTTTTAATTTAAACTTAGAAGTTATAGTAGAAATGCATATTCCTTGTGATTAGTTCAATTTCTATTCGATTAAAACCTATAAGGGTATCTACTTATAACTAAAGATTTACCACAGAATATTAACAAAAATAATGTATTTAAATCACTTTTAAAGCTGTATTTGAAAATTACATTGTCAATCTTTAACTGTGCACAAAGTTGTCATGCACATTCTGATTTAAATGAAATATTACGTAGGGGCTTGTGTCTTTGTGTGTGTGTGTGTGTGTGTGTGTAATTATTTTACAATAATTACAGTTTGACCTGTGTTGACCGCACACAAGTGTAAATTCTATAGAAAAAGTCAAACAAACAATTTCTATGAAATATTTTTCAATAAGCCGCCAATAAATGAACGCTCATTCCTTCAGGAAATGCCAAATTCTAATTAAAGATAACTTACGAGTAGTTAGAGTATGTTGTATACATCTGTAAATGTGCTCAACTTCATTTAAATGTTATTGATTTAAATATGATTTAAATACTCTTTGAATACATGTACAAGTATTTATGAAATTGCCTAGAAAACACATGTTTAGTTTGTTTTGATATTTATTATATAGTATGTGATTCTTAAGTGAAAAATGTCTTGTTTTCTCAATTTAACAAAACATGAATTTATTGCACTGATGCGTTCATACTTTTTCATTGGGTCGGCAAACACCCACAAGATTTACCGTAGAGAGTTAACGGTGCATAGGGCATAAATTTTGCTTGCCCCTTGTGCTCCCCGACTTTCTGACTTTGTCGACTTGGCGTTGTCATATTTGACATCAGCTCTATAAATCAACAAAGAATGTCGTTGTCATTGTGCGTGTAGTAGGCACAGTAGCAGGGGACTGCAGTAGGGGTGTTGGCAGGGGGGAAGGGGAGTTCAGGGGGTTCCGATTTGATTGATAATACCGAGCAAAAGCCGCCGGAATGAAACGTAATGAAACATTACGGCGGAATGGATTGTGGATTGGACTCTGTATGACATGACATGGCGGCCGCCAAGCGCATCCCCATCCCCATGCCCATGCCCCCAAGCTGACAGATCGGCCCGAGACTTGTGTTTCTGTGTGTGTGTGTGTGTGTACACTGATAGAAAAACAAGTCCACAAAATCAGGAAGACTTAGAAAAACTTATAAGCAACACAAACTTTTGAGAAAAATGCAATATCAAAATCAAAGACTGGGTTCCAATTTTAAAAATGCAAAATTCTTGCCGCGCTTTATTGGGAAAAAGTCGAACTTTAATCACAAAACCAAGAACTTTTTAATCAAAAATTGTAGTCAAGAAAATGTTTTTTTTTAAATAATGTTTTTTGTGTTTTAATTGTATTTAAAATACAATTTTGTTTGTTAAATCTTCTTGATTTGTTGGACCCATTTTTCTATCAGTGTACTTGTGTCGAAGCAGAGCGAAGCGGTTGCGCTGCTTGCCACAGAGGGGATCAGACATTGAAACAGGCAGCATCACTGCATCACAGCAGACGCAACAGAAACTGCAACAGACCCCGACTCCATCCCCCTCTGCCTCTTTGTCTTTATCTTCGACTCCGATTCGGATCTCCGATCTCCGACTCTGGACTCGGTGACTGCGTATTTTGAAATATGGAGCGGTAATAAATGTCACAAGAATCATTTGAGAGGAAATACGAGTGACGAGCGTGACTTGCTTTGGATTTATGGTATATGCTGAATGGTGTAGAGTGTAGACTGTATAGTGTACAGAGCAGAAAGTTGAAATTTCATGTGTTTTCCATTTTTTCTCTTTTTTTTGTTTTTCATTTTTTTTGTGTTTGTTGCTTTTTTCATTTTGTGGCCGCATGAATGATAAACTTTTTGATTTACGCACTGGCTGGTGGCAGGTGTTGCTCGATGGCTGCTGCTGGAAAAACTTTTGACTCATTCAGCAGTCGGCAACCTGCAACTTGCAACTGCCAACTTGCAACCGACAGTTGAAGCTTTAATTGCCGCTCGAGCAGTTCCCTAACAAATTGTAGGCGTTGTTGTGCACAATTGAAAGAAATGCTTGTATACACCTAGATATACAAATCTCTGTATGATTGTCTATGTGTGTGTGTGTGTGTGTGTGCACTGAAATTTGGCATAATTATAACGAGTTTTCATTTTGTTGTGTTTCTGTTCTCTGTTGTTGTTTGTTGTTGCTGTGGTTGTTGTTGTTGTTCTTATCTCGCGTGTTTGTTGCATGTTGGTGCGGCGCGTGAAATTGCATTACACTGCAGCTTCCTAGCAAGTGGAGGCCACAGCAACTCTGGAACTGTCTGTGCAAACTGTGCAACGTCTGTGGCAGTCACCCACCCAAGCGCAGAGTGTCAACCTCAAAGCGAGTGGTGTCTACGTCGAGGTTTTTGGACCCAGTACTTAAAAAATACAAAGAGTCTTTTAAGTTTGTTAAGATCGAAGTGTGATTAACAGGATGCCAAGGACTTTATGAGAACCCCCAAATCTCACTGACTATAACAGCTAGTCATATAGTCAAACTTGGTATGTAGTTTTCTTTATATCCTAAGCAGATAAAATGTATTCCCTATCCGTAATACAATTATCTTTCGTCAAAACAATAACTTGACTAACTGCGTTATATTATTATTATATTTCGGAAGTTATCTGTCTGGTCCAAGTAGCAATGTGTATAGTATCTTTTTAGAATATGTACAGGGTTCCTTACAGTCAAGTTCTCTCGACTGGAGCTCTTCTCACTATCACTGCCACTGGCATTGCAACTGCAATTTGGGTGCAACTGAATCTAGCGTGCTCCGAGGTGAGCGAGCGTTGAAGTTGAGTCGCGAGTCGCGTTCTTGAGAAACACCGCGGAATGGGAATGCAAAGAGCAGAACACACGCAGGCCCATTCAACCAGGCGGAGCTCCTCAGAATTCGAAGTAGAGGAGTTGCAGTTGGAGGCGGAGGTAAAAGAGGAAGAAGCACTGTGGTGTCTTCTTTGCGGTCTCGGTCTGCTTCTTGCCATTGCCGTCACCGTCTTCGTCACTATCATAGCCTTCGCACAGTGGTGCAAAACAATGCATGCATAAATATTTCATTTGCGTGTTTGGAAATCATTTTCTAGTCAATGTCTTGGCATGCAGTTGGAGGCTTTATCTGATTCATCAGACCCCTGCCCTTCACTGCCCTGCCCTGCTCAATTCAATTCCCAGAAGCCACAGCTACAACCATCACATTAGAGTCAGTGGAATTGGCACTCCGACTTAAGTACGACTTACCTATAATAATCGTTTTTGCAATAAATGTTGCCATCACGTGAGTAACATGAGGATTCCCGTTCCAGGGGCAGCCGACATGCATAACACTGCAAGCAGCTGGCGTGCCAGCGTTTTTCCACAGCGGAGAGGTAGAAACGATCCTGCAAAGAAGCATTCCAATATAATAAATGACATATCCGTTTACAATTATTGTTATTATTATTATAGCGTTTTTATATAGATGTATGCATTCAGAAATATTGTACAAGATCCACTTTAATTTTGTTTGTATATCACCGTAAATTAGTCGGAAAAAACAATTGATTTTTAAGTCAGCCTAATATTTTGTAAGCGTTTTCATTTCGTTTTATTTGTTATTATAATAAAACTTGGATAAGATGGAAACTTTAAACTATCTCTTATTCAAAGTCAGTCTAGCAATCCTTTTTTAAACCTTATAGCCCGTAGAAACTAATACTTGTACTCCTTCCATATATTATAGATCAGATTGGGTTTTACTTGATTTTTTGCAATTATATTAAAAAAGTGATTTAAATTTCTAAATGCGCCAAGATCTGTTTATTTTGTAAGCTTCTCAGTTTTATTAAATTAAACTAACTTAACCTATTTAATTAAATTAACGTAGTAATATTAAATCTGTATATTCTTTTTAATGTTAAGAAATTAATTTTGTCGATTGCTTCTATTTCACTATAAATAAATAAATAATCATCTTTAACTACTCTTCTTTTTAAACAGAAGCTCTTCAGTATTTAAATCACCGACGGCAACGGTTTCCCACAATTAGAATTGGAATCTTACCTGTATTTGTCGACCACAGCCAGCGCAATCATCTGGATTGCGGGTTACTTTGCTATCGTTGGTGGATTCGGGGCTGCTGGGTGGTCCAAAGGGCTCTGTCTTAAATGATATTCCCGATGTGGTCTCGTCGCTAACCTCCGTGCAATCCGTGCGACTTCGGCTAATTGAGAATTTTGCCGCCGAGTCCTCGAATGTAGCGCGATCGGCGGTCTCATAGCTGAGTTAAAGGAAAAAGGAGTTGGAGTTTAGAAAAAGAAGTTTTAAGTGTTAGTCCTGTAGCTATTAATTACCTTCTATATGACTCGCTGCCGTATGCATTGCCAAATGGCTTTGTACTGTGATCACAAATATCTGGACACGAGGATGTGGAGCATGTGCGAAACAATGGATGATTATTATTTGTACCTGCAGCACTGCCACATTGATTGCTCCCTTGATGTGCTACAGGTGGTGTCGGACTTTTCTCCCTTGCGCCGGGCCCAAGAAATCTTGCGCTCTGCTGCTGTAATTTCAAAAAGAGAATATTTAAACAAATAGTTGTAGTTTACGTTCAGTTATTAAGTATTTCTAAGGGAGTTCAAATTCAAAGTCCGTAAATGAAGCTCGAGGCGGAGACGGCTCATTTCGGTGTCACTCAGCTCTGAAATTTTTCACAAATTTCAAAGGATGAGCCTGAATACAAATGATGCATAAAATTTTCAATGGCGGCGCAGCTAAAGTTAATTTCAATTAAGAAACTTTGCGCATTTTTCCACGAAAACGTTGCGCGACATTTGAAGACCGTGAACATGTGAGGGAAACCCAAACGACGGATTCAAAAATCCCCCAGACATTCATTGAAAAATATAAGAGATCGCAGACCATATAATACGACTGCAAGTACAATATTATTTCGAGTAAGAAACGGAGCACAAACATCTTGTAGCACATTGCAGAAGAGATTTAATATATGTATACTTATATATATATATACTATATTTATATATATATGATTCGCTAGGTATCATCGATGCTCCAGTTTACTTATTTTTGATTAATTAGTTGAAAATAGATTTCAACTGCTTGCTGTGTAAGTTATAAGGATGACAGGTTTTTCCCAAATAAAAATAAAATCAGAAACTTCAGATTTCTACATTGCGTATTTCTCGCCAAGATGTTGTGCTTGCTTTTTGAATTTTACAACCATTTTGCTGTTTTGTGTGTATGTTTGTGTGTGGTTGTGTGTTTGTGTTGGGATGTTGTCTCGGTTTGGGAACATGCAATTACCTTTAGGGGAATAGCTGTACCAAGTCCATGCCATAAAGCAAAGCTACTGAATTCGTGCGCACATTTCTGCCAGCCATTTTTGTTAGATATTTCAGCATCTGTTTGTCCATTACTAAAACTAACAGCTAACTACACCGAATCCCAACTGACAAGATATGACCACATTTTTATGGCAACTATTTTGTGCAACATGATGGCTTGATTTGCTTGCAACCAGACCAAAATTACTACGCTGTCCAACATAACACACGTAACGCAGATAATTCTTACGAAATTTATAGAGAAGTATTACCAAAAGTATTGTTAGAGCAGTAAATATGAAAAAGTCCTTTAATCAACTGTTATTTATTTAAAAGAAAGCTATTATTATTAATATAGCCAACCTAGCAAAATGATTGCAGAAAACAACAATAATTTACACAGTTACTGTAAGCTAAGGTCAAGGCAATTATGAAATAGTATTATTGTGGCTAGAGGGTAATAATAACATAAATGTAAATAGCTAAAGCTACAAATATGCAATTAATACTGAAGCCATCAATTTTTTCGAAAATAAGCAACTAACACTTGGCTAGGTCGATTACAAAATTGCTATTATTTTTTAACTCTAGTTTTACTACAAGTTGCAAAAAACCATCGTAGTGCCAATAAATTCAGTGTTGAGCTGCAGGTCACATTTGTATTTGCTCTTTTAGGTATTGAATTTCTGGGAAACTGCCCAGTATCATTATCAGGCCATTAAACAAAATCATGAAAAGACCGATTAATTATAAATGATCTTAAAGTAGAAAGTAAGTATGTAAGTATTTCAATATTATACGGTATGTGTTTAGTTGCATGTTGGATATCACAAATAATAAGTTTACACGTGCATGCTTTAAACTTATTCATCATTAACATATTCGATTGATTTGATAATGTCGCATTGTCGTCGCATTCGACATAAGCATTTTGAGTTAAAATGTATATAGGCACTACAAATATAGCATATCAGTCCGTTAAGTTAAGTTAATAGAAGAAATATCCATGTTGTTCACTGGGCGTATACATAATATGCCTCATTTGACATACAGTTGATATTTGATATGAACTCAAATGCAACAAATGATTGGAAATCTTGGAGTGACAGAATTCAATTGTACATACAATAGATAATAAACAAATTGACTTTGAACTGTTGGCAGCTCAATTCACATGTGGCATATCTTTAATCTGTGCATCAGAAGCTCATCTCAACTGATCTTTCCTATCTGTCATGACAACAACAAATCTACTACTAAATGTCATGCTCTCAAAATGTATTCAAATAAAATATGTACAAGGGGTTTTCCTTATCGCTATGCCTCTCGTCGTCGCTGTCGTTCTCGTTGTCTTCGATGTTGTATGGAACGGGAGGAGTATAGCTTTTGGTCTGGGAGTGATAACATTTGTAACCCGAGCGCGAGATAAATCACAAATTAATCAGCACTCACAGACCTGATGCTGACTCAAATTGTGTATAGAATGGAACAAGCGTTGCACCATACATTAACAGAAAAAAATATCATTTTAGAATTATTATATTATATTATATAAATATCGCGACTTTAGCCTGTATTTTTTAAGTGTGTAACCAGGATAAAATAACTAACTTATGCCTTTCTGCTGAGCAAACGGACGTGAGTCACCATTAAAATATAAAATTAAACCTTCAATTTTTGATTCAAGTACACAATTCTTATTGGAACCCCTATGACTAAATATGTCTGAGGACGATATGAAAAACCGTACTTGAATCAAATGTCCTGCACTCGGTTTAAGAAAAGCCGATATCACCGATCTTTTGAGATTATTGGGGATTGGTTTAATCAAGAAATCCTGGATTTTATTTCTGTGTAAATAACTATAATGAAGTGTTAAAGGTCAGTCTTAAGATCGACTCATCGACCGAACTTTCGATTAGATTCTTACCCAATGCATCACAGGGCGCTCCTCGGTGCAGACGCCCATGTGCGTCTTTTGGAATGACACGAGGTCTATTTCCAACGATGATGATGTCTGTCTGGTATATGTTTGTTGTTATTGTTGTTGTTATTATTGTTTTTGTTGCTGTTTGTGTTGTTTATATCCTGATTGGGTTTGTGCAGCGATTAATCGCAAGGCGAAGGCTTTATTTGGTCCAGTAATCCCTTTGTGCGTTTTAGTTTTTAGGTTTTGTTGGATTTATACATATATGTATGTATATGTAGAACACTTGACACTTGGATGTTCCTTGTTGTATCTGAATTTATTCGTATGCCAACAAACAACTCAATTTACGAGCGAGTTTGCCAAGCATCAAATCACTGAACATCGATTTATAGGTTTAACATTTTATGACCAAATTTTTGGTTGGCTTTTATTACTTTGTTTTCTTAAATATTTTTTTAGCATCTTCTGTGCCAAATGATGGGTAGAGCTGGCAGGCAGATCCGATGTCGTCAGCAAGGAATCTTCTTCTTATACAAATATTAGGTATTTTGTATTTTGAATAAAATTAATTTATTTATTTCACTAAATACGTTTGCATTTATTTATTTATTTCATATCTTTTCAGCTTCAAGGTAATTTAAGGAACATTTGGGTTTAAGATGACACGCACACATACACAGAATAGACGCATACACTTGACTTGTGAGGCAGGCAGGTAAAGTTGACTTTAACGCTCCTGAACGATATATAAACCCGACACGGACTCCGACTCTGACTCCGACTCCCGATATCGACACCGACACCGACACCGGTTGCAATGTCAACGACAACGAGTCCCCGAAAATTAATTTATGACATTAATTTACGAGACAGCGCGAGAATGGCACTCCGAAGATGAAGTTGAAATTTAAAATGAAATTGAGTGGTAGACATAGAAGGTCCACTTGGTCAGTCTCTGTGTGTTCCTACGGCAGCCCCCGGGTCAGGAGATGCGTGTTGCTGATAAGGCATTAGAGAGCGCTCAGGCAGTTGCGGATGCGCTCGGCATGTCCGACTTTCAG
Source organism: Drosophila neotestacea (assembly GCA_035044365.1). NCBI lineage: Eukaryota > Metazoa > Arthropoda > Insecta > Diptera > Drosophilidae > Drosophila > Drosophila neotestacea. Next base: position 3,825,725 of record JAWNMD010000155.1, read on the forward strand.
TTCAGTTCTGTTCTGTTTATTACCGATTGTATTTTAGTATTGTGATAACTAAATAAGACGTTGACTTGGACGGTCTCGCAGCTGCGTTTGTTTCTTTTTCTTGTTGTGTAGTGTTGCGCGAATTCAATTCGATTCCATTCAAAAGAAATATTAAACACCAAATTCCGACGGAAAAGTGTATCAGCGAGGTTAGAGGTTACTCGCGCGGCAAACTCAAACGGCGGTCGCGCAGAGAATTTAATTTAATGTTTTTCTTTTCGATGTGTTGTAGTTGTCGGTGTTGTTATTACTATTGTTGTTGTTGTATGAAAAAACAAACGAAAAATTCGAGACGAGCGACGAATCAGCGCGTTGTGGCTTTTTAGCAGTGACTGTTGTTGTTGCCACGCGTTTTCAAACTAAGCTGCGACAACGAAATGAAAACTTAACGTGACGCGATTCGATTCGATTCGAATTTCGAAACTTCCGCGCAGACAACCAGTCAGCGTAGCGGCGTATTACTGTGTGTTTGTGCCTGTAGCGAGCTCACAAGCTCAAGTCTCAAGTCAGATTCCCGCTCTCTCTGCTCTCTCTCCCGGCACCATACACACTTCACAGCAAACAGGACAGAATCAACCACCTTTCGTTGCTTCTCGCTTGCACTCGCAGGCTCTCAGCACTGGCGCACTCTCTCTTTCCACGACTCTCTCTCGCAGTTATGCACAGCAAATGGCGGCGCTCTCAGCTGATTTGTGTTTGTATGTCTATCTCGCTTGCACACACACTGCAAGTGCCGTTTGAGGGCGTGGTGTCGTCGTCAGTCAACTCTATGTTGACTCTGTGTGCTGTGGCTGCCCCCGCCGGCAAAGGTTGGGGGAACGATGGCTGGCTGCCAAACATGAATAATGCAACAGCAACAGCAGAAGTAGCAACAACAACCAACGGTGGCGGTGGAGCAGCCGCCGATTGTGGCATCACTTGGGCCCCATGACAGGAATTTTGCGCTCGCTCGCAAAAGATGTTGGCTGCTGGCAGCCTTGCTAACCAACAACTACTAAGAAGACGTTGCTTGTCTTTCTTTTTCCTCTTGTTGTTGCTGTTGTTTTTTTTTATTCTTGTTGATGTTGTAGTTGCTGTTGGATGTTGTATATGCGTTTGCCTTTGGCATCTCTAAGGCTGGCCCCTAGTTGCTTTTGCTCTTGCTGTAAAAGGCAGAAAGGTTGAAGAAAATCGAGCAGGTCTTATTTATTTAGATTTTTTTCTTTTGCCATTTTATGATATTTTTTTATATATTTTATTATTACTGCCTGCGTTTTTTTTTTGTTGGTTTTTTGTATTTTTATTTTTCTTTTGGCTTGGCTTTAAAGTTTTTTGTTGCTGCTGCTGTCGCTGTCGATTTCTTTTCTGGTACCTCTTCTGCATTGTTGTTGTCTTACTTTGATGGCTTATAAAAAATAAAATAAAAAAGGAAAAACAGTCAAGGGATGATGTGACAAGGGGGTGAGGTTGGGTTCAAGCATTTTGGTCGTAAGTATCGGATTCGCATTGTCAGCTTTTCTTATTCGGTTTATTTTTCTTATAAAACATAAGTAGGTACACGAGTACATGTATGTGTGTTAGGTACTTTATACATATATATTATATACAAACTTATGTAAAAGTTCGTACACAGTTCGTTCATTTCTTTGACTTTAAGCGAAATGTTTCTTGGTTTCGGCTAAGAATTTTCTTAAATGGTTTTTATAAGCACGAGAGTTCTTTAACAAATTAATGCAGGTGAAACATCTAAGTTTAACAAACTTGTTTAAGTAGAATAATCAATTAGAAAAATAAGCTTACTGTGCGCTCTGTGCATCTAGTTAGGTCAAAAACCACATAACGAATACGTCGTGTAGTACGCAATTATGATAAATAATATAATAATAAGCAACTAAGCTAACTTTGAATATGTGCAATGTGCTTAATATTTAGTTCATTTTTCTTTTTTTATATAATGAAACAAAAATAATAGTTTTTTCCTTTAAAATGCATTAAATACCGACAACTATTAAAGTTTTAAGAGAAATTTACATAGAAAGTAAAGATAAAATATTATGCTTTAAGTAAAATGTATTTTTCATTGATAAACTTGTAAATATGTAATGTAATTTATGACATAAAGTTAATACAAGTTTTTAAACTATTTATGGTAATGTCGATGTAGGGTCCCATTCAATAACTTGTTATGTAGTTTCATGGGAATGCAAAACTTCATATTTCCATATGAATTCATCCATTTCTTATGCACGCTGGATATGAAGACGAAATAAAAGAAGAGAAGGATCAATTAAAAGAATTGATAGATGCTCTCAAGTTGACAATGTGATTTTTATGCCACAATGGCGCTGCTTCAATCGGGAGGATGCTTTTGCTCGGCTGCTCCAGCTCCTGATGCTGCTGACGTTGTCGTTTGTTGTTGATGTTGATGTTGCTGTTGCTATTGCTGTTGTCGTCGTTGTCGATGGCTGTCATTGAGTTTCGCATTTCAGAATAAAAATTCAAAAGTGCTGGGCATGTGCAACGGCTTCAAAAGAGGGTAACACACACACACACAGCTTACACCTGCTTTCGGGTTATGTGCGTGTGTTTGTGGCATGTTTGTACATCAACGCGCATATAACAAATAAACAAACAAACCAACATGCAGAGAAAGAGGAGACTTTTAGCTTGTTGTGTGCGCTTGCAATTGTGAATAACAGCAGCAACAACAACAACAACTACAAGAACAACAAGAGGCAGCGTAAAACAACAATGTGCTGAAATCTTTTGCAAGTTGCTGTTGTTCCTGCCGCTCTCTGTTTTTATTTTCTTTCATTTTATTCAACGCAGTTGCCCTGTCCTCGTACTCGTATTTGCTTTTTTATTTTCATTTTCATTTTATTTATTTTTTATTTTCATTTTTATTTTCAAGCTCTGTAGTACTTTTTCTTGTATTGCCGTTGCTGCTGCTCTTGTTGCTCGAAAGTGTTGAATGTCTGCGGAAAGTTACAAAGGTGGTGTCGTCGTCGTCGTCGTCGGCGGCGTCGCCTCCTACACCCCCAACCTCACCCACTTACATCCCCATATCCCATTCTCCATTCTCACAGATTCAGCCATTGCTGGGCTGCCATGCTTAGCCCGGGCCTCAGGCGGGCTCTTCAACATTTCTGTGCCGTTTTGCAGTACATGAAGTTTGAATTTTTGTTATACCCTAAAATGGGATAGCTTAGATTGTCTATGCAACTTTAAGATCTTTAAGAAGTGCTTTTTCTGGTCTAAGCTTTATATTTAGATATCTGTCTTTAAGGAGAGCTTTTAGCAAATCTCTTCCTAGTCTTACTCCCCTACATATCTACAATGCTGCTGTTAGTTAAACTATCTAAATTTTTAATATTCATTTTTATAATATAAACTATAATATAAAACTAAAATTAAAACTAAAAATATGGATTGGGTCGTACCTATGTGGCTGTAACTATAAGAATTTATATATCTTCATATTATTCTTTCGTTCACCTTTGCAACCTAGTGTATCTCATAGTCGGGCAAGAGCAATAGGAGTATTCTTTATTTGTTATCGTTTCTTGTTGAGCTTCTGGTACTTCTTGCCAGCTTCCTGGCACGTTTTGTACTGGGTGTGTCAGGCGCACCCACTCTTACACACACACACATACACAAATATATACAAATACATGTATGGATGCCTCCCGCCGAAAAACCTGGACTTAAGTTTACTTGTCTTTTGCCGTTGAATTTGCCATTTCAACTTTTTGTTTTGAAACAGCTCCCACGTTGGGGTTTTTTGGTGTGCAGTCAGTACACTCTCTGCACATATGTATTCCCATAATATTTCGTAAAAGGATTCGAAACGAGGGCTTTGGTTTTGCGTGCAAAGTTTTGTTTTGCTGTTGCTGTCGTTTTTTGAATGCAACGCCAAAGCGCAGCACTTGTGTAACAAGCGCCACACACACACAAACACACTCTCTCTGAGAAGTGGAAACGTAATATCGGATTTTCGTATTTACGTAACTGCGGTTCCTTTACACACACACACACACACACACACACATACACACGCTATACACTAAAATATATACACACTAGCAGCAGCCAAAGAGTCGTTGCCGTCGCAGTAGTTTTTGTTGCTGCTTCTATGTACTTTTGAAACACCAAAAGGTTGCTTTTGTAGGGCATACCCACTCATGAGCACACACACACACATAGATACTCTCTGGCTAGGCTGTGATCCTGCCTCGTCCTGCTGCACACACACACACACACACACACACAAACAGCAGCAACAACAAACCAAACAGCAGCACACCGCACTCGAAGTGAAACGTAAACTTTGACAACCATTCTGATGCCGATGAGAGACCAGAGTCCCAGAACCCTATGTATGGAGCATGGTCCCTACATTGCCTACAGTCGGCTGTCGACACCGCCCGCAGTCATTGGATGGTAAGAGGCTCGCCTTCAATTCCTTTAGAGCAGCTACATCATCATCGCCCCTGTTATGTTTCAGCCAAGTTTCAAAGGGCAAAATGGTTTTTATGTTTCTTTATGTGGGCGCTGGGCAAAAAGATTTTTCAACAGCCGCCATGTTGACTCCGTTGTCCCATACTCCCCCATATCCATCACCCTCACCATCCCTTTCCCTTATCCCTTTTTCCATAACCATCAAAGTTAAATAGACAGAAAATTGTGTACAATTTTGTGAGCTTGGATTTTTCAATTCGTTGCCTAGCATCATTGACTACTGAAAGACTTTGAAAGCAAAGAGCGTAGCGTATGTTTTTTTATTCCTCTTTTTTTTCGAACCTTGGCTACGTTGAAAGCCGCGCACCACAAACATCCACAAGGGTGGCTGCTTTGCTTCCCTAGAGTGGCAAGAGAGCTGAAGGGGAAGATACCCAATGCAGAGGAAAGGGTATTGGGCGGCATGTGCGCATATCAATGTAAGATGGTGGATTGAATGCGAATTTGGGGGCTGAGTTGGAATTGGGGGTACTCACCACCAATGGGCGTGCCAAGTGGGTTTGTTATTTCTTGGCAAAGCAAACTTTGGTAGAAAAGTTACTCTAAAAACAAATGAACAGATAGATTTTGGTAGTTGGCTTATTTTAATTGTTTATCAAATTCAACATCAAAAGTTTAGTTTTTGAGCAACAAAATTTTCTGATTTTTATCAACTATTTATTTATCAAGAGTTTTTTAAACTATTGAAAAATTTGATATGGGTAACTCGAATGTTTCTTTTAAATAGCCATGAACATTGCATTTTTTCTTGTAATATTAAACCGAAAAAATCCATGCCAATATAACTTTTGTCTGTATAGCCAATTGAGAAAATGGCAGTTAAATCAAATTATTTTTACATTTACTTGACACATTTTTTGAAGGCGAATAAAATGCTAATTTAATATAGAGTCATGTATTGAAGTGGATATTACGAGTACTGCAGAAAGACAAGATACTTTTTTAATGTTAGAACTTCAGCACATTTACATGGGTGAAATATATGTACATACATATGTATATTTAATATCGACAGACAGAATTACCAAATACTTTGATGAATTTAAAAAGCTTAAGCTCGATTAATTCGGTGGAGTACTTCGATACGTTTATTGATAAGATCAGCGATATCAATACCTAAATGTTTCATATAAACAACTAATACTCGTAAAGCTTTTTTTAAGGGCCTCGAAAATAATCGCCTGGGCAACGCGTGATGTCTGTGTTGTGTTAAGCCCTTTTAAGCAGCTCATTGATCAACAAAAGCGATTCGATAAACAACTACAACCGAACAGAATACAACCGCACCAGTTGCAGTTGTATTTGCAGTCACAGTTGATGCCACAGATCCCACTAAACTCGCACTCATTAATGCAGTGTCAATGACAATGGTAATGGTAATGGCAATGGTAAAATGGTCGTAATGGTGTACGTATGTGAATTTTAGTCAGCGTGTGCCGGTCATTTTGGTTGAACTTCTTTAATAGACAAAGCGAGGCACAACTGAGGAATAAAGAAGAGTGCGGAGCAGACGGGCGTGGCATGCGTGTGACCAACTAAAGGTCTCTCTATTCGTACCACCTTTCCGCACCGCCCAGTTTCCTCTCCCATCTCCCATCTCCCTCTCTGCCCACCAGTTTCAGCCCAGAATGGAACGTGTACTCGTGCGTGTAACGCATCTGAAGTGATTTGTAAACAAATTAAAGGCGTGCACGTGTCGGCCTCGTTAAACTTCCACTCCGCCGGTCTCTGACTACACTCAGAAAAAAAATAAGTTGCCAAAGTCTATGAAATTATTTATAAAAATAATAATTTAGAAACTTACTCTAATTTGTCTCCTAGAGTAACGTGCCATTTATAGTCGAAAAGAAAAACTTTCTTTATTATATTATTTGTTTAAATAAAAAAATATTTTTTAGCCCAATGCCAGTAACCAAAGATTAATTTTTGGGAAAACAAATCTATAAATTATTTCATTAGCAGCAACTATTTTTAAAATTACAAAATAAATTTCCACTTTCAAGGTTTGTATTCGGACAATGAGAAAAGACTATTTAAAAGATAAATCGATATAGTATAAAGCCGACATTTTTCCCTCAAACATATATTTTTGCTGTAGTATTTTTAAATTGAGAGCAATATTTTTTTAAGTGTGCTTGTTAGATTGATACGGATGCGTGTGAGCCGCCATAGTCGTCGTCGTCGTCGTCTGATATCAACTACAATGGTGCAATAAGCTTTGCGGTGGGCGGTGGGCGGCGTTCTCGACGGTCGGTTTGTTTGTTCGGTTTGTTCTACACATGTCTGACTGGGTATCGGGTTCATCATTTGCATTTAAGTCTCATAAGCATATTGTAATTATCGGTGGATGTAATCAGTGGGTATAGAGTCAGCAGCTCTAAGATCCTAAAGTCTTTGTTGCTCTGATTGTGGCTTTAACTTTTGCCATGGCCATAAGCCAATCTCTTTGATGATATCAATTAACACGTGCCGGTACAGAATCGAGTCAAGTGATTGAATACACAAATAAAAGAGTTGGAAATGAAAGACGAGTGGATTATGGGATTATTATTTGATGGCCAAATTGATCCTCATCGATAGCATGAGAACAAAAATTATTACCAATGTTGACTAAATGAAGGTAAGCTGAAGCGGAAGAGATTGTTGACAAAATTGTGCTCAATTTATTTAAAAAAAAATTGATTATAATTATGTGTAGTTCAGAAATTACTGTTCAAATTGTCTTAAGTCGTAAAGGAAGTTATTAACAACATCGGAATACATCTTTTAAAATTAAAGTTAGATTTAAATGGTCATATATAGAGTCTTAGATCTAAGAAGATACATGAATGCGAGCTCTTCTTGCAGAAGTAATTCATGTTTATAAAATATCAATCAATCCCGTCAAGAGCTGTTTCTAGATGCCAAATTAGAATCAAACATTTGTCAGCTACTCATGCAGCCCTGTAGCAATGCCAAAGTTTGCTAAGAATCCCAGTAAGAATCACAGAGACTGTTATATAGTATGTAGGATACAAACCAAATAAGGTTACCAATTTTTCCTCTTGAGTTGCCATAAAATGGGAAACGCATGCGAACCATTACAATAATGTCAGTGAAATGTGTGACCGAGTCTTGGCCTGGTCTCCGTCTATGGTCCATGTTTATGGTTACTGCTGAGGGTTTTTAAATAATTTGGTCCCCTGGGTCCTAATTTGTGACTTGCACTGTATTGTGTAACATGATGTCCATGTCGATTGGCAATGCTGCAGCGGCAGAAGCGACAGTAGCAGATTGACTCTTTGTCCTTATGGCACGAGATCCGTAACAGCAACACCAACAACGACAACTTTTATGTGTCCCCAAGGCACTAGCCAAGTGCTGGCTGCCATAATTCTTGTGGCGTTGTCATAAAAAATGATTCCATTTCAAGCAGCGCACGTAACTGAAGCTATCAGGATCGGAAGGAGCACGAAGAAAATAGTCAGGAGTAAGGTAAGTGCGAAGGAAAGTGCAAATGTGCAAATGTGCAAATACAGTGAGGACCAAATTCACATAGTTTTATTTTTTATATATTTTTATATTTGATTTATTTTATAACCTTAATTATTAAACTAATTTTATAAATTTAAAAAACATATAAGTTTGTGAGTTTTTTATTTTGTTTTTTGTTAGTCCTTTCGGTTAGAGTCGACATATGTTCGAGCATTTGATTTGATTAGAGCCATCGATGTCTCTGTTTACACGTTCCACAATCTTAATGAAGTGGTCAGTCCTTGTTGTACCTCCCGACCAGGAGCAGTGTCAAATAGAGTTATGACTGCGATAATACACTCTAAAGCGTGCCGACAACGCCCTTGCAATGTGTATGCCACATTTAGCATTGTGATTCGTGTTGGGATTGGGTTTGGGTGGGGTGGATGGGTAGTTGGGGGGTGCAGGGGTGCTGAACAAGTAGCAAACAACCCTAATTGAAATTATGCGGCATGTCATTGCAGCGATTGCTCGTTTAGGCGCACGTATTGCCAAGGGAGCGCTAAAGGATTTCATCAAGTTGGCAGCGAACCTTTTGCGGCGGAACTGATTAGCAGACAATATGTCAAAAAGCTCAAAAGGGAAAAGGGGAATAGGGGGTGGTGGTGGCAGGTCCTGTGAGACTGCCACGAGAGGTCTGTGAGGGCTGTGTAAGGGAACGGAACAAAGTCATGACAAATAAACGGATACATGTGTCGGCAATAGTTTTGCTCATTGCCGCGATAATAATCGACATGAACAACAATGGCCTTTGTCCTTCGTTCTTCGTCCTTCCTCCTGGGTGCCCCCTTTTGCTGCAGGACATGAGCGGGCTACGAAAATTACAGGATCGTTTATAGTACGTGGCAACGGGTACCCGTAGTACGGGGAGTACCCGTAGTTGACGACCCAAAAACAACCCTAAGGCGATTATCTCAAGTGCTCGCCCTGCCCGTAAAGTATGCAATGAGGACACAGTGTGTGTGTGTGTATTTGTATGTTTGTGTTTGTAGATGGTTATCGATTACAGAGCGCGCGATGAAATCATTACTTCGAATTAAATAAACGTCATACTCGCTTTTCGTCAAAACAATTTTTGATGTCTCAATGAATCGCATGGCCAAAGGCAACGGCAAAGGGGTAGCATTTAGAAGGAGGAGGGATGCGAGGGTCGCTGTCTGAATTTGTTTTCCAAATCTGAGTTAAAATTATGTTTACTATCAAACTCTTGAGCATACTTCGGTTTGTTTACGGTAAACAAGTGGTAATTGTAATTAGTCGGGCTTAAATGAGTGCCTCGACCGCCTCTTGTGGGCATGGCCCGCTGACTTTTGAGGCTTGGGCTTTGACTCTGCCTGTGATTGACGTCACACACGCTTTCTAGCGCTGCCTGAGAGCCCAACAGCTGTCCAGCCACAACTCTCGCTGTCAAAAATGTACACAAAATTATTATTTTTTTTTTTTTTTTTGGTCATGTGTACTTTATTTATGCTCGTTACATTGTTTGGCAGCCCGTATTTGTGTATTTGTACAACTTTGTTGTGATTACGGCTGATAAAGCAGCCAAAGAAAAGTAAATCACAATAAACACCAGGAGTAGCAAACAGACGAAGAGACCAAAAGACAATCAGACAAACATACAAGGCGAAAGAAAGTGTGAATAAAGTCGCGCACAATGATTAACAACAATAGACACTAACAACAATGATATAGTATAATAATAAAAATGAAGAAATCGTAATAATAATTGTGCCCACGTCATGAGCACGTCAGAGAGTAACCTGGAAAAAAAAACTAAGTATATAGAAAGATATAATACTCTGTAATTTGTCTTAGCGTACAATTTATTTATAAGATTTATTATTTAGATATACTTTGTAATATACTGCAAACCGGAAAAATAAAACTCTATAAAAGCATGTTTATTTCGTAATTTTGAACCAAATCAACCATATTTCTTAGATCGTCTTATAACTGAAAATATATAAGTTTAACTCCAAACCAATCTCAATGCTACGAGGTAGAAACAAATTACTTTTGTTACCATTATATCAAATTCTTGTAGATATAGTTTGCAAATACATTCTCTTGACTTCAAACCAGACCTACCCATTCTAGGGTCCTATTTAAGGGGTACAACAATTGTTGGACACTTTCTGGGGCGTTGGTAGTGTAAATTAAGTTACTTTGTAGCCGGCTGACAGGCCTTCTTCCGTTTGCTACTGGTCTTTGGGGGCCCCGAAAAAAAAGAATACCAAAGACCAGACGAGACCGAAACCAGTTGCCGGTTTCGTTCATCATCGGTCAGTTGGGAGCATTATATTCATGTCGGGTTGAATGTGTGTATGAGTACGAGTACGAGTATGTGCTCTCTGCGTGCGTCAGCGTAAAATTAAATCGTCAACAGTTTTATTGATTGTTCGGTTTGGTAAAATTTTTGCATGATCATTGCCGGCTTTTGATTTCATGGGTATTTCCTATAAACTTGTCGTGGGATTTGCCTCAGTCCACATCACACTTACCGAGTTGTCTACCTCTACGTCTTCCTCTGTCCCCAACCAAATGCCGGCACGCACGTCTCAAATTATGAAAATCGAACGCCTGCTCTACAATTCTACATGTGCTTCTCTTTCTGGGGGCGTCGTAATGACACAATGCGCTAACCAAATTGCCAGCCAAATTATAGCAATATCCAGCCAAATGGACCTATAGTTAGGGCCATTGCGACGATGACAGGAAATGCGAAATTCGGTAGCCGTTTATTAAAAATATACTAATATATTGAGAAAAGTATTTCGCTCGGGAATGTTTGGCTAAGGCCCCAGGCCCCAGGGCGAGGCTACCTGCGTGCTGGAGGATCTTATGATCACACGGAATAGGCGCTGCCATAAATTAGATGCTTATCTCACTTGGGGAGGGAGAATGAATAACATAACAACATAACGTTAGCGGCGTCTCTGGGTGGTTGCCTCATTTGTGGATCCAATTGAGTGGTAATTTTTATCATCTTGGCGTCTCTGGTCTGAATGGACCAATTCGACAATTTCGAATACGAGAATCTTTGCGAATATTTGCTGACAAACGGAAGCGATATGTTCACATTGTTCTGCTTAAAAATACCTCAGCAGAGACTTAACCTGAGACTGAGAACTGAGGAACTGAGAACTCATCAGGCACTTCAAAGGAACCTTATGATGTTGTTTTGTATTTATTGTTATTTGTATTTTTTTCTTTCGTTATTGTGTGTATTTAACCATTTCTTTGTCTATCGCTTGATTGACTTTTATTTGACTGTGTGAGTTCATAAAAGGTATTTAAGATTGCACTGTTAATTAATTGAACACATAGATCGAGGCTACTTTGTTTATATTGATTATATGCATGCCCATACATCAGAGGTGCGACTTTTGGTCACTGCAACCAGCTCCAGTCTCCCAATCTCCCTCTCCTTTACACTATTTGTCAATGGCGTCTCTCTCTCCCAGTTTGCCCAGATTGTATCTGTGTAGGTGTAATGCCAACATCAAGACCAACTCCAACTCCACCGCCAACGCAGCGTGTAGTTCGGTAGTCTATGGCCTCATGATTGGAGGCGTACTTTCGGATATGCCTATGGTTTACATATCATGTTAGCAGCTTGCTTCGGTACAAGGTGTGAAATACTTTGATCATTTCTTCTAACCTACGAGTAGGTTGATGTTAAATGATTGGTTTCTTATTTACTTGTTTTCTATTGATCATTTGATAATATCCGAAAGGTTGCTGTGGAAATGATTATACTAAAATATTGTTAAACTTAAATAAGAAAGAAATTGGATTGAAATAAAAAGTGGATTTTAAAAATGTAAGGATTTCTAAGTCACTCTTACCTTAATTACCAAATTCAAATTGACATTCCGCATGAACATCGGTCTAGTTTTGACGAAGTTATGCAAGTTGAAAATCTGTTGACCCTTAGCACTGTCACCGAATTAATTAAAAATTTATTCAAAGCTTCTGAAAGTGTTGGTAAACTGAAGTAATTCAATAAAGTGGAAATCAAACCCAGAAGATAAGTATATGTATTCGAATATCCAATTGTTTATCGATAATATGAAGGCAACTTTGTCGTTTATACTGATACAGGCGCCCCTCTGCCAGACACGCCTCCCCCAGGCATTGGGCTAAGTGTATATTGTATTTAAACAAATTCTGTAACTTATTATTGCTACTGAGAATTTGCGTCATTAAAAATAAATATGCTTGCATTTTGTCTGGGGATTGGAATCGAAATTGTAATTGGGGGCGGGACAGACGGTGGGTGGGTGAATAGGTGGTTGGGCTGGGCAGCCGTTGAAGTCGTTGTCGTGGTGGCTGCTGCGGCATTTCAGATTACCCAAGTGGTGTCAAATGACACGGTTTGCGTGCTTTAATCCGTGGAAATACCTGCGGCGGTGCTGGCAACCCCGCCAAGGCTATTATACCGGTCACATGCTGGGTTCGGGATGATTCGGGTGGGATGAGTGCCAGTGGTGCCATACCCACTGATGATGATGTTGTTGGTGGTGGCTCTTGCTGTTGCTGGCAACTTGTGCGAAAATTTGTAAAAGTCAAAATCTATCTTTTAAGCAAACAGAAGCTCAGTTCAGTTCAGTTCAGTTCAGTTCGGTTTAGTTCGGTTCAGGTGGGTTGGGTTAGAGTTTGAGGTTAAGCTGCGCCCAGCGGGTTCCCCGGTGGGTGTGCTCATTGTACAAAGCATGATATTTTACCCTAAAGCTATAGCAAATGACTGACGTGACTGACGTAACTCTGATGCATAGCATATGTGTGTGTAAGTGTGTTTGTGTGTGTTGTGCAGTTGTCGGTGCTTGATTATGTAAAATCCCATGCACGTGCTCAAAGCAAAGATTTTTCCAATGCCGAACAAGCTGCACGTGTATGACTGCTACCCAAAACCAAAGGCAAAAAGATCCCATCCCATTTCATCTGATCCCATCCCATCCCATTCCATCCCATCACCCACTCAACCAAACGGAACTCGACGGGAGTTTGTTTGCGCCGTGTGGCGTTTATTCTATTACACAAGTTTATTACGACAATCCGGCGTAAGAAACGTGTGCATATCAAGTCAAAGAAAACGAAGCCAAGCCAAGCTGCAACTCCTCCTGGCAGCATCGGGCAAATTTTGCTATTAGGCAGTCATTAGAGCAGAAGAGCAGCGGGCAGGATCCATCAGGCAGGATGCAGGAGCGTTCGGTACGCTTGGTTTGCTCATAACCCAAGAGCACCCAGATGATGATGATGATGATGATGATGGTGATGAGTACTGGTGTACTTGCCGTAGTATATGCACTTGGCTCTCACACTCTACCCGAGGTATCGTATCGGGTACTCTTTTACTGCAGTTTCCCCGTGTCGTCATTGCCGTGTCGAAAGTGTGTAATAAAGCGAAACGCTCCCACAAATTGAGGCACGCTACTTGAACCCTCAATTATGTGGCCATTGCCGACTCGCCGGTCCCCTGTCCCCCTGTCCTTCTATACGTTAGTCCGGGCGCCCTCTGTTGCCTCATGCTTTGTGAAATGAGTGCAACATATGTCTGTGTTTGCTTCATGGCTTTTGCTGCCGATTTGCACGCTATAATTGGAGTTGCTTTGACTCTCTGGTTATGGGATTTGCTTTGGCTATAGCGTTGGCTTTGGCTATATAGCTGCCTACTCCGAGGTGCTTATCATTGCTCTGTTTGGCAGCTGATTAAATTAAAATAAATCATTTAAAAAGGCGTCTGCAATGAATGGGGTCAGTACTTACACACACACACACTCAGTCTGGGGGAGACACTTGTGACAGGTGCAGCTGCTGAGATAACCCTTCAAAAGGCAACGCCGCATTCGCGTTCGCATTTACATTCACAGTCGGATTCGCTGTCGGATTCGCATCCCAACTTGAATTTATGTTAATGATAATGGGCACTGCGAACTGAAAAGTGACCTCAGCTGACAGCAAAGGGATAATCCAATGAGCAAACAATCCACGTGCTGCTGTTGGCCTTTTTCCCGCTCTTACTACTCTTTCCACTTTCAGGGAAACGTATTTAAAACATAATGCAAATCGAAATCGAAAATGGCCGCCATCGAAAAGCTCAAAAGTTAATATGGCAACCTGTCGCTTGACTCGTAACTGTGATTACCCGTGTGATCTCCTTCCCCTCCTTCCACGACCCCGAATTAATTTGTTTGTGCGTATGATTTGGGCGATTTGGTTGCAGTGTTGTAACCAATTGCGATACCCATGAAAACCATGGCAAATAATGCGAGACCATGAAACAGGCTTCGTTGCACTTAAATCGCATGTCGTGTACCCTACGATATTCATAGCTTACATTGCTGAATGTCTCCTTCGATGGACTCATCGACACTACTGTAGTGTGCCAGTCCAAGTGGCGTGAAATCACTTTAAAAATCAGTTTGCAGTCGGGTTGGCTGCAAACAATGCCTGGTATTTTGCACCCAGCAACAACAGCAGCAAAAACAGCAGCAGCAATGGCAACAGAGGCAGCAACAACCACAGGGACAACCCACGCACACAAACAATATGGACACGCAACTGTGAACAAAGACGAAAGATTGGGATTCGGATTGTGCAACAACATAACGCTACAGCACAGTGGACATAATTGCAAGACATAATCAGAAGTGCTAAAAAATAGAAATTTTTAATTTTTATTGTAAAGTTTCATAGCCATAATATTATTATTTTTTTAAATTGAATTCATAAAAACGTGTAAGAGTTTTAATATTAATCTCACTACAATTTACAATATAAATACTAAAGAAAACTTTTAGATTATATTCAATTACGTTATTGAAACAGGACTTGAATTTAAAAATTTATATTAAATTAAAGTTTTTATGTTTTTTGTAGCAGACTCACATTATTTTGACTGTATTTCGGCTCATCAATGCCATTGTGCGAGCAAAGAAGACATCACGGATTATCCCAATTATCGTTGAATTCAAGTGAATTTTTGTCCTGGCCTTTCGTCCCTCAACACATTTTTCTTATTTCCTTTTAACTTTTCACTGTGCGTTTTAAATTTCGCATTTGTTTTTCTGTCACATGAACTTCACAGACAACAGACAACATAAAACGTGGCAATTGATTCAAATGAATTCCCGATATTTAAGTATATTTATTTGCGTGCTTACATATGTATGTATGTTATGTGAATAAGTATCGTAATGTTTGGATGTATCTGTAGTCATTTGGTGGTCGCATTCGTAGTTGAATTGTTGCCATTGGTTTTACTTTAAGCAAGCTTCCAGCAGCGTCACATTTACAGTTGTTGGGCGTGCAAAATGGCAGATTTAAAATGCAGTAGCTTAACAAATGCTAAGCCCATTGTCTGCCCCTTGTGCCGCTCAGATATCCTCGGATAGCATCGACGTTGATGCCAAGGCGATGCCACTAACCAAAGTTACCTTTTGTGTGTGTTCCACGCGGCGTATGCGCAATGCTTGCTGTTGACGTTGTTATTTCTTGTGGAGAACGCATTGATTTTCCACGCGCTAAGTTTCAACACAGCATTTTCCCCCCTTGAGGAGGCAAACCAGTGAAGTGGATAATGATAATGATGAAGACTCAAATACTGAAGACGATGATAATAATGTCAAAGATGATAATGATGATAGGGAGCTCTGGCAAACGGCAAAGTCAAAGCAACGCATTCGGAAAATGGCTGCCAAAATGAAAAAACACAAAGCCAGCATGACACCGAGAGACCAAATGCCTAGGGAAAATGAACCAAAGGAGAAGGGGGAGTCGGGAGGGAAATGGAACCGTCTGCGTCTGGATGCACGCGTGAGCAGAGGGAAAAACTATGTTGCTGCTTGAGAAAAAGCTGCTCCAACTGATGCTGTTGTTGTTGGGCAAAACGAAACATAAACAGCAACATCGAGTGGAGAGATGACGACGGCAACGACGACGACGACGACGATGTCGACTACGACTTTGTTGCACAGTGAACCAGGCGAGCAGACAGAGAGGGAACTGAGCCTTCTCGGCCTCACCGATGTTGTTTTTGTTACTGTTGCTTTTGCTGTTGTTGTTGCTTTCGTCGTCGTCACCACGCCCCATTATGCGATTGGTCCTTGCGGCGTGTAGAAAAGAATAAGCATAAGAATTTGCGTGTGAAAAAATGATCGGAATATGAGAGCGAGCATGCGACACCGACACATTTAACGGGGGACACGAAGGCGACGTGTGAAGTACGCGTGCGAATGGCAGCCCGTGGGGCAGGAAGCAACGACAACAGCAACAGCAAGAGCAACGACAGCGACAGCGACAGCAAGAACGGCAACAACTACGATTCTGACTCTTACTCTGACTCTGACTGAGATGTGCACTCGTACAGGGTGTCGTCATGTGCGCAGTGACAGCTGAAACCAAGAAACCAACGGCAGCTAGCGGCGCTTCGGCTACAAAAAAAAAACACGGAAAAAAGATGGTAACTATTAGTAAAAGAGCGAAGGCGGCAAGCGATGGCATCGATTAAAATGCTTGCCCCTTGCAGCAACGACCTTACGTTTGACAGCAACACGGCGACACAATTGTGCAAGTGTGCAACCCCAGCTCCAGCCCCAAACCCCAAACCGACCCCACTCACAAATCTCCAATTCCCATTCTCGAAGTCGAAGTCGCAATTCCCTCCAACTCGGCAAAATGTTGTTTATGTGCGCCCATTGTTCTTATGTCCAGGTTCGTGTGCTCCTTACTTGGAATTCTGTTTATTGTTAGCTACCTACACTTCAGTTCCATGAAATCTCAAGTATTTACATTTATTTGAGTGCTTTCTGGCTCTGGTTTTGGTTTTTCGCAGGCACAACACGAAAGGTAGGTCGACTCTTAAGGTTCCGCTGATTGAAGTGAATTGATTGCTAAAATGAATTATTGCAAAGGCATCTTAAGGAAACCATTGCATAGAACACTCTTAAATGAAATTGTAATTCCCAATTGTCAAAATGAAGTCAACAATAATTCACTCACAATCATATAACTACCATACTTGGCAATCTTTTACGTCGTTGATAAAATAAGCTTGAGCATTATTTTGGAAGCGATTGGTCGAAATATATACTGTGAACTCTATATTTTTTTTAGTAGGTTTTTTAATTAATTACATTTTTTAAAAATTTTTTTTAATAAATAAGTAAAGAAACTAGTTAATTATATTATTCAGACAATTAAATTACCTTGTTCATCATTTTTCAAAGCGATTTCCCAAAAAGTAATAAATATGTATACATATGTACATGTGTGTCCTCTTACATGCGTACAACTCTAAGTGTTGACAATGCAAATGCAAATGTTAAACTAAAAAAAAATAGTAAAAAAAATCGAAGAAACATGCATATTATAAGCGTTGACTGCGTTTTATTCGCACAATCGCGCAACGCACGCGATTAAAACGGCGAATGGCGAATGAAAAGCAATTTGCAATGTAAATGAAAATGAATAAACATTTGCGGCGCATGTGCAAGGAAGGGCTAGAGAGGTGCTAGAGAGGGTGAGGGGAAGAGACAGCGAGTGCAAGTGAGTGAGCATTGAGATTTTGGTGCTGCGACACCGACGCGACGGCACGCTAACCGCCAGACGGGTTAAGTCAGTGCTGCCAAAATGCAAAGGGCTAAAATAGCTAATTTGACCAAAATTATTAGCTGACAATAGCTTAAAAAAATGTATCTGTTAATAAAATATTAAGCTTAAATTAGGACTTAGGGTAAGTAATTAAATAACGAAACGTTTCTTATTATATTATAAACCAAAATAATCAATATTTAAGATCTCATCGACAGAATCATTATTTAAGTGATTGTCGGAAATTAACTGTAAATGATTTTTGAAAGCGTGTCATCAACATTTGCTGTATCCTTTAAAACACAATCTCATTTCTTTAGTATAACGAAGTTATCTGGCAATTTAACAAGTAGTCAACTCATTTTTAAAAATCTCCAGAATATTATCTAATAGAATTTTTATCAGATTTCACAGCTTTTGCCATTATAAAACAGCTAAGTCTAGCTAAAAAAAAGCTAAAATTGCACTACTGAATACAGTGTGATGGGATAGGGTGGGGCTGGCTGTGACGATGGCTCCGAATAAGAGAGAGAGAGACAGAGAGAGCGGGCGAAGAGTGTAAATCACGCCAATGAATGAGCAATAAGCGAGCCACAAGCAAAGACGAAAGACGAAGGAGGGAAGGCAAAGGCAAAGGAAAACAAATTCATTGCGTTTTACAAGTGTCAACGACAGCGTGCACCGTATGATAACTAAACGAAACGTAAATTGCGACTAATTGAATTAATCCGGAACCATGTACACGTACACATTCACACACTTGAACTCTTTGTCGACCAGGTAAGATCAATGGAATGGGCGTTGTAAGTGCTTTGTCGTGGTAATTACAATCACATATTTTCATTGCACCTGCGAATTCAGCCCAGCAAGATCAGCAACTACATATGAGTGTGTAAGTAATTGAGCAAAGTGATAACAATTTGATAATAAGAGTTAAATTGAGATAGTAGTTACTATAGTTACTGGTTACTAAATTGGATCTGATCAGCTGCAAAATTTTATTCTGTTTCATCGTTGCATTTATTTTAATATTAAATGAAAATAAAATTATATCAAAGTAATGTAAGGTACCATTTATTCGAAAACGATAAATATTGCTCAATATTCTGGTAGATAAACTTTGCTTGTTGTTAGGACACTTTAACATAAGCTCTTTTGCTGGATTGAGAGAATTGGTAGCTTTTATCAGCGCTTCTTTAGGTGTTCTTTGTAACTAGAACAACTTGACTATAGCTTTAATACTACTGCTGTCTCTGTCGCTGGTCCTTTAAAGGCGCTACAATTACATCAACTAAGACTTTCGCCGCGAAGCCCAAGTTAAACAATCTGACTCTAGTAGTTATGTTAAAAGTGAAATTTCTACAGCAACACATTTACGTAGCAATTGCGGCCATTGAGCTAATTTGTAGACTGCAGACTCCTCGACGTCATCATCGTCCAAGTTAAGTTACAGAGTGTCGTTGTTCTTGTTGCTGTTGCTGTTGTAGATGTAGTTGTTGCTGTTGTAATTGTGGTCGTAACACTGGCAATTGGCTCTCGTTAATGTTGTTGCTGCTGCTGCTGCTGCTCCTTCTGTTATGTTGCTTTATTCATTTAGTGCATTATTTGTTGTTGTAGCTGTTTTTAATTAATTTTAAATACATTGCTGAAGAAATGCGCATGCCTGTGACCTTGAACAATTAGGCTCGGGCGTTCAGTGTCGGTGCGGTGTCTGAGTCCAGGTCTGGCATATCCGTATCCATGAATGTTCCATATACCCACATACATGCCCAGAGAGTATGCGTGTTTGTGAGTGTGTGTGGTAAATGCGAGTAATTAACACTTGAAATTTTCAAGAGCATTAGACGCCGCTCTCTTTCTCTCATGCTCTCTCTCTGTCTCCTTCATACTCTATCGCTGTGTATGTGCGTCTGAGTGTTGCACTTGAATTGCAGGCACACTCAGATACACACGCCTACACACACACATATTTACAAATGTAAAATAGTCAATTGAAAAGGCCAGAGACCAGACCAGACCGACCGGGAGCACGTCCAAAGCTTTTCAGTTCAACGAACTTTTCAGGAGGGCGCTGCGATTTTATCGATTCCGTTAGCGACAAAAAATTGGCAGCACTTTAAAATGGCTGCCATAATATTTATTGCAAATTAAAATATACAAAATGACATTCATTATTATACAATTTAACCATGACGCTGACTTTTTTCTCTTCTTTATACTTTTTGTGGTTGTTGATTGGATGTTCTTACTGATTGTTTTTGTTGTTGTTGTTGTGGCTGTTGTGTATGCAGTTTGTTCGAGGTAAATACAATAGTTGTGCACTGAAAATTTACATAAACTTAACTGGGGGCATTCATTGTATTCCAAATATTGCAAGTTATGAATAAAACATGCGCAAAATGGCAAAATAAATTCCAGCAGCCGAGCAAACAAACGAGACATGAACAAGAAGAAACCGAAAAGGAAAACACAAAAGGAATTGCAAATGGAAATGGAAATCACAACAACATCAACTGACTTTAACGCAATCACCATCGTATATCGAAATATGGACTGCGAATCTGTAAAATGGTTGAGTTCCCAGTTGCACTTGGTTTTTCTTTATTCACATAGAAAAAAATCATAAATCTGAAAAAATGATAATTTTTATTTTGTTTGAAATACATTGTTAGTTTTTTGTTTTTTTAATCCAGCAAAGTTTAAATGCAAATCGAACACCTTTCAGCAGAATTCTTTTATGTGCACATTTCAGTATAGAAAGAAATTGTACTTAAAAGATGATATTATTTCTTATCCCATTCAAATATAACTTTTTGTTCATTTAAAAATGTTACAATTTTCAACTGGGTTGTGTGTCTGTGTCTTCTGTGGGGTGTGTGGTGCGTGGTGGGGCAAACAATGGCTGCTTGATGCTGCTGACGGTGGTTGTGCCAGCAACAACAACAACAACAACACATTGCCAACTCTTGTGCTCCCATGGCGACACACACACACACACACATACGAACTCATACAATAAGAGATACTTACACTAAAACATTTGTGCGCACAGGCGCAGTGCACAAGAAATGGCCGCCAAACAGCAAATAAAAGACATCATCGTCATCGGGTTTCGGGATCTGTTCACCAAGTAGGCACTAGACATTAAGCACTAGGCAATAGGAGGCAATTGGAGGCATCAGGCATAACGTTTTTTTTCTATTGCGGCAAGTATAACTCATGACATTTGGCAGACGAGGCAAACGCAGCTGCCAAACGCAGCTGCCAAACGCAGCGAAAAAAGCTGAAATGCTGCCAACAACTAGAAATAAATACATAAATAAATAAATACAATACGCAGCATGACAGCAGCACCAACTTGGCCAATGCCCATGGCAATCCTAAGCTGACGCTGTCCTACCTGCCCAAGCTATGTATGTCTACTCTCCATCTGTATTTTTGTATCTGTATCTGTCCATGTATCTGTATCTGTATCTGCTTTTGCAATTCAGCTGTATCCGCACTAAATGCTGAAATGTTCGGATAAAAGTCCAGTTTTAGCTACCATTGCATATCACAGGAAATGGAGTTGGTCAAGACACTTAGCTTGTTGTTTCAATCATTAAAGGTTAAACCACAATTCACAACAATATTCGCAAGTTTTTGGTCTTCCCATGAATCTGATTTCTACATATTAAACAAATCAATTACGTTTATATTTTATTAATGTACACAAATCAAAAAAATAGCAAAAAAAAAATATGTTAAGTTAAAAATCAAATAGGGAATATAATTTTAGACAACAGTTCGAGTAAATTTTATGCATTTAAATTAAAATTGAATTTTCAAAAAACATAATCGTAATTCTCACTGAATTTATTCTCAATATATACTTAATATACAAAATTTAAAAGCTCTTTGTACATTTTTTAAAGTATATATTATATTTCTGAAGTTAGTTTTCTGTGAAAAAATGTTCATAACAATTTAAAGTAATTCATATATTATTTTCTTTTCGCTTTAGTCTAACCTAATTTTACTCAATTTACCTAAATTTAAATCCCTTCGCAAATTTCTTTTAAATTACATATTTCCCTGTAATTGCTTTTGTCATAATAAAACATGCAATTAAACTTGAACTTGTAAGTAGTTATACATTTCTGCTAGTCATCGTTTCATGAGCATTTGGAATTCAACTACAATGGGGAAGGGGTCCATTTCCTCAGCGGTTTTGCGAGAATTATGCAAATGCCAAAGGGAATCGAAAATGAAAATTTGATTATGCCTCTTTTGTTGTCTACTTTTTGGTTAAAAGTACAGGCTGCAAACTGCATGCTGCATGCTACATGCTACATGTGCATGCTAATGCATCGTTGCCGACAATAGCACCAATGTTGCGGCGTGACTACAACTACAATAATATGTGCTAGGCCAGAGACGAGTTCAAGGAGAAGACCAAATTCACATACAATACGAGGGACCACATATCTAGTCTACACTGTCCAAAAAAAGAGTGTAGTATTATATGTGGCAGTTTTGGTAAGTATACGAAGCGTTGGTTTCGATCCCTTAGAAGCTTGCAACGAAGAGAAAGATTTGCAAAATTTTTGCAACTGTAGAAAACTAACATGAGTCGTTCTTTTTTGTAGAATTTCACAGGAATTGAATTGAAACATTGAACAGAACACAAGCAGCAGCTACAATTCAATACAACAATGCCACTGAGCAGCAACAGCAACATCCAGTGAGAGAAGGAAAAGCAACAGCAGCAGTTGCAACAACAGAAACAGACGTTGCAGATAGTTATGTATGTTGCCATTTCCAATGTCCGCTAGTCGATTTGTATGGCATTCGAAATGTTAACTGCCAGCAGCTCCTCCAGCAGCAACAGCATCGACAGCAGCAGCAGTAGTCGCAACAACAACAGCAACATCACCAACAATGGCCAACAATCCACATCAAAGTACATACGTGAGTCCTACGCAAACGCAACCAATCTTTAAAGGCTGCAAAAATGCCAGGAGAAAAGGGAAGAATTGATGTGGAGGGATGAAGGGTATATGAGGATGTGCAACGTACCAATTGGATGCCTCGAACGACGCGACGTCGACGTCTGCGAAGCCAGCGCAGATATCAAATGTATTGATAAGCAGAAACCTTGGGTCTGTTGGGGCCTGTTCTGGTCTCCGAGGCCAGACCATGCCACACCAGTCCAGGCCAGCCCAGGCCATTCCTTTTTTTCCAATGAAAACTGAAAAGCATTGATGCCAGTCTGCCTGTTGCTGTCAGTGCTGCCTGCTATTGATTAGAAAAACATGATAAATAAAGCATAAAAAACGAACGAAACTAAGCAAATTAATTTTTATATTATTTATACATATAATAATGCATAAATTTTTATGCTGGAAATTAATTTTAGCTCTTATTTTATTGACTTACATTTTTATTATATGTATATACTAATTGTAACACCTTTTATTAATCTATATAATTAAATAATAGTTATAGTTGAGCCAAAATAATCTAATTTAAAAAAATATTGTCTTAAAGCAGTTGGAAAAAATACATTTTTAAGAGATATTAAAGATGCTATATTTAATTTAGATAGTTAATAAAAAATGTAAGTAGATGTTATTTAAGTATCACAGAAACAAAAATTGTGGAATTCCGAATAAATCATGTTGAGTAAACAAAATGCAGTAAAAGTGTTTTATTTTCACAGTCACAAATGTATCTAAAAAAGGCTTATTTTGCAGCACTGGTTGCTGATGTTTCTGCTGCTGCTGCTGTTGTTGTCGTTGCTGCTGCTGACTGTTTGGTGGAGGTCGCAACGTTGCACATTGGAGACGAAGCACAGTGGCAACGACCACGGCAACAGTTGACGTGCGGTGGCCATTATGTAGCTCCTTTGAGACCTGTAGAACAGCGCAACAGCAAGAAGAAGAAGAAGAAGAGCGACAACAACAACAAAATCCCGATGGACGATTGACGATGGTTGCTGCTCAGGTAGATAAATTCGTAATACAACTGCGGTTGTCTGAAAAGTTGGACTGCCTCTTGGCCACTGACTGCAGCAGAAGCTTGTCCATTGTCCATTGTCCAGCAAAGTCTGATCTGAGTTCTGGACATGGGACATGTTGCAGCAGCAGTGGCGCATTTTTGTTGTTATTGTTTTTTCTTTCTTATTTGTTTTGTTTTTTGTTGCTGTTGTTGTTGTTGCTGTTGCTGCTTTGGAGCATTTTGTATTGTTTTGTATTTTGCGGCTTATCCAGCGCTTTCAACGCCTCGCCATCAACGCTTTGTGGCAACACGGCTCTCTCTGTCCGTCTGTCTGGCCGTCTGTCTGTCCTAACTGTCCAACAGTTCCACAGTCCCCGGCAGCATAATTCATGTTTCACGCCGTTGCCTCTGCTGCTGCTTTTGCTGCTGCTGCTGGTGGTGTTGTTGTTGCACATTCAGACAAATTCAAAATGGCAGCTGAGAGGCAGCTGTTGCACAATTATTAGGCTTGTGTTTTTAATCAAAGGTTTGCATTTCGGATTTGTTTTTGGCCAAAATTACATGCATGCAGCAAGTGATTTGTGGCATGCAAAAATCTGTTGCAGCTTAGCATAGTTAATACCGCCTCTGACATCGATACTCGTAGTTCATTGCCTTTGGCCAGATTGATAGTTGGCTAAGTGACAGAGCACGAAACTCAATCAAAATATGTATGTAAATTTATTTGTGTATGTTTGTGTATGTTTTTGTGTTCTAACTTGAATTGTTGTCGATTGTTACTGATGTTGTAGCAACTTCCGCTTTGGCTTTGGACAATATTTGCTCGTTACTTAAAGTGCTTACAAGTGTGTGTGTGTATTTGTGAAAGAGGACATTTCCGTTTTTTGCATATTTGTGGAGTTCTTGAGTATAAAAACAGAAAACAATAGGCAATTCTTTGAGTAGGATTAAAAGCATGTAACAAATGCAAATAAAGCTTTTATTGCACCTTGCAGCTGCCACAAATAAAGCAACGACAATGACCTTATCAAGGACCCCAATTTTATTGGCTATCAAAACAAGTTGACACCAGCAACATTAACAGCAACAGCAGCAACCGAAAACAGCAGCTAAAAAATTGTCAAGTCTCTTAAAATCGTTGTTAGATTGGAATTTCGACCCAATTAGGAAATTTTTCAAACATTGATCGGCTGCTGGTGACTTTGGTTGCCCTTTCTGCGGAAAAATGCAAAAACCTTCGCGATGGTCAAGGATGCGAGCACGGGGACACTAAATCCAAGCAACGGTCGAACGATATATAAAATATATTGTTATGTCTGCGGTGAGAAAACTAATTGACGATGACAGCAGTCGAAGTTGCTGTTGTTGCTGTTGCCGTTGCCGTTCCCATCGCAGTCGCAGTTGTCTCTGTGGCAGCAATGTTGGGCCAATAATCGACAACGCTGTCGGCTACTAGCCGTTGGTTGCAGGCACCAGGAACAATTTTTTCTGCATTTGTGGACAGGCATCGATTCGCCAGCGCCGTTGCACGCTTTTTTCTCATCTGCTCGTAGCCGTATTGTAAGTGGCCTTCGTAGATTTCTATTTGCCGGAGCAAAAAGCAAATAAAAGAGAAGAAGTATATAAGAAACTCAAATCGTTTAAATTTATTTATTCGTTCGATGCTGTTGGATATAAAAGGCGCCGCCAATGCACCAGCAGCAACAGCAACAGTAACAACAGCTGCAGCAGCAATCAGTTTGTGTTGCATGAAATTATTGATTTGTTATTTGTTGAATCGCCTGCCGCGCGGCTTGTTAAAACGTTTGTCTGTATATGAGACTATTGATTGCAAAAACTAATAATTGTATCTTAATTTTGTATTATTAATGCCAAAGGCCAATTGCTAAGAAATATGCTACAAAAATGTAGCAATTCAGATAGACAATTGCTAGGCGTAATAGATAAAACATTATATTCTTAATTGATTTATTTGAAAGAATACCTGTAGCACGCATAAATGTGCAATACAGCCGACAAAATGTTTATTTTTAAATTAAAGTCTTAACCCGCTATTCAAAAATAAATATTTAAGAAACTAGCCGCCATAAGTTTGAATTTTGTTTTTGTACAATACGAACACAAAATTGTAGTTCTAAAAAAGCGGCGCTAGCAAACAATAGATGGCGCTAAAATTTGGAAAAGCGACAGCCCTAGTTGCCCAAATTCGATTGCTCACTGGAATCATTCGAAAATTTGACATCAATAAATAAATTGCAACTTTGCATTGATTTTTGTTTTAAATTTTCTTAATGTTTTTTCTAATGAATTCCCCAGATTTTTTCGACATTATTTAAAGGAACTATGTTAACTAGGCGTTATTGTGGCGCCACCTTTGATTCAATTTATTGTAACTTTTTTCAGTACCTTTTATGTGTTTTACATCAATACGTCACCTATTGTTTTTGTATTGCAACATGGAAGTTTGACAGCCGACGATAGGTGGAGCCCTGTTACACTATTCGCGCAATTTTGTTTAATTTAAATTTTAAAACATAAAAAATTAATGTATGAGGTAAAAAATAGAATAGAACAAAGTAGAATTGAGTTTGATTTTTACAGTAAGTAACGTCTTTATTTAATTTTATTTTCCGTTTGTCATATATAAATACATAAGAGCTACAGCAGTTAAAAAAATCGTTTGTTTGAATATTAAACATTGAACAGTAATCGTAACTGTTTTAATTTCGATCTGATGTACAATATACAACTCCAATTAGTTTATAATAAATATTGCATATCGAATTTATGGTAAAGTGTATGACTTTCGTAATGATTTAGTTTCAGTTGTTTTGTAGGTCTTTAACGTTGTTTTTGGGCCATTAAATATTTGTTTTCTATTATTGTTGAAATAGTTATGTGGAATTAACGGTTTAAACGACAGTTTTGGACTTATTAACTAAAGACAAATACAAAGATTATCACTTGAGTATGTCTAACAAGCTACTCGTTTCTTGTTGTTGTTGTTTTTCATCAAACTACCAACTAAGTTCATAGACTATGTATGCGTTGTATATGTATATATATGGATATATGTGTGAGTGTGTGTATATATATGTATGTATGCTAAGGTTTATCATCAGTTTTTTTGTTATAAGTATGTATATAGTTGTATGTAAGCTAAATCTTTTTGTTAATAGGCTATAACTAGAGTTGGTTGAGAAACTCAATGATTTGGCAAACAGTGTGCAACTTCTTAAGCACATATAGTCGGGCTTTATATGCTGGAGCTTATTCTGGAGGGGGTCGGTTAATTGGGATGGGTATTGACACAGTGCATCATAGTTCCTTGGGATTTTTGCCAAGAAACTTGAGAGCTAACTTACTTAGGCATATACAATATACAATAATCATTCATATAAATAGTTGTAATACTACAATTTAGTGTTTAAAACTATAAGTTTGCTAAGCCACATACATAACTTTAATTCTAGAGTACTCATCCTTATGTAAGTAGTATCAAAAATGCATGGCACCCATGGGGAACAGAGTTCGTTGAGCATAGTTCAAGTAATACGATTTGAACACAACACGCTACACTCTACAATAAATTTACTCTCTATATAACTAGTACAATCTATGACTACACCGATGCCTAAACTTTGATTACAATATTTTAATTACGTGTTTCGATTCACTTTGTTGTGCTTTGTTTTCTCAACTAAACACAAACGTACTTTAAATACATTTTAGTTTTTCAAATAAAAGGCAACTCATGAACATTTTGATTGTTGTTTTCAACAATAAGATTCGATTACGAGTAAACTCCTCCCTAAATCCACAGTGGCCCAATCGTTTCGACAATTATGTCCAGGACATCCTGGCGTCCCATCTCCTTGAGCGTTAACAGCAGAGACATGATGGTGTTGGCGTGCGAGATTGAAGTGGAACTGTTACCGTTGCTGTTGTTTGCGCGACATTCCCACAGATTGAGGATCTGTTCGGTGGGGGAGGGCTTTGTGGCAAAGTATGCAATATACCGATCGGTGCTAAGTTTTTTGGCCAACAGACGCCAGTCGCGTTCGTCAGCGCGAGGAGGATCAAGGGCTGCACAGATAAGACGCTTTGTAGCATGTGGCAGCTGCACAAAGTCTAGGACACAGCTCTCATTTACATAGTTGCCCTGACGATCTATGGAAATAGTTGTGTTGGTCGTTGAAGCCAGTTCTTCGGCTGAGCCGTCCAGCGGCTGTGCCGGAATACTGAATGTGTAAAAGTCCAACTCATCCCCTTGGCCAAAGTCCACACAGAGCGCATGCTGATCCCGGTGTCGTACAGAGAACTCGCAGTGAAGAATGGAGTTGTTGCTGAGGATGTGCTGGTAGGGAATCGCATGTTCATAGGGCGCCGCATCGGCATCTGTGCTGCGAACCCTAATGTTCAGATTGAGGCTGTTTAGCACAAATGCAAAGACTTGGCTTTCGCCCAGATAACTGCCTCCCAGTTTGCACTCCACATTCGCACAGATATCCTTGCTGTTGGGGAAATCCTTGACTACATAGATGCGCAGGCTGCAGTTGGCACTGCTGGGTGGAGTATGTTGACTAAACGCCAGCAGCTTCATCTTGATCGCCGGTTGTTGGATGCGTGGCTCGGCCACCACTACAAAGTGTCCCAGCTGCTCCGTCATGATATACACATGCGTCGGCTCCAGTTGTACAAACATGGGCGTATTAATGGTCTCTTCCCCCACGGACACCGCTCGTCTCCAGCCTACGTTCAGATCATCGTGCTCGTTATCCGCTTGATATATGTGGACATGCCACTGCTCCGGCGAAAGCAGACAGTGTGGAATCTTCAGTATCACCGGCTTCACAAAACTATAGTTCCGTGGAGCACAATGCACCACACTACTGCACAAAATTGAGCTCTCGGTGGCACAAGCAATGCGGCTGCATTCATCACTGAGCAGCATCAATGAGACGTGCTTCTTCATATGCTTTCCAATCGCTAGTTCTGGCACAAAGAGCAACAGTTCTCCGCTGTAGAGACGCAACTGTCCTCCATTGCTGCCTAGAAGCTCGTAGTTTGTGCTCTTCGAGCTATTCAGTATTGACAGCTTTGCATTCATATCAAAAGTCGAGTTGGCTGTGGAAAAAACACAATTTATAATACGACTTATTTGAATAATTTTATAGTGAAACACTTACAGGTATCTGCTATCGAGGAGTCGCCTGTATCTGACAGATAGTCCGCACTGAGATCATCGATGGGATTTGTGTAGCTGTGTGAAAGGAAACTTGATTAATCAATAAATCAAATTTTAAAATAAAATGAAAGAGAAACAAGACAAATATTTTATTCTTATTTTTCGAATACTACTACAACGGTAAGACAGGTAACCTGATGAATCCACAAATGAAACTCAATAATTTGCTTAAATTGAATAAATAATATTTCAAATAATAATTGTAAGCTTCGCTAATCTAAATCTAATTTTAAATAAATAAATCCTTCAAATAATTGTAAGCTTCGCTTATCTACATTATGGCTTTAGACTTTACAACTTACTTAGCCGATAGGTTGGGAACATCGTAATGATGCTCAGTAACGCCTCCACAACCAACGCCCATGCCCACAATGTGCTCGCCAGGCAAATAACGATGTCCGGGATTGACATAATCGTATCCCAAATTGGCTGCCTCGATGTGCATGCGCATCTCCTTTTTATCGACAACGCCGGGCATGTAATCCGCATCCATAACTGCAAAACGGAAGTACAAGTTGAGAGAAATTCAATTGCCGTTGCGCTTTAGACTCGACTTACCTGAGCGTGCCATGTTGTAGTGAGGATTGGCTCGAATTCCACGGCGGGCACAACAGATGAGGGCGAAACCAAAGGCAAAGCAGACAGCGGTGATGAAGGCCAGACCTAAGTAGAGCGTCCAATCGAAGTCTGAAAGGGAGCACAGATATATAATGGGGAAGAAGGAAGAATGGGGATGATAAGTAAAACTGCTGATTTTTGGTTTTTAATATACACTTTGGGTGCGACAGCCCCATCCAACAACTCTGCCTGCATGCCAATCTTAATCTTTGTCTTTTGTATTAAAAAAAAAAAATAAAGAGATGGAGAAAAGTTGTTCATGTTACTGCTTAAATCCGCACCCTCATTTTCTTGGCCCATGCAAAAAATTCGCATGCCACACATTGAGGAAAGTTGAGTCAACCAAATGAAAACCAAACCAAAAACCAAAAACCGAAGCGAACCAAACGCGGTCGCATCCTCGCCAAAAGTTGCCATCAATCCAAAGCAGCCATGCGTATCCGTATCTGCTGCTTCTTCTTCATCTTTCTCCCGCTCCTCCCGCTCGGATCGGATCGACTCTCCGGTCTCTCTGTATATGTCTGTATTTAATGTTTTATGTTTGTATGCTCATCCCCCATCCATTCCCATTACCCGATTCAGACTCAGTCCGGCATCTATTTCGCATTATTGTGCGCTGTCGGAGCCCCCCGTTGTTGCCTGTTCCCCCCTCTCAGTCTAAGGGTAGCGCCATTGTTGCGTTGCTTGTTTCCGTTGCTGTGATTGTTGTCGTCATTGTTGGTGACTGGTTGGCGCTGTGCCGGGCGAAAAGGAATCACTGCAGCGCAAGGAATTACTCGCTGTATATGTGTATATTATGATTATTACACACATACAAATATGCACAGCACAAATACAAACACAAATGCAGAGAACGCATTATACAATGTATGAAATGAGCAATTATATTCGCTGTAAATCAACGACAGTGCTCCTCCAGCATCGGAAACATCCTCGTAGTCTCCCCCTTATTGCCTATCCAAACTTTAGACTTTTTCTTGCGCTTTCGCTTTTTCATTTGTCGCTTTTTTCTACCCATACTTAAAAGTATTCAATGTGCATTTTGCATGCTGATTTTTTTAGACTCCTGCCTGGGACATCAAAAGCGTATTTGTCATGCTAAGAGATTAGGGGGGACAACTTGCTGCTGCCACCCGCCACAATGGCCGCATAATAAAGCCTTAGTCTCGGCTTCAACAGTTGCTTGCCCCCAGGGATATTAGCCTGGGGGGCAAATGGAGCCGGAGCCGGAACCGAGGTGAAGCTGCAGCAAATGTAATAAAATGGGAAATAAGCCAAAGGCTCAGATCAAAACCAACAAAGTGTCACTCTTCATTCGCAGAAACTTTTCAACAGCAATCAAATAAGAGTAACGACAAAAACAGTAACCCGAAAATAGACCAAAAATAAAAGTATCTCCGACTAGCAAGTATCCTTTAAGTAGTCAAACATTATTTGTTATTTTAGAGTACGTAGTGACAACAACTAAATGCGATAAAATACAACTTTTCAACAATGACAAAAAACTATTATTGTAGAGTTGGTATTAGTTATCACTCCCTTTTCCAATCGGTACAGGGTATAAGTATGTGCGAATGGTTGGGAAATTGCTATCCTGATCCTTTCAATTACGCACTGTGACAGTCGTATAATTGATCCCAATGGACCACAATCGTCCGACCAAACTTTATTTGAGTTGGGTTCCATTGCCCTCTTCTACCCTGATGAGAAATCAAATCCCAAAGAATAACAATAACACGTGAAAAGTGAAAAGCTTCAAAGTGGATGCCTTCTATGAGTCGATGAATCCTTGTACTGTCGTCGTCTTTGTCGAATGCCTAATTATCTGGCAAAGCACATAAACATTGGAGACTCACACTTAAATCTTAATCTAACACAGCCACAATTTGGACTGCGATTGATTTGCTTTTCGACCCTTTTTGGTTTCTCTAATTTCGAATGGTTTGGGTAACGCAGTGGGATTTGTATTGCCAACAAGTGCAGAATGAGTGGCACTTCTAGTGGCTGGTTGGGTGATTTATTTTACCATTTTTATTTTGTAAGTAAGGGTGGGCAAAGATGATGGGGCGGATATGCACAAACAAAATGCACTTGGTTAATTTTCCATTGTGACAATCAGAGCTGAGTGCTCGGCTTTTGTGTGGTCTGGTCTGGTCGGGTCTGGATTGTGTCTGTTGTGCCCACTGTGATTGTTATTGTTGTCTAACTGTCTACTTTGTTGCTGACTGCCTGACTGGCTGACTGCCTGACTGACTTTCTGTTGTTGTCATAAACACACTTACCATCCTTGCCAATCTGACACTGCTCTCCACGGCATTCGGCCGTTTGTATGTCTTTTCCGGCGCACAATGATTTGCCATATCCTGGGCCATCAGCGTCTCCGTTGTTGTTGCTATTGCTGTTGATGTTACTGTTGCTGTTGCTGTTGGTGGCGCCATCACTACTTCCACTGCTAAGAGCCGCAGCTCCCACTCCTCCAGGCAGCAGCTCGCCGACTTCATCTGCCACATCAGCAATTGAGGCAGCAGCGGCCACGGCGTGTGTCAAGCATTTTCTGCGACGCACTTGTATGCATTCCGGGGAGCAGATACTCCACTCGCTCCACGACGACCAACGAGCAACTATGTGGCAAAAAGAAAAAAAAAAGGCAGTTTAGAAATCAAAAGTCATATTAACATGATTTAGCACACATTCCCGACAGCGGCATGCCCCAATGCCATTTATCACAGCCACCAAACGAGCGCTATGGATAACAGCTCAATGGAGGGATATACGACGTGTATATATGTGTAGATAGACATCGACATAGACTTGAGGTAGAGGTAGTGGTAAAGTGGGGGGTATTTTAAGGGGGGGCTTGATGGCCTCGCATTACATTTTATAGCAATGCTTTGGCTAATAGATGCGTCGCAATTATGCCACCTTTCGAACTAAATGCAGGCTCTACAATTTATGGCAGTCAAGGGCCCACAAATGAGCTGCTGTCCCTGGGGAGCATTCGAGAAATGTTCCCATCATATTTAACAGAACATTCTCAGCTATAGGCTTTCTCCAATTCACTATCTTCTCTCTGTCCTCCCACTATCACGTATTTTGTGTGAGTAAAAATGATTGTCATTTTAATGCTTTTCTATTTTCGCATTTGCTTCATTTATTTCAATTTTTCCCCATTTTTTCCGTCTTCTTCTTGTTCTTCTCTTCTTTTTTTTTGTTTGTTGGGGGAAAAGTCCGAAAACTAAACAAAAAGCGCAAATTGTGCATGTTGTTGTCGATGTTTCTGTTGTTTTTGTTGTTGTTGTTGTTGCTGTTGTTGGTATGGTAAGATGTATGCCTATGCTGAGCTCATATATATATCGGCATTTGCCACTTCCTGTTTTTAGCAACCCAAAACCACCCCCGTTAAGGCGGTAACAACAAGCAAGAAAGTCGCCAGTCGTCGCCCCATCATCACTTTGCCTAGACTAGTGTGTGTGTGTGTGGGTGTGTGTGTGTGGGTGTGTGTGTGTGTGCGTACGTGTGTGTGCCACACTCATTCCAATGGACGCATCCTGTTGCCTTTGCTCCCTTCAAGGGTCGTCGCCAGACTGTTGCATGAATCAGACAGCGTAAATCGTGGTAAGTGATTTTTAAGTTGCTGTCCGTTGTTCAGCTGTTCAGTCAACAATGACGTCACGCTTTTTGGGGAGACAAAAACCCAAAACTAAGTCTACTACTCAGTTGGACCAGAATCAGTAACAGATTCAGATACTGATTCAGTTTAACAGCCTCAGAAGGCTTTGAATAAATGAATAACTCCATGCTTCGTTGGAGTTGGATGCGGATGTTACGGCCTTCGGCTCAGTTTAACACAATTGTTTATTGAATTGTAAAGCACAACCCCCCAGTCTCTTTAACTCCCACAACTTCTCAATTTTCAACAGCCAACTGTTAACAGGCAACTGCCAACAGCCAACTCCCAACTCCCAACTAACAATTTCTGGATTTGGCTCGTTAAGCATTCAACTTTAACGGCTCAAACACAATGCCATATTGAACTGTACTCGTACTTGTATACACAGCGAGAAAAAAGTACTAATAAAATTATCTTCAAATGATCTTAAATTAGGCATTTGCGATTCTTAAAACTCATGTTTCATATAAGTAAGTGCCAATTACTAAAAATTAAGAGAGCACGCTTAAGATCAAACATTTAATTCGAACTACTAATGCCTTAAAGTTTGAATACTATTGAATATTATACTACTAAACTTTAATATTTTCGAACTTAAGTAAGATTAAACACCTGAACTTTAATAATTCCAATCCTACTAAGAAATCAAGATTGAAATATAGAATTTAAAGTACGAAATATTTAATATTTTCGCTGTGTGTACCCCCGTTGGGCCCCTTTGGGCCAACCTTTTGAATGAGATGCACATTGTCAGGCGTTTGATTCAACTTACTGCGCTTACTCGACGAAATGTCAAATCCATCAGCGCTCACAATTTGAGTGTCCTCTGTTGTTGTCAGCAGCATCATCGTAATCACAGGCAGCGTCGCCAGGCGATGTGGGCGTTGCAGCATCAGCATCAGCAGCAGCAGCAGCAGCAGATGAAGCACCATAAGGTTGACACGGTTCCATAGGGATGAAAAGTCATAAGATGTAGATTGAACGTTGGAGAAAAAAAAGGAAGAGAAAAAAGCGAAACCGAAGCGAAATTTAAAATTAATTTTATGACACACTTTTCATAGAAAAAGCGGCAGTACACCGCGACAGCGACCCCCCCTCTTTCCACCATCCCACCCCAACCAGAGTCACCCACTTGAAGTGTATTGCTATTGCTTCTTCAGCAGCAACTGCCCCTGCCCCTGCCCCTTTCACCCTGTGCATCTTTTTCGCCCTCCCTCTGTTCCCTGAATGTCTGTCAACAATTGCTCATTGCTGTGCCCGCTGTGAGCCTGTGTATGAGTGTGTGTGCGTCTATGTGTGTGTGTGAGCACTACAATACAATGTGCAATACAATAAATTTACATGAATAAAAGTGAAGAGTCTCAAACACATGCCGCCCGTGCGTCTGTCAAAAAGAGCGCCCCATCGACCCCATCCCAATGCCAATCCCAATCCCAATCCCAGTCCCAATTCTCAATCTCGTTGTGTATCCGTCCAGCCCTTCAGTCGCCTTCTGTCCTTACTGCCTCAATGCTTTTGTCACCATTTAGTCAGCGCCTGTGACTGGTATGCCGCCAGCAGACGCCCCCGGGGTCCAACACCCCCTGGCTCTCCTTCCATGCTCTATGGCATACACCAAGTCCAATCTATCCATCTATATATGAGTTTGTATATATCGTACTCCCGTACATGTGGAGATATCTGTCGTCGTTTCAAAGGCAGCCACAACAACATCAACAACAACAACAACAACAACAGCAGCAGCCGCAGTCGAATGCGTGTTTTAAATGAAATACTCAGCGCTCACTCAAAAATGTATTTTACTCTCGCCTCAAATGGTTATTACGACTTTATCATGTGTACTGCCAAGGATAATAAAATAAAAATCTAATAAAATATTAAGAGCGCTATCATAAAAAAATGGCATTAATCTAAGTTTTTCTTAAAACATTACATAACCAGAGTAGTCGTTTATATATATACTACTTTATTACTTTGCATTCTAGCACTATCTCCTACTATTCTTAATTAGAAAAGTCAAGCTGTCTCTTACTAAACTTAATAAATCATATTTATTTATTTATATATTTATTTTTCTACTATGTCTGCCATTGATACTTTCTAATACTTTTGTTACTCCGACTATCACTATTTACTTCCCTTATCTTTTAAATAAATCAAATGATTGTTCAAAGTAACAACTTCTGCAAGTGGCATAAAGAAAGAGTACATCATTTCCGACTTGACAAATTTCTGTCCAACGCTTTTGTTGTTTCTTTTTTTGGAAAGCCCCTTGAACTTTTGCGGCGCAGTGCTTTGTGTCGGACTCTGTTTTGCTGTCGTTGCTTTGCAGAGAATCTCCGCGTGCCTGGTGTGAAAAATGTGCGTCGATTTCAATGGGGAACTTTTACAGAGGGTGGTGGTCGATGTTGGGGGTCAAAGGGACGCAGGTGACAGTGGCGCCGTACCCACAGGGATGCCATTTAAATTGACAATTTTGTTGTTGGCACTTCAATTACGGTTACACTTTAAAGTTACCAAACGCAAAGTGGGCGCACAAAATGGGCGGGCGACGCCCACAAATTTGTGGATAACCAGAAAAACGTTTTCATACCTGGACATGCGGCACAGTCGGCAGACTTCTGGATCTGGGGACCCGCACACTGGCCGCCCCCATTCAAGGGCATCGGATTGTTGCAGGTGCGCGTTCGTTTGCGGCCCTGACTCGGTTTCCCACTGCATTTGCACTCACGCCAAGGGCTCCAGGCGCTCCAGCCACCGTTAACTGTTGGGAGAAAAAGAGAGAGAGAGAAAGAGAGAATGGAGTGTTAGCATGTAGATAGAGGAAATATGTGAACAAACCGCATTTACTCGTATACTGACCATAGACAATGAGCACCGCCGAATCGGAGACACGTTTGCCGGCAATATTCTCCGCACTGCAGCTATAGTTGGCCATATGTTGAAGCGCCACCTGCCGGAAGGTGAGACTACTACCAGCCACACTGATCCCCGGTTCACTGTCGGCGGTTATGACTGCATTGTTCTTGTGCCAGCTGAGCTTGGGCTCCGGAAAGCCACCGGGAGGCTCGCAATGCAGTTCCGCACGGCTGCCCAGCTCGAGCCGCAACGATGTGGGCGATTGACCAAAGGACTTGCGAATGTCTAAGGGGTGAAATGAGGACGGGAACATACAGTTAGTAAAGTAAAAATTCAGACAAACTTCTTATATTTGAATTTTAATTGTAAAAGTAGTTAAGCCCAATGAATCCCATTAATTCTATTTATTAAATAGATCTAAAAACCAACAAAATAAAGAAACAGAAAACCAAAAATATAAGGAAATGTTTTTTTTTCTTTCAAAATAAAATTTGTACGTTTTTTTCTTTGTCAAAACCATAACTCGACTAACTGTATATCTATTAGCTAACATCTCCCCGTTTACTCACATGCTATGTGGACTGTAGCTGCCTGACTCTTGACCACGCCACGAGACGACCACGCCTGGCACTCGCATTTGAAGGGTCCCTTGCCAAAGTATTCGTCCACAAGATCGCGATGTATGGTGGCAGTTACCTCCTCCATGTGCACCCCAGTATGCGGATCCACGTGCTTGTCGTGCGTCGATGGAGGGGGCTGTGAACTGCCGCTGCATTTAAAGTGCAGCTGCAGTGCATGAGACGCTTTGCACTTCAACACAGCCGGTCGATTCTTGACCACAAATACGCTCTCTGGCTCACTGAGGAATATGGGCAGTGTATTGCTGGCCTCCGCCGGACTGAGCTTGCCTCCATTGAACTCCTCCAGCAATGTGCCTGCTCCCCCAACAACAACAGCTGGGGAATTTCCTGAGGCTATGGAAGATCCTCCTGCCTTAACCTCCTCATTGCTTGTTCCCAGCGAGCCCTCAATATGGCTTCTATGCGGGGAATTCTCCTCGGTGACCTGCATATCGATGACGTCCACATCCTCCACAGAGGCGGACATGCTGCCGTAATCACTGCCAAGTGGCAGCTCCCGACAGCTGGCTAATGTTAGCCATATTAGCTGTAGGCTTACTAAAACTACAATCACATTTCCGGCTTTATTAATCACCGATGACAATGACGACGTCATTCTTCGTTGTTGTTGTTCCTTTTTTTTTTTTGTTTCGTGTTGTTGTTGCTGTTGCTCTTGACTTGGCTCGTCGTTAATATTTCGTTGTCAGTTTTTATCACTGTAATGCACGTCGTTGTTTCTGTTATGGTTGTTGTTGCTGTTGTCACTGTCTTGTCCTGCGTTCTTCGTTTCCTGTACACCAACAACTGCACCTGCTGCTGCTTGCGTTGATGTTGTTGTTGTTGTTGTTGTTGTTATTGTGGTATTCTAGCATTAGCTGCAGATGGATTACGTTGATGTCGCAAAGACGATCTGAAAAGTCAGATAAGAAATACATTTAAATGGCTTTTACGAGTACGCGTACTTCACTTGCATTCCATACACATATTACGAATATGTATACGACTTTTCCTTAGGCTAGCATGCAATTTGCACACTTGGCACTTGGCTATCACAAGAGCCACTAAAAGTGTCCATGAATGGACTAAAGTGTTCATATCTTCAAAGAAACACTCCAACTAACAAACACACAGCCACATAAACCATCAGTTCATTAATAATCATTATGACAGAATTTCATTTTGTTTAGTCTATGCGACTTATCAAATTGCCTTCGATAAGCTAATGAGTTCACTTTTAATACAGCTCGTATTTTATATATAAATCTTATTGATCGTAAGCTTGCTATATCATAAATTTTACTTCTACAATATCTATATATTACCAAGTAAACAAAGCACTAAATTCTAATATCATTTAACAAAAGGTATTCTTCCCTATTTCTGATGCTATTCATCGATTACATTTTGATAAAGTCAAGTTTGTCATCAATCAGTTGATAATACTCGTAGCTAAACGATATGCCCCATACCAAGAGCATTGTGTAGGGCAACACAATTGCCCACAAGTTACAAAATGTTCTTATTAGTTATGCAAGTCATGTGTCAAGTTCTACGAATCGCTGGAACCTAATCGAAATATTAATAACAGCTATATGCATACATTCTCGTACTCGTACTCGTACTCGTACTCGGTCTCGGATAGCATGACCACCTTCTACATCTCCGATACGCAGGACGTGCTGTGTGGGAACCTTGCCTTTTGTCTTACGTGTCTTTTGTCGTCTCTTAAATGTTATTAGTTGTTGAGTTGGCCAAGCATTAAAATGCCCAACTGCTGCAACGTCTATCAGTCTATGGGACAGGCCAAGACAGAGCACCGAGCACCGAGCACCGAGTACCGGGTAGAGTTTATGTGTTTGTCTTTGTAATTATGTATTAATCATGCATAAGCTTCAACTCAACTTCAACCCGATTTACAGTCGGGTTTTTAATGACAAAGGCTGGCTATTAAAAGGCGCATAAGTTTAAAGTCGATATGTAAATGTTGCGGAAATGCCGATGTACGACTATTTGAAATGTGATTATGATTAGGCCATCATCATTCGTGGGCCACGCTCCACACAGTGGCTATAAAATATCGGGTAATCAGAAATTAAAAGGAAATAATAATAATGCTCGTGCATTTGATAGGTGGCCTCAACTTCGACATCAGTTTCGTTTCTCTATCTCTATCTTTGACATCGTCATCATCGTCATCCTCGTCGTCACGACAGTCGTTTCTTTTGCTTTAAGCGCCTTTTATGCGTAATTCAATTGGATTTACAGGGTGCTTGTGGACACTTGAGTGTCTGTCAATATTCTCATTGCGAGTGAGAGTTTGTGTGTAGTTCTCTTATGAAACTGACCAGATAATAATAGTATTCCCTATGGTAATGCACACACACACACACACACACACTCATTGTTTGTGTGCATTCAATTATAGTAGGATATTGAAGTTCGTTTTGTTTTCGATTTGTCTAGACTCTAGTCGACTGTTTGACAAAGCCTGGACCAGAATCAAAGCCATGATATATGTACAGATGTATGTGTTGTATATAATATTTGCTAGGCTGCTTAACGAAATTACTTTTTGGCCCCGAGGTGGCATTAGCAAATCGATGTATTAACAGACGAAATCTGTGCTCTAGATATCGCAAGTGAATGTAATTATTGTACGGACAAATGAGCACATAGAGAAATATTCAAGCTTGAACAAGTAGAGCCATTGTGAAAACTGAATCAAGTGGAATATTTTGATATCTCTGGACAATAAGAGAATTTAAAGCTCAAATTTCAACTAAGACAATTTATTTATACTTAGTATAATCTTCTAAAATGCTGTTCTTATACAGATAAAAATTCAATCATAGTTAAATTTCATATGTATCCACTTTTGTTTTGAGTGTTTATCAATTAAACTCTGAATGAATGGGCAGATTCGCCAAGTTTATATTTTAACTTCCCACAGCAATTTAATAGCAAATTTATGGCAATTATAATGGCATATATCAGGCATCAATGGCTATTAAAATTGTCGGCAGTACACAAGTACAAGCTGTAAAAGATTAATCACAATGTGCCACATAAAATCGTTGAATTCGAGATTCGCACCAAAGACTCTGATGTCTGTCTGATGTCGTTATCAGTTTGGCATTTCATGTACATATATTTTTTTCATGCACATTTTAAATAGATTTTTAATGAAGTGAAGTAGGCCAAATGGATTGTGTAAAGCGCTTATCAGCGGCATTTCATTGTGTGCACTTTGTAATCGAATGGATTTTATTTATTGGAAGGCAAAGACACAAAAAGAAAACTTTGCATTGATTTTGGCACGCAAACTCTGCGAGGGGACCCCGAGAGACAGACAGACAAATCGACAGACTGACAGACGACGAGTGCTTTAGATTTATAGCCAGATACGAAAGATTGCGTGTGCATATAATCATCTTATATTGTATGGAATATGGATGTGAGATGGGAAATGGGGAATGGGGAACTGAGGATGTGGGGAATGTGCAGCAGTTCCGCCTGAACTTTTGATGATTTCCCAACTTTAGCGGAGGAGTAGCTTCCTAGCATCCATGCTTGAATGAATGAATGAATGAAAGATTGCGTGGGATAATCTGCGTCGCATTCAATTTAATTTCACAACTATTGCGGCTGCCACGAAGCCCTTCCTGTGCCACAAAGAACTTTCAAAACTTCTCGGGGGCCTGACGACAGACAGACATACAAACGGACTGACAAAAGTCAGACAATGCGAGTACTACAAGCAGAAAACAAGTGAGCATTCTATAAAATAATTGATGACTGACTGACTGACTCAGACCCCCGTCTTGCTTGGCAGCAATAATTTGTATGCCTCTAGAGCACACACACACGCACAAACACACACACACACACACACACATTCGAGCACATACTACACTAAAATCAAATGCCACTCGAAATTCAGCGGCAGTTACTACGCGACTGCCTGAAGATGAAGCTGAATCTGAAGTGTATCTGGCAGATGCCGCTGCTTCAATTGCGTGTGACTTTTGTGCGAGTGTGTGTAGTTATGTTGTACAATCTCTGAACATCTGTAGCACAAATGAAATCTTCAGAGCTCAAGGGACCGTGCTGCTGCTATTTGCTGCTGCTGCTGCTGCTGCTTCTGGTTCTGGTTCTAGTGATGGTTACTGTGGCAATCGTTGCCGCATGTGGATTTCACATGTTGCGCATTTTGCCCACACATACAACACACATATTGCACTGTTGTTCTCTAAAGTATATTATAGAGCCCAGCTATTGTGAGCTGCCTTTTCATTTCTTTTTTTTTCGGGCCAACTCTGGCTTGTCTTGTAATCAAACAATTAAAGATGATTTTAATTAATCTATTTATAAGCGACGACGTGCACATTCAGTCGGAAATTCACCCTCCCCTTCAGTTCCCGCAACGCCTTCATAACTGCTCAAAAATTTATTTGACTCTTGGGAGGGAGGGAAAAAGTAGGAGGGTTAGATGGTTGGAGGACAAACTCAATGGGACAACAAGCTGTGTGAGCCATGAGAGATAGAGGCATTAGACATGACGACAACAACAGCAAACATCTTTAAATTAATTAAGCGTAATTGTTGTTGAATTAGAAACAAAAGTTTCAGCCATGAATTATGCTCTATGAGTTGTCGTCCCGTATATATTGTACAATATAAACATGAGTTCGAACTCATGTAGTTACAAGATACAAAGATACAACACAATAGATTAGACCGATGGAAGCCAGCCATATGCATGCAATAAGCAAATTATTTATTATGCCATCAGTTAAATAAGTAGCACAAACTGAGAAACTGAACAACTGATGACTCTTATCATTTGTATCTCATTAGAAAAGTTCCAATCT
The DNA here is from genome assembly GCA_035044365.1 of Drosophila neotestacea. Lineage (NCBI taxonomy): Eukaryota > Metazoa > Arthropoda > Insecta > Diptera > Drosophilidae > Drosophila > Drosophila neotestacea. Next base: position 3,867,233 of record JAWNMD010000155.1, read on the forward strand.
AGCTCAAAGTTGATGCGACTGCTGCTGACCAGCAGTTGTTTCGACATTAGATGCGGTCTTGGGGAGAAGGAGCGGACTATATGGAAGTAGAGAAATTTATTTGGCACACACTTGAGCCAGATCTAATTTATGATGTCTAACAACAAGCAAATCGATGATGCCACATGGCCCACTCAGTAGCAACTCCAAGCTGTTGGGCGTTAACTGTATACTATACTAGCTTATATTGAAATAGAAACTGAAAGTTGTTCTTTAGACTGGAATGTGATAACTGAAGAGATACAACTTTCTACCCTTAATACGCTTACCTTAAGATAATGCATAATACCTAACATATTTTTCATGGGTGCATTCTAATACCCTTTGTACAATAGTTTCACTAGATACATTTGGATAGCCGTACAAAACCCAAAGCCAACAATTTATGATGGTTTTCTTTCTTTTGGTAGGCTATCAGCTACCTACTTTTGAATTTATTCTGTTTCTATGGCAATCCGTTGTTGTGCGTATCGATGATCGACATCTAATCCAATGTTAAGTCGCAGCCTATGAACCCGAATGCCCCTGTTCCTTTCGCTTAGGTAGTTTCCAGTGTCTCTCACCATCTCAGGCCTAAAATTCGGGCTCGTCTTACGTGTAACATGCGTTTCTGGTCTTTGGAGCTGAGCTCAAATGACAATTAATCACCGCAGGAGTCAAAGATGTTCGATGCTTCATGTTCGCTCCTACATTCTCATTCACATTCCCATTCTGTATCCCGTTCCCATGGAAATATATGCTGTCGGCCCTTAAACCATACCCTTGTTTGCCAAGCTAGAAACACAGGACCGATGAACAACAGCTGTAAGCTATAGGTTGTTCAAATTGTACAGCCATACAACCCCTAAAATTATGACTAGCTGCCTCTTTGCCGAGTTTCCAATGTATTATTATGTATGTGTGTTAGGTTGTGTGAGAACGTGTGACAGCAACTAAGATATGGAAAGGGTAACAACTCGCGTAAATTGTTAAAAAAGCCAAATACTCGTATCAAAGTGTGAGTCGTTCAAATCATTACCATGCATTTGTCAAGGCCTGAGAATTATTTTGAAAGTCGCTGCTGGTTCTGTCAGTTCGTCTGTCTGTCTGTCTGTCAGAGTAACTGCCAGTTTGAAAGGGGATCATTATATGCCAATTGGCGATTGTTTGTTTCCCACTCGTTACATACGAGGGTCGCTGAATTAGTACCCGCTTCTTAGCTAAATGTAGCTCAATAAAATTACTCAAAATTAGATCATTGATTTCTGATATAATGTTACATCACTTTAGAGTACATAATTAACAGATTTCTGTATAATTTAATTTTTGTAAACTACGAAATTTTTTAATTACTTCAAATTGATTCGTTAGCCTTAATGGATGACAATTTAAATATGTTTCAAGTAAGAAAAACTATGTTTATTCTAAATATGTCTAAATAGCGGAACAGACATTAACACACATCATTTAATAGTTGTATAATTTTTCACATGATTAAATTATCTCATTTCTTAAAATTCCATCAACGACACAATTTATTGTATCCAAATTTTTCAATCTCAAGTAATTTGTATCCCACTGATTTTTGATGTCTCGTTTTCCGTTTTATGGCCTCAAGTTGATAGTCACCATATTTGGGCCATCTGAAGGTGATTCATGAAGAACGTTTGAATACCAAAACTAATCCATAAATGTATTAATAAAGTGTGACTGAATAAACACTAAATTGTAGAAGAGATCTGGTGGATTTTAATAACTAAACAGCCCTCGTATTGGGGGTTGTTAATTGCAATACGCATTTGAATTTGAATAACGGTTACATGCCCAAATTATAACTGTAATTGCACGAGCGTCGCCTCAATGCGGTATGTACAACGTTGTTGGCGTTGTTGCATCTTTTATCAATGCGTTAAGTGTCGCCGACGCCGCCGCACTCATTATGAGGGCTCCCCCTCCCCTGCCGTTGTCCATATAAATCCACCCCAACCCACACTCCTAAAGCAGCAATCGAGCTGACAAGAAAAACAAAAATATACAAATACACATGCAGCACAAAAATCATAAAATAAAAAATAAATAAAACAAAAATAAATAAAAATGAAAATACACGATGGCGTTCAAAAGGGCACGCTTTTCATAATAAACATTAGCGGGCTACAGAGTGTCATTCAGTCAGTCATTCAGTCTGTCGCAGCGACCCAGACCCAGACCCGACCCCCTGTCCCAGAACCTGCCTTCCCCTCGCTGTGGTCTGCTACACGGAAAAAAAAGCCCGGAATTTCGGGATGAAATCATATTCGGTCAAATATAATCAAACGGTTTCAAAGTTTTTTGATCCCGCACATTTTATATTTGAATAAAATAAAATAGACATCTTGCATAATTTAATGTTGAGTTGTGCCATTTTACATTTGTAGAATACTTTTCTTTCTGTGTACCGCCCCTAGTCTCATGGATGGCTGGCGTCCGTTCTGCAGTTTGTTTGTTTGTTTGTGAATTGGTCGTCTTTAGTTACACTTGAATACGTTTTGTGTGTCCGACTGTGTGTTTGTATATACATATGTGTGGGATTCGGTAGTTGCACTCCGCTCACACTTTGCACATCGCAGTGCACTCCACTTCACCTACTTTGGTTGCACTTCACGGTGCGCTTAAAATAGAATTGCATACTTAGCGGCGTAAGGAAGCGACCAGTGTCAACGTGTGCTGCTTCTTTACTCTTTTGCTAAGTTGCCTTTTGTCTTGGCCACAAATGTCCAAGTCCAGGCGGAGTCTTATTATAAGGATTTAAGCAGTGAGGCTACTTACGCGTTGGCGTTGTCGTTGTCGTTATCGTTGTCGTTATTTGTTGTCTGCTGCACTGCGGCAGTGTGAGACAAGGACAGAGACGGAGCGCCTTCTTATGAGTAAACATGTATCTGGTTACAATGTTGTATCTGTCGTATCCTTTTAAGCCTGCCAGCAGTTCCCTTCTTCTGCGGTGTGTGTATGTGTCTGTGTGTGTGTGTGTGAGTAAGAGTTTAGGGCATCTGTAACCTTATCGCTATTCACTTTAGTCTCAGTTTTTTGTTTGCACTGCGTACGTTGCTGTTGTTGTTGTTGTATCCTGCATGTCAATATTTCATAGTTGCTGCCAGCTGCATATGTATGTGTGTTTATATACATACATATACATTCATTTATTCATTAAATTGAACACTTCACATAATGTTGCCTGTGGTGCCGCAGTGCACGCACACACACGCACACAAGAAGAAACACACGCACATACACACCGTTTCAAATATCCTGCTGGTGCTACTCTCACAATATCAACATCATAACATCATCATCTCAGCATTGCGGCATTGTTATTGTTATTGTTATTGCTCTTATTGTTGTTTTTGCTGTCGGCAGCATACACACGCACACAACACTCACACTGCTCAAACTGAGCATCTGACAAATTCCCGCATTAAACTTCGATCTCGCTTTAATGATCTTTGTTTTATTTTAATATATATATTTGGCGCGATAAAATTCCTTTTCGATTTAGTACCGCGTCGCGACGATTGCGCGAAACGTCCGATTACGTTGACGCTACGAATGGAAATGAACTCGCTCTCACTATGCTGCTCACTTGTGGCGCACCAACAGCCACCACATTGCGATATATCACAACACTCTCTTATGCGCTCTCTCTGTCAGTTTCTCTTTACGTAGCGCTCTCAGACTTTAGCGCAGCGGCGGCATAGCAGCATCCCCAGTAGCAGGAGCGCACGTTTTGTTGTTGGAGCTAGCATATGAACAGGAAGTAGAAGTGGGGAGAAGTGGGAGCTGTTGCCGATGCTCTCCACCGTGGAAAACTATGGACGCACTTTACGATGTATGCCTCCTCTTTGGCATTACTATTTTGTATCTTTTTCCTGTGATTCTAATTTTACACACGAAATTCCAGAGATACTTTCATATTTTCGTTTGATGATTTATTGACTGCAGCGGCAATTAAAGGCCTTTTATTTCACTTTTTATCAACTTCATTCATTGACATTGACGATGGGGCACTGCTTGTGTGCTTTATTTATATTTTTGTTGTGCGCGCACCCACAAACACGCACGCACACACACTCACAATCGCATATCTACAACAGGAGTTTTAGACTTTTTGTCTGGCTGCTGTCTTTTCACTTTGGCTTAAACTTTTCTTATTTTAAAGGCTCATTATTTTCATCTAATACTGCACTTAACCTTCGTATATTAGTATTAGTATTAAATTATTTATTCGTTTATGTTTTTTGTTGGCTGTTGTTTAAGGAGCACATTCCAATGGACCTGCTCCCGAAATTTACAGCATCCAACTGATACTACAGTTGTGTCCAGTGTTGCCAAAGCAGCTTTTTCCCCGTCAAATCTGGTTTGCTGAAGAGAATCCAAAACAGCGGGCAGCGGGAATTCTAGGTCACTTTTTCTGGAATCCAGTTGGAAATAGGCTAATTTTTCATCGTTTTTCATTCCGTTAAACTAGAATCTAGCAAATAATAGCTAAAATGGCAACATTGCGCCGTCTCTCTCAATCGCTCTCTGAAACATTGCTCTCACCAACACTTTGGGTGAATTATTCCTGTCACTTTAGCGCCATCTATTCATTTTTAAGTGGAACTAAATAAAGTTTTTAAGTGACCAAAACTTTTGCCACCCGAAAGTTGTGGTGCTCACGGATCGGATTGAAACCTTGCACGAATTTTCTTTGAATTTTTTAAGCTTTTCGGTAAAAGCTGCAGCTTTAGCAGAAAGCTGTGAACCGAACGCCCCAGTAAATCTAGAAAGTCGACACGTTTTAAAATAAGCTGCTTAATTTTTTCTAATTTCGGATTAACTTATTTTGTTGATTAAAAATTCCAAGTTAAAAAATTAATTTTAGTTTTTGCAATTTTGTTTGTTTTGTTAGCGCCGACGGCCATGTTGGGAACCACAAAGCGCCACTCTTGGGTATGTTGGGAACTACAAAGCACTAGTCTTTTGTGAATATTGCCAGACTTCGAAAAGAATTTCGTTTTTAAAGTAAACAACATGAGAGGCCGCTCACAAACAAAAGAAAGCGACATCACCGTTTACTACCAGGGAATGAAACCGAAACGAATTTCGGTTACGGTTCCGGTTCCGGTTCCGGTACGTACCGAAACGAGTATTTCGGTAAAAGGTTCTATTTCGGTGTTGTCCTTTCGGTTCCGGTTCTCGTATCGGTCCATAATTTTTAAAAAAATTTAAAAGTAAAGAAAATTGAATTTTATCAACAAATATTTGTGTATGTATAAACGTACAAATGCATGCATTTTAGCATGTTAAGTCTGACATATAATTCGAGAAATTTTTTTACAGTGCAAAACCATGTTCGTACGAAAAATAACAGACAAATTTTTTTAAATGTACCGAAACCGTACCGGTAAGAACGCTGTTCGGTTCTTGAAAAATAATTTATTTCGGTTCCGGTTACGGTTACGGTATTTCATTTGAAACGGTTAATTTCGGTTAACGGTTCCGGTTACGGTTTCATTCCCTGTTTTCTACATTTAAGAATAGTTATTTTTCAAAAATAGCTTTTTGTTCGATTTTGTTGGAATTTTATACAAGGGTCCCTTTTCATTTTTTTCGAAATTTTTAATCTTGATGTTTTATATTTTATCAATTAGTATTAGGGGACACTTTAAAGTTGATTTTGCGGAGAAGAAGGGGTTTTTTGTGTCAACTTCTAACCTGATTCTGAGATGTTAATTTTTTTGAAGTCATGTAAAAGTGACCAGAGCCATATTATATAAACTGCAATAATTCAAAAGATCCATAAATGCACAGACACCATTAATGAAGAGTAGAACAAGATAAATTTAACATCCAAGACATAAAAACGTATTCATATAATCATTTAAATTACATAAAAACTTAAGCGAGAAATTCTCTAATTCTTATACATATCGCAGAGCACCTTCTCCATAGGGGTGTTACCAATGGTGCGCTGAAAGAAGATCGACTCTATTTTGTGGGAGTTGATCATGCGCAGTAGCGGCAACATCAGTAGCAATCGTCCGAAGCGTGCTATTTGCGCCGTGAATTGTGTCTTTGTGTGCTGCGACAACATAACCTGTGGAGGAGTGATTTCATAAATAAAATTTACAAGAACTGTTGCTCAGAGGACTTACATGTGCCTGATCTTGCAGGTTCTCGATTTGCGCTGGATCCTTAAGGCCACGGGTTTCGGGTCGGAACAGCACTATTGCTTTGAGACAAGCAAATTCAGCCGGATCCACCAGTACTGCCTTGTACTTGCAAAAGATTTCGTGCAGCGTGCGAACATCGGCAGCCAACTGTTATCGGAAATAGTTTAAATGGTTAAGTGACTAATCTAGCTTTGAATTTGACTTACCTCTTCCTTGGTGACACAGTTGTCCCCATTAACATTATTTTCCAAGTTGTTGCAATGTTCTGCCACGGAAAATAGGGCACAGCCCGTTGGATCCAAGGGAATGCACCATTGTATAGCATTCAGAAGGAACAACTCTGACCAGGACTCTTCTAGCAGAATGACCTGATCCCTAAACGATAGCCTTGCAAAACTGGGTAGATTCTTAGCCCATTTTACTGCCATAAAAAGCAACCTGGCGCTGGTCTCATAGACCGTTTCATGCTGATGGGCATAAAGATTGGGCGACATAAACTGTGGCATAATAAAACTGGAATCGGATCTGCTGCCCGTGTTTGGTTCTTCATCATTGGTCACATCAATGGAGTCGTCTGTAAATTTTTGAAAAGCACGAAAATGTGAGCAAATTGAAGCAAGGTGTAGATTTATACATACCATCATTATCATTTTCTGGAATGGGACTGGAAGAACTAATGGAGGATACACTACCGCCGGCATTGTTGTTATCATTTGTTGCATCTGGAGCCGGCGAACTGGGGTCTATAGAATGATTGCTGCTCGAGTTTGTGGAACGAGACACATTGCCGCTGCTGGACAGCTCCATAGCCACACCATAGGCCGTCTTGTCCTTTGGCGAATGATGTAGTCCAGCACTGTTAAAGATGGGAAAGCCGCTGGCATGATTCATATGACTCGAGGCCAACTGCATAGATGAACTGAGGTGGTTGTGGTGCAGTAGACGTCCCGTCGGCAAGCTGCCTAGTGCTGGAATAAAAATACAAAATTGCATAAGTTTTATTTTCACACATTCCAAACTAAAAGCCAGACTCTACTCACAGGGCGGTGGCAGTAGACTCGAACCGTAACAAGGCGGTGATAGTAGCACAGGAGGTCTGTAATTTGGAGTTGCCCACAGATTTTGGGCGGTACGTGATTGTGAGAGAGTTATGCAAATGACAGCAAGTATTCGTACTTACCCAAAAACACCAACGGCTACGGCCGCCTCGCGCAATGCTCGTCCGTGTTCCATCTCCCGCAGTGTTTCCGGCCGTATAGTGGCTGTGTTGCGAGGCTGTCGCTCATTTTGCACCGCTGTAATTGGAAAACAAATGCAACTAACATACATAAGTAAATCGCACTCAACCACACCACACCACAAAGCAACAAGAACCGCTCAAAGCAGGCCTCCGCCTAATGTCCGTCCGCATAATGAGGAAATGTCACAGTGACAAAATTGCTTGACGCCTCACTAAATTTCAGCAGGTAGTATTGCAAGCGCGTGCCTTCTCTGCGATTCTCAGTCATTGCCCAACCCAACATGGTAAATTGGTTTTGTGGTCACGTGCCACTCACGCCTTCAAATTGTTTTCCCATTTGTTTATGCAATTTTACCACACACTCAATGGATGAATAAGGATCGTGAGCCGGCTTAACCCCCCAACAGGCAACTGTTGCCATTTTACATATGCCTAGCATAAATTATGGTTAAATAATTAGAGTCTGAATATCCGCAATTGAGTGCGGTTATTGATAGTTGTTGTTAATAAAGCGAGTGTCACATAACTAACTGCTCAAAGGGATATCCGAAGAATAGATATATATTTAAAATAGCATTCACTAAAGGTCATGATTATCTCACTCATTTTAATATGTATGTACGTTTAAGGATTTTAGTAATAAAATAATCTATTTTTTATGCAAGGATATAGTCATGTGAATAAAGTCGAAATTCCAGAAATGACAGATAGCTTATAACTCATTCCTGCACTCGCCAGATATTAAATAAATAAAAACTAGACCATAATTAGAATAGACTGAATAGACTGCTATTCCATTACACTATAAATATTTGTACATTAAATTAAAGTGAAATGAAAATAAGTATTGTAAGTTGTATTCGTACACTATTTTTAGACCCAGTACTTTAAAAAAGTACAAATGGGTCTATTAAGTTTGTCCAAAAAAATGTGCGTAACAGGCAGAAGGAGGCGTGGCAGACCCCATAAAGTATATATATTCTTGATCAGCATCAACAGCCGAGTCGATATAGCGATGTCCGTCTGTCCGTCTGTCCGACTTTGTGTCGCCTAGATATCAGAGACTATAAGAGCAAGAAAAACCAAATTTGGCATGTACGTTCATCTATATCTTGCATTGAACGAGTTTGTTTTAGATTTTTGCCACGCCCCTCTCCGCCCCCGGAAATTGAAAAATAAAATTTCGAAGTCGAATTACGAGAGAACCTTTAAAGCTAGCGCCTTAATTTTTAAAACATATAATACACACTATTGTTTAAACCTGTCCAGAAAATTTCATTCAAATCGGATGATAAACGTGAAAGTTATTCAACTAACAAAGTTATGGGCAAAAGGAAGAAGAAGAGACGCTAGCGACCTCTCTGTTTATCAACTGATATGTTCGTAGTAGCGCCATCTATTGAATGGGATTGATAGTTAACGCTTTGCACTTAAAAAGTGCTGGGTCTCCTACTGTCGAGCTTGCTCCACTGTAGCTTACTGCATTTTTTTAACGAATATTATTAAAAATTATTAATATATTTGTAGCGCTTCAAAATAATTAATAATATTTAGTTCAAGTGATACTATGTACACAATAATATTGACAAAATGAGTGCTCATTCAAGTGCTGCGAAGCTGCTCAAAAATCTGTCAAAGACAACAGCCAGCAGGTAACAAATCAATTGAGTGAACAATATGTAAATAAAGCGCATCACAGCGACAGCTCACTTTGAGGTGAACCACCCCAGGATCCTTTTCAAAATATTTTGTCGTTGCTCATTCGTTGTTGACATCGCGTGGGAAAGGGTTAGCAATTGTGGAGGAGAGGAATAGAGAGAAGAGGACCCAAGGATATACATATATTTACATTAGACGCGTGCACGTGTACCGAGCTTTTTAAGTTGATGATAAAGACCAATTAAACGTGCTTCAGTTCATTAGAGCGATGGCAGGATTATGAATATGAAGAAAAGGTCAATATAGTAAGTAGTCGTAGTATCTTAATACACTCACCGTCCTTGTTCATTCCCATTTGAAGGCACTTCTTGAGCCTGCACGCCTGGCATTGATTCCGATGGGCCTTGTCCACAATACAACGTCCAGTACCCGCCTGGCAGCTGCAAATAGAAGAAACGAAAATGGTTTTTCGATTAATTCAAGTTGGTCATAATTAAGTTATTCGTCCTGCTTCTGATAACAAGATTTGTCGTGTCAAAAATTGCAACATTTGTCAAATCTAGTGCAGAGCACAAAGCGCCAACGAACCGTAAGACCGTAAGCCAGAAGGACAAAGGCACTTCAGAGTCTTTACAGCAGCAAAAAGTATCTGAGCTGCCTGTCGATCTATCTATCAGCCTTTGTTCTGGTCTGCGTGCACTTGTGGCATTTTAATCAAATCACGATTCAGACTGAGTGGAGTGCATGAAATCATTGCCATCCCCTGCATCAGTTTGTCACTTTAGCTTAGTGCCCGACCATCCATGTTCTCGTTCTCGTTCTCGTTCTCGTCCTCGTCGTCATCATCAAAGTCCTCTTTATCCTGAATCCCTTTCACACTCAGAGTCTGCGCCAAAATTCAAAACACAAAATGGCAAAGGTTCTTTACTGACGGCGACTGCTGCCTGCCTCCAAGTATCTATCTATTTCTATTTCTATCTATCGAATTTTATGTGTTTTGTGGCGCCGCTGCTAAAGTTTGACTAACTAACAAAGCACTTAGCCAAATGTATCTTTCGAGTACAATCCATGTGTGTGCCTTACTCTACTGTCTCTGTATAAAATATGCAAATTCTTCGATTTTGAAAACAAATCACGTAGATTGAACATTACGCCTTCTGAGTCAATTATTTTACTTGACGGTCCATTCACGTCCTTTGAAATGAAAATATATATATTTATACATACTTAATTATCAGTTTTAACATCATTTGAAACCGTTTGAAAAAAAAAATATTTAATCATTGTTAAACAATAATTTTAACAAATAAAATATTCATTACACCGAGTAAAAAGAAATCAATTTGAGTTATTCACACCTCGTTAAATACTTAATATGTAAATGGAATTTTATTTAACAAAAACTTGCTTTATAATGAATATAAATGCGTTATTAGTTGTACTACTTTTAACATTATAATAAGGCAAAATGAAAGTCTTTTGTTATTAATTTATACTGATGATAAACTGTAAAACTTATGAGCTTATGAAACAATGGTTGGAAAGGACTCCAACAATAACCAAAATGTGCACTCTGAGAACTACAGCAGCTTGTGGAGTCAATATGTCAGCCTTGAGGACTCTTCAATTATTTATGGGCAAGTGTAAACTTTTACACTTCTCTAAGCGTTACGTGACAATCCTCAAAACAACGAAACTTATTTGAATACTGGCATTTCGATAGTGGTTGATGCCCTAAACGGTCTGCATAAAGGCTTGCTGATTGCAGAGGACATCGAAATGTCCTCCTAGCCGCCTTGCCTAGTAAATTGAAATGTTAACTTTAATTGATTTCAACTGACTTTTATAAATGTTTCGTGATGAGTTTATAAACACGCCATTAGGGGATTTGTTTGTCCCGGTTATAAAGAGCAGCCGCAACAGGCCCCACATCAAAAACAAATAGATATCCCTAGAAGCAGGATGGTGTTACGTAAAATCTTTCCGAGCATGTACACGGTACCAGATAGTGCTCCGGCCAAGTCGCGAAATGCAACTGTTTACCTGCTGCGCTGTGTCTTTTTTATGGGCATACGAACGCCACCCAAGAACTTTTTCCTGATCTACTGTTTGTGGTCTTTTGCTCTAAACCTGAGCTCAACATTTTATCAGCCAATTGGCTTTATGACGGGCTACATTAGTCATCTGTCTGAGTATACGCCGGGTGACTTTCTCACTTCACTACAGGTGTCTCTCAATGCCTGGTCCTGTTCCATCAAAGTGATTATCGTCTGGTTGCTGGTCAAACGCTTCGATAAAGCCAACCTTATACTAGATGAGATGGACAAGCGACTGACACAACCCAAAGAACGACGCCAGATCCATCGCTCTGTCTACCTTAGCAATCGAATCTTTTTTGTCTATATGACCATATACATGGTGTATGCAACAACAACTTTCCTGAGCGCAATTTCAGCTGGCAGGCCGCCGTATCAGAACTATTATCCGTTGTTGGACTGGAGGGCTAGTAAATGGCAATTTTGGCTACAGGCGGGCCTTGAGTATTTTGCCATGTTAGGCGCTTGCTATCAGGACGTTTGTGTTGATTGTTATACCATTAATTTCGTTTTGCCTTTGCGAGCTCACTTGTCAATTTTTGCGGATCGCTTGCGTCAGCTGGGGAATAATCCTGATGAGACTCCAGAGGAGAGCTACAACAAGCTTATTGAATGTATACAGGATCACAAAGTCATATTACGGTGAGCATTGCTTTGCTATTTTCGATTCCGAAATTTTTACAAATTTCAAAATATTTAAGAATTAAAAATATTTAAACATGTATGTTTTAAAAAATGTATTCGTTTCTGGTCATTGAAAAAAAAATTGTCGATTCTGTTTACGAGATGAAACAATTAATAACAGATATCGGTTTCGGAAATATTTTCTGATTCATATAAACTCCTTAAAAAGGTGAAACGGCTCTTAATTGTTAAATTGCAGATACTGTGATACTTTGCGCCCTATGATCTCGGGCACCATCTTTGTACAGTTGTTAGTAGTGGGTCTAGTTCTAGGCTTTACTATTATTAACATTGTACTCTTTGCCAACTTTGCCTCTCGCATTGCGACCTTAGTATTTATGACAGCTGTTCTCCTAGAGACAACGCCCTTCTGTATTCTCTGCAACTATCTGACGGATGACTGCTTCGATCTGGCGGATGCTCTATTTGAGTCCAACTGGATCAACAAAGAACAACGTTACAAGAAAACCGTACTACAATTTCTACAGAATCTACAGAAGCCAATTGTTTTTATGGCTGGAAATGTATTCACGATTTCCGTAGCCACCAATATCAACGTGAGTAGAAACAAAATTCTAATCCATCTATCATAAAAAATATATATTTAATATAATCCAAAACAATATTTCAGGCCACCAAGTTTTCGTTTTCTGTTTTTACTCTGGTAAAACAAATGAATATAGCAGAGAAATTGTCCAAACCAAGTGGGCCTGAATAAAGTGGAAGGAGCAACAATATTACTAAAAAAAAGAGTTAAGTTCAGTTTATAAACTTAAAAGTCCTAACTAATAAAACTCTTTAGACCAATACGAATGAGATTTGTGTGCCTTAGGCCTTATATTTAAGGCTATTGATAATAATTGAAAGCACCTTTATTCGACCACCAGAGAAATACATACAATATAAAAACCAGATCCTTCTAGAGGAGCATTGACTTTGCTGACTATCCAGAAACACGTCACGTAGCAAAAAAATATACTCGCTTTCTAGTTGCGGCCCTAGTCTCTAAGCCATTTGTGAGTGTGTATTCTTATTCCTGTCATACCCTCCTCGTTCAGACTCGCAGGACTCTGTGCTCCATTTCGTTGAAGGGCAAATTGAGCCGCCCCTTTTTTCTAACTTTGTTGCGATTCGGCTTAGCCTGCTGTCTGTGGGTGGATGGTTGAGGGTCTGTTTTGGCTGTCTATGGGTGCTTGGGAGGGGTGCGGTCACATTTGGCCAAGTGTTTTGCGCTTAAGCCCTCCATATCAATCTCATGGGACCGCAAGGATATAGAGATTTCGACGTTTCTGATTTACCGTTCAAGTTGGTAGCCCACAAAGCTGAATATACATTACAGAATCATAATTTTATGTTGACTGCAAAAATGTTGTCGCCAAAGTTATTTGTCTGTGTTGCGTTTAGGGAGAAGGGAATAAGAAAGTGAACGATGATTTAATGATAATTGAAAATGAAATTGGGACTGAAACTGAAGCGAGTGTCATAAAATAGTATACGATTATTGCACGAATGTGTCTGCCTAAATATTTATCTAGTTGTACTCCTACCACGGCCAAGCTGTACACCAAGCCCACAAAATGGCGTCAACGCACCAAAAGGAACTCGGGAAAAGTAAAAAACAAACATTAAATTAAATCCGCACTTTAAATTCAATTACATTTTGTGCCGCTGGTTGGATTTTTGTATACAAAAGGAAGCAAATGGATTCGAGGCTGCACATGATGCTCTTCGGGATTTACTTTGAGCAGAGCCTGAAGTCAACGATGGCAAATGTGCGCATTCAAAAGTTGACGCTCAAATCCCAAAGATTTGAATAATTGTAATAAATTTGGAAACATTTGGTAATCCGCCAGACAGTGGGCGAAGCACACACCCACCACCCACTTGCTAAATGGTAAGCTACATTTAATGGTAATAGGCGGGTCAGGTCGGGTTAGAGTCCGGTTTTTACCTACCGATAAATAAGCTTGCGTCGTACACTCCTCTTAAAGAATCCAGAGCATCCATTGCAGGCAAGTATACCGTAGTGTTTGCCGGAACTGGTATCGCCACACACGACACAGATGAGACCCAGATTCTGACCCTTAAGCCTCGGCAACGACGATTGATCCCCCGATGACTGACTAGAGGCGACGGCTGCCTGATGATTGGAGGCGATTGATGCGGCGGCGGCTGCTGCGGCTGCGGCCGCACTGTGATTCCAGCCCAATAGGCGACTAGAAGTGGTTAGAGATGGAGCTGCTGTAACTGGAGTCAGTGCCTGTGCCGAAGCCGTCGGTTGTTGTCCATGTGGCGGTGTGTAGCAATGACGTGCCGGACTGTGCAGCTCTGAAAAGAATATGCAATAAAAAATCACTTATGTAGTTCATTTAAATTAAATTGCAATTTGTCAAAAGGTTTCCCTTTTTTTGTGGGGTTGAAGAACCTGCTGATCTAATCCCTGCGTGCCGACATTGACGCCCTGTAATCCGCAAATATATTTACACATTCAATTAGGGTGCCATTAAGCCAAACGGTTTGACGACTCGAAGGACTTGCCTTCTGCTCGTCCTCATCCTTAACGTCAGCAAAATTTGCCTCAGGGGACAATTGTTTTGCCATCACACCCTAATTTGATTGTAGTTTCGGTAGTGATTCCTTGATGCACTTAACCCTCGACAGCCTCGATGCCACATTTGTTACACTCGCCACTTGGCAGTGCGCTGGAGCGATTCTCCTTTCTGGTCTTAGCATTCATGCAGTCTGTTCCCAACTCTGACTTTAGTTATCTGCCATCCAGTGGCTGGTATTCGTACACCAACTGCGGTCTAATGCCAACGGATTAGCGTCATATGCTTGCATTTTCCGGCACTCGGAGTTCGTCTTTGTTAATTTTATGAGCTCGTTGAAATTCACTTTAGCGTATCCTTTCCATAGAATGGAACACAACAAAAGTGTTAAAGGTCCGCCCCCAGGTTTGTGTTATGAATTTTGAAATTTTGGCAGCCTGACTCGAGTTTAATTCAATTTTGTGATTATCATAAATTGAATTTGTTGGATCTTTCGTGCGTTCTAATTGAATTGAATATTTGTTTTCTTTGAACTTGCAGATTTTATATTTATATGACTACTATCAAAGTATCAATATGTATCTTCGTTTTTTTTATAATCAGTAAAAAATAAAATTCAAGTAAATTAATGTTTATGTAGATTGCGATTATGGTAATCGCAATTTAAATTATATTAGTTAAGGGATGCTTAGAAAAAGGGACTAATTAATCTGCGCATTTTTTTTCTGACCAAATAAAAAATAAAAAGGATAAATGTGTGAATTTTCACAAGCAATTGGCTGACGTGCCTTGTTGAATTTTAATGTGCTATATGGCTTAAATTTTTTTAACACAGTTAACACTTTTATTTTGTCAAAATGTGGTTTTCTAAGTTTGATTTAAAATACAAAATACACATCATAACTGAATAAACGAGTAATTCATTCCAATATTGTTTTCTGTTGCTAGCACACTACTTTGAATATTACCTTGCGAACCTGGTCGCGTGTCTGAAAGACTTTCTTCTTTATTCATTGTAATTGTTAGAAATTTATAAAAAATAGAAATTTTTAATTTTTGTCACACTTTGTATTCGAACTTCTATGCTTCAGTTTGTTATCAGATGTAGCTGAATATTTTTTTTTAGTTTGAATTTTAAGCACTGTCGATATTTAAATTTTTGTCCGCGACGGTTACGCGCACGGCCGGAATGAAACCCGAATCAGAATGTAGGACGAACTAAACAGGACACTATTGCATATTCGTGCTACTCCGACGGCGACAGCGACGGCAACGGCGATGATGATGTTAACATCTCGATGTACGATTTCAGATTTATCATAAAACCATGACAGAAGCTAAACAGTCATATGTCCACTCCAGCAGCCAGGCAGCCAACCAGCCAGCCAGCCAACCCCGAAATAGGAAAAAAAAAACTCTGTAGATATAATCCGCGCTCGGTGAGTGGGCAGAAGTCGGCCATGTATGTGTGTGTGTGTGTATGGCAGAACAAAAAGCACACCACCAGCAAGGACAACACAACAGCACACCACACCACACCGTTGCCACCCAGCAAGAGGAATAAGAGCAGAGAGCATTGAGCATCGAGCAACGAGCAGCGAGCGCGGCTGGCGCAACAACAAGGATAACCGCACCCGCAGTACACACACCCCCCACCCATCCGCCCACAGACCCACTCGTCCAGTCCAGCCTTTCCCCTGCTCTATGTGGGTGTCCATATTACGCCGAAGACTTTTAGTGGCAACTCTGGTGGCGCATTTGCTTGTTGGCTTGCTTTGATTCGTTCCTTCTTGATGCTGTGGCAACGTCTACGTCGACATCGACGCTGCTGTTTGAGTGTAGGTAAGCCAAGCCGCAATCTCAATCTCCAATAAACACCAGAGCAGCTCTCTCTCTCAGCGCTCTTGCTCTTGCTCTAACATACACATGCATACACACACACAAAGATAACGTTGGCCGCCATCATGACTAAAGGAGACGAAGAAGCAACAACAGTAACCCCCGCAACCCCACCGACTATGACTCTAGACTGTGACGCAGGTGCGCGGGGAGCTCGCTCACATAATCGTCTTGGGTTTTGACATTTTGTTTTTGTTTTGTAATACCTTTGTGATGTTAGTGCTTTCGAATTTGCTCCTTCTTTCCATGTTTTGTGGCAGAGGCGTCGTCATCCTCGGCCTCGGTCCGGATGGTTCCTCGAACCCGATGCTACCAGTTAACTGTAATTGAATTGAACGTAAGTCTTCTGCTTGGGGCTGTTGGTATTCAATGCATTGTTTCTGCATGTCTCTGTTGTTTAAAGGGCCCTAGATTTATTTGCAAATAAATAATGGTATGTAAGTATATAATATTTATAATATCTAGTGAGAATTGAGCATAGATATGCTCTGTCAATTAAATATGAGATAGTATTGTATTTTAAAAAAAAGTCAATTTTGAAACTTACTAATGATAAATTGTCCAATATTCGAATCTCTGATTTTAACTTTTAGAAGATTGTTGTATACAAGAGATACACAACTTAATTTCGGTTTATTAGCTTTGCATGGAACAAGCATAGAATATGAATTTAAAAGAAATAAACATAGGATGCCCAATTTTATATTTTATTTATTTTCCCTTTTAATCAGAGATAGCACGAATCTGTTTCTAAGGAAGTAAATCCAATAATCGATAAAAGTTTATCCAGCCACATCCTCTTAATGTGTCCTTTTTTGCTGTGGAGCTTTTGTTGTTGAGGCTTTTGCTGCGCTTAATACGCCAACATTAACTTTGTAACAAATGAGATGTCGGAATACAACAATCAGCTACCCAGCTCCTACACTCTTATTCTCCCTACACCATACAGCATCACACCAGAGCATTGGCATTCTTGTCAGATTGTCTCTCTTTCTCTTTCTAAGGAGCGTAGGGGTGCAGGGACAACAAACGCTGGCAGAAGTTTATGCCCAGGATAAAAGTGAAACAAACGCAAAAGTCAAAGCGCTTTGCTGAGCGCTGGCCACGCCCATACAGTAGGAGGAGCGAGCGAGAACGTTATCCTGTAATATCCGTGCATCAAAAATGCCCGCCAACAAGAACAACAACCACAGCATTGAAAACACTGTCACTTTATGCGCAAACGAGATGGCTGATGCAGTGCGAGTGGGACAAATATAGTCAACTAGGGTTGGTTCTTGACATTTGAACGTGCGACATCGCTGCTCTGCCAAGATACAAGCACGCACAAATACACACATAGCTTGACAGTGTATATGTGTGAATAACAGTTGCATTTTTTTTGTCGTATTATCAAGTGGAACACACTTTATTTAATCAATCAAAATTCGAATTTGAGGCTGTTCATCAACGTTAATTTCAACAATTAAAGTATCTTTTATATTTTTTAATACAGTTGACTACTAAATAGTTCTTTTTATGACTTCAGTAAATTAAATGAAAATACAATTATAAAATGTGCAGCTTGGAGTTCTTTCTTTGTTATACTAAGTATATATAAAATATTGGATTTTTATTATCCTTCACTTTCCCAAAAATGTTTATTATATTTAAGATATTAAGAATGCAAAAGATCAAATCATAATTTCTGTTTATAATTGGAAGTTATTCTAGGCCAGATCTTATAATTTATGAATGTATAAACGAGAATTTTGTTTTCCCATTCGATTTGAATTGCCTGAATCTGCTGACTATGTATGTAAACAGAGTTTGCACAATTTCGTATAACACATTGCTTGCTTGAATTATTATGCCCAAAACAACTACAAAAACAAATCAAAGTCAATGACACGTGCCGTTTTCAGGTAAATTCAAGTATATACCTCAACAACACACAAAACCAGTTTACAACAAAGAACAAATTTAAACGCCTCGTTTAGCAATTAATATTGCTTACCTTCTTCCTGTGCACAGTCTGCTATTTGTATAAGTTCTGAACATGGAATTGGCATATTTACTTTTCAACTTTCACAAATAATACAAAAGAACATGCTCTGCAACTGAAGTCAGGATGTTACAGTCGACCATACTGATTGACAGACAACTGCGGGGATGAAAACGGAAATGTGGAAACCTGTGGATGATAATAATTGACATCTTCAGAAAAGAAGACAACACCATTACATTTTCCATGACAAGCAAAGGCTTTGCTCAATGTGATGACCACGAATAATAAATAGTTTATTAAACGACATCCAATGCACCCCACAACCAAATGAAGAAGTCTTGAAATTGATATACAATTAAGGAAGGCACAGTTACTAATCGTTATATTTGAAGACTATTATTTAATCTAGAGCAATCAATAGGTTTGTTCTATATATCGGAGTATTTTGTTTGCTGTTGTTGTTGTGGATGTGGTATATGCACTTTAATTTGAATATTTATATACAATTTATTTATTTTATTTACGACTTTCTCATTTCCAGTCAAATAACAGTTGCAATAAACAAGCATTCAACTTAATTGCTTACGTGGCTCATCATTATAATTTACAAGAAAACTTACTTAACACTAAGCTTGCGGTTTTTATTCTGATTTTATTTATTTATCATTATTTTGTTTTGCTCTTTTCGACTGTGCTTTATGCTTTAAGTTTTGTTTTTTTATTTATTTATTGAGTTTGCATCGTATTTATGTATTTTTACTAATGAGAGTATAGATTGATTAATTATGTATACATATGGTATACATATTCATACATACATATTATCAGCATAATATATATTGGCTTTTATATATATTAGTTTCAACTCTGTTAATTTCTGTTCGATTTTGTTGGGTTTTCACTATGCGTCTTGCAGATTGTATAAATAAAAATATAATAATTTTGCTTCGCTTCGAATAATACATGCCATAGAAATACGTTAGATTATGATTCTCATAATTTATGGTTCGAAGTTAGCCACGTTAGACCCTCGTAGAGGCCGTCGCCGCTAGTGGCACATGATGGCTGGACATACCAATTGCGATCTCTTATTCTAGTTAAACCTAGTTTTTCCTGGATTTCATGGGGTTTCATTGCTGTAATAATGCAACATAATATTAAAAGCGATTCTCAAGTGGTGTGATTCTTGCGTAAAATTACCATCAGCTAGATCCTGTTTATTTGCAAATATCAGTATAATGGCGTCCCGCATCTCTCTATCATTAATTATCCTATGCAGTTCAGTGCGCGCTTCGTCTATTCTATCTCGATCCGCACAATCCACAACGAATATAAGACCCTGTGTACCTATAAAACAAAAACGTAGTCGGTATGAGAAATTAGATCAATGTATCTTTAAGAGCTCACTTGCCTGTGTAGTAGTGCCGCCAAAGCGGCCGTATTTTATCCTGTCCGCCAACATCCCAAACATTGAACTTAACATTCTTGTAGGTGACAGTTTCAACATTAAAGCCGACCGTTGGTATCGTTGTCACTGATTGACCCAGTTTTAGTTTATAAAGGATCGCTGCGAATGCAAGGAACATAAGATAATTGTTTTCTGTTTGTATTTTAAGTAGAAACATACTTGTTTTGCCAGCTGCGTCCAAGCCGAGCATAAGAATTCGCATTTCTTTGTTGCCGAAAATTTTTGATAATAGCTTTCCCATGATGATGTGTCATCCATTAAACGCTGGCCAAACTGTAAATTGAATAAACAAATCACAATGAATATCGTAACTAAGTTATTGGTCAGATCATGCAGTCTGCTCTCTTCTCTTTTCATGAATTCTGTGATAATGCCATTGTAATAAAAATGCCTTGCGGAGTTATCGTATCAATTTTGTGATATAAGCGCGCGCACCCATACTGCCATACAGATTTACTCACATAGCGTACTGTATACACACACACACACACACACATTTAAACGCATGTACATCAGTACATAAACATAATGCGTCAACGGAAGTTAAGAGCATTATTTTGCATAATAATTCAACTTACATTATTGTTGTGTGTGCAACAATAACTACTAGCGACTACAACAGCAACGTTAAGTTCTCAGAGAATTTATCGCTTGAACTACATACATGTGCACACATTGACATACACAGACGCATACAGAGGCGCATAAACTCAAGTACAATTGGGACGCATATAGCACATCAACAGTACATAAGCGAGTGATCATAAATTAAACACAAGTTATCTCAATGACCGTCAATTTAACGTACACTTCCCAGTGTGCAAAGTTAACAAATTAGCCGGCCTGGCGCCTAAATCCCTATGATCCTTGAAGCACTCGCCCATAAAGCACTGTGTTTGCTCGCCGAACACGTCACATACACGCCCGAGTCACACACATACACACCCAAATTCTAGACGACAATGATGATGAGATTACGCTGCTTCGTTCGACGCACTCCTAAGTTGGTTTACCATTAAGCGATAACACGTTGCGTTTTATTTGTGCAAACAACGCATTTGCAAAATAAAACTATTAAAAAAATAAACTATAACAACAACAAATTTTGCACTAATGTTCTCATTTTTGTATGCGCTGATGTTTTTCTCGATTTCAGTGTTACCATCACGGTTGCCAGCTCAGAAAATAAGAATATGGCAACATTGTTTTATATACCTTTAAAACTGAACCATAGCTGGCGATTTATCACATAAAAACCAGCACCTGTTTAGAAACGTGTATTATTGGTATAATTTTTATTAATTAATCTCTATAATCTGAATGCCTTTGCTAAATTTTATTGCTTATTAAAACAATTTAGTTTAATTAAATTTAAATTACCCATACGTTTTAGGTGTTGCCATAAGGGTGCACACTGGCACATATCAATGGGCCAGCGCTGGTTTAAGTGTTGGTAGCTTAGTGTCCCTAGCTCATTGCTTACCAGCACTGCTTCCCATAGATGGCGTAACAACAAAGAGCAATAGTTGGATTGCTCAATGATTATAATAAAATAATAATGGAATTAAGTTAGTTACAAAGTGCAAATACAATAAAAATATGGCCGGCATTTATCCCAGAGAGGCGGTACGCGTCAAGGTCAAGGTATGTGGTGTCTGTATCGCACAAAATAACCAGACAACAAAGACAATTTTTTTTCAATTCCTTTGCTTTCTCCCACTCATCGTTGCATACAACAAAACACAAACACACAGAAAAACGAGGCAAGCAGAAATCCGGAATGGCGCAAATTCTCTGTGGATCCACAAATAACAACTCTGGAGGTGCTTTATTCTCTACTCGCCAAGGCATTTGACATCAAATCGGACTTTTCTATTAAATACAAGGCCTTTGATCCAGCTGGCAATGAAATTTATCTCGCTGTGTTGTCCGACTGGGATTTGGACGCTGCATTCCTTAGGATACACAACATATCCATACAAACGTCATCGGAGCCATGTTTGATGCTTCAAATCGATGTGAAGCCCTTTACAGTCGTGCGTGAATGTGAAACTGAATCGACAACAACAAACAGAATTCCCAACATAAGCAACACTACATCCCTGTCGGCCAGTGTGTCCCCACTTCAGTCCTTGGGTGTATCGCAGAAATATGTGCAGCATATGCAGACAAAACTGCCTGGACTGATTATGAATCAAATGGAAAAGACTTTTTCGATTGTGCAGAAAGCTTTCAATTTGTCGGATGAGCACATGGCCAATCTTCCTCCGCGTCCGCCCATGTGTGATAGCGAGTTTCGATTATTTCTGGATGCGTTGGGACAAATCCAGCGTAATGATGAGCTACGCAAAATAATTTTCCTAGGAGGGATCGAGCCTAGTTTGCGTCGCGTCGTGTGGAAGCACTTGCTAAATGTCTATCCAAGTGGGGTACATGGACTGGCCATGGATGGACATCAGCGTATGGAGTTTATGCGTCGGAAATCTGAGCAATATTATAAGCTGCGTGATACCTGGAAGTCAGCTGTCCAGCGTGGAAACGTCGCAGGAGAGTTGGCTTATGTAACGAGCATGGTGAAGAAGGATGTGTTACGTACGGACCGTCTGCATCCATTTTATGCGGGCAGCGATGACAATCAGAACATTGCTTCGCTCTTTAATATACTGACCACATACGCGTTGAATCACCCCGTGGTCAGCTATTGTCAGGGTATGTCCGACATCGCATCCCCTTTGCTAGTCACCATGAACGACGAGGCCCAAGCTTACATATGCTTTTGTGCCATTATGGCTCGCGTCCGTGGCAATTTTATGCTCGATGGTATTGCTATGACCCAGAAGTTTGCGCATCTTACAGAGGCTTTAAGCTTCTATGATCCTGAATTTTGGGAGTATCTCAAATCACAGCAAGCAGACGATTTGTTGTTCTGCTATCGTTGGCTGCTCCTGGAGCTAAAGCGTGAGTTTCCCTTTGAGGATGCACTGCGAATGCTGGAGGTTCAGTGGAGCTCATTTAGATACGAAACTAATGGCTCTAAGGAGCTGCCTCTTTACGAAAAGGTTAGTCTTAAAGATAACGCTAACATTATTATTTTTTACAAACATACCTTTGTTTAATATATAGCATTTTATTTTAGATTTCTCTAAAAATTTAGTACTAAAACTACAATTCTACATTTTTCGATTAACATTTTAACTACGAAATCATAATTTTCCTCATACCTTTAGTAGTCACAGTTTGCAACCCTTCGTTGGTCGGAAAATAAGTTTTCAGCACTGCAAGATAATTCAAACTTAAATAATGCATAATCTAATTTATTATGAATGTTTAACCCTGGCTAACTGTATGGAAAATTAACTCCTCTCTTAATATTTATAATGTACTTTTATGAATTTCAAAAAATATACTTTCATGACAGGAATTCGTGCCTATTACGGAGACTTCGGCGCCGAACAGTGCTAGTACATTTTCCACATCCTATAGTGCCACACCCACAAGTCCTTCGTATCTGCTAACCAAACCGCGAGAGAATCCTTACACCAAAGTGTGTGCATTGAGACGGCAAAGCTCCTCGGCATCGCTTAGCTCACTGAGCTCTTCATTGGGAACAGCTGGCAGTAATGCATTGGACAACTCAAAGCGGCTGAATCATAGTCTGGATGACAATATGTCACGACATGCAGCGAGACGTCAGAGACGCGTTTCGTCCAAGGCACATCAGAGCTTGGACGAGTCGAAAATGTTAGCTCTTATCGAAGGAGGTGTCGTGGAAAACAATACGAAGTCAGTTTTGGAACTATCTGCCAGTGAAGATACAGACGACGATGTATTTGACCGAAAAGAACAACTTTCAGCATCTCCACCGCAGTTTCACGAAACAAATCCGTTCAAGGACGATGCGATGCAACCGAACAACAACAACAATATTGCAACTCCTGCACGCACCTTTCTGTCCAGCTCGTTATCTTCAAACCAAGCTGAAGTCAAGGACAGTAATGTATGTGATAAGAAGACCCATGGCCTGGCCAAGTTGCAGCATAAAAACATTCTCAATGTAAGCAATATTATTGCCAAGCAAATAACATCCAATGCCACCACTGTCAGTGATAGCGTCAAACGCGTTAGCAGCACAAGCGGCGGGCACTTCAAGGATCTCAAGGAGAAAATTGCAGCCACTAGTCGCATGGGCATCTCATTTGATGGCAACGACACCAGTGACACCGCTAACAAAACGCCACCAAAACTCGTTAAGAACTTTAACGAATTTCTCAACTTTGCAACGATTAACAAGAATCGCATTTCGGATCGTTTGGCAAATCAACTGCAAATCAACGAAAAACCGCAACAGCAGCAGCAACAAATTAGCAAGCCGCTGGTACAGCTGACCAAGAGCGGACACTTGGGCAGTTCCTTAGATGAATCCGATTCTTCTTCCATTCCAGAGACCAGTTGGAGCGCCTCAACTGCGGCCACAGCCATACAGCAGGTCCAGGAGCTTAGTAGCTATAGTTTGCAATTAGATCTCAATGCTGTTTCGCCTGAGCAGGAACAGAATCAGGAGCAGGAGCATCAGCCAGAAGAGAGCACACCTGATCAGGATCAAGACCAAGAGTATTATCCTATGACAAACGCTATAACGCGCGAGCTGCGACTCGAGGCAGAGAATTTAGATCGTCAAGTATTTGGATTGCCTTTTACGGAAAAGGAGAAGCACATACCGCCCACTGTCGTCGATGATATTGAGTACGAAAAACTGGATAAGGACACCCTAGACATGGTGGATGATCTCAAGGAAAACGAGATTATCACCTGTCCCGATGTCAGTGAGCTTCACATGCGTCGTCGGCAGCGTCTGACTGCCGCTAAAAGCAATAGCGTGCAGCCGCCAGATACACACATTGCGAATCCATTTATTGAAGATAGTCTTCTGTTTGATGGTGGTAATGGTGGCGGTGGGATGCGTAACAGCAACAGCTTGCCAGAGGTTATAATGCCCATTTCAACGGAACTGAATCGAGTTCAAGCGCCGACTATGGTGGAGGTTGCCACCAATGCAGATGATGAAAGTGCGTACACTTATAACACACGGTCGCCTCATCGAGCTGCATCTTCTTCTCCAATGAATGGATTGAATAGTACTGCCGCAGCGCTGCCTCCACCCAGCGAATTTGGCGGTGGCAATGCCTTCCTCATGTTTCTTTGCTTGACGCTCCTACTGCAGCATCGCAACACAATCATCAAGGCGGCGATGGACTACAACGAGATTGCAATGCACTTTGATAAGATGGTACGTAAACATGACGTTACCCGAGTCCTAAATCAGGCTAGGCGCATGTACTCGGAATATCTGCAGGCGCAAAGAAAAGAGTCTAACAGCAGCAAAGGAGCTAGTAATACTACGGAAGCCACAAACTGAACAATTTGACCACGTTTGTTAAGGAATTTAAATAATTCAACTTGTTGATAGTACTTTTTGAGTTCGCAATTTGTCAAACCAAAGTTTATAAATTTTAATTTATTTATTTTAGCATATTAGTCATTTATAAAACCGAACAAGCCAACATAGTTAAGTTGCCAAATTGATTTTGTTTCCTCTTTTTTATTCACATCTTAACGCAACTGCATTCCGCACTCAAGTTTACCTAATACTTAATTAATATCACTAACCATTGAATACATTCAATTGAATGTTAATACTTTGTAAATCCAGCGTAAAAAAAACTGCATTCACTTACTACTTATAAACAACACAAATAGTCTAAACTAACGACTTATAACTCTTAACTTTAAGTGAAACTGTTACCTTTTCGGTATTATTGTCTTTTTAAAACTCTTGTTCCATTAAAAGCATTATTTTGTACATTTTCTGAAGATAGGAATTTATTTTATTAAATATGTACTTATTGTCTCCATATATATGTAAAGAAAACGCAAAATTAAATTTTAAACAATCGCTAAATAAATGCATTCCGAACAAAATTGTACAATTTAAGCCGGCGAGGCAAATTTATTACGATTAATACATGAATACAACTTATGAGAGTACAAAAAACATAAAACAGCAATTCAATGAAAGCAAAAACAAATTCAATTTGCATTTAAAAGTTATATTTTCTCTTAAGACGTTCGCGAATGAACAGCCCCTTAATAAGTTTTTTCCAATTGCCATAAACTCGGGTCTCATATTTCTCCTGCGCCTTGCGCGTCTGCTCCTCTTGATCCTCCTCCCAGGCAGCGGTCACTAACTCGCCAAATTCTTCACAAACAACAAAGCCATCGTACATGGGATGACAGGCGCCCTGGTGAAAATCAAATCCAATCACCGCATTGGCGCAGTCAATGTTCAGCTTCTTACAGACTCTCATCAAGCCGGGAACTAGAGCAAAAGTTATATAAGAGCCATTTCATCTCTTCGAATTTTAGTTTTACACTTACGTCTGAGGTGAACTGTTTTCTTTGGCAGCATACATTCCTTAAAGAGCTCAACATTACCGTACGCATTTCGCGGCACAATACCATTCTCGGCGGTTGGTGGTTCATAATCCTGCGTTTGCCAATAGCCAAAAATTTCCAGTGGTTGATCTTTGATAACAGTGCGCGTCAGCTAAGTAAAAGAGTTCATTTAGTTTAGATCTTCAACTTAAGGTAATAATTTACGTTATTACCTTATCCCACTTGGGGCGTGCTTTTACAATCTTGTAGGGCTGCTCACCGAGCTTCACAACACGTGCACTCTTTAGCCAAATATCTCGAGAGTGCAGCAGGTGCACACAGTCTCGTGAATAAATTGCCTCACCACGTATAAAGCCCAACGTGGGCGCGTCTGCCGGATAAATGGCTTGGAATTTTAGGAGATGACGCTCCAGAACATACAATGGATGATCCTTAAATTCGGATATGGACTTGGGCAACGGCTTATCAGAGTGTATACGTCGCATCTGCTCATCCTCGCGTATATCGCGCTTAGTGCGATTGCCCAAATACGGCGCTAAGGTCTCATCCAGCCAGGACTTTTCGACACGCGACTTTCGTACTGTGGTCGTCCAACTGGGACAATAACGGGCAGTAACATCCTTCAGACTCTGATCGTCTTGAAAAGCAAACACGTAGGCCAAATTCGAAGAGGCGTTGCGCTGTAAGCTCATATAGATCAGAATTGATGCTCTTTAAAAAACAAGGGTAGCATTCTTTAACAGGAATCCCAACTGACAAAAGAATTGACACCCCATAGTTATAAAATTTACTCTTACCCTTATGGTATCAACGCAGTGAAGTTTTCCCTTGAACAAATCAATGCAAATCCATTGTTCCTCCGCATCGGACCAAACTTCCACCCAAATATCCGAAGCTGTGGTCTTTCGCTTATCCTTAACGCTCTCATCATCTGTGGAAAGAACACGTCGGTCCTTGCGTAAATGTTGCACTGCCTTAGGCAGAACAGGTGCCTTCTTTATCTGCTTGGTGGGAGTGGACTCATCGGAGTCTTCTGTGGATTGATTGTTTGTTTTAATAAGCCTATCCAACTTAGGCCGCTTTTTGGGCATGGGCAGGCTGTCATCGCCGCCATCTAACTGGGGTATGCTTAATGTTTTTGCCTTTTGCTGTCGAGTGGGTGTGTTTTTTGACTTTGCCTCGATGCCTCGTTTTCGAATAGCTTTGCTGTTATCTGTTGAATACTGTGCATTGTTGTTGTGACCTTCAAGAAACGTTGGTGAGCTGTGAACATTGGGCGATTTGATTTGAGAACGCGTGACGCGCGATCCGCTAGGATTCGCATTCTCTGCATTGCTGGGATTGGCATGCTTGATAATGACGCAGGACAGTATCAAGTTGGGTTTTACGGGAGGGCCAATTTTCGAAGCCGGAAACTTAGAAACTTCACCTCCTGAAGACTTTTCCGTGTCTGGCTTGTCTGCAGATGCCTTGAATGTGTGTCGTGCAAATGATGACGCCTCAATTTCAAGATTTAGTCTTGTTTTTGGATCTTTTTCCGAGTCGTTGTTGCCTCGTTTAATCTGCGAGAGTTTCGGATTATCTGTGATTTGATGGCTGGCAGTTTCTTTTCGGCCCGATCTGGGAGTGTTGAGCTTATCACCAAGCTCCAAGTTGGTGTCTGGCTTGTCTGCTGATGCCTTGCGTGCGCGTCGTGCAATAGGAGTCGCTTTAATCTCAAGATTCAGATTTAGTCTCTGGATCTCTTGTGGATCTTTCTCCGAATCGTTGTTAACTCGTTTAATCTGCGAGAGTAGCGGTTTATCTGTGATTTCAGGACTGCCAGTTTCTTTTCGGCTCGATCTGGAAGTGCTGGGCTGGACATCAAGGTCCAAGTTGGAGTCTGGCTTGTTTGCAGATGTCTTGCGTGTGCGTCTTGCTATAGGAGACCACTCAAACTCAAGATTCGCTTTTATTCTTTTTTTGGATCTTTTTTCGAGTCGTTGTTGCCTTGTTTAAGACGCGAGAGTTGCGGTTTATCTGTGATTTCAGGGCTGCCAGTTTCTTTTTGGCTCGATCTGGAAGTGCTGGGCTTGACACCAAGCTCCAAATTGTTTTCCATCTTCGTATTTTGTTGTGCGTTAGATCTGGTACTACGGCTGGAACTCGGTACAATTTCATCACTTATTGAACTGATTTTGCTTTTGCCGGCTGCACTTTTGATGACATTTTTGGATTTGCTAGCAACTGTTGATTTTAAGCTGTCTTTTGAAGAAGTTACCTTTTTGGATTGGCTAGCTTTATTGTCAGACTCATCATCCTCTTCGGATTTTTTCGTCTGACTTTTATTCTTTTCATCTGGATTTAGCTTGATTGGTATTAGATCAGAAGCCTTGGGACTCTTTTTGGGCATCGGCAGGCTGTCATCGACGCCATCCAACTGAGGTATGCTTAGTGTCTTTGCCTTTTGATGTCGCGTACGCAGCTGAACAGGCTCAGCATTATTAAGAAACGTGGGTGAGATTTTGGCCTTTGCCTCGATGCGTTTTTGAGTAGCTTCGCTGTTATCTGTTGAGTCCTGTGCAATATTGTTGTGACCTTTAAGAAAAGTTGGTGAGATGTGAATTTTGGGCGATTTGCTACGAGAACGCGTATCGCGAGATCCGCTAGGATTGGCATTTTCTGCGTCGCTGTGCTTGGCATTCCTCATTTTGACGCTGGGCAGCACCAACTTGGGTATGACGGGAGAGCCAATTTTCGAAGCCGGAAACTTAGAAACTTCATCTCGTGATGGCTTTTCCGTGTCTCGCTTGTCTGCAGATGCCTTGCGTGTGCGTTGTGCAATTGGTGACGGTTTAATTTCATGACTCAGTTTTAGTCTCTTTTTTGGATCTTTCTCCGAATCGTTGTGGCTTCGTTTAATCTGCGAGAGTTTCAGTTTATCTGCGATTTGAGGGCTGCCAGTTTCTTTTCGGCCCGATCTGGAA
The DNA here is from genome assembly GCA_035044365.1 of Drosophila neotestacea. NCBI lineage: Eukaryota > Metazoa > Arthropoda > Insecta > Diptera > Drosophilidae > Drosophila > Drosophila neotestacea. Next base: position 3,896,443 of record JAWNMD010000155.1, read on the forward strand.
GTGCTGGGCTTGACACCAAGCTCCAAGTTGGTGTCTGGCTTGTCTGCAGATGCCTTGCGTGTGCGTCGTGCAATAGGAGTCGCTGCAATTTCAAGATTCAGTTTTATTCTTTTATTTGGATCTTTTTCCGAGTCGTTGTTGCCTTGTTTAAGACGCGAGAGTTTCAGTTTATCTGTCATTTTAGGGCTACCAGTTTCTTTTCGGCTCGATCTGGAAGTGCTGGGCTTGACATCAAGCTCCAAGTTGTTTTCCATCTTCGGCGAGTATTTTGTTTGTGCTTTAGATCTGGAACTACGGCTAGAGCTCGTTGCAGTCTCTTCACTTTTTGAACCGATTTTGCTTTTGCCGGCTGCACTTTTGATGACATCTTTGGATTTCCTAGCAACTGTTGATTTTAAGCTGTCTTTTGAAGTCGTTACCTTTTTGGATTGGCTAGCTTTATTGTCAGACCCATCATCCTCTTCGGATTTTTTTGTCTGACCTTTATTCTTTTCATCTGGCTTTAGCTTGATTGGTATTAGATCAGAAGCCTGTGGTCGTAGTGCCATTGGCTGCAAATTGACAATCAGGCGACAGTTCATGCCCATGCTACGTGCAAGTGTAATGAATATGAAGACCATATCCTGTTTGCAGCGTGCTTCCTTTCGTTTTATTTGTGCAAGAAGCTCTTCCACAATGCCTTGCTTGGATTTGGCAGTTGTAGTAGGATACAAATCTTGACTCTGCAGCTTAACAGCAACTTTGAACCAGGTAATAAAAGACTGTAGATACTTTAATTCAACACCTCGCTCGGTGGGATAAGCATTCTTACTAGGTAGCAACTTCAAGGAGGCCTGCATCAGAGAAGTGTCGCTAAGCAGACGATTGTACTTGATGCTCCGTGCAATTAAACACAAAAGGCCCGCTTTGTGCATTAAAAGCTGTCGTTCTTTGATATCACGATTCATGCGCCGCTTAAGTGCATTCTCAAGCTCAAGCTGCGTTTTTTCCTCCTTGGTAGGATGGCGCGAGGGAAGACCCACATGAATTTCCAGATCACCAGACACATTTGGTGTGGCATCCTCGCTGTCGCTCAACTGCGCGTCTGTGAATGGAAGTGGGGTGAAGAGGGGGGTTCAATGAGGAGACGTTCTGTGTAGATCTTAGGAAGAGGAAGCTACTGTTTGAGTTTATTAGTCAGGCAAACAATAAAGCACTTAATTAAGTTATTCTCTTTGTTAGTTTATTTCATTCAAACACTTTGCATTTATTTATTTCATTAGATGTGCATTTTAGTTAATTATTGAATTAAATACATTTAAAATTTACTAAATTGCGCTAAAATTATTTTACTCATTTATTTTTATAAATTTTTTTTTTGAGTTTGTGAAATGAATACAATTTTGCTAAAGTAAATTCGTTTAACATCAGTTCTAATTTATTAGCTATTTATTTCCTTCGTCGATGTTTTGTTTTTAATGTTATTGAAACACTTGAAATTGCCATAAAGTAAGTGCATTTACGTATATTTTTATGCTTAATCTGCATTTTTACATCTATTTTGATTTTGATTCATTAGTCTTCTTACTACCATAGTTTGACAAATGAAGTGAATTTAAAAGACACTAAAACAATTAAATAAATGCATCTTGAATTATACAACTTTTTGATCTTTAGTTATTTTCATTTATATGTATATGCATGTGAGTGTGCCTTTGCAAATACATAGTATTAATTACTTATATATCATTAATGTGGACAACACTTTAACCACACTTAGAATCTTTTAGTTTAAAGAAATAACTTATTTATCCTTTAACCAAAAATCAGGACACAAACATCTATGCAGAGATTTAATTCTGTTTGCAAAAGACATTGAGAAGTTTTTAATATATATTATATTTGTTTGTTATTTTCTTGTCCTCAATTAGTGTAATGGAACAAAACCGAATGAACTAAAAAGGGCTTTAAAATCATTATCAGACATTTAACTGTTATATCGAGATCAGTGTTAAGTAGTTAGTATGTATAAGTATAAGCAGTTAAGCCGCAGTTTCTTTTTAAAAGGGAAGATTCAAGCGTGTTTTAACTAAAACCGTTTATAGATTTACGCTATTTCAGTCTAAAAGCCTTTAAGACCTAGTTCCACACAGTTTGTATAACACATTAAAATTTCAAACTATATTTTTGTTAAGTCCAAGTTATTGAGGAATATTTTGGATGTCTTTAAGTACTTAGAACAATTATGCAAACTGTGAGAACTTAGATAAATAGTAATATACATTAATGTTATGTAATACTGTTTAAATATAGTACTTATATATGTCTCATATCTTTCAAATATTATTCTCTTTTTTTTTGCATCATTTTGTTTGCACAAACACACAAAAAACTACGCAGTCTCAAACGGAGCAATTTGGAAGCTTTTCTATCAGATACCAGAATTCTAACTACCATAAACAACAAATTTAACAAGTATTCGACGCCACAACCAACTTTATAATCCCATCTCAACTACTTGATCATCATTTTCTATTTGCGTTTCCTACCTGCAACTTCCTCAAATTCCGAGTCGTCCGTGTCACCGGCAGCCACCACAGTGGACGCTGGACGCGTCTTCGTATGCCGTTTAATGCGAGTCGATTTGGTTTTACTAAGACGTGAAGGACCATCTAGGTGCGGAGGCTGTGCTGCTCCAGCTTCAGCTCCAGTGAATACTCCTTTATTATCTTTTTGTTTGCCCGACTCAATTGCGTAGTTTTGATTTTCGCCCAATGCAAGCAAAGCATTCACATCCATTGCGGCAGCGTTGTTCTGGCGATCCTGGCTTTCTGAAGGTGCGTCCGTGACAGTGCGTTTACTAAGCAATGCTTTCCGGGTCTTTTCCATACTATTTGCATTCTCGAGCAGATCACGAAAGTCAAATGCTTTATCTTCCATGCTGCTTTCGTTGTTGTCCTCGGAGCCTGAACCGGAGTCGGAGAGATTTGTAATGCCAGCATTGCAATCAAATTGTGGCGCTGGCGATTTCTCCTTTGATGCCGTAAAGAAACTGGAGCGCAGATCAATATCAGCGGGATTCACTAAATAATCCTCGACACTGGATTCGCTGCTGGAGTCACCGTTGTTGCTTTCATTGGGCGTTTTGGCGTTTTTTGAGGCCTTACCATGGCTAACAGAGCCCGAAGCCGATGCCGAAGGGGAGTTCTGTGTGGGAGATGTGGGAAATGTTTTGGGTGGCGGACGATATTTATTATAGAGCTTAGAGCGCAATGATTGTCCGCTAGGTTTACGTTTCTTTACAGAGGCGCCTTTGATGCCGCTTGGCGACTTTTGTTCTCTGCAAGACATATGTACAAGAATGATATTATTGTAACACGATGACAAAACATTTCATGCTTGCCTCTTTTTTTGGGATGCGCATGCTGATGAGCGGCCACTGGAGCCAGCTCCACCTACGGCGGCTCCAGCTCCAGGCAGTTCCTCGAATTCACTATCATCGTCATCCGATGATTCGCCTCCGCGTGCATCTTTTTCTGGTTTCCATTCGTCCTCTTCGCTGGCAGAAAAGCCTTCTGACAAGGATTCTTCTTCTTCGTCAGACATCTTGTGTGTGTGCTTGTGCTCACAAGGGTACCGTTTTACATGTGTGTGTACTGTAAGACTTACAGTTATTGTACCATTTACAGTTATTGATTTTTACTGCGCAATTTTGGAATGCCTTGGACTCTTTTCTCGTTCTTCAAAACCTTTTCAATTAATTTCCAATTGTTTTATTTATTGCGCCAGCTATAACAAACAAATACTAACAAACAAACACGTTTTTTCTTTTATGGTAACAATTTAAACAAATTGGCGAAATTCACATTTCCGCGGTTGGCTGGCGTTGGACTAGGAAAAAGCGGTAAGTAGAAACGGGACTAAAGTTAATCGGTCACGAATAATCGAGTAGTAGTTAAAAAACAATCGATGCTATTCGATATATCGATATATATATATTCAATGTTTACAAAATATCAATAGTGTGACCCTATGTTGGAATCAGAAATCTCTGATTTTGGACAATAATGTCTAGTAATTTGTTTATAATTTTATTTTAACTCATATGAATTCTACTGGCCAGGAACTTCATCCCAATTGGTGTGCACTTACCACTTTAGATGTGCCACTCAAACGATTTGTACGCGCTGGAGCTGCTGAGGACGAAAAGGAAGAGAAAAAGAAGAAACACACAATCGATGGCGTCACTAGCGATGAAGTGCAGCAGTTTTACAAGGAAGTTCTAGAGACGCCAGTAACAAATAAAAAAAAAGCAATAAAAACAACAACAACCGAAGGCAATATAAGGAGAGGCGAGAGTTGACATTTGTCAAGAACCAATTCTTCCGCCTAGCAATCAGTAACAATGTGGAGGAGTTGTCACAAATGCGTATCACGAATGAGGAGGAGCTAAACATTTGTGATTCTTATGGCTGGACTGCTTTAATGATGGCGTCATGTGAAGGTTCAGAAGATGTTGTAGACTGGCTTTTAAGGCTTGGTGCAAATACAGAAGTTACAGACAAAGGTGGAAACACCGCATTGCAGCTAGCTAGAAGAAGAAATCATAAAGATGTTGTGAGATTGCTTCAAGCGAGCAATAGAGAAACTGCTGCAGATTCGGAGAAAGATCAGGCAATTGGAAGCACCACAACAATGCCATTTTACTGCAATGTCTGCCAAAGGGATTTTAACGAATCCACATGGCGAACTCATCAAACGTCCACTGTGCATCAGTTTAACAGCAAACATCTACCCGCCAACAAGCTACAAAAGTTCAACATTTCTGCCAAGAATCGTGGTCTACAACTAATGGTTAAGCAAGGCTGGGACCGTGAACATGGCCTGGGGCCAACACACAACGGACGCCTCTATCCAGTGAAGACTGTGTTGCGCAAACAACGCACTGGACTGGGAATTGAGCAGTCCCCAGCGCGAGTGACACATTTTCATGCCTTTGACACTAATGCCACTAAGCGACGGAACAGAAATGGGCAACCGGAACGGGACACGCGGCCTCCGCGGCAAGCACGGAACGAAATGAAGCGCGAAAAGATACGAGATACGAAACGGAATCGTCATCTGCGAAATGAGTTGAGCTAATGATTAAATTGCATTTGTAACTACTAGGAAAGGATTAGTAAAAGAGACACTGTATTCGACTAGACGTTCGCGCTGGACGAATGAACCATGGCAGGACGGCTTGCTTTACATATACAGTATGCCAACAGAGTTTCTTATATCGGCAACACAAATTTAGAGCAATAAAAAAAATGCGGACAACGCCCGGATACACTCACCATTAATATCGTAAAATTTATTTCTTAAAGTTAATAAGTACATCTTCTAAGTCTAATAAAATGCAAAAATTTCATTAAGTTTTAAACATTTTTTATAACTAATCATGAAAATAGCGCATTGTGGCATTTAACAAGAAGCAAACCGTTAACAATATTAACAAATTTTGTTTATCTTTATGAAAAATATATTTCTTTTTATTTATGTACACAATTTGATTTGCATAGCACCCTAATATTGGGCACCTACTTACACTTCTTTACCTACACACTTATATAACGACATATAAATACGTAAAGTGGACTAACTAATTGCTCTGACAGACATTAAATCTTTGTATTACAAAGTACTTACACTCACAGAAATATACACAGTAAGTTGATATCGGGAAGGTGCAACATTAAACCTTTTAAATGCTACTATATAACAGAGACGCATAATTAAGTACAACATTGTATTGAGCTAAATATTGAGGTGTGATCAGTTTCATTAGATTTTGATTTCAATTTTGTTTCTTAGATAAGTTCATAGGTTGAGTAAAGATATGTGAAATTTCAAGTTATAAAGTTTCATATGTATGGCTGACTAATTCTATTATGTAGACACTTTTAGATAGTAATATACTGGATTAAGAATAGCTTAATTGGTGGTTTATTTAAAAGATATATTGCCTGTGAGAAATTCATGCATTTACCATTCAAACTATTTAACTTTCTTGTTATAACAACATCAGTAATATTTGACTTGTAATTAAATACGTTTTATAAAAATACAGACAATCTGTGTACTTTTTTTGTATTGTCAAAAATCATTAACACATAAGTAAATTGCGTTGCATACACCACCAGGGTTTGATCTTCATTGTTTTTATATTTGATATGCGCTGAATGATGACTTTATCTCAAGTGCGAATATGGATGAATTTTCCTTGTAGGCTTCAACATAATTTACATATTTATAATTCAACATTCCACTTTCAAAGCAATTTCATTAAAATATGCATAGCATACATTTTAAATATTTTTTAAAATACATTCTTAATATTGTGATGCTGAAATTGACTTGAAAGTGGAATTCATTATGTTATATATTAAGAGAAAATCGTTGACCAGTAACGATATTGAGCACAAGGTGGATTCTCTTACTTGTACAACTAACTTATGTATATGAATACGGGCATATTCAAAATGTCGAACGTGACAATTTAAAGGAAAAAATCTCGAATGCCAAAAAAAAGTCAAATTTTTTTTCGAGTTTAGAATGATGCTTTGCAAAAGTAGCCCAACTTTAACCATATTTAAGCCAAGCCATTTTTGGCGAGAAAAAAAAGAGACAGACGGACATGGCTATATCGACTCATATCGTCATCTTGATCAATAGTATACATATTTCTTGGGGTTTGAAATCGTTTAAAACCAACCTTAGCACCAGTTATAGAGCTAAACGAGTGCTATCCATAAGTTCAGCGTTTTATCAAAATATAAAAATGTCCTGGCCAACGAGATTCCTTTTAAATTGAGATTCCCTTTAAATGCGAAAAATTTAACCGTTCGACATTTTGGAAATGCCTATAACAATGTATACACTTACCATATAGCTGTATATATGTTTGGGCGGGTAAAATACTTACGCACTATCTTTAACGGCAACTACCGTCTACACTGACACATGAAAAATACATAGGTGTACATAACTAAGGAGATACTATTTAACACATTGTCTCATTATATGGCGGATCCTTTTCTGATTCTGTGCTGCTTTTAATGTTTGACGACAGCTTGGCAATCTCGTCCTGAACCAAATGAGTACTGATTTGTGGTATGGCTAGCGGCGTATGGCTGCTTTTTACGGAGGAGGATGTTGTGGATAAGGCTTCGTAGTCACGTGATTCCTCCGTACTGGAACTGCTTTCCTTGAGCACATTCATGCCCAGTTTGCTTGTGTAGGGCGGCTTTAGAGTCGAAATCAGTTTGGCGCCAACCTGTGTAGGCAAAACAGCAGCGCCAGTAGCAGCAGCTGTGGTAACTGCCTCCACTGCAGCAGCTTCAGCGCTAGTTTGCGCTGACATCGGTTTGCCTTGGTCCATGCTAAACTGTTTCTTCAGTTGCATTGGCCGTGTTGGCAATGCTGGCGGTGCCTGCATCATCACTGGCCCTGCGCTCAGATCCAGAGAGCTGGAACTGTCGTCCCGCAGCCGTCTGCCATCGGCTGCACCAACGGATGCTGTGCGTTTGGGCTGGTAACGCGCCGTGGCAGCTCCGCCAGCAGCGCCAACACTCATGCTTATTCCAGTCGCCGATTGTGAATCACCGGCATCCAGAGATGGTTCCGCCGTTAACGAGGGCGTGTCTATATTGTAGGAGCCTGTTTGCGAGGTATTTGTCTCATTGGAACTCTGCTTGATGAATCGATAAGGATGCGCCGAGTAATCCGTGTCCGTGCTAGAGTTCTTTTGTAAACTTTCGCTGGATTTCTTGAACAAGCGACCGCTACTATCATAGGGCGGATTCAGAAAGTCGCTAGTTGCACGTGTTGGCACCAATGGAGACTGATATGCTTGCTGTTCCATTGATGAGTTGCGTTGCCATGGACGTTCATTCTTTAACTGAAATCCGCTGTTTCCCGCATGATGGCTACTGCCCGCACCGCTGGTGTCACTACTATCTCCACCACCAACAGCGCCAATAAGTCCGCTATCTGCCGACGGTTTTGAAGGCGATAGTTCAATTGCTGTTTCCCTTCGAAGCGGATATCGATGACTATAGTCCACGGAGACACCGATCTACAGATGTTAAAAAATATATTAAAAATTATATCAAATGAAAAATGATTTTACAGATACCTCATAGGGCTGTACGCTGGCATCGATAGAACCGCGTGCTTCGAATAGACCCTCAAGTATTCTGTAGTCATTCTCTTCACACTCTTTTAAATGCTTCTTTTCCTGTAGGGCAGCGGCCTCAGCACGTGACATTTCTGTCTTGGGGCGATCCAAAGAGGCTGCGATAAGTGGAAAACAAGCGAATTAGTTGAGGGATTTTAGTTGCCGAGGATGAGGCAGGCCAAGAATTCGGGCTTTTATTGGTTTGGCACAAGCAGAAGGCAATAAATATTATGCATTTGCCTGGTTAGCTATATACAGATTACAGTTTCGTTTTGAGTTTGTTTTAGACTGGTTGGTGGTTCACTGGGTAACAATGATAACGCTAGTTAACTTGGATAGTTGTGGAGGTGTAGGTGGATGGGTGGCTTGCCCGAGTCGTATGTCAGCCTGTTGAGCCCCAGTTGGATGCAAGGCCAACTTACCTTTGTTGCTCTGCAGCGAGACAGTCGGTGAGGCGATCAAATGGCAGACGCTCTCCAGTTCGTCCGTTATCGATGTGTACTCGCTGTGCAGTTTCAGCAATACATTTCTGGAGGGTTTCGCATGCAATACTGATTTACCTAGAGTTCGAGGTTATGTTGAGATCAAAATAGTGTGCGGCGAGAGAAAAAATACGTGTACATACAAAGTACAACAAAACATTATGAACTGGTTAATGCTATTTTAGAGGCCAATTTGGTTGCTTGGATTGGTCGTTTGGATTATGGAGTTAGTTAGAAGGGTGGCATGATAAGGTTAGTTACCAGAATTTTGAGCACAATTCTTGAAGCTACTGCATTTTTTTTATTATCTGTCTTCACAATGTGATCTAAAAACAGCCGAACTTTAAGCTTAGCTCATATTGTTGCAGCAGCTTCATGCAAAACCGAGTTCAGAGACAATAGTACAAAGCTAATATTAAATATTATGGTAAACTTTTGATGAACATTTCAAGCTCGTTCCAAACAATCTTTTGAGTTGTATCCCAAGTTCGGTTATTTTTAAATCACCCTGTGTCTCTCTTTCTGTATCTTTCGGTTAAGATCTTTTATATACCTGTGTGTAGGCCACCGCTGGCCACTGGAGTGTCCTTATCACTGTCCGGCTCGGACTGCGTCAGACTCAACTGGCGGCGCGACAGCGTTGCTAACTGATTAAGGCTAATATGAGAGCGGTTTATGTCCGCTCCGGTCAGCGAGTACGTCTCCGAGTTGCGGCGGCAGAGCGAGACAGTGCGCTGACGCAATGCCCGATGCCTGGCAGCTGTATGCGAAGAATGATACTTTTATAGAGGTTCAAACAAGGCGATGTTTCTTGCTGATGCGACAAAGAAGCGAAAACAGAACACAATAAAATAACGCAACAGAAACGAAAATAGAATAAAATAGTAGCATGATAAAATCAAAACGGAAAGAAACAAAACAAAACGAAGCGATACGAGGATGCCGCAATGCTTTAGTCAAGCAAATTACCCTCAAAATTCATATCCGGGGCCGCATCATCGGAGTTCTCGCCGCCGACAAGAGTCTGATCGTCATCGTTGTTGCCCATGGGTGTTAGCGTGTCCTTGCTCTCTGTGCTTGCCCCAGTATCCTGCCGGACGGTCACATACGGTGTACGCTTCACCGTCTCACAAGTGGAGGGACGTTGCGACAGTGGCAAATAAATATCAGAGTCTGGTTCCGATTGCATTGAGGCTTTCCGCACCACCTGCTCGTTAAGTGCCTCACGAGACTTGACCACTTCGTCGGGTTCCTCAGGCAGCGGCACCACCTCAAAGTGTGTGCCCTCATCTAAGATGTAGGCATCCGGGCGCACCTCGGTCAGCGAGCGATTGAAACGCCGTCGATTGTTTACCTGCGGGGTGGATGAATAAATAATTGAAACACAAGCAACAGGCAAGAACTGAGCTGGCATCGCACCTGCAGCGAATTTAAAGTAAGTGCGGCACTCAGTCCCAATCCCGCAGCGAGACCAGCGCTTCCACCTCCACCTCCGCTTCCACCGCCACCCTCATTGTCGGACATTGAAATGGTGCGCATGCGATGCATTTCAGCTGGAATGTTCATTGCGGAGCCACGCAATTCATCGGTGCCTGCAGTGTGTGTGGACATGAAACGATGAATAACGCCCAGATGCGACAGTATCTGCTCAGCTGACTCCTCCATTTTGCGCAAACGGAATTCAATGTTCTGCAAAAATAGTTTCAAAACAAATAATTTGAGTGAAAACTTGAACAGATCTCTCCCACAACATTGCAGCAACAACAACAGCGTTCAAATGAGCCATGAGACATTTTCATTTTAAATACTGCTTCTCCTGTTGCTGCTGCCTGTCTATACGACCAAAATCCAAATTAATGTTACAAAGATTTCCAAGAAATAAATTGAAAATTTGCATAACAACTAAAACTGAGCTTCAAATAGAACGTGTATGAGGGGGAAGTGTTACACACCTGCACGGTAGCTGTTTGTATATTCTCTTTTTGATTGATGTCTTCGATTTTTTGCGACATGGTCTCGACACGCTCTGTTGTGTTCTTGACACGCTCATCGGTTGACTGATTCAGGATGATTTCCTGTTCATGGAAAAATCCCTCAACGCACTCCTCCTCAAAGTCATATAGTCGCTCCAGATCGTCCTTTTCGAGAAATAGCTTGAGACCATTGTCCCGTTGCACCTCCAATCCTATTGACAGAGGCATATAACAATGGTTAGACAAAATAGATAGGCAAATCAATAATCAGATTAAAATCACAATAAATGTGGAAATATCAGTTTAAAATACAATTGTCATATTAGGTTTCATTTGCGTTGTACATAAGTGCAAGTTGTAATCAGAGACGACGGCATTGCAGCAGGAAATAGAATACAAAATTTGTACATTATTGCTGTTCGATTGGGAGGGGAGCGTTGCTCGGTTGATTCACTCACAGGGAACAAAGCTAAACTTGCTCATGCCGGGCTCACCTTTCGCTTTGCGTACGCAATACTTGAGCAGTGAATAGAAGTGACAAAAAGCGATGAAGGGCGGCGGCAGGACAGGCTTCTGTTGGTATTCCATGACCACAGTAAACCGCTGAAACATCCACACCTGCAAGCAATTGGTTATACCAGTTAAATAGCTCACTCTCTTTATGTCAGATATCCTTCCTCTTACCTGGTGGGAGACCGAATTTACTTCATTGAAAATATTATTGAAAACGGCGATGAGCAGGTTGATTAGCAGAATATTGGCAATCAAAAGGTACATGGACATCGTTATCGGCGTTACCCAATGGCCTGAAATGTTATTAAAAATGTATATAGTATCCAGCCGTAAGAAAAGATGGGAGTAACTCACCCGTCACACAGGCCGGCTGACGTGGATCCTCGCCACAGGGTGGATCGATATCATCAGCAAACACCTCTCCGTACAACATAAAGTAGGGTTGATAGGTGACCTGTGAAACGATAAATTAAAAACAGGCATCATTAAATGGCAACTGCTGAGCAAAAAATGGCCAGGCGTAATTTAATTTGGGCCTTTACCGGCTACCGACTGGGTCAACATTTATGCAAGTTTTACACATCAACACAGAGAATTGCTGGGGATTCTGTCAAGCGTATGTATGTGTTATGTATGTAAGTATGTGTGGAGGTGGCTCACGTTAAACCATTTCTTTCAGTTCTTAATTAGCATTTGTAAATTTGGCCAGGCTAAACTGCAGGATACGTATTTTGGGGAACTGAGATAGAATTAATTAATTAAGCTTTGAGAGTTTAGTTGTTAGCAAAAAAAGAAAATAAACAGGTGCCAGTTTCTTAATTGAAATTTTAATTAAAAGTGTTTAAATATCATCAGTTCAAATATTTGCTTTTTGAGTGAAATAAGAAAGGTAGCAAGTAAGAGTATTGAAAATACAAAAGATACTAATTTTATTCATAATTTCGGACATTGCTTTATGATTCAGTTTCTAAATGATATTAATATTCATGTCCTATAAGTCAACGAGTATCAAAAACGCGTCGAAACATTTCTTAAATGAAATACAGTTTAGTTGAGCAAAATTTTGCATTTTGCTAAATATATGCAAAATACTGTGAAATATGCGTTGAAATGTATCCAAAATATGGACTATAGCGGCAAATATGCCTGGCCGAGTGTTTCGGATGATACGACTACAACTGCAACTGCACAAGGCACAGAAAAGTTGCAGGAGGGAGGGTCCTTGTGTCCATTAAGAGCTGTAACGCATTGTGAAAAACAGCGAAAGCATTTAGCATGCATAAAATAAAATAGTGCAATATTTAGACAATCCTTAAATTAGAATGTAAAATAGGGAAACGATAAACAGTTAACGGAAAATTGCATAAGATGAACAAGCGAGAAATGTTTACATATTTGAAAATATTGGAAACTGAGTACACACATTTACTTCTTAGATGCAGAATCTATAATATTCTGAACAAATTGAAAACATGCATGTACATATTTAATATGAGTATAAACTTAATATGAGCATATGAAAAAATAGATATTTATTTATTTTTCGAGCAAGAAATAAAAATTCAGTATCCAAATCTGAGTAGAGTCAAAGGGCCAAAAAAGATGACATTGGGAGTAAAATCAGAGAGATAGGCAGAGAAAGAGAGTTAAAGAGAGAGAGAGAGAGAGAGCGAGGAGGAGATACACAGCAAAGAGAACGGGCAATCTGAGTAGGGTTCGGGGCTTGAATCAACACATTGTATAAAAAAGTAAGAAATTGATATAAAACCAATTATAAGACAAAAGAATTTGTAGTACAATAAACAAATGTAGGCACAACAATAACTATAGACATCTATAGCTATGTATATATATATTATACGAGTATTTTATATATTATCTATATTCAGACAGCGGGCTCAATTCTACACATTTGTTATTTCTCTCTAAATAGCAAACCAATTTTGTTGTACATTTGTTTGATTTCCGGCTAAGAAATTGTGAAGTTCTGGACTATCAGTTCTATGTTCTGTTGTTGTGGTATATGTGGTTGTTGGCATCATAGTAGGACTCATTGCTGGTGTGTCTAAGTTGGGCGGCATCGTGGTTGTTGTTGATGTTGTTGTTGTTGTCCCTGCTGCTGCTGCTGGTGCTGCTGATGTTGCGTCCGGCGGTGTGTGACTTCGATGAAAACCAGCAAAAGCGCTGGATCCAAAGCCAGCGACACGTGTATTGTGTGAACGACTATTATGGCCAAGAGCCCCTTGAAATCCGGGCGCTACAATTGAGCCAGCAATAACCTGTCATTTTGAGCGTGTTCATTCAAGGGATTGCAAATGCAAGAAATATGATTGCATGGATTGTAAAAGTTGAATAGTGAATGGTGATTTGGGGATTGTGAATAGTGCGTTTTTATGAGTCGATCGAAAAGGCATTTTAGTTGGTATTTAGATGAGTTCAAGAACAAAGGAAAGAAAGAAGAATACAATACAAGATAAAATGGGAAATAGTCGTTAGTCAATCGAATTCTCGATAAATGATTACACAGTGGACTCTTGAGCATGAAAACTACATATGAAACCAAATCGAAAGAAAATAACAAACTGAGTACTACTTAGTTACGAGTATATTGTTACTACTAGTAATTGAGTTAAAAAACATTTTCTTGCTAATTAAGTAAATGCATGTACTCCGTTTCTCCAAAAAATATACAATTCAAGCTGCAATGGAAATTGTCAGTGTCCGTAGATCATATTTATATATTTACATACAAGTATATGTAAATATTTAATAAACACACACACTCTCAGACACCCGCACACACACACACACACACATCCTTATTAGGTGAGCAGTTTATTACCAATTTTAAAACCAATTGATAAACGTTTACTTACACAGCAGCTCAATTGGAACACTTACACAGAAACACAAGCTCACATATATGTACACACACATACACACATTTTGTTAATACATATCTATGTTTATATTTAGTCATTTGACTTACCTCTCTGATTAGCCGCCAGGTAGGCTCATTGTTGGGATAAAGTATGGCTTGACGACTGACACCGAAACTCATAAGGACAACAGCCAATAGCACCACAAAATAGATCATGTTCTTTACCATTTTGCCCATCATGGTGACCAGGGGACCTATAGAGAATGAAGTGCGAATTATATATAGACTGGCAACCGTCAAAACATCGGTGATTACTTACCCAAATACTTGTTGACGCCTAGAATGTTCAATATGCGCAAATACCAGTAGATGCTGTCCACGCAGTAAATAACGCGCCCAATATCCATTGTTGCGGGACGAAAGCGAAATGCCAGGCCGATGAGAAAGAGTGTTATGGCAGCTCCATCGCATGGATTCCACATGTTCCATGCCCACACCGAGAATTTATGCCTACAACAACAACATTAATAAAAAGAAGAGAAGAAGAACATCAGAGCAGAAGCAACCGCAACAGAATCGCATTAATGAGGGCTACGCAGTTGAAATCGAAAGCCGTAAATCAAGTGTGAACAAACTCAGAAGCCAGCCATACACCCACATAAACACACTCTCTTACACACTCAGGATACAGATACCAAGACAAGTTATCAAAATGCATGGGGACGGTGGCTCATTTATAATCATTAAATCGAATGCAATTAAACACACGAGCATATGAAGAGTGAAAAGTTGAATTGAATTTGTGAGCTACTTACGTAATCGCCACCGGTTCGGAGGATACAATTTCACGCACCTTCTCAAACCCGAGCGTGGTAATATATGCTATCGAATACCATTCTTGCCATCGGGGCATGGGACCCATCTTAACTAGCACCGTGAAGGAGAACATTATCAGAAAGAACATGTACGCAATCTGAAAGTAGGTGCAGCATAAAAATTAGGTGCCAAGAAAAATAATTAAATTCGTATTAAAGGGAAAAATGAAAAACACAACACTTATCCGTACAACTAAGCGCCATAGGCTGTCAAATGCGACAACGGAAATTAAACACAGACTGCTAATTTCCGTTAGCTAATAAGTAAATACCAGCACTTACCGAATCAGCCCAGAACTTAGTAATGGGAGCTGTGTAAAACTCATAAAATTTCTTCTTTAATCGCAGCGGTTGATGTTGTTTAATCTCATTCACATATTCCGTAAGATGAAAGAATTCTCGGAACTGGGACGGATCAGAGTCTGACAGCGAAACCTGTGTCCAAAAATTACATTTCAAATGGTTATAAATTTTAGTTAAAGCGCTCAGCGACGGCTGTGAAATGCATGTGAAATCGAATGAAAATTGAGTTGAATTCAATTATCATTAGCCGAATGGATAAACATTCAAAGTGCGTGATAAATAGCGAAAATGTGCATTTGGACAAATTACGTATACGTCGAGTTGTCGCGGAATGTCAACCAACATAACCACAATAAGTAAATACTCTTATAATTGTAAGTATACTTATTTAAATTGAGTGTGCAATGCGTTGGAATGTGGTTGAATTCTAATTAATTTACTGCCAATTCGTAAAAAGGCTCTCAATAAGCGAGTAGAACATGCAGAAAAACGTAGCAATCAATTTTGGTTGGTGGCATTGAATAACTACATTAACTACATACTTATATGCTGAGTAATTGTACAAAATGGTAATGCGATATTAGGTATATGTTAGAGTATATAGTAATACTTTTATGGAAAGCATTAAAGCAAATCTAACCCAACTGTTGATTTGATTCAAGTAAGTATTATTAAATTTGTATGTATATACATATCAATGGAAATAATTATGCCAAGTTTATAAAACAAAAATCTCTATTGAACAAACTATAACTGGGTTCAACTAACTTTGGAGGGTGGTTCTTCCGCTCCAGCAGTGAGATTAACCTGCAAAATTTGTTGTTTGTATCATAAACGCTATGTGATTGAGTAATATGAGTCATAATTGAAAGTTTGTGTTTAAAGGTGATTTAACAAAAATCAAAAAAGTGATAGGACTAAGGAAAATTAAGAAAGTTGATAGTCATACATATGTCTAGTCATATGCTTACAGCGGCACTGTCTCAGCTAAGGGATTGATCGTCTACGGGACGTATGGGCAACGGCACGTATTATGTAAAGCTCAATTGTCTGCATATATGTATGTATTTATATACATATATATATATATATATGATTTAAACTGCTATAATTATTTTGGTTATCATCAATATATACTGGTATATGTGCTAGACAATAGATTGTCTGTCATTGTCATACGGTATGTTCACATAAGTAATGTAATTAGAAAAAGTTACCAATGTTGTAAAAATATGTAGAAAATACATTTTAGCGCATTCAATCAAAGGTCTCAATGAAATGAATGTGTAAGTGTGTCTTTTTATGTGTGTGTAGCGATATGTGTGTATTTGTGGATAGTTGTGAATTTACTCACTTTTCCATTTTCGTGTACTTTTGTATCGCGCACTGAATAAGTGTCCGCCAATAGAGCCTGCAACGGGTTGTGGGGCACATGTATCGCATTTTAAAAGATAACAATTTACGTTTTTTATGTTACATCGTCTAAATGAAGTCTTTAAAATATGAATGAACTCAAGGTCTGTTGAAATGATCGGAAGATTTTCTTTATGTGCGCAAACCTATTGTGTAAAATTCACATAGTTGGATAATTACTAAAACAATAAACTAAGCAGTATCAATTAATGCTGTACACATGCATTCCACATTTAATTTGCATATACTTATATTAATAGTGGACGGGGAAGTGCTTCTCTAACTACATTAAAAGTATAAACGTTGAAAAAAAATCTACTTGAAGTCATAATTCTACAAATTTATAGTTAGCTTTTCACACAAGTTCAATGGATTTTAATTTAATTTTCTGATTAAAGGATTTTTCCCTGCTGTCATAGAATTCAATTTAATATACTCGTTTGTTCGTATGTGTGTGTGTTTTTGTGTGTGCTTATGGGCCTCGTTGTAAGTGAAAAACAATATTTGCACAACTGCAGAGCTTTCCCTTTCAGACCTACGAACACACCACAAGAAAACTGCTTGACATATCCATAAGAAGGAAGAGAATTTCTACACGTAGTTTATATATTGCAAATGGCTGTGACTGGATGTGTGCCTGTGTATTGGTAAGTTGGTCTGCTCATAGCGGTTATTACTTAATTAAACTTTAAATTAAGCCTTAAGCCATGGGACAATGGGAACTATTAAATAGCTAATGGTCATTCCCACTTAATATGAGCTTAACTCTCTAAATAATAAAAAAAAAAAAAAACAGAAATGTGTGCATTGAAAGCAATGAGCTAATTCATATGGTTAAGTGGCATGTGTGGCGTGCCTCAATTGAAAACTTACATCTGTTGAGTTCTTAACACTGTGAAACGACGGTGAGCTCTTTTCAACTTGTATTAATTTGCTCTTTGACGCGATTCATTGGAGAATATAGAGTTACAGAAAGGGAGAAAGTAGAGAGGCAGAGAAGACGGGAGACTGTGTATGTTAGATAAAAGAATAACTATAAACTAAACACTTGAAAAATATTTAAATTGTAGCTTAACTTAACTAAGGACTGAAGAATATGCATACTTAATAATTTAAACACAAAAACACTATAACAATGTTTATCATGTTGACCACACGTGTGTGCCGGATTTAGTTGGTCTGACTAAAAATAACTATACAATTGCCATAAAGGCAAAAAAAATCAATAAAATCAACTTAATACAGAACATGTTACAAATTTGATGCCATGAATTAAATTAATGAAGATACACAATTAAATAGTATTTATATAATACAGAGAATACAGAGTACATTTATGTAAAAGGAGTTATAGTAAGAATATAAGGGGGAAGAAAACAGAAACTAAACAGACAGACAATAGACTGAAAGCACATTAAGTAAAATATTCGAATATATTTAAACATATACATAGATACACATACGAGAACGAGTCTGAACAGAAAATTTTGAATTAATGTTGATTTATTTTTATTGTTGATTGTTGGTATCTGATAATTTGTACTACCTTGTCGCGATTATTACTGCCCGCGCCCATCCTATATCTCAAGGAAATGGATCTTTTAGCTTTTAAAAGGGCATTCTAAAACAAACAGAGTGGGTAGATGGTTTTGGTAGGGCATTTGTTAGGAATGATAGCAAATAGGATATATTCTGCGTATAAGTATTAAGTTAGCTTAAATATTTAATAAGTACTTATAGTTACAACGCACAAAAAGTATGTAAAAAAAGTTGAACAAAAAACTCAATTTATAAACAAAACACTGGTTAGAAAAAGGCAAATACTAAGATAAACGAAAGGATATCATCTTTATCATCAGCAGCAGGAGCATCATTTAAATCAATTGGGAAATGTGAAACTTACCTCTGCATCCGGCTGGGAGCGATCAGAGTCATCGTTATCTAGATTTTGATTTTCCAAATGTTCTTCCTCTGTCTGTGGCATTTGTTGAAGCTCCTCTTTTGATTTAAAATCCAATTGTCTGATATAGAACGGCATTATCAAGCCCAAAATGACCTGTAATCAGTTAAAACAGTTTAATCAATTAACTACAAGGTGGGCAATCGATTCAAACTCACCTTGAAATTAGTATTCTTGCGTGTACGCAGACCACCCATCCAGAGATCAGCTAATATGACCTGGCTACAGGGATGGGCCAGCAGGGCACGATGGTTGGCTGCCACAGCCAGGGATAGACAGCTCTGATTGGACCACGAATGGAGCTCGCAGGTGAGTAAACGTTGCGCCTTCTCTGCATCCTGACGATAGCTGAAGTCCAACAGTTTGTTGCCTACCACAATCACAATCACAATCACAACAACCACAACCAAAAAGGCAATTAGTTAGCCACAAAGGTCAGACACTCGTTAATTAGACATGATTGGTAAATATCACAAAGTGCAAATACCATGAACTTAATTAAACGAAAATGTTTTCCGCAATTACCAGCATGCACAACTGCACTTACCTTTATTCTCAAACTCTTTGGCATAGGACCGCAATTCCTCATAGATCTCGGTATCCAAATCGTCTTCGGCCGCCTCATGGGCCATGGCCTTGTACAGTTTACAGGCAACCAACGATTTGGCTAACGCTTCTTCGCCATGTGTCCACATTAGCAACGCCATTTGTTGTCGCTTCGTTAGCACTGCCCAAATCTGGAAAAGCAGCCCATTGAGTAGATGAAATAATGGCCATTGGCGGCCAGCTGTTACTCACCAGCAGCTCATTGAAGGGAAACTCGAACAATGCCATTTCGGTGGTAAATGGCAAGAGTCCTGTGACAAGGCTAAGCGAATTGGCGCCTGCATAACGTTGATATTGGTAAGACGAAGACTTGCGGCAGGCATTTGCATAGCTGTTCATCACCTTTGCGTAGATTGGACGAAACTTGCGACGCGTGTAATAGGATCTGCAATATGTAACGTGACAATGAATTGTTATCCCACAAAGTAAAGTAATTTCCCTACAAAATTTGCATTTAAACAAAATTTGTTTACGCTCACCCAATAACAATAAAATAATAATACCCCTAGAAGAATGTGTCTACTTTCCTTTTCGGATTTTTTATTTACTAAGCTTTCGCCATTTTCATGCTCTTTGCCACCCAAAACCGCTTTTGGCGTTTATCATTTTTTCTGTTTGTTGTGCCTCTACCAGGACGAAGCGGCTTAAGTGATTTCCGTCCGGACTAAAACTCGTAAGTAATTGCGTTTGTTTTCAATTCGAATATTTCGTCACTATACGCGTTCCGCTGTGAGCAATTTAAAGTTTCGTTATCCTAACGAATGGCAAAAGAACACGTTGCCTAAAGAGAAATCGTGAAACATATAAATAATATATAAATTCATAGTCCATTTTTATTTTCATTATTCCTTTGTGAAACAAAAACTAAAGATCTGAATTGGATTACTAAGATAATAAGACTGTTTCATGATCTGACATTTCTTTTTACTATGACTGCAAGGATATTTTAGTTAAATACACAAATAAATTGATTTGTTTTATTTCTCGCTAAACAGCTATTGCTTATATGAGAGCGCGAATAAAGGGGACATTAAAAAAAAAAACAAGAATTGCCGTAAATAATTTATGAGACATAAACGTGCGACAATTGAGTAGGTCTTTTGGAAAATCAATTCAAATTTTATGCTAAGGCAAATCAAAAACTTGAACGATTTTAATTACGCACAAATTTGCAGCTCTTTAGGGCCAGGTTCTTAGCCTGTTGCTGATGACAGCATTCAAATGTCTAGAGTCTAGACAATGGCATCCAGCAGCAGCAGCAACAACAACGACAACGGCAACGGCAACAACAGCAGCACCAACAACTTTTATTGCTTTGAGGCAGCAAGTGAATTGAATGACAAACAAATATACTTACACCCTCACAAAGGTAGTCAGCAAGTAAGGCAACCAACCGAGAAATGACCAAACAAGAACCGTAATTTAATCTAAACAACAGTTTCGATGCCGATTTTCGGACTGAACAACATTTAGATGGCCATTTGACAGATAACTTGCGACCTTTGATTGAAACACCAACCCACTGCTCGACATATACACACAAAAACTATAGGACAAAGAGCATCAGTGTTGTATTAAATTAAGCACTTTGTCTATCTGAACAACATCATTGTAAATAATATCATCCGAAGGCCTAAACAAAAGCAACAAATTGAATGAAAGTGCCAAAAGCAGCAGCCAATTTTGAGAGTCACTTTATTTATTTAAATTTATTTACGTCTCTCGTTGCAAATTTGTTTTTAGTTTTCTACCTTATAAACTGACTTTTTTAACCTTTAACTTAGGAGGCGCTTGTTTTTGGTCAATTGACACATATGTTTGTGCATAGTGACAACCATTTATTGAAATGTTAAGTAGATGAGGAGGAATCGTTTAGAATTAAAAAAAATTTTATTTAACAAATTTAAATCATAAGTTTTTAATTTTAATCAACTACATTGGAAGCCCTTACAAAAAACACCTCAAACTTGCATAACTTTGTAAAAACTAGACCGATTTTTGTGCGGAATGTCATATTAGTTCTTCTTTTCAGCAATTTTGAAATAAAATTAAAAAAAAAGAAAGATAAAATATGTTTAAGCAGGCACAAAGCAGCCGCAAAAGCCGCGGTAACTAAATTTAAGCCGCAGCATTATTCGCTTCGCTGGCCAAAATGTTAATGTGGCATAATTACAAGTACAGGCGGCTTTCGTTGGTTGGGGTCGTTTTTTGAGTCTTTGGCTCTTTGAATTTGTTACTTTTCGACTCGACAAGCTTAAACAAGAGCATCAACTTGTGCAAACTGATTACATTTTCATAAACAAATTTCCACCGTCTCGTCGTGTCGAGCGCATCAAATTTAATCCGGCAATAAGTTAAAGGCGCCAGCCCATGACACAGGCAGACCAACGATTACGCCCACGTCCACGTGCCCACTCAGACTTTAGGCAACAATTTTTATGGTTGGGTCAAAGTCAAAAACACAGACATAAACTGAAAGCGTTGCAGTGATAAACTAATTTGCACAGTCCAGCACACTTCTCACACCTTCCTCGTCCTTAAAGGATTGCTGCCCACGGTCTCAGCTGGACTCAACTGACCACCCACTGACCATCCGGCAATTTTGTTACCGTTACTTTTAATTGCCGAGCGTTTTAATATTGTACTTTACTAAAAGATGACTACTACAACTTTGATGAGAAAGTTGCCATTCTATTTCTGACTGTTTTCCGAATTTACGAGCGAACAGTTCAAATAATTCTGCTAGCCTTTAATACAATTTTTTCCCTTTAAATGTTTCACTTTTAATTTCATAGATGCCAAGTTTCACTGCTTTTAACATTGGGTGGGTATTGCACATATAATTTTACCATAGCATAATTCGATATATTATCCAATATTTGAAATTTATGTTAGCAATCGATATTCACAACTAATTCTTATGCTAATCGATATAGCCTACTGACAATATGAATGCAGGGTATAAAAGTAACTTTGCTGCCTTAAACATAGCATACTTTTAAACGCTGAACGTATTCGTGCCTGTATGTGTACTCACCGATAGGCGCCGCCCATTAGTTTATTGATGACAAGGCCAATGTCGTGTAGGGTGTAAATGTAGCCCTTGGGTATATGCGGGCGCACATCGCGCAATATGTAACTGCAATTGAGGGAAAAAGGTTGCCGAAAGGAAATAGAAACACACACACAGACAAATGAGTAATACATACACAAGTTGAAATTTATATAGGCAAATATTTTATAGACTGAGGACTGGCCAAAAAGAGACTGCCTTTTATACAAGTAACTCACCCTAAAGTATTGGCTGGACCATGTTTTGTATTGTAAAGTTCCTCAAGTCGCGGGATTGTTAAAAATTTTTTCATTGAGACGCCATTCTCCAAAAGCAATTTGACAAAATCGATTCTATCATGTTCAAGTGCCTGCATCATGGCTTCATCGAGAGCGCCTGAGGATATCAAACAAATTATTATAAAAATAATTAAAGAGTATTGAATATTATGCGAAACAAGCTTAGTGAAAGCCCGAAATAGATATGGGATATGTCTGCCAGTTTGCCTACCATTTGGCCATTCCTGTCCATAGACAAATATCTCGCTTCGCGCTATGTCCACACGATTCCATGTCAATGCCAAGCTCAATTGCTCTGGCGGACTGAGATGCTGGGACTTGAAAAGCGCCGTTAAAATGGTCTGATCTAGCTCCTGTGCCTCGCCTTCGGGTTTTTCTTGTATTCGAAAAACAGTAATCTGCCAGTGTAGAAAATAATAATAAGAAACCTTAAGTACTGCTTAATGTTTCCCGCTATATGAAAATATTGTTTGTTAAGTCCTTAAGAAATATTGGGGAGAAGAGGGAATGACAGAGAGAGGAATGGGTCCTGCCTTATTCGAAAACCAATTAAAATCTTAATAACGACGAAATGCTATTTGGTTTGCCATCTCGAAACAAAATTCATCAAAATTCTGGTCTAGAAATAGCAAAACGTCTGCGCGAGGTGATTTAAAATTCATTACACGTTCAATTTAATTTTGGAGGCTAATTATTTTTGCACTCCGTAACCTTACAGTTAACTGAGGCTGGCTAATGCACGAACACTAATTAAATATTTAAATCTGTGCGCGCGAAAGTCTTAAGTGATTGCAAAAGTTTACCTATAATTTCTATTGAGTCCTTAACTGAACGTTTTTGCGCAAGTAGAAGGTGTATTTTATGCGCTTTTAATTGCTGTGAGTCCTTGACAGCAATCCCCAGGGAGCGCATTTCAAAGGCTTACTGTGTACTCTTTTTGTAATTAATGATTTCATGTGTAAGCAAATGCTGATTTTTCAATATGTAAATGTAAATAATGCAACAATAAGTCTTTTCACAGCTTTCTGCTGCTGAGTCATGAACTTTTTTAGTTCAACCAAGTCATTTCAAACTATGTAAAATTGCTAAGATAAGCATGCCGGTAAATATACGAGACAAAGTAATCCAATATTTGTAGTTATTCGTGTCATGTAAGAAAATCTTTAAGGAATTCTAATGTCATGAAAGATTATAGAACATTTTGGAATTAATTATCTGACGTTGCATATTAAATTATGACTGCTTACCAAATTCTTGTTACGGGTGCATTGCAAAAGTTCCTGATACAGCTTCTCTGCTTGATCAAGGCCCACTTCAAAGGTCTTTTGTATGGTACCAATGAGATAATCTCGCATGGACTCCAGTACTGGTTGTTCCTCGCCATCGGATGCATATCTATATATGAGTAATTTAAGCGCACATCAGTTGTAAAGTTAAAGTGAAAAGTCAAGCAACTACAGATGTTGCCACCATTATGTCGTCTAATTAAACACATTAAATTAAATAAAGTTGTTCGAAAGGGTAAGGTAAACAACAACAAAAGGCAAACACACAAAAAGTTTTATCAAAACAAAGGCAAGAGTACACACACAAAGTCAATGGGTTACACTGCGTACGCGTAATTTTGAGGCCCACTTTGTGATGCTGGGTCTTCTGTCTGAATTTAAATAATTTGCTAAATGTCGTGTACTTAATGAACTTGAAGCTTTCTGCTTGCCTGGAGCATTAGCATCAGCAGCAACAGAAGCCGCACAATACTAATAACAATACCAGCGAGCAACAGCAGCACCGCAAATTAAATAAGGAAGGACATTTCAAATTTCATGAGAACACGTTCCTAATTAAATTTGTACAAACTGCGGTTGCTCATTAATTAAAGTTAATAAGTCAAGCGAATTGTCTATCTGTGGCAATTGGTTTTCTCTCCAATGCATTTGTCTAACCTAAAATCATGCCAAACAATCGTTCCAACTTACTTGTGAACGAAGGCGAGCAGGTCGGCGGCACGCCCGGAACCATCGCATACGACAACTGGAACGGGCGGGGAGTCCGTAACGTATTCCAGGACAGCACGTATTGTGTTTGTACCGCCCTCAATCACCAGGCAGACGACCGGCGTACTGGAATGTGTGACTGCAGAAAGGGACAGGTATGCAAAAAGGAATGTAAAAGAGAGGCAATAAGTACTTAAGAATAAATAAATTATGGTAAACGTGTAATAAAAGTGAAAGTCAATTAGGAGATCAGTTGGCAGACTGACCTGTCTATCCCAATCATATTTATTTCAACAATAATATTAACGATTGACGTACCCCGAAGTACTCTCACGGACAAAGCCGATTAATAGAAATTGAAGTTTTCACAATTCGTATTCTGCTTTAAACATAATTCTTTAAGGCTCACTGCGAATTTACAATGCTAACTGATTGCTTTTTACCCCATTGTAGTTGTTTATTTGGCTTGAACTTACATGGATGCAGCTTCAAATTGGATATGAATTTTTCCAGTTTTCGTCGCAAAATCAATTCAGCTCCATATTTGGCTTGTGTGCCATTGTCGACCAGCAGGAAATACGCATGCCGATTGTTGAGTACAGCCAATTTCGATCTGAAACCAAAGGGGATAAATCAAAGACGATACAAAGTCAACTGAGAGAATGGTTCTGAGAATGACAACAAGTGTCGTCTATTAATACTGCAACCTGCAAACTGCAACAGGTGTGTCAACTTCAATGTTCTCCGAGTCCTTATCAAATATGCATTAAAAACTGTTCAATTGCTGTTAGCACTCACCTGGGTGAACTAATACTGTGGCAGGGCACCTCCCGATTATGTCCCAACAACTCATGATTGCGTTCCACAATGCCCCAGGGTGCAATACCGATGCTGACCACACGTCCGGTTCGTTGTTGTCCCTCCAGGAGCAGAGCATCGCCGACCTGTTTGGTGACGCCTAAAAGTAGACAAGAAAAACAAAATTCAATATTGGCAACAACAATAGCCAAAATAAAAAGTTTTGTTCTTTTTAAGCCCAAGTACCTTGATATTCACTTTCATTTTAGTTCTCACTCTATACATACTATATAAGTTTGGGCGTATGTGTGGTCAAAAGGACCGAAGCAGCGTGTCTAAAATGTAATAACAGCCCAGCGCAAAAGAGAGACGACAAAAAGGACAATACTCGTAAAGGAAATGAATCCTTGACACAGCTGTATTTGTCTACCCTGATAAAATTGTCCTAAGCTAAATTGTACGTTACCAAAGTTGTAAGTATTTTTTCATTTATTAAGTATAGGTATAAGGCACCGATAATAAAACTTGCAATTTCCTTAATTTAGAGTTGCTTTTGAAATTTATTTTTGTTTAACAACAAAGTCTGAAAATTCACCTTTTTATTTTCGCTGCAAAAGCCTGCGAAACATCTAAGTGATTTTCTTTGTAAGGGTATTTAAATATGGTGGCTCACAGTTGATAAAAAAAAATAGCTGTGCAATCACTTGACTGCGCGATTTCCGCCTGGGATTTTTATTTATTTAATTTTCGACTCACTGCCCCACTTTGTTTTGCGGGTATTGCGTTTCATTATATTTGCTTGCTTTTGTTAAACTTATTTAACTTTGGCAGCTGAACGCTTTTATATTTGTTGTACTTTTCCTTAATGTTCTGCCATAAAAATTGTAGTGTCTGTCATAAAACTTAAATGAAACTCACCGGTATTGGTACCGCCGGTAAATATCCAAGCGCCTGTCGTCTTGGCTGCTTTCAAAAGTCCTTTGCGTATCTCCTGCGAGTAGAGAAATCATTTTCAGATCCGCAAGCCAAAGCCATTCAATTAGCGTGTGAAATACGACACTTGCAGGTGAAGAAGGCAAAACTTTCTCGAATACACATTCATTTCACTCACCTTTTTCAGCTTTGCCTGCAAATCAAAGTTGGCTTTGCCTCCCTGCACGGTGATCAAAAGTTTTGGCAATTCCAGATTCCATTCCTTAGTGAATAGCTGCACCAGCAGCTCCGGCCGCGTGTCGAATGACAAACGTACATACTAAAGAAAATACACACACATTCCACACACCCACATAGTAAGTGTATGTTTGGTCCAAGTTAGTCAAAGCTATTGGCAAAGAGTCAGTCAGGAGGCGGCTCAATAGATACAAGCTCTATAACAAATTTAAACGTGGCACGTGGTCATGGCACGGGGCCCGTGGCACGTGGCAAGTAGCCCAATGCTATTTAGAGTATGACAACTTATGAACTCACCTGCGCTTTTGTTGGATGTGCTCCGCCTTGAAACTCAATGGTGCCATAAGCATCTGTTGGCTGTGGTCGCGTGTGCTTCGTCGGCAGCCACAAATCTCCAGGAGACCCGCTCTCGATGCCCGCTATCGTCTGATGCGTGATCTGAGCCTGACCGCAGCAGCATCTGGCAATAACATATTTATAATTTGCATATCAGACTATTATATTAAATTTAGATTTTTATTTAATTTATACATTTCCTTAATTCCGCCAGATATATGGTGATTTAGAATTTACCACGAAATGTACTTTAAACATTACAAAAATAATTTATAAGCATGTTTTAATTACATCTAATTTTATTTTGTTGTTGAATAAACGCACCTTTGCTACTTATTTCCATAAATCTCGAATCAGAATTAATTTTGGCGGATACTGCCGCAAATAAAGTTAAATAATTGTTGACAAATTAGTGGGCTGACCTTTTATTGGTTTTTCGATATCTTGATTTATTGTCAGGATGTGTATTGTTGTGTAAATGACACTAGGATAACTTGACGCTACACAATATTGAGCAAAACAACGTTGAGGCACATCTCATGTGTAAAATAAATCGTTATTTATGCATGTACGTTTATTTTTTGTTGGTTATTGTGCTAGAGCATGTTCCTGTTGCCTTTTCAGCTGTTGATTCTGTTTGTGAAAGCCTGTCACAATTGCCTGTTTGTGTGTGTGTGTATGTGTGTGTGTGTGTGTGTGGGTGCACGTGTGTGCAGGTGTGCTTGTTGGCAACAACGGCCTGTCGCTGTCATGGAGTTTGTATGTCTTTCTGACAGATTTTCTTGCCAGTTGCTCAACAGTTTTTCTCTCTACAAAATAATTTAAATCAAGTACTGTCATCTAAAATAACCCCATATTATAAATAGGCACTCAACTTTTACACATGTTACTTAACACCAAGATACTCGTATCTGTATAAACAAAATCAATCATGGAACCAAATGTAATACTTTCTAAAGATATTTATGTATTCAGATCATCTTGTGAAATATAATGTAGTAGGAACGCAATAGCATACAAGTAATGATTAACAAATGAGTTTTTATGTAATACTATTGATGTTAGATTAAAACATTTATAAAAGTGCTTTTCAAACAAGGTAAATATTACTTTTACAGTGCTAAACCCACTAATATGGAACTTTTATTAAATATACCCTCTACTATTATTATTCTCTGTGGCTCATGCAACACGTGTTATCAGCCAACAAATCGCGCCAGAGAGGCACATAAGTCACGAATAATGTTGAACGTACACATACACATACATGTCAATAAAGCAATTTATTTTGTTGACAAGAGCAGTGGGTACAGGGCCTAAAAGGGAGGTATGCGGACAACCACAGACTGACTGTGAGTTGGCATTACTGGCTTAATGGATTTGACAAGGTAACAATTGTCAATAACAAGAAAAGCAGTATCAAAATGTTGCTCAGCTTTTGTTGAATGCAACTGGCAAACAGCTGGTTGACAAAACCAAAATGTTGGTGATTGCAGGTTAAACTCTGAAACAACTGCTAACTGAAATCAAATATTTGAGTAGCAAAAAGGCTGATAAGAACGTCAGCAAAGCCATAAAGCCATCATAAAACCGTACGGCTGTGTACGTAACTGAAAACTTTCACCCAAATAAGCCAAGCCAAGGCACGGTGAGAGAAACGAAGGGAAGACGTTAGATGTCAGACAGGCTGTCAAGTTAAACACATTTATCTCAATTGGTAAGGGAGCATCTTGACAACGCGAACAGGGTGATGCTGCCTGCTATAATAATAAACAATAAAATGCCAACGCCAAATATGAAACTAAATAAACAACATTCTAAAACTAGGGCAATGCATTTGTTTTTCATTATAATTTTTTTTTTTTTTTTGACACGCAAAACTGGGTCAAAAGTTTGATCCAGGCATTGGAAAAGTGTTGAGTTACCCCATCGTTAGGGGTAGCCGCATCAGATGCACTTCACTGGCTTAATTAGTAAATTAATGCAATTGGATTCTGCAAGATAGCACTTACTTTGTATCGTCCTTTGGGCATGGGATGAATTTGATGCACTCGCGTTTCTGAAAATTGGTCTCGATCCAACTGCGGGGCTGATGCTACAATTTGGACAACACAAAAAAAGAAATTAAGAGTCACGAAAATCGTATTAGTTTTCTGATTTTGCGACAAGGCATTAAAAGCTAAATACATTTTTGTACATTCAACAAATCAAATATTATATTTATCGATATTTTGACGATCATCATTGCTTAGACATAATGTACAGCTAGATTTGAAAGTACTCGGGCTTATTGAAGACACCAAAAAAAATAAAATCTACATAGATCTATGTTTAATTAAATTAAAATTGTTAAGTATAGAATAGAGTAATTTCTTGTGCGTCTCTGCTATGTTGTTGCTTATTAAAGTACTTTTCTAAGAAAATAAACTAACATTTAGGAACTTAGGAACTTTATACAATATATGTAATTACTAATAAACCAAATTTTTTCAAACCCCATTAGTATTTCAAGATATAATTAAGGTTTAAGACAAAAGTTTAAGTTTTTAACTATCGCTTTTAAGGATTAACTATGTAGCCAAAAATTGCTTTAAAGCCCTTTAGAATAATAACGGGTAAAATAAAAACCGTAAAACTCAAGAATATGCTAATGCCTCAATAAAATATTGGTTCATCAAATCGAAACTTTACGTATAACAAACTTTATGGAAAATCTTAGTTAGAAACACAAAGCAAAGCCATGCAAATTACTTTCAAAGAACAACAATCAAAGCAAAACGGGGATAAAACTTGCGCAAACAGCAAACTATTCTCAGTCTTAAACTCAATCTATACCCGATTTGAGGACTCTCAAAGTTGTAACGAGTGCAACAGTTTGCTATGGCAAACAAGCCTGGCTAAGAGGCAAGTATGACCCCTCCTAATGCTTATGCATTAGCTGTGCCTCGTCCTAGTTTCGAGTACCTCTTTTGGCGGCTCGCAGTTCGCATGAGCTTTCAGCAAATCACGCACGTTGAGTATTAAAACTTTTGATAACGTCGATGATACCGATGAACGCTTGCGCATCCTTTGACGTTTGCGAATACCGCGCGGTGAAATGGGTAAATCTTCAGCTCCATCGGTCGCGGATGTACCCGTGGGTACAGACTTAGGTACGGCTGGTGTGTTACTATAGCGACGCACTGTTGAGAAATCTTTCGAGACGCGTCGTAAGTATTTTTGCGCCGAAAGTGGTGAGTCAATAACCATTATGAATAATATATTTTCTATTTTTCTAGTAAGACGGACTAATTAATTAGAGATTGTATTGGCCACAAACATCACTCAGAATTTGTTGTTTCCCCTGAGTACTGACACCGCGGCAGTCAAATCTTAACTGACACACTTCTGATCTGATGCTGTGTAGATGCGGTAAACCGGCAGATTCGCCTTTTAGTAAAGCCCGTGTTATTCACAATGTATATACAAGAGAGATAGAGAGACAGACAGAGAGAAGGAAATATAAGAGAGAGAGAGTGCACAATAACAAACCATGTGCGATAAGATTAGATACGCTATGCTCGTTACACAGTTAAAAATAGTTGATAGGAGCGACAAGAGCCAACTAACTGCAGGTCTTCTTTCTTCCTTTCGCCCTGACCATTTTGAGCTGTGTATTTGCGGTGCATTCGAGTGCAACAAATCAATTTGGCCTGTGTGTCGGGCAAGTCAGTTCCTTCGAAGTCCTTTGGGTCCCACTTAAATGGCTTTATGAGACCAGATTTAAATTTAAATTTGATTCAAGTCAACTAACAGCAACTCAGCAGCTCAGATGACCAACTGAATGCATTTAATTAATAAATGCGAATGCACATAGGCATTTAGTTACATGCTTCTTGAGAAGTTGAAATGTTATACATGATGAGAACTTTCTCAGCCATATTATGCAAATAGTGTATGGATTAGTGAAAGCTAAGCATTTAATTAGTTTAATTACTGACACATAACCTATTGACTATGCTTTCACAATGTAGACCCTTTGAGTTTTGGATGTAAACAACTCATAGCTAGTAATAATTAATTAACACCTGAGAATGTATTGTCCTTAATAAAATATTTACAGGGTAGATATTTCAATGCAAAAACATGCTGAAAATTAATTATTCAATACAATATAAATCAGTTAAGATTGCTGTTGCCAAATATGCGAAAACTTACATAATAGAATTTGAAAACAATGTGATATATATTTCTGAATGATATGCGGTACAAATAAACAGATGTGTTAAAGTCTAAACTATATAAAACAACAAGTGTAACGAACAACATAAAAATAATTAAAATTGTGCACATATTGGCAAATAAAAGTTGAAGTTAGACGTAGCTTACCCTGGGTACAGTTATATTTATCAGACCCCAACAGATTTTTTTCAGTCCCCATGGTATCTTTATTGTTTTTTTTTTAAATGATTTAACGTGTGTTTTACATTATTGTATATTTGACATGTTTTGCGTTTTGTTAATTACAAAAATGTTTTGTGAGTGTATATATATATTTAATAGTTTAATTGATATTCGTTTAATTATTGACAAGTAACACGCATGTTTGCCATGTTGTTGAATCGCGTGTATTTTAAAATCATTTTTGTGCATTGCCGTAGAGAAATTTCAATTGATGTGAACAATCACACAAAGAGGTGCGTCAGTTTTTTTTTTCACGCACCCGTGAACAACAATTTTTATGTTTATATATTTGTTGGAGTAATTGTGGCATAAAATGTAAAAATGGGGGAAAAAAAATAAAATAAAAAATTAATGAATATAGAAGTTTAAGTGTGTTATTATGTCATCAAAATTTGCAACCAATTTACGTGTGGAAAGAATAAATGGAAAGATATTAAACAAAGTGTGGATCGTATAAAAAGCATGTTTTTAGTGTTTTATAGTAGATTGATGTTTGTTTATATTATGCAAAGAAAATTTGTAAATAGAAGAAAAATATTATTGTTGTAAAGTTAGTTGAGAGCGTTTCATCTAAGGTTTTTAGTTAATTATTAGTTTCTATTTTTATTAGGGTATTTAACTGACGCATTTCGTTTATGGACTTACTACCAGACCACTTTGCAGGAGCTGTATTTATGATTTTTCTTTATTTGTAGCATTAAAATATTTAATTAATCCTTTGGATAGGAAAAATATTTTTCCAGTTGCAAAGTAAAGTTAAATATTATATGATTAAATGGCCCGACTAAAAGTATGCACCACGCAAATTTAGTTTAAATTTAAGGGTAACTGTAAAAGTAAACCTACACAAAGCGACACTTACCCTCACAAAAATATTTACTATGTGGCTTGTGGTGCATTTGTTGATCCAATCACAAACTGAGAGGGAGTGCCCAACCTCTGTCAACAAGTTCACATTTCATTGCCACAGATGCAACGCAACTGTGGTTTTTATTTGAGTGCTGCAGTTGCAAGTAGCACAAACTGTTGCACCATCCACATTTCATGCGCTGAATGCTCAGGTGAGTGCTCTTTAAAAGACTTTCAGTTACCCCATTCCACCCTCACCTCATCCCGCTGGCGACCACAGAGAAACACACACTTAGTCACACATTTAGGGAACCGCAAGTTAGCACATCAATCTGGTCAAATCAGGTTCACCACAAACAGTCTAACCGCATTCACTGCATATCCCTAATTCAATAATTTGATTTTATTACATTCTAATTAGTTTTTGTGCGTAAAATTATTATAATTTATTGGACTCTGCTCTTAAGCATAAAAGCATTAACTAATATACCCCAGATAGTTAAATGTCGCCTACTAAAATATTTGTTACATAATGTGTCAACATTACCCTATACACTCTTATAGAACACTGTTAAAAATTAAGTGTAATAATATAAAAATCCCTGAAGACGTTTGCCATTAAACTAAAAGCATTGACACTTTATATGCTCTTTTGAAACACATATAAAATGAGAGAGACTATATTAAGAAAAAAAGATCTGAGTGGACATTAACTAAAAATTATTCAGGTGGAAAAAATTGCACATCTAAAATTAATTAAAGTCTTTGCAATTTTCACGCGCAGGATAATCAAGGAAACTAGCATATTTCGCTTGAAAATTATAATAAGAGTTTAGCACTGGCAGTTGATTAACTCTAAATTATGTCAAATTATGAATCCCACACTGTACGTAGCATTGTTGGAATTGTGCGTTTACGGAAACTGCCAAAGCAATTAGCACTTTTCTGCCACTGTGCACAATGCATTCAAATGGAAACTAAAACAAGTCCTGCAATTGCATAATGCAATTGGGACCTGTAGGATATAATTATACTCACGCATGTTCATACGAATGTGTGGGTTTGGATATTTGGCTAGAGGATAAGTGTAAAAGCTCACTTGAATGTTTGCCGTCAATTAGATTGGAAATCCTGTGCGTCCTCCAATGAATATTAATGCGTTTGAATACATCAAAAATTATATAAAATAAAATATATATGTAGGTACATTATGTTATACACTGAACTTATTTCATTCCTTAATTAAAACAATACACAAAAGGCTTATCTTTTACAATAATAATTGTTTGTATTGTAGCAGTAAGAAAAGGAGTTCAACCAGAATATTAATAGACTTTTCAATTGTACTCAGTCATTCCTTTATTTTACTAGCAAAATGCATCTGAATGTTTTGCTGAAAAAGTCTCTAATTGAGTTATGTACACCAGTATTTTTTCTTGTCGCAGTGAAGCAACAGCAAAAAACGAAAATTAAATGAATGCTTCGCCTGAAGCATTTAAATTTTAAAACACTGGACAGAACATCAAGAATTTGTACATACAATTTGGCTTGAATTTGAATACTCACTGAAAAAGCCCAGGTTTAAAATTCAAATATGTACGTTTTTGTTGTGTTTTATTGAACTACTAAGATGCATTCTTGGTAGAAAGTTAACTCAAATTCCACTTAATTTATATGTGCATCAAACGCTTTAGCTCGTGAATAATGTAACATAAGCCAACTTTTGACACAGGCCAATGCCAACGACTTTGCACAGCCACTGTAATAGCAAGAACAGCAATAAACTAATGCTGTTACCTCTTGACGGCATCTCTACAACTCGGTAAAGTGGAAAATTGAAACCGAAGCTGGCGTGCCTGATGTAGCAATGATTGAATTGATGTCGGGCAGCTCTAAAGCTTTATTTTTCATAAACTTTGAGCACAAAACACTATGCTTCCATAACAAGTGAGTGCTAGGGCGCTTTAAAAAGAGAATAAGACAATTGACTCATTCCCACAAAAACAGAGAGTGAGAATGAGAGAGGAAGACGGCAATAAATAGCTGCTGATTAATAACAATAGCAAACAACAACAAATCGAATGCACTTTAATTCAACTCAAATTAACTCGCTTTAACTTAATACAATAAACCAATTAAATGCACTTGCCACCCTCCGACATAAACAATAATTACCAATTAAAAATGCTTTTAGGGTTTACTTACAAACACCCAATTGGTCTCAAAGAACATGGCCAAGCTGAATTTGTTGGGCTTATTGTGGAATATGCACTCCACTACCAATTAGCAGCGGTAAATACTATGTTTTGAATTACTTTATACGCTTAACGTAAACATTAAATAAATATTTATAATTGAATCAAAAAATAAAACAAAATTTCTACCGAACATAACAAAACAAGTAGAAAAATAGATGACGCGCTCTACAAACACAACTCACATGGCGTTGTCAAAGTCGCGTTGTACACTGAGTAGAGTTTTTTCCAAAGCGCTCAAACTGTGTCAATTAAAAGCGCAAATAATCGCACCAGCGCTTACATCAATACATTCATATAGACAAAATCGAATGTCAAGCAATCAGACGAATGACAAGAAGCAAAACCATAGATAAAAACTCACTCGTGAGCAGAGAGGCGACTGAGCGAAATGCTAACTAAGAGAGAGAGTTAGAGAGAGGCGGTCAATGTGCTCTACTTGTACTCTTATCGGATCACATTATCACATTACTACTTTAAAACGAACCTGTTTAATATTTTTATTTTTAAATAATCGAAATGCTGCAATGAAAATTGAAAATATTCTTTAATTGTCTTACACATTCTAAGTTATTTATTTGGATCACTTCAATTTGGAAGAGTATGAAATATTCGAATACTCAAAGTAATTGCTGCTCGCTCTTGTTTCTCATCATCTTTCTTTGCGATCATTCGGTAAAAACTTTATTAAAAACTTTCGACTTGTGGGTAAAAAACTTTTAATGTACATCATAAAATGCCGGCAACTGTATAATGTTTATATCATGACCCACAACTTTAAGCAATTTAAAGTTCGTCTTGCAATTACTCAAATTTCTAAGTGACGACATTGCTTCAGTACAGATAAGCAACAGCCACTGATAACAGAGAATAAAAACTAAAAAGAGAAATAAAAACAAAAAAACACTCACGCGTTCAACAAATGTAGTGCATACTTTTAGGTCTACCCGTTTGGCACACTTTATAAATTCAATAACGGTCAAAAAGTTGTATAATAAATTATTATAATTATCATAGAAGCAATCTACTATAATTTTCATATGCAAGGCAGGCAGCCAACTACAAAAAGTACTAAACTACAATTCGCAAATAGTTATCTACTTAAAACTTGATGCTTTTTCATAATAAAGTTTTCAAGGCCAGTGCCAAAAAGTTGGGCAACCATAGATTGAAATAGAAAAGTAGCAAATGTTTAACGTAAAAAAGACATTGCAATGTGAAAAGCAAACGCTTTGTAATTAAAGCCTTTACTTTCCTCCATTTTTAATGTGATTTTTTATTCTTTCTTTTTGCTTTCACAACAAAGCAGTTTGGCAGTCAGTCAATGTATCAATTAGCAGAGATAGTTTCTTGGAAAATAGCAAGAAAATTAAGCGAAAAATAATAATTGAAGAGTATGCGTCATATCACTAGGGAGAAGATAGAAACCTACTAGATAGATTAAGGGAATAATACAGATTTGGTAAAGAAGCTGAAGGTAAGTATTTTAATATTTTTCTTCTGTTCTTTATTGGTTGAGTTAATGATGTTCGTTATTTATGTGATTAGCAGGTGTTATATTATAGCTTACCGGTTTTGCTTTGGGCTTTTGTTTGGCCAATCGTTTCGGTTTCAACATAGTCCGCTATGGACGCACAGGGACGCACACATACACAGAGAGATATAGATTCAAAAAGAACGAAACTGATGAAGCGGACACACTCCGAGTGCTTTCACGTTGTTAAGTTGATAATGATGACGCTGCTAGCTAGCTTAGAGTAATCCTTGAAATTTGTTTTTTATTTAATGAGCACAATTCACAGGTTGCTTATGCTGCACGAGTAGTGGGAAGGGGAGCAAAAAAGAAAATAATAATTATATTTTATAATAGTTTTTATCTTAATATTGATTGAATCATGCAGGCGTGCAAAACGTGCTTTGGAAACCCTTTGTGCTAAGCTTAAACAATGCATTAATTAAATAATACGGACAAGCAGATAATAACTGCTTAGTTTCGCAATTCCAATCTGTTTTTAAGCTGTATTCTTAGTAAAGTGTCACTTTCAGTTACTGTCTCTGGCATGCAATACTTCAAGAGAAACAATTACTAAAGTAAGTGAAAATATTGATATATGCGTGGGTATTTAAATAATAAATGCACAAACAAAACAAAAAAGGACAAAAAAACCCCTTAAAATCCAGCTCCCAATTATGAATGACAAAAAAACAAGAAAATGAACGAGATGTAAATGAAGAGTGATTGCTTCATAGGGCCTTAACCCTGGAAGGCATTACTTAATGCATGTTATGCTAATTGTGTATACTTAGGCAACAACAAAAATAAATCTGAAAATTAAATATGCAGGCAAAGAACCATGAATACAGTTATAAACATTGAGGACATCGCTGACTTACCTTCACGGGCTTCTTTACGGGAACTGGGCGGGAGTATTGATGATAAACCTGGACATGGTTCGATGTAAATTTCCCCAACATATGGAGTAATTTGGGTGGCAAGCGTTGCAAGATTTAAAGGTGCAGCTGGCTGTGGACAAAGAAAAATCCATTAAAGCGATGAAGTTACAAATATACCATTATATGTATAATATTTATACCACACGAAAATGTCCAAACAGAACTACGCTCATCCAAATTTACCCAAAATAAGACTACTGAATTATTACCATTAAAATGCTAATGGCTTTGTTAAATGTCGATTAACATCTCACGTTTTGTTACGGTGTATGTTGTACAGTGTAAAATAAAACACTTGCTATGCAAATTAAGCTCGCAGCTATGTCGTCTATCGTCGTCTAGTAGCTGAACCCTTGTTGATTATAAAATGTTGTTGCCCGCATTCGAAGACGGTGACGACAGCAAATGTGCTAGACTGACATGGCTAGTCGCTAGCTCAAGTTTCCCAGTCACAGCTTCATTTACAATAATACGAATATATGCACAAAGAAATAAAGAACGAGGAGAGAAAGGAAGTGAGTCGGAGAGACCAAAGAGAAGAAGGCCAAGAGCAAGAACAGGCGACAAATGTTGCCGCCCGCTTCTGAAATTTGAAATAAAAGAAATGTTCGTACATAGTGACAGCCGTGGAAGAAGCAAACGGTAAAAGTTATGCCAAGCATTTCAACAGCTTAGCTTGAATCAAGCGCCACAATACGAACCGAGTGCAAGAAGGAAACAAGTGGAAAATCAAATGTATTAGTTGAGAGACAACAAGATACCCTTTGTTAATTAGAATAATAAAATAATGTTTTGTTACTAAAAGATATTTAAGAGTACTACTTGTCAATTCTATAACTACCACGATCACAGTGCTCTCTGTACCCAGGTTTGCTTACAAATACACACCCATAAATGCAGAGTGGTGAACAGACAGACGGATAAAGATTCCTTTTGAATATTTATATTTGATTAGCTTAAATACCCGGTTAACGCACCTTTAATGCAAGCAGGGTATGAAAAGAACGAAAAAGTGAACGAAAATGCCAAGCTTTCTCATGCTATGTTTGTTGTAGCTGCTACTAAGCTGCCTTAATTTGTGGAATTCAAGAAATTCGCTTTCATTTAAGATTATGTGCGTATTATAATCCACTGCCCATGCGACTGAAGGACATACAAGTAAGACTATACTCCTTAAAAGAAAAAAATCCGACGCGTATCAAGCCAAAATCAATACTTAAATACGCCTCTGGAGCAGCAACGTATGTGATTAACTTTTGTGCAGTCAGTTAGGCACAAAATTAAGATAACAGGCCATTAAATTTATGCATGAACAAAAGACATTTTAATATTGTGCAGACACGTACGCAACGTTATTTGGATAACTAAGTTTGTTCCTTTTTCCTACTCTAATGATTGCTCAAAGTTCTAATTTGACTTTAATAAGCAATTGCGTACCCGACGATGTGTGAGCCTAGGCACAAAACTGAGTCTCAAGCAGAGATAAAATAAGCAGTAAGAAGATACCCAAGCGAAACATATGGCGGAGCTCTTGAACTTTGCAGTAAAGTATGCTACGGTTTTATCAGGTGGATGGTACTTGTACTTCAATCAGGTTCTTGAAAAGGCGTTGGTTGTGACCAAAAACAAAATACTGAATAGAAACCATAAACAGGGAACACCACATGAGTATACGCATATAACCTGAAATGTAACAGCCATTATGAAGCAATTCTATTATTTAAATTCGCTTTTCTAGAATCTAATACATCATTCAACGTTGCTCAAATACCGCATCAAAGCAACAAAAGTGCCTCTGGCCCATGAACCATGAATAACCTCAACCCACTAGCTGAACTTAAAGGTAACTTTGAAAACTTCTCAACTTCCAGTGGCTTTCATCGGCAATTTGCAATGCAATGTCGCAACCGCAGTTCTTTAGATGCCTGCGGGTGAATAGTTAGCACAATCAGTCAACCAACAATAACGCAGAGTAGAGCATGACATGAAAGGAGCAGTAGCAGAGTGTGAAATTTATATACGAGTACCCGTAAGTGTATTGCAGACAAGCCCACATTTACGTCACGTTTTTTACAGATTTCCCACTTTATTACGCTCAGCAACGAGAAGGAAATAACCGGTGTGGGCAAACTGACAGATGCCAGGACACAGGACGCAGGACACAGCCTGTCGCATCTGTGGAGTAAGAGCCATAACGATTTCGAACCAAACGTCATCAACTGTCAAGTGTGCTCAGCTGTTTGTATGAATGTATTCCTAATTGAGATAAGACTGCAGCAGCGTGGCTGAGATGAAAAATGATCCGGACCAATTCTCAACTACAATACTTGTACATACACAAACATTTTCACACACACACACACACCCACCATTGTGTAGTTTTTATAGCTGGTTGTTCAAAAGCGTTTAGCAGCAAATTAATAGCGGCAAACAAAGGTCAGTGGTAATGGATGTGTATTGCTGCCGAAACTTGATTACATATTGGCAAAGCAAGCAGCCTAAAGGATAAACGTTTAAGTGACCCACAGACAGAAAGGAACACACACTCACTCTGTTTGTGTTGGTGATATCATTGAAGAGCAGACAAATGCTTTTGTATGTGTTTTTGCTAACAAAGTATCCTTGACTTTCGTTACTTATTTCCCAGAAATAAGTGCGAGCTAATGAGCTACCGCTATACTATAAATATTCAATATGATAAAGCTATAGAGATACTTAGAAACGCTTCTTTAAACTAAATGTTAATTAGCTATAGAGTATATGAACATTTATTTT
Organism: Drosophila neotestacea; assembly: GCA_035044365.1. Lineage (NCBI taxonomy): Eukaryota > Metazoa > Arthropoda > Insecta > Diptera > Drosophilidae > Drosophila > Drosophila neotestacea. The sequence continues at coordinate 3,936,074 of JAWNMD010000155.1, forward strand.
TTATATAAGCACTTGTGCATTTCCGCCATCAGGCGCAAATACGCTGTGAATCTGTAGCAACTAAACAGAAAAAGCAACAGCAACAGGACAAGGCCACAATCCTCTTATCAAGTAGCCATTTACAATTCAGACATCTTTGCCTCTGGCAGTGTGATTTTGATTCTGTTTGTCTGCCATTCCAGTGAATGGCATCCGGTCATGGGGAACCGACCACGTGTGACATTCAAATGCCAGGAAGTCTAATAAAATGCTGCTGAGGATGATGCTGCCAGTAAACATGTGGCTTGGTACCCAATCAATATGCAATTCAAATTCAATTTATTTGGCAAATAAAGTGATACTCAGTGAGCCTAGCAATCCGTTCCGTACTTCAGAATACGTTCCTCAATAAGGGGACAAAACTGCTGAACAAGAGCAAGTGCCACATTAGCCTGACTTTCGGATAAAGCACAGATGCATGTTCCCCGCATTCTCTTTTGAATGGTGTCAACAAAGTCAATCATATGTGGATGCGATTCACCTTTTGTAAAGTTCTTTAAGATTTCAGGTAACCAAATGGCGCCATCGCGGCACGGTGTGCACTGCTTACAGGTCTGTTTCATATAGAATTCTATAGAACGCTGCATGACCATCAGTGGGTCAGAATCCTTGCATAGCACAATGATGCCGCCAGTTCCCAGTTCACTGCCTATAGAATGCATACAATCAAAATCCATTAATGCTTCTTCAGCGACAACTTTAGTTATCAAAGGAGTGGACAGACCGCCGGGAAATATGGCCAGCAGGTTCTTCCAGCCGCCACAAACACCACCCGCATGCATCTCAATCACGTCTCTCAAAGGCATGGACATTTCCTCCTCTACAGTGCAGGGACTATTAACGTGCCCGCTTATATTGAATAGTTTTGTGCCAGAATTCTTAGGGCGTCCTAGACCAGCCCACCATTTGGCTCCACGACGCAAAATAGTAGGCACAACGGCAATGGACTCGGCGTTAAGAACCAAAGAAGGATGATCAAAATAACCCTTCTCATGGAGATAAGGCGGACGTTTGCGCGGTCTTCCCAGTTTACCCATCAAACAATTTACCAGTGCAGTCTCCTCGCCTGTAAGGTAACGATCTCCACGCTGTATATGCATATCAAATTTAATGCCCGAATCACAGGCATTGCAACCCAGCAGTCCATAACGATAAGCCTCAGCAAGGGCATACTGTAGGTTGCATGCCTCGTTATAAAATCTATTCCGCACATAGACGATGCACTTTTCGCAGCCCATGGAAAAGCCTGCTAACAGGCAGCCCTCAATAAGTTTATGTGGCTCGTGACGCAGTATTTCCCGGTCCTTGCAGGTTCCAGGCTCACCCTCAGCACAATTAAGTATCATAATTTTGTTATTTGCCTTCACTTCTTTTAAATAATTCCATTTGTTTCCGACAAAGTATCCACTACCACCACGTCCACGCAAGCCACTCTTTTTCACCTCTTCAATAATCCAGTCTGGACCCATTTCCAGCAAATCCGCAGTTCGATACCAATCTCCACGCTTGCAAGAGCTCTTTAATCGCCAATCGTGGCGACCATACAGATTCTGAAATACGCGATCGCAATCCTTTAGGGGTCCAAATTCAGTTTTTGTGTTAGATAACATGCCCTTTGGTGCTTCATTCTGCTTTTTAACTCCCCCACTTTCTGCATTTTCCTCAGGCTTACCAGGTGTCTTAGCATCATCTGTCTTTTTAGCGTTCTCTTCGGGAGAAGATGCCCCTATCTTATCCTTTGATGCATCCTTGCTCAATCCCTTTACATCTGTAATTGTAAATCTGTACTCGAAATTACCGAGCAGCAACGAAGGTTTCTCCAAACATCTGAGAAGAGCTATTCCTCTTAAAGACAACATTTCTGTGATATGTTTCTTATATACCTTAAAACATGTGTTTCTGTTATTCAGACTACTAGCACTAAAATAAATAAACTACAGAAATTAAATGACATAAAATAGTAGTAGTAGAGTAGAATAAAATGAGTACTTTGATTTAACACAGCTTAATTTCTCTATTCATTAACATTTTCACTTAATATAATTAAATTTCCTTGTGGCTTGAAACCATATAATAATTTTTACTAATCCTTTTTAAATGAAAAAAAAAACACACTCAGTCAAAGAAATAAATGCCTATAGTCAAAGTTAATTTTTTCTAAAGGAGAAAAAGAAATGAAAAGGAGTTTAGATGTATAAAAAGGTGACATAAAACAGACGACGAAAAATTGAAGCCATGACGTCTAATGCTCGACAAATGTTGTTCCAGTCCCACAGAAAAATCTCTCTATCTCATACACACACACATAGCCATGCGATTGTCCACGCAGCTATTCTGCTGTAAAAACGTGTACGAATACGTATACGTAATTTTATCTGAATCGACGCTTGCTCTCAGTGCACAAGAGTTGCTTTAGAGTATGAGTATACGAACATTCTCAGCCTTCTTGTAAAGCAGCAACTACAACAAAAATAGTATGAAAGGCTACAGTTGAGTCAACTCAACTGTAAAAGCCCCTTTAGTTAGTTAAACATATGAAAAAACTGAAGCTTGTTGCTTAACTTGTTATTCGATACACAATTTGTCGGTAGGTGTAAACCCAACTACAGGGACCATAGAGACCAGATTTTTATTGACAAACCTAACAGACGTTTGTTTGTTTTAATTACAGAGTCTATAAAAAAATAGCTCATTTAATTTATGCGCCCATGCGGTACGTATAAGTAACAAAAGGCATCTCGGATGGAAGAGTGAATGGAGTAGCCAAGGTGAAAAACTCAAGTAAGTACAGTGATATCATATATGGTGTGTGTGTGTGTGGTAGTGGCAGGTGCACAAACAGCAGGCAGCAGTAGCTACGCCATAAAGAGTCCTCAATTAGTAGACATTGTCGTACTGCATTAGAATGTCTTTACTGCGTTAATGAATTGCACTATTTTTAGAAAGGTTTTGCATATTGCTTAAAGAGTTTTTGCCTAGTCCTCATAATTATGTTTGACCCATGGCTGGTGCAACTTCATTAACATAATGGCTGGCCGTATCGCAACCGGAACTCTTAAGCTCTAAGTCTGTCATATCCAATTAAACAATTTGGTGTTGCATCAAGCTGAATTAGAACCACAGACTTAACTCGAGTTTATATTATAAGACAAATAGGCCATGCTCTTGTTACTTATAGCTTTTGGCCAAGAGAAGTGCCCTTACAAGTACATACTTAGTTCAATAAACTGTGATGTGAAAATATACACAATTTACTTTGCGGATTTGTTTGTGGCGCGGATTGCACGTTTATTATACCCTTGCAGAGGGTATTATAATTTTGTCACGAAATGTGTAACGCATTGAAGGAAGCCTCACAGACCCCATAAAGTATATATATTCTTGATCAGGGCGACGAGCTGAGTCGATATAGCCATGTCCGTCTGTCTGTCCGTCTGTCCGTCTGTCCGTCTGTTTCTATGGCAAACTAGTCTCTCAGTTTTGAAGCTATCTTGATGAAACTTGGTACAGATCCGTCTTTTTGCTGCACGCAGCACATATGTCGGAGCCGGCCGGATCGGATAACTATATCATATAGCTGCCATAGGAACGATCGGTTGGAAATAAACATTTAGTATGAAAAACTTTTTTGTTTCTCAAGATATATCCACCAAATATACACATTGTGTGTTTGATTAAGTTTTAAACAGGCTGAACAAATTTGGTGTAAATCGGACTACTATATCATATAGCTGCCATAGGAACGATCGGTTCGAAAACAACATTTAGTATGAAAAACTTTTTTGTTTCTCAAGATATCTCAACCAAATATACACATTGTGTGTTTAATTAAGTTTTAAACAGGCTGACCAAATTTGATGTAAATCGGATTACTATATCTAATAGCTGCCATAGGAACGATCGGTTCGAAAACCACATTTAGTATGAAAAACTTTTTTGTTTCTCAAGATATCTCAACCAAATATACACATTGTGTGTTTGATTAAGTTTTAAACAGGCTGACCAAATTTGGTGTAAATCGGACTACTATATCATATAGCTGCCATAGGAACGATCGGTTCAAAATCAACATATAACAAATTTTGTAAAAAATCTGACGGCTTACACAGGGGACTGCAAGGGTATCCAAACTTTGGCGCGCCAAAGTTAGCTTGCGCTATATTTTATGTTTATTATGTTCACGTTCTCCAGCTCGGTTTGTAGCTGTCTCACTTGGCCTCATGCTGTTTACTTTACGACCCAATTGTTTGGTTTTTTCTGATTTCATTCTCATTATTATTATTTTATTGTTGTGTTGTGGCGTTTTATACTTTGGTTTTTGGATGGTCATAAGTTAATCTTATTCTCTTTTTCTCCCCTTACATGATGACATAAAAAATATCATTGCACACTTTTTTGTGCGCCAAGACCGTTCCATTAACAACACCAACAACCAACAATAAATAGTGCATCGTAGTTCGCTTGTAATGTACACAGATTGGGTCCAATGTAATGGTCTCTGACTGGTGCAATAAGCATTAAAAATATGGCTTGTTATTAGCACTAAAATACGTGTATTTATGTAAATACTCAGACAGAAAGAATAGGGAAGTACTTACGAATAACAAATACGTAGTGTAAATATAAATTTGTATGATTTCTTTATTAAATTTCTTGCCTGGATAGCTAAAAATATTAACGAGAGTAGACTTGTGGGAAGGCTTCTGAGTTTAAAATTGCGATTTCCAGCGAGCGGTTCGATAACAACCGTCGTCTGTGTCTATGTGTGCAAGCATCCTGTCAAACTTAAATACACAAATGTTTTTTCAAGATCATCTTTAATGGTTTTATTTTAAATCCAGTCCTTACGGGTTTACTTCTAGGTATTTTATAGTCAAGCATTCGACAACAAGGTTTCTGTTTGTTCTTTATTTTGTTGACTTAATATGTCGATCATAATCTCAGATTTATGTATAAATTGTGTTGTATTGATTTTTTCTTGCAACACGAACCGGCTAATGGTTGTCATTTGGTTGTGTGGCTTCTATTTGATGGTAATCCAGATGCGGACAATGCTAGACCATAATGTCATGTGCAATTAACGTACGCCTTATCGCTGAATAAACTTCAGCTATTTTAACGTCGCTAAAAGCTAATGAGCTAAAAGTATTGTTAGCTTGTGCAGCGACATTTGTTGAACCAAAGAAACGCTGATGACAATTTAAATGAAAGAACCATTTTTTACAATACTAAGGTCATTAGATGCTGCAAGAACGGCTTCAATTCTCTAACAAATTAAGTATTGATCGGATTAGGAGCTCAGCTGGATAGAAACTAATGTACAAATGCGTTTTTAGCAGCATCGTAGGCAGCCTTGAAGAAGGCTACATAATTGAAAATTATAACAAAGGATGCTTACAAATAGTTTACAACAATGTGCCGCAAAGAGCAGTCTAAAGAATCGTAGCAAAAACGTCATAACTGGGCTGCATTAACTACATGAATCCAGCCATCTCTGTCACTTGGCTCATGTGCGAGAGTGTTGGTATCAAGCCCGCCCCAGAGGTGGTAATACATTTAGACTTAAAATAGTTAAGAAAGTTTGAAATCTGAAAGTCCTTTGGCAAATTTACAAGTCAAACTTTGGGAAGTAAAGGATTTTTTAAAACGAACTATTTTTAAATGTAGAATCAATTTAGAGAACGAATAATGCTTTAAGTTACATTCCACATAAAGATAGGATTAGTTTAAACAAAGTTATGGAAGCTTGAATTAAAGCACGAGAAATAAATAAAGTGTACAAATTTAAGATTGTTTAAATTAAAAAACATGATGAGCCAGTCGGGACAAAGCTTTGCCCTGAGTGAACATTTTTTATAGACTCGTTTGAAATAGCTGCAAAGGCGTCAACTGAATAGCAATCAATAAACACCAGCAAAGAGCAGCACCTCAAGGACCCTACACAGCGCGACGCGGCGAGACGCCTTTAAATACATAAGCTAATTTGCATATGCTCTCTCTTTCTATTTCCCACACACACACACACACACACACACACACACACACACACAACACACACACACACACTCACTCACACACACACACATGATTATACGAGTATATGGGACAACAAAAAGTGCAGACGCAGTACCGGCAACAATGCCAACAATTTAACCAGCTGTCAGTAGAGTCGTGCCGCATAGTAGAGTTATTGTTGTGAATGAGGCAGCTGCACATTAATGGCTACTCACAGACTGAGGGGAGTCCACACAAACAGGCGCACTTGAACCACCACTAAGTGCCTTGAGGGTTACGATGTGAACGCAACTGTTGCAACGTGTTTGCGGAATTGTTTGCGTCATCTATTATCACTGCAGATAATGTTAGGCTGCTGTTAACTGGCGATAAATTGAGAGATTGAACGATAGTCAAACTCGTTACTACCCTGAGGCGCCTTTTGTCTTTTCTTTTCGATTCTCGCATTTTTCTCTACTACTACAGGGTGAATATGAGAATTGTCAACGACTTCAACAACTCAGCAAACGCTAAACAAATTTTGTAGCACGCTTTGGCGCGCCACACCACGAAAAGTAGTCAAAAGTACAACAACAACAAGTGGGAAATTAAAATAGCTAAACAAGAAAACCATAAAAAGACAAAAACAAAGTTTCACAAGGTTTAGCAGTTTTGCAATCTCAGCTATGAAATGTTGAGTTGAGTGCAAGCCCGCAGGTAAAAAGCGTTAAATTCGCATTCACGCAGAGACGCGCACACCTGAATGTGTAACTGGTGTTTTTAAGTGTGTGAATGTTTGTGTATGTGACAGTGTGTGTGTAATATGCAAGTTGTTGGAGAGCCATAAACAAAACTAAAAGTATTTATAACATGAAAACACGCGGCGCATTTGGTCGACTGGACTTGGTCCCTGGCCAAGTCATGGTCATTTGCATATGGCCAGCATACACAGACACACATACACACATACAAATATACACAAGTTAATGGGAATGGGCGCAGCGCTGACATTAAGAGTCATGCAACTTAATCACGTGGCATGAAAAGTCACGCACACATATACGTACTTTACATAGTCAACCTCCGGCTGCTGCAGCTCCCCTTAGATACGCCCTTCTTATACACGGCGTGTTAAAAAGTGAAAAACATGGAAATAAAAGTGTTATATTGCGCACGAAACAGCAACAAACAATACTGAACACCCAAAAAAGAAATTCAAGGCTTTCAAGTTTTGAAGGTCGCCAAACTCACTCAAATAGATTAACAACAGAACAGATTAAGTAGCTCTCTTATTGGCAAAGAAATTGGGTTTTAAAATGAATTTATATGCGATATCATTTTAAATATTCAAAGTTTTCGATAAAATTTCAAGTCAAAAATTTGCAAATTAAAGGGGTCAAATTGTGATTAAATTAAATTAATTAAATTTTGGCAAAGTTAAACCCGTTGGATGTTTTTGAAAAAGTCACAAATATTCAGTTTAAATATAAAAAATGTAGATGGAATAACAATTTAAAGGTAAAATCATTGTAAAGTTTCAATTTATCAGATGCCTTTAGATTTAATAAACTTAGCACATTATTTGGACTTTATTCTGGCCCACAGTCTGTTGTGTGTTCGTTGGGGCGTGTGCATAAATAACTTTTAAATTTGTTGTGACCTGATTCGGTTGCACTGCCAATGGCAAGTCAACAACGAGAAACAAACAGATAGAGAAAGACGGTGTCACTTGGTTTTTTCTTTCGATAAATTTGAATACCCTGTACCAAGATAAAAAAATGTATTATTATTATGACATCTCATCTGGAAAATTAATGTAACAAGCAAAAGACAAAAGCTCTAGGATCTACGTAAATATATCCAATTACAACTTTCAAGTTGTTTAGGATACGCCAGGGTGAAGCACAGGGTATGTTGTAGTGGAACACTGCCGACTAAAACTTTCGCATGGTTTGTAAATTTGTGGTAAATAGAAAAGTTTGGCACTTTTTGGCTAGCACGTAACTGGGCTGCAATTTCTTCTGCTGCTTTTTTGAAGCAAGGAATTTTTCACATTTGGACTTTGCTTTCTGACTTGTCGTGACAACTAGTTAATGGGTGTGTACAATCCGTGCTTCACACATAAGTACATACACAAACACACACAGAGATGATTGACGTAATGCTTTAAGCCGTTCTGGTCAAAGATAAGCAGCTTAGGCTGCTTGAAGTATGTAAAAACAAATGGTAGGGGATCTGCAAAAATTCAATTGGAACAGAAGTATAGAATTTAAAAAAATGTAGCTCAAGTTGTTTTACAAATGTATGCCTTTGATGAGTTTCATTTGTATGTTAAGCTGCAATAACTCGAAAATGAATTTTATATGTTTCCGCTCCACTAACATCAGGGGCCCATGTATGCATGTATGTGTCCCAATTGAGCCTAGCAACAGTTGCAAACACAAACGGGACCCAAAGGGGCAGGCGAACTCATAACACAAAGAGCCAATTTGAACATTTACAATAGTGGGCGGGTCTAACAGTTATATGGTCGGTTTCTGTATCTCTTAACGTGAGTCAACAATACGCGAGGATTTGCACTCATATTTACAACAGATATTCAGAACTCAAAATGTTTTATAAGCACAAACACATGCCCACTCACACAAGAAGATGCGAGAAGGAGAGAGATAGAGCGTGGGGCAAAAAAGCTATTACAAAATATGTTTGTGTTTCATTAAAAATTTAAGACTCGACCTCTGCAAAAAAGGTATTAAAAAAAATGAATGTGCAGAATCAAAACGCGTGTTTATGACATGCGACAAATTTAAAAGCGCATTGAAAACGATACAACGATGAAGTTGTAAACATTTGTTAGCAGTCGTTAATAGACTAAACGTGCAAAGCTACCCATAAATTGTTCATTTTGTTAGTTCGCCGAATGGGGAAAGCCAAATATTGAGTGTCATCTCCAATGTAATTTAAAAAAGAGTATCTACCCAATTTTAATGTATGGCTGATAATCGCATTTGGGTGGCAGTCAAGTTGATGCGTTTATGCACTGCTGCGGTTTTATTTTGCTTGGACGGAAATTCTAAAGTACGCTTTTGGGCGCCAAGTGTTGGCATAACACTTGCTTCGATGTGGCCTTCAAATGTTCCACGCAATTTTCGGCTCTAGTAAGGAAATACTTGGCTACATCTCAAAATCGATACAAACATACGTTAACATAGACACAATAGTAGGCAAGAGAAGTTGCTTTACAAAAGCTACTTGCACCTAGAGCTATAATCTTGCTGTTTTCTGGAATGGAGCCATGAACCCATGAAATAAACAACGAGCCATTTGTAATTTCCTCGTTCTGTCTCAGTTTAAGGCTGAAAAATACTATTGACAATCACACAAACGAATTTTCTCGTTTTCTTCGTCCCAATGTTGGACACATTTTGATGTTGTGCTTCAGACAGAAAAAAGTGCAGCCCAAATGCGAACCCAATTCGCATTTCTATTCCCTACGCCTTGTTATATTCATTAACGTCAATGGGCATCAATATTTATGGGAATTTTATTTATTGTCTACGAAACTGATACTCTCAATGGACTGGACTGCGCTCCTAGGTTTATTGGCTTTTAATGTTTTTGTATGTGGTCAGCAGTGCGTATACTTAATATGCAAATATCACACAATCAAATTACGCATACGCCCAGCATCATAGCATCTAGCAAATGTGCCTTGTCACTCTAATTTAGTATCAACATTAAATTCTTAATTTATTTACAATGCTATATGCTCGTATAAAGCCAAATGTTCTCGTACTTTGCCCAATTGCCGAAATTAACTAACTAATATTTATTTATCTATTTAAACAATCTGTTTTTATTACATCACGGGTAAAATGGGCTCTGAGCGTACTGCATTATAAACAAAAGTTGCACATATGTTCACAACGCTACGACTATGAGTAGCATCTCATTCTATTTCAATTTTATTGTATAATTTAGTGTGAATTCATGTCTATGTGATTGCCCATCCATTATATTCGATGCAGTTAAACATTTAAATGAAAGTGAATTTTTATATATGGCTGCAAACTTGTAGATATATCAAAATTTTTTCATAATATGTCAGTACAACCTTACCATATGCCGTGGTGAGACAATTTAAAACTGGATTGTTTGTCTAATCTTAAATTTTTTGTATCAAAAAAACACATTTTACATGTTAATACAAATATTCTTAGTTGGAAACATAAACATTTTGCTTTCTCGAACAACTAATAGTTTCATTTTGACTGTGTATCTTTTGGACGATAAAAAAAATTCTATCGTTGCGCAGTGACGCAATTTAGTAAGATATGTGATTGCACTTAATTCAAATAGAGGTGTACGTTCTACCTAAAATACATACAATATCTTATTATTTTTAGAGTTTTATCTAAATCACAAACTGACTTTAACTGACATTCAGACGAGTGTACCTTGAAATTTCCATGTTTGCCCTGTCAGCTGCTTTGTTCTTTTCGTCTCACTCTGCTTGTGCCCCTTTGCCTCTTTCTTTTTACCAGTTTGTTTGTCTGTTTATTTTTATTGCGCCTTGTTGTCGAGTAGTTGTCGTCGTCTCAAGTTTATCAGCTTGCATAGCAATGAGGCAATAGGAAAATGCGTGCGTTTTCTTCTTAAGACTCGAAGCTGTACACAACACACTTGGCTTAAAATGCAATCACTGAACTGAGTGTGCAAGTGTAAGAAGCTAAGCGACGATTAATGTCTCTCTTATGTCACAGTGCCTTAGCGATATTAAAATGATATACGAAATCTTAAAACGTTTTTAACAGATTAAGAGGAGTTCAATGATTGTATTTCCTTTCAAGAAATTGGATTAAATTTGGTTTTAAAAGTTGTTTAATTAATATACCCGATTTTTGATTTTTGGTATACAATATATAGAGCTAGAATTTTTGACAGTGACGTGAGCTGTTTTCTTAAACAGACAACAACCCACGCACATCAAACGCACACACACGCACACATATGTACATGCATAGTTACCTACACTTGTGCAGAACATAAGCTGCAAATGTTTGTTTAACTTAGCTTCTATATTTGAGCTAACGTGGGAGTATACAAGTATATGTATTGGAGTTTGTGTTGCGTCTTTGACAGTTAACCGTATTTTTGTGCTACTTCTTCTCGTCTGTTGCATTAAGTTGATTTCGCGCTTCAGTGGATTTTGTTCTTGCCACAACTGTGACTTTAGTTTTTGGCTAAGGATTTGAGCACTTGGTAGCTAATCCACTTTTATACGCTCAATCAAATATTTTCGCCTTTCAAACATATTGTACCATGCGGAGGAAACTTTATATATTTATATACGAAAATTAGTGTCCAAAATCAATCGAACGTAAATAATTTGGCCACTTTCATAAAATGTGCAAAATTCAATTTAATGTATTATTTTGCTTTATAAGAAAATATATTTACAAAGGGTGTTTGCACTCAAAGGGTCTTAAATTTGTAATTAAGTAACTGCCAATCGCTTCGATAAATCGCTTCTATAAAATACTTTGGCTTAAAGTGTTAATCATTGTCGTCTTAACACCCTGCGGCCTTTGTAATAATGGAAACTAATTAACTTTCCAAAAAATTTTGTAATAAACCAAAATAATTAACTCCCTAAAAAAGGCTTTACAAATGCCGGCCGCCCACTCAACAGAGTTTGACAAAAAGTCAAAGGGAAAACTAAATTAATTTAATATGTGTACATTTTTGGCTTGCTACTTTGTGCACTTTATAAACCCATTAAAATCCTTTTAAAGTATTGATTAAGGTATGTCCCTTAAAGATTGTAAGCTCAGCGCTCTTACGTTTTGTTCCCCTTATTAAGTCTTTAATAACAACATTTTTTGTGACTTTTTTAAGGTTATTGTATGCATGATTGGGATACCAATAAACAAATGCCAACACAATGAATGCGAAAACCCCAAACAGAACTTTCAACAAGCATTGTAACAAGTTCTACATACACAATAGCTAATTTATATAAATATTTGCAAAGGACCTTGAGCAAAGCCGTCTGCAAAGTTTTGTGCGCCTTCTACATCCTTATAGCACTTAATCACATACGACAGTCGTATGCTCAAATTGTAAATGTTGCTGCAGCTAAACTACAAACAAATCTTTGATTCACACCCACTTAACTACTTGAATATTAAATTAAAAAGTCTTAGCATTGATTTTCTTTGGTAAAGTCTCTGTTGAAGATGACTTTTCATCGTCTCTTTGAGCGTCTTTTAAAATATTACCCCACTCCATACATTATTAAATAGCGTCAAACGTCCCTTTCTTTTGGAACCATTTATTTTGTTGACTGACCTTTTTATCGACAAAGTCTTGACAACAATTATAGAAGTTACAAATTAATTGCTTATTTATATATTTGTTTGGCAACTTCTGTTGCTTAAAAATAAATTGACGAACACATGCCGAAAGGCAGACAATATTAAATAGATCATTGGATTAGATCCAATGGATATGATTTCATCTAGCTCTTACACATATTGGTGATTCGTATTATTCTCCCATAGTTTGAATTTCATTAAATTGAAAAAAATACTACTGCTCTTCGTAATTGACATTGTTCACAGCTGATTAACTTTAAGATCCTTATCTGCTAAAACTCAAGACAAAATTTTCGTGTTTAGCAACTAACTTCAGTACTAATCTTTCTTAATGTGCAGACCACAGACATGTGCAGACCACAGACATATAAGCGGTAATTGCTTGGGAAAGGTAAAGTTGGTACAACTTTTATTTTCGGGAACTTTAAGAAGCGTTGCTGACGTGGGGTGTGTGATGTGCGTCTAATTGTAGGTAGTAATTTATGTTGAAAGTTTTGCAAATTTCTCATTTCATGCGCTGCTGAGTATGCAACACTTTCGCGTTATTAGAAAATTCCACCAGGTGAGAGATTTATGCCAAGACCATTAGGTTGCCAATTGCTCAAGTAAGGCACGGGCTCCTACAAATATCTATACGATTCTGTCCCAGGCAGACTAGAGAATTCTTTCGTTTCATTTCACTTATTGTACATTTACTTAAATAATCTTTTAAGACTCACCTTCAAGATTTGCCAGGCATTTGGTTAATGGAACGGAACGCCGGAAAAAGCTGAAATAGCAATTTTTGTTGTTGTGTTGTTTTATCTGTATGTTTATTAGATACGTTTGTACTTAAGAGAGAGCCTTTTGTTTATAATTGTTGTAATTGTTTTTATGGTTAATTTCACACTGTTTTAATTAAGCAATAGATTAGATAAACAAACTAACTGCTTTTTACACCATTTTTGAAGGTTCATTATGCGAGGAAAGTAAAAACACTTCAACACATTGAATTGTTTGGACAATTTTCTTTTTATTATTTCAACTTTTTATATCGACACGAAATTTTTGCATTTTTGGATTGTGAAATTTCAAACTCATTTAATTGCTCTTCATTTAGTGTTGTTTTATTGAAGATTACTTTATTTGTTTGTCTTTTTTCTCGGCCGTTTTTTCATTATAAAATAAAACTGGTAAGTCTAACAATAAGCACAAAAACTTAAGTTAAGTTGCTCTGACAAAATCCCGGAAGAATCTTTTGCCCAAAAATATTTATCTTTTTTATTTTGTTTGCGATTGTACTGGATATATACTTAGTACTTTACGTTTTGTTTTACCGTAATAAACATCTTGAATTTTCATTTGCTTTTTCGATCTTGTATTTGTTTGGTTTAGGATCTTAAAGATTAACGAGATTAGTTGACGTGCTTTAAGATCTATTTGTACATGAAGACACACATATCAACGTTTGCTTATACCTACATTTAAATGGGCTCTTGGTCTTATATTGAAGAACTAAGGGGAAAAGCTCTTAACGGGTACATGTTTTAAACAAAACATCTACCAAAGAGGGTAGGTAGGATTAAATTTGCTCATTAGGACTCTGTTTACAAAAATATAGGTATAAAAGTGTACATACATACATATTTATATACATAAGCACAGATATGTATCCTCAAGTGCAGTTGTATATATACTCCCGACAAAAGTGTAGTAATATTATTGTCATTTAAAAAAAGTTGACAGCTTGGAATTTTAGAGATGGCATTCAAATGATTGACAACCAAGTTAAATCTACTTATCATCCATTAGTAATGATTTTCGTGGATTTCCGCACTTCCCTAAAAGTCTAGTCTCCACATTTTACTGGAACACGAAACATTTAAGTTACAAATTCCCTCTATCTACGCCTTTGCTTACTGAAACGCCAGCCCTGAGATTTGCAAATTCATTTTAAATGTTGTTATTTATTGAACCGCAGTGTTAATTTGCCAACATTTATATGTTTTTAATTTGAAGCACTTTCTGCGGTCATAAATAAAATTTCCAAATTCTTTCATTGAAAATAGATTGTCGGCAAATAACTTAGGTATTGCTTTCATTTATTTATTCAAATTAATTCAAATAAAACAAGAAAATAATTTTTAAATGCAACGATCAGAGTGCAACCCCCGCCCGTTTCTTTCCATACAGCTATCGCACTGCATTAATTTCTTAGTAATCAAACGACCGCCCGAGATACGTGGGTGCGCGAGCGAGGGAGAGAGTGCGAGAGAGATGGAAATGCAATGACAGATCAAACGAAGTGGAATTCTCTCGCAAAGTTTATGGAGACTGAGAGGAGAGAGAGAGAGAACGGTCCATAGGGCATTAGATCGCAACTGGCAAATGCTGAGTGGGAAAAGGAGAGCACTCACTAACTACTCGGAGATTTCGAGATAAAAAGCCAAGGTACAATCTATAATGTAAATTAAACAAAACACAAAAATAAATGCTGTGCGTTTGTATTTGCTACCGAAATAAACCATAAACCAAATATATATTGAATATTTTGCAACAACAGAAGCAACTCGCATATACATATGTACATGTACTATGTATTATGTATTCATATATCTACACACGTACACACACTCCATATATTATTAGCATTTTTCAATTGTTGTCAAGTTCAATGCACACGCACGGAAAATCACATGGCATCGACAACGCCAATGCACAAAAATTGTTTATGCCGCTGGGTACCACTAAATTATATATGCATACATACATATGTATGTATGAATGCGTGTCCAATTGGTGCAAAGAACTAATTGGTAATTAGATTCGATATAGTTATAATTCATTAACTTTGTAAGATTTGCGTAATATTTGTATGTATTTGCATACTTTAATTATTTAAATATTCACTTGACACTGGATACACGACACATAAATAATTTTGTACAAAATACAAACACTGCACAAATAACACAACGTCGGCATAAGCTATTAATTGTTTTACAATAATTTTTGTATGTTCTTCCAGCGGAATATAAACCGAACGCGTTGGGACCGCAAACACAAATACGCACAACAAATGCGACGCCAATGTTCTGAGTGGGAAAATGTTCTTTGCGTTTTGCTTTTGTGCTGAACAGCTGTTGATCAAAACTGGGGTAAAAACAGTGTTACCACATTATTATGTGTTTTGCTCTTGCGCTGAACAGCTGTTGATCAAAACTGGGGTAAGAACAGTGCTACCACATCGAATGCAAAAACAAACTTTAACGTTTCCATTTGAATACTATTGTTGATTAGATTTTTGCTTTTTAAAGAATACTTATATCTAGCAATTGTACATTTCACATGAACCGTTTAATTATTAAATTTTCCGTTTACCTAGAACACGAGGCTTGCCGACCTTCGTACAACAACACACTTTTCTACTTTCATTTAATTATGAAATTGTAAAACTTTGTAACACGCGCACGTTATGATTTACTTTTTAGCCCACAAAGAAACAGCAGCAACGACACCAGAGCAGCAAGCCAACACGTCTAAGCACAGTCACAGTCCGAACGCAACTGAGTGTCACAATTCGGAATTGTCCTTTATATATCTTGAGGATGTTTATCGGTTTTAAGGGGTTAAGCTAGCACTGCGCAGGCGCAAAGCGGAATCGATGTCAGTTCATGCATCATAAAGAGAAAGAGAGAGAGAGAGAGAGGGAGAGAGAGGTGTCAGACAACAGCTTTCGCTTTCACTGCCGCAACTCCTGGGCAAACTTCACGACCATTAAGACCCGTTCCCAGCCCCCTCTACAAAAGCAACAGCCTGCAATGGGCAACAATTTTTGCCAGTGTGCCAATAACCAAATACATAGGAGGGTAGCGCTTCCACCCAGCACAACCACACGTGCTGCAAATTTGTATGTGTGTGAGTGTGGATGTTTTACTGCCGTGACCTATCCAACCGCGAAAATGTTGTGTGTCGAGATTTGCCTTAATTCAAATGTTAATATATTTGCATTTAACTTTATATAATTATATATTTTATATAATTGCACTATAAGGACTCACTTGAAAATCTAAATTAATCTGCTTCACTTTCACTTTGCATTGTTATGTTATTTTATTTATATCTATATAAAGTCATTTTAGTTTTGCTCTATTGCTGGCTTTACAACAGCTTTATGATTCTTACTTCTTGGTCTAACGCAATGCACACACACAAACAATACCATACTTTATGTTTAATTTAAATATTTAAATTTGCGCCAAGTGTATCGGCAGCTTCGATAGCAATAGCCAGCCCTGAGCACACTTCAGTTTCTACTTTTGTTTTGGGATATTTTGGTGCTACGATGTCCTATGAGATTGGGATTTGGGATGTTTTGTGCATCAAATTTCCTATGAGGTGGATATTATTTGCTCTAATTTTCCATAAGAGGCGCGTGAGAATTTATTTGAATTGAATTTAGTTCGTATCAATTATAAATACAACAATAAATATTATCATTGGAAAATAAAGCTGAAGTTTTTATGTGAAATAACAATTTAAAAAGTGGTCAGCTTAGTATCGTACTTATATTTAGCTTTATGTATATTTAAAGAAATTTATTTTGTTTAATGTGTATAGTTTATTTATAGAGTTCTTAAATTAATTTATTCAATTATGATATCTCAATAAGAGTTTTTATTTTCTATAAGAGGACCGAAAGAATTTATTTAAACTGTCCTTCGTAGAAATTATAATTATAATTGGAAAATACTTTTTACGTTTTTAAGTGCAAAATAAATAAAAAGGTGTTCAGTTTTGTATTGCAATTTTAGTTAACCCTCTAAAAAAACAATGCAGTTAAATTTAAAACTCATTTAATTAATACTTTCACTTATAGTATACTAGGATACATTTTTGTGTACAATATATGCAATTTGATATATGTATATAAGTTTTCGGTTTATTTTCACATTGTAAACAAATTTCAAGTCTTTATCGTTGCAACTTCTGCTTAAAACTATCAAAAAGCTATTTAAACAATTATTCTTATAAAAAATATTTTATAAATAATTACACATAATGGCAATATGGGTTGAGTTGAATACAAGCTCAGCTGTACATAAATTAGTTGTGATCAAATAACAAATTACAAGGCACTCACTCCCATTCTTTTCAATCAAATCCACAAGAGCATTCAATGCATCGCGGCACTAGATTGTCATTTACTCCTATACTATTTAATATTTTTTCAATCGAACACATCTATAATCTAATAATCTGTTCACTAGACAATCAATTATTCTTGTAGATACAATGTCGTATATCATGTTCGTATTTGGTATTAGCCAACTGGGCATCCAATTGGTATCGATTCTCTCCTAACCTCCATTTAAAATGTGATGTTTATATGCAAAGTCGAATGTAGCTTAAATACATTACTTTAAGAGCAATTATTATCACAATATATAGCTTAGTTATTGCCACTGTTAAGGTTTTCAGCCTCGGGCTCCACGGGACTCTGTTGGACCAGTTTGTCCAGCTCATCCTTCGTCTTCCTCTCAAAGAAACCCATCTAGAATTTTAAATACTTATTATTGAGCATTATCATTAATTTTACCTTTACACTTACCTTGTACATGCCGTAAGTCATGGCTGCCAGAAGCAGTAGACCACCCAGCACAGACACAATGTAAATCCAAATCGGGGTACTCTTCACCAGATGTTTTGATATAACGTTCGGATCAATTTTACGCTTAATGGATAACGAGCTGCCTAGAGGATCGCCCTCTTTCCGCACGTTAAGGTCAATTAGTATTGCAAAGAATTCCCATGGATCAATTAGAATAGCATTTATCTCATTTAGATCGACGCTATAGCGCATATTAAGATTGACTGGCTTTTCCGGCTTAAAGTTGTAGATACGCATCACGGCACGTAGACATATGGTCATCTCGGGATCCTTGCAGTTGAACACAATAGTGCGGTTCACGGGCAACTTTCCCTTGAAGTCCTCGCTTAGAAAGTCGTGAGCCTTTGCGTTCGTAATACGAGCATACTGCTCCCTATTTGCAGTGACGGCTTTAAGATCGCGACGCTTGCGTGTCATGGATGCAGTGGCTACTGAATCTGAGTCCAAGTCCTTCCAACTTTCGTGCACATGTCCACTGGTGCTAACATCATAGTGGGCTCCATTCTGGCTAATCAGAACTCGCTCAGTGCTAGTGCGAGTCGTCGAAACTTCAATTGGATTCATTAGGATTTGAGTGTTGTTCTGATCCAGTAGGTCAATGGCCACCAGCTGCGAATCATAGGTAGCCTGCATGGTAAGATTGCTTACGTTGATGATCGGAATGGAGGCCGTAGAGCCTGATATCCTGTAGGCTACGGGAATGTGAAAGACAATCTCCAGCCCATCTACTGTGCTGGGACCATTGCTTTTAATCTCATAATTGTTGGTTATGTCCGCAGAGTTTTTGTAATGCTCCAAGTCGATCTGTGGACTGGTTTGGCCCCTAAAAGATAATCGTGTTGAGTTAAAAATGTGTTCTTTTTGACTTTGATTTTGGTTCTTACCCTGAGGCATCAATTTCTGTGTACTCCTTCAGAGCAATCACGCTATTTAGCTTATTGTCAGTTGGATTTTTCTCAAAACCAGTGCTGAATACCTCAGCGCTGATGACCAGAGAGCTGCCCGTTAGACTGCTCACATCGAAGCTTATGGTAACGCTATCCATGTCACCTTTGCCCAAGGGTCGTCCGTTATTCAGATCACAGATCATTACATCTTCACTGACCTTGCAGTTTCCAGGGATTTGTGCAAAATTCAAGCGACTGGAGCTGGTTACGTTTAGTTGGGGAAGGTAAGCTGATTCTCCATGATTGGTAACGTCATATTTCAGACGCAGAACCTTGGTGCTGCCCAGTATAAAGCTAGAGCTGATAAAGTGGAAAAAAATACAATGAGAATGTCTATAAACATGATCAGTCAGGCTAACCTCACATCCTTTGCCGTGAGTTGCAAATCAGCAATACATATTTCAGTTGCGCAGCCCGTGCTGAATATGATTTTTTCAGTAAATACTTTGGCATCCTCCGGATCCACTGCAACACATGTCTCGCAGAACTCTAAAGTAAAATATGAGAATTAGAAGATGGTAACAATACTTTCAAACGTTTATATTCTCAAATACCTTCTGAGTCGGGCACCTTCTTAGTCAGCTCATAGTGCATCTCCAAATCTATGGGTTGGAATATGTCCTTCTCGCTGTACCGCACCTCACAATCAAAAACTCTACATTGCTGGGTTGTTCCCGCTGTAGCATTAAAGCTCAGCTCATTGGACTGCGACTGTGTGAACTTGGCGCGTTTCAGCTGCGCATCGATGACAATTCGCATGGCCATCTCCTGTTGTTTTGCAGAGGCTGCTGTGGACGTCGTCGTTAGTCCAAAGCACGCTGTAATTTGCACCCTGTTCTGATCGGGCTTTATCTCGCGATTCTGTGATCTGACGCTGGCCTGTAGCTTGACGACGGGATAAGCGCGATATAAAAACACTGCCTCAGCATTGGGCGCTCCAACTGCAAAGTCATTGAATCCATTTGCATCAATATCGGAGCCACGTGACAAACCATGTCCAAACATGTGAGTGCCATACTTGGAGGGTTGTTTCTGTGGCGAGTCTAGACGCTGACTGTGCTGATCCCGAAGACCCTGCTGGCCTCCCAGGTAAATAAAGACAGAGCCATTGCCCGCAAACGGAGCTCCCACAGCAATATCTATAAAATGAGAAATGAGTTGATAAATATTGCAATCAAAGGTTGGTCGGGGAATATAAATACAAATTCAATCCCACAGTGCAACACGATTATATTCAGTATTGCTTATCAATGTGTTATCTTTAAGAAATAATACAAAATAAATGATCACACCCGACAGTGAAGTTTGTTGAGTAAAATATTTAATTTCTTTTGCACAGTAAGTGAAACAAGGAACTGGAAAAGGGAAGCCTAAATGAACTTACCGTTGAACCCGTCATGATTAATGTCGCCCAGTCTGGTCAGCGTCGTGCCGAAACGTGCCTTAGCAGTAACCGGCAATGGGCAACGGATCACCTTCGACTCGAAGTTAAACTGCAATTGATTGAACCACATTAGTCACCACTAAAGACAATGATTGTGTAGGTTATTACTCACCCGTCCCTTATTGAGGAACACATAAATCGCACCATTATCGTGCGATTCTTCGAAGGAATACTGGGGCGCTGAGATAATGACATCGGTGAGACCATCACCATTGAGATCCTCGGCTAGTACCGCATAGCCAAAGTATTCACCAAACTGTTCGCCACGGAACACATGATATTTTTCAATGCTTTTGCCACGCACATCATAGATATACGCTTCTCCAGACTGTTCATTGGCCTGTGGTGCAGTGGCCACATACAGAAGACGCTTAAGATCCGTGCTATCAAAATGACCTGAGCTCACTGCATAGCCAAAGTATGAGTCGTCTGCCTGGCCCCAACGATCCGGATTGGGTATGTCTGTCTGGTAGGTAACTTCCGGTGTGTAGTCTATGTAATCACCTCCCCCTCTTGTCTTCCGCCGAAGTTGACTGCTAGTATCGCGTCGACTTGCCGAGGGATCATCAACCAGGGAGACTTTACGATAGCGAATTACGGAACCACGCCAGGTGTAGATGCCGGGAGCACCAATCAGAAATTCCTCATTATCATCTGAAACGTGGGCGCTTAAGCCCTGCTCTGCCAATATATAGTAATAGTATCTGTGATCGTTGTCCTCCTTCACTTGGTCCGACTTGAGGCGCAGTGGTGATATTTTAGTAACATTTTGTGGTTGATCGGCAAGAGTATCGGCCACCCAATAGCATATGCCATGCATATGGTAATCTTTCGAAGAGGGTGCAATAAATCTCGGCGCACAGACGAGCAGTTTGTCCGTGTCCTGGGTGCCTCCATCCATAGAACCACCCAGCCACTGATAATCCCTTCGTTCGGAGTTCCATGTGTATTCACTATTCTCAATGTTGCGATTACCATGTCCATCGAAAACATATGGACTGCAGGTGCCGTTCAACAGTGAACACTTGTAGATGGCACCCGTCTCATTGACATTGCGTTGAGCCTCCAATGTAGACTGGGCTTGTGGCGCACCCACAATCACACTAGAAAAAGAATAAACAATAGAAATATGTTTAGCATATTTGAGTGGAGTACACAATCTGAGACTGAACTATAACCCAATTGACATGCATTAGTCAGACAATAAAAGGCAATTGTAAATGTATCATCAAACGATTGATTCAGTTAAAATAAAATTAGTTGTCTTTTTCTCCTAAATACGGTTTAGTTTTCAGTTTTTTCTGTTTACGGTGTTACGGTCATAATTCAGTGTGTGTGTGTGTCGAGTGTTTTTTAGAACGGTGACCAACCAGATAAAGAAATTATCTCCAAGCATACCTGGCGAATACTTGATAAACAACAAAGAGGTAACAACGGTTGAATTATGACTGCTTTATGTTCAATTTAAAATGGGGCGATAAAAGCATTTTATACAAAGTTTATGAAATCCAAAATATACAAAATATAACCAAGCTTAGCACCGGGAAATATCAAGACGCATTAAACTTTAATTATTACTATTGCTCTATTGTTTCGGACTATATTCCATTTCGTTGCAGTTGTCACGCCCGATCGTGTTGTGTTAAGTTGACGCTACCATCTCATCGTTTTGCCATTTTGCAACAACGATAGACCATTTATATACTCACACACACAGTTCGGTAATCTTATCACAGAAAATCGACTAAAAGCAGAGCTGATAAAAATATAGCATTGACTAACATTTAGCTAGAAATATGGACTGTAGAAATCGAGTGTCTCTCAAGTTACATATAACCCAAATGTACATATGTACAGCTTTTATACGTAAACTTAAATAAGTAGGTGCAGGGGAACGAACGTGCAATATTGGAATGCTCAAATATTTGCATAACTTCAGCTTTGCCTTTCAATATACTTTCGTGAATGCCATTGTCAATGCTAAATTTTTAGTATCTTCAAGCATGCCCCTCCCTGTCCACCTCCTTGCAACCGTTTCCGCGTCATGCTTTGACAATAATTGTTCATTTGTAAAACTTATTAAGAGTTTTTTGCTATTCGTTGTATTTAATTCACTTTTTATTGCGCTTGCGCTTGTCTCAAATGAAAAGAAGGAGGTGAGAGGCCATCTCCACGTCCACGACCACCTCGATCTCCACTTTGATGTGGATGAATCATCACTAAGCTCATGGCTCACAACTCCACATACAAATACATATACATACACATACACACACATCCACACACGCATACATACAACCTGTTTACTATAACGGACAGGGAGGGAGAAGCTCTGAAAGTCAAAGTGTGATCTTGGAACGGCACTTACCCGTGCGGTCTCAGGCTGATGGTATAACCGAAATATGACGCACGCATTTTGGGCATCACGGTGGCAAATTGTGGATCTTTGATCTCTCTATTTGGGCGGGGTGACAAATTGTAAGCACATACACTGCCTGCCAGGCACAAGGCCAGCAGGATCAATGCACTTGGCTTTGCCATGTTCATTATTGCACATTTAAAATATCCCATTATTAAGTATTAATAAACGGGTTTATGTTTTGTAGCTGCTTGCTTAGCTGCTAGGGTTCGATTATATTATTATCACAACTGCCACACAGCACACATATACACGCACACACGCACAATGCGAAACACAAATAAAAATGTGGCCGCAGCACACAACTGTCTCGATCGAATGTCTAAACGCGACTGAAATTTGAGTGAGATATGCGGCCTCCCGCAACTCACAGGTAGCTTTTAAGTGTGTGCAATCTCTTACTCTCTTACTCTCTTACGCGTCAGTCTCGCAGAGCGTGAGCGGCTTACTCACTTTACCGTTTGTTGCCTATCGCATTGGAAGTGAAATGTGATATAAAAAGCTCCGTTTATGGTTATCTTATTTTCAAGTTGGTGAATATGTACATATGTAGTTAAATGCACAAATACTCGTATGTCAATTAAATCAGAACTGCATTTACTATGCTGAAACAACAACAAGGAGATACATACATATGTTATTTATATGCAACAGCAACTAGCTGAGCGTCACTGATAAGAAAATATTAAAAACAAAACAAGCTATGTAAGTAAAACCGGTTAATCAGCATCTTTTACAAGTTTGTGGTGTGTGTAATATAAACTGAGCTATGATTTTTAATGGTGATTTCTCTTAATCAATAGGAAATATGTTTTTAAATATTTTAGTACTAGTATAAACAACTCCCTGTGACTGCTAGCTTTGCTGAGTCAGCAGTGAGATGAATCATATTTTGCTTGCATTTGATGCCGGCTTATATCCCTCAATAACCGTAAAGATTTTCCAGTCAAATGTTACAACATATAAATAAACAATCGTAATTAAATTGTCAGCAGTCAGCATTTGGCCAACATAACAAGTACATGCCAGTCAGCTACCTATTAAAATAACATTTATGCAAAACAAAACAACCCACAAATATTTGTTGTTACTTAGGGAAACAATAGCATAAGAAAGTCATACAAGTATAAATAAGTGTATATGTGAGTACACGCTGTTGACTCGTTTGTGAAACTGACCGTCGCCATACCAAGTCCAACTTTGAGTATTTCCCAAAATATAAAAGCAGCGCACATATTGGAAGTGACTCACTCGCAGACCATGTAATGTGTCACCCAGATATACAATTCAAGATGCAGGCCGAAGGGAATCCGTGATTACACACACTGCTAGCCATTTTGATAGCATCAGTGCATAATTTCTTAAGCAATATAAAATTTAGTAAAGATTTTAATTTTGTGAATATTTGCAATAAACCCAAAAATAATGCGCTGTAGAAAACTGATAGTACTTAAAACTAAAATTTGAAGTCTAAATACATTTTGAATATTTATTATTTATTTCCAAAGCATTGCTTTGTTGCTAAGTTAATGAGTCTTCGTTGTCTGTTTACTCTTCTCACATACATACATTTATGTACATTACAGGTGAGGAGTAGGGGCATATGAAGCCATGGGAAGTGCAGCAAAATAACTTGACTTTGGCAGGGAGGTGGTGGGTGTGTATAATAAATAAATGTCTGGAATCATGACTGGTGCTTTGTTTGATTATGTGTGTTGGTTGGGGATCGTAAATGTAAACGGCTTATGTGGACATGTAAGCGGACAATAAGAAGAAAGCGTCGAAATCCACATAAAGTTTCTTTTTTTCGCGCTGTGATTGCTGCCATATCCATCATCAACAACAGCAACACCAACAACAATGACCGCTACTTGCGGTCAACAAACGCTTAAGAACAAAAGCAGCCGCTGCATTTTTGGTGCTCTCCTTGTTGCTGCTCATTTTGGATTTGGGTTTAATGACCAAAAGGCGTCTAAAAATATTTTTGCGGTGTAAAATCTGCTGCCAAGTCCGTGGAGTCGAGAAGGCGATTGCAGTGAAGTGTATTCCTATATTATAATGTGCAGCTGTTACTGAAGACGCCACCAATTGAATCGTCGACTTGCCAGCGTCAACATATTGCGCAATGCGCAATTTTCTGATAATTTTATATTTGATACTTGTGAATCATATTTTTTCTGATAGGAAATTCTGTCATTTAATTAGGAGCTACGGTAATTTTCCTAGAAGACTGGTCAATAGTAACGAATTCATTGTGTTAACTTGTCTCCCAAGACAGAACAAATCTTTATTATTTTTATATTTTATTTACATATTCGAATTCCTTTACATTTGTATAACTCTTAACAATTTAACTTAAGAAATTATGATATTCTTTAGACTTCAATTTAAACAATTTAGTAAAAATGTGCTTTTATAATGTAACAAATTTAATTGCAGTGCATATAGTCAAAATGAGGAAGCATCGATTACCCTCATTGTTGCTATTTTTTGTTAGCATCATTTCGTATATACATACATACATATGTACTAACTTCAATTGATGTGAAATAAATTACAGGTTGTCGTGATTTTACGCGTAATTTCCGTAAATAATTAGGCGTACTTGAACTTAATTTCAGGGAGCAGTGAAATGAGGCTAATAACATAAAAAAAGAATAATGTGTACTTTGTTCTAACCGATTAGTAAATACCCTTTCAGATTGTTCTATTAGCAATTATGTATATCATATTTTTATCTAATTTGTAAACACAAATATCTTTGAAAAGATGGCAAATAACTGATTGAAATAAAATTCTATATATTCTAATAACATATTTTATAAAAGAAATTGACGTTGACTGTATTATAACTATCAAAGATTTAGTTTTATCTCAAGAGACGAATAATCTCTAGTCATAGATAAGGGTGTGCACCGTTGGAGAAGTGTAAGTGTGAAATTTTTGTAGTCTTCTATAGACTTGCCTAAGTTTACTTTCCTTATGGGGTCTTGGTCTTGTTTTCCTAAATCTTTAAAACTTGATTTCATTTGATTTGCAGCTTTTGTCTGGTGTGATGTCATTGTTGGACCCGAATTCTAAACCAAAGTGGATGCCAGGTCTACATCAAAGCATGTACATATGTAGTATACACGAATATATGTACACATATCCATAACAAATGTGGGTCGCGCCGGCTTCAGATTCGGCTCGGAAGAGAGAGAGTTTGTCAATTGCCCGTACTACGAGCTAAGATCTGAGATCTGTTGCAATTGAAATTGATGGCAATTGTAGTTGAAGTTTGTTATTTTAAGAAATTTGTTGTTTTTCTTTTCAAGTGGTTAAAAAATGTTTAACTATTAGATATTTTTTCTTTTTGTTTTGTTTTTAGAGTTGTTTTATTTGTGCAGCTGCTGAAATTGATGACTGGCAAACGGGTTTTGCTGGAGCAAATAGTAAACCTATTTGCGGTTGCTGACAAACTATCACATTATTTGGCAACACTTTTAATTATGGTACAGAAAAAGTAGTCAATGTGTTAACTACCGAAAGGCTCAGACAAACACATGTTAATTGACTTTAATCAATTTTAGCGCTATTTTGTGAGCTGAAGAAACTTCTTTGATTGCTCAATTGAATGGGACAAATGAAGCAGTAAAGCTACAGCTGCAACGCATTGAGAAACTGAACGGTGTTGCTTGTCTTTCAATATGCTAATATCAAAAGCACATAATATAACGTTTTCTTCTTTTTTTTTTAACAATTCTGATAAAAATATGTGGCATGCAAATATTTATACATGGCGCCGGCGAACACTCACCTGGTTTGACGCATTACCAATGTGTATCCGAAATAGGAGCTGCGCATTTGGGGCAAATGAAATTTCAAATGTTGCGGTGACCGTATCACAAAATTTGCCCGTGGCGAGTAATTGAAGGAGTTCACAATACTGATGGGGCATATTTGCAGCTGTAAAAACAGCGCAATCAGCAGAGAGCTAAACATGTGGCACATATTCTTTATTTGCTGTTGTGTTTGTAGCTTGCCGGTTAAGATTCAATTTGAAGCAAAATACATCGAATTTAATTTGCGCATGCGTAATTTCATTTAAAATAAATTGAATTTGCTTATCAACTCAAGTATATGTATGTGAATAAGGCTTTATTAAGCTAATAAATCACAATTATAACGAGCACAGAATTATTTATGATTAATTGAACATAATTGATGATTTAACACGCATTTTTGCAGCTGTGTTTTATTCGGATTATTTAAAGTTTCATGACCACGATTCTCTTGTTATAAATTGACCGAAACTTGTCTGGGTTGTTTAAAATTTGTAGTTGTTATTGCCTGTCGTCAAGCTACACAAGTTCGCGACACGTTTTAACTGCTTCACTGTAATTGCACTTATATAAAATGAATTCGCAAGTATTTCGTATGTTGTAAGCGCATAAGTGCTGCTGCTTTAAAGAGATCATGCGTGCTTTCCGAGTTCGAGTATGATTCCGACTACGAGTACGTCTCTTTCATTACGCCGTGTCTCCGTGCTTGAACTCGAATATCTTTACTGGACGACCGCTCACTGTGAAATGAAATGCGCGTCGACGGCAGCTCAATTGCTTCTGCTCTCTGGGCTGTGCTTTGTGGATTGTTGCTGTCTGCATGTCTGTGTGTGCGTGTGGTTCATAAATTTGTTTGGTACACCCGACAAGTCTGTCGCTTTCAACATATCTTCTATGCAAAATATCAGTTATTAAGAATTTAATCCTAAATATATCCGTTTCTTTAACTGCAGAAGAATCCAACTTTAAAGATCTCAAAATAAACTATTGCTTAATTTACACATTAAAAACGACTTTGTCGGGTGATGGCAACAGAATATATATTCTCTCTTTTGTGCTCACCACCCTCACTTAAATATACGCATACCCTTCTACTTTCACACAAAGAGACACAGACAAATGCATAATCAGGCAGTGTTTCTTTCTTGATTGTCGCCATGGAGCGAATGCATATCTTGAAGCTCTTTTGGAGCTGTTTCTTATACTCATTACGCTTTTAAGGAATTACTCCTTCTTGCCGGGTGATTTGTCAGTTTTTATTTTGAAATTTGCATGAATACATATTTGCGTATAATTAAAAGTAATATTAAGTATACAAAATGCCCTCAGCACACTGATAAATCAATGGAGATGCAAATGAAGAGCATATGTCGTCCATAAAGATGCACAAACGATGACGATTCTTTTCATGAATGTACACAGATACAGATATACTTACTTATATGAACAGGAGTATGAATGCAAGTGTTTTGGGCATGTGCTTTAGATTGCCGAAATGTTCAGCTTATTGTTTGTTTTGTTGCAGTCATTGACTTTTACTAAATAATTACGGCGAGCATATTACAGAGCATACATATGTATATGAATACATATATAAATTTTCATACTTAAGCTGTTTGTGTATGAATATATACAAGTTTATACTTGTGTAAAAAAATGCTTATCAACTGGGGCGATATATAAAAGGCAGCCTACGAAATTATTGGGGTAGGTTGTGCTGACCGCAGTTAATGGTGCCGTAACATGAAATTGAACCAAATTACGAGTATGCCACCAGTCATGTGGAGGGTCACTGGCTCAATTAGAAAGTACACATTGCCCGGGTCTTGCCACAAAAGCTGATAACAAGCAGCAAGTCAGTCTGTCCATTCACATTACTTGATTGTGAGTGTGTAAAGAATTAATTTACAGTTTATCAACTTCAATTATAAAACTAAGAAAATGCAGCCGTTTCGTAGCGCTGATAAGCCAATATAATCGCTCTATAAATATCAATTCTCAGCTTGGAAAATGTGAAAATAAATTCCATTAAAAATTTCTGTTAAAAGCCATAAATACAGACATAGTTGAATGTTATAAACATCTGTGTTTATATATTTTTTGGGGTGGCGCACCACATCAACTCCCTGACACGTTTTTTTATTGAAGCTTAGTAAAACAATTTTAAAGTTCTAAAGTAAACATATTGATTGCTTTAAATGCAACTTGCGCTTTGGCGACGATAGAGATATGTTAGTCCACGTACAAAGTGTCCATTGTCTGACCACTCCCATAAAGCCCCAAATAGAACGAGTTAATTGTAAACTAGGCAATGCTGTTGAAAATCATTATCAAATGCATAATTATACACCCGCTCTATGATTTGACAGCAATTACGCGCTTGGCAATGCGTCGAAACACGCCAAGTAGCATGAATTGCAGTTGTAATACCCAAACAACAACAACAATAACAACAACAAGTGCACCTGAGGGCAACAATATTGCTGCACATAATTGAAGTTCATGACCCGACATTCACCCTCGCACGCTTCTTTTCTCATTTATCTTTCGCTTTCCTTGATGTGGCTGCTACTGGTGTTGTTGCTGCTGTTGCTGCTGCTGCTGCTGCAATTGAAACGACTGCAACATGTGCAGCAAAGAAGAAAACAGGCGCAAATTGAACTGTTGAAAATGAGTTTCGCTTTCATAGGGGGGCTACAGCATTGGGGCAACATCGTTTTGTTTCTAGCTGCCCTTGAGATGATCTTCACTCCAATTCACATCAGCAATGTTGTTGCTGAGCTGCCTTTGCTGGCTGCCAGTTGTTGCTGTTCTTGTTTGCCTGGCATCGATTTTATCAGGGCCACAATGGGTCTCACTCTTTCTCATAATTATCTGTCGCCATACTTGACGGAAGTTTCAGGCACATTTCCCATTTACAACTCTGCTATGCTTTTACTATAGAAATGTTATCAATTTATCAACATTTATAAGTAAATATGGATGCGTGTGTATGTATGTATATAAAACAGTACTTGGAGTCGAATCAACAATAACAAAGTAACCAAAAGATGACTACTAATTCGACCCCTGCTTATGTACATATTGTTGTTGTCTTTGTTTCTGTTGTTCGAATGCAAAGTCGCCTTTCGATGCAGCTGCGACAATATTATGAAGCGGTTCCTTATTTGGTCATCGAGTGGGGGCTGAACTGTCAAGCTGGCTAAAGGAAGTGTTGTCTACTTTATAAAGTGAAATCAATGCAGGTGTACTTCCCTCTGACGTCAGCTACATTAATACAGTAGAGTTCGGTGTATTCGTTTTTTGTGTATGGCTTTATGCAAAAGGTACAAAAAACTGAATAATTTATTGCATATTTGTATATACTTGCATCACTTTCAGATATTATTGCAATCTTTTTTATACCCTTGCAGAGGGTATTATATTTTTGTCACGAAATGTGGAACGCATTGAAGGAAGCCTCACAGACCCCATAAAGTATATATATTCTTGATCAGGGCGACGAGCTGAGTCGATATAGCCATTTCCGTCTGTCCGTCTGTCCGTCTGTTTCTATGCAAACTAGTCTCTCAGTTTTGAAGCTATCTTGATGAAACTTGGTACAGGTCCGTCTTTTTGCTGCACGCAGTACATATGTCGAAACCGGCCGGATCGGATAACTATATCATATAGCTGCCATAGGAACGATCGGTTGGAAATAAACATTTAGTAAGAAAAACTTTTTGTTTCTCAAGATATCGCAACCAAATATACACATTGTGTGTTTGATTAAGTTTTAAACAGGCTGACCAAATTTGGTTTAAATCGGACTACTATATCATATAGCTGCCATAGTAATGATCTGTTCGAAAACAACATTTAGTATGAAAAACTTTTTTGTTTCTCAAAATATCTCAACCAAATATACACATTGTGTGTTTGATTAAGTTTTAAACAGGCTGACCAAATTTGGTTTAAATCGGACTACTATATGATATAGCTGCCATAGAAACGATCGGTTAAAAATCAACATTTAACAAATTTTGTAAAAAATCTGTCGGCATACACGGGGCACTGCAAGGGTATCCAAACTTTGGCGCGCCAAAGTTAGCTTGCGCTATATTTTTATTTATCCTTAATTGAGTTACCGTTTTGGTTGGGTTCTGTGTTTAAATATTTTGTTTGCAGCTCATAAATAAAGAACTTCAGTTTTGACAAACTGAACTGAAAGGCATGCCAATCAATGTCAGACACAGTCTAACCCTTGCCATAAAACCGAATGACCAACCCCTTTACAAGCAGGCGCCGTCCATAAAAAAGAAATTTAAAAAAAAAGACAGACAACCGTTGCTTTGTTGTTGTCGTTGCACTAATTGAAACGGAAAGTGTAACATGCGCAGGTGCGTGGTTGTTGATCTGTTTATTTTGGGTAAATGATTTGCTCAAGGTAAGCCTAACAGAAGACGCCTACTTAATGTCACATTTCAAGCGAAATATCACCTAAAACTTTGAAATACTTTCGCTGTCTGACACCGATACAGAAAACATTTAATATTCATCATACTCATTTCCATTTCAGACGCCTTTCCGGCCATGAGCGGGCGTTTCTATTGTGTCAAAGACAAAATCAAGTGTGTTTTTTGAGACAGGCATTCAATCATGCAGAATTGTCGTTGTAATTGAAGATAACTGCGATCACTTACGAGTACATTTGCAAAAAAATTAAATGCGATATAATACAATATTTAACTCATGGTCATGTTCGTATCGAGTAACAAACAGAGCTTATTACTTATTTCTAAGTATCAAAGGGAATGTATAATATTTTTACTTTAATTGTGAATCTTTAATGACTCATTGGGTTTATGTACCCACCATGTTATTTTAGAATTTTATTGTCTTCCTATGCTACTGATCTCTTGAATGCAATGGCACTCGTCCATTTAGTTTGGCACGTTATCATCATAAAATAATCAATCTATCTGTTGAGTGCTCTTTACACGTCACATATTTATACATACATACACTCAGTTCTGTCTCTTACAATTAAAATTCATATCAGGCAACTTCTACGACAAACGAGTATTGTGAGTGTGGGGGCAATGCAATAAAGTGTAAATAGTTTTGTTGCACTCGTATTTAGAATTACTATATAAAATTATCTGCACGATTATCGATTTTATTGAAACGCAACGTGCCTTTAGAATATTAAGAAAACACTCTTAATTTTATTTTATATCCCCATTTACTTAATAAAATTAATAAAATAGGTAATAATGTAAAATAGGACATTAACTGTGAGCATAAAATAAATTGGTTTACATTTAAAAATAATTGTATAGCTTGAAAAAGGGGGATCCTATAGATTTTTTGAACCAACATTATTTATGCAATGTTTCTAATTTTGAATCTAGGGAACTTTATTTTTACAGTTCTATTTTTCAGGGATATTTTTGGTATTATTTCCTATGAGATGGCGTTTGCGAAATGTTTTTGGTTTTGTTTGGTATCGGAATAGCAAGCAGTGCACAGTGCAGTGCATTTAAAAGCAGTGTTTACGCGTAAACACTTAAAAGCAGTCGTTCAAGCAGTGTACTGTTTAAAATACAATTCGAATAAAAGTATTTATATTTAAACATATTTTAACAATAATATTATTATCAATTAATTATTAAATTTTAAATAAAGAAAAGACTTTTAAATTGGACAATGAATGGGCTTGAAAACGAATAAGTTATATGGAATATAATTACCAACTTTAACAGGAGTGAAAATTGTAGCGTGAAATTGGTAAAAAACTTTTTTCCGGATGTACCTACAAATTTGGAATGTTTTATAAGCCTGGAGTGCATCCCTTTATCCTGAAGCGATTAAATCTAAATAAATAATTCCAATGGCAAGTCTGAAACAGCTGGTCATCATATCATATTTAAATACAAAATTTGTTATACATCTTTAAACATTTCCTTCTGGTTTTTTAATACATGATAACAATACCTAATTGATAAAATATATATGTACTAATAATTTATGCATATGTGAACTATTTGTCATCAAATCAGCAATGTTGCACATAAGCCGTCCACTCTTTGGTAGTTGCACACACATACACACACATATGTATGCATGTGTACACAGACATTGGTGGTCCAACTTCAAATTGACTAACAAGGATTATAATGACGATGTCTAGCCAATTGCAATGGCTTTTGCTTTGATGTAAATTGCCGACAGCAGAACAAGCCTAAGCGGACTAAGACACACACACATATGGACATGCACATCCATGCACTGTTACATCGAAATCAGTCTAGACGAGACAATAGGTAGACAGCTTAACGCAAAACAATTTCTTTTTGTCATCGAATATCCTTGAGGCACCGCAAATTGCCGCCACTTAAGCTGCCCTTCTTCCTAGTCATGTCACCGTGCACCATTGCAAGTGCAGCGCACTAATTAGCGTGAGAAACGTGTCTTGCAATTGATAAATGTTACAACTAGGCTCTAACTTGGCTGTATCTATAAGCGCTTTTGTTTGATCATCCATTTCATTTGATATGCGATAGTCATTCTATCACCTATTGTTGGAAGTTGTCATTTATTGAATTTACTTTTCTTACACTCGTACTACGTATACGCCCCATTTGACCCAAAGAGTATGGTACAGGGCGGAGGTCAATCTCTCGATCCGAACCATCTTGGCAAATAAACTTATTAATAACATTACTCAAAAGTGATTCATTTCCTGTTTCAGTTCAAATGTCATAAAATTAAACAAATATTGTACTTTGACGCTCAATGTGCACGCTGCATTTTGATTTATTTCGACGGCCGGAAATCAAAGCAAACAGAAGAAGAAGCAATTTCAATTATGTGATGCATGTGAATTTCACTCATAAATAAGAAATTGGCACTGGCATAGTATAAATAAAAACTAAGACGGCAATGAATATTCAAAAATATCAATTCAATGATGCAACATCCATGCTATTGACAAACTCTGTATATAGTTAATTACTCAATGAACACTATTATATACAAAAACAGATAACGAAGCCACTCAATTTGAAAAGCTTTTTTGCTTCTATCTGATTTTGGAATCCCTTAAGTGCAGTGTACTTTTTTTTTGACAGACAGCCATTCCTACATTGATGATGTCCATGTTATTAATGAATGCAAGGGAAGGTAAAGCGCGAGAGCGTTGCAACTTGGCCTTAATGCCCACCCGACACGCCATAGCCCAATAAAACGCTTAACGACGTACCAGAGGGCCGAGAGCGAGTTGTTCAATTTAGTATGAGTTTAAGCTGGGCCACTGCTCATCAAAATTTCTTAATTTTTGCCACGGAAGCTACAACAAGTTACTGCCGCGTGCACATCTTAGCCCAGTGCACGATGTGCAGTTTGTTCTTGCAAATATCTGACAATTAGATCAAAATTATGACGCTGTTTGTGCCATAAAGAAATTGCTTTTCTCGGCTACCAGATGCCAGTTGGCAGTTAACAGATGCCACAGGCCAGTTGCGAGTTGCGAGTTGCGAGTTGCCAGTTGCCAGTTTCCCGTCGCCTGTTGCTTGCAAACAATAGATAGTTAATGCCAAAGATATTTTTATGTTTATGTTTATGTTTAGTATATGGCCACAGCATGGCATTTGCAGCATTTAATGAGCCACACTGCTTGGCAACACAACGCATGCAGTTAACAAATGAAAATGTTGCTTTCAACACAGCCGGAAATGCGCTCTCTCTCTCACACACACACACACACACACAGAGACACAGGCAAATCAAGAGTGTGAGATATAAGAATTTAAAGTCATGGGCAACATCAGCTGTTCCTCGGAAAAATGCAAGCAACTGCAACTGCAGAAACAACAGCAACAGAGGCATGTCTCATCAACTGTCTCTCTACTTCTCTCTTTAGTTAACTATAGGCTGTTAACCTATAAAGCTCAATAATTTTAAATATCAATGATATATTTAAATTACAATTAAAGTGGACATACCAAAAAATTAGTAACAAACGAAGCAACAAGTAAACATCTCGAGAAGAGCCAATTCTTAAATACCAAAACATTAACAGCAAAAGTTCTCTCGCACTCTCTATCTCTCTCCCGCTATCTCTCTCTTCTTTTTCTCTCTCTCTCTCTCCCTCTCTCTCCGACCCTCATGTTGGCTCTTTTCCTACCTAAACGAGAACTTTGGTTTTCAAATTTCAGTCGGCTTTCGACCATCAGTTGGGGCGCATGTTTTTCACTTGCCCAAGGCGGACAAATTTTAAAGTTTTCAGTGTATGTGTCGCGTTTACAAAAGTCTGAATATCAATACAAATCTCCTAATTGTTTATGTGCATATTTATAGCATTAATTTGTAAAAATTATACTTTTACAAAGTTTTTTTTTATTTTTTAATTGCATTTCGTTTTGTTGTTTGTGTGAAAAAAAACTGCTAAGAATAATACGCTCTTCGCGTTTTGAAATGAAAATTATTGCGTAGCTGTGCAGTTTCTTAAAGTTATTTTTAACCAACTTTACATTTAAAAAATATATTTACTTGCAATTTGTCTCAAACGGTTGACATAAATTGAAAAGTACAGTTAACATTTTGACAAGATTGTTAACTAAAAACTGGCATTGAAATACTCAAGGATCCTCAAGTTTTGACTGCTTACAGCTAAATTATATCAAAACTAAATTAAATCAGAAAGTTAAATGCTATGTGATATCTGTAATTAAAGTTAAAATTCTTAGCAAAAAAAATAAAATAAAACGTATTAAAAGTACACCAAATCTTCAAAAATTCTTTGAAAACAGCAGCAGTGAAAGGTAATTTTACATTCTGATTACTTATGTATTATAAGCATTAAGCTATTTAAAAATCCTGGAATATCAACAGATTGTTAACCATGCTTAAAGATTTGTAGAAAATTGTCTGAAAAGTTTTATTTGTGTAAATTACAGCTGAAAAGTTCGTCAGTTTTTAGTAAGGTAACAATTAACTGGGCTTCATTTCCAATTTGTCGTAATGCAATAAATAATATTTCCACGTACAATTGAACGTTTCAGACAATAACAAAATTCTTGCATAGTTGTCAACAAAATTATCGAGAGACTCAATAACAGATCAAATTTCATGTGCGACGATATTTATTTTCATTAGCTGCGTCGAAGGCAACGTCGACGAAATGGTTTATTTCTTTTACTCGTATGTATTATTACGATCTGTGGGAGCGAACAGTCAATCAAATCTTAATAGAAGTCGAAAACAAGCTTCAAAAACAAAAACAACTACAGTATTTGTAAAATTCAAAAGGAGGATGAAGAGCCAACACTACAAGTCAACAACAATTTCACGCAACTAAGCGAACAAATAACAACATAAACAAAGCAAAAAAAAAACAACATGAAAGAATAAAATCGGAAAATTTGCGCGCGCTTTTCTAAAACTTTGAAGCATCTTTGCAATCCTGCAGATTTCCTGTTTACTTGAGTTGAGTTTTTTGTTGTTGTTGTTGGCGTTAATGAGGCGTTGTTGTCGTTGTCGTCTATGTACATTAGATCACACCGTTCTAGCAGCAGCTGCAACAACACAAACACCACAAACAACAAATGTGTGCCCAGCACTTTGGAGTGTCGGTTTTCGGGCAACATTGCGTATGTGCAATGTGCAAACGAACGCGTGACGTTCGAGCGCAAAGAAAACAAACAACCGCCCAATGGATCACAGAGTTCCAGACTCACATGATACAGCTACAACTACAACTACTCGAATGTGGCTGATGTGGGAGGCTCGCCTGACTCGCATACATACAAACACATCTGCTATACAGTGTAGATTCTACACACATACACAATATGAGCCGGCATTGGGCACCGGTGGCAACGTCGACGTCGACGTCAACGTCAACGTCAGCGTCAGTTTGGCTGGCTGGCCGCCTGTTTGGTTGACCGTCGGTCGTGTGGCTCTGCGGTCGTCAATTTGATTTGTTTTGTTTGTTGGTTTATGTATATTTATTGAAAATTTACTGCTTGCGTAACAAACGACGACGTTGACGCTGCTGCTGCTGGAATATGCAAATGTGTATGCGTAAGTGGGTGGAATTGGTTGAAAGATAGAAGGCGAGACAAGCTTTTGTAGCTGGGGTGGGGCAATATCAAAATGTCATTAATCTCGCACCAAAACTGCGAGATTTGCCGTTTACTTTAGCTTGATGAGTTTGCTGAAAGGAATTTCCTGTTGTTCCTTCACACAACAAGAACAATCACACGGACTTCGTACCGCCGCCATTGACAAAAATATTTCCCAAGAAGCACTGTCACTGCCTTTGCCCGAAACGATTTAGTTTGTTATTTATGAAACCAAAATCGCGGATGACCCTTTTTTCGGATTAAAACCTATGCTACACACAACAATGTGGCTTGATCCAGCCTCATATAATCATTAAGACTGTTACGCCGTGTGCTAGATACATATACCAGTAGGTGAGAGGAAGAGACCCAGACCCAGACCGAGACCCAGACTCAGACTGAGGCGCAGAGACCCGCAAAACTTCGAAGTGCGCTAAAAATAACTCAGGTCGGCATTCGGAGACGGTGTTGGCGTCTGTCTGTAACATTCGCGTCGTCACTTATTGCGCAATCGTGGCAACTTTGTTGCCACACCAGAAGCAGGAAACACCGCAAATAGTCACAGAGCTGAGGTTAAGTTGCTTTGGCAGAAGAAACTCAAATTAAAATGGGGATTGGGTGCATAGATAAATGAATTACATGACGATAAGCTATCATAAATAAAATGTGGGAGTGAAAAACGCTAAGAAACGATATACTATATTAAAATATTTCAATACTTGAATAACATAAGACATTTTTTTCTCATAGAACTTGGTAATATTGATTTAGTCTGTCTGAACTGAAGACACATTCTCTAACTAAATGTGATACTGAAATATATAATATATTTGAAGGTAGAGTTTCCTCGGAACTGTCTGGATTTAAGGCGCATCGGCTTGTAATTTTTATTTTGAGTGCTGCTTTATTGTTTTGGTAGAGGATATGATGCACTTGTTGCTGAAGTGCAGCAACAGCAGCAACAACAACAGACATCGGAGGATGCAATTCAATACAAACAACAAAGTAGAAAAAATATTTTGCGAAAATCCAGAATAAATGCCCAAAAAACATGAAAACAGGTCTTTAAAGCGACGTCGGCCAACGGTCAAACTGCATCAAGAAAAAGGCTGGCAATATAAGAATATATATGTATATACTCGTATATGTATATGTATATACATATATGCACGAATATATGTTATATACATACATTAAGCAGCGTATGAGTGTGAGTGTTGTTATTGGGGCTTGGCAATGCAGTTGCTAAGCTTTGCCTGCTGAGGTGAATGCATTTTATACCGTTCTTGTTGTTGTGACTGCTGCTTTTGTTGTTGTTGTTGTTGTTGTTGTTCCTTGCATTTTTGTTGTTGCTGCTGCTGCTGTAGCTCTTGTCGTTTGCTGTGCTCCTTCAAACCTAATTTTTGCTGCAGTTGGTTTTCGTTGTTCTTTTTTTTTTTGGTGCTTTGTAAACTCTGAGGAATTTCAAGCATCTCAGCAAAAAAAGCTTCGAGTACAGTAAACACTCGAAATTTATGCGCCAAGTGCAAACGAGAGCCTTCATCTCCAGACGGTACCATATGATATGGAAAAACTAAATCAATAATAACACACAAGCTGGGACGAAACCAGGAAAAAAAATACACGAAGGCTATCTTTGACACGTCAAAGATTTCATACCCTTGCAGAAATCTGGACTCAATTTTTGACTGATGTCAGCTAAGTACGTGATATAACGATTTTAACAAAACTTGGTGAGGCTGTGTTAAACAATACCAAATACAAAATATCTGAATTTGGTTGAGATATCTTAATAAACAAATATGATTTCCATACCAAAGGTTGATTTTTGACTGATCGTGATAGCTTTGGGGCATTGTGATCCAAATCGTCATGTGTACTGCTTTGAACATAGCTTTAAAACTAAGAGACTAGGTTGCACAGAATCCGACGGACTCAGTACGTCATCCTAATCAAAAATATGAATGCATTTCCACCTTCTTTGAATTACACAATTCGTCAAAAAACTAAAACACTCTCTGCAAGAGTATAATGAAAATAAAAACGTTGAATACAGCTACTACTACTTCTACTACTACTATTACTACTACTAACAACAACTACTACAACAACAACAAGAATTATAAAACCCACTGACTGCGTCGGGTCTAAAAATAGCCCAGCGCATTGCACGAGGCACGACAGGAATGCAGCTCCAATGCAAGTGCATGAAGTTGTTGGCCGAAGTCCGCGCTGCGATGTATATGTGTATGTGTATTTATATGCGTATGTGAGTGCAGACAGCGTCTGGCAAGCCGGGTTAACCTGGAAACGACTGGTCAAGCATCAGCCAGCAAACCAAGTCAACCGACCGACCGACCGACGAATCGACCATCATATAAAATGTCGCAACGCATGTTAACGCAATAATTTTTGGAACCTCTTGGCTGTTGCCCATTGCCCATTGGCCATTGGCCATTGCTTGTTGCCCCCTGTTTGCTGGTTGCTGCACGCGTGTGCTGGTCATGAACATGAACCATGACGCAGTAGGTCATTAATTGTTTACAAGGAAATGTGCAATGTCTGGCGATGCACAGGTAGTGAAGGTAAATGCAGTGCCTACTGAGGCCAATGGGCACAAAAACATTTCTCGAGTGCGTTTCTCGACTTGATGGGGCTAATTTTGAAAGGTAGCTTAAAGTATCCTGGAGGCAGCTGCTCTTAGCTCTTAGCTCTTGGCTTTTGAGCTCTTAGGTGGATGAAAAGACATTGACAATTGTTGTTTGAGCTCAAGGACGTTACCAAGTTGGCCAAATTAGGATGCTTTAGTTAACTAACAGCCGCTTGCACAAGTCACACTCCAGTCACGTTTCATGCAATTGTTGCATGTCTGCTTGTTTATCAGTCTGTTGGTCTGTCCGTCGGCTTGCCTGTCTGTCTGTCTATCGCTCTATTCAGGCAGTCTACATATGTTGGCTTGAGCACGTCC
This sequence comes from Drosophila neotestacea, assembly GCA_035044365.1. NCBI lineage: Eukaryota > Metazoa > Arthropoda > Insecta > Diptera > Drosophilidae > Drosophila > Drosophila neotestacea. The sequence continues at coordinate 3,975,842 of JAWNMD010000155.1, forward strand.
TTAATGTCGTGACGATGATGGAAGAAGCCAAAATAAAACAAATGCCAAACTAGCGCGACAAACAAAACGCAAGTCACAAACACACACACACACACACACACACACACACACACACACTGTATCACACCGCTTGAGAGACAGGCAGAAACACAGAGACGGAGATGAAGATGAAGACAAATGCGATTGCATTATACGCCAAACCTACCAAAGCTCGCGAACCTGCCTCTGCTTTCGTCTTTGCCTCTGCCTCTACCTCTGGGTTCGTCTGTCGACTTGTCTGCAACGTCGCCTCGTCGGGCACATTGTAGACAACAACGATGACAGTGGAGACGATGACAGCAACAGGTTCTTTATTTTTAGTAGTCGCATTTTGAAAACCGCCTGCTCAATGTCAACTCAACGTTTCAGACTTAATTGTTGCTTCTTTGCTGTATTTTTTGTACAACAACATTCTTGTGCTTGACTGTCGGCTGCTGTTGTTGTTGTGGTTGTTGTTGCTATTGCGGTTGCATCATGTTGCTTGAAGCATGTGCTTCATTCAAGTGCATACATTTTGTCTCCCTCAATCTACGGTGTATGGAGTAAGGTGTACGTTATTCTAAAATTCTTACATGCTTGTATTTCCCTTGCAGCATTCGTCAATCGCCGATTGCCTTGTCATGCTGCAGCATCAAACAAACAGTCAGAACAATTTGACATTTCTAAAATCAAATTACAAATATAAGCGCAGAAATATTCTGACAATGCGCGCACTTCCTGCCTGCGAAGCGCGAACACCAAACCAATTTGCGGCAATATTGTCAAAGACGAAGACGTCAGCAACATCACCAGCAGCACCAGTAGCAGCAGCAGCAGCAGCAGCAGCAGCAAAAAAGGCAGCAACTGGCCGCAAATGTAGCACAATTCTAAGTTTATTTATAGTAATCATATGGAAGGTTTTGCAAGCAGTAGCCAATTGCTTGTGCTATGCTGGCCGCATTATTGCCAATGCCAATGATCATGAATATGAGAATGAGATTGCGTATATCAACGTTGGCCATGACCGTGACGTCAATGCGAGCGTAGTGAGACATCTACCGACACATTCACATCCATATCCACGCATTACGCACGCTGAGGATGACGCTAATGACGAGGTGTCAACGGCACGTGAACAACAGCAGCAGCAGAAGCAGCAGCAGAAGACACACAAGGAATATCAACACCAGCAAAAGCAACAGAAACAGCCACGACAACGACAGCTACAACATCAGCAGCAACATTTATCTAGTTCTAGTCCACAAAAGAGCGGCTACTGCATGACAACATCAACAACTAAAACAACTAAAGTCATTATATTGCCGGCGACCAAGTGTAGACTGCCATTGATGACTTTGTTAATTGCATTGCTGCTGAGCATGCGTCTGACTTCGGGTAAGTACATAACTGGGAATGAGCATGAGGAAGATACATTTTATTCTTTACTCACTTGTCTGACTCGATCCGATCCATAGTTAAAATGATCGCCCTAAGTGCGATACAGACATTCATCAATGCAAGAAACTCAAATAATATTAAAGTGGCGCCAGTTTGTCGATTTGTTTTCTTATTTCGGTATAGTTTTATATCGCTGTTTGTCTATTTATCTGTGAAATTGTTTCTTTGATAAACAATGATTGTGACACAGTATATCTAATATGACGCAATTTTTCGCAACATTCCTTTTAATTAATTTAAATCATACAGTGGTACTTGAAATATTCAACTATGAACATTTCTTTTTTGTTTCATTTTTGTACGTTTAATTTTTAATTAAATAGGCAAAAACGAAAACATCTATCAAAACTGAGACTAAATTTCTGGTGCGCCATCATGGTATATAAAAGCTTGAGCACTAAAAATTATGTACTTGCTCAAATCAAAAAATGAAATGCTTACAAATAAGTAAGATTGTCCTACTCGATAGCGAAATACAATAAAGTGATTATATGCTATGGCAGTAATCAACTCTTTTCTCATTTGCTTCTCTTGACCTCCAGCTGGAACTTGCTGGCAGACACATCTTGGCAATGGCAAATGCAATCAACTCGTTTCTACCAACTTCACAAAATCGGATTGTTGCGGTAGGAGTCAGACCTTCTCCTACACGGATCGCGAGCTGAGTAGTGTAGAGCATTTCTTTGCAACAGCTATAGGAGGCGGCGTTGAATGTGTGCCATGCATAGGTGAGTTGGTTAGATTTGCTAACATGTAAGAAATAAAACTGGTAAGAAATTGAAAAGAATTCATTAAACTCAAATATCTTTTCTAATTTCGAACCTTACATAGTGTTGCAATTCAAAAGAATTCATTAAACTCAAAGATCTTTTCTAATTTCGAACCTTACAGAGAGTTGCAAGGGTTTCAAATGTGGGCCAAACAAGAAATGCGTTAAACGTAAGGGGCGTCCCAAATGTGTATGTGCGCCCGAGTGTGGAGCAACTTTACGTCGAAAGCATCAACAACAGCAACTGCAGCAGCAGCAACATCACAATGCCCCTGAGCAACAGTCGTGGGCGGAATCGTCGTCATCGTCGTCGATGTTGTTGTTGTCTCCCATGCCGCCGCGGGGCTTACGTAGTCTAAGTAGCGGAATTACAATTTCCAATTTAGGTTTAGATGGCGCCAAACGCCATCAGAAACAGCAAAGCGAAAGCATCAGCAGCTACAGCAACAAAAACTGTACTGATAACCAAAGAAACCAACGGCAAAGGGAGAAGCCAATGCCAATGCCAAAGCGAGCCAGTCATAGGAGGAGTATGCTGGGCGAAAAGAAACACAGAAGACTTTTGATTATAGACAGCAGCAATTTACAAGAGCAGCCGACAACCAGACGGTTGCAAATGGAGAGCAAAAGAGCCGGCAAAGTGCAGATGGATATGAAGGGATTGGCGCCGTTAGGAGGGGTCTCTGATCATCGCAGACATAGAAAAAATAATAACAACAGCAACAGCAACAACAATGGCTATGGCAAACACTTAACAAGATCAATGACGACGCTAACGTCGGCAACAGCGAAGGTGACGGCAACAGGAGCCATTGACTCGTCCACGACGCCTGCGCAGACAGCTCAGTCTAGACACAAGTTGGCAAATGCTAATGAACCCGCCAACGACATTAACAGCCAGCAGCAGCAACAGCAGCAGCAGCAGCAGAAAGACAATGCTCCAGCTCGAGTCAGACACCAACATCAGCAGCATGCTCCAAATCACGACAATGGATCGCAGCAGCAGCGCAGGCATAAGCACAAGCACAACCACAAGGATAAGCTTAACACAGCTGCAACAGGCATATTGCTGACAGCGAATACCACAATGTCTGGGTCTGGGTCTGGGTCTGGCGCACGTCGTCGTCTGTATCTTACTGAACACGGAAGTGAAACGGCTGCGTCATCGGGTACCAGCAGCAGCAGCGTCGGCAGCAGCAACCGCCACTTGGCTAATACCGATGATTTAACATTTCTGTCTGGAATTTATGAGGCAGCGCCTGTGGTAAGTCAGCATATTTCATTGCATACTCTTTGGGGCATCACACACTTTGCAAACGGTTCATTCTACTTCTCATTGTCAGTCGCAGCAACAGCAGCAACAACAACAACATACAAATCCGGTTTGTGGCAATGACGGTCGCACCTACAATACAGAATGCCAGCTGCGCAAACGTGCCTGCCGCACCAACAACGCCCAACTGGAGGTCGCCTATCGCGGCCACTGCAAGAGTGAGTATCAGTATCCGTTGGCAAATCAGTTTGAATATATGTAAGTTAGGCTATATACCTACAAATTCAGTTTGATTTTAAATATGACAGACGAGTACATATACGAGTCCATGTGCTTGCGTGCCAAAACGTGGCAGCGTCACAATTAGATTAGATGACAAATTATTGCACATTTCAATTACGGCCAACAACTTGTCGCCAGTGGTAAAACCAACTGAACACTGGATTCAAGCACTGACTGCCAACCATTATGCCGATCGCCAATCGAATCGATTGACCGTTCCACAGGGGGGCAACTTGCGAATGTTGTGTAATAATTTAATGATACAGGAAGCACTCGCAAACATGCTCAAATGATCAATAAAAATGTACAAGAACGATGAGAAGCCGACTGTTAGCAATGGCCAAAAGAACTTGTTGGATTAGCCGCAAGCAGCGGTCTGTCTCTTGTTGTTGCTATTGCAAGATATAAAAAGGCAGTGGCAGCAGCAGCAACAGCAGCAACATCAACATCAACAGCAACAACAACGATCTAATGTAGGCGCGTGCCCATAACGACAAGCTCCAACTCCAACTCCAGCTGCTGCAGCTTTAGCTGTTCTGTGGAATGTGCAATCGGCAATCGGCAATCTTGGCTATGGCTATGGCTATGGCTATGCAATGCAGATCTTTTGCACCTCAAGCCTGTCTCGTCTCTCTGTCTCCCCTGGCAATCGCCTTAAAAAAGACTTTCTTACTCGTAACTTTAAGCAGAAAAATATTGCCATTTTTTTGCGAGTGTCACAGTTGGCGCCAAGGCGTTTCAACGGACTGATAAATTTGACAGTTTATTATTATTTACACACACACAAATATTTAGCTTTAGCTGAGTGTGTATTTGTGTATCTCTCTCTACCTCTCTGTGTGTGTATCTATGTGACCAGAGTGCGTACGCAGTTTTGACAGCAACCATATGAATGGCAACAGTTTATTCACAGAATAGGCAGATTATATTCGTCTATAGGTTCTAGCAGTTAAGCAAGTAATTGTTTTCATAAAAGGATACTTGACTTTTATTCAAAAAAAATAGTTTAACCCATGGATGTTATCATCTATTTTTTTAGCTTATTTTTTAAAAGGTGAAGAAAAAAAAAGATCCATTCTAATAAGAAAACTTTCCTTAACTTTCGTTAACTAATATTTCATAAAATATGAATCTTTTAATTGCTTAGTAAAATCAATTTTGACTGCTTTTAGCCAGCTGCAATGGAGTGCAATGTCGGAATGGTTTAACCTGTGTTGAGGATCAGTATATGATGCCGCATTGTATAACATGCAAAATCGATTGCCCATGGGATGATAAGAAAGGATCATTCAATTTAGATAGCGATGGACTGTCGGATGAGACATCAATTGATGAGGAGCAGGCAGTGTGCGGTGTGGATGGCAAGACTTACAGGAGCACTTGTGATATAAATCGTATGATTTGCCAAATTGGACGATCCATTGCTGTAGCGTATCCGGGACCGTGTCGAGGTATGTAATTTCTGTTTTGATGTTTGATAAACTTTAAAACTCAATCAAATTAATTGAAAGTCTGTTGCCGTTTTACTAGTGGTTTGGCAAATTATTGCCAGCAATTGCAGTAGTTGTTGTTATTGCTCTCTGATGTTTGTGCTGAATGCTGGCTGTTGTTGATGTTGTTGGTAACGTTAACGGCTGTGCAAAATTAACAACAATCAACGCAAAACCGCAATTTTGCATTTGATTGACTTGACTTGGCTGAAGTTTCAAGTCGATTCTCAACCTCAAGTTGCTGTCTTAGCTTGTAGTTGTTGCTGTTGTTGTTGTCGTTGTCGCACTGTCGTCTGCAACTGCCGAGCCATATTAAGTTGCTTCGGTGTTTGTTGAATGAAATTGCTACATTTGCTTATACGGTTCCATGATTGCAGGCAATTTGATAAGCCAGTTGCAGTTGCCGTTGCTCTTGTTGTTGTTAGTGCTACAGCTGCTGTTGTTGTCGCTGTCAGTATTGCTCTACATTGACTGAAGCGCTTCCACAAGAACAGCTTATTAGTTTTGTGGTTAGAATGCGATTGATCAACTCCGATTTCCAATTAATTACATGCAAACAGACGCTTTTGCTGACCGCCTACAATGACATGTTGCTGCTGCGGCTGCTGCATCACAGTCGCCGCCTTCGTGTCAGTTCCGAACTAAAGGCGTGGCGGGTGTTACATTCTCGCGCGCCATATCTACACATACCTGAATCTGGGCAACTGACAGGCTGGCAGACTGACAGACGACTGACCAAACTGGTTTAGTGTGTCAGAGGCGGTTGCCGGCTGCGATTGCGTGCTAATTGCAGTGTTTTGCTGCAAATTACAGCTTGTAATTAATGTAACAAATAAATAATTGAAAAAAAAAACAACTTAAAAACCAAGCAGCTGCTCATAGAAATTATCCCTATGCAAGTCCGGCCAAATTAATGTTGTACCTTATAGCAGCTTTGTTTTTTCCCTACCTATTCATTCCCTTTGATTAGCATAAGCCAAATTCTTTGAATTCTTTAGAAAAATACGAGGCTTAATTAATTAAGGTTGAATACTATTTGATTTAAGAATTTTTAGTAAGGATTTTTCATTTTACTTTTTTTAAAATATGTAACATTTACGGGAAAGAAATTATAATTATTTGAAGCTACTAATCGCATTCTGAATAACATTGCTTCCAAGTTTAACAATTATTCACTTTTGCTTTTAACACAAATATGTACATATGTGTGTGTGTAGTTTGTTTGGTAGCCAAATTACCTGATGATCTTGGCATAAGGAAACTGCTTTGCTGTTAAGCCAACTTCTGTTCCTGCGCCTGCTGCTCTGTCTGTAACTTTGTGCCTGTTTCTCTTTCTGTTTCTGTCTGCGTCTTAATCTGTGTCTGTGTCCTCATCAGATAAAATAATGCATACTCTTAAATATAAACGAGTATAACCCGCGATTTACGAATATGTGCGTGTGTGTGTTTGTCTGTTTTTGTTGGTTTTTGAGCATTTTATCTTTATGGTTAGTAAGTTTATGGTTTTCGTATGTTTGTGTGCTTTCACATAAATATTTTCTGCGTCGCGATCAAGCCTATAAGACCCCAAAAAGACCAGCAACATCTACATCCACATTCACGCATCCACCGCCACGGAGTGTTGCCGTTGCTTCAAGAAATATGACTACACGTACAAGCCATTAAAAACGCCATTTTCGCGACGACGACGAAGAAGAGGGCGACGCAGGTTCTGTGATTGCAACTGCTTGTCCGGTCCGGTTGAATCTCCTTTTCCCCTATGCCCAGCCCCTGTGTCCCTTGTATAAGTTTGAGCATGTACTATATGTGTATGTATGTACTGTCCAAGACGTCACTTTTGTCTGGTTCAGCGTCTGCTGCGTCTGGGCCGACTAAAGTTTACGATCGTATTAAAATCACCTTAAACAACACGCAATACCAAAATGGCCAGACAGCCCAGCCACGGCAACTAACAACTGTAACTCCCAACAGCAACGGGCTGCACACACACACACACATACACACACACAAATGCATATATGACCCACGACCACGACGAATCTTTTGCCATGCACCACAATGTTGCAATAAGTTCCGCCCGCCAGCAGCACGGCAGCGTATCAGACGCGTCTGCTGCTGCAGTTGACGCTGTTGTTGCTGACTGTAAAAACCGGATGGACGGACATCGATTGCCGCTGGAGTTGATTAAACCACATCGACATAACAAATTACAGTTGGCGTGCATTGTGACGGCATTATCATCTGGCGTAGCCCAGCCGCCAAGCCCGACATATCCATCACAATCAGCAAGTACAAGTGCTTCAGGGTGTGTTACAGAAATGAGAACAGGCGACAACGAAAACGAAAACAAAAACAACAACAATAACGACAAAGGATATTCAAGCAAACGAGTACTGCTAAAATTGGTAGTCGAAATTAATAAACTTGAACTGTTAAGAATTGCCAGGAGGTGAACCATTAACGCACCTTCATCATTTTTCAGGAGCTTTGTCGGATATCTACATATGCATCTGCATCTGTTAAGCAATTGTGCACAACACTGCCCTCAAGGTATTTTGCAACATTGTTGCCAGGTCCCAAGTTCCAAGTTCCAAGTCGAAGATCATGTAAACGATACACAGACATTTAGCTTATACGTATGTGTGTGTGTGTGTGCTGACTGTGTGTGCTTCTCCATGGCGTTTGCGACTGCGTCGCTTGGCTGCCTGACGCTGACGCCTTACTTGACTAACCGCCAGTTACTCTTTTTTACTCGGCTACCGTCTTGCGCATGTCGAGAATGGGGCGGGCTCTTCATACATTATACTTTCGTGTACACATTGGCATTGCCTGTTGTGTGAATAATGTGGCAGTGTTCAAAATGGATGGGCCACTCTTGGAGGCCAAGCGACAAGGACAACACCCAATTTAGAAAGCCGAAACAGATTTAAGCGTTTTATAAGAAATAATCAGAAGAGACAAAAAAAAGTTTTGGAAAATCTTGCAAATAATTTGACAAGTCGCAATAACCGATAAATGTCAAGTTATCTTTAAATTTCATGAATATATTAAAAATAACAACATTTAAAAAAAAAGAAATATATAAAACTAAAAAAAGAAACGCTCTATTCTTTTCTCTCATTGCTTAAGTAAACTAAAAATATAAAATAAAACTTACACTCACCGATGCATCTCCGAAATATTTAGCTTGCTTTCATTATAATAATGATTACGTGTTGCAAAAAAATGATAGCACAAAAAAAAAATAAGAGGCACTTGCACTAGTTTAGGCATGGTTCGATCCCTTCAGACTTGAAGTTGTGCTAGTTTGTTTGACACACTTTTTTGCACAACTTCTTATGAAGTTTCTACTCCATTATCTTTTTCGATTCACTCAAACAAAATTAAAAAAAAAATAAACAAATTATTGCTGCCCAGGAGTCATTTTCGTGCTTTAAGCGACTCTACAATCTTCAGCAAACTGTAGTTCCATCATTATAGACGCATTCCGGACTCAAATTTGACGACAATTCCAGCTGCTTGTTCCAGTCAAGAAATCTTAGTCATCCAGCTTAACAGCCGCAGCCACAGCTGCCAACGTTTACATGCTTTCAGGATATGCGCAAGGGGTCATTAAAGCAAACCTGAAATTGCCAAACATAAAATGCAAGAAACTTCAACTTAAGTTAAGAGAGTGGCTTTAAATGTAAGTGTATGACTCGTAAATTTCCTTCTTCTTTTTTTTAGCGGACCACATCACCTGTGCGGACATCAAGTGTAGACCGAAGGATACTTGCCTGGTCGACATGCAAACGCACATGCCACGTTGCGTCTCCTGCCGCTATAAATGTTCCCGTAAGCAACAGCGGACGGTGAGTAACAGTAGGCAATAGAGTAATGAAGGCAGTTTTTAATATGTGCAATTTTTATAGCCATTTCGGACGGACAAAATCTGTGGCAACAACAATCACACGTATAACTCGTGGTGCGAGATGCGCAAGGATTCCTGTGCTACAGGCTACTTCATAGGCGTTCGAGCAACCGGTGTCTGTTAGATCAAATTAGCAAAATATTATATACCACACTAGCATAGCATATAGCGCATTTCTGTGCAGTTCCAACATCCAAAGATTCTCGTTGTGCGTAATAAGCATATATACATATATATACACACACATATACATGCATATTCTCTTATATGCACATTGCAAAGTATTAGAGCATTTCCGTTATTAACACTATCATCATCATTAGTAGCAACGACAACAACAACATACTTATTACAATAATTCTTATGTAAATCGCCACAAATCCGTGGCAGGACAAAACAACATATATTAAGAGGCTTTTGTATTAAACATAAAACTAATTTATATTTAATTTATACAAATTGGTTGGCACGCGCATCTTTTTCTAGATTTGTTTAGAGCTTGCAGCTAAGCAAATGTATTTAATTTATTAATTACTCAGAATATATTGTGTTTATGAGTGAAGCTATATTAACTAATTGACTGATAGCTTAACCTTATACAGAAAAATCTTTTAATTGCATAATACATATGTATACGGCTGTATACTTTTCTTTATATAATATATACGTATTATATATATATATATATATATATATATACTAACTACCATTAAATGTGCGAGTCGCTTTCATCGGATAATGTGAATATATCATTGGTCCTCTGATATCGTGCCTGTGTAATCTTCAGATTGGCCAATTTGCGTTTGTCCACGGATCGAGATGCACTTGCCGCCATTGGCTCACTGCTGCCAAGTCCGGTGGTGCCCTCATTAGCCACCACATTGATCTAGTCAAGAAAATTAAAAGTTTGCGTGCATTCATCTTAAGAAAATGCTAATGAAAATACTTACAGGGGTAAGCAGACCCTGATTGCTTTTGCCCAAAGTGTCGCCCTTTTGCCAGCCCAATTTACTTAGCATTTTAAAGCCCTTGTTAGAGCTGGCAATCTCACTATAATTAAAATTAAATTATTCAATGTTTTAGTATTTGCTATCGTATAACTTACGTGTTCACACACGCGATTTCGGTTTTCTCCTTATCTGTACTGCTGCCCACTTTAATGCGTCTTTGGGCACTGCGATCATTATATTTTGGATTCGAAGTGGCGTTAGCTTCCAAGAATTCTGAGGGATTAACCAATATTTAGTAGTATAATTTATTTATTATCATCTTACTTACTCTCATTCTCCAAACCGTATTTCTTTTGAAGTTTCTTAAGCTGTTCTTTATGTGACAAAACGTTAGCATTGGAAGCCATTGCCGTTGATGTAGGCACTGCCGTCTCAATAAGTAAGCCAGGCTCACATAATCCACAGGTGCTGTTGCCTTCGTGTATGTGACACAGTAACTTAGTCTGACCTATGCCAATAACACTGCCGTGCACCAGATCCTGCGTCTCGCTGGCCGTTTTGGACTCGGACATGCGCAAGCCATTCAATACAGTGCCATTGCGGGAGCCCAGATCGCGACATTTGTAAATTCCCTTCTTGGTGTCGTAGTGGAAATTCAAGTGACACTTACTTACATTCACATCAGGTATGATAACGTCGTGCGATCCTTCTCGACCCAGAGATCCGCCTTTGTAGGTTATCAAATGCAGGCTGCCAATTGTCAGCTCCTCGACATTGGTCTCCTGCACAATAATTCGAAGTGAGGGGGGGTACTTTTTGGCAATATCTGCAGTTATGAAGAAACATTAGAACGTTAACCAAATAATTAGGAATGCGAGACAAAAACGCGAATTTCTTAAACACCTTGAAAACGCCCGGAGGCCTTGAAAACAGGCACACTATTGTCACTGTTGCTGCTGCCATCATCACTGGAATCAGAGCTGGAACTGCTCGATGATTGCGACAGCTCTCCGTCTTCTACATCGTGAGCTTTTCGTGTCTTTCTTCGAGAATCCCCGTTTTTATCATCCTTGTCACTGTCCGATTGCTTGTGTCGTTTTTTGGACTTATGACGATGTTCCTTTTTGTGCTTCTTCTTATGCTTTTTCTTGGCCTTGCGTTTGCTTTTGTCAGCACGTTCCTTGGCCTTTTGTTTTTCAGCTTTCATCTGTTGCAATGTTTTTATGTCTGTTATGACCCCTCCGAATTCATCGAATTCAACATCAAGGTCTTGGACATCATCGTCATTTTCAAGCAGCTGCTCGCTGACAGAATCGGCCTTGCCTGCCGCAACATTTGCCTGAAACCAGTGAGAAAAGAGAAATCCGCGTTTTTATCACTCATTCTGGGTTTCAATTCTTACCTAATGCATTGCTACGCATTTGGTCTATGCTTAGTTTGCGAAAACCTGCTAAGAGTCTACTATTAACGCAGTGATCGAGGCGCTCGCGTTGCGCCCACTTGCAATTACAAGGAGGGAGGAAAAGATTTATGGTTAATCATGTGTTATCATTAAAGCGGCCACCCTTACTCACCTGCACCTGCGCCTGTGAGTGAAACTCATACGAATCTTTAGCTTGATCGTAGCTATAGTAACAGCCTGTATTCCCATCGTAGTAAAGCCCGTATTCCTATAGCGAAAAAGAGGCAAATCATTATACAGATTCAGAATTCAACTAAAAATGTAAGTGTGAGTATTGATGGAGGTTCATCGTTAGTGATAACCTCTAAAAGTCTCACAACATCACAAAACACATGCACTGCACTGCACCTCACGTCATAAAGATTGCGTTGTTGTAAATCACTTACCGCATTATAGTAGTACCCCGTCTTTGGATCATAGTACATGCCCGATGTGGGTTCATAGACGAAATTGCTTAGGTTCTCTGCGTGCTTGGCTGCCTGACGCATTTCATCCACAAAGTTAAATGCATCAGTGGCCGAAACTGGAAAATAAATTATATAAAACATCGTTACCAAATTATTCCATTTAAAGTTGGTCCAAAGAAACATAACGCTATCAACAATCCTATCACCATAATGAACAAATGTTACATCATGATGGACCCCAATCTTAAATGGGAACTGGCGTCAATTAATCGCATTAGCAGAAGGCTCGTTGAGTCTGTACAGTCTGTACTGTTCGTTTTATGATTTGATAGAAATGATAATAAAATGTATACGTCTTTATTTCCACTACCGCTTTGAACAATGTATGCGGATGTACTCCTTTACTCTACGTAACTAGTAATAAAGTAATTTGATAAGAGGTTGTAATACTTCTAACACACATTAGGGTTTTCGATTTATGTTAGAAATTGCAATTGTTATCAAACAATTTTAATACCCTAATAGCTACAAAGGTTTCCTTTTTTTTTAGAATTAACAAGTACCTATGCTATGAAACAATTCAAATTTGATTTTAATTAATTAAAAAGAAAAAGAATTGCCATAAGCTGGGTAGCATACGCTGCGTACTTTTAGCACATGTAGCTAAAATAAGGAAGAATTTATTTTTTATTTAATTGATGTCAAGATTGCACAGTTGTTTTGTTACTACGTCTGGGAAAGAGCAATAAGTTTTGAACAAATTCTTATCAGGTGCAACACAAGCCACTGACGACGTCGTCAATGATAGACACGGACGCTCTGGGCAGGTGCCTGGTTAGTCGTTACTCATCGTTCGAAGCAGTCAGTAAGAACCCAAAAGCAAGGGTTAATCACAGCAAAATGATGGACGTGGAGCTACGAGAACTTATGCAACCCTTTGTCTTAAGCGACTATCAAGTGCAAGAGGTATACAGTCGCTTTTGTGCCGAGATCGCCAAGGGTCTAAAGCGATCCACACACGCGCAGGCTAACACGAAATGCTTTCCTACATATATACATGAATTGCCCACTGGCGATGAGGTTGGCAAATATCTGGCTCTGGATTTAGGCGGTACAAATTTTCGCGTATTGCTCGTCACACTTAAAGGTCATCACGATGACACGGTGGAGTCACAGATTTACCCAGTGCCAAAAGATCTGATGGTTGGACCTGGTGTGGAGCTCTTTGATCACATAGCCGAGTGTCTAGCAAAGTTTGTGGATAAACACGAGATGCGGAATGCCTTTCTACCGCTGGGATTCACATTTTCATTTCCTTGCCTGCAGTTGGGCCTTAAGGAAGCAAAGCTGACGCGTTGGACCAAAGGCTTCGATTGTCCAGGTGTAGAGGGTGAGGATGTGGGCCTTATGCTACACGAAGCCATTCAACGTCGTGGCGATGCAGATATTGCGGTGGTAGCCTTACTTAACGATACAACGGGCACTCTTATGTCCTGCGTCCATCGTAATCCTGAATGCCGTGTGGGCGTCATTGTGGGCACCGGCTGTAATGCGTGCTATGTGGAACATGTGGACAACGTTGAATTATTGGAACCCCAATTCAAGCGAGGCCATAAACAAGTCGTTATCAACATTGAGTGGGGCGCTTTTGGAGAGAGTGGACAACTAGATTTTGTTCGTACGGTATATGACACTGAGATTGATCGCAATTCGATTAATCGCTCCGAGCAGCTGTTTGAGAAGATGACCTCTGGTATGTACCTGGGAGAGATTGTGCGTCTTGTGTTGCTGCGTGCACTCGAGCTGAATATTATCTTCAAATTAAGCACTAAGCGCAAAGAATATGCCGTCGCTTTGCAAAGCGGTAAAGATGTCTTTGAGACGAAGCACATATCTGAGATCGAGGGCGATTCTTTTCCTGAATTCCTAAACACAAGACGCATTCTAAAACAGCTGTTTGGACTGGAAAAGGCTTCCGTTGAGGACTGTCAAAAGATGAGATATATCTGTGAGTGTGTGTCTCGTCGTGCTTCAACATTGGTTGGCATTGGCATCAGTGGCTTAATCAATAGAATAAGTGATCGCAAAGTTGTCGTCGGTATAGATGGCTCTGTGTACCGATTCCATCCAAAATTCGACGCTTACATACGCGAAACAATGCAGAAGTTGGTCAAGTCAGACAAGGAATTCGATATTATGTTATCAGAGGACGGTTCTGGCCGAGGAGCAGCGCTTGTCGCCGCCGTAGCCAGCAAAACTAAATGAAGGTTCAACTAAGTACATTTAACTCGCTATCAGAAAATATGTACTATGCCATACAATATCAAATTAAAAATGGTTTTCTTTTACACTCACGCTCTTTTGTGGATTGTTCTCCCCCCTCGTTATTCTCTCCATTTTCCTCCTTATTTAGGGATTCTTCTAAGTCTCCATTGGCTGCTTGTGTGAGTTTTCCACCGCTCTTTGATTCTTGGTTCAACTACAATTGGAAATGTGGACCACATTAGTTGTATGCTCGTATAAACACACACACTCTCATAAGTGTATGAAACATTTTTTTCCCTCACAAAGTATTTAAGTTTTTTTTTATATATTGCTATTTTGGTGTCGTATTTCCTGATAATTCCATGCAATTTTTCGATGTACGCATAAAGTTGTTTTTGCTCTAGAGCCTCCACGTCCTCCATGGGTTTCAACTCTATATAATCGTGAGCCAACGCTTCCTCTGCGGATGCCTGGCCGGCACTAGGCTCCGTAGACGACATCAATATACGTAACTTGGAGCTTTCGTAGTTAGAACTGTTTTAAAAATACGAATTTTAAACTTAGCTAAATATTTGTTTTTACTGCATCTACTATATTTCTATTATAATGAAGTACACACTGAAATGAGTCAAATTTTTGCGTTTGCAGCCAACTTCACGCTAGTAGGCTTTGCGCACAGCTGATTTTACCGAAAGTTGTTTGGTATAATGTTCCCATGAAATGTTTTTTTGTAATACAATAGTTTTACCATAAAACAATTAAACCATTAACATTGATTAGCAGACTCCATCATCAACACTTATAAATACAAATATGTAAACTCTTAGATATGAAAGAAATATATTTATTGCGCTTATATTGTAAATAATGTAGTTAATCTATGGGCTGTCTCTATGGTCACTCAGCATACCAAACGGTACGATATGTATCTTCCAGCCGTCTCTGAGGAGCGAATAATCTTCACTACCTGGCCACGTTTGAGGCCAAAATAGCGTGCCACCGGATCACCTGCTTGGATGCGCATCAACATGTTCTCCTTCAGCTTGTAGCGACTGAGCAGCTCCTGTTTCTCTTCCGCTGTCATTACCACATGCTCTGGCACCAGTTCGTGCTCCGTGATATTGATGAGTAGCTCCGATTCCAGAAACTGCTCGAGAATGTACTTTGGTGCCATGTCCACTAGAGATTGCTTGGCCGAAGGTGTCATACCGCCTTGGACTACGACAATAGCGCGGTGTATATTTTCCTCCTGCATACGTGTGCAGTACGTTTTAATGGTTTTAATTCCAATCTTCGGTTCCTCGGGGAAAAAGACAAACATCTGATCGGTAGGGTCATCGTTGTGGGCAACCAACACTATCAAGTCGGAGCGTGAGGGACGCTTGTCACTGGGTTTGTCGCCGAACATCTCTTTGAACTGTTCCAATGTCTGGTCTAACTCATCCTGAGTAACAAGGTAACCGCGATCATGACTCAGTTGCATGATGGTTTTACGAATTCGCCACAGTTTGTAGGTTTCTGCCTCGTCATCCATTATTTATTATGTTTAATTTATTGATTTTATTTTATTGAATTTGTTGTTAAAGCACGCGGCGATGTTCCTAGTGTAGAAAATATAAATGAGTGTGGCCAACTTTCTAAGATATCCCAACTCATAGGAAATAAGACCAAACTAAATTCCCCGGTACGCCATCTTCTGGGAAATAATACTAAACAATTTCCCGGGTACGCTATTTCAAAGAAACATATTTGGTGGAGGAGACTGTTTTTAAAAATACTGAAACATATAGTATTAAGGTAGTGTTGCATAATAACAAACATTTGTTAGTACCACTGGCATTTCAAGAAGAAATTTGTGCGTTAATTCAAATTTAAATTAATCGGTTCTTTTTCTTTTCGTCACGCATAGCTAAGATGTCTTTATATGTTTGCTTCGTAGTGGGGGACTGATGAGGTATTCTTATCTCACGTCTTGCGGTTACATAATGAACACACATTGCATTTTTCAATATTTTACGTGTATCATTCAATTATGGCCCAGACGACAGCTCATTCCAATCCATATATGGATATATATAGATAATGTAACAATAGTTGTTGCTGAGTTACCTGTCCTTGTATCAGACTCCGTTCCTTGGCACGCATCTGCTTCTGTCAAAGTATTCATACCCTATAGAAAAATGTTGCCATACCGTTGATTTTGGTAGATAATAGTATACACCACTTTTTATACCCTTGCTGAGGGTATTATAATTTTGTTACGAAATATGTAGTGCATTGAAGGAGTCGTGGCAGACCCCTTAAAGTATATATGTAAACATATTTTTGATTAGGACGACGAGATGAGTAGGTAACGCCCTCTCCGACTGTCTGTTTTTTAAGCAAACTAGTCTCTCAGTTTTGAAGCTGCACGCTTCGGTAATAATTTAACATTTAGTATGAAACTCGTAGATTTTGTGTCTGGCATCGTTATAAACAATTTGACCACATTTTGATTACTATTTTATAATTCGAATTTTGAATGCACATCTCTGCAAGGATATATGTACAATCTTTGGCGCGCCTTATATAGCTTGCAATAGCTCTTTTTTTAATATGAACGGAACGGAATTTTTGTTCATTAACTTTACTGTACGTGAATGGAGCTTGCATTATTTACATGGTATGTTTTAGTCCTAACCGGACTAGATCTTGGGGCTTAAAATTATTTTGAAATATCATCGAATGACTCTTGTATTGAGGCTACTGGTCTCACATCCACGGCTACGTCACCGATGCTACTACTTCTAGTGTCACCGCAATTGATTGACAGATCTAATAGAATATTTGCTGCATGCGGGATATTTAAAATGTAAACATGTACATACATATGTACGTACATATTCCCCAATAATAAATCACGTGGAAAATGCGCACGAATATTGCATTTAATAGGAATATTAGGTTTTATTCTATTAAGATAATGGAACAAAGAAAATAAATCATACACTTTGAAGGAATTTGAGGCAAAACGCTCTGCTAGCCACTTTACCATATGGTTGCCAACGAATAGCAAAATGGAAAGGTCTAAGTACGTACATACTTACATACATACATATATACGCACAAACATATACTACATATAAAAGGTTTGTAAGAAATGCAAATCTAATAAAAATCCACTTTGTGCAAGTATGAAAAATGACGATGAATTTCATTATAAATGCAAAAATATTGTGGGCAACGAGATAAAAGTACTGGCAAACGCAGTCTGTGGCCGCGGCGTCATCATCATCAGCAACGTCATCATCAGCATCAACACTGGACAGCGTCAGTAAATCTGATCAAAATCATTGATGCAAGAAGCATGAGGAACTAGCTTCAGTAAAACGTCGAACGTGGTGCATCTTTTAGTCGCGCAAAGTTTTAGCTAAGCTGTTGATAACATTGATGATGATAGCAAAAAGTAAAAGGAACAAAGAGGAGATAGATAACCGCAGTGATAATGTTTGAAGACACAGTCAGGTAAGCGTCAGGCAATTGCCAAGGACAGAGGAGGCGGCAGCTCAGTTGCGTGCTCTGCATTAACAATACTATTTGAATATTTGGCTGAATTGGAATTTGATTTTGTACCCCCTAATCAAAAGTTCTTTAATATGTGTATCATTTAAATTTAAAATATATTTTTTTTTTGAGTAAAAATCTGATTGCAAAAATCATATATAAATTAAAGAGGTATGTTACAACATTTATTTAATAGTGTACTCTTCAACATTACACAGGGTATTTAATACTCGAGCGCTTTTCAATTGAGCGCACTCTTGTTCACGGTTTTTGCTTCAGAAGGTGATGAGCACAAAATAATGGCACAGGATGAACTCATTCTCACAGCTGGGCGTTGGTGGGCAACTGTCAAGGAATGCATAATTATTTGCATGGCGCGACTGACGTCGCTTCGGTGTCCCCAGACAATCGAGCTAGGCAAATTAAGGTAAATGTCGCAGTGTCGCAGTTTCGAAAATCAACATAATCTACGCGATGCAATGCTCTTCAAGCTCTAACCCATCTGTTTAGATTTGGAACTGCCACGCAATTATTTGTATAGGAATTTAAATTGAATGTCAGTTTGTTTGTTTCCATAGAAAAAAAAAATAAGGACACTGTTTAGGAAACAGTTTCCAGGCTCCCAGCCATCTTCGGGACTTCTTCATGCACATATGAATGTACATACATGCACATATGTGTGTGTGTTGTATGTATGTGCATATGTATAAAAGATTCTCTTGTTCGTCTGCTGTGAAATTCCAAATTTGTTTTATTTGATTTCTGCGCTGCCTTCGCTCGTTTTCTTGCTCTGGTGCTTTCAGCATATTTCTCTTTTTATGCAAAATATGTACATTTACGTACGTATGTGCATACATATATGTATTTACATATATGGTATGAATGCCACGCCTACCCACCAACGTTTCTTCTGCTGTCTGTGGGCCGTCTTTATCTGAATATCGTGTCACATGTCGCACGCAGTTAGTCGGTGTATCCCCTCCCTCCCAACACTGCCTGCTACTCCCACCGTCCGACATAGTCTTCGTTGTTATTGTAATTGTTGTAAATGTCGCCAGCGACAATATCACATTTGCATATTTTTGTGCAAACACACGGTGGCCCCGACCGTTGCGCCTCACGTCCCACACCCCGCCACAACCAACGATGAAAGTGTGTGCATTTTTACTTAATTTTATTTGTATTGGATTTGCACCGATGTCTCTGAATTCGTAGACTGCAATATTATCATTGTCACTTAGTTTTTCCATTTTCTATCTTCTCCATGCAACTAAAGTAAGAATTGACTGTCGATAAAAATATGTGGTATTTAATAAACGGAAATTAATTTTCCACACTTTCTATTGATTTAGCATAACTATATGTATCGCTAATATATTTTCTCTTGTTTTGACAAGTTTGTGAAAAGTATGTTCCAGGCAGAATGTTTAAATGTATAAAATTATGCATAGTATTTATTTTAAAGTTTAAAATGTTTGATTTTAATACGAAACATATTTAAACTACATATAATTTGATATGAAAAATAATAATTGAATATAATGTGAAACGTATTTGTATTTAATATGGTTTAAAAGTTAAATAAAAAACTACTTTATGCACACGCTTTAAATTAACAAAACAATTTATTAATGATCGCAAAGCGAATAAGGAATCCCTGTCATATTTTTCCAAACTTTAACGCTTTCACAAAAATTCAATAAAAGTGTACAATCATAGCGTAACTTTGTGGCTCGATTAGGTTTTTCATAGTTAGCAAACACTGTACTGTCGCCTTTGAAAGTTGTTAGCTAGCTTTGGAACTGTCTCTGGGTTCAGCAAGTACTTACGAGTAGATGCAGTTTATGCGACACAGCAGCACACAGTAGTGCAACGCTCCAAAGTAGGCAATAATTTGCATGTATTATGGTAATGGCCGACGCGCATGTGCAACCATTTTGCTTGTGGCTCCCACTGTTGGCGATAATCTCACTGATTAGTTTAAAGTGAATTGAATGTGTGCACTGTGCACAACTGTAAGATTTAGACGAAACTAAAGTCATTTGAATGTGTTGTCAAAATTGCCAGTCATTGTTAGATCCTGTTTCTGATTTTATAAAAATAAAATATAAAATGGCAGCTGCACCAGCTGAATCCCATCATGCGCAGATGACCTTGGTGTAAGTATGTGCAATAAAAAAGGATTAATAATCCTCTTAAATGGTTGAACTTTGCTTCACAGCCAATCAAGTTCTTCGTATTACTACTACGATCCCTTTGAGAGACGCACGGTTGAAGTTCCACTGAAGTAAGCATTGTTACAGGTTTATGCTGCCAATAATTAACTTACTCCGTTCTTCATTTTCTCCACCATAGCAACATAGATGCCTTCATCTCTCTCTTAAAGTGTGTGATGGGCACAGGGATTCTCGCCATGCCGTTGGCCATTCGTTATTCGGGCATTGTGGTCGGAATGCTGCTTTCGGTGTTGCTAATGATTTTTCTTACCTACTGCATCCATTTGCTGGTGTGTATCTGCAGCCGTTGCCTGTGCACGGTACAAATTGGAATTATTTGCATTTAGCTTTCCTGCACAGATCAATGGTATGACTGAGTGCTGTCGACGTATTCGTGTGCCACAGGTATCCATGCCACAAGCCGTCGAGATTGCCTACCAATTGGGACCAGGCTGCGTGCAGTGTTTTGCCCATGCGGCTGGGTTTGTGACCAGTTGTGTGTTAGTTATTGGCCAGTTTGGCCTCTGTTGCGTCTATATTGTTTTTGTGGCTAAAAACTTTAAGGAAATTGGCGACTATTACTGGAAAGACTATAATGAGCGCTACTATGTTGTAGGTGTTTGTCTGTTTCAGCTTCCATTCTTTATGATACGTAAACTAAAGTATCTGGTACCGCTGAATCTGATCTCAAACTTTTTGCTCTATGTGGGTTTTATTTGTATCATGTACTATCTGGTTAGAGGATTGCC
Source organism: Drosophila neotestacea (assembly GCA_035044365.1). Lineage (NCBI taxonomy): Eukaryota > Metazoa > Arthropoda > Insecta > Diptera > Drosophilidae > Drosophila > Drosophila neotestacea. The sequence continues at coordinate 3,996,634 of JAWNMD010000155.1, forward strand.
GAATCCAGAAGAGCGTGAAATGATGAAGCCACCTTTGGATTGGATGATGTTTTTTGGTATTGCTGCGTTCTCACTTACAGCTGTGGGCTCGGTTCGTAATATCATAGCCTGTAAATTCTTATTTTTGTTCTTTTGCTTTTACGTACTTAGATGCTTGTCGTAGAGGCTAATATGGCACATCCAGAAAACTATCTGGGATTTTTTGGTGTGCTTAACATGGCCGTGTTTTTCATACTGTTCACAAATATATTTTTTGGCGTCATGGGCTATTGGCGATTTGGTGAGCACGTGGAAGCCAGTATTACGCTAAATATACCGCAGAATGAGGTGTGAGTAATAAATTTCTTCAATCTTTTGTTTACATATACGTTCATATCACAAAGACTACTGCACTTTACTACTGTACGCACTACACAGAATTTACCCACGTAGCTCTATGATTATACAAATTTTCACACATACTTTCTGTAGCCTTTCACAGATCATCAAGATATCAATAGCTCTTGGTATTTTTCTTAGCTATCCACTAAATGGGCTTGTTGTTATTACCGTTGTCTTCAAGGATTACGGCAATGGGTCAAGTTATAATTATCATTATTCGGTGGAACTTGTCGTACGAGTATGTTTCTTGCTCTTGACGGGTAAGTTGAGGGTCGATTGACTTGGATTTTAAAAAAACATTTAATATATGCTTCCAGGAGTTGTGGCAGTCGTGGTGCCTAACTTGGCCGCATTAACTGAATTGGAAGGAGCATTTTCTCTATGTAATTTAAATCTCATATGTCCAGCTCTTATTGATATGTTTATCAACTATGATACCGGTTATGGTAGACTTCGATGGAAACTAATACGTGACATTGCTCTAATTATAATAGGTATTATCTTTGGTATTGTTGGATGCACTGTGGCCATACGTCAGCTAGTGGAAGACCTTCGGGGCACTGTTCAAAATATCAAACTTTAAAGGCAACTTCCTAAGGCTGCATTAAATTGCTTAACATTTAGCAGAGCCTGTGCTTGTTGTCTTTCACTTTACAGTATCTACAGTATATGTTGTTGGTTGACTGACTGCCAGCTTGGCTTTATTACGTTTTAATTAATTGCCAGGAAGTGTTCATTCTAGCTCAGTTGTCCAACTAAGCCAGCGTTGTTTACAGTTTATATAAATTAGTAGCCCTATTGCTGCTGTATTTATCTAATTTTAGCTCCATTTTCAAAACATTGTGTATCAAAATGTAAATGTATATTATTTAAAATGTGAGAACGTATGTTAAATATTCAGGACAAATAAAAAAATATATGCTAATCTTAACAAGCTAATTATTGATTTATACATAAATTAAGTAGGTGTGCTCGTTATAGAGAGACAGTTTTACAACTGATTATAAATGTTTTTTAGTATAAAGTATCTTATAGTCTAGTATACTCGATTGGGGCACCTTATGTTACTCGGATTAATTAGGGGCTTCCTTGGCACACGTAAACTGATCAACTACACAAATCATTTAAAATAAAACCGGCTGTAATCAAATGCAGTCAGACAGTCAGCTAGTCCAAAGCCAACGAGCTACAACAATTGCGCCGGGTCCTTTGCGATTCTTAAATTGAATTCCTTGCCTCAACGAAACCCAAACACAAAACTTGCAGCTAAACTTCTGGCCCCAGCCCTATAAACTAAAAGACAAATACAAACACAAATTCGAATACGAATGCACTGAGACGTCTTGCTGTTGTATTCTTGGCAAGTACAGCATTCACATATATGTATATATGAACACAAACATATATATATATATATATATAAATAGGCACATGAAAAGCAATTGCCGACGCGGACTGTTGACTGTGGCAGTGTAAATAGCACGGCGCAGAAAAATACAATAAAAAAAACCTACAATAAAACAGAAAGAAAGCAAGTACTGGAAACATGATGCGAAAATAGCAAAGCAGCTCTTCAAGGAACTGCACGACAACGACGATAGCAGCGACCGCTGCAGCAAACACACAAAACACAATTTCCATTTTTCAAATAGGAATACGAGAACAGAAAAGAAATCTTGCAACTGACTGCGACAGCAACCAGGACAGGATGGAGAGAGTATAACTAAAGCTTTGGCTGTTGTCCTCGGGCATGATTTTTGCAGACATGTTGCTTAAAACTTAATTTACAATCAGTGCAGTGGGCCTCAACCAGTGGTAATCAGCTAAACAAGCCCCAAACAAATTAGATCATGTCTAGGGCCAAAAGAATGCAGCAAAGCAGGATGTTGCCAGGAGCTATGGCAACGCTAGCTGCTGCCAGTGGTGGCCTGTTACAAATAATTTTCGTATATAATTTTTCGTGAGGCTCTACCCAAAGAAACGTTTTTTTTTCTTCGTTGTCAGGACTGCATTACGTTAGTGCCTTTATCAAACTAATGTGCTTTGCAAAGGAATCCAAGTCAGGCAGTCAACATCGAATTTTCTTTCGTTTCTACGTTTACGTATACTCGCGGATCTTTTTTATGGGCCTCCGGGAAGTTGTTCCTGTCGTACATGATAGTCAGCATGAAAAGCATGTTCCAACTTCATTCTATATATGGAAGCTTATATTTTTCTGTCTGTTAAAATAATGCATTTAATACAATTATTTGATTTGGGGGAAAAAATATCCCCTTATTATTATCAAATATGTTAGTGAATACATGCGGTTTGCTCATTCTCTGTCAACTGACTTTGACACGTTCCATTTCTGCCTTTTAACATTTATTTACTTGGCTTGCTATGCCACGTCGACTTTTGTTGATGCCTGGGTTGTCATACTTGTATTTGTTTTGGCCACACATCCTTTGGCTTAGAATTTAGATTTGGTTTACTTCATTATTGATTTCAGTCACTGGCAAGTGAAAAGCCTAAATGCTGCTTTGGATGTGTTTAGCATTTTTAAAAGGATTTTAAATTTGACTTTGTACTTAGATGGTGAAAAAGGGTGGAAAAATCAAATTGAAAGCGGTGCTGAAAATTGTCACAGCATAGAGAACTTTAGAGTTATTTCAAGAATTTACTTATTTATTTCTTTTAGAAATGAAATTTACTTGAGTATTTTCAAGTTGCATCCAGAAAACTACTGCCTCAAGTCACATACTCTCTAAGTTTTTTATTTTTTTTGGGTCTGGACATGTGCAATTTAAAATGCTCAGGCAGCCAAGCAGGCCACTGACGTGAAATAATGTTAGTATGCTGCAGGAATCGCTAGATTTGCTTGCTGTCATTCATCTTGACGAGTTTGTCTCTGGTATTTGCTATTGTTTTGCGGCATGCGATTTGTAGATTTTTCTACTAAAACACTTTAGCATTAGACCATCGGCAAATAATATAAATACAGGGGTTCAGAGTTGGAGACTTACTGAGAATGCCGGACAACTGGTCAACATTTTACCAGTGCATAAGTTTGCATTCTGTAACAAATATGTGTACAATGCAATGCACACAAATCCCAAGTAGTATGTATGAGTAGCATGGCAAGGATAAGCTGATGCAAATCGTTTTGGTTAAGTCATAGACATAGACCTAAGAGTTTTGAGTTGCATTGAATGCCAGGACTCAAGGACTTTGTATTGAAGATTGGTAGCATTATAAAAATGATTGCAACACCAAACAGTTTGCAAGTCACTCAACTCAACTTCTTATGCCGCTCACTTGTTGACTTATTTGCATCCCCAGAGGGCGGTGATATGGTACACAATCAGCATGTGCAACTTTAAGATACAATGTTTCAAAAGCTATGCACAATCAGAATCACTACCAGTTGAAACGGAACAAAGGGCAAATTAACTGGGCATGTAACTAATTAAGTGTGTGAATTCCAATCAACTCATGGCATCATCCAACTCTCACTCTTTGTCCTCTGTCATGGGCTGTTTATTGCCTCGTCTAATGAACAAACTAATTGCATCGGCAACTGCAAAAGTAATCAAAGTGGTAGTCAGCACCAAAACCCGTCTCGGCTCCCGAATCTCGAGCAAAAAGGCAATAATAACAAAACTTTGTTCAAGAATTTTGAAAATGTTGCACAAATATGCGCAAAATGCAAGAAAATATGCTTGGACGAGGCCCTCTCACATACATACCCGTGCACTGAAGAGAAACCGAAGAAAAACTAAACTGAAGTGTTGTTGCCGTTGGCTTATATCAATAATTGCCAAAAGCAAATTGGAAAAGTTATGCGCCTGCAGTTAATGCGAGCAGTGGAAATAGTCGCAGTCCATAACAACAGCAACAAAAGTACCTTATGAAAGTGTATATATGTATACATATATGTAATACTATATGAATAGAATATATGTGTACAAATTAAATGTACATACATACAAGTAAAAGTTGTGAGAAGATTGTTGTTATCGTTTTTATGGCTAACGCTTAAGAAACTTTGTTTAAATATCCAAACGCTCTTGCGTCCGTTTCCAAATCTGTGGAACAAATTCGTATTACTCTGAATAACTTTTTTTAATTTTCGAATATTCATGATAATATAATGTTCGTTGAGCATTCAACTACTCATTTGACTCTTAATTAAATTATTTCATATCGTAATGGCTTTTAATGTTAGTGTACTTCAGCTTCGGTGTGCATCAAAAGCGTTTTGCTTTCGTACTTGTTTTGTTTTAATTTTGTTTCAACTTTTTTTGTAGAACTTCAGCAACAGCAGTTTTTGAAGTCGCTCTTCAAGTATCGACATTGGCATCAATTTAATTTTGGTTGCCTTCGACTACTTCGCATTATTAAAACTGCGGCTAAACTTTTCAAGCAGCAAACTTTCAGCGTTTTTGGCAATGGCAATGAATGCAAATATTTGGCTAAGCGGCTTATGCGGCTCATTGGATTGATATTTTGAGTTAGTACTTGTAATAATGACATTTTAAGACAAATTACTAAATCTACAGCTATAGAAATGCTCACAGTGTGAGAAAAATGATAATCGCTGCATACAGATACAGAATAAATTTGGGACTCGTTTATATGAAAGTTCATCAAATACCGATTAAAAGCTTGCATGAATTAAAATATCAGCTCCTAACAACTCCAGTTAAATTTGTACTAAGACACGAAAAAATGAAGGTTCTAAAACTGTGAATTTATCAGATGCGTGTAGGACCTCTGTGTTTTTGGCTACTTAATGGCAAGCTGCTTACCATTTATGATAAAGAAGTGACAGTGTGTTAGTAGATGGTTGCACTTTGACTTGATCTGAAATCCAAAACGAAATCGGCAGTCTGTGTTTGCCATCTATTAGAGGGAGTCTTTCCACACTTCAAGGCAAAGTTTTAATGCTCTTAACTTCGATGTCTAACCGCCCGCTTACGGATGCGAATATGGTATGTAGGTATGTATTATGTGTGTGTGTGTGTGTGTGAGTGTGTGGGTGCAGGGATTTGTCGTCTTCTAATGTGCGCCTTTTATTCGTACTTATTACATCGGCGCATCGACAGCCGTTGTGCAAGTTTTGACATTTCTGTCTTGTAAGACGTTGAAAGTAGTTTTATGTCCAAAATTGGAAAAAGAATGTTCTGTGCCAACGACATATATAATTGTCTGTTTGTCTGGCAAACATTTCTTTTATGCGCTGCTTATCAAATTCATTTAAAATCAGTTCCACACATCCTTTTCCTATAGTCAAGTTACTTTTTGGCCGAAAATTTATGTCGCTGTAAATCAAATGAATAATATATGTAAGTTGTTGGACGAGCTCTCGATCTGTTGAGTTTATCAAATGATTCATTTTTTGATTTATGTATATCAGGAAAAACTCGATAACCAATAACAAAATTACGGAAGGAGCTTTGCGTAATTGCATTAAATGGCATGGAACCGAACCCATCACTGAATGAAACAGAAGAGCTCCACAGTTGAAGAAATGGCCGTGAAAAAAGCCGCTGTGTGTTCAACATCAGCGCACAAAATTCCAATTTATTTTAATTGATTTATTAATGATTGAAATGTTGCATAAATGTATTCAGTTCTTTTTCATTTCCCTCTTACTCTACCCCTCTTTCATTGCGACTAAAGCTCTTCCATAGTACTTTTATCAGAATTGAATTATTTAATAGATAATAACTGAATTTTAGCATTACATATTCCATTAATAACATTTGTTAATGCTCTTAATACTCGGTCTAGCTGACAAATATTTCTCACACCGATTTTAAACGTGCCTTTTTTTTATAACTGTACACTTAGAATAGGTCTCAAGATTAGGCATAATTATGTGATTTCCCCCTTAGCGCAAAGTTTTTGTGCACTGGACACAAATGAGTTAAATTCAATAAAATTTACATTTAACCACAAAAACAACTCAAGCTTCACTGCCGACGACAAAAAAGGAAAAAAAAAATGCATAAAGTTAAGATAAAAGTTTTACAAAGGGATGAGACTGAGACCAGAGTATGGTGCTGGTGCAGATGCAGAGACTTATGTAAATTGAAATTCGAGCGCACAAAACAGCAGCACAAACAACAGAGAAAACAGCAGAAAAACTGACGGTAGTTATAAAGAATTTTCATTCATTTCGAATTACGCTGTATGAGTGACAAAATGGCGGCGTTTGGCCGTAAGCCATAATTGAAGGCAAGGGTTATGGGGGAAAAGGAGGGAGTGAGCGGGGACTGGGACTGGGACTGGGTTTGGACCAATTGGCTGGGTTTTGTCGTCAGTCGACTGCCACGGACCAAAATTCAATTTCATGCCGCGTGACACAAAGACAAAGGCAGGCAGGCAGCAGCAGCATCATAGCCCAGACGACAGACAGTCCACAGTTCCCAGTTTTCAGTTCAGTTTCGAGTTACTAATTCCCATTCCACGGTGGGTGCAGATGGCCCACCAACGTCGTCAAGTTGACATTCAAAAATTTGCGCACTCCGCTCAAAAGAATTTCAAATTAGCCACTTTTGCTTAACAATTGGTAAAGGGCGACAAATTAAAAACGTTAGGGCAACAGCCTTGGCGCAAAATGGAGGGTGTGTATGGAAGTTCAGGTGGGACTGACACACCCGGCGACAATTTAAAGTCAAGTTCGAGTAGTGAGCAAAATAATTGCCGCTCAAAATGCACTCGAAATACAGTTAAGTGGACGATGGCGATTTGCGGAATTCCTTCGATCGACCATTAGCGTCATTTACTCGAATCAACGTAGGATAACTTCAACTGTATACCTAGATACATAGATACTCATATACATACGTAGTACACTACATGCAAGTAGAGTTCGAGCAGGAAGTTGTACTGAAGCAGCTGCTTACCAACGCTTACCTCGCCACCATCTAAGTGGCACAATTTCTACAAAATAGCGAAAACGCAAAAACCAATTGAGTTGACGGTCTAGCCACCATGTGACCACAACAGCATCCGCAGTGTTAACCAAGTTAATGGTCATTTGTGCGACCGAAGTTTAGCATGAACTGCATTCTCTAATCAATAGAATTTAAAATTTTTTTATTGATTCGCTTACAGCTGTGTAGTACCGCTTGAAATATATTACTCACATTATATTTGTTTTTAATGCCCAAAGTTGAGAAGTTTAAGGCGAATATCGTATAGTTAGCTAACGCCCGCTATTGGTCAGGTTTGGCAGTGCAAGTTGTTAACAAGTGGAAATGAAATGCGTATGTTATTTATTTATAAAAGGCGAATGGCCCACAAGGCTAAAACTGCGCCAATTGTAAAGTAACTGAGTTATAATTGCACTACATAGTATAAGTTTTAAAAAAAAAAACAAACAACAAAAACGCAGCATCTTGGCCGCTTTTTATTATTATATAGTGCCAAACGCAAATAAGCGGTAAGTTGGGCACAGTCTTTCTGTTTTCCTAGAAATTTTAAGTTTTTGAGAAATTTTGGTTTTCCTGTGTAATTGCAGAAATAACACTTAGTGCAATATTTAAAGCCAATTAAATCTTGTGCTTATTAGCAAACAGCAGCGGAAATTAAATTTCTAATTGGGGATCATTTTCGCCGAATAGAAGCAGCAGAGAACAGCTGGCAAGGCCTTGTCCTCTCCCAATTACAGCTATTGCGCTCTCAGCAAATTGTAACTCGCAGCGGGCTCGCACAAAGAGGAGAGCGAAGAGACGCTGCGTTTAAGACGAATTATCATTTTTGCCGAATTGAAGCAGCTGAGAACAGCTGGCAAGGCATTGTGCTCTCCCAATTACAGCTATTGCGCTCTCAGTAAATAGGAATTCGCCGCAGGCTTGCTCAAAAAGGAGGAGAGAGAAGAGACGTAGACTAATTAGTCCAAGGTGAATTTAATGTACCTCAGCAGCAATCGGCGGAAGCTGCTGAGTTAAAATTAAAATCCGCGGAAATTAGCAAACAAAATTGCTTCTTTTTTATTATATATTATTTTTTGCGCTCAACAATGATTTAGTTCAGTGATAACATAAGTGAAGTTAGTGATAATTTATTGAATTTTTAAAAGAAAATCCCCAATGATCTCAAATAAGTAAGCTAAAAGTGTTTTTAATTATTTTAAATTCTGAGCTTTGTAAAGTAGTTTTCAACCGGGGTACAGATCTCAGTCCGATTGGGTCCACTATTCACAAGAAATTTGTAAATATACTGGACGTGAAGGGGATAGGCGGGAAATGTCCGGCTGTGTGGGCATAAAATAAATACTAGCACTAATATTAATTTCTAACTACAACCACACTATTAGAGGAAGGAACACATTAATAAAACCAGATGGGTTTGGTTTAGATTAGTAGTTTATTCTTGTTATTTATACTAGCGTTAATTATTCTAGTTACTCTAACTACTTGCACTACCCTGCTGCACTGTCCTCAGGAGCCCTAGCGCTCCGCCTGTTCTTTTCTACTTACTCTTTCTTTTGTGCCAGACGCGCCAACTTACACGTCTGTCCTTACTCGCTTACGATCGCTGACTCCTCGAGCCCTTCGTTAGGCGGGCACGCGCTGGCGTCGGTTGCACAACTTCACCACAGAGCTTTCGCTCTTCACCTCGGAGCTTTCACTCTCTCTCCACGAGGTGAAGCCGCGCTCTACTCTGTGTTGCAGTGTTGTACAACCGATCACTGGCGCGCTCTTGCCCGCCAATAACGGCTGTTACTTTTAAATTCAAATTCCTTTCTATTCTATGTTAGTGTATGTTATGTGTTATAATGTGCGGCGATAACCATAGGTGTCGCCTCACACACCCCCCCCCCCCCCTTTCTTCCAGATGGACAACGTCCCACCAAATATTTCTAAGCTTTGTGTTTTCCTTTTCTTTTTTTTCCGTTATTATTAACTAAACCTTTCGGTTAGGCTTCAATGCCAAGAAACTTATACCAAAATAACAAACATAACTGGCTCCATTGCCAGGATACTTATGACTAAGTTAACAAATCTAAACGGCTCCATTGCTGAGGTACTTACGACTAAATTAACAATTATAAATTAACAAAAAATAAACGATAATGGCTCCATTGCCTTTCGCTTCAGCGTGCGCTCCTTGCGCCTGCGCTCCATCCGGATCCTATCTATGTGAGTACTCCCGGCTGCTCCTGGTACTGTTACCGTGACGTCCCCCGCGACAGAAATGGTCACTACGTACACGGCTCCGTCTTCCTCCACCCTGAACCGGGTCCTCCGATGCTTGTTCCGATAGCGTTCGGCCTCGCTCTCCAGCAAACTGATGGTTTGGCGCGTCAGGATCGTTCCTCTAGGGAATACCCGCCAGCCTCTAGGGATCAGGGGTGGCAATTCCGCCTCTGGCTCCAACATCTCCCCGAACAGGTCCAGGTTGGGCTCCCATTCTCCCAATATCTCCCTCAGGTCGGCCTGGAACTGGGTTTCGGCTAGGGAAACCCTGGCGTTGGTCGGGGGAGTTTTGCTGCGAGCGTCACTCGGCGCTTCGTGCTCGACGAGTAGTTGTTCGCGAGACGCTTCCTCCTGCTGACGCAAGCACGGTCGTTGGCTGCTACGGGGACGTTGCGTCGAAGGTAGTACCCGTCTACTCCGGGTTTCTTCTCCGCGGTCGTTTCCATGCGGTCGCTTCTCCGGCCGCCGGTGACTCCGTTTTCTTCACCTCAAGCGCCCCGGAGGGACTGCGCTTTCTGCGGTTGTTTTGCACCCCGGGTAGGTAACGGTTGCTGATTCTCGGGAACGGTGTGGGGACGACTGTTGGCACCTTGCCCGCAAAGTGCTCGGCGGCATGTTCCGCAAACCGACGGCGGAATAGCGGTCCCTCCGCTTCCTCGTCGTCGCTCGTCACTGGCTCGTACGTGACGGGGTAACTAGGGGCCGAAACGGGTGTCTCCTCGTCGGCGCTGACTCTGGGCGGTGAGGTCGGCACGGGTTCGCCTTCGTCGCTGCGGACCTTTGGCGGCGAGGTCGGGACGGGTTCGTCTTCGTCGCTGCGGACCTTTGGCGGCGAGGACGGGAACGGTTCCTCGTCGTCGCTGCGAAGCTTTGGCGACATTGGGGCGGGTCCCGAGATCGTCACTGGATCTCTCATGTGCCAGTTCCTGAAGTGGCGTGGTGCCCCTGGGTGGGTCTCCCAACTCTGGAGACGGAACGGCCTGACCAACTGGCGACCGGCCTCGGCTGGGTACCACATCCTCCTCTCCTGCCGAAATGGGGGGTTCTGTACGAGCGGGCCACTGCGGGGATCTCGCTGCCCATTACGGCCTCGGCCATTCGGGGTAGACTCTGCGTCGCTCTCTTCAGCATCCTCGACGTACGCTTCCGGCGGCGCCTCCTCCTCTTCTTCCTCGCTGCTGATATAAATCACGTCGTCCATCTGTAACTTATCTTAATAGTGATCTACCCTTTTTACTTAATTAGTAAGTCCCTATCCTATCAGTGCAGCTAACAGACTACAGGTTATAATGTTGCTTATGTTAGTTATATCTATGGTTATGGTTAGCATGTGTTATCTGAATCGGCCCTCTTCGGCTCCGATTCTGTAGCATTCTTACCCCTCTCGTTGCCTTTCCTCTCCTCGTCTCCCGCGTCGGGATCGGTCCCGCCAACGGCTTCTTCCTGGAAAAATGGTTTTAGTTGACTTACATTGGCCACCCTTTTTCGTCGCTCGCCCTCTCTGGCAAGCCGCACGATATTGGGGGATATGAAGCTAGTAACCCTGTATGGGCCATCGAACTTGGGAGCGAGCTTTGCAGCAAACCCGTCGGCAGCCTTGGATAACTGGTGTTGCTTCAGCAGGACCAGGGATCCTAATGAGGGTCGCCACTCCCGTCTCCGCATGTTGTAGTAGCGGCTCTGATCCTTCGCCGCACGTTGAAGATTACTGTGAACAATACTGAAAATTTCTTTTAGTTTGCCCTCCCTCTCCTTTGGGCTAAGGGCGCTAGTTGCCGAGCCAGGAGTAACCTCGTCGTACAAAGCGGCGGGAAGACGTGGGGTTTCTCCCTTGCATCAAGAAGGCTGGGCTGAAACCCGTAGAGTCCGCCACACTTGAATTGACTGCTAGCGAAATCTCGGGTAGTAGTTTGTCCCATGAACTTTGCTGACCCTCTATGAACTGCGCTATCATGGTCTTCACCGTGCGGTTCGTCCTTTCCGTGGGGTTCTCCTGCGGACAATACGGCGCTGTATACTGGATTTCCACGCGTCTCTGCCCTACGCGACGTCGGCAGCGATGCACAGTTATGGGCAGAGGTGAGGTCTGCTGGCGCCTCTGTGAGTGTGTGTGCGTACTGTTCTTATTCCCCCTTCCCTCTCCTTTTTTTCTCTTCTTCCTTTGTCGACGCTGCTTCGCTATTTTGGCGCGTGTCGCGTCAAAGAAATAAATCGCAACAATGCAGGGTATGGCGGGGTTTGTCCGACTAAAGGGTAATTTCTACTAATGCCCTATTTATTTATTTGCCTACAGCCTTACATTTGTTTGGGTACAGCAGTGGGTTTTTACGCCACGACTATACCACGCCCTTTTCACACCTCCAGCGTCCCTGCTCGGGCGCCACTTGTAAAGTAGTTTTCAACCGGGGTACAGATCTCAGTCCGATTGGGTCCACTATTCACAAGAAATTTGTAAATATACTGGACGTGAAGGGGATAGGCGGGAAATGTTCGGCTGTGTGGGCATAAAATAAATACTAGCACTAATATTAATTTCTAACTACAACCACACTATTACGTGGGACTTCCCTACGGAGTTCGCAGCTGCACAGGGTATCAACCGGCGCATCACGGACTGTCCGTTAGGGTCGCTAACTACTGTTACTTGCCGGGATTACTCGCGCGGCCAACGGGACTCTATCCTCGTTGTTCAACTACTACTACTGGTTAGTACTACTGGTTATGGGCTGCCGGGATTGTTCGCACGGCCAACGGGCAACTATCCTCGTTGTTTGACTACTACTAACGATTATGACTTTGGGATTAGGGATCGCCGGGATTGCTCACACGGCCAACGGGAAACTATTCTCGTTGTTTAGCTACGGTTAAGAATAGAGGAAGGAAAACATTAATAAAACCAGATGGGTTTGGTTTAGCTTAGTAGTTTATTCTTGTTATTTATACTAGCGATAATTATTCTAGTTACTCTAACTACTTGCACTACCCTGCTGCACTGTCCTCAGGAGCCCTAGCGCTCCGCCTGTTCTTTTCTACTTACTCTTTCTTTTGTGCCAGACGCGCCAACTTACACGTCTGTCCTTACTCGCTTACGATCGAAAACTCCTCGAGCCCTTCGTTAGGCGGGCACGCGCTGGCGTCGGTTGCACAACTTCACCACAGAGCTTTCGCTCTTCACCTCGGAGCTTTCACTCTCTCTCCACGAGATGAAGCCGCGCTATACTCTGTGTTGCAGTGTTGTACAACCGATCACTGGCGCGCTCTTGCCCGCCAATAACGGCTGTCACTTTTAAATTCAAATTTCTTTCTATTCTATGTTAGTGTATGTTATGTGTTATAATGTGCGGCGATAACCATAGGTGTCGCCTCACAGCTTTAATTTAGATATTGTCTAAGTGTTACTTAATGCTTGAAAAATAGTTTTCTCTATGTTTTACCTTGATTGTTTATTAATGGTCTTTCTTTTACTTAAGCCGTTATTGGCGATGAGAGCGAAGTAGATAGAAGTGTCACTCTTGTTGTTCTTGTTGCCTTCTCTTCTTTGTTTTTCTGCCTTTTCTTTTTTTTTTGTCTGTGAATCTATTGTGTTCCAGCAATTACAGCATCGCCTCATCGATAACATTTTTTTCTAAAAATATTTATTCCGTATACTTTTGTTTAATTTTCTTATATTACTTTTATTTTAATAATCTGTAGTTTTGCTAGGAGAACTTATTCTTTCATGTTTATAGTTTTAAAGCTTGTTATCATATTTTATATTGTATTTTAATACTTTATATTCGTCTCAACTATACTTTTATTTTATTATGGTCATAATTTTGGAGTTGGTTAGGAATGCAGAAATTGTGTTATTAATAAAAAAGTGTTAAAATGAATTTTAATACGTTCTTATTTGTTTTTGTGTTAAATTAGCATGTCTTGAATTATATTTCACTAGTTATTTTTGATTTGTAAATATAGAAATAAGAGTATGAATAGCTTGTGTTTAATTAGCTCTGAGAATTTGAACTACTTTACTTATCTATAAATGACACACAAGCCAGATACAGCTGTTGCCTTGCCTTTTACAATTTTCGCTCCCCTTGGATTTTGGGCGTAAAAAATGAAACCGCATCGAATGTGCGGCAACCCAGCAAAAAGCCAAAGTTAAAGTTAAATCGTAGGATCGATAAGCAAAAGCCGAGAAAAATGTAAATAAAAGGGGCTGGATTGGTTAGCAACCGCAAAATCTCATCACGTTGCGCAAATACTGCCGCGTGTTAGGCTGGCGTTCAAGTGTAGATTAAAAAATGGCCACAAATAACTCTAGGCGCTCTCAGAGAAAACGAAAAAGAAAAATAGGAGGCTAGGGCGCTCAGGAAAGTTGGCTAGGCGTGGCAACGAATTCGCACTTCAAAATCGATTATACTGTCACGCCTACTTGGTGCGTGCAACTCCTGCCAACTCACGTACAGCCAATCGACAATTCCTGATTGCCAATTGTGAATTCGGCATTTGTGCGCGTGTTTACGCGCCTAAAATTGTGCTAGCGAGCGTTAAATTTCATAGTTTCGGCTAAGAAGTGAATTCTTTACTGTAATTAGCAGTGGCTTCGTATACTATTTTTGCTGTTTCATGGCAGTCAAATGAACTGAGAGCTGGGTAGCGCGCACCCATATGGAGCATGAAATTTCAATCATTAGTCATAAGGCACACCACAGCACAGAACAGCAGACAACGTGCCGAGGGCGACAGCCCCGAAGACAACAGACGACAGCGGAATTTCTTCATTTACAGGAGCATCGTCGACGTTCCTGTCGTGTCGACATTGCTGACAGGACACCAGTAAAAGTCGAGTTGTGGTTGTGGTCGCGTTTCTGCGGATAGATTTGCCACGCTGGCAGAGCATCATCAAACTGGCAGCTGTTGATGTTGCCTTGTGGTGGCTGCTTCAATGTGTTCCATGCAAATAATTGCAGACATTTGTGGCCTGGCCCTATGCCTGCTTATTGTTTTAATTAAGAAATTTTAGCTTGGGGTCTATTAAAATCTGCTAAAGTTGAAGCTGCAGGCTGCATCAGTCGCTGCTGGCTACTACTCGTAGCTGCAAGACATTCATTTTCATGCTGTCAGCATGCCTTGTACAGCTATGGAATGCCTCTTCGTCCTCGTCCTCGTCCTCGTCCTGGTCTTGCCATTTCAATCAAACCGACTTCAACGCCAGCTTAGACTTGCTTCAATTCGTCTTGTGGCCTCTGCTGGTTAATGAGTTATGTCAAAGGAAAACAATGTTTGTTACTTCATTTATATGCCATTATTATTTTTGTTGTGCTGGTTGTATCCATTCTTCAATCCCCCTCTCCTAGTATCTCTTGCATCATAGTTTTTCTTTTAGTACAAACAACAATAACTATCTTCCCATTATGTTCCTTGTTATTTGCTCTGCTGCTTTTCCTCATCCTGCTTCTATACAGCTTCCGCTTTTCTTCTTTTGCTGGTATTGCCTGGTCTCTGGCCTCTACCACTGTCTCTACACTCCTTTGCTCATTCTTGATGGCAAAACTTTTTGTGCGGTTGCACTGCACCACGATTATGATTGTATTTCGTCATGTCACTATTATTTGCTATTTCTCGCTTCAACTTTTGCTCGCAACTTTTTTTTAGTTATTCAACTTCTTGAGCACTGAATTTAATTTACGCAAAATGCATTTGAAATATTCTTTTAGTGCTTCCATTTTTATAATTTTCATAACTTTTATTTCTCCATTGTAGCAAATGCTGCTTAATAATATTGCGTATTCGTATTGATTTCATAAATTTGCTTTCAGATTAAACTAACTAGCTGTGTAAATATTTACCTTGCTAATAATTTTAATGAAATGAAATATCCTCTATTTTAGTTGTGGCACTAAGGATACGGAAAATAAATGATCTGAGCATTTGAGGGATTACCAGTAGAATTATTATATTAGAGAAGCTAAATGAAATTTTCTTAGCTTAAATCAGTTGGTAATACAGGTAAGTTAAGTTTAATTATACTAAATTTAAACGGGCGTTTCAACTGTGACTTGAACAGAACAAGAAATATAATAAACAGGAGACAACCGACAAAACAGTTAAGAGGGGCAGGTACAGTTTAACAAACTAACTGCGCTTGCAGAAACACCTTTAGAAATAAGGTTTATAAAAAGGGGATAGAGTTTGTTAGAAAGAGATGTACAATGTTCATATGCGAATTCCTTCATTTGGTGTGAGGCTATATGTATGTTGGCGTCCAATGATAAATGGCAATAAAACACTTGTGATCCTGAAAAATACAAATAAAAGACGAACCAACAAATATGATAAATGACATTATGCGCATTGCTCTCAAGCTTTTATGGTCTTCGTTGTGGTGGCAGCTTTTCGGCTCTGGATCTTAGCACTCGCATAACCACGAGCGTCTTGGTAGCCAGAGTTACAGATACTCAGTTTCCCGCACGCTTGACTGCTTTTTGTAGCCTGGCTTGCAGTAGATACTTGCTTTTGTCTGTCATGTTTTTGGGTTTGACTTTTCTTACAATGGGAACACGTACATTTCTCAAGCGTACGTGATGTCGAGGATTCATCAAGCACATTCGTTTGTTTGGCTGATGTTAACAGTCACACTCTTCCTCTGACAGCAGCCGCGTAATGAAAACATTGTCGTATCAGTTCATAGACGAAGCCAAATTTTTTTTTTCCAGAGAGTATGTGTTTGTTGTTGATTATTATTTCCGGTTTGAGCGTTTCTTCTCCAACTTTTTACCAAACTTGGGACACCCTCTGTCAGTTACTTTACATGTAGCTTGAAACGCCACAATTAAAGACTTTTCAACTCTACTTAAGGACAGTCAAATTATATTTTGCCTACATTGCAAAAGTTTCTAACAATTTCAGTAAGTTTATATTGCCGCGCCATATAATATCTACAACTTTAAATGTACATGGTTTCTTTTATTCAAATGCAGTCAAAAGATAGGTGTAGATTCAAATAATTATATAATTAATACTTAGCCTATTCTTTGTTTTTTAAGTCTAGGTAATTTGACTTTAATTTCTCTACTTTTTGTCAGTTATTCAAAACCCTAACCATACATTTATTGAAATTTTTGGTCAACTTTTGTTATCAGTATTATTTGCACTGCTGTAAATAATATGTTTGTTACTGTTATACACGCAACAGTTTATGGTAACATATTAGAGAGTGCGCATGAATTTTCTCTTATACTTGTCACGCTCTCTTGTCATGCTCTAATTTTCGATGTTAACAGAATGTTGAGTTTCGAATTGCGTTTCGTAATTCGCTAATTTCTTTGTTCACGACCACGTTGATGTCCTCACGCGGCTTCATTAATCTTGTTTAAATATACAGGCCATACCGAAAGCAATTGTGCAATTTGGGAACAATATTATTTCAATTACATTTCCCAACCAATAACAAATATTGAAGTACATTTTTATGTGTCTCGTTCGTTGTTCTTTGCAGTTTGTCTACCATATTGTCTGAGCCGGCGGTGGCATGAGTAACATGAGGTCAGTTAATAGAAGGCAGTTAAAAGGATTTTTTTTTTCTTTTTTGGTGGGTCGAAAAATCATAAACAACCTATTTTTACATGCCCCAATACACACAGCAAGCAAGATGGCAATAATTCGAAAAAGTAAGAGCGAGTAAGATATATAAAATATACAATGCATATAGTTGAGTATGTATGTATGTATCTGCATGTGCAAATATGCAGATTGAATTCTTCTGCAAACTAATGAAATTGTGTGTCTTTGTCTCTTTCCGTGTCATTAGCATGCATGCCTGCATTGCCGCTCTATGGTGGTCATGCACATACATAATTCCAGAGTGTTCTGGCTAATGTGTCCTTAATAGCGACATCATCGCCGCTCGCGTTCGCCATGAGAGTTACAAATGGAATTAAGTGTGCTAAAAACGGAAGCCTCTGAAATAAAAAATTAGTGAAGCTCCGTAAAAGTGCAAGGAAATTAACGCTGTCAGTGACGGCTTTTTCACGCTATGATCCCCGGCCATAGTCCATTACACTCTTTTCCGTCCTTATTTGCACTCTGTAATATGCAAATTCTGTCTGTTGGTGTAATACTATGCTGGGTGTATTCAAAATGCTAGTACAAAATATAAAAGTTTATCAACCAAAACCTTTAATATAAAAATTTGTCATAATAATTTGTATTAAGAGTATGTCTCATAGTCGGTCACAGCAGAAAGGTAACTTATTTAGTACACGCGTGCCCAATACATAGCATACATAATATGTACATACATACATATGTGCATAAATACATTCATCTAGCAGCTTTTATGGCCCACACGCACACAAGCCACAACTGACTTTAGTGAAATTTACAAGCTGTCAATAATTTATTCGCCGTCAAAACTCTAAAGCAAAAGTGCTGTAAATTGGCAGTAGCTGTTTTCTAGGTGACGTTGTTGTTTTTGTAGCTACTGTGTAGGGTGCAGGGTGTGTTGTGGTGTGTAGTTAGCGGTAACGGTAATTGTAGCGGCATCAATTTCATGTACATAAATATTCATATGCGGCGTTTTATCAGTCGCAAACGACAACGGATAAAGTTAGAGCTAGGAAAGAAACCCTCTAGAAAGTAGGCGTGGTCATGGCTGCGGAAACATTTCTGCAGCATACTGTAAGGCCTTGCGTGTGTTAATTTGACGGCACAGGATTTATTTAATTTTCGGTTTAGGCAGCAGACAAAAGACAAAAGGAGGCGCCTCTGAAAATCTTGCGCCTAGGCAACAGCAATGTTGCTTGACTGTGTCTTTGCTGTGTGTGGTGAGTGTATGCATGTGAGTTTGTCTGCGGCCAATTTATTAAAATTAATTAGCTGCTATTACTCTGTTTGCGTGTGGTTTGCCAGCCGCAAGTAATATGCAGTTTTTCTTTTCTATAGGGAAATTAAGTCAAGCAGGTTGGGATCATAAGCAGATGTTCACTTAGCAGTCGATATACAGGAGAAGCGAAAATATCCTTAAAACATATTTTGTAATAGATAGAAAATTAAATCATACACTGCAAAAATTGTTGTTCTAGTTGGAAAATCGAATCTGAAACTTCAGATGTTAGTCATTTCGACTACTAGCACCAAAGGCTATATAAATTAATACAGCTGAAAATATATTTTGGAACTACAATAATTAGTGTGGTGATAAATATAGACCATTCCGTAAACGTTTTTGGAAGAATTGCGAGGTGTTTCAGCAGTCGATACTCGAAGCTTAAATCTGATACTATCTGGTCACTGCCCAGGGTCCAAAGGTTGCTTTAGCATTTGTTTAAGTAATTTGCCCAAAGTTCTGGCACAAAATGCTTTACATCGAAAGGACAAACACAAAGAGTGTCATGTTTAGAGGCAACAACATGATAAAGCAGAATAAAGGGTAGCCTGGGAGTTCACTGCTCAACCTAGGACAAAACTTGGGAGCACAGTTGTGCTTGCATCACAAAACTCTTGAGTACAGTAAGGGCAACCATTGAAGGATGAGAATGAGGATGAGGATGAGGACGACACGCAACAGTATCTATCTCTGTGTTTGTTTCCGTGTCCCAAAAGCAGCAAAGGTCATTTATGCTTGCCCATTAACTGTCGTTGTATGTGTTTCTAGCTACATGTGACCAAAAACTTTATTGGCTGTTAAAAATAATTACAATAGTTTACTTCATAGAAAATAAATATAAGGTGCTGTTATGGTTATAAGGTTTGTTGTTGTGCTCTAAACATAATTTCTATGATGCATTAAAATAGGGGTGCCAAAGCCACTGATCTTTGTGTTCACTTTGCTCTTGTAATTGCTTTTGGTAAAAGCGAGCGGTGATCGTATATACATATGTAAAGGCAAAAGACAAAAACTATTTTGCAAGTTCCGTTTCTTCTATTCTTCCTTCTTCCTTCTTCCTTCTATTCCTTGCCTGTGGTGGCGGGCTGACCAACAACCATTTTATATGTTTTGTTGTTGCGATTTTTATCTTAATGTGATTTTTTTTTGATTTCTTTACTTCGAGTTTTGTATTGAAAATATCAGTATTGGTTTTAAGTTGTCGTCGTAATGTTTAGCAATTGTGAATGTAATATACACTTACTGTTTTTTTAGTGCACATATTGAAATACAAAAATGTTATTTTGATTGTTTTTGTGTTTCACACTTATGTATATGGATTGGTGAGTACTCTGTCGTAAGCAGCTTTTGAGCACCCCTAAACTAGAAAATGCCATTTGCCATGTTTGATTTTAATTTGCTTTGATGTGATGAATGAGGCAGATGGTGAAAAAGTGTGAACAGTTCAGGTGATACTCGGACATCTCCAGACGCAATGCTATAATTACAAAAGTTTTGTAATGCATACATAGACAAAATACACAGCAGGGAAAGAAAATCAACGCAGAAGTTTTGACCAGGCCAACAATGACAAGGAGAAGCTGTTACTGTTTATGTTGTTGGGCTGTCAGTTTGATTTGTCAAGTACTTGAAGATGGTTTTCAACTTGAATCGACATTTGTCTCGGCCAGAAAACAACTGAGATAGAAAGTTATTGTCTATGTAACCAATCAAGTTAAGTCAGCTTGTCCATTTGGTTGATGAATTAAAAGTGCTACCAACTCAAACTCCCAGTTTAAGCTATAGTCAGTTTCAGTTGTAGCTGTTGTTGTTTGTCTGTCGTTAATAGAAAAGATGCCGTTGGAATGAATTTGCCCATTGCAGCTGCGTTTGCATGTCAAATGGCTGTGGGCGGAGACTCATAGTCTGCTTGGGTGCACTATTTGTCAAGCGTCAGTGCTCATGAGCTGTTATTATTATTAGCTGCAATTGCAACGCTGATGATGATGGGAATGCCGTGACGTCAGCTTAAAAGTACAACACGCTCCTTGCTGCCTGGCTTTGGCGTCCTCATGGCTACTGTTACTGGTTGCCAGCATAATTGTGTGTGTAAGTTTTATTTTTTTTTTCTTTTTTTTTTTTTTAAATTTCACATCATTTTTTATTTAGCTCTTTGTATTTGCTATTACTTCATTATACGGAGCAAGCGCAAATAAAATGCACTGACAATGCAGAAGTGATGTTCATGTGTTTATGTGTGTGTGTGTGTGTGGCAATCACTTTTAGGACAAAAGGTAGTTATATTGCTGCAGATAAACAATATCAAGCAGCGCTGGAAAACTTTTTAGTTACAATTTAAATTGGTGTTTATATTCATCCAGTTATATACTATACCCATCCTTGCAGAGTCGAGTTTTCTGTTCGACTTATTAAAAAATGCAAATGTATCAGGTATCACACTTTTTGTACGATATATTTTTGGTGATCCTAGACCAGCACTTGATTTTTTTTGACTGCTGACAATGTGGTATAATGATTGCGGTGCTGAATGCACCACTATTAAGTGAGTAAACTGCGCTCCTGTTAGTACTTATTTGCACAAGGAGGTAATATTGTGAATGATAAAAAAATTGTGAAGTTGTGTGTACGAGTGCAGGCTATGCGATTCTCTAGCAATTGAAACTCGTCATTTACCAGTTAATTTCAAACGAGAAAAACAAAAAATTGGTAGCCGCTACAAAGTTTCATTGCGATGGAGCTGTAGTGTTTTAGAATTTCATAATTCATGAGTGGCACGTCCTTTCTCAGTCATTTTTACCCTGTAGTATTGTTGCTGACGTTTGTTTGGCACACACAAAAACCTCGAAAAACTTTATTCAGTGAGCAAAAAATACTTACTACTCGTAAAAAATGTTGAATCTCTGTTTTGCTCTGCGTTTCTAATGCCGCAAAGAGTTTATAGTTTCGAATGGCTTCCCAGCACACAGTGCTAGCTCATACATACACATGTAAGTGTATGTTTGTGAGTTGCTTTGTAGGCGTTAAAGTTGCTTCTATGCTGAAAGTTAAAGCAAAAACTTTTGTTTTATGGCCTTTTATATGCGCTGTCAAAACTCTGGTAAAACTCCAAGCCCCTAGCCTTGCCTCCATTCACTCGTAGAGATAAATAGTCTACATGAGCGTCCAAATAGTCGCCAATGTAAGGCTTATATCCCCCCTCGTAACCGATCTTAGCCACCCACCAACATGAGCGAAAGTTTTACCACTAAAGTTATGAGTTATGTGTGAAAGTGCCAACTTTACACGCTGTCACACAATTTGCGCAATTTCTTTTGCAATTTCGCGACGACCCAGCGTACTAGGTACGGGTAGACAAACAGAAAGGCGGACAGATAGTGAGCCTTCGAATGACAGATCCTCCCCTAGTAGTGGTTTCTTAAAATGTGTTCAAAATTTATTTGAATTAATTTTTCCTGCAGCGGCGAGGAACCCAAAACTAATTGACAGGAAAAGCGACCACAGTTCGCTTTCAATATTTAAACCTCCAGTGGCTGTGAATTGGGAATTAAACAAAAAAAATAACAAATCAACCGCTGACCAGCAACGCTGACATGCCGTTAAGTACTTAACTCTGGGTGCAAACAGCGAAAACATTTGCAAAAACAAAAACAACAACAGTACTGAAACATTTACGCTACATCAAACAAAAGCTGAAAATTAAGGGAGCCAGTCAAAACAACGGTCTTTACACATTCACGCTCGATAACAGAAAAAAGTTAAAATAGAATCAAGTAAAAAGTGGCTTTAATTCTAAATAAGTTTTCTTATGTGTAAATTTGTATAAATGATTTTAAATTTCATTTAAGAGTGCAATTTTCTTCAAAATAGGTATTTGTCCAAATTTCGCATCCTCTTGTTTATGAAATAGTAAGAGAAAATCTCCTTATAAATGTCGGGATAAATAGTATCATATTGATGCTGCACCCCTAGCAAAACTCAATGGCCCCCAATGACTGGACGGTATGCGTGTTTGTTTGTGGTTGCTGCCTCGTTGTTGGCGTTTTTAATACTGCACGCTTTGTCGTGTTTGACATTATAATCGCCTTAAATTTTATGTTGAGGTGCGCAGATGCCCCGAGAATCTCCTTCCCTTTGCCTTTCCCTTTCTACTTTCAGACACATGCAGCATCTCCACCACTGCTCGCTGCCTCCCAGCAGCTTGGTAACTTTATGTTGTGCAGTGGTCCACAAGCAAAATTTCCGTTTGAATTACTTTCTAATTCTATAATGAATTGCTTTTGTCGGCTAACGAAGAAATTTACTTTGAGGCGGCATCAAAAGTTACGTATACGCCCTGCATTGTAACATGTTCCAGGGATTGCGAGGAGCAGGAGTAAGAACATATTTTAGGCTGTTTATCTGTGAGATATAACAATATACAAAGTTTCATAATCACATTTTCGGCTATTGTTTTTTCTTCTTATCGTTTTTATTTTGTAGATTTTTTGTCATTGTTGTTGTTGGAATAATTGGGCATCTTTCAACGGTGCTGTGCTATATTTGTGGCTCCGTAACCACTCAGACACTTATTTATTATAGTAGCTGCCTCCTCGCATTGTATTTGTCGCATTTTGTGTTCTAGTCGGTTGCTGTCCTGCCGCGCCAAGCCACTAAGTTTGTTTAAGCAGCTGTGGTCCAGCTGTCGAAATCCCCTGCATAAATTGCCGGATTAGTATTGTTAACTGAAAGTTTTGTTTTGCATTTTAAAAAGGTGGCCCTTCTCAAAGTAGCAACAACAGCAACACAGCATATGGCAAATAAAGTTGGCAATTTACATAGCTGGATTAAGAGATGAGAGGGGAGTCATCATATATTGATGATGATCTTTTTTTTATAACACAGATCAGAAAATGTTGTCTTTTATATTATTAAAACTCGTATTTGACAATAATTTAGATCCATGCTTAAAATACTTTTCAAGCTCTTTACCAAATCATTAACTAAATGACAGTGATTCTAAGGTATGATACCCTGACCATATGTGTGGTCAAATTGAGCCACTATTGTAAGGAGAAAAGTGAGATGGATTTGTTAAATGCGCCACGGGCATTCGATATGGTAAATAATATATCTGTCGTTGCGCTGTCAGTGTTTTTATAACTTTTTGATTGCTGTTGCTGTTCTGGCAGGTAAAAAAGGAAAAACAGCCTGCAGCAATTATAGGAAGAATGCGAGAACTATTTGCTGACTGTGGGGGTTCTATAGCTCCAATAACTTGATAATGGAGCAATGGCGTCGCCCAACAATGAGTACTGAAGCTGCAGGAAGTACTTAAGAGCAACGCAGAGCACTTCCTGTTTTTGTTTTGCCAATACAAAAAGCGGCGTCAACTCCGAGTACGACGTCATCGTCGTCGCTTTGCCGTCGTGTTGAATTTACAATGCTTCAGATTCTGGCAGCTCTACGTTTTAGCTTCAGGTTGTTTTCGAGTTGTTTTTTGCCGTTTCTGCACTGTGATAAAGTTCTTTATGCAAGCGTCTTATGTTACCTGTTTGTATTTGTAGCTATTGTAGCTGCTAAGGGACTGTCGTCCCACTTTCATGTTCTTGAGTTTTTCAGTATCAATTCGGTGCTTGAGACTTTAATATGCATTGCTTGCGATCTTGGTTTTGGCGTTGAAAGTGGCACATCATCCGGATTCAGAGATTCAGCTGGCAGCTGGCAGCGAGTCAGGCAGCTCCTTGTTGGCGTTGCCAACACACAAAGCATTTTAATTTCTTTTATCCTTCATTACAGCTGCTTCCCTATGGCTATTTCGCTGTGTTTCGTCGCCGTCGCAGTTTGCGTCCTTCTCGACGTCACCGTCGCCGTCGCCGTCGCCGGCATTCTGCTGTGTCAGATTACATACACTCCATTAACATTTTATGCGCTTGTATTATCGCAATTAAATTTTTAATGTTTTCATTTCAAGCACATTGCATTTTCATGTAGCCAACCCAACCCAACCCAACTCACCGCCTTTGGCATTGGCAGCCAAGCAATCAGCACACGCGGCACCGCAGACAAATACCGGCAATGCCATCGAGGTGGAGGTAACCACCTACAGCACAACCACGAACATCAACAGCCTCAACTGGATTCAGTTTGTTGCCTTTGGCTAGAGGCAAACGGCAAGCAGGAACAACTCGTTGCATGTAAATGCACTGAGTTGTGGGCCAGTATGCGTATCTGTGTGTTTATGTGTGTGTGTGTGTGTGTGCGTGTGTGTGTGTGTGCAACTTCAGGTTAAGTACGACAGTAGAAACAATTGCAAAAGCAAAAAGCATTTTCTGCAATAATAATTTTAATGAAAGTGTTTGCTGTAATCACACTGGGTTTTGCAAAAGCTTCTTTACACCTTACACTTAAAGAAAAAATGGAACCGGAACCATGATTAAAATTGAAAAACAGTGAGGTGATTAGTCATGGTTTATCGCAAAATGAGTAAATCTTCATACAAATTGCTATAATTAAGTATACTAAGCATATCAAACTAAATTTTTTCAAATTAACTTGCAAGTAAATTTTGTGTTAGCTGACATTCAACTGCCAACAACTGCCCGCTCAGTTCTGTTTGAGAATTGTAGTCCGCTACCTGTTTGATCTGCATTTGCTTGTGACGAGTCTATTAATTAAACTAATCGTATAACTTTTACGCCTTGGTTTCTTCATAGAGTCAGGGTACCAACAGTCACAAACAATGGGTACTCATCAGCTCTGGTCCTAAATGTAAAGCATGCTTTTTTCTCCAATGGCTTGGTTACATGGGCCGGATATGAAGCTTTAACGACATCGAAGGAAGTTCTGAAACAAGAACAAATGTAATCAGCAGCTACAGTGGCCAAAGTACAGAAAAAGTCAAATTTTATTTAAACAGATAGAAGGGATTTTAGAATTTCGAACTTTCGACAATCTTTTCTGATTTGTTTTATTACAATGTGTGTATGTGCAGACCACACACCATAGACAGAATGTTAGTAGGTATATTTTCATTGTCGATCTAAATAATAGCTTAATTTGTGCAGTTGAGCGATGCTTTCAAGAGTGACCACGAGGCTGTTGCTGTGCATTGAGCTGGTCCTACAATCAATTCCAATAATAATAAATTCAATTTTTGCTGTGCACGCGACTCGTGCGATGCAGCAACAGTGCTAAATTGAAACGTTCCACACGTACGACTAAAACTATCACTAGCCGAGTGTGACTATAGCTGTGGCTATGGATTAGCTGACTTCTAGAAGTGGAAAGTAGTCCTTCTTCTCTTTTCCCAAATAGGTTGAGCTTTCTCACTTTGTGTGCTGCTAAACACAATTCCCGTTGCGGTGTCGAAGGCAAAACTTTAGCTTTTTCCGTTACAAAAGTTTTTCTTTAGAAAATTGTGCGCTTTTGTATTGGAAAACTGGCAATAGCAGCATCAGCACGTGTGGTTGGTCTATAGGTTCAAATACGCCCACTCTTTGACTTTGACTCTCAGTCGGTGCTGTCAACACTTGCTCATGAGCCCTGAGACGTGTTTGACATTTACGAGTAGTTTCTTCTCGCCTTTTCAACAGCCCAGTGGCTAAACTAACCTCAATTATTTGTCATTCAATACGATTATGGCCAAGCTGGATGGTTACTGGTATTTGACAATTGCGTTTACTATTATGCACCTTGCATATTGAACGTAGTAGTGAAGTAGCCGCGAGGTCAAAACCTTTCCTTTACATGCTACACAATACCGTTGACGTCTAAGAAAATCACATTGAGGACCTCCGCTTTATGCACGAATTCCCTCCTCAGAGCTGCAAACATGCTTAATTATTCCATTAAAATAATCTACCTGCTAGCTTCGCTTCCTGAGATTTCATTTCCATCATTTAAAATGCCTTTCACTCTCTTTCTCTCTCTCTCTCTCTCTCTCTTTATCTTTTCCAGAACTGTTCACGTCGTTGTTGCTATTGCAGTTGCAGTTGTCAGCACAGCGCACTAAACTTCAATTAAAACTTAGTCAGCATTGATGTCGTCAGCATCAGAACAGTTTCAGTCTGTTTTGGGTGCTTTAATATTCAACTGTAGTCAAATGATTGAACGAAGAATTTTAATCGGAATTTTAGATGTTATGGTATCAGAAATAACTATACAGGTATTTTGTTGAACAAAACCATGCCAAAATTTGGAAAAAGTGGGACTTGTACTAGTTGTCTGACAAAGCTTTCGAAGATTCGCAGACTTAATGAAAACTGAACCGATTTCTCTTTTTTGGTACAGGCTCGTCTTTGCTCTGGGTCGGATTACTAAAGTATATGGTAAAGTGTTGACTTGTATCTTAAATTATATCTAATTTCGGGCCTCTTGACTCCAAAGTCTAGACGCTCTCGCACGCAAGAAAAATATAATCGTATAATTTTAGAATCGTCTCGTTTTCCGTTTTCTCCTGCATATGATTCCGAGTTTGACAGCAAACTTTTTGCCACAAGTACGCGCAAATGTCTTCATTATGTGTTGGTTTCCCGGCTCCTCTGAGAAACTTTAAGCATAACTTAATCAACGTCAAGAGTCGAAAACGCGCGTGATAAAGTTATGATTACTATGCGAGTATTTTGCAAATATGTGTGAAATTATCGTTTCCATGTACATCTGCAAAAAGTTTACCTGCAAATCAACATTACAGCGACGAGTTCGCAATTTAACTGCTGCCGTTGCTACTACTAATAGGGAAGTTTGCTTTGATGCCAAGGTTTATAAGCAACGACAACAGCAACATGGCACTCCAAAAAACTTGAGTATAATATAGGGAAGAAACAAGTCAAAACGTGATGATGTCCTTACCATGCCAAAAATAATGGCATACAAAATGCACCGCCAGAAAAAAAGGTCCTAGTAGATGGAACTTTACATCTTATGATGTGAGTTGCTGCTTATGTTCTTCTATGCTGTAATTGTGTGTCTAAGTGCAGTCAAGGCAACAGATTTGACAGACCTTAATATAAAATCATCATTAAAACTGCACGAGAGTTGCTCAAAATGTTAACTTAAAGTCGACGGCAAAGCTGCTACCGAATTTTATGGCTTTTGATTCATTAGAAAATCACTTCATAACATTTAATATGCAAATTATAAGCACTAAACTCAGCTTCATACAGACACATACGGAGGGCAAGGCGCATCTCTAATACCAAAGTGGCAGCAGCGTTTGAAGTTGCGCGCATAATTTTCTAATTAAGTTTCTTTGGCTCTTCTTCTTCTACTTCTCGTTGCACTTTGTGCGCTCTTGTTGTTCTTGTATCGACTTTTAAGTAGCTTTCCAAGATTAACTGACTTGGCTGGTAAATCATGAACAGCTCTCCCAGCAAATTTTGTGCGTTCTACAACTTAGTATATCTGACTTTTAAGGTTGATTATTATAAATCAAATATTACTAATAAAATAAATTACGTATACTTTACATTTGCTATTTATGATGTGCATTTGTCAGTTGCAGTTGGGAAGTTGCTTAAATCATATAGTCCAGCAGACACGCCCAATTGTACTTACAGTTTAAACAGGTTTTTTCCCTGAACTTTCACAGCTTTATGTAGTTTTTTATTGCATAGCGGCAGGCACTCATTAATTGCAAACCGTTTGCAATGTTCGCAGCTCGTTGAACGCTACACGCTGCGTTTTTTGCGGCCTCTAACGAATTCATTTCATTTCCGCTGCATTCATTTGCACGTCACCAACACAGACACAGACACAGATACAGATACAGATGCAGAAACAGACACAGACTCACACAAAGACAGATAGAGAGACATTGCGGTCGCAATTTCATTGCACTGCGGCCACAAGTCCTGACCACCATTCCAACACTGCCATATCGTGTACACAAACTCAAACTTCAACGCGTTGATGATGACATTGCCAAAACGCAAAGTCCACACAGCCCAGAGAGCACAGCGATCGTCCAAGTACGAATGCGAATGCGAATCTGAATCTGAATCTGTATCTGTATCTGTAACGGAGCCCGGAGCTTGGTCCAGTCCTGTCCAGTCCGGTCCTGTCCCGTCCTGTCCGGTCCGCTCTGGCATTTCCGTATGCCGTTCCGTTTCGTTGCGCGTTGTTAGCAAGCAACTTCCGAGGGTAATTAATTCGAGTACTCGCCATCGTCCTCGTTGTCTGTTTTAAACGACTTACAACTTGGATTACAATTAGACAAGCTGTTCGCTTTGCGCTACTGTTTTGCGCAAATAGTTGCTGCTGCATTTTATGTTTTAGAGTAGCAAAATGAAAATTTGCATGTTGCCTTTAACACTGCCACAAACACATAGATTGTCCTTGCATTTATTTTCGCTGTGGTTTTATGGTAAACATTTTTCAGCGACCCAATGACACTAGCTGAAAAGGTGAGATAATAAGTCAAGGCGAAGATATTAAAAGCAACTTGAATCTCTTTGCGTTACATGTATACTTGCTTTTCGATAACTGTAAGATCTCTTTATTTTCTTATGACTTTCATTGTTAGGAAAGATGCTTCTAATAATACTGTTTAACGAGAAGAATTCACTTTTTAAGTCCCACTTTACATCGTTTTTCTGGTGATCACTTTTGTTAAATTTTTCTGCATGCAATTTCTGTGCTAATTAGCTAAGTGTCACTGACAATTGGAGCTCACATTGTCTGCTACAAAAATAAAATAAAATATATGATGCATCAATCAAAGCAAATCACAGCACATAAAACTTCTCGCATTACCTCAAAATGAGCGCAAATAAAAAGCGACCTACAAAAGTTACAGCAAACATTGCGTAGCCAAATCTCATTAAGCGAGGCAGGAAATCATAAAAATATATTGCCCACTTTAAAGCAATGCTGGCACTTCATCAGATTCCCTTTCCCATTCCACATTTTCTTTGTTTTCCTCCTTACAACATAAAGACAAAAATGTAACTAAACACCAGAAACAACAAAAAAAACACAGCCAGACATGTCCATGAACTGAGCGGCATGGGCGTTCTAACAAAATGGCCAAAACTTTAAATCATTCGTCACAAGAAACATAGCTGTGGATGTCCTTGCCTTGCCGGGTGTTGTGGGGCTGCTATGCTGTCATAAAAAATTGTCTTAAGTATTAGTTTTTGTCTGTGACAAGCTGCCAACCGTTGCTGACATTCATTCAGTGTCCACTCGCAACTGCTGCATTTATGGTGAGGGTTTCTTATCTGCGCGTCCAGGTTTAGGTCCCAGTTCCGAGGATATTTTCAGGTCCCACAGCTCGTCTGTCAGCGCACAACAAAATGTTATTGTTGCTACTGCTTCTGCTGCTCCACTCTAATGACAAACAAAAATCAACAACATATAAAAGGTGAATGCTGGGAATCTAAAATGCAAATCCCTTTTTTTATTTCATACAATTATTCTTGTACATTTTTTTCTGTAGCGAACAAAAATAGAATATATACATGAGAAATGAGTATAAAAAAGAACAGAGCTTAAAGAATTAGCCAATCAGGTAGAACAAATATATGCAATTTGTTATAGAAGTTCCGAATAGTGATACTTAAATACCTTTTTTTAATTATTTGTAAAGTTTGACTGTGGTCTGAATATAATCAACTATAGTGACAACTTTAAGTTTCTACTCCAATAAGGTTTTCCGAAAGCTAGTCATTTTTGAAGCAGTTTCCCAGACTCTAACTATTTGCATTCAACACACAAAGCTGACATATGCAACTGTCAAATGTTTTGTTGCATGTCGCTAAATTTGCACTCATTGGCAGAATGAAATGTTGACGCATATGTTACTTGACAATGCAGATGTTAAGGCGAATGTTATGCTAATGACTTATTGTTTCATATTCAATTAAAGATTGAATAATCTTCATAGTGTCTTTCAAAAATTTCTACTTTAACAAAAAACAATTTGAGAAAATGCAAAATGCAAACAAAAACGATGTAGACATCACTTGTCATAACAAATGTGACCCGAACACTGACACTGACACCGACACCGACACCGACACGGACATGACACTTTGTATTTTGTGTAACTACGAGTATTTTGTATATTTTAGTTGGTTGCTGCAACCATAACATGTCCTTTTCAATTAAGGACCAAATACATATGAGTATATATATTTATGATTTGATCAAATATGAAAGTTAATTGCTTTTGTGTGCACAGACAATAGACTAAAGCATGTTCAATTGTTGCTAAATGGCAAAAATGTTTTGTCGGTAAATCTTTAAGGCTTTCACTATTATTGGCAGATTGAAATCTGTTCCTCACTTAGAGTTCCTGTAGATTTCCATTAAACACAAAGTCCAGTAGGTAGTTTAGTTCGACATAGCATGCTGTGCGTTGTTATTAATCAATTGGTTTTGGGGTTTGGGTTGATTAAATAGGTGTGTTGAAGCAGAATCCATGCACCCATACACAAGTATGCCAACGTTCTAATCAATGAATCAAAATGTGTTTGATTTATGATTGCCATTGATTTGCAACCCTATTTCGATGGCGTCTTACTGTTTAATGAATTATGTGTTTCATTTAAAAAGTTGTTTTTCCTTTTTGAATTACCTCTGTAATTAGGTACACATAAGTTGGGATACATTTTACTGAAGCTGAGCTATATTCGACTAAGTATTTTGCGAGACAAGACAAACTTATGTGTGCAAAAAGGGGCCAGAGTTATCAACAAAATATTCGACGATATATGTAAGGTAGCACTTGTGAGTTGATGGCAAAATGTTTGTAAATAAAGTAATAATAAATGCTACAAAGCAGAATGTTTCTGCGCTGAGCTGAGCTGGTCTAATGTCGTCGCTACATCTCAGGCTGCTGTCATGGCAGCTTCTTGTTTGTCTGCATTTTGGTGACATTTTTGCCATTAGCCAAATGTCAATGCTCGACGACGAAGTGGTAAGAAGCACTTATAATAGCTGGGATTTACAATTGTCGTCAACAACAACAACAACAAGAACAAGAACAACAGCAATAACAAAAACAACAACAACAACGGTGAATGCAGAGAGGCAAGCACCAGGACTAGGACAAGGATCCAGAAGCCTGTCGGCTGTCAGTTGCCGGTTGCTTTTTCTTGGGGTGCCGCATGGCAACTCCAAACATGAAGGAGTCTGGATGAGGTTGCGCGATAAAAGAATGGTACTAAGGCTGTTTGATCGTTGCTTGGGGGTAACTGCTGCAACGGTCTGGTCTTGGGCCGCTCTTATTGTTGCTATTGCCTGACGGCACCTGACAGCAAAATTTTGCTAGAGATAATTTGAATAATTTCAGTGACCCAAGCCAATCACCCTAACTCCTGACATTCAAGAAAGCAAAAGTCGTCATCGTCATTTTGCCTGCTGCTGACAAATGGCTTTTAAATCACCTGTCCGACTGGTTGAGTCTTACAGTTTTTGTTACAGAATTTTTAAAATGGGATAAGTTGCCTCCACCAACTACGCATCTGACTTGCAATTTGCTGCCGTGCATTTGAAATGAAAAGCAAACTTTGGCACGCATATCTCGAGTTCCGTCCTGCAACGTTGCGTATACGTTACGTATATATACGTATACGTCAGGGTTGCATGACGGCTTATTATCAAGCGGTGGCAGTAATTTACACGGTCTGACACACACGTGCTAAACATTTGTTGGAAGGGGGTATTCTAGCTGATGCACCTGTCGTGTGATGGATTAAACGATGTTTAAGCTGCAGCTGAGCGATAAGAGAAGCCATTCCTTACTGCCGCTGGCAACTCACTAAGCCTACTTGAAAGCCACAACAAAGCCAACCAAAAAAACTACAGTAGATTACATGGTTTTTGTGTGGCTGTGAATCTAAACTTATAGTTCGTGCGAATCAAAACTTATAAAAATCATTAAAATTTCAGGAAAGTTAACTTCAAAGCAAAGGGATGGTAAACAAATTTACGAAATCAAAATGTAATTGACTGTTAGTAGAGTAAAGAGCATCGCTATTCAATATATAGGGGACAGTTGGGCGACCTCTACATACATAGGACATTCCATTCGTATGGTAATCCAAAATACAATAACTATATAGAAAGAAACCAGTATAACAAATTTGATGGTCAAATAAAGATACTTAATGCGTTTTATGACCGCTGGCATTTGAAGTCTTCTGTTGCATATGGATGCGTTTAATTGGTTTTAAATTACATTTTCGGACTCCAGTTATTGGATTATTATATTGCCTTTGTAAGTTAAAAGATACAAAACGGGCATTCACGTTTTCATATAAGCCAAAAAAAAACTATTTACTTGCGACAAAATAGATTTTTCAATATCGATTAATCGGATTATTTAAAAAGTACGACATGTAATAAAACAATTATTATGTTGTTTGATTGTTAGCAAAAGTACATCATTTAGTGTAATTGCATTATTATAAATATCATTTGCATCTGTTAAGCTCAGTTTCAGCGTTCGATATTCTTGCTTGTACTGTTTTGAATCAGCAATGACAGTAATTTCATTACTGAGACATTACATTAGAAGTTCCAAATTACACAACGGTTTGGGCACCGAACACAATTTCCAGTCCCCTTACTATGCCCCTCTGGGACAAAGTTTGTGCAGCTGCACATCCGTTTTGATGACGCTGCCAGCAGCCTAAAGGCATAAGTAAAATCAAGAAAGATGCTCTGCCCAGAACCAAACCAAAAGATAAACATTTGCCACAAAACCCGGCAGTGGCCATCAATGGCAGAGTCTCTGAATGGCAATGGCCATGGCAATGTCATAAGGCGGTCTGCAAAAATCATCGATGAATTGGACGGCAAAGTTTGCAACCGGACGTGAATGCGGACTTGGACTCCGACTCCGACTCCGACTCCGACACCGAGACCGACACCGACGCGGAGGACAGTTCGCGTTTTGTGCTTGTCCCAGCTGCTGTTGTTCCTTCTGTTGTTGCTGCGTACAGAGTTCACTACAGTTTGTGAAATTACTTATTTTTCAATTGTTGGCCCCCGCCGAATGACATTTGGCATTGTTGTAGCCACCACCGCCATGCAATCTTGATTACTGTCAGTAGCAGCAGTTGTATTTAAAATTGGCTAACAAGTTGTATAGCAATTGCCAGAAGAAATGGCAATAAGGCAATGCCAATGACTCTCGTTTTGCTGCCTTCAACTTTTCATTTAGTTTAGCAGCCTTCCTGTACCACCCACCCACTATCGTCCATTGTTCACAATCATAGTCGAAGTCAGAACCAATGCAAGTTGTTTTATTTTTTTTTTTATCATATCAGCGAAATGTTCAATGATCAGACGAAGCAGAACTTCTCAGTCTACCTCTGTTTGTCTCTTCTCTTCTTTTCTTTTTAAATTCTGTTGCTGTTTGCTATTTGTCTTGACAGCAGAATTTTACCATCATTCCATAAGGACAGTGGTGATATTAGTTAAATATAATAAATATAAAATCAATCAATCAACAAATACATTTTCGTCTTTAAAAAACTTCACAAATTCGCCAAATTGAGCGCTGGTTTGTAAATGTGATACTACCATTGATTTTGTTGAACTTATACTTATATATCTGTGTGCGGCTGTGTATTGTGTATACTAACATGTATAGCAATAATTAAATGTTCATGGGATGTTGTCATTTATTTCTATTGTACAGACTACGAGTACCCTGATGTCATGGCTATCAGGAAAAACCACATGCAGCTTGTAATAAAAATTTGCATTTGATTTTACGGTCAGTTCGTGAATATACATATTTGTAAAATACACATTTCAAAGCCTGTGCTAATTAGGGCTTGACAAAATGGGCCATAAAATTTGAATTTCGATTGTTTTGTATTGCAAACAAAAATGAATGATTTTCCTTGAAAATCTACGCTCAGGGTAAATGCAAGTTGCAGCAGTAGTTCAGTTGATATTTTATAAAAGTAATTTAATGACTTTGTGGTACATTAGTTGGCTTATTAAAAATAGCATTCTGTATATTTTATTCCGATTATTTTCCGATTCCCATTATTATTTTACAAACTCGATTTTCAATGCGAAATCAAATCTGAACCTCACCTTAAAGCTTTTGTGCTTGTTTATTGTTTGAAGGGAGCATATGCATACACCTGCCGTTTTTAACAAATGTCTATGCATGTTAGCCGACATAGTCTAATACTGGCACCATCGACTTTTGCCGGTTGTAGTAACTCTCTCTTCGCGTCTTTACGCGATTATTATACGCCTGATTGCGTTGTTTATGCGCCCAATGCATTTGTATTTATATTTCAATTTAATTTGAAATACCTTTTAGCGTCAGGACGTCTTTCGTGGTCACATAAATACACGCACACACACACACATACACACACACACACACACACACACACACACACACACATTTAGAGCGAGAACGACGCGCTCAATCATGCATATGCTTATGCACTTGGCTGGCGCAAATGAACAAATTTCACGTTTGATTGAGCCGTTTAAGTGTGATTCGTTTATGCGTATGTTTTATTGCTCTGAAAAATTAAAGAACTGCTGTATTATGGCGGTATTATAAACGTATTTTCTATTCGATTGTTATGCGTTGAAAGCAGCGAAAAGTTTCGCCAGAAAATTCCAAAATAATATTGAATTGTCAAAAGGCCGCTGGTGGTCGCAAAACTTAAAAACCCTAAGTAGCAGTATATCGAAATAAATAGCAGTATTGTGTATTCGTCATCAATATTTAAATCGGCACTAATTGCATTTTAATGGAGTGCCTCAAGGTATGATACACGAATGGGCAGAATTGACAAAAGTGGTCTGAATATTCGCTAAAATCGGGTTCAG
Organism: Drosophila neotestacea; assembly: GCA_035044365.1. NCBI lineage: Eukaryota > Metazoa > Arthropoda > Insecta > Diptera > Drosophilidae > Drosophila > Drosophila neotestacea. The sequence goes on from JAWNMD010000155.1 coordinate 4,031,872, forward strand.
CTTAGACGGCGAACAAATTGAAACAATTTCCAATTGACATTAATGGGGATGGATGCTGGAGCAGCTGCAACTGGCTGGAAAATTTCTTGGGCCCCTAAAGCTATCATTTTCGATTGTGGAACTTTCTGTGTGCTGTGGTTACCACGCATACTAAACTCCAACCACACATTGAACATTCAAGCAGCTGGCATATCCGTCGTCATATTTGCAGCACGTTGAGCAGGTTCGGAGGCAAACTAGTTTGTGGTTGCATTTACTTTAAAATCTTAAAAAAAAGTTTTGTGGGTTTTGAGTTCGAGTTAAAGTTAGCGCTGAAGCTGAACCGCAATAAATATGATATTTAGCTGAAATTTTGTACAAGGATTGCAATGGCTACCGAATTATGCAATCGTTTGTTTTATGTAACATTTTAATTAAACCTTATGTATTTTGATTTAACACAATATAAAATCCTGTTCATATTTGTGGACAATATTTAATTACTGAGATTCATTTTATGGCTCGAGTAACCATTTTACTTAAGTACTACGTAATTTTGCAGCCTGAATTGGAACGTTAAATTTTCAGTTTAAGTAAAGTCTAAAATCAATAGTTAAGCGACAGATCGAATGACAAATGGCAAATGTCACAGCATAATCATCATCAAGTGCCTCAAACACTCAACAACACATACGCAAACTGAAACTGAATTGAAACCTAAGTTTCAACTGAACACAATCGAGTCTCAATAATTAATTGTTTGTCACACTTGTGCAATGCATGCTGCATCTGCAATTACTAGATTGCTTCTACACGCACTCACCTATTTATTTATTAATTAAATCATTTATTGTTCAATCAGACCTGTGGGAATCGTTGCAGCTGCTTAGATGTTCATAATATTGGTAGATACAGAGGTAGAATTGCAGCCAACTAATCATCGAATACAACTCCCTAAGCTGCTGTCAAATGCATTCATCATTTAATTAGTTTCCTCTTGCACTTCCCAGGATACGATGCGATGTTCAGTAAATGTCATACCCGATAGGTGTAGGCAAACTTCAAATCAATTGTTTACTTGTTATTTTTCTATTCTTTTTTCCTTTTGCTGTGTATCACTGCTTTTTAAATTCGCTGGATTCAAAATGTTTTTATTTGCTTAGGCTTATAACTAAGACGGAAAAGACGTCTCAAGCGCAGACAAATACAAATAATAAACCAACGTTAAGGCTGTATTGTAGCACATTACATTTGCTATACTCTTGTCATTCGACATTTATCACAAATATCTTAATAATACAGTCTGAAAGTGGCAGATTTTTTTTTCAAGAAACACAGAACTTTTAAGGCACAAAAATAGCTTTTCTTTAAGTTGAGAATTTTTAAGGTCTTTATTGACAATGGATGGACTAGATTGTTATGTTAGTCTTTCAAGGTAAGTGTTATGACATTTCAATATACCAGCTTCAATAAGTTTAGATATGAAAAGCTGACGATACTTCCAGCTTGTACTATTCTGATGAATGGTTTAAGGCTGAACTTTCTTAAGTACTTACAATGCAGCATGAAACAAAAATACAAAACACAAAACGATTTTATGTATATGGTATTAAAGAACTGAGTAGGTAAGCACACACATGGATGCGAAGAGAGATAAATAGTCGAGTGTGGAGAGCACTCTGGGCATGCTAGACATTGGCAAAATTTAAACAGCACAGTCATACAGACAAACACACACATATGTACATACTCAAACACACAAATAAGTCAAGTGACAATACGAAGAGCTACATTTCCTGTGCCTTTCTTCGATTTGATTTTTCATTTCCGCTGCAAATGGTGACAAAGTTAGAGGAGAAGGATTTGAAATTGTTTGTGTGCCCGACTATTTGTATGCAGTGTGTTGATTTCTTGTGAAATATCAATTCACCATGGAATAAAGAAAACACACAGGCGCATACACACACACACGCACACACACATTCACTACACGTATACATACAGACATACATATGTACAAATAGAATTGATGCGACAATTTACCTCAAAGTCCACTTAAGAGCTCAAGTTGGACTTGTGCTGTTTGTCCTTAGGTTTGCAATCGCTCGTTTGCAGCAAATTTAAACAAAACCTGAAAACAAATTTGTTGGACTGAGAGCAAGACGACAACAGCTGTAGTTGTTGTTAATAATGTTTGGGAACGTTGCAAACACGATACCTCTTAGGAGCCAGATTTGGAATCTTCACCAAAACTGTTTACGAAACAGTGTCGATAACAATCGTTAACACAAATCAATAAAATTAGCAATATTGTGTGACTCGACACACACAAACACATTTACACAATCTCTATGCAATTCTTTAGAATTCGCATAACATTTCAATTATATATAATAACAATGTTGATGCCTAAACATAGCGTCATACTGCCGCAGTTGATTTTATTATCAACAAATTAGTGCACGGAATTAAAAACCCAACAACCCTATATGCTTAGTTGAGTGTCCGACGGAGCATAATTTTCTGACAATGTTAAAATATGTTAAAAACTTCTGGACCGAAATTCGTTAACTGTCAAATTTTTGTTTTGGGAGTAAAACAAATCAGGTAAATGCCACAACATTTGCCAAACTCCTAAGTGATGAGGGGGTCTTGGGTGTACGGGCATACTCGTATAAAGGTGTTAGCATGTTTATAACTTTTCAACTGTTTGATGTAAATTGTTGATGTGGTCTTTTTTTGAGCAGTCAAAGTTTTAGTATGCATGTGTGATTTGCTCGTTGGGCATTAAATAACTTTTGATTGTCATGGAAACTGCAATGCTAACATTGGCGCATAATTAAGAGAGCTGAGCTGTGAAGTGGCTGCCTTAAATGAGACAGTGCTGTTCTTGTGTCCCACATAATTGATTTGTCCGAGGCAAAACCATTCGTTGTGCTCTCCCAATGGCAATGATGATAATGATGACGCACGTGCGCACAGACTGGGACTTCATTAGTACCGCCAGGACGTGGCTGAGCTTCCACTTTGGATTCTGCTGAATTTTTGCTGTATATGTGCATTGGTAACGATGTTCATGTTGATTTATTCATTAATGTAGCAACTTGGCTAACGTGGACCAACCACTTGATGGTTCTGCTGACTCGTGTGAACCAACAAAAACTTATATCCAGTAATTGGACGAAGACGACGCGGTAACATTGCTTATGAGCCAAGTCAAATGTTTGCCCGACTACGAAACGGAGTGTTCAAAATCAAATGCAAAAATTTTGAAACAGTAACTTTTTAAATCTTGTGGGCGTAGTATTTTCTATTTTTTTTTTTTTAAGAAGTAGCTATAGGAAGGAATTTATTGTGTTGTGTGCAGGCAAAGCATCATTGATGGATGTACAAGTCGAAAGATCCGGAAATGTGGTTTTCTGTATACGTTGACGGTGACAAAATGTACACCTAGCTGCAGGTGATGCAATCCGAACAGCTCGTTTTCATCTGTCCAGTAGGTTAAACGGAAGTGTCGTTTGACTTGGTTCTAGTTACCTTTAAGCTAAACGTTATCCACCATCCGCTTTTAGGTGCAGAGCCTGCACCTGGCGCAGGATTTGCGTATTTTGCAGACAACTTGACAGTCAAGTGTTGTCAGCAGGATATTTTCCAATGAACAGTTTTTAGTCACAAACACCTAGTTGACTAAATAGACAACAGTTTCTGGCTTATTTTTTGTTTAATAACATTTTTTCTATTTAGTGTTGATAAAGTAGAATTTTATCCATGCCGAAAATGATATTCCTAAGTATTAAATTTTCTGTTCAGCATCTTTAATACGAATTGTACGTTTACAGGATACAACACATTACCATTGCTAATTAACCATTTAATAGTGAAGATGCCTTTACTGCAACAGCAGTCTATGCTGGCAACTGTAAAAAAATCGCAAAGCTTCTAACAAAAAGAGGTTATGACAAAGTTAAAGTTTGTTGCAACTTGTTAGTTTGTTAACTTTTAAGCGGCTTGGTGCGAACTTATTGCTATTTATTTTGCATCATTTTCAGTTTCATGGTGCGCGGCCCAAGCAGCAGGTCAATGTAAAGTGACTTCATAATTAAGCAAGCAATAAAAGTGACGATGACAAAGAGCAGTTAAAATTAAAAGCAGAAAGAAAGGCAACAAGGGTGTGCATGAAAAATACCCTATATTAGGTGTGACGAAGCTTCAATATTTTGTGTCAGTTATATAATGGTATAACAATATTATATTGATCACATATTAAAACTAAAGTTCAGACTGCATTACAATTTAAACCACTCAGGACGAAATTTTTGTATATGTGCATTGTACAATAAAGTACCCAACAAATAATTAATATTATAAGTTATCAATAATGCTCAGCCTGCTGCCGCTATCACGAGTAAACTGTCTTAGAGGGTCACATGTTTCATAAAATCATTATAATACCCTCCGTAAAAGTGTAGGAATGCTCAACAAAGTTTTGAGTAACAAGAAACTTTTGCTATGTCCGGAAATAAGCGTCATCAGGGTTAAAGTCTGAGCACAGTTAAATGTCTGCCTAGCGTGCAAATTGTCGCCGCTAATGACCAATCACCAGGTCATGTATCTGTTATTTATATTTATACAAGTAACCCTATGACAAATTCCCTTACCAACCCTCACATGGTTTACACTTGATACCTAACTGATTTTGAGAACCGAGAAATTGGCGTGTGCTCCCAATTGTCAATTGATCAAATTGATCATAATGGGTCCTCAAATTAAAAATTTAATGATTATTATTTGGCCAAGTTTTCGATTCAAACTAAATGGTTGTTGTGAATTGTGCTGGATTGCCGAAAACATCGTCGATTCAGTAGATTGAACCAATTCTTAAAATATTTGATAAAGAAGTGATAAGATAAGAATAGAAAGAACCATTGGGGTAAGCCCCAAGATGTAATCCACCTTTTAAAGCTAAAGCTAAAGCTGTCATCGGCGTATCCTACTCTTTTGTTGCCATGGCAATTGTTACGAGTACTGCTTCTTTTGCTGTTGTTGCTACGAGTACTGTGTGTGCGTAGCAGCGTTTGAAATTGCACCCAAAAGGACAATTAAGCATGAAGTATTTATGTGCCGACGCGCTTCTTAGTCGGAGCGGCAGCAACGACAGTGGCAACAACATAAGCAGCGCAAAAGTGGCAGCGATGCGTCGCCGAGCCAGAGAAATAATTTCATTATGCTTGCAACTTAATGCCAACTTACAGTTTTACAGCCTGGCAGTAGCAGCAGCAGCAGCTCCTTCTCACTTCTTAGCTCTCGGCACGCTTTTCATTACTGCCGGCCGCATGACTTTGTTTTTAGTTTTTTAGCCCTTTGCTTATGGCCAGCTGGCATGGCATCAAATTGGAGCCAGGGGCTGGAGGCAAGATCTGCTTTCTGCGATGGCCGGCTTTATTATGCGCGCTCAGCACTAAATTTTATTGTCAGTTCATGTCGTCCTGAATTATGTAGCGCGGCAACAGAAGCAAAAGTAGAGACAACAACAACAGTAACATCATAATCATTGTAAGTAATGCATTTTGCTTTACAAGTCTGACTTGAACCCTTATTAAATGCATCAAAACACAGAATTTAAAAGGGATGATGGCAATGTCATAATTAACATTTGTCACACTGGTAACAAAGCAGATTTTATAAAGCTGACTGCGACGCAATCGTCTTAAATTGAATTGTGCATTGACCTGATTCAAACTGAAAACCTCTTACAACACAATGAGTAACAACTCTACACCCTTTGGACCGCATACAAATTCAAGCATATTTAGTAAACAATTTTAATTAAAAGCCAACGCCAACGCCAACGCCAACGCCAACAACAGCTATGCACATTAATTTGCGGCATTTGTTGGACGCGCGCCCGTCAACTTTTTAATTCAATCTAAAGAAGGAAACTTGCGGCCTGACATTGTGATGTCTGGCCCAAAACAACAGCATCGCTACGGCACCCTTTGTATATGCAATTTAATTTGACAAATTTTGGTGAAAATAGTTTTTGGGGGCTCTGAAAATGTTATTCAAAAAGGAAAAAAAAACAACTGAGGACATAAACAAAAGGCAAAGCGTGAATATTGTTGACTACCAGCTCATTAAATTTTTTTCTGCTGCTGCAGCAAAAAGCAACTTCTTCCAGTTCTTATCCCCAACGGAGCCAAAGGCCAGAAGTAATCAAAAGTCAATGGGCAACACTTAAAATGTCGATGCTGGCAGAACATTTTTGCAGCTGATTTATTTATTACTAGAAGCAGAAAAGTTTTTATTGCCAAAGTATGTTAACCTTTAAAAGATTACTATGAGCTTATGTAAGAATTACATTTGTTTTTAAATTTTTATTGACGCTGTAAATGTATAAAGTTTATTTTAAAATAAGACTGGCAAGGATAACCAATTTGGATTTGATATTTTAAATCAAAAAATTTCTATGGTAACTGGTTTTGTCTCTAGAATCACTATTTCTAAGTAACAACAGGTCAATTGATCTGCATGCAGAATTCGAAGATTTTTCCTTATTTAGTTACATACTTATATCTTATACTCACTTTAAATTTGAGTTTACATTATATACGCTTTTAGTAATGAGGGTCTTTAAAAGTTTCTTGAAACCTGACACCTTAAGTTCATGTTTTGTTACATTTTTGATAAACGCTTTGTGCTTGCTGGTCACGATTTGATAGAATTTTTATATTAGGCTTTCGTTTATATGAAACTTATGTGCAACGTTGTCAGGTTGCTGGTTTGTGTAACATTGGCTCACATACATATACACAAACGGCTTTTGCTACTGAGAAATTGTAGCCAAAAGTGCCAAAATGACAAACCTGGGCGGCTGACTGCAACTCCTTTGGTTAGTCGTTGGTTTTCTTTTAGTTGGCCACGTACACCAGCGCTCAATAACCCCACCTAGGAAGCGGCCACGGCGGACAGAAATCCAAGCACGTAATTTTAAATGGCTTTTACTGGCAGTCAACTTAAACTTTACGCTAGCACACATTAGCTGTGTCTGACAGTCTGTAGGAAACACTCGCTGAGTGTTAAATGCAGCTGCCAACTGCCAACTGCCAACTGCCAACTGCTAGCTAACGCAGCAACACGCCCTCAAATACCCATGGGCTGTAGGCATTGCGACAACGAGAATGTCCGCTAACCGCAATGCTAACTGGCGTATTAATTCTACTTTTCCACTCAGTTTGTGAGTATGTGTGAGTGCATTTGAACGACATACATAAACATGTGTGTGTGTGTGTGTGTGCTGATGCTGACGTCCTCATAAAATGACTTATTCCGATAGTTGTGCATGCTTGACTTTGATTGCATGGATCAGAGATAAAATTGTTCTGACATCCAGCTGGGTGCTCGATTTACCTTGCAGCACGTTCGTTTGATGTCATAATTAAATAATTAATAATTAATCCTACTTTATGTTCTATATAAGAACAACCATTTTATATATCTTAAGAAGCAGTCTTAAGATAAACAAAGTAAGGAAAAACTTCTTCTCAATCTAAGTAACTAGTGCCAACTTTCAAGATTCAAGCCTAAAATTTTGGTATTAGTAGGTGCTTAGGAAACACAATTTTAAAACTTGAGATTTCACGTTCAATCAATCCCTTGTGCACAAATTAGAACGAAAGAATACTTTAAAGTTAATTCTGAGATTTTTTATTTTTATACCCTTGCAGAGGGTATTCTAAGGAGTTTTTTTTTTTTATTGTAAAAATGCAGTAAGCTACAGTGGAGCAAGCTCGACAGTAGGAGACCCAGTACTTTTTGAGAGCAAAGCGTTCACTATAGATTGTTCTATCAATGTTCCCTACCATTCAATAGATGTGCGTAACAGCCAGAATGAGACGAAGCGGGTCGCTAGCGTCTCTTCTTCCTTGATTGCCCGTCAACATTGTTGAGTTGAATAACGTTGTCGCATTTATCCATCCGATTGGAATGTAAATTTGGTCCGATTCTGTGACAGGTTTGGATCTGTAGTGTATATTATATGCTACCAAAGATCAAGTGTGGCTATGTACATTCAAGCGGTCTCTTGTAATTCGACTTCGAAATTTTGTATTTCTATTTCCAGGGGCGGAGTGGGGCGTGGCAAAAATCTAAAACAAACTTGATCAATGGGAGATATAGATGAACCTACATGCCAAATTTGGTGTCTCTAGCTCTCATAGTCTCTGAGATACTAGGCGACACAATATTGTACAGACCCGGACAGACAGATCAGACAGATCGGACAGACAGACAGACAGACAGACAGTCAGACTAGACAGACAGTTACGAGACAGACAGACAGACAGACAGACAGACGGACGTGCTATGTCGACTCTGCTGCTGTTGCTGATCAACTGAATATGTATACGTTATGTAGTCTGCCATGCCTCCATCTGAATGTTGCGCACATTTTTTTGGATAAGCTAATAGACGCATTTGCACTCCTACAAAGTGCTGGGTCTAAAAATGCATGCCAAACTAAACATGACTAAACATTTTACTTGTAAAGCTTGCCAGTCCCAAGGATTCTCGTAGCGGAATGTCATCTTAGTCATTTTTAGTATGAAAGTTAATTCTGAGGTGTTTCATTATTTTGTTAAAAATAATATCAATAATGTCAAAATATTTGGTTTGTGAGGTTGCCGGACCCAAGGGTGAACAAGATTCAAACCTTCCCTTCCTTGGTGACGCTTTGTTACAGATGTGGACTGCCGCAAGGCAAATAGTGCTTGCAATAATTTTTTTGATGTATATGAATCGGCATTCAAATCTGTATTTACTTAATTCTACGAGTTTGTTGATCAACCAAAACTCAGTGCGAATTCACTCTAAAAGTTAGCTACTCAGTACAGCTACTGGTCGCTTATAATAGTATCTGAATGCTTCGCAAATGCATACATGATCCACAGGATCTACTGCCTGTCGAGTGCATCATTTGTTATGGCACATACGTGGCCAGACAAGACAATGCCACAGGGTCAGGGACTGTAACTGAGCTACGGGTACGTGTCGTAGAGCATGCAAAGTGAGCATGCCATGAATTATGAATCGCGGCTTAAAAGCGAATGCCAAAAAATGCACACCGAACGGCGGATATCGAAGTGTACTTGGAAGTTTGCATGGGATGCACAAGATGGTACCAAGCAATAGAAAACGACTATAATTTAAGGCATTGATATCGCCGAGTCTACAGAGCGCGGTTGACTGCCTGGAAGGCTCTTTGGGCAACGTTTTGTTGTCTACGGAACATATGCTCATCAAAAAGAAGTTAATTTTTGTACTGTATATGTTTGTGTTTGTCTTGTGTCGACTGACATTAAGCTGCTTGTTTGCACAACATCTCAAAGGACAACGACAAGACGGGCCTTACAGCCAGTCAGAGCAGCCAGCCAGTCAACTTGTGTCCGTCCGACGTTGTACATGTGCGTAATCCCAGTGCAACTTGAAGCCAAAGATGGACGCGACAGCCAGAGAAACGAAAAACAGTAGCAGGGACAGTCATCTGAACTTGGGTTTTTTTTCCTTTCTATTTTTTTTGTGTTATTCTGTGTTGACTGTGCAGTGCCTTTATTATATGTTGCATGTATCCTTAAGGGAAGTTAATTAAATTTACTGACCATGCTATTAAGCAAACAGAGGCTGCTTCTGTTTGTAGACATGACTTGGCCTGCATCTCACTCCAAACGACTGTTTTCCACTGGTGACTGTGTGCAACAAGGATAATACTCAATTAAGCATAAAGTAGCTCGGGTCACATGTGCTTAAGTGTCACTAGCAAATACGTTGCACAGCGGTCCTTCGACTCTTTCAGTGTCTGGTGTCTTATATGAGAAATGCAGTATGCGTCCCCCTTAGTCAGGTTGATGTTAATCAAAAGAGTCAACATCAGTAGAGATTAACCATTATTTTGTTACGCATGTCGACATTAAATGCATTATTTGGAATTATTTGTGGAATTCACTTACAACAATAATTAAAATACGCAAAATTTAGGTCAATATCTGTTAAAGAAAAGAATACAAGACGTAAACAATTTCTTGACTGACATCCCTATAAAATTTAAGATTTGTTTCTAGACAAATCTGATATACAAGTGAAACTTACTTTAAAATTTTTATATTAAATTCAGATAAATTCATATTGACGGTTGGGGAAAATTCAAGTTGAAATGTAAATAATAAGTGTAATAATTTACAAATATATTTTTTACAATGATATGTATGGCTTGTCAGCTTGAAAGATTGCCCTATAGAGTATTTACTTGGACGTTTACTTTGTAAGGAAAACTTTTATTTTCAATTTTTCTTAGCACTTTAAACTTTAGCCATGGAACAACGTACACATATCTATATATACATTTATTTGTGTGTTTTGTTTATTTTATCTATGCTTCGTTACACACCAGCACACTCACACACACACGCACACACAGTGTTCTCATGTTTGTAGGTGCAGATGTAGCAGTATTTCAGTTAGTTCTCCCCTAGTTACCCTTCTGGCAATGGTACTGAAACTGGTAACTGCCAAAAACCTAAACCGAAACCCGCTCAAACGAACAAAATTCTACTTACGAGTAGAATTGGCCATTTGTGCAATTGCTTTGCCTGAATGAACTTGCCTATTTTAGCATGACGCTGGCAGCGCAGGAGACTGAAAAGCTCCACACCAAAAGGGTTCTTGAACGCTGTAATCATATGGTCAGTAGTATCACGGCGGCCCCAGCTTTGACTCCTGTTCCTTGAAGCTCACAAAAAGTTAACTGAATGGGTGCAAGAGTGAAATGAGAATGCGAACTGACGCTGACTGCTGTTTATTTAAATATGCTCACATATTCATCCGCACACCTATGTTTCGTGTGCATGTATTGGGTATTTGTCTGGCACGCCCACTTTGAATACTCGCCCTTCTTTGCGTTGCTTCCATGAATTATTTAGTTTGCACTGCGCTCGAGTGAAAGTTACTTGAAAATTTAATTTCAAAATTTTTACTTGATTTCGTTGTAAGTGTTCCCTTTGCTCCATGCAGCAATAGTAACAAATGGGTTGGTTGTAAAAAAAACCTGCAAAGAAGCAAATGCATTTTTGTAAATAAATAACTACGTCAAATAAGATAAAAAGTAAGAACTCTTGGTGCTGTTACTGAAGTTGGAAAATTTATTTAGGAAACAGCTACAAATACGGCAGTCTCTGTAGTCAATTTTAAGATACCTCTTAGATTTTATAAAGAATATTAAATACTAAAACGAGTAGACTGTTAATGGGCCAATACAGAAAAGGTTTTCTTCCACTTATACTACAGGGTATAAAATCAATGAGCATGGCATAAAGTTGTTGACGCTGAGTGCATAGACAGGTAAATAAAATTACGTTTTCAGATAATTCGGCATGTGCATAAAGAGCTAAAGCCAAATAGATGATAATGCAATTACCCCGAACTTCTAAATTCTTTGTATCACAATTTGTGATGCCCGCAAAAAACGAGAAACATACTAACTCAAGAGCCCCATTGTCTAGGCTTGTGTTTGGTTAAGATGAGACAGCCGTGACAAGTCGACATATTCAACCACACACGCTTAAGACGGAAAACTGGAAGAGTCTTCAGGCAACGGTAGCTTTTGTGTATTAAAATTCAATTTTGAAACGACGCATGATGTAAAAGCGTGTTTGTGTTTGCTCTGGTTAAACATAGAGACAAAGCTACAAGCAAACAAACACATGGCAAATGATGTAAGAATGTTAACTGGTCGAAGCTGTAATACTCTTATTGGTAGATAAAACTTTTGTTAAAATTCGTTTTTTAAAAATTTCCAAAAAAAAAACTTAAAAACTTCCAAATAAGTATTTCGAGCCAAGGCTAAGAGATATAGCATAGATATATACAATTTCCGATCAAAATCAAGTTTCTGAGACAAGTCGGTGACGGAGAATACTCTTATTAAGCTTTCTAACCACGTAAGCGTATAGGAACCCTCTGCATAATACGTCTACGTTTTGAATTGAAATTCAATTAAAAACCCATAACTGCTGCTGCACTACGCATAATGAGTTGACGTTAAGCTGAAACTGGAACTGGGAGTTTCTGCCTTCTGTAACCCAGGGCACATTTATGTATTACATCAAAAGGATAGTTAACAGTTTTGCCAAGCCGCTAACAGATTTTCTGGGCCCGATCCGGTGTGTACCTGTATGCCACTAATTTGTTTGCCTTGTGACTTTGCGTATGTCTCAATAATGTGCCAGGTGAGCTTAAGTGAGCTGCTGCTCATATTTCACAAGTATGCTGCAATGACTCTTAACTTCAAAGGTGTGTCATCTTTTGAAATTTTAAATACTGCCGATGCTGTGTTGAAAATTGGTTTCACATTACTCAACACTGCCGTCATCGACACAGAGAGACTGACACTGATTCCCAGTTGCCTCGACAGTTGGCAGACGCCTTCTCCACTTCCAACCAAAAGGGGAAAATATGTACCTGCCTGAAGTCCATGCTTTCAAAGTAAATGTTTTCAAAGATGTGAAAATATGTGTGCTAAATTATTAAAAATGTTTTTGGCAGCATATCCTGTTAGTGAACGCAGACACTTTTCATGCCAGGACAGGAGCTGTCGTTGCATCGTTTACGGGCACAAATACTTTCAAATACATTTTTCAAATACCTTGCACACTGTACATAGTCGTCTTTGTCCTGAGTGCAGCCCTCAGTTTCTGGCCAGTGGTATTCCAGGTGAAGGTCAAACGGCATTTCTGCTGTGACTACATCGGCATCTGCGGCATAGAAATGTTGCAACATTTTTATGCCGCTTAAATTCTAAGCGAACACTTAGCAGATATTTAGCTAATTTTTCTGCATGCCACGCCATGTAACAGGAGCTCTGTCTCTTAGGAAATAAAAGAGAACTTGGCTAAAAAATGTTTTTACTCCGCATTTAATAACATTTTAATGTGCAGAAACGAACTGTTTCTATAAAATATGTTAAAGCATAAAATGTATGAAACATCAAGACAGCTTTGAGACACCTATCCCTCAACCTGCAAATCAAGTATTGTTTTCATTTTTTTCAACACTTCCTAATAAGAGAAGAAAATTATTGTATGTGTTTGCTTTGTAATTTCTGCCTCACGTACACTATCTCAATATGAAACTTGGCAATACATCAAATTGTTAATTGTAAATTGTATATAATAAAGTTATGAGCTTACAGGTGTCCAATCTCTTTCCTGGTTCACATTCTGAGCTTCTTGAGCCTCATCCAGGCTATGCCAAGAAATTTTAAACCAGTTCAAACAAGGTTCAAAACATGCAATAAACAAAAAATCAGTGGAGGCAACCAAACACGAAATAAGAGACATAAACAAGCGTAAAGCGGTTTGAGTTAAAAAAGAACAAAGGAGCGACATGAAATAGAAGTGAGCTAGGTGTGCACATAAATAGCTAAAGAAATGCGAGTGGAAATGTACGTTCAAGAAGAGTAGGACACTACTTGGACCATTCTCTTCATAGTTATAGGGAAACTTTCGCAGTGGAACTTCAAGCAGACCACGGGCAAATGACAAAGATATGACTTTAATAATACATTGATGAAGATTCTTAAAGAACATTTTTCTTAAACTTTAAGCTTTTAAACAAAGGACATGACATGAATACACTTTTGTGTACTTTTTTCAAAAGTTCAATGTCGTAGTTGAAAACTGGCAGATGCAGAAGGAGTAACCTAATTTGGAAGATGCCATTTCAGGTCATTTTATTGTTCATTGTAGTGCATTATCAACCGCTTTTTTCAAAACAGTGACTACAAAGCATATCAGCATATTTATGACAACCAAATTTGTGGCAATACATATTGCGAAGAATACGAAATATAAATAAAGAGTCCAATTGCTTAATACCTGATTTTGAACATCCTTCAATATTAAAACAAAATTTCAACTAAAGCCCTGGACCACATCTTACCATGTCTAATTTCTTAAACCCTAGTATCCAGTTCTATCTTAGCAGAATCATGCACACACAAACGCAGCTACATAGTCGTAAAGATAGTTTTATGTCATTTTTATGGTGATGACAATTGAGATTGCGTTTGTTTGTTTGCCGTTCTTATTTTTGTTGTATATCCAAAATGCATTTATGCACACATCCACCAAAAATTACCCTCCACTCACATGCTCCGTTCATGGCGCCCTCTTGCTGTCAATTTAGTTTCCATCGGATTGCAACTCTATTCAAAAATTCGTTATGGTTTAAGGTATTGCCACGCTGCCTGATACTTGAATCAGATCTCAGCTGTTTCCGCTATTTGGCAAAAAGAAATGCAAGAGCAAGTGTCAAATTATAGACTATAGTGATATCTATACAATTTCGATACACTTCAAGTGCACTTGCCACCAGATTCCAAAATTTTACCTGAAGAAGCGCGGAATGTTGTGCACCTGCGGTCTTAGGCAAATTTTGTTACGATATTATTAATTCGTTTTTCTGCTCGAATAACAACGCAACTGCCGATGCCTGAAATATTTTCCAAGTCATTCAAACCAACAATATGACAGAAAATGTAGCTTAGGTTGATTTTTAACCCATCGTTCCTATTTTATAGTTTTCCGATCCCTCTGTGACTTTATTTTTGCTTTACCCAGTCAAATCTGATTGTATTGAGCTTAATAGTATGTTGCGCGCTGCTTCACTGTTATATAGCCTTGGTATGTATACATATGTGTGTGTTTGTACTCTTACAATATCCAGGCTGTTCTCTTAAGTATATATGTACATGTGTGGCTTATATTACTGTAGTTTGTTGCTATCCGAGACGAGCCTCTTTTCACCCTGTACCATATTCTATGGTCTTGTCTGCAGTTGATGTCATTGTCATTGACAGTGCCAACTGTATGTTATCTTAGGTTGTGTATGACTGTGAGTGCCAGTATATGATATTTCTTGTTCTGCCAGTTGCCACAAGTAACATGGCCCTTTACACGATGTCTGTTAGCAACACTTTATTACTATCTATTTAACTCTGTACTTTGATTTTTTTGTTTGTGTGGTACAATTTTTTAGTTATTTTTACCCTGTGGCGTATATAAAGTTTGCTCAAAATGTTAAAGTATGTAACAGGCAGAAGGAGGCGTGGCAGACCACATAAAGTATATATATTCTTGATCAGCATCAGATCGATATAGCCATGTCCGTCTGTATGTCTGTCTACCGGTCTGTCCGTATAAACGAAAGGATCTCAGAGATGGTAAGACCAAGACCAAAATATGTAAAGATATTTATTACGCAAAAACAAAACGCGTTTGGTTTAGTTTGATCGCCAATAGACAAAACAGACAACAACAAAGTACATTTCGCCTACAAGCACCTATTTGCATAAATACGCACAATCGTACATGTGTTGGTAACTATTTCATACATAAATGCATGCAAAACATACATACATGCATTGTTTCATTTCTCCATTGCTCGCATTTTCCACTTGTTCTCTCTTCGCTCTCTACTGATGCTCGCGTTCTCATTCTGAGTCGCCTGCCACGCCCAATACAAAGGCGTAGCAGCAATTTTAATTTGATTTTTATTTTCATAGGGGAATGCATCCTCTTGATCATTTTTGGCTACGCCTGTGCTGGCGTGAAATTTAAATTGTATCGATTTGCTAAAATATAAATTAATATAAAAAGTAATTTTCATTACGATCATAATCGGAATCCAATTCGAACGGCGCCCTGTACTTCCGACTGAATGATATATCTTTTATTGATTTTTATAAATTTTTTAAACCGATCTTGACTTTCTATAGATAACTGCGATGTAAAATAATTTTATTAATGTAATGTTGTTTTACCAAAAGGACTTGAATAGAACGACTTCTTGTAATCGAACCTAAGCAAATTCAGAGCTTGCTTGATAATGAATATACTCGTATACAACAATAGCTGCTGACTGTTCATATCCTTCTGTTTACCTTTGCTCCTTACCACCAATGCTAACAGATTTGAGAAGGCAGGCAAAATAAGTTAACATGTCGGGCGTTGAGCCACTTTGACAACCTACAAATGTGCAGAATAACGGGATACACATCAGCCACAACACAACACAACACGTCTGACATGCTTACAAGTATACAAGCGTGTGTGTGATGTGAGTGTACAAGTATGTGCTGAGGAAAATAAAAACTTTTTAAAAGTCATATTCCCTGCACACCCCTCACAAAGTGTTTTGAACTTTGGAAACAATTTTGATAAAGATGCAGCGGGCAACCTGAAGATGTTGTCAGTCTGGCTTACACTCAGAGAATTTGTATTTTAAAAAGTAGTACAGAATGTTTGAATAATTTTAACATTTGTTTGTATTTCAGTTTATACGGTATACATATGTATGTTTCAGTTTACATTTACCAAAGCATTTAATCAAACCTGTTTTCTATTCCTTTATTATAATGTACTATTTTATTGTTGTGTGCGCATTAACATATGTGTAAGTATGTTTTTCAGTGCATTTACGCAGCCACAGACACATAGAAGAGCGGGTTTCACTGTGTCTGCTGGTCATGTACGTAATTAGAAGTTTTGCTGCTAGCATAAAGTTAAAATGCAGCAGGGCAGCACAACAAATATAAGAATATGAAAAGTTTTCTCCTTCGTTTTGCTTACAACAAAAAATCTTTAGAAATGGAAGAAAACTGAGTGAAAATAAAAGACTTACGTGTTCTCTCAATGAAAGGAGAAGCAGGGATAAATTAAAAGCAATGGTTTAAACTTTAAAACTTGCCTGTATTTTGTCTTAGACCAGCATCCGAGAAATTCCGTTTTAGTCGACAGTATTCAGAGCTGCTATATTTATGTATGTACAATATACATACATACATACATACATATCCATATATGAATGAACATAAACATGTATGACCTTCCAAAATTAAAAAATTGCATTGTATCTGCTGGTTGGAAAATAAAGCAGGAAGTTGGCAAAATTATAAATACAAAGTAAATTGTGTTTTACATGCGTGTCATAAATTATAATTAAAAATTAATGGACAAGTTTACACATGACGTCGCAGCTTTAAAGTCATTTCGTATGCATTCCAATGTTGTCGGAATCGTTATCATTATGCTGTTATTATTGGACATTCCTTTGGGGCTAATTATGTG
This sequence comes from Drosophila neotestacea, assembly GCA_035044365.1. NCBI lineage: Eukaryota > Metazoa > Arthropoda > Insecta > Diptera > Drosophilidae > Drosophila > Drosophila neotestacea. The sequence goes on from JAWNMD010000155.1 coordinate 4,049,025, forward strand.
AATTGTTTGTCCAACGCTACCTGAAATCACAAGCGTTAAACATATGCATCTATTTCTCATTACCCAGCCAATGTCAACATAATTTAAATAACATGTTGTTTTTGTGTTTTTCTTCTGTGTTGTTTTAATAACCAGGATTCAGTATTTAACTTGTTCCTATCTTTTTGCCCGCCAATTAAGGTTCACTGGATATTTTTTTTTATATTTTTCTATATTTTTTCACAGAAATTCTCATCAAAATATCAAATTACGTACAATAATAGATGTTATACGTTGAAAATGCCTTCAGTTTATACTTATACAAGATTAAAATAACGTTTCCAATTATGCTGTCGGTTGTATTTTTTCATATTCTGGTTGTTGCTGTTCTGGTTTGTTGCTGTTGTTGTATTATAACAAAATAAACTAATACTAAATACAAAATTCTCATATTTTCTATAGGCATTTTTCCTAATTTATTTGTTATGTTCATATTTTTAATATTATTTTCTTTATTTTGCTCGTATTATTTTCTAAATGTTTCTTACATTTTTGCATATAAAAATTTAATATAGAGATTGACAAAAAGCCGCAACAAACAAGCCGTAATAATAATCAATAATAAATTGTTATACCTTTCATAGAATATACAATATGACGGCAAAATATGCTAATTTAATTAAATTCTTTATTAATTGCAGTTTATCAACTGATAAATTATTTAAATTTTTCGTTGCTCACTGCAATGGTAGAAACGAATTTGAATTTTATAATCAATAAATAATAGCAATTACTTTTGTTACAACTTCTCAGAACCTTCTTAAATCAGCTCACATAATAAGCTGCGTCACAAAGTGAAAACACGAGATTTGCTTCAAAATTAAGCGTAAAAATACGCAAACATCAATTGCACATCAATAATAATAAACGCTGACAATTAGATTTTTGCTATTAGCTAAGGGTTCATTTTTAAGATAAGGGGTTTTTTTTTAATATTTTATGCACAAGCGTTAAAGTAGCCATCGTTTAATTTTTTTTTTTTAGCATTGTTACTGTTGCTTTATTTTTATTTTTTGATTTACATACTTATTGTAAATGTATTTTTTTGTTTACCTGTGTCGAAACTTTTTAATTTTGATATAAATTTCGCGTCTTATGGATACAATTTAATTTCATTTTGTTTTAATTCATTTAATTTAATTCCATATCAATTATTTTAATTTTTATGTGTATGCGTAGGCTTACTTACATGTTAAAAAAAGCTAAATTAAGATCTTTATAAAAAATCTGTGTAAATCACCATTTGCTGCTGACCCAAGAAAATCGCTCATTCTCCATCATCACCAACTACTTAACATGGTGTCCTGTTTAACTTGTATTATAAATATCCCAAAATAATGTACCAAAGTATTAACGCTAGTTGTGCGTCAACAAGTCAAACTTGGCTCATCGTGCTCTCCTTTTCCAAGAGTCAGGCCAGTATCTAAAACTCTTTTAACTTTTTATACAGAATGCTGTGCCTTAATGTAGATGCTTTGCATGCTCCTCTACTCTTTATGTTTTGAATTCTTATTGCCTAGTACATTCACAACTTTTACATAGATAGTTTGCAATACATTTCTGTTTCACGTATATATATTTTACATATTTATATAGTTTGTCGTAATTGTTTTGTTCATGTATGTTTAACTATTAATTAATTCATTTTTATGCAATGTAGTTGCTTTGCATTCGATTTGATTTAACATTAATCTAATTCATTTTACTAAACTATACACAAAAACTGTTTATTGCTGCGCCTAATCGCACGTCATTACTACACTTAAACCAAATGAATCTGATGCTTTTGTCCAAAAATTCGCAAACCATTATGGAAACGAAAACCTAAGGGAAACAATTATTTCATTTTATTATTTCACACAATTTGCATACCATATTGTTACTAAATTGTAATTCTATGGAAAACGTTCAGAGATTTTTCTCCGATATATATCTCTTTCCTTGATTTTTATGTATACGAGTATTTTCGAGTTGGTGTCTTTCGCGCAATCTTTAACACTTTTGCTTGTTTTAGACAATAAAATATATTCAGTGTTTTTTCTTTGTATTCTTACTTGTTTTTTGTTTAGTAGTACTTTCTAGACTCACATTCAGCGTTTCTTAAAATTCGTACTTTATTAACTTTGCAGTTTGCTTACGTATGACTTGTAGACATTATAAATTAGTTTTCCAAATGCCAACTATTTTCTTACCTTACGGTTAAAAATTAGTTTTACAAGCGTGCAGACTCAACCAGAATGATATATATATAATCAATCCAACTGACGTTAGGATAATTATGTGTTTGTTTGGGTTTTAGTCAGTTTAGCAATACGCTAAAAAGTTTTTGAATGAATTTTCAGTATAGAATAATGTATGTAATTGTTTTACTCGGATTTTGTTCCTTTTTACATAATAATAAATTTTACTTTTGTTGCAATTGTTGCATAAACGCGGAACACCTCGTTGACCAGTCTTTTATTTTGTTTAACTTTTTACACAATTTGATTTAAAACTTTTGTTTTATTCGGCTTTTAAAATACATGATTTTTTTGCTTACAATTTGAATTTTAGTTGTAAAATACATACATAAGTATATGTATTTATGTATATATATAAATATTTCTTAGTTGGGCTTCATGCATTCTAATCTAATGGGTTTTGTTAGATTTTTCTTCTAGCTTTAAAGACTTTCAATACAAAATATTTCATCTTATTTTGAAAATTTATATTAAACTGATTGAAGCATTTTTGACACATCGTACACATTTTTGTTCTTTTGGGAGATATTTAGACTTTATAAGTGTATTATGATTATAATCATATTCAGTGCATTTGCATGGGTTTGTTTGCATGGAAGCCAAAAGAGATTTGTTAATGAATAATTTGATCTTAAATGGATTATTTTTGTTCGGGAATTATGTCCATTATGTGAGTATATGTAATTACATCGTTGTGTGTTAACAAAAAGCACAAGCAACATTTATAAACTGCCTAATCTCTCTTTAAAATGTGTAAAAACGAAAGATACATATAAAATCTATCTATGTATGTATTTTTATAAGTTTGTGTGTCAATATAGCTTTTTATTTCATGCTATGAACGTCAATCAAAATAACTGTGCCTAACTGAAAACAGCACATTATATCTGTAAATTTATCCAATCTTCTCTGGATCACAGAATCTCTCACTACACAAACCTCGATAATGTTGTATACTTTGATGTAATGTTATTTTCTATTATAAGAGGCAAAAATATAACCACATTTATAAAAAAAGAAAAGAAATAACAAAATAAACACGATTTTAATTGAATTTTATATGGTTTTTATTTATTAAAAATAATTAATAGTAATCCAATTGTAAACAAATTAAAATAGTATTCTAATAATAAGCAGCACATAGTTATGTAAAAATTAAAAAAAATATCAGCACATATTATGAAATTTAAAAAATATTGATACACATTATTTAAAAAACACTTTCAGTACAGTTTAGAGATTTTGTGGAAGTTTACTAAATATTTTTTTGTGGCATGCGGAAATTGTATGGAATTGCTCTTTGGAATACATTTATGCTACATATGTATATTAAGAAAATCTTCAAATTTACAATGATTAAATTTAATGAGGCACATAAAGAAGAATTTTGTCGAATTTAATCTGAATACAGAAAAATAACGGTATAAATTTGTTCAAATAAAAAAAAATGCCGTAATACTTTTCATCACAAAGCAAAAGTGAACTTTATAAATACAAATTATATAAGCATCGAACTTGTTTTTAACAATAATAACTTGTAGCGCCTGAATTTGTATTTATTAAGCATTTTCGATATGCTTGATAATTCACAAAATGTAATAAACCTATACAACAATTAAATTAAAAATTTAAAATATATTAATTTAATTAAATAATGTTTGAAAATATAAGCATTTGATTTATTGTTTAAAACATATTTTGCACTTTTATTTGTTTGTATTTTGTTATTGTTGTACCTAAGCAAGTATGACATATCTATTCAATTAACTTGAAATGTTGTTGTATGTAATATATCTAAATATGTATATATATATGTATATACATATATAAGAGTTTTATTCAATATTGTTTTGGCAGTGCTTACAATATATTTTGTTGTCTCTACAAACAAAACAAAAATATATACATTAATTTAATTAAATATATTCTTTGTGCTTTATAAATTGTTGGATGTCGATTGCCTACTTTTGCTCAGTTATAATTCTTGTTGCTGCACTAAATTAAATTGCTTAGCTTTGGTAGAATTGTACAATGATTGTTGTCAATTGTTTAAATGCATATGGAAACAAAAGTATGCTTTACCTAATGACTAAAAAAAGCAAACAATTAAAAATGTTCAAGCAAAACTTTAACAATATATGAAGATTATAATCAAGGGCAGCAACATAAGTTTACTTGTATCAAAACCTTTATATGGTTTTCTTTCTTGTGCTGTTGTGTGATGTATGCATATTCTTTAATATGAGTTATACCAGTTAATTTTATCGCCCTCTGTAATGTTGCATGTGATGGCACACAGTTGATTTTCAGCTCTCTTCGATTTATATTTCATCTCACATATGACGTTTCATGTGCAGGGCCAGATGATCGGAGCGGGAGAAACAGCGATCGCAATTGCGGCACTTGAAGGGTTTGGCGCCCGTGTGTTTTCGATAATGACGGGTAAGCTCATCGCTTCTGGCAAAACGCCACTCGCAGCCCTCCCAAGAACACTTGTATGGCTTCTCACCTGCAATAAATTTTATTATTTTTTTTAATTTTATAATTGAAATTGAAACTTGAATAGAGTACTTTTACCCTACTATGGCAATTTAAGCTAGCGTGAAATTATTATAAGAATGAAGCTATATCTAGATGAACAAAGATAATATGTACAGCAATTTACAATTTGGGGTAGTAATTAATAGTTAAAGAGTTGCGTGCCAAAGTTCTAAAACTAACTTGATCTATGCAAGATATAGATGAGCCTACATACCAAGTGTGTCCCTTATACTTGGTCACTAAGATCTAGTTTTTTACCTAGCATAAGTAAAGAAAAGAGTAGTGAACGAGGCTATGCAAATACAATATTGAAAACAATTAAGTATGAACAACTAAAAACGAAACAAAACCCATATGTCAGACAGCGATGTCGACTTAAACATCGATGCCAGTAAAACAATGTGCCAAAAGGCGTATTCCTTTGCCAAGATTTTTCATGCGTGCCAAAAAGGATGCTGCAAAATCAGCAGCTAAGACGCAGAAAGCCAACCAGAAAAGCAGACCAAACCCACTACCCATGGCAGGCAGACAGCCTAACCGAAAAGGAAAAGGAAATGCAGAAGTTGTAATTTCACACAAAAGTATAAAACCTAAAAGTGCGCAAAGAATGGAATTCAGAATTCCACAGCTGTGCCAGAAAAAATGGCTAAATTATTTGAGTTTAAAAGACAAACAGCAGTCCAGGCAGGAAATTGCTGCCGTTGCTGTCGTCGTTGCTACTGTGGAGAAAAGCACAGGAAAAATGGAGCCAGATAACCGGGAAAGTAGACGACTGCCAAGAAAAATGCATAAAGCTGAGTGGAAAACTTTGTAACGCACACCACAGTAGCTTAAAACACACACACACACACACACACACACACACACACACACACGGCTTATAACTTAATGCATGCGGAAATGTGTGATATTTCCGTGCTCATTTTCACATTATGCGCTTGCGGCTAACTTGGTTAAGCAAACGACACACCAATGGCCCACCGACCCAACTGCTAGAGTTCTCTTAATTTCCATTTGTTTACTCTTGGTCCATTGCTTAAATGAGAAGCGCTGTCCAGCGACGGTGCAACATAGGAACATTTCTATCCTTGTGTAGGGGTATCCTGCCACTTGCACTTTGGCATGCTGTCAGAACTGTGAGCGAGAAATCGAAGTAGCGGCTATAAATAAAATGCCAACTCGGAAAATACCAAAACTCACATGGAGTTTGAGTGTGGGTGTGTGTGTGTGTGTCTGGCTGTTAAAATGCTTTGGCATTGACTTTTGTCATTTTTGAACGCCTTTTGGCTCTGGGCTGTGTAAATCAGCGTCAAATGCACAAAGTGCAGGTCGCACAGATACAGATACGACCCAGGAGTCTCATATTAAAGTGCTTTTGAGTATATACTGCGCTCATGCTAGCGATAAAATATCCACAGACACAGAAACTGCTTGGGCTATTTGGCAAGCAAATGGAACTGAATCGAAACCGAATTGGATTACTATCAGTTGCAATTCAAAAGTTTTTAACTGTTTGCCAGAAGTCACTGCGATTGAGCTAACTAACTATATACATATACGATACATGTTACAATGTTTTTTTTAATGTAAAATAAATCACCACCCTCAAGTACACACGTTTTAGCCTTAATGTTGACCTGTGATTTTTTAATGAAATAAAATGGATTATATTTTATTGTTTAAACGGCTATCGCTGTTTCTGTTCCTACATAGTTAATTTTTTTGAAGTAAACATAGTTAAAATCGAACCCCTCCTATACATCATTATGCTCACACGAATTCCTTTCTCTCGTTGTTTATGGTTTCAGTTACAGAAGTGTGGTTGTAATATGTTTTACAGAAATGAAGTAGATATTGTAGTCGCTGCTTAACACAGGGCCTGAAGTCGGTTAATATTTTATAAATTTTGCTAGCGTTGGATTTTAATGTAAGCGGGCAATAGAAAAGAATGCTCCGCCGAGACATGCAACGAATGGGGTAGAATCAGTCCTTGGTATTCCTTTCATTGCATGCTATTTCTTAACTTTTCTTTTATGCTCCATGTGCCTTCTCGACTTCTGCACTCAACACAATTTTTATGGTCTGTTTGCGTCTTTTCACTTGATTGCACTTGTAATCTTTTCTTGGCTTCAACACTTACCTACCTCCCACTAGTTATTTTCAAACCTCGCCTACCTCGTAACTCTGTCGTATTTTTAAATTCAAACGCTTAACTAATTGAAATCCTTGGCGCACTGTATGCATTTAATGGAAATACTTAAAAAGCGATGGAATCTATTTTCAATTCAATAAAATATTCACATGTTTTTTAGTTGCATCGCCTGAATGGTTATCTACATAAATAAATGAAAATTTAATATGGCCACGAGAAAGAAATTCCCAAAAAGTGTTACGAGTATTGTATACCCAAGTTACTCCTAGTCACACCCATAGCTCAAATAAAGCATTTGGGTATCTAAATAATGGATGGCCATTTAAGGATCTGCTTGGCATTAGCTACTATTTTAATGCGACAAAATTAAAGCAGTGGCTCTAATCATTTTTTTTCTATACTTTGTGAAAAAGTAAATGAAATAATTAAATTTTTCTTTTACTTCGTTTAACTTATAGTCTCAATGGTATCATTAAAATAATTACTTATTTTGGAGCACACCTTTGACAAGAACATTTAGATGTTTTAGAGTTCGTTGGTCAACGGACCTTGTTGGACAATCAAATGGCTCAATCTCTTTTACTGTCGGAAAGCACCTTGGCTTTTGATATATTTTGTCTGTTCTTTTTGTACCCTGTACCCTGGAACACGCGTAATTAATTACGCAATTTTTATCAGAAGTTAGGTGCTCATGAATTTATTTGGTGAGAATTTTGTGATTTTATCCGCACTCGAAACCTATCGAAAAAGTTGCGATGAAAACTTTGTCTTAACAAATTAACACTTTACGCCCCAACGCGGATGCCTGGGGAGTAACAGCGTTAAGGTCCAATATGGCAAGCACACACAATAACAGAAATAACAATAACTAGAACAACAACTTGTAAGTAAACATGGCAAACAACAGGGTCGTAGGCCAATCAAGTCAGCCTTACCCGCATCTTATGGTCTGTTTGTTTGGAAGGATTTTTTTTTGGCGATTTAACTAAGTTAAAGTTGTTACTTTCAAAGATAAACTAAAAGTTATGACCTAAACCTTTATAGGAATTTCGTTGACTGTGAAGAGTGATTCTTTGTAGCCACCAGTTTATCAGACACAAGAATAACTTTTAACCTGATATATAATGAATAAAACAAATATAATAAAAGCACTTGTATAAGTTATTAAGGCATTGAAAACAAGCTGTGAGCTTTTGTACATACATATATACTAACTTATATACCTTTTTATGTTTGTTTCAAGTTTTTCGTTACTTGCAAACAATCAGCAAATTGTGGGTACATACATACGGACATACATACTAACATACAAACTATGTTATTTAAAATACACATCCACACACACACAAACAAAGCTGCATTGACATGTGTGTAAAAGGTACTAAAGCACAAATCAATAGATGAGTTCGCTATGTTCCCCCTTCTCTGATTCTCAAATCTCTGAGGCTGAATGTGGCAGCAATAAAATTACATTTCATCGTACGGTTTTGTTTACGTGGGGGAGTGTGTGAATGCGCGTGTTACCAATATTTCATTTTTGAATTATGCGATTTTTATTGAAATTTCAAGCCTCGTCTACTGTCATGCGAGGATGTTTTTGGTTGCTCGTCCGTTGCACTTGACTTTTCGTATTTTGCGGACATCGGTCGTTGCTGTTGTCTGACAATGTCCAAATGTCCCTGGGACATTGTCAGCCAACAATGCAACGTGTCACTTGGGTCCTACCCTGTGTCCTTGCGTTCGGAATGTCGACTCAATGTTTTGGTGTTGCTCTGCTGTTGTCGCAGCTGTCTGATTTATTAAGAGAAACCCGTTACTTGTTACCCGCAACCGTAAACTGTTTTTGGTCAACCAAATTTGGAACCATAGGCCTAATGAGTTTATTATGGAGAATTGCATAATGTACACTAAATATTCCAAATATGTATTTAAGTTTCATTTCATTTATTATTCGTTTTGTTTTTTGTTTACCCTTTTCAATATTATGTGATCTGTAGGTCTACCAAATCAATTGTTCATGAATGTTGCCGGTTATCGCTATCAACTTACCAGTATGGGTTCTTTGGTGTGCTTTTAAATGCGAACTTTTTGTATAGACTTTTTTGCAGCCCAAAAATTGGCATTTATGTATTCGACGTTTGGCATCTGGACTGTGGTCGTTGTGATGTTGGCGCGGGTGATGATTTTTGGTAGAAGCTGTAGAGTTAAAGACGTTAGTCGATGTGGTATAGTATTTTTGACTTAATTTTAATACGAACCAGTTGTTGATTTTTCCGCACGTGACGTAACTACGGCAATAATTTGAGGTGTCTGCTGTTGCACTTGAGCTGTTGATTGGTGTTGCATCTGCGTTGCGTTGCCAGTATTGGAAGTGTTGTTGTCCTTGTTGGCTGCAGCACTAAGCACGGCAGCAACATTTGCATTACCGTTGTTTTGCATTTGTATAACACGTGCAAGACTGATTCCAGCGGCTCCAGGTGTTCCATTAGCGCTTGTCAGCCGAACGATTGTGCTGCGCGGAATGTTGCTATGGTTGCCCGATGACGAATCAATGCTGTTGCTACTACTATGGCTGGCGGAAGAGTTGTTGTTGCAGCTATTGCTATTGCTGTTGCTGTTACTGTTGCTGGCTTTGCTAAGCGCTTGCGGCGATATGCTTAAGTGTTGTACTGCTAACTGTTGCTGCTGCTGTTGAAGGTGCAGGGTTGTGGCCTGCGTCAGTGTGGAATTCTTGGCGCTTGGCATTTGGCTGGTAAAGTGCAGTATGGCGGTCGCGGGTGTGGAGTTGGCAGCTGTTGAAGCCTGTTGCCGATTCTGTTGGCGTTGTTGTTGTTTTATTAGCGCCGCTAGTTCGCTTGCATCGATTTGCTGGGATCGCTGCTGCTGCTGCTGCTGCTGCTGCTGCGGAGGAAGCTGTGCATAGTTGTGACTGCGAAGGCTGGACTCGGGTGAGGAGGGTGGCGTCAAGGGAGGCAGCACAAAGTCATGCGCATGACTTTGACCTAAATGATAATGCCGCTGCGTTTTGGCCTGTACCACACGCACTTTAATTGCCGGCGCTGTGCTACTGCTTGAACTCAAGGTGATAGTATTGCAGCTACTATTGCTACTGCTACTAATGCTAACACTGCTGTTGTTGCTGCTGCAGTTGGTATTGCTGGTGGGCGTCATATTGCCGGCGCTGCTGATACTCGGATTGGGCGATATGGCCGAGGGTGGTGCAGCGAATAGAGCTCCTAGATTCTCATCGCAAGCTATTCCATGAGCTGTCTCGTCATCATCTTCGTCGATGCGTTCCTGCTTGACTAGCACTGCACAGCTGAGCGCCTGTGAACCGCTACTGTCCCACGATATGCCTGAGCAGTTGGACGACACCGATGAAGTCGTCGAGATCGTGTCTAAACTCTCCTTAATCTTCAGCTCCTCTAACAGGCGCGCAGGCGTTGAAAAAATATCCCAAGCCGTATCCAGATCTGTGTGCATTTTTTTGTAACCCTGCAGTTTGGGCTCATCGCGCAGATAGCGCTCCAGTTCGTAACAAGTCTGAAAAAATGCAACAAAATTACAGTCAATAAATAAATAGAAATAAGAATGTGGGTTGATAAAAGTTATATTAACAATATATCTCGTATTTTTTCCCATGCAACGTATATTTTTGAAGGTAAACAGAGAAACAAAAATGACAGAATGACTGAATGGTTGAACATGGGCATCAGTTAATGACCACTTAAATTACTGGGAAACATTTTCAAAGCAGCCCAAGAATTTTGAAACACATTAAACTGATAATTTAGTAGCTTTTGTCGCAGTAACTGTTGGCGTTGTTTTAGGAGGCACAAGCGCTAATGCTAATAGGGGCATGAGTTGTAAATTATATTTTATGCTCATGCGCAATTACAGGTAAGCATTTTTCAGCACATTTAAAGCTATTGCATACTTTTAGACGCTTGCTTCTGCTGCGAAAATGAAGTGCTTTTAACATTATGTAAAAGTTATGTGGAAACATAATTTCGACGAGTTTTCATAAATTTGTAATCAAACTTTTTAAAATAGAAAAAAATAAAGCTCTTAATCTTAATGTATTTGCAGTTATGTCCTAGACAACACTCGACCTACAAATTTCAGTTACATGTTGCTTGAGACCATCAACAACCTATAAAGTAAAAGTAAATTTCACACATATCCAATATTTAGGTTTGTAATTTGATTCTAAATGGTGACCCTTTTCTTTTAAATAAATCTTATTAAATGCAATGCAAATACGAAAAATCAATGACTTGGAATAAATAACAGAGTCGCTTTTCAAACCCCGAAAAATACACTGCTAAGGTTAGCTGTTTTGCTCCCCCACATTCATATACGAATATACTCAGTAAATCACTTAAAGTGTTATTTCAAGAAAATAATTGCAACACATAAATTTCTTAACCCTTCCAAGTCGCCAAACAAGTTGCGTGTGCGATTTACGAGTAGAACAACAACAAACAACTATAAATGGTTTATGAATCAGCACTACGGCGTTGGCGTCTCAACACGTTCTATGGGTTAGGGAAAAAGCAAGAGTAGAAGCAAGTCCATGATTAATGTGCGGCTGCTGCACTTAGCTTTCATTTCCTGGCTAGAACCATTTCAGTCAGACAATGCAGCGCAATCTTTTTGTAAGAATCTAAATAAAATGTAAAATGCATGCCCGCCGTTCGGAATTTGATATATTGTTTAAGCATTCCCGGCAAAACATGCACAAAACACACGATGCCCACTCAAAGCAAACGCAAATACCAGCTAAGCTTACGCTTGGTCTGAAGCTGCCCTCCTGCAGGATGCTATCAGGAATGCCATTTTGAGTTATGTACCTTGCCGCCAAAGGCGCTGCAAACAAATCACGTGGCCAACGAGGAGCAGGTCAAAGATTAGGACGCGACTTTCAAATTGCTCTGGCGACAAGCCAGAGAGAAATAGAAATGGGAGGCATTGCGCTCTCTTTACACGTAAGCAACCAATGAGTTAGTCAAGCAACATGCTTAAGGTCATCGATTGATTGACGTTTTGTCAGGCTTGAAGCTTGTTTTCGTATTGCCAAATATTTATATTTATTTATTTTTATAACAATTTATATCATCTGATGATTCATTAGCATTGGTAATAAGTTTAATTCTTTCAAGGTATGATTATTAAATGTTGAAAGTATCTTTAGTCCTCAATTGTGATTTGCAAATGTAATATGTATCTTAAAATGTATGCCAAAAGATTAAAGTTCAAAGCTTTTAAAAGATAATCAGTAGATGTACGGTTGCTTGTAATCAATATGAATAGTGTTGAAAAAAGTTGTGAGTGCTTCAAACAAGCTGGACGGGGGATTATATCAGTATTTATCCTTAAGAGCTGGTGTCAATATAAATACAAGCTCACTGATGTGAAACAAGAAAAACTTTTTGCCTGCGCATAAATATTTTTACGCTACTCATCTAATAGAAATTTATTTTCACAGTTATTGTGTTGCTGCAGTTGCTGTCTTCAAAGAGTATGTTTGTTAGTGTGGAACACTTTTGTTCAGTTTTCGCTAGAAGTTTATGTTCCAAGTGTTCATGGACTGTAAGCGGGGCCAAATGGCAAAATCTATTGCGCAAGATGGCCACATAAAAAAACTTTAATTTCCTTTACGTCTATATACCGTGTGCTTTGCTGTCACCATATTTTTTCTTTGTATGTGTCGTTTTTCGGTCTTAAATTGTGGTTTTCATTTCCGCTTTAACTTTTGCTTTTATCTTAAGACGATGTCAGTTGTGTCGTGACTTACGCGCTACATTAGGTAGCTTTCTTTTGTTTCAGTTTTGCCTAGTCTTATTGTAAGTCAATTAGATGTTGTGGCTAATAAATTCGGAAGTGAATGTTAAGTTCTAAACGAGCAACACACACACGTTTGTCGGATTAAAATGTACAACAATATTTGAAAAATAAAAAAATTCGTTTAAAGGGCATTCTTGCAGCGCTGTGATAACGATAATTGGATGTTAAAAATATATATGTAGTAAATTAAAACCAAATGTAATAAAAAAATATAGCGCAAGCTAACTTTGGCGCGCCAAAGTTTGGATACCCTTGCAGTGCCCTGTGTAAGCCGTCAGATTTTTTACAAAATTTGTTGATTTTGAACCGATCGATCCTATGGCAGCTATATGATATAGTAGTCCGATTTACACCAAATTTGGTCTGCCTGTTTAGAACTTAGTCAAACACACAATGTGTATATTTGGTTGAGATATTTTGAGAAACAAAAAAGTTTTTCATACTAAATATTGTTTTCGATCCGATCGTTCCTATGGCAGCTATATGATATAGTAGTCCGATTTACACCAAATTTGGTCAGCCTGTTTAAAACTTAATCAAACACACAATGTGTATATTTGGTTGAGATATTTTGAGAAACAAAAAGTTTTTCATACTAAATGTTGTTTTCGAACCGATCGTTCCTATGGCAGCTATATGATATAGTAGTCCGATTTACACCAAATTTGGTCAGCCTGTTTAAAACTTAATCAAACACACAATGTGTATATTTGGTTAGGATATCTTGAGAAACAAAAAAGTTTTTCATACTAAATGTTTATTTCCAACCGATCGTTCCTATGGCAGCTATATGATATAGTTATCCGATCCGGCCGGCTCCGACATATGTGCTACGTGCAGCAAAAAGACAGATCTGTACCAAATTTCATCGAGATAGCTTCAAAACTGAGAGACTAGTTTGCATAGAAACAGACAGACAGACGGACAGACGGACAGACAGACGGACAGACGGACACGGCTATATCGACTCAGCTCGTCGCCCTGATCAAGAATATATATACTTTATGGGGTCTGTGAGGCTTCCTTCAATGCGTTACACATTTCGTGACAAAATTATAATACCCTCTGCAAGGGTATAAAAAAGAATGAATTCTTTAGTATAAAAGCAGAGTGAGCCTCCGCAATTTAAATTAATCTAGCTTATATCACATATTTAGTCATTTTTATCTTAGCTTTAAAGTTTAAACTCTTAGTGCGTGTACAGTTTCCCATTTGCCAGACAGTAAAAGAGACAGGGGTGTACAGAGACAAGCTCAACACATGTGCGCCCAAATATTTTCTATGCTAATGTTAAATAAAAGCTTGCGATTAAATTTAATTATCAGCATGTTTATTAAAATCTACAAAATGTGATATGGCTAAGTCTATCGTACAATTGGGAGAGATTTTGAGTATTTGCTGACATCCACACACGCGCAGTGGATAATGTTTGCTAAGGCCCCGCGGGACCCAACGCCCACATACAGTGAGTTAGTGATAAAGACAAGCGAAACATATTTAATTATGTATGTAATTGAAAAAGACGCAGCGGCAGTTAAGAAACACGTTGAAGAAGACAACTACGCCAAAAATTTTTGTTAAGGCTATTATGCGGCACATGTTCTGGGCGCTGCTCCGGGATTAAGTATGTATATGCGCGTATATACTTCGTACATGGTTGTATATTAGAAAGATATTAGCCTTCACCAGCCAGCGGAGACATTGCCTACGGTTCGTATTTGCTACTCCAAGAAGCATCTGCTAACTTGTCGAAAATTATGCTACACGCAAACATACACACCCACATTTTGAGCTTGAAGGTCTGTGTGCGAGATTGTTGTTCTTGGTATTATGTCATTTAATGAGCCATAATTCCAAAGGGCTTCACTTCATAGGCCCCCCAGGATGTGCTTGGTAATTCTTTTTTTTTTTTTGTACCCCTCTTGGGGCTGCCATTTTGAATGTTTTAATGAACGAAATGTAATGAAATTATGTTGACAATTAATGTCGTCAGCATTTGTCAGTGACCAGACGTTCTGTCCTTAACCTTTTTAGGAACTTTTAGGAAAAACAAGGCAGGCCACAAGGAACACACAGACGGAAGCATAAGGACAGATAGATAGAACTAGAAAGATGGGTAGAGAATTATACAAATTACAGGATATCTCTATTTTTAATACATTTTTTTAACGTTTTAATACTTAGAATGTACCTTTTTCTGAAGGTAATCAGTTTAATATGTCTGATTGTCAAGGATTTTTTAATTACAGATATTATATTTAAAAGGATTGTGATTGGCATAGAGTATTGCCTTGTAAGCAACCATATGCAATTCGAAATTTCGTAAGTTTCTTATAACATTGGGTATGTCAACCAAGTATCTTGTAATATAATACAATCACAGCAGCAGTAACAGCAACAACATCAGCAAGTCGGTTGGCTTGGCAATAGGACAAGAAACGAACGTTGGGCTTATGCTAACTGAAAGAGCAGAATGCAGTAGTAAATTTTGCCGGATAATTGAAATATTGGCATTATCAGTGCATTTCACACAATTCCATTCACCCTATACATACATACATATATCCACTTGAAGTCACATTACAAAGTGCAATGAGTTGATTTACTTGCCGGCTCTTGTTCTCAGTTAAATATTTCCCACCTATAGCCTCAACTCCTATTCAATGTCTTTGTTCGTATTGCTGCATTTGTTGTTTGTTTTGGGGGCGTAAAGTGCACTTAAAGTGCCACAACATCAGCAGGAATAGCAACCGGCACCCAACTCAAGTGTCTGGGCATTATGCTAATTTAAAAAGTTGCCGACTGCTCAAGCAGTAACAACAACGGTAACAACCTTTCTCATAAGTAGTTTGAAACAAGGAAACAGCTGCGAGAAAAGACAGAAGTGAAGCGACGTTGATCACTTTCGCCTTGGAACGGAATTTGCTTTTAAGCAATCGAGAAGCACTTCAAAGTGAGACGAGTGTCACAACAGCAGCGCCTAAAAGTATGCTATATAGGAAAAAATGTGGAGCAGCAACAAGGGTTGCTGAGGAGTTGCTTGGGTGGTTTGCTTGACGCAACTAATGCGTCGTACGCGCCGTTGAATTTAAATGAGGAATTAATGCGTACATTATTTCTGGTCGGCTCTCAGCTGGCAGTAGCAGCCCACGTTATAACAACCCCAAAACCCACCGAGCTCCTTCGAGTGGTCTGTGCCTTTACTTTCATTGACTATACAAACAGTTTTTCCAGTTGCCACACTCATTTTGCGTTTGCTTTTCGGCGCTGTTCGATTTCAGGACGTCATCCTGCCTAAGGTCCTCAGATCCTGGGATCTGTCACACCGCCCTAGCTATTAGCTTTGAACTTAGTTGTCATTTGTGTTCCATACGCAAATTGCGTCGTTCTCAATGTTGCTTGTCTCTTCACGCTTTGCTTTGTCATTGTGTGCCACGTTGTCGTTACACTGACTAAATGACACTTGGCGCAAAATATGGCGCTGATAATGATAATAAATAAATTATAAGTTCTTGCTACCACAACAGGCTAAAATTTTGTGCTGGACGTATAGAAAATTAAACTTTAGGAGTTGATATTAGTTTAACTCTTGTCTGCTCCTTCTGTAAACATATGCATATTATTATATTTTTGTACTTTTCAGACCTTAACACTGTTTATATATTTTTATTAAAAAAGTACCCCTTAACGCTTATATGTAACATTAAAGAGGACTTAACTTTGTAAAACATATTTACAAATTGGAAGAAATTCCTAATAACTGATCCCTTGTTTCTGTTGTGTGACTGCCGACTATAGTTTCTTTTGACTCCGTCTATTGTGCTACAATAAAAACTAATTTTTGGGGTCGCATTAAAAGGGATAAAATGTAAATGACAAAATAAGCACGCACACATATGCACTCACCTAAAGCTATTCTAGGAGCTTGGAGAAAAACTGTTGAGACGAGAAAATGTAAGTGAGCTTTTTACTTTTTATGGCAAACCCGAAAAATTCCCGAAAAACCCGAGCAAGGTAGAACATTTACAATGTCTATTACCCACACGACCATTGAATGGGTTTTGTGACCAACTCCTTTCCTATCTACTCCATCCCCATGTAAGCAAACATATTTGTCTCACATTTTGTGGCTTACAACTATCATGGCTTATGATATTGACCCAAACATGTTTAACACCGCATTTTATCTGAAGGCAAATGCTTAATTTTATGTTTGTATATATTCTATGCATATAATTTTGTTTGTTTGTGCCTTATATCGATTGTGAGTGACGATAAATATGTACTTTGATACACAATAGATTATGCCCATGTTCGTATGGCAAAATAGCTAAAGATGGTTCGTAAAAATGTGAACCAGATAAGGGTTTCATTTGAATGTGTCAAGTTCTTTAAAACAAATGGCTTTTAACTTAAATAATATTTATTTTGGTCTATACATTCAAGTCTATAACACAACAGATTTGGCATCAACATTAAATATCAATGTAGCGCTTTTAGCAATAATGGTATAACCCTCTGAATAGGAAAATTAAAACTAAACTTAAATTTTTCGACTGTCGCTCTTTTTTGGCTCATTAGCTCATCTATAAATTCAAAGAAAAGTCAGAAATTGAAAAAAAAATCTTTTGCTTTTGCACTGATCTTAATTTGATAATGTTTCTGCTGTTAACGGTACGTATAGCATTATTCTATCAAAGGCCAAAATTCGCATAGTTATTTAGAATTTTATTGCATTCCTAGTTGAGAGTATCTTTAAGCGCCGGTTGCCATTAACTGCACTCCATTACACCAACACCATGTACGATGTTTAAGTATGACCAGTAACAAAAAATTCCTTGCCGTTTAATCCATTATTCTGGCGACATAAAGATTTAATGAAACGTAAAGCTGAGTAATTGCTGAAAAAGTGCTGACAGCTTACAATAACAACGCCAACAGTAGCAGCAACAGATGGTGTCTACCCAACCTGCGGTGCCACAAGTGATAGGTGCAGAAAGAGTGAGATTTACCTGACTGGCGTGCAGACTGAACTGATGGGTATTATTGTTTTCCTGGTCGTTCTTGTTACTGGCAATTGTAGCCACCGAATGTGTGCTTTAAAAGTATCATCTTGCAGTTTTCCAGATTTATTTGTGGCTCTTATAGTGATTTTGCCAGAGCTTAATTGCCAAGTCTACCAAGACGAAGCCATAAAAAGTTGTGTGAGCCGATTGTCACATTGCTCAGCCAGAAGCAGAAAAGCAAATGCAACTGGTGATAATGAATTACCAAGATAGAAATGCTACCGGTCAATGAACTTGAATTTATATTGCTTGGCTCCAACCATGTGCTGAGTTTAGTTTAAAGTGAATCATTTAAAATTATTTTATTTTTATTTTAGGTATACAGTTATGGAAAAAATAATAGAAACGCAAATTACACTTTTACTTGATGCCTTGTTACCAAGCTTCAACTATAGTAATATGCATAAAACCCACTATGCAAGCAATGTTGATAACGGTGCTTAATTATGATCTCCTTTTTGACCATCTTTCGCCAACAATTTTTGCTGTACGAAGGGATTTATTAGGAGATCACGTGTTTCAGTTGGAAAAAATAATAGAAACGCGCACATGTTTTGGTGAAATTTAGTCTTATTTTTGGTCAAAACTCAAATAAAAGGTATTGTTTTGAATATTTCGGATAACAGAAGTGTTATTATAGCAACTTGTGGTAAAATTAATGTTTTAATTTGGATATTAGTGTCAGAATGGGTCGTGGAGATCATTGCACAGATGTTGAGTGAAAAATAGTGCTTAGACTGAGGGAAGAAAGCCAATCCATGGCGGAAATCGCAAAACTAATGGAGTGCTCAAAAAAGAAAGTTTTTTCCGCTATCCACTTTGAAGAAAAACAGGAAACCCGGGGCAGAAGGCGAGCAACTTCAAAAAATTTTGACACGAGGCTTATACGGAAATCCAAAAAGGAGCCATTCCTTTCATACAGGGGCCTTAAAACTTACATGAACGCATCACTTACTAGTCGTACTATACGCAATAGGCTAATAGAGAATGATTTAAAGGCACATTCAGCAAGGAGAGATCCTTTTCTCAACAAAAAGCATGCTGAGAAGCGAGTCTGCTTTGTGAAGAGACATGAAATCCGGAAAAATTGGATAAATGTGCTTTGGTCCGACGAAACAAAGATACATTTGTTTGGATCTGACGCAAGGCCCCATGTTCGGCGCCCAAAAAATACTGCTATCGATCCTAGGTATACAAAAAAGACCATTAAGCACGGGGGCGGTAATATAATGCTATGGGGATGTTTCTCCGCTTCAGGTGTTGGTCCGTTATATTGGATTCAGGGCAATATGTGTGCCCCAGACTATGTCAACATACTTAACGAAGTTATGTTACCATATGCCGAAGAAAACATGCCGTTAAAGTGGGAGCTTGTGCAGGATAACGATCCCAAACATTCGTCGAAACTGGCCAAAAAGTGGTTCCTTGACAATGAAGTGGGTGTTATGGACTGGCCTGCTCAGTCACCTGACCTTAATCCTATTGAGCACTTGTAGGGAGTATTGAAAAAGAGGCTGAGTGGTTTTCAAACCAAAAACTAAGATGACTTGTGGAAGAAAGTCCACGAAGAGTGATACTCAATTGATCCTTCAATTTGCTCCAATCTGGTGGAGTCTATGCCTCGTAGATGCGCTGCAGTTTTTTAAAAACCGTGGTCACACAATAAAATACTAAAATTATCAACCTTTCATCATTAATTTTTCGAAACTAGTTAGATTGGATAAGATTAGTCATTTCGTTTCTATTATTATTTCCAGGCGGAAAACAAAAATTTATTTTAAATTAATTTTTTTTTTTAAATGACTTAAAATAAAGCCTCTTTTGTTTTTAATTATTAAAGGCAGTTGTATTTATATTAAGGAAAAATTAAAAAATTCAACTCATTATGACATTCTGCATAAAAAATAAGACGTTTAAGAAAGAGAGAAGCTGCGTTTCTATTATTTTTTCCATCACTGTATAAAGTGGATCAGATTTTAATTGCAGATTTTGATACTGCTGCCGATATTATCAAATTCTCCCTTGTATTTCTTCCCATACCATTAATTTTCTAGTTATTAAGTTTAGTTGAGGTACTTCACAATATTTGCAGTAGAAATCACATTTAGACTCATAAACTTCCAACAGGTAAGTGCAACAGAAGTTTTGCATGCACCATTAAAAAATATGTGTGTGTACGAATGTGTTTTGGCTTATATATAAAAGCTCTAAATTTTGCAATCCTGTCTGTAGTCAAGTGTCTCTGGCCATTCACAACTGGTCAGGCTTTGCATGCATTTTGCATTCATTTTGGGAGCTGCAACTGCTGGCAACAACAATCTGGCTAAGCCGCTTAGTAGCAGCAATTGGGAAACGAAGCTGCCCCTTGACCTGCTGAATATTACGATTTCATCTGTTGCATAGTCTTTAAACCGCAATAGCCTATACGAGATTGAGTTTACTTTCTGGCGCTTTAGAGTAAAGAACACCACTTGTATTTGACTGAATAACATACTGCAAACTCGACAGTTGTTAAGTGTTTTTATTCAAACGAATTGGAAGTGGATGCCACACATGCTAGGCCATGTATCGCTTGCATCAAACAATTTAATATTTATTTACATTTACAGTAAAGCGGTTGCTGTTGTCCCTAAAGTTAATAAACACAACAAATAACAGTTTTACAATGGGGTGAAGGTGTTAGTGGTATTAGAGGACAGATATTCTAACGAATCATGCTAACTTTTTAAAGCAATTTTTGCAAGGATTCTTTAACTAATAATGTTCACACAACTTGGCGAATTATCAATTATGTTTCTTAAAAGATAGAATTGAGCTCCAAGTAATAATATTACTAAGGTAGGCCAAATTTGTTTTTGATGGTGTTCGTTGATAATGTTTTTCTTGCTCGTCGGCTGCGGCTTACTCTACATTTTTGTATTGCCTACCTTTCAGCATACTTTGTGGAAACAAAACAATCTAAAAATCTTTATGTTGTTGCTGTTTGGTGTGTATGTTTGGTGATAATGAATATTATTATATTCTTTAGTAAAAGTGGTTGAAGCTTAAAGCTCTGGTGATGTGTACATAATATATTGTTAAAGGCCGAAGTGCAACTCTCCGTTCGGCGTCTCTAACGTAGATCGGCTCTCCTTCTCACTAATGTATGAGAATTCACCTAAAGATGAATTTTCCTGCTTGGTCTCTATTCGGTGTCGTTGTCTTGCTCGTTGTTGTTGTCTGGGGATCGCTGTTGATACTCGTATGAAAATACGAACTCACATACATATAAGATACTCCATGTTACAGTTTGCATCTACATCGCAATATTTGATATTTGTTATGTACAGCCAACAGTCAAAACACATAAAAAATGTATAATGTACACTAACATAAATGAAAAGGCAGTGGTAAAAAGAATAAAAAAACAAAACGAAAGTCCGGAAGGAATCCCAAAGCCCAAAGTAAAAAGCCAAATGACGGACCAGTCCACTGACCCAACAGTCCGTACCACAATGCTGAAAAGGAAGTTGCTTAATTAAAAGCGGATATTAGCAATTACAAGCCGCAGAGCGAGATAGAGAACATTGTACAGAGTCCGAGACCGAGTTTCATACCAATGAAACGGAAGTTAACGAAATGGCATTGAATGGCAGCAGCTCTTTGGCCAAAATTGAAAAGGAAGATGCGATAAACAGAAAATTAAAAACGCGTATGCATTGGACCAGAGTAGTTAAGGACTGAGCTGTGGCTGTCGCAGCAATTGCTGAACTCTCCGAACAAGGCCAAAATTAATCTTTAATGTCTATTTTAACCGCAATATACTACTGCTTGGAATTTTTCCTTCTCTTTACGGGCTTCCTTCTTGACTTTTTTGTGTAATCACAACAGGGCCTTTCACAACAGCAACAACGACATTATCAAAGTCTCTTAGTAAGTTGGGCGACAATTTTTGACATTCACTTGCTGTAATTCGCTTGTAATGGCAGTTTCAGTATATTGTCTGTTCTGCTTCTTCAATTCAAAGAAGGAAAAAAAGAGACAACGGTCAGCAAATAGCCGTCCCAAAAATAAAAAGGAAATATTGTGATAACCAAAAAAAAAGTTAACTTGAGGTGAGCAGCTTAATTAGGTTATCATTTGGGGTTTCTTTCTAGGCTTTTCCTGTTTTTCACGTGAAATGAACTGCTGTAAAAAATTTCGGACTTCAAAAACATTGAAATGCTCCGCCTAATTGTTAATGGGCTCTAGAACTGTTTTATGTCTCTCTTTCATTTTATTTAAACTTTGATTTATGCTGTGACAATTTATCTGAAATGCGCAGAATGAATAAGTTTTTGTAAGCTTGTGATTTTACCCATTCTTGACTTAAAATATACAAATTTTAATATTCAACTTGATTTATGTAAGGCATTATGGGTTAAAACGTCGAACACATTTTCATAAGTAATTTGAAATAAAGCAGTCAATTATTTTTTTAACTCTTTGCTTAATATTTTCGCATGAAATTAACAGTTCTCTTAAAATACTAAGCGTCTAATACTTATCATTGCTCAAGTGTGTCTAAATTTGTTTTCCCGTCACGCTCTGAGCAGTTGGCAATGCTTGCTGTTGCCTTCACCGCCATCGCCACAAAACCGACGCGAGCATTTGTTGTAATTGTTGGTCGCCACTTTTGTTGTTGCTGCTAAAATTTCCCACTCGCAAAATTACCTTTTTGCGTTGCACCGCTGTCATGTGGTTGTTATTGCCGGTGTTGTAGTTTCTGTAGTTGTCGCCGCACTTAATTTATATGGCATTCACATTTGCTGCACATGGAAAACACTGGGGTGGCATCGGTTTGAAAATTGTACAAATTTTTGGCACTCGCCTGCATGTGAAGTCGTCGCAAACCAACAACAATAATAACAACACTAATAGTAACAACAACAAACGCAATTCCCGCTGCGGTTTATTTTGCCACAACAGAAACATAAACAGTAGGTGAGCTTCATGCTAACAATGAAATTTTCTCCAACGCCAACATCATGGTAAAAAGGTAATTACCATAAAAGTGTCCAGCGTACTCAGAGAATGTGTATGTGTTTCGGTTGTCATAGTAGTCTCTAAACAACACCTACACATATTTGACCCAAAATATAACGCCTTATTGGGTTGTTCATTGTGATATAAGTATTTACACGTACAAACGAATGAAAATATTTGCTCAATTAGTCTTTTTGACAAATCATTTAAAATTCTACGAGCCAGCGAACAGTAGCTAAAGCACATATATTATTATTGTACCCTTTACTCATAGTATGTCCAAATAATGTTTTGTGCCAGGTTTCATTATGATAGCTTAAAAACTGAGAGACTAGCTTGCATAGAAACAGACAGACAGACAGACAGATAGTCGGGTGGACAGATATCTACTCAGCTCATCTTGGAGATCAAAAACATAGATACTTTATGGGGTCTGACAAGCCTCCGTCAATGCCTCAGTGAAATAGAAAATCACTCACACAATCATAATACAATACAAGCATGCAACTACAATACAAACACATGCTTATCTTTTTCATAACTTAACAGCACTCACTTTCACAATCTCTTCGATTCCCCTCTCCTCTGCTTGCTTCTATCCATCCCATCTTTCAGTCTAGAAACAACCACAAATTGTTACATTTAATTTTAATTTTGGACGAATTCCAATTTCATGAACTCCACTAAAAGGAGCAGCCTGACAAAATTGAATTCGCTTGCCCGCTTGTTAGTTTTACGTATGTATGAGTGCGCGCTATTTTTTGACTGCAATTATGACTATGATACCAAAAAGAATTTACAAATAAACAATTTCTGAAATGCAAGGAATGGGGATATCGCAATGGGTTGATGCCACATCATTTTTTCTGGCCCACATAAGTACATGTATGTGGCTCACGTACTTTGTGCTGAGAGTTTTACCAGCGTGAATATAAAATGCTTCCTACATAAGTGGGACACGCTTCTAGTTTATTTTGTAGACGTGCAGGCAGCACAGTACGGACATAAAACTCGATCATAGTCTTAGTGGTATACATTAAAATCTTAAGTCGTTGATCACGTTTTGGAAAAGTTACGGACTATACACAGAATTATATAAGCTATCAGCTATTTATACAGTTAGTGAATCTATTTGTTTCACTCCCAAACACATACTTAGAAGGGACTGTCATTATCTGACATTATTCTTTTACACTTTCATTTGTATTTTTACCATGCTATAAAACAAACTATTTTTTGCCGACTTTTAAAACTCGAATATCGTTAATAATTTTCGATTGTTTCAGAAATTTATTTTTCACGTCGTTCTGTTATCTATCATAGTTTCAATCCAATTGGTACTTTTGCTACATAGCCTCATACAGTTATATTGAATATTAAGGGGTCTTTGTCAAAGAGAAGTCCGTCTGGCGCAGTATACAGTCCGTCTGGCGCAGCTGTGCAGATTGGTTGGCCATTTTTTCTCGCAATCATAGTCTTTGTTTTTCAGCAACATTTATTTCCATATGGCTACCGTTTGCTTGTTAAAGCATGTGATTGTACGAGTGTGTCGCCTACAATAGGTGCCTGTAATTTATTCTTGTTAAAGTGCCATGTGCGAATTATTGTAAGCGATTTGTTGTAAATTTAAGGTATTCAAAGGTGTCGCAAAAATTTGTATGCCGACGAAAAAAAATATTGATCCGGAGAAAGTTTTTAAAATAGAAATCTTTTCCGAATAGAGTCTTAGCTTTACCTTTCCGATGTTTTTTCTAAATAGTTTTAACAGTGACCAAATTTAATAATTAAAGTTTCATGGTCAGCAATTTAAATTTTTCACTTCATTTTATTATTGTCGCTACTAATAACTAAGTGAATGTCAGGCCACAGATTCTATGTAAAAGTGATACATAACTATCAAAGAGCCTCAATAGAATTTTATTACCTTCCAAATGAAAAAGGAGAATAGATTTGGCAATAAATGAAATTGCGTGCACACTTGCAATTTTTGTCAATGCTTGCGGCATGCAGGCAATTTGTAAAATCGCATCAAATATACAATAAATCTAACTGGTAAATCAACAATATGACTAACTGCAAACCTGTTTCTACATATATAAAACAATCTGCAATTTAAATTGTAACTGAGCTTTGGCTGCGTTGCTCTGTGTGCTCCTCAAATAGTGCAGCGCTTGTCTGATTCACCATAAAGCATAAAGTGCACAGCTTGTTATTATTTTTGTTGTTTTTATTGAGGGCGCAAATACTGTTGCATAAGCCTGGGCGTCACCAAACTGACATAAACAAACGAAACTGTTATTTTGTACATGGCCTTTATTTGTTGATATTTTTATTTAGTTCAATGCGTATATTTATAATAAATTGGAATATGTATGTAACAATTTGCCAGTTATTACTACGAGCATGTTTGCATGTTTTGCATGCATAAAATACCTATAATATGGTACATGTCATGCTATAAAACAGCTGAGCTTTCATGCCCAATTGTATGCTTTCCTGATATTTTTGTATTCAAGCCAATCTACTAATTGTGAAAAGAATTTGACTTTTATTTTCAACCGACCAATCATAGATATTATAATGACCAGGATCACAGATCACTGTTCTATTAAACTTTGTTTTAAATGTGTTATTATATTAGCAAGACTCTTTATATTATCGTTGCCGTCATGAGTAATCTTACATTTACCCAATAGAGCGTGCAGTTTCGGTAACCTTAAGGTATATTTACTAACAGTTTGAGTTTAATTTCCATATATGTATTCTTTAAATTGCGAACTGGATTTGAGCAAAGACAAATTGGGGCATTAAAAGTTGATTAATTGAGCTTGTCTGAAAGTCAGTCAGGACTTTATATTTCTGTTGTGGGACATTTTCAGATAATTCATAAAAAGGTAGTTCTTGACAAGATAAATAGTATCAACGGCAGCACTAGCACCAACGACTATGCCAGCACTTTGTAAAAAGAATTACCACCAAGTCTAACGCTAATTTACTGTGTTTATATTGCGTTCAGCTGTTTTTTTTTTTAAGGCAGAAAGTCCTTTTATTTAATAGCCTACCTAGCGCCATCGCTTTACCTGCCTGCCCAAAATAAATTGGAAAATATATACGCTCAGCATTTAAGGTTTGCCTAGAGCATCCCCATGGCAACCCCAGGCACTTAATTTGCACCCAAAATGAGTTACAAATTTGCAGCGTTCACCTTATTTTCTGGTGAGTAAAATGTGCGCCAATTTGTTTTATGTTTGCTGTCTTTATTGTTTTGTGCTGTGCACGCGTGCGTGGCCTATGAATTGCTTAATGCGTTGTTGTTTTTGTTGCTTTGGTTGCGATAATTACGCGTTAAATATTGTTGCCGATGGAGGCACACAGCATTAAATTAGCAAGCCAACCGGAAATTAATCAACCAAGAGCTTCAGTAGCAGTACCGGCTGCCAATCAGCAAAACTTTTTCTCTTTGAAGTTCTAGACTTGTCATTTTAATGCAGTTTACAGACACTGACACGTAACCAACATCCACTTCCTTTTCCATTCTCATTTTCTACCCTGACTCTGACAATGACAATTAATCATGCGATAACAAGATGTAAATGCAATGCATTGAATATTTTTCCAAACCTTAACCCTGCAAATTTTTTGTAGACTCCCTTTGCAAAATGTGGATGATAGACTAAGGCAAAGCACTTCTGGCGCATTGCAGTTTATTTGAAAATTAAATTTACGCCAAATTTGCGCAGACAGCTGGCTGCGTTTTCTTTCTTAGCTCCCCGTAAACTTTTTGCCGAAGCAACTTCATGAATTGGATTACAGTGCGGGTACTTGCTACGTTTACAGAGTCTCAAGCCATGTTTTTGGCCCCCGGCAGGCGGCATTGCATAGTTTTTTTTTTTAAGTAGCTACGTAAATTTTGGTTCGCTCTGATTTGAGGAAGGGTCCAAAAATTTCAACAAAAATCGCCGTCAGCAGCAGAAACAGCAAACAAGAATTTTATGCTGCATCGGGAGTTACAGGCAGTAGAGAGGAAGTCCCTTTATGCCTGCTTGCATGTAATGAACAAAACGGTTAAGGGCTTTCAAAATGTCGACGCCGATGATAAGGATGATGATGAGGCAATTGCCCTTTTATTATCTATATGTGTACTTTGTAAATAAGAGCTTTATGTAATGCAAGTGTACTATATTAGGTTTGATTTTCAAGATGTGAGTTTTGGGCAAAATTGGATATTTAAATTTTTCCTAGTATTCGTTTGATAGTATGTCATTTTCCATCGTCATTTGCGCATAAACATATGCTACACAAATGAATCAGAAGTTTCATCGTCAAAATTAAGGAAAACACTTCAACGTCGGACACTGGCCTTTGATAATGTGCGTAAGAAATCGTAACTAATTGTTATGACATGCAAAGGCCGCATGAAAGCTTCAGACAATTCTTGGCAACAACCTTGAAAGAAAAATAAGAGCAACTGGATTGCGTAGGAGCGCTTATCAAAACGGACTTTTGACAGCTTTTTGGCAGACAACCCCCAACTCAAATGCGACCTATATCAAAAGCAATCATTGAGTCGCTATCTGTGTTGCGTGGATTTATTTATGTCTGAATTTGTCTGCTAACAACTGGCATTGGCTAAAGTAATAAATTGTACAAAACCAACTTAAATCGTTTTCATTAAAAAACATGAATGTGAGGTTTGCTGTTGTTATTACAGTCTTTTGTTTCACTTGACTTCACAGCTTGATTTTGATTTATTGACCTGACAATCAAGAGTAGCTAAGGTCTGCATTATTAATGTCAATTTTGTGATTACACAAAAAGTCGTTTAAATGTCAACTTCCTTGAGGCAAAATAAGTAAACTAATGAAGATACCTTCACACAAACTCCAGAGATGTCCATATTATATCTGGGTATTCAGCTAAATTTCTGTCAGTTGAAAGCATGCTTAAGGAGTTTTCTTATATGTATAAACATGGCAGTGAATTTTTAAGTGTTAATTATACCATTACTAGTTACAAATGACGGGTAAAGAAAAAGTAGCGTTTTTTACCTTACTTTAACCAGATCAAAAAAGAAATTGAAAGACTTCCAACCCATTTGTGTATAATACTTATTAAGACTTCTCTTACACTTTCAATATTTATATTCAACTTGTATTTTGCAGAGCTCGTAGATAACAGCTGACTGATTTTTTTTTTTTTTGTTTATATACCAGACCAACTAAGTATATAATTATATGTAATTTATACATATCTTCTACAATATATTTGGTCTCGCAACGCATTCAATTGAGCTATGAGTGGCTTCTCTAATTATTCGAATTGGAATTGAAAAAGTTTTGTACTACGGTCGCTATCATAATCTCAGAAAAGTTTATCCAGCTATGAGAGGAGGTTGGATTAAAGTTCTGTGGTACAGCAGCTCATCGAACTCGACTAAGCTTAGGAATTACCAGGCATTAAAGTGGCCATCTAATCTGATTAAGGCCACGCTAATAGTTTACTCTGTAACTGACAAATGCACAGGCCTAATACATAAAGATTTCCTTTTTACTCTAGTCTTTCTCTTTCACTCTTTGCCGGCACACGCAGCAGAGTATGATGAATGAGTTTTGGTTGAATGGGCGATGGCGTAGGACTGTAAAAAAGCGCAGCGTAAAAGCTTCAGCACCTCAACCCCCCAAGGCAAATAAAAGAGCATCCCTTATGAGAGATATGTTTTCTCTCTGTGTGTATGCCGCCTTTTCTAATGTACATAAATTCCAACATTTGCTCATTTTAATGGGCATATTTTTGTCATTTTACAAAAGTTTTCGCAAATGCAAAGAGGAAACATGCCATGCACACTCACTGTGTATGCATGTATGTGTACATACGTATGTATGTGTAAGTATGTATGTGCGACGTACTTATAAATTTTTTAGAGCGCAGGGATTTGCCATGAACACAAACATGCAGCAGCCCGTCGCTGCTGTTACATTTGTGTGCTATACATGGGGTAAAAGAGTACAATGGGGGCTGACTTGCAGCTGGTTGTGTGTGTGCTTCAGAAAACACTGCAAAACTCTTCAAGGCATACGCCTCTGCCATACACATACATACACATGCAGCTGCAACAAGCAGACCCCAGACAAACATACTGAGAAACAGTGAGTCAGATAGATAGGACAGAAAAACAGACTGGGCAGGTAGTTGGTCTATGCAGTTTTCCACGGCTTTGTCTGCTCTACTGTATGTGGCTAGGATGTGGCTGTGAATGCCTTTATATCAAAATGCGGTTTTTATTTCTGTGCATTTTGCATTTAAAGGGATCGTTGACTTTAAAGGGAATAACAACGCTTAGCTAAAATTTGTTATAAAACATCGTGATTAGCGGTATTGGCCTATTATACAAATTTATCTTTCTCAGAAGCTGTTTTAGTCAATGAAGCTTTTAAAATACAAATATATCTAAATTTATAAAATTATTGAGTTACTTAAACATTTTCCAAATCGAACCTATTTCCATTCTGAACATCTTTACAATTCTAATTTTTCTGCTCTCTATTAAGCATACGTAGTACGTATGAGTCTACAATATTTTTTAGTTCATTTCAATTCTTCAATACTTAGTTCAATACTTGTACTTGTACTTTTTAAAGTCAAACTCCATACAGATCTCGTCGCCATCGCGTAAAATGGACAAAAAAGAAATATAGTATAGTCGTATGCGTAATGACGCGCCTGATTCATTTTTAATATCCTGCGGCAATAAACAATGTGCAGATCAGAGCAGTAACTGCAGCAATGCTTTGGGTGCAATGAACGCACAATCGAGTACAAAATAAGAAGCAAAGTGGAGAGAACGAGTCCTGGTGTGCGACAGAATAAAACCGACAGCTACAGGCCTGCGCGGATCACAGCCGCATGAAGTTTATTTGAAAAGTTGGAACCACTGCCAGTTGGCAGCTCGTCGACTGTTGATTGTTGTTGTTGCACTAGTTCCCGTTATTGTTGTAGTTGCTACTGATGTTGTTGCAACTGTATTTGTTGTGGCTGCTGCAGGCAGCCGTAATCATTGTAAAGGCATTACTACAACTTTTCATTCAGTTTGTTGCCTTTGTACATGACTGAGTGGAGAAGGTTTTTGTGTGTGCTCACGTGTATGTATATGTACATGCCTCACTTCGAATTTTATATTAACAGCAATGGGTGCCAACATGGTGCCGTATATATTGTATACGCTACTAGCGATAAAGGCATACTACACAAGTTCAGTTTCGTCGTTGTTATGTATAGTATGACAGTAGCCGATTTCGTTGGAGCAACTTACATTAGCTGAACCCAAAACAGAAAAAGAGTTCCTACACCATTTATGTAATTCAATTTGCGGGAAAAATCCTCTGTTTTCGACACTTTTTCCATGGTTACTGTATAGCTTAGATTTGAATATATCAAGCCAAGTTGCACAAATAAGTTTGCTATGTATATGGTATATATTCAAAAAGATTGAAAATTGTTCTTTCGACGATTAAAATATCAAAATTGATTTATGGTCCATTTTCATTATATATTTTTTAAGAAAGTCCAAATTGTTGAGTACACAATACCTGTAAATAAACCAAGAAAATAAAATAGTATTACATAAAATTGGAGCGCAATTTAAAAGTTTATAACGCTTAATACTATAATATAAGTATGTAATAAAAGACGGACTCTTACAATCAATCTGAGCATCGACTTTAAAGTGTGCCATTGTGCCATGTTTTTTTTTCTGTTGCGTCTGTCGTTCAGTTTGAAGAATTAAACAAAGCAAACTCGACAAACAATTGAATAATTCCATCATGCAGCACATGTTGCCGTGGCTGCCATAAAATGCGGTCATAATTGAAAGCCCGGCCATAATTAAAAGCTACGTACAAAGGAGATACCACGCCACCCAATAAATATGCAAATCGCAATTGTATATCCACATAATAATCAAATAAATGTTGAAAATTACTAACGTTTGACAAAAATAGTCAAAGTAAATTACAATTGGTGGATGTATTGATGAATTGAAATGAAAAGAAATGGTCGAAGTTCGTTCAACTTTATAGATTTCTATGGCTACTAATACTTGTAAAACGCCTACGCATAGAGAGGCATACATAGAAATAGAGGACTGTCTAATGCTGCCACACACTATGTACGTATACACACCATCCACGCAGCACTTGACTGCGACTTCACGACGCATTTAAGCATTCCAAACATGATTTCTGGCTCGCGGCAAGTTGTTGTCTGTCTTTGCGTCAGTCTGACTGTCCCTTCGACTGTCTGACAAGTGGCAGCGCCAGTGGCTTTTTACATGGAGGTGTAGGCCTCAGTCCAGGCACGTACTTAAGCTGCCATTTTGGCCGGCCAACTTCCCTTCTGCCCACTCTTTCAACGACCTTTAAGCACAGAACATTTAAATTAAACAGGGGCCAAGTCAGCAAAGCAGCCAACACAATGCCTGGGCTCTGTCTGTTCATCAAGATATACACACACATATAACCATATTACTACGACTGCATCTGCCTTTGTTTCGTTTCATTTTCTTTCTCTATAATTCTGTCAGTTTCCGACCCCTTGGTAGGCGTTTGGAATTTTAATATTTTAACCCTCCACTAAAGTAATTCCGTACACGAAAATTTAAAGTATAGACGAACATACTTTCATTTAAGCTGATCAAACAATTAACATAATTAATATACTTTTTCTGCAACACGGATATATTCGCAAATTAAACTAAATAAATTTACAAAAGACAAAATAAATTAATAACAAAAACACTTAACTTTTTTAATGTTACAATTTTTGTGAATGGCTTAGTTTTATAACATTATTGAGAGTGAAACAATTAATGGTTATTTATTTACATTTCCGTTCGCTTTGGCTACTTTACCAAATTGCATATATTAATAATGCGGTGCGTTTGCAAATAGGATAACATTCCAGCATCCACATGCCTCGACAATGACAAAACAATTACTATCGAAATATTAAAATTTAAATTATGCAATACGGGCATCCCATAGTTACATTTTTAAACGCATCACCTAAATTTACACTACATATGTTGAACCAAGCAAATGAAGAATAAGAGCGCATATTAGTCAAATCGAAAAGCACTTAAGATGCCAACTGAAGCGTGGCGAGCCTCAAAAGGCGAAAGGAATCCACATCAACTATCAATCGAACAGGAGCAGTTCCTTCTACCTACAACAGATAGAGACGGTTGCAGATACTGATAAAATATGCGTCCTAACGCTATAGTACTCAACGATGCTGAGTTGATCGATGGCGTCAAAGCGTTTATGGCATGCAAGCCAAATGCATTCAATGCAATACCAAGTTGTGTTTCCATTCAAGTGAATCGATGTGTTCTCAATATAAAACAAGTAAGAGTACTGTAGTACCAAGCTATAGGATACCCTAACATATCTAACAATAAGTACATTGGAAAACTGTTGGTTAAATAACAACTGTATGTACGGAAACCACTTCAGAAACTGATATATGTATAATTGATATATAATACAGGTACCTATGTACATAATTACTAAAGATGGCTTTTCCAGCTTGTACAGTACTTAAGAGTACAGGGTATAGGAATATTTTGTTTCACTCGTCTTACTCCATGACATTCCACCCAACAAAACAAATATGTATTTCCAAAATGTATTTGCATTGGGAGCCTTTTACTCTTTTACTTTGGCACTCAGAAAGTTGAAATATTTGCGGTGCCGCGCAAACAAATGCAAAATATGATGATAAATTGAGTAGACAGGTAGGTAAATAAAATTTAATATGTAATTTTGTTGCGAAAAGCAAAGTCCGATCTCGGAAGACCCACTTTAACGAATTTCTTACTCATGTAACATATATTCAGAAAACAACTACCGCTATACTAAAATTATATTGCGAAACTCTTGCGGAACTATCAATGTCAGAGCTAATAACAAATTTCTGTATAGTTTTTTTCTTTAATGAAATGTTTTACGAAATTCTCGAAATATGTATACTTTATCACCCAAGAAAGTTATTCTTTCGGAAAACTACTAGCAGTACGGGGTATACAAAGCTATAATGGACACTTGAGACAGTCAAGCATTAAATTGAAAACACACACACACACGCAATGAAAATGAAATTTTACTGCATAATAAAGCGAATCGTAATTATGATGTCCGCAGGCCAATGGCCACAGAAAGAGCAGTAGCTTCAGATCAAAATACATTATAAATAAGTTACAGCGATGGAGCGGATATCCTTCTTAACGACCACCAGATCCAAAGATGACGCACTTGAGATGCAGCAACTTATTAACAATGCATGATACAAGTGGACAGCTACTGCTGATGCTATTGAAGATGACAAAAGTCCAGCACAATACAATTATCCAGCTACAATTTGTACTCTTTTCGTGCAGCCTTTACACAACCAGCGTCATTTCGGCATTTCCAGATCAAAAGAACTCATAGGTGGCAATAACAGAGTCCGAGATACCCAAGTGGCCTTTACAGCAGACAGCTTGCAAATATTTATACAATTATCATTTCGATTCCAGTTTCACACGAAGCCACAGGAACAGAAATTTTAATTTCCCTTAGCTCGCGTGCTACTCCTGATTTATATGGAATTCGTAATTTTTCAAGTGCAGAAGATAATAATAACAATCATTATGCTATATAAATTACGCAGTTGCAATAACGATGATGTTGGAACTGCTGCCGAAACATGCAATCGCGCTTAATATAGGTTTGTAGGCCACGAGTATTTGAATATGTGGATATGGAAGTACAAGTCTCTTCAGCAAGGCATACACATACATAGCACGTTCCACCCACCACATCTTAATCGAATCAACATACTTGACAATGCGGCGTGAAAAATCTCACTGCTCACATCAATTTTCATTTTCTGGGTCGCCACTGTCGTCAGGTAAAGCTGACAACCTCAAAGTGAGTAAATACACGAAGCACCTGGGGCGAGTGTGGAGGGAGTTGGACAGGATGTATGTGGCTCCGAGTATTATTGTATTTCTGGGACAGCATAAAAAATTCAGTAACTAATTTGTACAGAGACAACGACAAGGACAAGGCACCAAAAAACAACGGTTTCTAATTTGATGACAAACGATAACACTGACAGAAGACAGCAGACAGCAGACACGGTGATCACCATGGTGCTGAGATTGCTGGCCATGCCTATCTTCTCCAATCACCAGCGACACCCTCGAACAAGGACATAACTCATAATTCTTAACTAGATGTAGCGGTATAGAAATAAGATAAATATATAAATGAGCACAGACGCTCATGCCTTCTCTAACCTGTGACATGTGACATGCCTACCCAAGGCATACACAAAAATTTACATTTAAATGAAATATTTTTATACTTATTTTAAATATTTCTTCATGCATAAAATTGGCATTTTTTCACTGCTGCGGAGCAACAAAGAACAAAACCAGAACCTGTGTCGTACCAAATGCCAAAAACTGGAACCCACATTTCAGTCAAGCTAGTGCATACAAAAAAAAAAACCAAGAAAGTCAAAAATAAAATGTGGAAATGTATTTTCAACAAATAACCCACAAATTTTACAGCTGCCTTTTTCATGCGGCTTCAATACCCAAAAATATGCTTTATTATTTGAAAGTCAAATGAAGAATGGCCCTTACAACAAGTCAAGGACGAGGAAACAAGATGAGCTTGAAAACATTACGACCCTAAGCAGCCACCAGCCTCTGAAAGTATTCGACTACGGTCTGTTTTTTATCAAATGGCGTTTATAGTACGCTCGGATGCTTAAGCATAGGAAAGAGCTGATTGAATAATGACGGGTGGTGGTGTCACAGTGGCCAGCCTTAGGTTGAAAGAAGGGCATTTTTGCTAACGATACGCAAAGTTTAAAAGCCACATTGCATAGCCTTTTTTTGTTTTTTTTTTTGTCTTATTGTTTAGTATACTAGTTTTTAGGTAGGGCGAATTATATTCCTATCTTTACAGCAAACTATGGCGAATTATGAAAAATGTTAAAGTTATACCCTAAATTCAAAAGAAATAATTTAATTTAAATAATAATCCTCTAAGGCTTTAATTCTGATAAGCATTCATTGTATTAGATGATTAAACTATTCAGTATTACACACGTACTTATTGAAGAACTCTAAATTTGCTTCAATAATTTCACTTTCAATCACGAAATTTGGGAAATTTTAAAATGTGCAGCCCTATGAGCAGGTAAAAAAGGCTTTTTTAGTGGAAAACCTCAGAACGTCAAGGAAGCGTACCGGAAACTGACGTGAGCTGACATTACATGCATTAGAAGCTATTAGAACGGTACGAAGGGATGTCGTCGTTGATGCTTCTGACTGCCTGGCTGCTCCCTGTAGTGTCTGCTGTGCAGCATCAAACGGTACGAACCCTACACTGATGGCTGCTGTAATCATCGGGGCATAGATAGCAAAGCAGTGAGCAGTGAACGGAAGAGCCAGAATCAACCCATGCCAGCCACATGTGGAGACGTTGTCAGACGGGTTGCCACAGCGCGCACTTTACCGTGTCATTGAACGTTGTAATGGCTTTAGCTGGTCCTGTGTGCGAGGTTATATGTATGTACATATCAGGTAAGGATGATGACACATCTGTATGGGTATTTCTTTAGTGTGGGGGAATTTAAATAAATTAATACGCTGTATTAGACACATATTAGCACTGGGAGAGCACCCAGCGACCACGTTCAAGAAGTTGTTTCCATACTAAAAATAGGACAAATGTTAAAGGTGAAAGTTCACGTTGACCTCACTCTGCAGAGTTACTTACGGATGATCGCGCACTTAAATCTGCTGCAGAAATTTTTAACGAAATTTAAGCGCCGCCCTATCTCCGATAGCGAATAGTTAGTTTCTGTTGCAGTTACCGCCGAATATAAGAATTGCTGCTGCAATTCCTCTGCATGCATTATATGAACACAAACTGTTTTAAAATATTGGACAATAGGCAAATTTTATATAAGCAAATATAACCTCAACTTTATTTTGTTAATACAACTACATACCCAGACCCTGAAACTTCGAGTGGTCCGAGATAAACTTTATATTTAACAACAAAAAGTAATAACTAAAGGAATATCGTTCACAGCTGCATTTACATGCATGTATATATCTGTGTGCAAATTCTGGTTTGGGTACCTAAGGGTCTGGGCGTAGGGTATTTCGCAGTCAAGCTTTCTCGACTACAGCTTTTTACTTGTTGTTTATACATTTCTTCTCCTGAATGAAAAATACTTCCCAGAATTATTTGCAAGCTAGCACAGAAGTTTTCTATTTTAAAAGTTTACTACGCAATACATTTACATTTGTTTATAAGCAAGGAACTGCAATTATGAATCACCCACTCCGATATTGCTAAAAGCATAACCCTGCATCGAGATGAATATATACGTGGAGCAAACCTATTATCGATAAATTCTCTGTGACAACAAGTTAAAGGGAATGGCAAGTCGTGGAAAAAATCAATTTCCTGTGCCTTCCAACATAGCAAGTCGAGTTCCAACGGCGTTTGTGATTATCCTGATATTTTTTTCTTTTAGAAAGCCTGCTTTAGCCACGTTCTTTTACCCCGCTTGGCAAATAAACTTGCCGAGGCACTCAAGTCTGTGACAACAAGAATATAGTAGGACTAGAATATGTTCCATACAATATATTCAAATGTGTGCTTTTCACTTCCTATTACCAAGGTAAACAAAAATTTTATTACCTTTTTATGAGCTGGCCGGAGTCACAATGTCGCACAGTCAGACAGTCCTGAGCGAAACCCGAATGCTTTGGACCCATACTCATCCAAGACATTACTATGCAAAGACTATAAAAAAAATTGGGTAGTAAAAACGTAAAGTGCAGAATGTAGCAAAAACAAATCCCTGGGCAACAAGGCAGAGTTGAATGAATTCCGTTTGAACTGGGTAAATTCAATTTGATATGACATCATTCGGGAATAAACAATGCACACAGATCAACTATAAGAGAGTGGAGCTAAGTCGTTCCCAAATTGCTCTCTCGTCTTCCTACCGAGACAGGTGCAGACTAATTGATTAAAATCATGTTAATTTTTATACTTTGATTTTAGGCGCATGTAAGTTTTACCAGAATTGTTAAAAGCCTTCACGATTGCGACAACAGAAAATAAAATTACATTGAACGCCAATTTCTTCTTTCTCATTCAAAGTATTTATTGCTTCGATACAAGTTGGTCTAACATTACATTACCCAATCACCTATAGTTTAATATTTCGATTACAATATGTTTTTTTTAAAGATTGCAATTTAATGGAAAACATACGTATTAACTGTGTTTTTTTCAAACCGTGCGTTAAACTTTTGGAAAAATTAAGCGACTTGTTCTAGGCCCATATTTTATAATAATTGTTTCTCAAAAAATGACGTATCTTATGCCTTGGTGCGATGATGGTTAGTCAGTTGTTATAAACAAGTGTATGTCTAGAGATCTACATAATATTAAATCGGTATAAAAATGAATTCAATGAATATACAAATTTTGTGGATATTTTACCATTATCCTAAAAACACTATGGCAAACAAAAAATATATGAGGCAGCGGTCTTCAGTCTTGCGTCAGACAAATATCTTTAATTTGAGAATTATCAAGGCTAAATAAATTTGCACATTTTTTGTATGTTTATACACTTTGCGTTTGTCTATCTGTCTATTTGTCTGTATATTTTGGTCCAGCAATGTGCAAATAATTTACTTACTATGTGGATTCTGAGACTTTCAACTATTGCTCTCTATTTCCAGAATGAACTATTTAAGTTTATAATCCATCCAGCCCAATGAGCAGTTGGTGGCTTTGCATGAGTGTATTTTATTATACATATACATACATATATGTAAGTACATTTGTTTGTTTAAATACGTTAGTATATTTATGCTATTTATCTATAATTCACTAATTGTTATTTTTTAAGGTTTGGCAAACGTACCGTTTCATGTTTTTTTTTGCTTAAGCTAAAAAACAAAATGTTTGACCTTGATTGTTGATTTTACTTCAAAAATAGGCTAGATTTTGCTTCAGAAAATGCTATATTTGGCTTCAAAACAGATATGATTTTTGAAGATTTTAATAAGCACGTGCCTTATGATTGGATAGCAAAGAAAACAAATACTGTAAACCTACAAACTCTATGTAGATAAACACGTTGCATTTTAGCTGGCTCAATAGACACAATGCGGCATCGTCGATGACATCAAAATTGCATTGTTTAAAAGTTGCACAGGCCTTGGTCCACAAATTCAACACCATACATGAAAATATATAAATATAAACAAGTAAATCCACTCTAGTCAAAAGATTCAATCTGACGATATAAAAAGGAATATTGCTACGAGTAAGTATTTCTACTCAACTGCTGATTTTATTTCAAAACGAACCGTAGAGCACTCAAAACTTGCCTGTAAAACACACACACAAACAGAAACCCGTAAGTTTTGTACGCTGAGGCGTTTACGGGGTGGTAGTGGGCGTGCCAAAGTTTTGGTACATATTTGTTTGTATACCAAGTTTGGTGTCACTAGCTCTTTTAACACCTGAGACCTTGGTGTACATACCCTATGCACTTTCTTAAAGCATAGGGTATAAAATTATATGAAATGAAAACACAACTTTGTGCCATACGCGTATTCAGCACAGCAAGCCCCTTTAGATGGCCAAATTCAAATGTATATTCCAAATCAAATCCGCAGCAGTTAACATACAGATAGTGAAAAGTCTAATAGTCATGTGCGAGGCACATACATATATATTTATAATAAATTAATACTTATGTTTTATGGCAAGTAAAGATATCTTGAACAGATGGCCGGCTGAGTGCGTTGTGCAATTTGAATTCAGACTGAGACCTGCATATAACCATTTAACAAGTTCTCTACAAACCCTTGCCTTAGTCACGCCTTATGGCGACTTCTCGACGCGGCGCCCATTGAATCATCAACTTCAATATCATCTTCCCCTCAGCTGTTTTGTGGAATGCGTCTGCTTTAGCTTATAATTGCTGTGTGAACTCAGAATACAATTGATGACGGCTATTCAATGAATCAGCTATTTACTGTAGTCCCATTCTCACGCAAAAGTTGTTTATATATTATAAGCAAGTATACATAGATGCAAACGAATATTTATCTTGCTTTCTAAAGTATATGCACACATACAAATGTACATTCACTATACAAATTTTATTATATTAGTAAGTTTTTTACTTAATCCGAAGTATCAGTCGTTAATAGTCTTTTAAGCAATTTGTTATCTAAGTAACTGACTTAAAGCGTTAAACAAGCGATGGCATGTCAAAAATGATAGGCACACATACATATGAAGATATGAGGAATAGATCACTATATACATATGTACATATGTATGTAGAACAATATCATTTTAGACTGTGGAATGTGGTATTCTTTAGAGTATCGTCATGACATCATATCTATGTATAGAAGTATACACACACACAAATTTAAAAACACATCGTCCAACAGTTAAAGCTATTCATGCTGATTTAAATTTTAGCTCAACAATATTAACAATATTATGCATAGGCATTGAAATTTATATAATAACACAAGACAAGGCAGTTGTGCTCCCCCCAACCTTTTCTATGATATCAGCACCCAAAAACCTTTCGCAGCTATATTAAAATTAGCATATTGTTGTGGCAGGGAAGACAGCCGTCAAGTTAGTCGAACTGTCGGACTGACAGTCATACAGTCGACTCGGGGCAGGTAGTTGAAATTTAAATTCAATTTCGTTTTCGTTAAAAATTAAAATTTGTTTGTCTTGGAATTTGAATATCAAATTATGTCATTTGTTGTACGATGTGCCTGAAGTAGCTTGCTTATAAGTAAAGAGATAACAAAATAAATAAAATAAAAATAAACAAAAAACAAATATACAACAACAACGGCAAACTGTTTATAAACAAATAAAACCTGTTTCGTTGGGGAGCTCCAAAAGCCGGCAACTATTGCAACTTGGCTTGGTATAGTAGTGGATTGAATGAATGAGCCAGATGCTGTAGAGACTTCTACGAGTATGTATGTATCTGTAACCCAGTTTGCTTGTGTGAGAAATTGAATTAACTTTGATAGTGATTTATGCATCACGCTATTTATAACAAATGACAGCAACATAGTCGATACCGCTCAACTACTAGATGCCCTATGCCAGCGCTTGAATATCTGAAAAAGCTTTGTTGCCTTTCTTAGGGGAACACTGAATGAAATAGACTCTTAACAAATTATAATGAAAATTATTTTTATTAGTTTAATCTAAATATTTATTTTTGCAATAGCTTTTATTGCCTTCAATACTTAGACGTTTAAATGTATGCTGGCTTGTTTTTCTAGACTCTATTTACCTTAAAGGATTGGGGGATTGCTTCCTTGTGGCCTTTAGCTTTAATCAGTTTTCCCTTTGCATCGATTTATAATACCCTAGTAACTAAAGATATAGGGTACAAAAATGCGCTTTCAAAAATACTTATATATACATACATCAGCTAAGCAATCGCGCTGCGCAAACTGAGCAACTGAAACCGAAATGGAAACCGGTTAGATTCGAGCAGCATTGAACAAACTCGGCTATATGATGTTATGTTGGCATTATGTGCGCTAACGATTAGAAAAAATTATCAAAAATTATTTTTAGTGGATTTTTAAAACTGCAGTTCACATTATTTTTAGTGTGCTACTATCTTCTGTATAAATTATATACAGTAATGCAGGAAATACTCTTAACTAAATTGTATTTATATATTATCTATTTGGCCTAAGGAACTGGTTAACAAAAATCCAAACAAAAACATGCACATTGCAAAATTGTTGATCTGCAGCGCCAACAAAACATTCTGTACATGCAGGTATGTGAGCAGCGCGACAAGCAAAATATACAGCAATCTGGCATCCGGTTTTTAGCCAACTTATTCACTTTACTTACGTAATCAAAAGTAGCAGGCGATCAGTAAATGGTGTCCAATAGCAAGTTGCAGTTGGCAGCACAGCGAAAAACTGTTAGAATAAATTATAAGCATGACTTAAATGAAACTTAGTCGCCATGAACAGTGTATATACCCAGATACACACAACTGACTCATGAGGTCATTGGCCCACTAACTATTATCACGAAATGAGTGCTTCGATCTTAGGTGCTTCAACAGCAACTGCAACTTGAAATTCGTTTAAAATTAAATCAAAACATGTAAAGTACCATATCCATATACATACTAGTACTTGAAGGATCTCCATATAGAGACACTTGAGAAATGGTGAAGAAAATGGTTTGTTGTGCTTTTCGGACTTATCTTTAAGCTGCTTAAAGTTTTCATGCAACAACAAATTTCCACAATAACCTTCAGCGATTATTACTGTTGTTGGAAAAAATGCCACAGTTGGCAAACAGTCTCTCATACACGTACAAAGTTTGTGAGCTGTAAGTTTCGACTGCATGCAATTTTTCGTGTCAACGAATGTTTTGCGGCCAAAAGAGAACAAAATATGGCTTTTCTTTTGTTTACTTTGGTTGGTGGCGATGGAAAAGCCTGCGACAACATGCAATGCCAGTCCTAACAGCGCGTACCTCGTGTGTTCTGTCGTTGTCCCCTTTGCGTGTTTTTGCTGATATTGCCACTAAACGTTGAGGCATACTTTAAGGCGTCTGGCTGGCGCGCCTATATGACGACACACGCTTCCTGCGCCTTGCCAAGTAATAGCGCATGGCAGAAAAACGGGGCACAGAATAATAACAGTAGTAGTAATAATAAGACTTTGCTGCTAGGAAAAGCCAACGGCCGAGGCAGGCAACTGGCCGTGGGAGTATTGGGACCGAGCTCTGCTGGCAACTAGTTTATGGAAAAACGCTTTATTTTCGCGCTCGTTTTGCTTTTATGGAGCTCACACTTGTCGATAGGCAGGTGTCGTAGTCCGTGTTTTCCTACCTTGTTCGTTTTTCGTTTGTACATACATACATATATTGTGTTTGTGCATTCGACCTTAACACTCTCAAAAGATGACCGCAAAACGCAGCCGTCGAAGTCATGTGAGAGTCATTTCCACTGTCGAATTGCTTGCTGCCCAGGAGCAAAACGTGATAATGATCAAAGCGACCACCCGTTAAAGTTGTGCTCATTGTTTGTGTGCAACGAGTGGGTTGTTGTCATAGCATGGCCTGTTGTAATTGCTATTGAATTGATGGCATAAGGTAAGGGCGGCGCCATTTTTGGTCAGCAATTTGCAAATTGTTTTCGTGGCCAGCAGACAGAGAACTGGTTTTATACATTGTTTATACCCGAACACGTGTCCGTTAGTTCAACCTCTCTTTCTAAGTGTCTAACATGAAATATGCACCATTGTGTGTGGCATAGCCTCAGGAGTTGCCGCACCACCTAAAAATACTAACTATTTTTAATTGTTTTAATTTTAATTTATTTTTAAAGGACAATAATTATTGTCATTGTTGAGTCTTCTGTCTAAGGCATCAACAGTTATACAAATTAAATTTATGTTTTTCACGAGAGAAAGAAATGCTGCGCTTTGTTAGACCCAGTACTTTAAAAAAGTACAAATGGGTCTATTACGTTTGTGCAAAAAAAATGTGCGTAACAGGCAGAAGGAGGCGTGGCAGACCCCATAAAGTATATATATTCTTGATCAGCATCAACAGCCGAGTCGATATAGCCATGTCCGTCTGTCTGTCTGTCCGTCTGTCCGTCTGTCCGATTTTTGAGTTCCTAGATCTCAGAGACTATAAGAGCTACAGACACCAAATTTGGCATGAAGGTTTATCTATATCTTGCATTGATCAAGTTTGTTTTAGATATTTGCCACGCCTCCCTCCGCCCCTAGAAATTGAAAAACAAAATTTTAAAGACGAATATTGGTATATATAATACTCGCTATAGTCCAAACCTGTCCTAAAAATTTCATTCCAATCGTTTGATAAACGCGGAAGTTATTTAACTAACAATGTTACAGGCAAAAGGAAGAAGAAGAGACGCTAGCGGCCTCTATGTTTATCAAGTGGCGCCATCTATTGATGGTACGCAACATTGAAGAAAAATCTTTAGTGAACGCTTTGCACTCAAAAAGTACTGGGTCTCCTACTGTCGAGCTTGCTCCACTGTAGCTTACTGCATTTTTTGTTTATGTGTAAGGACGAGGTTAGTCGCAAGATTTTTAACTAATGTTCCATACAAGCTAAACTAAAAGAAGACTTAAACCAACGTCAATTGCTGTTTAAACTAGAAAATCCTAAAAATAGTCAACTGACTGAAGGAAAATATTTTGAATGTACTAGAAAAAGAAGTACAATCAGGGAACGTCAGTTTTAGGGTTAGATTACTTTGTAATTCTTTACACAAAATTTTGAAATTCAAAAGCTTTTCTTTCTTTGATAATAATATAATCAAGGTTTTTAAATTTTATGATTTTACTTTATGATACAAATAAACTTCGAAAGACTACTGCTCTCACAGGATACTAACTATTTTGGATTTCCCTCAACTGTCACATACTATATTTCGCTGTCAGTCTTTTGAGCTTTTTTTGTTGCTGATTTTCGCCGGTTTCCGCCTTTTGCTGATGTATTTCATGACATCGATTGTTGACTGTCGACAGCATTGCCAGTTACACCCTCCTACAGAACAGGGCCGTATATACATTTTTCTGGTGCTCCTGCTCTAGATGTCCTGTTTGTGTCTTGTCGCTTCTGTCCTTTCTAGATGTCTTTGGTATTGTTGCCTTTTACACAAAATGTATTATCGCTGAGGCTGTCTATTGGTGTGTGCAGAGTGTTTATTTGTCAGCGCAGTCCGTCCTATGTAAGTATACTTACCAGGCTTGTTCGCTATGGACAAAGCCTTTATGTATTAAGCGCAGCATATGCTGTTTTTTTTTTGCTGTACACACTGGAGTTTTGCGGTGAATCTAACCTTAAGCAAACTATCAAGCTCAACACTTAATTTAAAAACGAGTAAAAAATTTGTGTAAACAGCCCGCAGGAAAAGAGAGCATTTAAAATTGCATTTGTTAAACTAAGAGAAGTATAAATAGGGCTCAACAAATGAATGACTTGCGGCTTATTGAAACACAAAAAAGACACTTGTTGTCATTTCATTTGTGACCAAATTACCAAACAAAAAAATACATAATATTATTCTCGTCAATATTTTCGT
This sequence comes from Drosophila neotestacea, assembly GCA_035044365.1. Classification (NCBI taxonomy): domain Eukaryota; kingdom Metazoa; phylum Arthropoda; class Insecta; order Diptera; family Drosophilidae; genus Drosophila; species Drosophila neotestacea. Next base: position 4,093,160 of record JAWNMD010000155.1, read on the forward strand.
ACTTTTGATTGCCAGCAGCTAACGCCCCAGCCGCTACTGCTCACAAAGAGCTCAGTTCTGTGGGTAATGCGTCTATTTGGTAAGGACAATCAAATAAAAATAATAAATGTTTTTTTGGCCTTGAAAACAAACAATGTAAAGAAAACTCCCAATCCAAGGAAAATTATACCGAATACAGTTCCATGTCTTGATTTTACTTGGTCTCTTAACTAAAAACCGAGCTTGAAATTATTCTTCTATAAATATTACAATACATCCCTTCTCTCAGCATCGTTCTTTTTCAGCACATAATCAAAAGTCTCACCAAACATAAAACACTTTATTATATAATAGTTTTCGGTTTTGCACTCGGTGTTTAATTTGAGAATAAATTATTTATCTACCATTTTTGGCATTGTCACAAAAACAAATTAAATTTCTGGTGGCTGCTTGTTTTATAAAACACACTGAATTTTGCCTTATCAAATAAAAGCTTTAATTGAATTTGTCTCAACAAGTCAAGTTTCAACCATTTGATTGACATTTTTCAATCGAATTTTTAAGAAGCGAACTCTATTCTGTTTCGGCACGAGCGAGCTTATTCGATAAAGCAATGTCCGTCTATCCGCCTATCTGTCTGTTTCTGTGCAAACTAATCTCTCGGTTTTAAGCTATCTTCTACTTTTAACCAACTCCTGGTGCCCAAATTGGTTTTAAAAATCACTTCAAATTCGATTCTGACAAGTCATATTTTTTTTTTCAATGATGGTTGCATACTATTTTGTCACATTTTGTGGTAAGATTATGTTTATTTTATTTTATCCTTGATCTTCGCCTTAAGGCCATGTTCTCAAGTGTTTAGAAACAAAGCAAAGAACATTTGATGTTGTTAATTGAGTACTTTTGCAACACTTAAACCCACACACCAGGAACCCCATAGAAATCCACTCCAGGCGATGAAGACGTGTTTGACAGCTGCAAGGGGGGCAGACAAACACAATGACACTTTAGAGAGCTGTTGACACTTTTTTTTTACTTCTATCACCGTTGATGTTTAGGGCCGCCATTTACTCATTTCATTGCACTTAATCATGTCTAACGGCATCGTCCCCGACTTTCAACTTTAATGAGTTGCACTTTGACGTCACTTCAAGAGTTCCTAAAGTGTAAGAACAACAACAAAAAGTGGCAAACACATGCATCTGATGTGCACAAATTTTAGACAAATCACACACATACACAATTAAGTATGTGTGAATGACAAAACACATTAAAGACTTGAATAATTTGTACATATATTTTTGAGGCTTCAATAATTTCTGTATACGTTTTTCAGTCGGTAAACTTAAACTAAACCTAACATCAAACGCTTAACTTATGAATATGTTAATAAGCAATTCGGCAATATTGCAATATAAATTGTGTATTTATATATACATATGTAAGTATATGTGTATTCACATGCCTACATGAAACATAAAGACTACAAAAACACTTAGGTCACTAGAGGTGAACCACATGTCTCACCCTTCCACAGATCAGTTAATTGGGTTTGGTTTAAACATGCAACATGCAAAAAAGCAACAACATCGAATACATGACTCAGTTGCTATGATTGAATGGTGACTCAGAAAGTGAATTTCGCAGTACACATACACATACACACGCACGTACTAAATCCATATGCCTTGTTTAGAATGAAAAATACTTAACTGGACATATACTTTCGCATGCAATCATATGTATGCTTGAGTGAACAATGTGTTGTTACCCTGTACTAACCTATAAAGAACCGCAAGCTTGTGATTCAAGGAATATCTACATTGTATATTCTACAACATGTAAGCATATGTACGAACTTAATTTGTAAAAAAAGCGCAAGCACATTTCTATTTAAGTACTGATAGAAACGAATTAGTTTTTTGTAAAGTATTTGTTCAGTTTATTTTTTATTTTCATTTGAACGGGCTTTTAATATCCTTAATACCAAAAACTATTTAAAGGATATGTACGAACGCTTGCGGTTGGGTTTCACAGCCTTGCACTATTATGATATTTGTTGAATAACAATACCTTTAATACAATACTTATCCAATACATTTATTTTTACCTTGGTAAAAAGTTCTACCACAGCAGCTGCCACAAACGAAGCATTGTTTTTAATAAATGTTGTTGCTACTTGCTAGGGATGTAAGCGTGTGGGGGTGTGTTTGTGCGTACCTGAGGCTACCCCTATGTCTTACTAAGCTAACCAAAATTGACGACGACTGTTGCATGTTGCTATCGCCAGCGGGGGCAACCCCCGAAAAGCAAAACGAAGCTGGCGCATAGCCATACAGCAGATATTTTACTAAATGCGTACCAAGGTGTGGTACACACACACACACACACATACTTAACTAAGTTGTTGTCTGTTTGCATTATTATTGTTGCTGGGGGAGCATTGAATGCCACACCTCCAGGTGAGGCAGCTACTGCCTAAAGCACACTTACATATACAGGTAACGACAGCCACAATAAATTTTCATTTGTTTACCGTGTGTAATTAGAAAATTAAAACCCAGTTTATATGCCACCAACAGAAACAGCAACAGACGTTGCAAAAACATGGCCATTAGCAGGGCAAACAACAACACTGACTAACAGTTGAGCATCCAACTGACCAGCAACAAAATTAAGTAAGGGTTGGTGTATTTTACAGAATTTGTATTCGCATGTTGACTTTAAATATTATATTAAAGTGGCAATACAAACTGGTTCTACAGAGGTAGCAGATGCAAAAGGTCTCATACAAATATTTGTGCAAATTTTGTAATCTATAAGTTTTGAATTTTCTTACGTGCCCGCTCTACCGAATTCGTCGCACATAAAAATTTATAGCTCACTCCTTTAAGGCCGAAAGCGACATCGCTACGTGAAAAACGCGTAAATGTAAATTTTACAACTCTTTTGTCACACAGATACGGAAAAGTGAATCAAATTGCACATAAATATGTCACTGAAATTTCCGCAATAAGAGTCCCAGGAATTTAAAACGAATATTAAAAATAACACCGATATGGTATTAAAAAAAAAAATTGTGGCATTTCATTATTCGTTGCAGGTCTGCATTATTCAAATGACAGCTCTAATATAGATTTGGTATATGTATAGCTGCTTAACTCCCGAGTATAGGGTATATCATAGTCCAGTTCTTTCAGTTACAGAAACTTAATTTTTTTTGTAGAGCTTTTGTAAAAAAAAAGAGCTTGAATAAATGAGCACGTGTGTCGCAAAAAAAATCGCAATTGCGTTCAAGTCGAATTTCAGCAAAAAGGAGAACATGCAGGGAAACGAGATTGAAATTGTGAACCCAGGACATTGTGTCATAAAAGCCAGTGCTTCAAGCATTTGCGGTATAACACCTTTTAGTGTGATTGTGTTGTGTCTGTGCCATTGCTTGACTTGGCTTTTACTTCGCCCTTTACACTTAAATGCGAAACTTTAGTGTGCAACATATTCAGCAGCTTCCTGAAGGAAATGTTCCACGAGGAGCGTGTCGATATTCTCACTCACCCCACCACACAATACGCCAATTCAATTTTCAAATTTTTTTGTGGAATGCGTGGAGCCTATATGTATGTTGTGAAAGTTATTTATGCTAAAATGTTTCCCACAAAAACATTCTGTATCGCTGCAACATGCAGCATAAGAACAATCATTAAAGTGCCCAACACTGACAAATTTTATACTACTGCGCCGTGTTTTTTTTTTTGCTCTTTAAATGCTCATAAAACTTGAGACATGTCTCGTAAATGGTGCTTCTAACACGAAACTGCAATTTGTCCAACTCCCCACATTTTGCAAATTTTTGAGGCATAACATTTATATGGTTATAAGTAAAACGCATTGCTTATTTATTCTGTTTTATTTTACTATTCTCGGCTGGTAAAAATAAGATTCTCATAAGTATCATTAATTTTTTTTATAAATAAACTGTTTGAAGAAATATCACATTTATTAATAAGACGTTACTTAAGAAAGGCCTAGTAGTGCAATATTACTGATACTGTAAAATGTATGAATTGTGTGTATCAATCAATTAATTCTGCCTTAAATGATCTTACGGCTCATTATTAATTGTACAATGTACATGCTTCAAGAGAATACGTCATCGTAAATTCCAATGGCTTTTTTAATAAAAAAATAAATATTTATTTAGTTTTTTGTTTTTATTTGCATTACACAAAAAGCCGGTTCCCAAGACGGCCTTTTCTTTTCATGTCTACGAAAAAATGCAAATAAAATCATGTCGAAGGCAAGTCTTAAATTACCATGCTTCGGGGCTGAGTTCACTGGAGCAGAAATATCACTGACAAACCGACATACTGTGTGACAGAGTGACTATATTTATCGAATATACTGCTTGTGTTCATTTATTTGGATCAGCCAAAGTAGCCAGATATACTTAGATGCCTAGAAAAAACGTTAAAGATATTTAAACCTCAACTGCTAATTTATTAAATAACATGAGGTCTTAAAAGAATGCAATAATTCATTCATATATTAAGTAAAATGTGCACCAAATGCTTAACGTAATCGAAAACCCAAGTTTTTTACATTTTCTGGGAACACACTTTAAGACCCCTCCATCTAGGGCGCAGTACCAGCAATCAAAATTGGATCACAACAAATGTGAGAATTTGAATGATTTCCAGAAATTCTTAATAATGACGCCTTATTCTATAATTAGTACGCCAGACCACCGACCAATAATTTTAAATATGTATTTAGAAAAGAAAAAAAAACCAATTTTATATAAAACAGAACATGTACAATTTGATTTGATCTCACTTCACATGCATTTCTTATATTAATTCTTTTCTTATAAGTGTCCCGACATGAGTATTCATTTAGCTGTGAATCACTCAAGTGGCGCCTCTCTTAGCTAAAAGCAATAATAGTGTCAGACTGACAGTAGTTGCTTAATTTGTGCAGTGTAGTGGATTTACTGGAACTTTAGTATTAAATATTAAAAATATGACCAAATGAGTTTCTTTGTAAGTATGCATTTATATACATGTGTATGTATGGTTTTATAGTAGAAGTATTATTAACGAACAAGATTTCTTATTACAATTGTAGACGGACTAATGTTTTATTGCAGCATAACACAATTCAGCACAAAACACAAAACATGAGAATTGTGTCAATGAACTTCACAACCGCATCAAGTTTTCTTACTACAAGCCAAGGTTAATTAAGTGCACGTTTTTGGTTTGTTAGCTTGCTGAAAATATACGTTTTAAGACAATGCAACAGCAGCTACGACATTTGAATGCTGAAGGTTAATTTTCTAATAAATTAATTATATAATAATAAAGAATAGCAGGCTATATCGTTATATAGTGAGACTCGATTCTTCAGTCTTAATGCTCTCCACTCCTGCATTAAGAACCTGACACATAGCTTGATTTGTGTCTGAAACATTTTCAACAACACTGGCGAGTTGAAAACAACATAAGTATTTAATTCAGCCAAGTCGACTGCTTTATTCAATTCTCAGCATTCAAAAGACACGCCCACACAAATACGTGCAATAAATATAATCGGTGAATTGAAAAGGTTAATCGAGTGTTCACAAAAAAGAAACAATAACAAAATCTTTTTGTATACCAAACGACTTAGTAACTGCAACAGCAGATATGCGTTGAATCAACCTATATTAAGCTGTGTATATTTTAAATCAGGGGTGCCTAAGCCAATACTTTTCTACAAACTTTCTTTTCGTAATTCCTCAGGATATAGATAGGCGAACAGTAATTTTAAATTGTATGTGCGTGACAACTACGGGTAAAATTAATTAACGGCTCAAAAAAACAACCTGATTATACATAATATATCGATATGTACTATATATATATATATTAAATATATATTCAAACTATGTGTTAATATTTATGCATACGATGGTATTTTCTATTTATATACTGGAGAAAATCTATGGTTTCAGTTTTGGACTATCTTGATATTCAAATACACAAGTGACTATCTGCTACTTGTTAAAAATGTATGAATTTTGTGAATAATGTAGATTTACATATTTATATATATGTAATATATTTAATAATATATATAATATATATTTATATATGCGATATACATATGCGCGTTACGCATCCGCTTAAAGAACGAAAATATTCATAAACAAGAGTTGATTGACCAATCTGAAAACTGAATAATGTGCCTTCCGCTGCGCCAACTGGAAACAGACAAGAGCAAAAAAATTAAACGATTTAGAACGTTCCAGCTATAGCTAAATTGAAGATAACTCGTGCGTTTAAGCGTCCCACATCTATTATTCATTCGAATTTGCATTTTTGTTTACTGTTTTTATACCCTGTACAAATTAAAATTTCAGAAAATCAGTAAAAAAGTTAATATTAATTCAGCTACTATTGTACGCATTTGTAATCCTGTATGGAACATTTGAATATGCACAAGATACGAAAAACATCAACCAACCGACAAAAGAAATAAACACGCAATTATGCTATTTATTTTTGGCCTTAAGACGCCAATTATTAAAACGAGTTCACCGTTTAAATTACTCACAATTGCAAACGTAACAATAAAACTAGAAGCTTAGGAAAACAAGTTATTAAGGTGGGGGACCCAAATACGAAATGGTATTTCTATGTTGGTTGTACATAGATATAACAAACGAACATATAAAATAGAAGTCTCTCAAACACCGTATAGTAATTTTGTCTAATTACCAACCGCAGTGCTACGAATGAGAGCAGAAAATATGTTTATACTTAACAATCAAAAGTGACATCAGAAACAGCAGCAGTATTTAAAATTCTTAAGCACAATTCCTCTGCTAGACTGGGAAAAAATCATTTTCCACGGCGATTGGTTCAGCGTTGAAAGTAAATTAATTTTGGAAAGAAAGAACAGCTACTGAGAATATTGAGTTATTTCGATAACTATCAAATGAGTAAAACTCTGCACGGTCTATCTTTTTTAAAGTTCTCTTGCAGTTACTTTCGCTTTCGTTACGCCTCGTGTACATGTACACTAATTATTTCATTTCTTAACTGATAGACAAACGCTAATGCATAGCTTCGTTTACAAAAGAGTATACAATATTCGCACATGCGCGCAACAATTTGCTGTAACAATTTGCCGGCACAGTTCAATGACCGCACAAATGAATGCAGTCAATTGCTGGCGGTTGTTGTCGATGCTATTGCTGCAATTGTTTTTGCGGTCGCCATTGTTATTCTTCTAATGAAAGTTATATGAAAAAGAAAGCACAATGTGTCCACTGCGCTCTCAGTCTCTGCATTGAAATTTTTAGCTTGCACCAGAGAACACTTAATACACTTATACAATACATAGAAGAGTTAATAATTTTGGGTCTTTAGCTCTCATCATCACTGAAATTGATAGTCCAATAGACTCATTGCTGAAGATGAATCAAAATTATCGACATAGAGAGCCGTTACAGGGTATAAAAGTAACCATTACAAAAAGAGTCATTTCACTAGTTGAAATCGACAGACTTGAAAAGGTCAGTGCAAGAAATGGCAAGAACTGCTGGGGGCAAATTTAGTTTAAGTGCTTTACTCTTAGAACTCAAAATGAAAACTCAGTCTGATTGTCAGCCCAGTTGTGTATTCAATTCAATTGGCTTGATGTTATATTTGTTACCATTTTTCATTTGCCGGTGGCTTTGTTTCTAATTTCTTTGCGACTTTGCTATTTGCTAGAGCTTCATTTTGGACCTATGCATCTGTTTGGTTTTGTAGTTGTCGGTTTTCATTTACCGTTTTCCTTTCTCTTACTACTATCCAATAAAAGCTGTCAATTAGTTTACTCTGTTTCATCCAGGCACTCATAGTGTTACGCTCGCTTCATATTTGTTCCTTTCTAGACTCAACGAACAAAGTCCATATTTTAATGATTTTAATCCGTAATCGAAGACTGAGGCGCTGCACATTAGAATGCACTTCAATGGATTCGAGCGCAAATGCTGCAAAGTCATTTTAAATCCAAAGGGGATCTAAGTAAATGCCAAAGCAGCAAAAATGGCAAAGTCGATAGACTTGAACATTTCATGAAAAGTGATCGTCGTTACGCCTGTTCTGCATCAAGGCACAACGACAACTTTACGTGCGCTGAACTCAATATACATAAGTACATAATATGTATTACATATATCTTGATTTGGTGGGAATCATTCTTTGAACGTAGTTATATTGAATTTCAAGTATTTTCTCAAATTCACATGCACTCGACCAATGATAGTTTAGATTAGAAGCTATTTAAGGGAAGGTAATGACGTATTACTTTCCTTTTACTTATACTTATTACGTAACGAGCCACTGTGGCGCCATCATTCGGTTGACACTTGTAATTACCTGTAATGAAAACAAGCAGAAAAAGAACAAGGTAAGGATTATTAAAATCGCTAATTTAATATAATTAACGTATCACATTTATCAGAAGTGGTACAGCAATACCGGCAATCCCCTATTATGCATCTTTTAAATAATTATTAGATTCATAAAATAATTACATTTTGAAAATACATATTTTTTGTATAAAAGAGAATATATAGTTAGTTAGATTATTTTTACTTTTCATGAACTTATCTTTTGCTTAACTCTTCACATCCAGTTTAGATGCTGAGTCATGTTATCCTTTTATTTATAAAATCAATAGAGAAAAAAATATGTACTTGTTTAGTTGCGAGTCCAAAAGTTTTCCAAACATTTGACATTTCATTTTTTCTCAAAATCATCATCATTTCATGCTGTTGGTAAATTGTAATTAATTTATTCAAATTAACCGATTTTCTTGTATTTCTCAATTCGCTCTCCAAGGGTCATTCATTTGATTTTGGCGAATCAGATAGAAAATCATTTTTTCTGAGACCCTTTTCATATTAAGCTTTAATTAACAACAAATAATAATTGCTTGCAATTTCTTTAATTCCTCTAGAGTGTAATTACAAAAGTGAAGAGTAGATTATACATGGCACAGACATCTGTTCTTGCTGTCTTATATAAAAAACTACACTTGTCGGCATATATACTTATATTGACATAGCTACCTTTGACTAGTTGTCTCTTTTGCTAAGTACCGTTGCATTTAAAGAAGCAAAAATTATGATCAATGCTAAGTACATATTAATAACTGTAAATATGCTTAATATTCATTATTATCTATTATCTTTTTGATTGATTTCTAATCGATCAGATTGTGTGTCTGGTATCGTTATAAACAATCTGACCGATTTCCATAAAATTGGACTACTACATGTGTCAATTCATAAATGTATAATACTCCATACGTCAGACTTAAGCTATGTATATGTATATGAAATTTAACATTTGCATTTGGGTTTGGTATAAACATTTAACTAATACACTTAGATACAATTTGTTAGGAAGTTCCTTTAATTTTCTTGTATACATTTTTTAATATTTAGAATAAATTATTTTTTTATATTTGAAATATTTTCCAATATAGCAACTGATGCATTTATTTATACTTATAAATGTATGTGTATTTAATTTAATGTTTTTGTTCTGTGTACAGTGCGAGTTGAATGATTGGCTGAATGAATACTTGTTGAAATGAATGAGCAGGGTACAAATTAAATTACGCCATGATGTGACACACACACTGAGAATTTTGGGCTCTCTTTCACAGACCCTTAGCAAGAGTTGTCGACAGCTCAAAGCTAATTGAATTTCTCACTGTCGCTAGCAATTTGCATTATTAAATTTTTAGCAGAGTGTATGTGCAATTGAGTGTGTTCATATTTAGTATAAAGTTTTCGCTTATTCAAGCGGAAGTGAGATAATGAATGGACAACCATACATCTAGCCAGCTGATTAAGTACTTAGTTTAGATAGTTTATGCAATATCTGTATAACGAAATGGAAGGCATTTAAAAAAAAAGATATTAAGCAGAGATGACTACTAAAAAACGGGGATCCAATAAACTAATTTACACTCAAGTAAATACTTTAAATCGATTTGAAATCAAAAAATGCAGTAAGCTACAGTGGAGCAAGCTCGACAGTAGGAGACCCAGTACTTTTTGAGAGCAAAGCGTTCACTATAGATTGTTTTTCAATGTTCCCTACCATGCAATAGATGGCGCCACTACGAAATAAGTTAATTAACACAGAGGTCGCTAGCGTCTCTTCTTCTTCCTTTTGCCCGTAACATTGTTAGTTGAATAACTTTCGCGTTTATCATCCGATTGGAATGAAATTTTCTGGATAGGTTTGGATTATAGTGTATGTTATTTGTACCAAAAATCAAGGGGGTAGCTTTCAAGGGGCTCTTGTAATTCAACTTCAAAATTTTGTATTCAATTTCCAGGGGCGGAGGGGGGCGTGGCAAAAATCTAAAACAAACTTGATCAATGGGAGATATAGATGAACCTACATGCCAAATTTGGTGTCTCTAGCTCTTATAGTCTCTGAGATCTAGGCGACACAAAAAGGGACAGACAGACAGACAGACAGACAGACAGACGGACAGACGGACAGACGGACAGACAGACAGACGGACATGGCTATATCGACTCGGCTGTTGATGCTGATCAAGAATATATATACTTTATGGGGTCTGCCACGCCTCCTTCTGCCTGTTACGCACTTTTATTTTTTGCACAAACGTAATAGACCCATTTGTACTTTTTCAAAGTACTGGGTCTAAAAATTCATCGAGTTTTAGTCGCTGGCCAAAACCGAAACAAACCGTTGTTCATAATTGGGTTTCTAAACGGTTATTTCGGTTTGAAGAGTTTCGGTTTATCAGTTTAAGAATTAAACAGTTTTTTTTTCGGTTACGGCTTCAATTAAGGTTACAAATTTCAATCGGTTAATGGTTACGGTTTCGGTTTGAATCCCTGCAAAAAAGTATAATTTGAGCTAAAAATCTTAATTAAACAAAGGAACGCTAAAGATAGACCGGGCAAAAACTTAAAATATTTAAAAACCTCAAGAAAATATGAAATTTGCGAAACTGCCTGAAGTCAAGCCACATGAAAAAACCACACAGAACACTCAAGAGCACAAAAGCTGACAGGAAGCGAGATAAGCACATGTGTGTGGTGCATGTGGCTACAGCAGTAACCCACTCCATAGAGCCAAGAATTCAAGGTGGAAGATGCTTGCAAGCACACACAAGTTGGCAACTCTCCCTGCCTTTGATTACAAAAGGGGTTAATTAAGGAGCAGACTGAAAGGAGCAACAGGACAACGCACAGAGAACCCACACAAGAAAACTGTCGTGTTTATTTATGACACAAGATGCTTTATAATAATCAGCGTCTGACACTTGCAGAAAAGTTGCAGGCAGTTAGAAGTGCTAATCGTGGGTTGAAATTCCTGCATTTCAACATGTGCAGCTCTGCGTCTGCTGTGCAGTGACTTAATTGAAGTAATACTCAGGCGACAAACTGCTTACGGACCAATTCCCCTACTCATGGAAAAGATAGCCTCTAAAAGGCAAACTTGAAATTAATTAAATATGCAACTAAGCCAAGGCACAGTATGAAAACCTTGTACTTAAAGAACTTGAATGTGGATCATTTTAAGGATTCGGGCTTTAAAAAAAAAACCAAACCAGTTTTAAGAGGCTATGACAATATGATAGACTTATTTGTATGTCAATCTTATTATTATGAGCCCATAGGACGTATTTGCTCATTTGGAATTGTAAAGCACTACGAATAGGTTTTGAAACCAAAATTTAAATTTTGTAAGCCAAATGCCTTCTTGAGTGAACAAACAAATAATCAATTCAGCAAGGAGTGTGGGCCTTGGAAGGAAGCAGAGCTTCAACACAACGAACACAAATAAATCACATCGTTGCATGAATAAGTGTTATGCGGTACAGTCATAAAGGCAACATACGGAGAACGGCAAAAACGGAAGGTAGTGGTATCGGGAGTCTTCTTGTACCTTGATTTGAAAAGAAAAATGTTGACGCCTTTATGGGTGAATACATTTTTATTCATGAAAAAGCGCTTCTTCAATATATTGAACAGAAATTTTTGTTGACAAATTAAGGACATCACGCCACCGAACCGAGGGTAGTAGACCAAGTACACGAATCAAAGAATCATATTTGGATTTCTCTTAGTTCCTCTGTCGAAGAATGCTTGCAGTCAGCAAGCAATTAAATTAGAAGGAACTCAATATGTTGGTGTCGGCACCAAGAATTGAAACTATGGCTTGAGCTTGAGCAAAAAGATAGGATTGGGATCATAATCAGGAACATACAAAAATGTTCAAAACATGCTTTTTGACAGCTGCCCCAACTTTTGCATGACATTTATCATTGTCGCATAACAAATGAGCGACAGCATGAACAAGAACAGCAAAAGGCAAAGGAGTTATGCCACCTACACACACAAAGCATACACAAAAGGAAAAGACGGGAATTTCTTAAAATACTCAACAAATTTAAAGTCGTTCTCGTTTTGTATCTTAGCGCTCTGGCTCTGGGCTCCACTCGTGGGCGGCGGGCCTTGGGCCTTTTATTGACAAGCGAGACCGCTACAGTCGAGTAAGCCCCACTAAATAATACCCTATACCCTATACCTGATAATATAATATAATATAACTGAAACATAGCCCAACATGTACTTACTTATATGTAAGTAAGCATAGGACAATCATAGTTAGCAAAATAGTACCTTTTGATGATATTGACACAATTTTTACTATCCGAACGTAATAAAATAAATAAAAATCAAGCTACACCAAAGTATCGCAGCACTGACTTAAGTAATGAGTTCGTCATTTATGTTCCTATACATACATACAGTTAAAAAAATAACTTTGAATAATATTCTTTAGTTTTTTTCTGTCTTTTTAGTAGCCACTACTATTTTCATGAACGGATAGATTCTGATAAATTCTTTCTTAAGCCTTGAAAGGCACATGTTTCAAAGTTGTAATAAAAAAACATCTAAATTAATATAAGAATATGTAAAACTTAATGTTTGTTTCAGAACATTGTGTTTATCGCTTAATTTAGAGATCAGTGGCACTACTATTTTCATGAACACAACTATATGTACATTGAAATTTATAACATGAAATTCTAATGTGATAGTTCTGGATTTAGATGGAATTTTATCTGTTTATTAAATTCTAATATGTTGCATCAAATTTTAAATTTCAAACTGCATCACTGCTTTCTGAATTAAAAATTAACTACAATAAAAGAAGCACACCCTGCAGATGCGGACACACAAACTGAGAGCGGGTGACGCCACGCGAAAGTCATCAAAGGGATTGGAAATAACAGCAGGCAATTCAGTTAATCTGCAACGCACACGGGTGCTAATAACGACAGAAACTCCAACAAGCAGAACAACAGCCAGTAAAAAAGGGCAAAAGTGGGTTGGTTCGTTGCGGTTGAGTTCGTTTGCCTTTTGTGTGGGAAATGGTCTTGACTTTATGTTTTAAACCAAATTGCATGTATCGCTAGGTTTACAAAACAAGCAATCGTTACAGTAAAAGCAAAACTCTCAAGCTTTCACTAACAAATTAAAATGTAATCGCGTCTGGCAGACAAAATAAGGCTAATTGAAGCAAAATCTGTTATAAATAATCGAGAAACTATTTCTGGGTAAAGTTTTAACTGACATAATACTCGTATTCGGTTTCTCCTTATTCGGGCTATTAAACAGTTTGTCTACTTATGAGTTAGAATTTTGTTAGCGGGAAGCAGAGAAGGTAGAGACTTAGTAACGGACACTTTGACAAGCTGACGTTCACACCGGCAGCAAACAGATTAGAGGGCTCCTGAAAGAGCACCGTTTAAAAAAAAACCACTGCTAAAACTTCTAGGCCTATATGCATAGCTATACCTGTTGGTCCTACACCCATTTTGGTCCTTAAGCAGTTACAAAGCGACACAAAAAACAAGCTATAAAAATGGCCTAAATTTAACTACCGAAAGTTTTGGCTATTAAAATTTTAAAATTTGTATTTTTTAACAAAATACTCTGCACAAGAATTTGCTTTCGTGTTTGTTGTGTGAATAACATATGCTTTCCATACTCGAACACTTTCGATTGCAACGGGTTCACTTGCTCTTGAGTTTGACATTGACCAAGTTAGTTTGCCATAATTGAACCGTGGGCTTATCGCTGCCTAAGTTCTCTTGCATAAAACTCAAATGTGTACAATGTACATACATGAAAATATCTTATCAGATGAGTACAAACTTTGTTATGTCAACGCGCTGTTGGTTTCACTTACTTTGTATGGGGTTATTAGTTAGGTTTTCGTTTAGTTTCGATTCCATTGTTTATTTTGGGCGTACCATTAGCAAGGTATTTCTATGTTTGGTCAATAAACCTTACTAATATAAATGAATTAAAAGCGAAAGTGCTCCGCAATGACACAACTTGGCAGCAATGTAGTAAAAGGTTAGAGGCTTGGGAATCCAAAGATGATGATATTAAATATTAAATTCCAATGACTGGGGATGCGTACTGCATTAAATATTTAAGAGAGTTTTGCTTAGCTTAGCTTAGCTCATTTGAAATGCAACCGAAAATTGATGTCGCAGCGTGTCGCAGCGCATTAGGTAATGGCCAATGTTCCGAAAACCGCTTTCTTCACTTGATGGGAGAGCATGCCAAGCAATTTGCTCATTCCAAACTCGCTACACGCGCGCACCCACTTGCAAAATATTCATGTGTTGCAGAGTCACGTCACAGCTTCTTTTTATGATGTTGCAGCCACAAATACTGAAAGGTCTAAAGGCCTGATAACATCAGCTACTTTTAATCGTTTGTTTCATATACTTTTTTTCAGTCCCTCTTTTGAGGACATGTAGAGAGGACATAGAGAATGTTTTAAGGGTGTTAGAGCCATGCTCAAATCTATATAATGTGCAGAAAATTGTCCTTCACCTGCATTAAGAGCCGTTTGCGTTGATCGCCAATACGTTAAAAGCTAAGAGCATTAAGATTAAAACTCCTGTACACAGATGAAGTCACGACATCCAGAAGTCAATTACGCATAGCTAAAGTGATTTCCCTTATTTTATAACATTTTATCAAGCATAACTATGAAGATATAAAACAAATTTTTCCATTTGAAAAGTTGATTTTTTAGCGATCGATCCAATGACAATTATATGTATGGCATAGTAATCCGATCAAGCCGGTTCCTACATCTGTATTGCGTGCAGCAAAAAGACGGACCTGTATCAAGTTTCATCAAGATAGTTTTGCACAGCAACAGACAGGCAGACAGTTGGACGAATATCGACACAGCTCATCGTGCTGATCTAGAATTAATGTATAGACATTTCGTGTACAAATTATAATAGCCTCTGAAAGAGTATTAAAGTTATAATAGCCTTTGTTAGGGTATAATAGTATGTTTGGAATGTTTTGCGGGTTGGCGAACGAGTGAAAATGCAACGCTTTCAAAGTAAATATAAACTGGCTAACCGTAGTTTATAGGGCCATATGTTTTCATTAGCCAAACACAAATTGAAGCGACACGTTTTCTTGAGTTTGGTCAGTCTATAAGATGGACAAAGCAATGCTATGAGAGACACTCAACCAGAAACACTTAACATAAACATGAAAATGGTTATACAAGCAGACATACTGATGAGTGAGAAAAACTAACATGAACTACTGTTCATACATACGCATATGTACAATGTACATTGTACATGGCGAACTAAACATGTCGACAGACAGTAACTAAAAATGTTTTAGATAGCGACGACGGCAACATCTGCGACCTTAACAAAAACGATATCCGATTTTATTATTCTAACTGTACATAAAAAAATATAACGCAAGCTATCTTTGGTGCGCCAAAGATTGAATACCCACGCAGAGATCTGCATTCAAATTTCGACATATGACAGTTTTAAGATATATGATTAGATATTAGTCCGATTTTATTTAAATTCCAAACTAAAGTTAAATTTTTTTAACCGATCGTTTCTATGGCAGCTTTATGAAACAATAGTCCGATTTTAACCAAGGCCAAGCTGTATAGAGTCATACCAATAAAAAATCAAGTTACCCATTCTCGAAACTATAATTTTCAACCTCATTCAGAATACAAATATGTATCTGCCGGTACTCAAATCAACTTCTTGCTGCTTTTAAAGTCAAAAAAAAAATGAAATAAAATATTGTAGCTAACTGTTACTGCTTGTTATTTACAATGTACAACGATAATGTACAAAAGCCCAACAAGCTGATAATATTAAGCTTGTTTGGATTTGCTATTGTCCTGAAACTAACCATAATTATTCTGGAATTCATAGTATGATCGAACCACCAACAGTAGTTAATTTTAAAATTGTCAATTTACCTGATGCATTGCAGTCTCAAGCAATAAGTTATTGTTTGTTTTTTGTAACTGTGCTACATTTTATATATTTATAAAAGCAAAGTAAAAATAAATAAAGGGGAATTGTGCATTTTGCCACATTATCGGATTGTCTTTGTCTTGATGAGTTTTTGGCTAAAATATTTGCAGCTAATAAGCAAAACTGTCTATTACGTATGGCTATCAAGTTGATAGGATCGATATTGGTGATTCAAAGAGGTTCCTGCCATTAAATGTATATGTCATTGTGAATTAAAGTAAACTATTTCGGAATTATAACAAACTTTCTAAAATGTAATGGTTTTACAATGAGTGGCACCTTATTTAATTTATCTTTTTTTCGGGACATTATTAAGGCGTCCTATTTGCTGTTACCTTAGTAAAGAACCGCGCCGTTCCTTTCATATTTGTGAAAAAAAAATAACATTTAAGATATTTGTATCTTTAATGCAAAAAAAAATCAAATCTGTTCAAGACACACAATTAACCAGTCACAGCAAAAAGTCATTTCCCCAATTTTGTCTGACCGTTAACTTAAGTCCTCGTTAGTTGTTTGTGTAGAATCATTAATTACAAAATCCAATAATCGTAACAGTGAGCACTTTAGGTCAAACCGGCGACCAGACGGAAAATAAGCTGTCATCATTAGTTTTAGTTACAATTAACAAGTTCTGCCTTTAAAACAAAATAATGCAAGAAAAAACATTAGAAATTAAAATGCCATGTGGCAAACTAGAAGTGATTACACCAATTTTCCCAATCTTGTTCTTGATGAATCTAGTAATGAGCTGGCATCAAACATGAACAAGCTAAACAAAAAAAGAATACAAAACTAGAAAGCACAAAAAAATAGATGCCAGTTGGTTGAATGGCAATGCATTGGAAAGGACAGCATTTTAACTGCCTCTTTGCTTATATATAAATAAATAAGAATGCTACCCACTCACAGATATAAATCGAAAAAGCAATCTATAGCATCATTAATCATTATCATATAAACATCAATGGTGTTTATTGGGTTTAGAGAAAGCAGCATGTGCCGGCATTGAGGGGTGGTACAAGGTAGAAAAACCTTGTTCAACATTGGTAAAATGAAATTGACTCGGCATCGGAACATTTGCTCACACATATCGTCTTAGCCAGAAGCCTGTTTTAGTACTTAAACATATCCGAGACAAACAGTGTAAAAATAAAGAACTTAACCTGATTTACTATTTATATACATTTTTAATGGATACCCGGCTACATATTTATTTACAAAGCGCCGTTTACTTTATATATCTACAGACCTATGAACAAAAATCCATATCGGCTACAGTGTTTCTGTCGTGAACTGTGGGGAGCCTGTTTGTTCTGATCTAGGTATAGAGGAATCTATATACCAAGGTTTATGGCTCTGAGAACTTAATAAACCCTTTCTACTTTTTGAAAGTACAGGGTCTAATAACGCATTTATCATTCATGCGGGAGTGAGGGTCGCCTATTAATATTTCATGTTATCTTTAAAGTAACTTTTCAATATACATAGATTATTCCAACATAATACAAACTAGTTATCTTGCTTCTTTGCAACACCATGTATTATGTCTTAGAGCTATTGAATTTTTTTGTGGCCGTTTGGCTTATATCAACTCATTCTATTACAAAGTCTTACTATATCGTCTTTTTCCTTCATGGGCGGTCATATGCAATCATTAATCATTACCATTTATGTCTCACATTCTCGTGCTTTTTAACTCAATCTATTTAAATTTTCAAGTTGTTTTTTAAAAATATGCAATATACTTAGTTAAAATTTGGCTATCTAGTTCTGTGTTTGTTGTGTCGTTTGTCAGCTCATACATTTAGTTACACAAAAATCACTCACATCACGTTGCAAGAGGAATTGATAGGGCATTGTCAATTTGAATACAATTTAATGATACATGTGTTCATATGCGTTAAGGCAATTGTTGCACTCAGCCGCAAGGTCCCAAATGCATAAGAGGCCGAGAGACAGAGATCGCACACAGACACAGACACAGACACAGACACAGTAATGCGTGTAAATTGATTTTAAGGCATGTCTTTTGGGCCAGCTAACAGTGTGAAAGCACTCAAAAAGTAATGATAGGGAGGCGAGCCCAAAATATGTGGGGATCTGACATGAAGGGGTGCCACTGTTTCTGCTTTCCAAATGTATTCTCAAGCGAACGAATACACAACGGAGTTTGGATTATGTTATATGAGTCTCAAAATGTTTGAATGGGTGATTAACATATGGCGAGGGCAACAACACAAACACTTATTTTCAGTTGTCAGTTGTTTGCCTTCGAAATGTTTATACTTCATAGGGTGAGAAGCATGGAGAAGCTGGAAGACAAAATAAACAAATTTTAAATTCATATTCAGAAGTTACCCAAACGTGACACATCTGAGAGGGAAACACAACGTCTCTGATTCAGCTTAAAGAGTCATCTTAATCGCCTCTGTTATCAAAGTTGTTTGTCACATATCAGCCAGTACAGGAAGTATGGCAACAATGATCCTGGACACAGTCTGACTTTCCTCTGATAGCACTTATTGTGGTCCATATCACTTATAAGGCCGCCAACTCACAAAGCTCACAAGAATTGTGTATAGACATATTGTATGAAAACATATTATATAGCCGTCATTTGCTGGTTCTTAGCAAGTGTCAGTACAGCAGCAACCATATGTATGCAGTTCGTGGAGTTCACACTTTAAAATAGGTCAACTTTGAAGGGGTTTAGACCAGTGTATGCGGCAGACGCACCAATTGCTATTAAACTTGCCTACGAAATGCCCCCAGCTTAGCATTTAACATTCAAATTAATAGAAATACGCACTGATCGGAATAACATTCACAAGCAAAACATGTAGTGCTCTTAAGATGTTCATAAGGTTTTTAACTGTAACTTTTCCCTCTATAAATATAATTTATGCGTTTAGGGAATCTATTTCGTACACCAGCCTATTATTCGCTTGTTGAACCAACATCAGAATTTTACCCACAGAGTGTGCCTGTTAATTAAAGTTCCAGGGCGAAGATCTGTTGGCAACTGTCAACTGCTTTAATATTAAGCTGCTTCCTAGACCCATCCAAATCGTAGATACGAAGTGAATGGTTACCACCCACTGCACAGCTGACATACATTTTCAACAGAATTTTTGCGTTTGTCTGTTTATATGGCTCGGTACCCTTGCGAACAAGGACATGAAGGATAGCAGGATACCAGTGTCGTGACAACTAAACACGAAAACCAACCCTCACAATATCCAATTCCCCGCCACCCGCACACAATAACAGGCAACGAGGCTCGTTATTCGTTTAGCATTGCAAGCATTTACTTTTTGATAAATAATATACGAGATATGTACAATGTTCATACATATGTGTACGAGTATATAAATATCTATGAGTGTACGCCTGTGTATTTTTACATATGTGTACATATGGGTGAGTGCCATTTCGGATTTGTATATTTGATGCAAATTAAACAAAATAGCAAGTGTACAAAATAGCAAGTGTGCAAAATATGAAATACGAAATTTTAATTTTTGGTCAAAAATTGTAGACGAGAGGAAAATTTAACACATAGGGTTGACGCGTTATGTTCGCTTTTGTGTATTTTACCATAAATATTTGCACAAGACGCCTGAACAAATATTGTTTGCCCATGGAAATGGAAAACGATTTGTATTTATTTACAATTTACATAAAAATAAAACAGTAAGTGTGCAATTGGCTGAGCGTTAATGAAATTGTCTATCTGTATCTTTTCGATACTTTGTCGAGTATATTGTTCGCTCAAATAAATAGCAAGAATATTGCCTGTGAATTTAGCCACGTGCCGCTTTAAACAGAGCGAGTTTGGTGTAAATTAGATTCTATATCGGTAGGAAAACAAATCTGAAAGTTCAAAAAGGATTGAAAGCTGCAACCCAATAACACACTAATTTTGAACGAAGCTCGAGGTTTCTATGGTTAATTGTTGTAAGCTTAATATTTGGATATTTGATAATTGAGATGTTGGAAAACTTATGTGAGTCCAAATAGAAACTATGCTAAAAAGTAGGTTTTATGAAGTATATAGAAGACATTATACATAAACTTATATTTCAGCGTTACTTATTATTGATATAAATTCACAGTCTCCCATTTTAAGCAGCCACGTACCCAATAAATGCTAGGACAACACACAAGAAATCTAAAGGACGTGCAGTATACACATACACATATAGTAACAAGCATACAAATACAGAGTATACATGTTACCTCGCACATTTGATGATTAATTGCGACCAAGATGATAAATGATTGAGGGTAATAGGAGAAGCAACGGCAAACGCCAGTCAAAGTAGTGAAGCTGAGGCCGCTAGTCGCATGCGTGTTTGAGTCTGGCCTGTTTCCTAGAGCTGACTGTGGGAGGGATGTGTCTCGATGGGGTCTCGAATATAGGGTTTAGCTGCTTGGAAAGTATTTAAGGCACACAGAGGCATTTCCCTCACGTTTTGGGCCATGTCGAGCATATTTTCAGCAATTGCACGTATTTTGGGATTGCTTTTTCTTTGTTGTTGTTTTTCGGCGTTGCCTCTGCCATTTTTCAAAAATTTTGCGTCGTATTCGTTTGGAGCCCAAGGACTGCTTTGACTACCAGAAGGAATTCACTGGCGACGTGTTAGTCAATGAAGTGAGTGTGGCAGTTGTTGTTGCTTTTGGCTTATTATCTATATACATACATATGTGTGACTGAGGATCCATGCGTATCTGTCTTCATGAATTTTACAATTTTTTTAGCTTTTCTATTTTTATACCCTTGCAGAGGGTATTATAATTTTGTCAAGAAGTTTGTAACGCATTGAAGGAGGCGTGTCAGACCCCATAAAGTATATATATTCTTGATCAGGGCGACGAGCTGAGTCGAAATAGCCATGTCCGTCTGTCCGTCTGTTGCTATGCAAACTAGTCTCTCAGTTTTGAAGCTATCTTGATGAAACTTGGTACAGGTCCGTCTTTTTGCTGCACGCAGTACATATGTCGGAACCGACCGGATCGGATAACTATATCATATAGCTGCCATAGGAACGATCGGTTCAAAATCAACCTTTAACAAATTTTGTAAAAAATCTGACGGCTTACGCAGAGCACTGCAAGGGTATCCAAACTTTGGCGCGCCAAAGTTAGCTTGCGCTATATTTTAACGATAATTTTTTTCTTTTGAGTCAGTACGTGTTTTTCTTGGTCTGTGATGCTTTTAGGGTGTTGCACGTTAACTGCTGATTACACATTGTATTTAAGGGTGGTTAGGGGTAGGTCGGGGGAGTCTTATAAAGGACTGATTTCACCACTTGTCTTCAAAAAATATCAATAATCGTACCTTATGAACGTTGCAATAAAATACCAGTTTTGTATTTAAATACCGTATAGATACCTTTTAACTTGCATTGTAAACAATTATGTACTTAATACAAAGTACATAATTTAAATAATCAATACTCAAAAAGCACATAATAAAAGCTTTTAAGGAGTATTATTTTGTTATTCGCAAAAACTCTAAATCTCTCTTACTCTGATAGTTATTCGAAATTAAACAAATATCAAGTAACACAAACAAATATGCATATTTCCTATTCCTTCTCATAATTTTTACTATTTACAAATTTAGTTTTTAATAAAGTATTTCTTCGAATGGGTATTTAGCATACCCTACATACCGAACTCCTTCAATGTATAAATGCTTGAAATTTTTATCATGCAAACGCTATTTTTAACAAGCTAAGTAGGCGAGCAGTGATCGGATACATGCATGGGTCCCACTAAAACAAAATAATAAAGTTAAAAAAAAAAAACCGTTTCTTCATGTATGCGTTGCACGCATCATATGCCAATCCAAACCAACAAGAAAATTTCCTCTTGCCGTTTTATTTCTTAATTTTTTATCTATGCCGGCACGCTGACCAACAACAATTTTATTTGCCATGTTTTTGTGATCTTTTCTCTGTATTTGTGTTTAACATGAATATGCATTGTTGTGTGTCCAGCCGTAAGCCTTTTTGCACCCGTTATTTAAAAAAAAAAAAAAAAAAACACCATTGTTGTTACACCAACAACTAACCAGTGGAATTAATAATCAACACCTCAAAAACGAATGTGAGTAAGTTTAATACAAGAGCATAATGTAAACAAAGGAAAAAAAAGGGCGTAAGTAAAAAATACAAGAAGATAGCTGAATGATTTTTTGTTTGGGGTGCCATTAAACAGTAGCTGCCTTATCGCATTGCGTGCCAGTGAATTATGACTTCAGTTTGAGATGGCCAAAAGCTGGGCAAGCAATCGCTCTATGCGTCACATGATAATAAAGCAGTCGTCTCAGCAATATTCTTATTAAATAAAAACAAGTAATAAAACAAAAACAAATCGTACTGACAAATCAGCTGGTGTTTCTGATAAGCTAAAGCAACGCTGTCGGGTTTTATCACACAAGCGAAGCGTACAAAATAAAACAGAGAAATGAAATTCGCAAATAAACATGATTATATGTTTGTATGTATGCGCCTATAAATGTTTTCGTATACATAAACACACACCCCGATATACATACATACATATCGCTTAATGTTTGCCAAAATGCTTTCGAAAAAAAAGTAATAATACATACTTATGTATATATGTACGTAGTATATCGTACGATTAATACATACACATACGTATACACGTATGTATTTACTCAGATGATAACCAACAGTGGCGGCGACTGCTAATTTATGGCTACATATTTTATTTTTTGCAAATTTTAGAAAAATATTTATAAACAAAACATATGGTTTTCTATATCATTTGCGTATAAGTAATAATAAGTTGTAGGATAAAAGGGTATGATATATTTGTGAAAATGTTGGTAAAAGACAGAGACATGGCTTTATATATGTACATATGTTTACACATATGGTAAGGTACAGTATGTTTCTTTAATCTCTAGGAACTAAGGAACCAAAATTGCTATTTACTTACGTATTCTCAGAGATTGTTTTTATAATTTAGCGTATGATTTGCTTATGCGTTCAAAGCTGAGCACCAAAAATTATTTGAACTTTTGACTTAATTGTACAGACTTTTAAAAACAAAAATTCACCTTCTAATATTTTTTATTAACTGCTCCTAGATTGAAAAAAAAAATAACTTTCTGTTATCATAATCATATGGCTTTATAATATCTATTTTTTTAGAATATACGTTACTTGTTTATGCCATTGCATAATCAAAAAGTGTTTGGGACTCATAAGTCAAAGGCAAAGATAAAAAGGCGCCACCTAAGGTTATTATTGAATCAAGTTTATAAATAATTGTCTAACAAAGTGGAACACTGACGTCAAATATAAAAATGTGCTTATGCCAAATTATATTGTCTGTAATCCTGAATTCGTTAATAATAAAGTTTAGTCTTATTAGAGATTCTTGGTTCCAGCCCTTTAAGCCCATTTCCTTTTTTTATTATTATTATTTTTTTTTTTATTATCCATAAATATATTTGCTTATGTTCATATATCACCCACCTGCTGCCATTGATCCTCAATCGATGGCTGCGATGAAAAATAGCCAGTTGTGCATATGCGCTCCAATTCGTTAAATATATTGCCGCTCGGTAGTATATCCATCTCGAGATCGTCGTCCTCAGTAGGAAAAAATTCAAAAGACTCCGTGATGAGGCCGTTCTATTCCTTTTGTACCGATAGTAAAATTTGGGATATTTTTGTCGACAGGTTTGAACGATCGAAAGTGTTACGTTTTTGATTTACACTCAATATAAGTATATATAATTTAAAAATTTTGATTTTATACTTCATATATGATTTGATTAGAGAATTTGCGGCATGCCAATTGACTTGGCTTGGACTTGAGCATCTAATTCTTTTTCACTGGACACCATCGCAACACACGCGTTTATACACAGATACAATAATAGATGCAGCTAAAATACATGCTTGCACTTCTTATCAATATTTTATTTTAGCATTCTGTATTTTAATTTTTTTTTATTTGTTTATATTGTATTTGTATTATATTTATTAATAAATTTGTATTGCTGTTTCCATTTGGTTGTTGGTTTGAGCTGCAAGAAAAAGTGCAATAATAATCATTATTTATACTGCTTATGATGTTTGAGGGAAAACAGAAACTAGCCGACACAGAAAATGAGGCTAACCCAATTAATTTTCCCGTTTGTGCTCTATTTTGTTATAATTATATTGCGAAATCATCAAGTATTTGAATTTTTTTAACGTACTAAAAAGAGATTAACCTTTTAACAAACCTACTGCTAAAATCACAAGAGTACTACTATATTTTATTTTGTTTACGTTATAAAATATGCTTCAATGTAGTCATTAAGTTGTTAATGATATTTTTTAAAATTTTGTGTGAGGGATCACGGGAACAAAATTATATATTTTATAATATCAACTTGCTTATACAAAGAATTAAACAAAATGTCAAAGTAGCCAAATAATATTGTAATTCTTGTAAATTATATATTTTGGTTTAAAAATACTATATTATTTGAAAATAATAATCGATAATATATTTTTCACTATGCTTAATACTATTCCATTCATTACAGCCATATTCAATACATTTAACTATCAAAACAAAGTTTTAGGTCAGTAACCCCAATGACTGGCTTAAGCACATACAAATAGGCAATAAGTTGGATAGGCAGATAGTCAGTTGGGACTGTTTTGTTACGGCTCGAATTTTCAGCGTTGTCGTCACCAGCACGGAACTGACACCGAGCACCGGTCGCAAGCCCTGATAGCTGTGTATCTGCTGTTGCATTAGCCTGGATTGAGTCGAGTCGTTTCGGTTTTGGTTTCGGTTTCGGGTTCGAGTTCGGGCCTTTCAATGTGTTGAATTTTTCTTTAATTTTCAAGCTCTTTGTTCGACCCTCTCTGCTAAGCAACAAAATACGACAACACACGGGGCTCGCTTCGTTGTCGATTTTTACTACCTGTTTTCGTTAGCTCTTTTACAACATATTTCTGTTTTTCTCGTGTTAACTGAAAAAAAAACCAGCCCGCAGTTAAAGCGGCCAACGACCGTGCGCTTTAGAATACAATTTTGGTACAGTTTTGTGTTGTTGTTTTTATCTGGTTTTTGTTTTGAGCTGCATCACATCGCACATAACTTAGATTGGGTCTACGCCTGGTCTTTGGCTTCAGTTGTGACTCTTCAACCTGCGATTATTTCAACTTACTTAAAAATAGCATTAAAAAAATTTCACTGAATGCATTAGACGAATGTAATAATTGAGGGGCAAGCTGAACTTAAAATTGCATTGCTGGAGTAAGTTTCATTACTTCCAAAGTAAGTAAGTACACAAAGAAACAATTGCCGTTTAATTGAAAATTTCTGAGTAAAATTTTGTTGAAAAAAAAAAAAAGCTGTTATGTACTAAGTTTCATTTTCGTTTAACGATAACCGCTGTTTATTAATTTTTAGAACAAAAAACTTTAAATTAAAGAATTACAATTACACGAGTTGCTTAAAACCTTACAAAATTTTAAACACTTCCTTCGCGTTAGCTTTAAAGCGGAGTCTAAATAGAGAAATTTTGGAGAATGACTTTTCCAAAACGCATGCACCAGACAGTTTTCATATGTACGCAGACATCGACGTACACACTCATACACGTGCATATAAAAAAGGAAACGCGCACAGACATTGAGAGCGAGATCACAATGCAATTTAATTGTATTTATTTATAAGTATGTATTTTAATGAATACAAAAAAGTACACACAGATACATTTTAAATTGCTCAAATACCCTTCAATTAACAAGTTATCTCAAGAGAGGCTACGCGACGAAGATAGTGGGATGTTCACGTCTGTTGCCGCCTACGTGAAATTTAATTTATTTCTTTATTCTGCAGCTGTGCCTGCTCTTCTGCTGCCGCTAGTGAGCCCCAGCAATTTAAGTTTAGTAACCTTTTTGCAAGCTTGGCTGGTACTTTTGTTGCTTTTTGAGAATGAATAAAATTGTTGCTATTTAAATCTATGAGACACTGTAGAGCAAACACAGATTATGTGTATGTGCTTGTGCGGCCTGCATTTATTTTGGGCATATGTGAATCGAAGCTATCTAAGGCCCGAGTATCTCTTAGTCAAACGTTCTCATCTCTCTCATACAAAAATAACAACAACGACTGCGCATGGAATTCGTTCCCTGAACTTGATTTGTATGGTATTCCATTTCCATTTCTATTGCATGCTTGCCTTCTCTTTTTTGTTGCTGATGATCTCTCCTACGCAACTCTTTCACAAAGTTGCCCCGCTGCGTAATATTTCCTGCTTTGCCCATTTGGACCCTACGGCTTCTCAGTACTAACTCATTCCATTTCCATCATACAAATCAACACTTTGTTAATTTCACACGTGAATTGCTTAAAATAAAAGCGAGTAGAAGGAGGTTTTCCTTGCAGTCTATTTTTATAGGTCGATTGTGTGTTGCTGACTGCCCGCCTTCTGTTTGTTTATATTTCATTCATTTATATATAAATGTACTCTACACACAAAATAAAAAGCAGGTACAATATTGTTTTAGATGGATCAGTATTATGTTAAGGTAAATGAGTTAAACCAAAGGCTCTCATTCTGATCCACTTTGAAATAAAGAATTTGAATAATGCCCTATTTTTAGCATAAATTTCTCATCTCAATAAATACAAGCTTCATTAGGCTATTAAGTTCTGTACATTTATATATTTTTAAAAACAACGAATTAACGAATTTTTGAAAAGTTCATAAACAGCATAGCTTTCTATAATGCACAAGTGACAAAATGACTAAGCTATTGTATAAACAGGTGCGGAGGCAGTCATTATACTGGTTTCAGTATCACATATCATAATATAGTACCAGGAACCTGCGACTATTTGTGCTATTTATTTTTCTTGAATGTAAAAGGAACCCGTCCGTAAATTAAGCCCGGCTTCTTCAACGTTCGCTTTAATCAGACGGAAAACTTATTTGATCAGGTGTTCTACTACATAAGTATTGTGAATACAATACGTATACAGTCATTTAGTTATACCTTACTGCATATGTATACTTACATACATACATGTACATATTTATTTTAAAAAGCGACGACAACCGCACAAATATTAAAAAGAAAAAAACTAGGGGGTTCATGAATCACTCGCCTTTTATAGTATTCCGCTACGTGATTTAATATTAGAAAACTGAGTAGTGCATGCAAATTACAAAGTTATTTTATTTCAGAACAATAAGAGTTGGAGAACTTAGTTATGGTTGTGAAGCAATGATTAAACGCTTAGTGGTCTCTATTGTCGTAGTATTATTAGCGTGAATTTCGCGGTTTTGCGTTGAGTCACCTTGCGGGGGAGGGAGGGTGTTAAGAATGACACTGTAAAGAGATGCAAGCAGTAATGCAAGCTTGGCACTGTGACCAGTTAATGGGCGATAGTTATGCTCTCTTTTAACTTTTCCTGGACCACCTTTAAAGCTGTAGACACTGCTACCGCAACACTTGTTACTTTAACGCACTTGTGTGCAAAACTTGTTTACAAACACAAACACACTAATGCACATACACACATACATAAGTATATAAGATGATGACTTGTCACAGTGAACGCCGACAAATATCTACAAAAAAAAAACAACGTTTCTTCTGCAAGCATTTATTTTACAACAATATTTTATTATACTTCGAAGCGATCTAATCAGTGAGTTTATAATAACATATTTATTTGGTTGTTTTTTTACACTTTTTACTGGTGTTGTTCTGCTGTTGAAACGTACTGTAGCTGCATTTGTTGTTTAACTTGTTGTTGTAGTTGTATCTTTTTCAAACCACTGTCATCCACTGTTTTCTTATCAGACCATTGTTAACACCAAGCACACACAAATCTATAAAAAGCAGCACTTTTAATATCGTTATAAGCTTAAAGCATACACTGGCAAATTCCCGATCGTTTTGTTAAGACTTTTAGCGGTACGAGTGCATTTGATTTTTGTAAAATGTAATTGCTGGCTGAAAAGACGCTAAACTACAACATGAGTGAGATGACCGGACGAAGGCGCAAAGAATCTACTCTTAAAACTAAAGCACATGTGGCGCTTTAAAGTACAAAAACTAAAAAATTTAGATTTTGCATGCATTTTAGATATAATTTTGTCGAATTTTCTTAATTTGTTTTTCTTTTTTAGAATTTATTTAAATAACTTTAGCTCCTCTTCATTTTAAAAATTTTATAGCTACATTGTATTTCTTTTTTATTAAGCAATTTATTTATTTTTTTAAACTGGACGCTGCACAACCGTGACGCAACAGTTCCGTAACAGTTGGGGTTCGTCGTTTACCTTTTTAAGATGCACATCGACCGCGACTTAAACCGCACGACATTCACCCGTTGCCGGTAAAAACAAGACTGTTGCTGCTGTTACTCTCTGAGAGTCACAACTGCAAGTCAAACGACGTTTAACAGCGCTATGTTAAGCGCACAGAGTGAATCACATTTAATGAGTAAAAAAAATATTGCTCTCTGAGTACAGTAGTATTGCTCTCTGAGAAATTCTCAGTGAAATTCTCAGTGACAATACAAAAACTCACCAGTGCTGCTAACATTTTACCAGAAAACAAAACCGGTTTTTAACGGGAAAAGAAACCAAAAACAGCTGATATAATTTAGAAAAGCCAAGAAAAAAAGTTACAAATTTCACAAATTTGGCCGTCAAAAACGCGAAAAAATTAGGCGATTTCCAATTGGGTTCCAGAATTGTTAGACCAAAAGTTTTCCACTCAAAAAAGGTCGTCATCATCGATTTGCTTGAAACTTTGTACGAATTTTCTATAGATTTTGCTCAACATTTCCCGAATTTTCCAGATTTCCATAACGGCTATTAACGAAACTTGGCCCCAGTGGCGCTGGGCAATCGAAACATATTTTAACGACTTTTTAACTTCAAAAAAGTTTTTTAAAAAAAAGCGGAAAAGAAGCAACAAATTTTCGTAATTTTCCCGCAATTGGACTTTGAAAAAAGCCAGATTTAACGAGAAACAGCTTAGTTGGGATATCGTTCCGGGAGTTGTGCTCTTATCGACATTAATATACTTTTTGCCTTAATTTTACACAAGGCTATTGTATATTTTTTGGGGTCTGAAATGCCTTCCATTTGTTATATTTTTTTGCTACCCATGTAGTAGGGAAACCCCAACACCAGCAAACCAGCCAAGTTCAATAATTGAGAAGCACTACTAAAATGTATGAGCAACATACGCTATGAACTTTTATTTCAAACAAAAACACGCTTCTCCTCCGAAAGTTATGACAAACATAATGTAGAGACATCTAACAGTTGGTATAATTGCACATAAACCAGAAACAACGTATACAAATGCATAGAGATTAGAGCAAGTTAAGGTGCGTTGACAATTTGACATCTTGTTGCTGAG
The DNA here is from genome assembly GCA_035044365.1 of Drosophila neotestacea. Taxonomy (NCBI): domain Eukaryota; kingdom Metazoa; phylum Arthropoda; class Insecta; order Diptera; family Drosophilidae; genus Drosophila; species Drosophila neotestacea. Next base: position 4,123,015 of record JAWNMD010000155.1, read on the forward strand.
TCCCCCTTGTACATCCCAATTACCCGCTACGACGGAAGTCGCACAAATCCGTAAATGGCACAAATTATGCCACGCCAAAGAGTCGCATCCCCAACTCCAACCCATGGGCCATGTAGGGAGCAAACATCGTCGCGCCGAATTGCCCATTATCGGAATCGTGCAGTCAAGTACCTTAAACTTATTATACGAGGGTGGTTTCTTAAATATATCATTTTGTATTTATGTTACCAAATTATTGTATAAATTCTGTTTATAAAATTATTGTTCTGTTAAAAGTGTATTTTTTTTACCTTTTTTTGAAAAAAAAAAAATAAATAAATAAACTTAAATAAAAACGTTTTTTTTAAACTAACATTTAAAACCATGACTATAAGCTGTCTCTACCTGTGATTTTCACTATTTTAATCGCCGTTGTATATACAAAAGAAAATATTTGATATATTCATGGAAACATTTTATGCATATTAAGCAACACACAAAACGATGGAGGCTTATGCTGCTGAATACCATCTACTATTCTGGTGAGGGTTTGGAGAGAACTTTACGACTATGCCATTCAATTTATTAATAATTTACGTGGTAATATTTGTGGTCGGAAAATAAAGCAAAATCCAAAGCAGAATAGATAAAACATAAGACAGTCAAGTGGAAGGTAGATGGTATAAATGTGGGAGAAGTATGTATAAGCGGCAGACGCATATGAATTGGAAACTAATCGTGGAATATGAGACAAGCATGATTATTATGCACATCACACTAATCATTATTTTTATGAGCAAAAAAGTGAGTGCGAGGGGGACAATCTCGCCTGGCAACACTTGCATACTTATGCTTTGTGTGTATGTGCCTGAATGTGAAACTGTTACCGCGTTTATGTTTAGTCAAGAGTTCAAAATACCCTTTACATACGTATTTCAGTAAGTTTAAACTTACCACAATGGAAAAACCGACAAAATGACAATCAATCATCAAAATTAAATTAAGGAGTCTGCTGATTATGACTTAAAATATTAACTTTTATTATGCATTAAAACATTTTTTTATCCATTTATCCCCCGACGTCGGTTTTAGTTTTGAATCCTGATTTTTAATGTATTAAATATAGACTGAAATGTAAACACAATAGGACAGCGTATATCAACATTGTTAATGGCTTAAACTAAAATCACTAGCTGGATAAAACGTTTTTTTCACATAAAGGTTTTATTCAATTAGATTTGCCTGTTCCAATAGATTCCCAATTTTCATGACGGCAAATGTACACCACACCACACTCTCTTAAAAGACATAGCAACATTTACGCATAGTTTAAAACTTTTTGCACTTTTATAAATTATTGTTGTTTTTATTGTTTATACATATATCCTTGACGAATAATATGCTTATAGGGTATGCTTATCTTCTGTCGCTTGGCTCAAATAATCGGTGAAAAATTAGTACTGGATTAAAAGTTTTAAGTCTCTGTTATATCAATTCTCTACTACTTGGTTTACCCAGTTGCAGTACATTTCATCTTCATTGCAAAAATATGCAAAACTGTACATAAATATTTATAAATTAACCCATGTCATAATAAAGCAGAAGTTTCTATGTAGTAAGTTAATAAAGTTCAATGTATGTAATTGAAAGCAGTGTAAGACAACGTACCAGTTATTGAGGAATTCTATAGCAAGTGAAATAGACTCTCTTCGTAGTACAACCGGTACTCGAACTTTACTGCTTTCTTTCTTCTTACTTTAAGCTCTCTTTAAATATAAATTTGATATGTGGCGCAGGCGAAGTACCGCAAAGAGAGAAATTCAGAGAAGAGAGTTTTCTAAAAGCCGGCAAAAATAGTAAAAGAATGGAAAATACTGAAAGCTAAACTCGAAAGCTTGAAAAATGTAATGTCTTGAGCTGTACTACAGAAAATATATTTGCTTATTTTGAAGCACACTTTTCAAGTTTGAAAAACACTGAGAAACATACAAATAAACAAGGCCTGTTTACTCACACTAGCAATGTTTTTAATAATTACTGCGCCTATTGGTATGCAATATTAAACATCACTCGCTGGTCGCGCGATTGTGTTGTATTAGTTGGCTGTAAGTATATTGGTTGGTGGATTAAGTGCAAAACACAACGCAAATGACCCGACCCGACGTATTTGAACGTTGACTCGTTTCTGTTTAGTGCGAACTTTTATGGAGACTAATGACGACAAAAAACGCGACGAGGCAATGGACGAAAATCCTTACAGAGCGACTATTCACCGACTCGTTAAAATGTTGTCTCGTGTTGCACATTCGCATTCACTCTCTTTCGCACAATTTGCGGAAACTTCAATTCACCGCAAAATGTTCGAAATGAGCAGCCAAATTGCGAGTTCCTTCCTTAATTGCAATCTAGGAGCAACCCTTGCGCCTCTCGTGACTGTTTCGAATTAGGAGCTGTTGTGGTTCGAGTGCTCTCCAAAAACATCCTGTATAACAGTCTGGTCTATTCAGCAGCAATCTCTTGCTCTCTTAAATGTTTGTATTTTTTATGGTATACATAATGCGTGAGTATGACGTCACCTGTCTTGTTGACGCGCACGCCGGTAATGTAAACAAAACATAAATACGGGTACATACATATACAACATATGTATGAATGGGTGAGTGAATTGTATGGATAAAACAAAAAACTTTTAGAGTGTGTGTAAATTTAGAGCTTGATGAATGAAAAATTTAGAATTTAAACGCCTGCTGCAGGCGTCTGCATAAGCTGTATAACAGCTACAAGTATAAGCCAAAAGAATATAAGACTATTTATTTGGAATACCTTGTAACCCTAAGGGACATTACTAAACTTAACTTAATTTTTGGAAAACTATCTGCATGAAGCATATTTATTTAAAATTTGTAAAGTTCTTGTCTTACCTCGTCTGAGGCTATAAAACATATAACAAAATCCCCACATCAGACGGGGTTCACAAATATGCGAAAGTCAAACGTCAGCGCAAACCCTTTTTGGTGGAATGTTTATAATCCTTATCTAAAGTTGCGCTGACAAGCAGCAGTCATGACAAGAAAACACATAAAAAGAGTACAAGTTGAATATAAAAATAAAGAATAAAGCAAAATCACAGGCTGGACAACCGGCAAGCTCTAGAAACTGGCAAACGTCAAGCTGTAGAAATTACTAGAGGATAAAATGAGGAAAGAATATTAAGGGACATGTTTGGCTCTTTTCTAGGCACATTGGGTGACAGTGAGTGATTTTACCAAACCCTCATTTGCGTGCAACCAGCAGGCTCCGTACGAGAGTGTCAGAATGGGACTCAATGGATTAATGTACAAAGATGCGACTTGACTGGAAAAAAGACATCTGAGAAAACTACGTCAACTGCGCACTGGACAGGAAGGAAAATCCATCTTTTGGGAGGTGGAGAGGCTGCAAGAATACCTCATTTACGCGCTGCACTCGAGTTACACACAGCATTCAAAAGCAGAGCACAACTTTTCTGAGCTATTCTCTGCGCCCAAATGACAGCGAAATTTAATAATGAAAAACTTTTTCCTTGTCATCTTGATGAGTATAACATTTTAAAAATTAAATCCGTAAAAAGACAAAGCGAATCAGACTTGCGTTTATTAGCTAGAAATACGAAACGTCCAAGGGTTGTAAGAGATAAGTTAGGTTCGGATCAACAAATAGCCGTAACTAAGTCGACATGGTTGTTGAGACTGATTGACTGACTGACCAGGGCAATACATCCTGTTATAAACGACACTCAAAAGTTCATGAAAAGGCGCGAGAGAACTAAAAATATTAAAATTAGCAATTCTTTCAAACATTATACTACTAATATTGTAGTATTTCAACGACTAAGTCATGGAGGGCCGAGAGTGCTGACAAATAGATACACATTGGTGATAAGTTCGTATACGCTATAGGTTAGTCGTTGTATTGCTTTAAAGCCACTGAGCGACTGTTAGCTGTCAGGTTCAAATCGCATGCCCGCGCAAGTCCCATATTCAACAATTTTACTTTATGCCTTGTAGATTGGTTGACTGCTAAATATGAAAAAGGCTGTAATAGCTACATCAGGGAAATTGTGGAATGCAGAAGCTATGTGCGTAGCGCCGCCGACGCCCTTAAAGAATTTTTGTGCAAAAGCATTTTTGTTGTGGAAAAGACGATCTCAAATAGTCCGACCACCTTCCACTTCGGTACAGCCTGGCATGCCATTAATCCACTTGCAAAAAGTGGAAAATTATTGTTACAAGCTAACGTGCCAACCGTTTGAGCGTTGCCGCGCTTTGCTTTGAGTACTAGTTAGCATAACTCCACCAGCCGCAAGCTAAAATGTCTGAGAGCTGCTGTATGTAAGCATCCTGTATATCACTATGCATGTATGTGCTTTTTTGTATGTACATACATACTATGCATATACATTATATGTTTGTACACAAATCTGTGTGCTGGGAACATTTAGAAATATTTAGAACTTTCGTGTGGTAGAAATCTTTATGCATATTATAAAGAAAGGAGTATGCTTCGCAACCAAGTAATCAGCGGATTTGTTGAGACTTTAATAAAGACCCAACAAATTCATCACCTTCACCTCTCAATGTATGGACAATTTCAACACTTTTTAAACTTTTATATGAAATCGACAATATGATTAAATGATATCGCAAAATATCTTAGGCGCGCCAATGATTGTATACTCTTGCAGAGACCTGCATGCAATATTCTATATATGAAAGGTTTGTCATATGTTGAATGTTGAATACAGTCGTCTGGAACGTTATGAAATCGTTGCCGCGCAAAAAATAACCTATTTTATTTTGTTTTACTAAAGAGATGAAAGAGGAAGCAACACATTTGCATTGTTTATGGTTAATATGTCACACACGTTTATTGCAAGTTTTTCATGAACTTTAATTTCTCATAAATGCAGCGCCCACTTGTAGGCAATATTTGTTTTATAGCCACAGACTGTTGATTGTTTTTCTATGTATGCGTACATAATTTTGTAAAATAACCAGAATCAATGCACAGCTTATACATCTAATTTGTTACAATAAGTTCTATGTCGTCCAATATTTCGGTTGCACATTTATAGGTATCAGCTATATTACATATGTTCATACACAAATATTGAAAGGCCTGTACTTCAGCCGTTTGTTGCAGTGAGGACATGTGTGGTTAACGCTATTTTTCCATGTCATGTTAACTGCTTGACCAACTAACGAACCACTCTCGCCTTGTGTTGCGGTTGCCAGCCATCAAATGCAAAGCCTCAGACTACAGCAACACATGGTCAAAATCTGTCACTTCTGCAGTGAAACTCGCAAACGTATCTACAAACAAGCATACATATATGGAGTGAAGGCAGAGTGACTGAAAGAGAGAGAGAAAGTAGAAGTGTGTCCCGGGGCAGGCATCTCAGCATAGAACACCTCGCCCTATTTGCTGTCAACAGCAACTGAACACTAGACTTAAGCAACCGCAAGATTATTCAGACATTTTGGACAACTCTACTAACAAGTTAGGCTACTCTGTCATACAAAACAGTCGCCTTCCATGTATGTATGTATGTTAGTCTATGATACAGGAACCTTACAAAGGCTATTAAAACTCCAATTCAGCTTATTTACATCAACGACACCCACATCTGACTCATGTAACTTTTAATCGATACTCTCGGAGGATTATTTAGGACGGTTTCCTCTATATGTCAAATCAATTAAGTACTTGAAATTGGATATCCTTTGATTTTACAAATTATCTTAAAACTTATTGAAACTTTATTGATTCCTTTTTAAAAACGATAATTTAATAATAAGTTATCTTATAGTGGATTGATTCTTCTATTTTCTGAATACCCAAAACGTAAACAGCCATTATAAAATCACTTAATGGAGATCATTTTATGATTTTTTGTGTATGAAGTCGCAGATACGAAATACCATTTGATGGAGTGGTTGATTGACTGCGCAATATTCAAAGACTATTAACAACGATGTATTCATATATGTATAGTAAGTGGCATATTAGTCAACCATTATACTCTCGCACTGAAATGTTAATTTAATTTTAATCAATTCTGACGCTCGGTCGGTATTGAAGTCACAGTCCCGTATAAGTCTGCTTACAATTATGCTATGATGACCGTATGACCAGAACTCATTAATTTTTAATTTGTAGAAATTATAATTGCCAAAGCAACATCTAGATGAGCCTCACACAGTCGCGCATTTAAGCTGACGTCTGCCGCCTCTTCCAATTGAAGCATTAACTATAACACCCCAGAGACATGACTAAGTCCTGACACAACACACATATTTGACCTCTTCAATTGACCAGGCGATTGTGTGTGTAACAATTTTTGTATAATTATACGTTTGGACTGAACCAGAATATGAATGAAACTTTTTGAAAGCTAAACCGTTTCCAAACGGAATGTCTTTTCGAAAATGAATTAGCCCTAAGTTCATCCCTAAATAAAAACTTTATTAATTAAGAAAATAAAATCAAAATTGTTAAATATATGGTAAGACAAGTATTAAAACTGTATTATAGGACTGTATTATATACTTTCCATAGCTGGATTGTATTAGATTTCGTAAGGATTTAGAAACAAGTAAGTACATCCGCATTTTTAGACCCAGTACTTTAAAAAAGTACAAATGGGTCTATTAAGTTTGTGCAAAAAAAATGTGCGTAACAGGCAGAAGGAGGCGTGGCAGACCCCATAAAGTATATATATTCTTGATCAGCATCAACAGCCGAGTCGATATAGCCATGTCCGTCTGTCCGTCTGTCTGTCCTATTTTGTGTCACCTAGATCTCAGAGACCATAAGAGATAGAGACACCAAATTTGGCATGTAGGTTCATCTATATCTCCCATTGATCAAGTTTGCTTTGGATTTTTGCCACGCCCCCCTACGCCCCCGGAAATTGAAAAACAAAATTTCAAAGTAGAATTACAAGAGCCCTTTTAAGACTAGTGTCTTGATTATTGGTACATATAATATACACTATAGTCCAAACCTGTCCAGAAAATTTCATTCAAATCGGATGATAAACGCGGAAGTTATTCAATTAACAATGTTACAGACAAAAGGAAGAAGAAGAGACGCTAGCCACCTCTGTGTTTATTAACTTCGTAGTGGCGCCATCTATTGTTTGGTACGCATTATTGAAGAACAATCAATAGTGAACGCTTTGCACTCAAAAAGTACTGGGTCTCCTACTGTCGAGCTTGCTCCACTGTAGCTTACTGCATTTTTTTAACATACGAATCTCAGCTTTCGAAACAATTGGACCAATATTTTATTTTAATCGATTAACGAAATATTATGTTATTAAAATATTTGATGCGATTGTAAAGTTTTTTTTCCCCAGAAATGTTCTATTAAGGGCTTTGGAAAATACCGTTCAACTGAGAGAAGAAATAGAATTCTGTTGATAATGTACTAAAGTATACTCAATCGATGACGAAATTGCTAACAATTTGAGCAAATCAAGTGACAAGGGCGAAAGGGAAGACAATTTAATTAATTAACAGCACAATTTCACTTTTTAACGCAAATGAGGGCTGAGGAGTGTTTCATAAATGCAAACACATGTGACCTTTTGGCCCCTTGGCTTATTATTCATTAACAAGAAAGCCACAAACTTTATGAAGCTACTGCTGAAGCTCTTCTTCAAGTACTGTTTGATTGATGCTTGGTTTCATCAATCAAGGGCCAATGAAGGGTTCACCCTAACCATTGAACTCCCTTTCGTTTTACTTAACTTTTCGGTTGCGTTGCCTAATTGCATTATTTCTTTAATAAAAGTCAAATTAATTGGCAGCAATGGTCCGCTCAAGATCTACATTTCGTTCTCAACTCTTCTACTTCACAACCAAAATATTTTCTGTTTGAAATAAAAGAACTGGTAAATGTTTAATGGCCGTTTTTACTTTGATGTTGCCACCCCATATTTCTCGTTTAAAGCAATTTACATTTATGCGTAGAACACTTTTACCAAATGAGTATCAAATAGAGTTACTACGAGTTAAAACATCAAGTGGTGGCTGTTGTGAAAATAAATTTTAGTGAACGTCGACAAAAAATTCTATTTCATAAACGTTGCATGCTTCAAATTTTACAGCGAATACACATTCCGCATGGCCGCATCTTTTTCTCTCTATGTGTGTCTGAAAAGTTGCTCTTTGTTTTTCGCACAATATTTTCATAGTTTTTCACAGTTTGTTTGACATAAATTACAGCGACAACCAACAGCAAAGCACAAAACTTCAGCTTACTCATATTTTGCCATGAGTTTTTTCAGTCATGCTAGCAGACTTTTGGTAAATGCGCGTTGAGCAACACAACAACAACAAATAATGTTGTGTATTTCCATTCTCGTAGCGATTCTTGCCAATTTAACACATACTTCACACATATTTTGGGACAATTTGCATTCTTATTGAGCTGCTCTTGAAACCCGGAAATAGTTACGTTTATGAATTTAAATATAAGCATATTTGATATTTTTTATCCTGTATTTCAGTTGTCTTCTTTACTAACAAGACACCTATGCACATTTTATTTGGAGAAAAGTTGTTCATATTTAATAAATTGTGTGGACTCAAAAACCCCGGCAGTTGTTAGTTTCCCCAATCATTTTGTATCTTTAACACAAGTTTCTCTATTCTCTGTCTGCTATTTTCTATACTCTGTTTGATCATGTTTTTAGCTGGCGAGAAAACTACAAACGCATGTCAGAACAACATCTCTTTAGCATACGTGACGTCTCAACCTCCAGCTGATCTATCGCTGCTTCTGGTGTAAGTCGATTCTTTATGACCTTTAGCCGACCAAATGGGCGTATGAATTGTTGCCATGCCATGGTTGCAAACGGCTGAAGAATGTCGTCAAGTGGCGCTGCCGAGTGTAAATCATTTTTACAGTGGTACAATAATTAAATTAGGGCGCCCAAGCACCAGCAGCTCTCTCCTATCTACCAGAGTTTATTTTCCATTCTCACTAACTGCCGTAGGCTCTGCAACAACAAATGAAATTTAATTAGACACAAATGGCCCTTTGACCTTTTGTATGCTTCGCATTATTCGGACTGACATGGTATATACACTTCTGATTGTTCTTTACTTTTGTATTGATTATGAATTGTATTCATATATCAAAGGAAGTTTCATACAACTGAACAAGTTTTTCGAAACTTAATTAACTGTACACAATTTAATATTATTATTTTCAGCAATCGAAAAAACGCTTTGTAGAAATAAAACAAGTGATGTATAAAATTTTTTCTGAAACTTACTGACTGGCAATTTGGTTAAAATTGCTGTATTGGTTTAATCGTTGTTAAGTTTAACATTTACCTTCAATAGATTAAGAGAATAATTATAATGGGATTCCATGAAGGGGCTTAAATCTATCTAAAATCTAAAATCTCTCAAATCTAAATCAGTTGACGTTACGACTCTTTGTGGACACTAATTAGTTTTAGGCTGACGAAACAGCGAATAGGCAATTGAATATGCAATATGAAATGTCCTATGTCATTCCTATTCGGAACCATCGACCTCCCAAAGTAATAAGTAAAACTCGTCAAAATAAAATAAAATAATATTATTCTGCGCTTACCTCCATGCGGCACTTGGTGAGATTCGTCCTCTTTGAATTTAAGTGATAAACTGATAATAAATTGCTTAGGGGATTAGTTTAATCAAGGTGTACTTGGTAAGTTACATTGAGTTAAAAAGCAAACCGTCACTCGGCCATTTTGTTTACACAGTTTTGCGAGAAGTTGACGTCATTAGTGTGCCAGATTCGATTGCTCACTCGGAGGAATCAAAAAAAAATGTAAACTATGCATGGTTTTTTTTTAGAATTTTCCGAATCTTTCCTGATAATCCCAGATTTTTTAGACATCAATTGTAAGAACTGGGCCCCGAGAAGGGCCCTAAAGGACGATACATATTTAAAAAAAAAACCCACGTGAATTTATCCAATTTATGACTTCATTGATTTGTTTAAAAAAAATCATGTTGTTACCTTAAAAATGGTTTTTTACTTAAATTTAAACAGCGTTTTATGTCGATATTCATTGGTATCAATGATTGGCGGCAATTTGATTTTTGAATGACCCCAGGACTGTCACCCGACAGTGACAATTCTCGATAGAAATATACTTTTAAAACAGAACCATAGATGGCGTATTTAAATTTTGTGATACAGATCAAAGGTGGCGCTAGAGCACTGAAAGCCAAAGCACGAAATATGGTATTATTATGTACATTTCTTCGGCAGAGCTGGCAGCTTACGATAGCTGTTCATGACTCACTCAAAAGCTAATTGCTACACAATTTAGTTATCGATGAAAAGAATCACTAATTTTATGGCGTTCCGGGGGATATTTTGTGTATTAAATTTCCTATGAGATTGGGATTTCGGATATTTTGTGCTCTAAATTTCTATAAGATAAGTATTAAATTTGTGATAAAAATGTTGTATGAGGCCGATATATTTTTGCAATAGTTTGCATGAGATAGAATAGTTTCCTAGGGGATGTTTCACTCATGATAATAATAAAACAATTACTTTTTTCACATACGAATTGGCATATTAGTCCTTTGACTATTTCACAATTTTCACTTTTTTTTTTAACGTTTGTTAAAATATACATTTTTTCATCTACAAGACTATGAAGTAGGGAAGTACTTGTGTTTGAACATGTCCTAATTGACTATTATAAAATAAAAAATATCCTTATATTTGCACTACCGTATTGAAACATGTTCACCCATATTTTGGGTACAGAGTACATGATGAGCACGTGCCCCTTTCGACAAACATCACGATAAGAAGAGTGCAAACAATTTGACAATTTAATGTAGCGGCATCACAAGTCTCAACCACAAACTGGCCACGAGACTCGCTGACAACATTAGCCAGGACAAAACAGCAAGCGAGGGAGCGAAGTCTATAATTATAATTCCATTACCATTACCAGGCGAAGGAGGCGCGAATGTGCACCAGCATAGGCGCAGGACTCATAAAAAGAGGAAAGGAAAATTAACAGAGTGCGATTTGAAAGGTGCAGTAAGAAATTTTGCAGATCCTACAGATCCTGCAGTCATGTCAAAGACAATTCGAATGGCGTAATTGCTGAATGAGCGAACAAGCTAATGATGGGCACTTGAGCACTTGTCGGGGCGCAAGGATAATGCAGGCTGCAGTTTCGATGCGCTGCTAATGTGCGCGCGTCAAGTGGATCCAAGAGCAGGTGAATCAGTTTCCCCTTAGTTGCGTGCGGAAGTAAGCATTATTCGTTTGATTTTTGACGAATTATTTAGTTCCACTTTAAGTATCCTTTTCCTATTTTCTTTCTGCCTGTTTTCTTTCTCGCTCTCGGTGTTTTGTAGAAGAACACGCAGCAAACGGAATTAGCAATTTATATATATGTCGTACTCATATTGTACACCTTAGTATTGCAGGCAGATCATCCCTAATCGGATAAGTACAAGGTTAATATTCAGAATAAAACGCAATACTCTGTGCGCCTTCACGATTATTACTCATTAAACTAACATTTTAGGGATCATCGTATAATGGTGCTAGTATATGTTTCATGCCTATACGAGTGACGTCTCGATCTCGTGAACGCAATGGGCGTCTTATTTTGATCAAAGATGTCTGCACAGCGCTATCAATATCCATGTTGATGCCACAACCCAATAACGTGTGCCGTGTGGTGTTCACTGTTGTAAAGTTGTTACCTCTTTTTATTACCACACAGTCGCCTACTGACTTTGAATATGCTCAGTGAGGTTAAAAGACCAGGTCGTTCACTCGGGTTAATGTTAGCTACATCTATTCTCATTTTAATTTTTGGCAGATTTAGTTGCCACATTCAAAGGAAGCGGGCACAGTCACAAATTAATTTTGATTTCATTTCCGTCTATACTCGTACATATATTTGTTTTGACTTCGAGCTCATGGGAGCGATTCACAGACAATAAAAGCTAATTATGTAAATGTCACAGTTATTGGCCACAGTTCGACAATATTTCGGGAGCGCTACTGTTCCGATCAATACCTATTCATCGATCCGGCGAACACAGTTTTAATGTTGATGCCCTACAGAGCTGCTGCATTAGGAAAACAGGAAAACATTTTGATGTTTATTGGTCTTAACCTGTTCTCGAGCGTTTTAAATGAGAACATAACTGCTTCTGTTGCCGGTCGCCGGCGACTGCTAATTAACCCTTTCCCATTGTTGTTCTTGTTGACTTTGCCGCTTTTTACGGTTTAATTGTGGTCACAACGGTTGGAGTAAGCCATAAGAAACAGAGAAATCAATCTTATAGTGTGTTGACAAGTCAGGCTCACTGCAAAGGTCTTATGATCACGAGTTCAAGTCCGGTTGGGTGCATTAAGAGTGCCTTTAAGAAATTGACCATAAAAAATTGCTTAATTTTACAGGGGCGGCATAAAAAAATAGGTTGTCAAAAGTTCAGATTGCAACAGAGAGATGTCAGATGTTAAAGGTAAGAATAGAAAATACAACAAATTTCAAGAGAAAACCTGAGGCCAACGTGCCTGGCATTAGAAAGCGGAAGTCAGAAATTTGTAGTATAAACTGTATACCTTATTGCAAAAATACATTGAGACAAATGTGACTTCAAATTATAATGGGTAAATTTTTTCAAGGCTGATTTAAAAAATATTGTTGTTTCTGACGCATTTTATACAATTCAATACTAAAATTTTGATAATAATATGATAGAAAAGTTATTCGAATACTACTCAAAATTATACCACCGATCTCCCACACTTTACAGTTTTGGCTATAGATTCGTAGGCGCTATGAAATGTATAGTAAATAAATGAGAGCACATTATTAATTCTTATTTATACATGTCCCCATCCTGATAGAACCTGAGTTTAAATGTGCATTGTTATACTGTTCGATCTGCTAATCGCGTAAAACATAACACCATTACCGCCATAAAATAAATTTTCTGCCATAATATCTGTCGCATCGATTGGTTTCTTTTGCACTGTAAGAAATGTTGAGGGGACTGCTTATCTTGTCCAATGTCCAACAAGATTTTGATTTATGCCGAAAACGCGTAGAAGCCGCAAAAACAATAACACAAATCAAACGCAAACAGCGCGACGGAACATTGCAACAGTCCAATCGGTACTGGTGAGAGCTCCTTGTGCAGATTCAATTCTTTTAGCTAAAGTAGCTCTCAATAGCTATTGTATATCTGTATCTGCCGCTGGGCGATACAAAAACTCAAAACGAGCGCGAAATCCAAATGCTCAGCAGCATGCATGCGTTTTTTGTCGCGAGAATCTCTGCGAGGCGTTGCAAAAAACGCCTTCGATCGAGAATCGAGAGATCGAATTGAAGATCGGGACGATCCTAAAGTTACTGTTGCTGTCTGCCTAACTCATTGATATTTCGAACGCGAGCGTATAAAAATATTCTGTTGCCCCGATGTGGCTTGGCCCAAAAGTGTCGCCCCAGCTTATGATCGAAGCGATCGCCGATGGATACGCGCGTTCAACGCAAGTAGTCCAACATTGCAATCAGTAACCGCCCAAAGAAGCAACTTTTTGCAAAGTATCCATCCTGTCAGTCATAGTCATGCCTGAACATTCCGAAGGGGCCACGATCAAGCACAGAAACGAGGATTGCTTTTACTTCTCCCAATCTTCTGGCTAGGGTGATATTTAATGGAAGAAAAGCCTTCACACTATACGTCATTCCTGAGCACCAGTTTTCTTGTGCGCATCGTCAAAGCCCTTTAGCTTTGTTTATGAAGTGCAATATCCTTCCTGCTCCAAACCCCGTACGTGATACAATTATGGCATCTCTTTTTACTAATTTGCAGCCTTCTATTTCCCCAGTAAACGACATTTTTATTGCGAAATTTCTGTTTTTTTGCACATACATATATCACGAATATAAGAGAGCATGTACATTTGGAGATGTGTTAAGATATTCGCGACTAAAACAAAATAAAACATTTAAAATTGTTATCTTTAAAGTCGACTTGATTGCTGCGTCATTCAAGCTTTTACACACAGACGGATTCACTTGTTCTGAAATGTAAATGAAACATGTGTAAACCTTAAAACATATAATACATAATACGTATATGAAAACAGCTGAACAGCATGGTTAATGTCACTGAAAAGCTAGAACATCTATAGTTGTCTAAGACACTCTGATTTATAGCCATCATATTTAGAGTATATAAGACTACAGCCTGAGAAAAGTATCTTCAGGCTCCTACTGTCAATTCAAATGAAATCAAGTGGAAGCAATTCACAACTTGGGCTGGTATAGTCGGTTGTCCCTGGCGACAGCTCGTGATCTGTCTTCACTGTTTATGAATTCTGCTCACATTGCAACCACACCAAATCACACTGTAGCAAGTCGCGCCAATTCCTTTGCCATTGTCGCCTCAACTTGTTCGTAAACGTCCCAGCATAGTGGGCCAAAATGTAGTTTTGCTCTCTAAAATCTCAAGCTTGATTATCTTATGGACCCATAACTTTATCAAGTTGACGGTACTGCTCCCAAGATAAAAGAGATCGATGTCAGAATTTTATCCGAATTATTTCATAAGTAATTATTTTTAATAGTTCGCCTATCAATTTTAATGAGTATATATCATTCATTAATAAGTATATGTTTTAAAATGTTGAATCAATAAGCGTACAAAGAGTTAAGACATAGCTGACGTATATTAAGTATTTTTGTTGAAAATAAAACTTTTTACCACCATCCTCGGATTGGAGGAGGAGGGAGGAGGCGGGAGCCACCGCGGGCGATCGATAGTTATGGTTGTGTCAGACATCCTGTAATTTTGCACTTTGCAGCGCATTGTTGTAGCCAATTGCCGTTGCTGGCAACTTGTTGACACTTCAATGGCGTGTAAGTTAATTAAAGAGCACCTGAAAGACATTGCGATCGAGCATTCCAGAGACCACCAACTATCTCATCGACATCTACAACAAATACTTTTTCACACTTTATTTTAAGCATTTAAGTTATAATAAAATGCATCAGCTCCTAGGTAATACATAAATGCATTTTTTTTTATATATTTACAAGATTTTATACAATTGCGACTATTTTTGTGAATATATAAATGTGACTTACATTAAATTTGCATGTTTATGAAAAATGTTTAGCAACTTTTTTTTAAATAAATTAAATTAAAAAATTTTCTTAGATATCTGGTATATGTATGTATGTCATCGTAACTTAAAATCATATAATACACATAATTTTATATTATAGAATCAAAACACATCATATATACTGCAAATAGGTATAAGGGTATATTTTTGAAATAATTTCAGACATCAGGCTACCTAGATGATTATTTTATATTTTATTAATTATTTATCACGATTAAGGACTTCTGGGTATTAAACTCTGATTCTGCCAAGACAAGATGGATAGCTTGAAAAGTGTAAATGTTCTAGTTGACTACCTCCACACTGCAATCTTCCTCGATATCAACGACTTCCAAATGTGGTTTAGTCGATGCTGCCGCGTCTTCAGAGCTGCCATTGCATGTACTACTATTGCTTTCACAAGAACTAGAACTTGAACTTATACTTTCTAGATTATCACGCTTAGCTGTAGATCCTTTCAAACTTGCATGTGACTCGCTGCTGAGGCGTAAACGCTTGTCAGGTTTCTTCAGCAGCTCCTCAATTGAGTACGGATTCCTTTTGCGAATGTTGCTACTACTAGTCAGCGCATCCGTTATGCCGGCACTAGCTGAAATCAGCGACAATGATGTCGGCGAAGATTTTCCCGAATCACAATCACTTAGTGGATCGCCCATTGTGCATGATTTAGTTAAGTCAATGGAGCTTTCCGATTTAGTAAAACCTCCTCCAACTGAACAAGTGCCCGCTGCAGCGGCAGCAACAGCAGCAATGTTGGCTGCCCCGTGTGACAAATAGGTGTTGCTATAAGGTAAAAACGGACCGCCCGTGGCTGCTGCCTGAGCTGCCTGCATGTGTGCTTGGGTATAATAAAGCAGTGAAGGATTCCATAGCCAGTGCTTGTGCAGTGCTGAGTAGCTGAGATCTAATCCGCCCAGCTGGCTTGACACAGCGCTAGTGAGCCCATGACTGAGACTATTTCCTTGACTAGGTAAAAGCTTAGGTGTAGGCTTGAGGGACAGTCCATCGCTAAACGACGATGGGGACGGAGTCGGCTTTGTATATCGCGAGGATGTCCCTGTTGTTGTCGAAGTTGTTGGCGTACCAGAGGAAGGCGTAGCTCGAATAGCACCAGATACTGCATTACTGGCGCTTGTATACAACTGAGAAGGATTCGCATAATCACTGGAAGCACCGCTACCAGACATATGATGAGCCGCTGCAGATGCAGCTGCTGCAGCCGCTGCATTCTGTTGACTGGAGGTCATTTCATCTGTCCAGAGACCGCTATTGCGCAATATTCGATTAATGGAGCTAATCGATGGCACTGAGCTAGGATCACAGACGCGTTGTTGCTGCAGCTGCTCGCGTATTTCCCAGGCAAACATGCCGCTGTTTTCCTCCTTTAAGCGAATGATTTTTTTTACCACAGTGGGAGTGGCTACTTGCTGAAGATAAAAAGAGAGAAACGTTTCCGGCTTAGAGAAATGTGATCACATCATTTTTATGGGTCTTAAATTTATTGTGAATTACCGTTACCAAATAAGTTAAAACAATTAATATGTAATAATACTAAAAAGCATTTATCTTTGGAAGTAATTGCCGTGAAATTCAATTGCAAAACGCATGCACCTGCAAAAATTATTTGCAGATCTTTGGGGAACAAATAAAACCAAAGTTCTAGCTTAACCACGCCCACTTTGGCTGTTATATCACCAGATTCATATCAAGCCGTTTTTGAACAATATGTTAATTTGCACAGTAATTTAAAAGGCTGACCCCACCGCTGTCACCCTGCTCAACATTGACGTGTGACGCGGCAATTCATTAAAAATTCATAAATACTTGTATGTCCGGCCAAAGGGAGCTCATATTTAGCTCACAGATCTTATCGAACCATATACACGAACGCGCTTTGTACGGCTGGACAACTAACCCCTGCCTTAGCTACTGTAACTGTAACACCCTCTACTTACGACTTAGCTCCGTCACGTCCCTAGAGCGGCACTTCTATATTGCCCTGGAATAGGTGTTAAATGCACGTTTTGTTTGAGCGAGTGCAGGCAGTTATTGAATCACCACAAAAAACGATTGGGTGGAGTAATCACTGGCTGGATAGCTACACAGGGTAGACATTTTTTGTAGAACTAAACCCGTCGGCAAACAATGCACCTGAAATTTAATTTGGCCTGGAAATTATGTTGATATGTACAAGTTGGTGTACTACTGTGCACCGTGATTCGCGCTTATCCTTGGGCTCCACAACTACTATCACAATCTTTACTGACTTTAGCATATTGTCGTCACTATCAGATTTGGATGGCCCAGTAAAGCCCACAACTGCACGGTAGAGCCAGTAGCTGATTGAGCGTGCGAAACTAAGCAGCTGACAAAGTCTGAACTGGAGTTGGCGTAGTAACAAAAACAAAAGCGTGCTGGCTTATCAACGGCAGTAAATGAGATTGATTTGTTGCGCTCTGCCCACGCCAATGTCTATTCAAACAGTTTATAAAACCTGTCATCCTAAAAAACATGTAAACTAGCTACTTTATCTCTAATACTTTATGGATTTACTGTTGGGCGTTTGATTTTTATACATATAATCGTTTGTTGATTTCACGGAACACATATGCACATATCCCACGAAGCCCAGTTAAATCCCACTTCGACTTACCTTGGTTTTGCTACCACCTATAGATCCCGGCCGAATGGAGCCCGTCTCATAAAAGCGAGTAAGAATTTTTGAAACGCAGCCTACCAAATAGAGAAAGCAAAAAGGTCTTTTGATAGATTCAGCTTCAATGCAGTGCTCAATTTAGCTGCTAAACTCACCATGAGAGACAAGCAGTTGCCGGGATATGTCGCATGGCCTAACCCCGCACAACGCCAAATCAACGATGCGACGCCGCACACAGTCAGGCAGTGGACGTCCATTGACAAACACTCCGCCTAACTGGTTAACACCCGCCTGACCTGCAACATAGAAAACAATATTATAAGCTGCTTGATATTATTATTATTAATATTTGAGACAACAACTAGACGAGCTGCACTCAGAGTCTTTAACACCGAAAAAAGATACAAATGAAAACGTAGAAAGCTACAAACTAAGTCAGTACTGCTGCGTATTTACTATGATCTGAATATTTGAGAACATTACTGACCCTGTTTTCACAACAAACTGTTTGTATTTTTTCTGTTTTTATAAATGTGTGTACCCTAGTTATATAAAGGCTTTTAAACAGGCAGAAGAAGGGGTGGCAAACCAACATAACACTGTTAATTGTCAAGCTAGACAGGAGGAATGAAACTAAGGGTGGTCCGGGTCCACCTTGAAAATTTTTACCACGATCGAATAATAAACATGGAAGATATTCAAAAAAATTATTTAAGAATATATAAAAGTGTGTGTGTGTGTGTGTGTTAAAGACTGCTTTGTCAAAGTTTTGCCTGTTATTGGTATTTTTTATTTGCGAGGGAGGCAGGTTACAACTTGGTAGCAGAAGCAGCTTACGATCTATTTTTATGTAAATAGATAGATCTAGACGGTTTGACACACACTTTACCAGAAATAATTTAATTTATAATATAGACCAAGCTTACTTTGACGCGCCAAAGTTTGGATACCCTTGCAGTTTCTTGTATAAGCCGTCAGATTTTTTACAAAATTGGATAAATGTTGATTTCGAACCGATCGTTCCTATGGCAGCTATATGATATAATAGTCCGATTTGTACCAAATTTGGTCAGGCTATATAAATCACAAACACAAAACCTGTGAGTTTGGTTGTAATACCTTGAGAAACAAAAAAGTTGTTTACACTAAGTTTTGATTTCGAATCGATCTTTTTCATGACAGCTAAATGATATAGTGATCCGATCCGGGCGGTTCCGGCACACGAAATCTACATACGGTCGGTTCCGACATACGACAGACGGACCTGTACCAAGATCCATCAAGATAGCTTAAAACTGAAAGACTAGTTTGCATAGAAACAGACGGACAGCCGGACATGGCTATATAGACTCAGCTCGTTGCCCTGATCAAGAATATACCTACTTTATGGGGTCTGTGAAGCCTCCTTCAATGCGTTACACATTTCATGACAAAATTGTAATACCCTCTGCAAGGGTATAAATACACGCAACTAAGCGACGAGTATAATTTTATTTATAAGTACTATTAATAACCGCAACAACTCGAACATCACTTGCAGACAATGTTTCCGAATTTAATGAAGTGCGAATTTTATGTTCGCTGACTCTTTTATGCAGCGAAAGAGCGCTATGCCTAAAGGGCTATGATTAGTTTGACGGATGGCGATTATCACAATTCAAATAAACATTTCGAGTTAACTTTTGTTTATTTGGTTTATTTATTCACTTGTGATCACATCGAACACCTGTATTGAAACACTTTCAGCTCATTAGCTGACTAAAAAGTGACCCAAAACTTACCCGTATGAGGCATGTTTAAAATTCAAATCCAATTTCGGCCACTATTTAAAGTGAAGTGAGCCTGCGTAAACTATGTGATATTGGTTTTGGTTTAAAGTTTTGTTTAATCGTCGAATTTTAATCAAATTTGAAGAACTCCATAAAAACACTAGCCGTTTTGCCTGCTGCTGTGCTGTTGCTGTTGGTGCAGTTGATGGATGTTGTTGCTGAGCTGTTGGGTCAGACGTTCTCCCGTCAAAGTTGGTAGCTGGGGAGATGGTTTTTTTTACTGCTTCCACGAACTCTCTGCGCACGCTCTTCAGCCGGGAATCAGATCGGTAAGAAAACTAGTAAGGAAAATACATAAAACTTAATTATTTCATAAAACTAGCAAGGCAGCCGGTAAAGACAATGCTTATATGGTTGTATTACTAGTTTAAAGATATTTGGAGTTCAAGGTTTTTAATGTTCAGTGGTTTATGAGCTGAGCCCGAATGTCCAGTGATTATGTGTTTGTTGTATCTCAAATTAGCTGCTTATCAGGCACATTCTTGGCGCAGCGTGAACTGGCCCATTATCAGAGCAAAGGTACTACCTGGACTACCTATTGCATGTTGAGCGAGCTGAGGTAAAGGTAGGAAATATGCAAATGCTTAAAATGGGCGGCAATTAAAATAAATTTTGGCCAATTGGTCATTTGGTTAAAAACATACCAAAAATATGCAAATGTTAAGCTCGACGACAGCAGGTCACCCCAGCTACAGTTTCCGTTTCCTGTCATTAGAATGAATGGGTCGCCAGTTTAACAGGTACTCCTTTGTAAACCTGTCGCCCGACTGTCAAAGGCATGAAAACGCGCGCAGAAGCACCGTATAAATCAAAAACTGTAACTACCCCTTAGCTCTAAAGCCTCTGCACTTTGTCATGGCCATGTTATTATGGAATTCTCATTAGATTTAATTACCCAGAGTCCTTTTGATTTGACTTTTCGGTTACTTTTCAGCTCGTAAACTCCCAAATGCGCGTGTATAGTGCTGCGCTGCTTTCTAAAGGCACGAAATTAAGTTGTTTTTTTCCTGCTATTCTTTGGATAAGTTTTGGGGCAGCTCGTGGCAGCCGTTAAGGTCATTAAGTCCCACTGACTTATATATAAATAAAGGAACGATAAACATTTGATTGTGACCTAAAGTCTTTTAAGAACAAGAATTTTCTTTCGGTTGGTGAACGGGTTACTACATAATTTTACATTCATATTTTTGCGTGTGTTAATTTACTTTTCTGTTCATGACTTTTATACATGTATCCATATATCTTTTCTTTATTATCGGGTTATCTGCATAAAGCGATAAATCTAATAACCATAACGGTTAAATGCACAACATTTTCATATTCACATTTGATTCTTAACAAATCATGAAAAATTACTTAAGAGTCCCATTTTAAATATGCAGCCATCAATTGAGAGTTTCATTATAATCAGCTAACAAGCACAAAATGAATTAATGTAGTCGCCTACTTCTCCTATTAATGACACAATAGCCTGCATATGATCCTCTTACGTATGTAAGTGCTTTCTTCTTCCTTTAATTTAGCCCATACAATATTTAGACATACATACACTTGTCAAGCACAACACACATAAAAATCAATAGAAATTAGTCAAACATTCAATAACTTAAATGCGTACGATTGCCGAAAGTGGAATCGACAGGTTCGTCGAGCTTCTGTTTCAAAGAAGGGAGCCCATATCGTATGAATATTAAGTAGCACAAATTAAAATAAAAAATTAAAATAAAACGTATGCTTTTTTAGTGCAGCAACATAGACATGAAAAGGTAACACAAAACCAACAACACTATAACAAATAGCAGCCGCTAAAGCTCTAACATGAAACCCAGTCAGAATTAATTTAACGAATTAATATAACGATTTGGGTCTGCTAGCCACGCTTAAATAAGTTAAATAAGCTGTTAAGCGGCTTGTTTGGTAGAAAGCTTTCAAAATCAATAGGGCAATAATGGCTGACGGCATGACAAAGAATTAATTAGCATAACATTTTTGAGTTTGTCGTTGAATTCGTGGGAAAAGTAGTAGCCTCATTTATGAGTTATCAGTGGCCGCCGGAAGCTCAATTTCTATGTGAGTTTTCGCAAACTTTGCAATGCAAATTAAAACAGCTCATGAGATTAAAGCAATATTTTTTCGTTAATTTTTTTTAAAGAAATCATTTTCATTGAGCGAATGAGTGTAAGCGGAAAGTATTGACTGAAAGAACACCTTTATCTGTTTAACATATATTGTCACTAAAAAATGTAGACGCAACTTTATCAAAAAGCAGTGAGTGGTTGACTTTCTGTTGAATATTAGATGCAAACATTGTGGTCTATAATAATTCTTTGATTATGCGTTTATCAATAAGGTAATGTTAAAAATTGAGCATATATTGCTTTAAAAGTATCATTTATTCAGTCTTATTTGTAAATATTAAATGCGTTTTCATGATATCTCACCTTTGTGTATTTTTCTTGAGGAGAATTGCTATCAAAAATTATTCACTTGCACATATTTTCCAATATAGGAACAAAACACAATTTTTGCATTTGGAGGTATTCTGCGTGGAAATTCGATTTCTGTCAGCTTAAATTTCGTAACTTGAACTTTCGACGAATATAGCTTTTAAATCGCGTCGCGGCTCGCCTTGTCACTTGACCGTCAAAATTTTAACTAGTGCATGCGAATCGCGCTGGCAACGCACAACGCACAACGCATCAATGATCTGATATAATGTTCCCAGAGTCCGAAGCCCTACCGCGTTCCGTCAAGCCAACTCTGGACTACTGCCGCCACCAAAAAAAATACATATACTGACAAATCTTCACGGCCTCTCAACGGTAACAGGGCGGACGAAACGTTTTTCTGGTGTAACCGGTTTTACGGCAACAGCCAGCAACAGCAACAACAACAAAAACAAAAACAGCAACGACAGCCCCTGTTACGCGACACATGGGCCAATCAGTAGTTGCTGGATAGTGCGCATGTGTTGCGCTTGAATCATCGAGCCTTCTCATTGGTCCAAACTGTGTCTGGATCATTTTAAATGCCTTGGAAGGCCTTGGGCCAGCGCACTGTGGAACACATTCTTCGCTTACATGAAAATGTAGTAAAAGCAAGATTACATGTAAAGGGTACAATATTTTAAAATTCTGTATGTGTTTAAGACCTGATATTATGATTAATTTAATGTTACCATATACTGCTAAACTTTGTTTTAACAGAAGTAGCAGTATTCAGTACAAATATAGTAACATTATATGAATATATATAAAGCGTTATTATAAAATCGGAGTTTAGTTAATGAAAAAACTCTACTGGTTACAAAACTTTATTTTATTCTGTAATGTACCCTTACCATTTGATCAATACAAACTTTAAACTCAAGTGTTCAAGAAAGACTTAGCTACGATACGAGAACAATAATTTTGTACAAATACAATATGCGCTTTTACCACTGTGCCTGGATGTTGAAGCGTTGCGGCAGCCGTATCCGTAGCCGTTGCCGTTGCAGTCGCGCTACGGCCAATCGGTAGCGTCAACGCAGCACGCAAACGTTTCTCAATACCCACCACAATGTGACAGTGGCATACACCACCCATGAATGTGTGCAAGTGGAAGAGACTGTGCTTGGCGTGGCCGTTACCCTGTTACCCTGGGCGAAACAGCGACTGCTACGGGCGTGCGCCGGTCCCAGTCTCGACCTGGCTGCCTCTTACTCCCCTGGAGCTCCTGGAGTGGCTAAATTGCGTTCTTGGGTGGTGGCATTAAATAACGCTTTGGTGGCGTAAGCGTTAATTGAATATGACAATTGTCGCCTGGCATTTCAATTCAGAATGAATTCAAATTGGATGACAGCTGGCAAGGAAAGATAAAACTGTAATATTGACTGTATTTAGTAGCTGTTGTCAAAGTGCGGGACATTTACCGAGGTTAAAATGGCGTTACTCGGCGCAGGATATTATGTCATGACTAATAAATCGATGAGTTGACGGTACTTTTAATGGTCACTGTTTTCACCTTTTTGAAATGGCCAAGTGACTAACGCTTAGCTGCGTGGCTTGTGCAAATCTGTCTGTAGTCACAAAAACCAATTCTTAAAAGGTGCGCAACTGTTAGATCACGAACAAGTCAAATCTAAATTTTTTGGGGGTGGCACAGTTTTCGACATTAAACCCCGTCACCAAAACTGCTGCAAGGCAGAGATAAAACTGTCAAAAGAGCACGAGGCCGAAGCTGAGTGGCTCACTCACACAAAGAACACCGACTCTGGTATAGCTAGTCGTCCTGATTTCCAGCACCAGTAACCAGCTGCTACCGTGCCTTTTCTCATTCAACCAAGCGCGTGGTAATAAGATCAAATGAGTCAGCCGTGCGAACAGAAGCGACGCCCAACACACGATTACGTTGTCCTCAACCCACCCAGAGGGCACTTTACTTGTTCTGCTGTCTGTCCGGCACACTGACAACGCGATTATGTGACCATGGACTTTTCAAGTGGCTGCAATTACTCAGACCCTGCCCAAAACACGCCCCAATTAAGGTCATGACTCAAATCAGTGTGGGAAGTTAATTTTGTAATCCACTCAATTTACAAAAAAATGAGCAACCGGAAGTGCAGAACGCCTTCCAGAAGAGGGCGTCAAATCGGCTTAACTTTTTCCGATTGACTTGGTTTCCCTGCGTACTGCCTGCCGCGATGACTATCGCTTAAATTACACTCGCTTATATTGTAATTGAAAGAAAAGCTGTTTGTGCAGTACAGCTTTGTGGTTGAAGGATTTCATAATCGTTATTCCTGTCCGATACCTATGTCCATAATCAACCTTGCCAAAGTTTTTAAGCCAAATTCTCCATAATACCTCAACCTCCGCATGCTTTTGGGATGCGTGTTTTCAGCTCATTCAAAATAATCAACAAAAAACTTGAAATCAATCCACTATAAAAGATTGCTTGACTTAAAGATATCCTGTACCTTAACGTTAAAATCAGTTTGACACAAACACAGGTACGAGCGCATATGCCGTCCTGCACACTTTGTTACTACTATATGAAATTAGGCAAGCTCCAAGCTCGTGCCTGGGGACAGTCTACCAAAATCACTCGAAGGCAGATTTCATGGTCATAAATAAGAAACTGAGTCTGATGGTGCCGTATTTGATCGTTGGCAGCGCTTAAGGCTATAGCTACTGTTAAAGAATTTCCAAATTGGTTGCTTTTCAAGATGCAAAAAAATTGCCGTTTATTGTGTGGGTGCCTGGGAGCAGTATACCAAATTACCTATTTTTCTTTGTTGTGATGGTCAGATATCCTACATACATACATGTATATCTTCAAATTGCAGGGGCGGCCTAATTGACGGTTCGGGCTCGAGTTAGGAATATTTTTGTTCGGCATTGCAATCAGCAGATGCAACAGCCACAGCAATTTTGTTGCTAAAGACGACGAAGACGACGATTTTTTGTGCAGAGCAAATTGGCGCAGGTTACACATGTGCCTAAATCATGAGCATTAAGGTTGACTCTCCCTTGTAGTAATAATTTCCACGCAACGTTATTTTGATGGATGCAGCTCAGACAGGCGGACAGTTGCAGCAGGCTCTCGCATGCACCTTGCGTAAGGGACTGAGACACGCGCTCAAAGCAACAGCAACACCTTACCAGGGAGAGCATCAGACAGACAGGGCAGACAAACAATCGATTGGACAATTAGACAATCCGGCAAACAGTTGCCGACAAACGATAAGATAAAGTGGCTGAACCTGCAACCTCTGTTACTTTCTTGAAGTTACGCATTTTCCAAAAATTACATTTTAATGCTCTTGTCCGCCTACACACGATTTTAAACTATCATAAAAACTGAAAAACAGTCAAGGATGTGTCATCTACAGATATAGAAGCGACTCCATTTCAGTCTTCCTAAATTGCCAATTAATAAAATGTAATTTAAACAGTGTTTTGCAGACGACACCTGCCCGAGTGGGACGTATTGGTCAGCAAATCTAGATAAGAAAATAAATGAACAATTACAACGGACTTTGCCAGCAGGCGGCAGAAATGTAACATTTTCTCACATTAAAGGACGAAGTAGGACGCTCCACTGGACACACAAAATGGTCATCGCTCTTAGGGGTGAAAGGCTGCTTGTTAAGACAAACTTTGCGTGTATAAAGGGATACTGCGTTGCAATAAATTAAATGGCTGGCATAATTATGTCTAAATTGAAAACTAACCTTAGACGAATTGGTAAATAACAAAACAACGTTTATAGGCTATAAAAAAAATAAATTGTTTAATTCATTGCAATAATCTAGATGGCAAATATAGTCCGAATCAGATAATAGTTTATTTAGTAAACAGTAAACAGAGTGTAAAAGACACGGAAATAACTAGAACCGTCGCTTTAAGTCGTACTTGTTAATAAATTTGGCAGTATCAACTTGAGTATTAGTCCTCAATCTAAAAACAAAAAAATTCATTTTAATAAAATAAAAGAATCAGTTCAAAGTTAAATTACCGACAGACTTTTCTTACTCACCTGCAGACCAGGAGTGGCATTAATTTTTGTTGATTTTCATATTCCGTTTACTGTAATTGATTTTAAATGCACGAAACGGCAGAGTATCTAGTCCTGGGAATCATTGAAGCGAATTCGATTTTACGCTTGTCTATGGCTAGGCAGCCACAAAGCTCAGTGAAGACCGCAATACTGCAGTTACAGATGGGTCGTCCTCATCAAAGTGTTAAAATAATCGTTAAAATTCTTGCCTTTGGGTCAGCATCATAAAGCGAAAAGCGTTTGTTGTCCGTATCTTTTCCTAAATGCAATATTTTTACGAGCCACTGCCGCGCCTCTCATCAAAATTAAACGCAAAAGACCAGTCCCACTCCTCTTTGGTGTGAGTTCGTTAGTCCGCTTGGCGGCAGAAAGGAACAGACTAAAATACAGTAGCTCGACTAATTGAAAAATTAAAGTTCAACGACGAATTATAGCCGTTTTCCACTACAAAAAAAAATGTAACCTTTCTGAGCGTCAATAGTTTTCTCTACATTCGTTAATAATGCATAATGTAATTTTCACAGAATGTAAAGAAATTTCTAAAGACCAAAAGTATTTCTACGTTCAGTACATTCCCATCGAATGTCTTCACCTGATTTGTTAAAAATTTATTTAAAGTATCCCATTAATTAAAATGAAAAAAAAACCATATATTAGCTTAATACTGACGGATATAGTTCAATAGACGCACACCCTAAAATTGAGCTCTAGGCCAGCAGACTTCAGCTTTTAAACTTAAAAAATGTAAAATTGTCAAGGCAATGGACTATTCTTCGTACATGGCCGAATATTTAATTTAGAGTAAATTTTCCATACCTTTAAAAAAACAAGAAACCCAACAATTGGATAAATTATAAGTCACAAATCATTTGAATAGCCCCAGACACTTAACTTTAAAATTAATAAATTTTTTTACATATTTATCCTTTCAATTTTAAATTTACTATATATAACTTTTAGTTTATTCATAACAGAATTTTCTTTTAACTGTTAAATTACTTTTAGTCGAGTGAGCTCAAGTTGTTGACGTTAGATAAATAAGTTACTAGTTTGTTAGTATTTATCTACATATATATAATATAATATTATATTATAATAAATGTATGTATTTGGGGAGCTTATAGGCAGTCGTCATTAATTGCTGTCTGCCCTCTGTTTTATTGCATCAATTTACTCTTGTGTGCATTGCACTAACGAGGCAGTATGCATACCTTTGCCAACACATTAAACATACGTGCAAAAGAACTTTTCAGCGAGGAACTCAGATAATCGCGTTAAAATGAACACAGGTTTGCTGCCAGCGAAGCCGAATTTCAGTACCGCTGAAAATCACTTCTGGTTTTTGTCGAGATCAATGGATAGTTGTATCGGTGGATCACTTGCTCACAACTTTGACACACGCGTTCGACGTGCGCAGCTGCAGCTCAGTCGTAATTTGCTGTTGATCAGTCAGCCGACGCTGTTTGCGAGGTGTGTAATCAGCCCGGACGATCAGATATATTTTAAGAACTTTTTTTTTGGATCGAGGCCATTGGGTGCTGATATAAAAAGGTTAGTCCCAAATTCTTGTCCGAACTAAAATGCGCAAGTAAGTAACTTAGGCGCACTTAAAAACTTACTAGCGGCAATGTATGCAAAATGTACTTAATAATGTTTTGCCCGGCACAAAGCATTCTATACTCGATGAGGTTATATGTTGACTTGCAATAAATTATCCATTTAAAAGAGTCACAACTGATTGTCAACATACAAAAGAATACTCAAAATGCAATGTATTGCCCTATAAACATAATCAAAATCGCATCAAGACAAAAGCCATCATGCTGCTTTGATGATGACAGCAGGACAACAAATAGTCGTCTGGACCACGGGAGATCAGGATCACCACCCCTAGACCTAGCTTGTGGTTTACGCTTGGCTAGACCTAAAAGGTGTCAGTATAGGCACATATTGGCATTATTAGAGTGTGCATATGCTGCCCTGACATCCCTAAATGAGTGCGGTTGTGCATTCGAAATCAATTGTTGTTTGCAACGTCACGTACCATAAATTTGGTTAGTCCGGGTTAGGTGTTGTCAGAATCACTAACATTTCAAGATTTGGTTGTAATTGATGAGCTGAAGTACAAATTTCGCGACAGGTGTCAAACTCTGTCAAGCTGACAGCATAACGCAATACAGCAGTGGCAATAAGAAAGCCAGAGGCTGTTGTCTTTATTTGGCATCCATAAACAGCAGCGGAAACTTTAATGTTCACACATTTACAGCTCATCAATTTTCGTTTATCCTTTCAGTACATTAAGTTCATTCAACTTGATGCTGCTTGGTCCTTGTTTACCTTCACGTTGTTGACGTAATCATGATCAATTTGTTTGGCCCAAGTTGTACAGCTTTAACGCTTGTCGCCCAAACCATATGAAACTGCAGCTCTTCCCACAGACTAACGCATTATTAAGCCATAAAATTGAAAACTTTATATAATTACATAAACGGGGGTCTCAACGCTCGAAGCGTTATTTGTGCATCTGACCAGCCGATTTTCGGGCACACGCTGAATACGTTATGATATTGGTACCATCCTTGTAACATTTAATGACCAGAGCAAAATGTGGTAAAACTTTTTATTCAGTCAGAACAGCGAGGATGCCCACGGCACAATCTGAACATAATGAGAGGCTCGGATAAAGGTCTGGACATGCTGCTGCATACTCATATTAACATCATCGTCATCAACATTAGCTTTACCATAACCATTACTCAAATTTTCTTGTTGGTAGTTTTAATATGTAGCAGCAGAAGCCAGAACATTTTAGACATTATAAGCAATAAGACAATGTGCAATTTTTATTGTATTTAAATAAGTATGTATGTATGTATGTACCGCCAAACTAAAAATAAAAGTGTATAAAAATCGCATATCCTTATAGAAATTATGCAAAACTTTATTTCAAACATATAAATTTATTTGCAATGGCAAGATGAAAATTAATTAAATTTAATTGCGAATTGTATATCCGTCGTCCGTAATTTACTCAAACCAGGAAACTTTAGGTAACTAATTGATCGCATGAATGATATTTTATCACAGCACTAAGTTCTATCATGTTAATATTCTTCTACTTCTTCATCCTTCTTCATTTTAATGCGTAAGAACATTCTGCAACTCAACTTCAGTTGGCGCAGTATGTCGTTTTCCACTGCAAAATTGTTCCTCGATTTCAAGCAAAGTTCGCCGGCGAGTCTCCGGCAACGTCAAATAGATAAATAACATGGCCAGAAAAGACATGATACTAAAAAACACAAAGGAATTGCTCATTCCAATGCCCGCTTTCATCTCGGGGTACATTTTGATGCAGAGAAAGGCAAAGAACATGCCCACGGCCACAGTGAGCCCCGAAGCCGGACCGCGCACCTTCTGAGGGAACAGTTCCGAGATCATAAAGAAAGGCAGAGTGTACAGTCCTAGTGTGCTGAGTATGATGAAGACCACAAGAGCAACAACTGATAGGTGTGGTATGTTTTGGAGAACTTTGAACCAACCACAACCAGCCAGTAGCAGCATAGAGATGCCCATGCCCAAAGTTGAAATAATTCCAGCACGACGCCGGCCCCATTTCTCCAATATAAAACCCATAGGAC
Source organism: Drosophila neotestacea (assembly GCA_035044365.1). NCBI lineage: Eukaryota > Metazoa > Arthropoda > Insecta > Diptera > Drosophilidae > Drosophila > Drosophila neotestacea. The sequence goes on from JAWNMD010000155.1 coordinate 4,152,888, forward strand.
AGGTTGTTATCACTCTTGCTGTTCCAATAAGCACGGCACACATAAATGGATCAATAGAGTCACCCGTTTCGGTTGAGATTTGAACCGCATAAACAATCACCACAAATATTCCCGACAGCTGTTGAAAGGCAAAGAGACCCATCAATATGAACAGAGGCTTATATACCTCCGGTAAGCGCAAGCAGCTCACGAATGAGGGCTTTCTTTCACCCTCGCGCAGGTGCAGCGATTTTTGCAGAACATTAAACTCCTCCAATACCTCAGGATGTGTGATATATGCTACATATTTAAATGAAGGGTTGAAAAAGACTATTAACATTATTGAATAATCGCACTTACGTGACTTCTCAAGACCACGGAAAAAGTTGAGTGACTTTTTAGCCTCCTCCATACGTTTCTTGGATAACAGCCAACTATGCGACTCTGGTAGAGGTAGCACACATAGAAGTGCAGTTATCTGATAGCCACAGCAAATGAGCGCTATCAGTCGAAAATCGTCCCGTATAAAGTACCCGATGCTATAAAGTACTGTAATTCCCAATGCCACAGAAATAGAAGTGCCCAATATAAGGCTACCACGTAATTTAGGCAGACTAATCTCAGCCGCATAAACACCAGACGGTGCACTGGCTAGCCCCATAACAATACCTGCAAAAAAATGTAATTAATTAAATAGCTTTAACTTTTTATTCAAAGAAAAAATTTTAAAAACAGAAACAGCTATACGACATAGCAGTCCGATCTGCCCCGTTCCGACATATGTCCCGCGTGCAGCAAAAAGATCTGACCCATACCAAGTTTCGTCAAGATAGCTTCAAAACTGAGAGACTAGTTTGCAGAGACACAGACAGACAGACAGACGAACAGACGGACATAGCTATATCGACTCTGCTCTTCGCCCTGGTCAAGAATATATATATATATATATTTATGGGGTCTGCTACACCTTCTTCAATGCGTTACACATTTCGTGACAAAATTATAATACCCTCCGCAACGGTAACAAATAGCAAAATCAAAGTTAATATAAAACGATTACTTACCAATAATAAAACGAGACAGGAGCAACTGCTGGTAAAAAGATACGGAATTTGTTGCACTCGCTGTGGCAAGCAGTATCCAGGATGTAATGCCTAAAATGTTCAGTACGTAAAGGGTTCGTTTGCGACCAATCCTATCCAGCAAAACACCCGATAATAGACCGCCCAACGGACACGATAGAGTGTTTATAGATGCAAACCAGGAAGCCTGTGTGTCACTCAAATATACAGACTCAGTTTCATTTGTCAGCTGACCTAGTGTAACTGTGGGAATTGCCAGGGACATGCCAGTTGATAATACGCCCATATTGGCAAGTATAACCATCAAAGCTTGACGATAAACAGCACGTGATTGTTCACCGAGTGGTATACGTTTAATTGGCCGGCTCAAATTTGAAACGATCTGGGGGCTTTCATTGCTCCTCGCATTGCTGTAGTTATTAGTCAGCTGCTGTTTCTGATTGCCCGCCTCGAGTGCATCGTCCATTTTGCTCGTCTGTTTAAGAAGAACATACATAATCATTGATAGCGTTTAAATGCATATTAATTTGTCTCCTAACATCGTAACGGATTAAACAGAGTGAAAGTAGTGCAGACTGTGTCAAGCGATTTAGTATTGATAACATTATTAAAACAAAATTTACTAGAAAGTAAAGAAAAGGAAGACAATTTTATTATTCATTCAACATGATAACAAATTAGTATTTAATAATTTACATATACGTTATGAAAGATAACACTATATATAAAACTATTAATACGCAAGCTTAGTTTTGAGTGCGAAAGTGTGTGTATTTATATTGAATTCGTAATTAATCGCACCACTCAACCCAGCAAGTATTCGTTATGTATATATGTATATACCGATACATACATTTTTGTGAAAAATTTAAGTTCAGAGGAGAACCACGTGCCCAACTATGTGACAAGAACTTCCGAAATTATACCAAACTGGTTCTTCTTGTTAAAGGCAAACGCCAAAGAACCAGCAACACTAAATTCATGTCACATACTTATACACTGTCCACAACACAAATCATACTAAAAGAGACCCTCAAAGCCTCTGATCATGCTTGCCTGATATATATTTTTTGTTAATTGTTGGCGCAGGCGCCAATGCTAGCAAGAGCAAGATATTAGATCGCTCCGAGGAGAAACTTGGTAATCTGAAAGCGACGAGACTCTCCAAACAACTAAACTCACTTGCTACGTTAAACGGATCACAAGCTCCAACAAGAAAGAGTAGTCTTCTCCACAAATTGTGACTATGAGATACCCTGGAATTAGGTCAAGACACATATTACAAATATGTTTATACCACATGCGTGTTTATTGCATAATGTAAACATAAATTAAATTTTTTGTTAATATTTGTCATATTAAAAATAACAGCCTATTTCAAGTAAACAATACAGAGTTGTACGTATATAAAGTGTTGATTTAAGCCCTTTAATTGTCTGTTTTTTTAATGAAAAATTATTAATATAGTAGAAAAGAGTACAAATAAAGCAATTCAGAAATAACATAGCGATAAGAAGTTTACAGGGTATACTACTCATCGAATTTTTACAAAGCCTGCATTCAATCTCTCTCTTTGTATGTCATAACCAGATAGGACGGCTGTCGGCGATAAAGCTATGGCAACGTCATCAACTAATAGAGTTTTTATATGTCATGATCGTTTTAATCGTCGATAGAACTACTTATTTGATCAAAAACAAAAGTTCAATCAGCGTCTGAATTGAATGTTACTTGTGCGACCAATGGAAATTATATATGTAAATATATATAAGTAGTAGATAATAGCTCACAGCTTATCAACTAAGTCAATGGCATAACCTTCAAAAACAATACTAACTATATGCTTATAAATATTAAATAGACACTAGCCCAAGAGTCAACTAATATGTTTATAAAGATACTATCGTTATCTATTTAAAGTAAGATTAGAAGTTGTTTTCTAACTTTTATCAGCAATCAGCTTGTAAATACATATTAGACGCTTCTTCTTAATTCTGCAGAGGAAATAAAATAAGAATAAACAAAGGCAACTAAGCATATACACATGTCATTTTTATCATACAAGCAGTGTTCATTAGCGTTAACGTATATAAAGTAATTTAGCAATGCGGAATCAAAAAGGCATGGCCTCGTAAATAATTCATTTGTATTTGTAAGATAAGATAAAGATTAAGATAAAGATTAATTAAGTTGTTAGTTATTTAAGTACTCGATTTAAAGAGCCGTTAGCAGCGCATGTGTCATAGCAGTGAGCATAAGACAGTCAAGCATTTTTCGACTTTATTTTGTTATTAGAGCTGCAAACGATATTATCGAAATTAACTCTAGACATATCGATATTTCACGCAACTGTTATCGCAAATGTATTTGCCATCACTTTATAAAGTGAAAATATTGGTTGCGAGATTCTTTTTGGAGTCAAGAGATTTGGTTTTTTGTTGTAATATCGAGGTAGCATACACATTAAGACAAGCGACGCGCGCGAACGAAACCCACATTCACAATAATGAAAATTAGAAGTATATAATGTATACTTATAGTTAAAAACTCGACCTGTGCAGCTATCTGAAAAAGTAAACATCAAAACAAGAACAATTGTGGAAAGAGAAAGACAGAAGACGCTTTACAGCGGACGAAACGATTAGCTTTCAGCAGAGAACGATTTTTTGCTATTGCTCCAGTTTTATGTGTTTAGTAAAAAATAAAATCATATGTAATAAATATGCTTTAAAAGAGCAAGAGGTTCAACTTAATTTAATAAAAAAATTACGTTTTCATAATTCGTTTCGTGAGCGTGCGCGTGTATATGTATATGTATGTATATACATACATAAACCTGAGCCTGTTTGTCCCAGAAAGCCTGCAGAATAAAAATACTAAGCTAATGAAATGCAAAAACATTCATAATCAAAAATAAAGTTATAAACTGTTTTCAATTATTTCAAAACCCTCAGCATCCATCGCACAATATGGAATGTCGCTAAGACACCACTGAGGCGACCTCAGAAGAAAAATCAACATTATATATTTTAAACGTTTAATGTCAGGTTCCATCTCAGGTATTAATTGCCTTAATTAAGAGGCTCACGGATCAGAGCACCACGTCGCTGATAATATTCGAGTGCATTATGGATTGAATGTAGCTTCTAGTTTTTATGTGTGTGCCTGTGTCAAAATTCCGATATACTTAAAAGTAGTATAGCCTATTGCACTGCAGGCAACAGCTCCAGATAAGTACCACAACCTAAGAAAAAAACCCAGATATTCTCACTAGCAACTCATCAAAATGGCCACAGATTTTCTGTTCCCTAAAATATCGGATTGCTCCTATGTGTCATGTTACTGGTAAGTACTTCTAAAAATATGACTTGTGTTTTAAGAAGTATACTAATGAATAAAGGGTTAAAATATAAACAATTGTTATGTTCTCCTCGCGAATGTCGACAAAGTGTAATGCCCATCGCTAAAATAATGAAATTGTTCCCCTACATATATAAATATGTACATACATGTGTGTGTAAACAGTTTTCATTTATCCCGTGACGATTTCGTGCTTCATACTCGTTGATATTTTTGGTTCGCCTTTAAATTTGCCCATTATACAGCTGCTTTCCCTTTTCTACTTTCTCTGCCGAAATTAGGTCAAACGGTCATGTCTGCTAGAAAGAGCAGGGTGTCAATGTGTGTGACTAGAATGTTTGGGTTTAGGGACTGACCAGGCGCGTTAAGTGGTTTCGTTTTTTGTTTTTTTTTTGCGTTTTTAATGTCGTAATCACGATGCGCGATTTGTCAATAAAACAATAAATCAACAGCTTCAATAGTAATTTATATGCATACCTGAAAAGCAACACAATATTTAGTATTTATGTGAATCTTAAATGTGAAGTAACCATAAAAAATTCTATTGCAAACATTCCAGCGAGGAGAACGTTTGGAAGCTCTGTGAACAGGTGAAGCGAACGCGTCCCGAAGAATTGGCCAAGTGCTATGCTGTATTTGTTTCCAATGAAGGACGCACTGTGCCACTATGGCGTCAAAAAGCCGGACGCGGTGACGATCAAGTTGTGATATGGGTAAGTTATCCCTCGAAAACTTATGACAAAACGTCCAATCTAAACCAGTGAATTTACATTTTTACAGGACTATCATGTGTTCTTCATGCATAATCCCTCACCGAACCGCTGCTTGGTATTCGATTTGGATACTACACTACCGTTTCCAACATATTTCCATAAATACGTTACAGAGACTTTTCGTTCCGATCTGGCTCTGCGGCCAGAGCATCATAGGCAAGCAAAGCATAATAGCCGTAGTTACCAACAAAATTAATTTTTAATTAATTTTTTTTTTGCAGATTCTTTAGAGTTATACCCGCTGATACATATCTAATTGAATTCTCATCAGATCGTCGTCACATGCGCCGACCAGATGGCAGCTGGATCAAGCCACCGCCTTCATATCCCCCCATACTTTCTAATAGTAACTAATTTGTCTATGAAATAGAGTTCAAATTTTAACTAACTGCGTATGTTTTTTCAGCAAACATGCATTGTTTGGGCGACTTTATATGTATGAGCCCAGGAAAGGGACCTGGCGCAGTCTACAGCCTCTCCGAGTTCGTGCAAAACTTTTATAAGTCGCCCAATGTAGTGGCGCAGCACAACAAGTAAACGATGATAAACCACAAATACACATTAATTGAAATCTCCTAAAAATCATAAATCAAACTAATCTAAAAAAAAAAAGTTAGCGTTTTTACAATATTTGTCGAGCAAAGTTATCGTACATTAAAATACAAAAGGAGCTAATTATCAATTAAAACACACAAATTATATATAATTATATACACAATACATATTTATGACAATGTATTTTTGTATTCAGGCTTATAAGAAAAAAGAAAAACAAGCTCTAAAACTATCAGCTCTTAAACATTAAATGTATTCAAATTCGATTCTAAGTAAATTAAAGTCTTATTATACATTTTTATATGTATGTATATCTATTCAAAAAACGAAAATCTTAGAATGTGACTTTTATTCGTTATTTGTTTATTCTTTAAAACTTTCTCGAATTTAATCCAAGAAACCAAAAAATTTGCACGAATTACGAATATTTAATTATTACAAACATAGTCATACATATTTATTCATATATAATAATACACGCGTTGTTAACATAACTATCAACATATTACGCTTTGTAATTCTGTAATTTAATTCAGCTTAGCTTAAAGCAAGACACGCAGAAAAACTAATTTAATTAGTACATTATTAAGTTTAAACATGTCAACTTATTTTACCATTCACAACAAGAATTTTTCAAATCGTACAATGAATTTAATTTAAATTGCTACAACGATGCAACACATCTTAACTAGTTTTTATACTGTTTGTATGCCACAAATGACGATATAAATGATCTAAGCATTGGATCCTTTCGATGTTATTTGTGCTAATATACAATAGTACGTACTTACGTATCGTCTCCTCGTTTAATACTTCTAACACGCAAAGACTGATACATTATACGCTCAACGATAAGAGCAAAAGCACGCAAAAAAAAGCCGCCATCTCCCAATTAAGACAGTCGGAAAAACTCTAGCCATTCAAAGCCGTTAATTGTATTTATTTATATATATTTCTATTTCTTACAACAAGAACTTCCAAAACTCTTTTTCGGACTTATATTTTTAAACACTTTTACACTCGCTTAGTTAACGATACTCACATTTTTTATAAAAACAAATTTTTACTCAATTTTTGTAAATGTTATTGTATATATAATCAATATATATACAATTTACATATATATATATATAAGTAAATGTATAATATATAAATGCTGTGCAAAGTCTCAAAGTTAAACCTAAAGTTTTCATTATGTAACTTAAATGAAAAGGAACGCGTAACAAAAAAAAATATCAATACGATGAACATTAAACAAGCAGATCGCTGGCAAAAGTTAAAACAATTCTATCTATGACTAATAAAATCTTTGTCTAACATAAGTTTATGCTTATTTAAAATCTTAGGCCCATTTTTTCAATTTCTATATAAAGTCCTAAATAACTACCCCAATGATAATTTGATGTAAAATGTACGGAAATTAATGTCATTCAAAGATATCTTACAAATAAAATTAAATTGAACTGTACATTGATAAAAATGGGCCTTAATCTATTTAAACATTTGTTCAGTTGTTCTGTTTGTCAATAAACAGAAAATATAATAAACGTGTAATTCAAATTTAAGCATTTATCAATCTCCAATTATAAAGAATAATAATAACATATTGACATATATACCTTTAATACTTATGTGTAACACTTTGTCCCTTCTAAAATTTCTGCTCAAATTTTTAGTATGTTTTAATACGTTGCATACAAATATTAATATTTTAAGGCATTCATAAAGTTAAAAGCTTTTATCAAAGCGAAAAAATTGAAACACTGTACATATATGGTATACATTATAAGTAATTAAAGCGACTGCAGATATTAAGTATATGCAACATTTGGATATAAAATAATGAAGAGCATTTAAAGCTGCTAATCGAACAATCTAACAAATGTATATTTCAGTACAAATTTAACAACCAAACGCGATCTTGATTTTTATACCCTTGCAGAGGGTATTATAATTTTGTCACGAAATGTTTATATTATATTTTTGATCAGAGCAACGAGCTGATTCGATGTAGCCATATCCGTCTGTCTGTCTGTTTCTATGCAAACTAGTCTTTCAGTTTTAAAGCTATCTTGATGAAACTTGGTACAGATCTGACTTTTTGCTGCACGCAGTACATATGTTGGAACCAGAAACGATTGGTTTAAAATCAACTTTTTTGTTTCTTAAGATATCTGGTATCTCAACCAAACTCACAGATTGTGTGTCTAGTATCGTAATATGCAATCTAACCAAATTTGGATAAGATCGGAGTAATGTATCATATGCCTGTATGCCTGTCATTTGTCGAAATTTGAATACAGGTTTTTGCAGGGTATACAATTTTGGGAGCGCCGAGGATAGCATGCGTTGTCTTTAAAATTGATGTGCGTAGGCTCGTTAAATAAACGTTCGTGTTAAAGTACAATAAACTCAAATGCATAGCAAAAAATTAGGTAAATAACAAACATTTGTACTTACTTATCCACATATATGTTTACTAATGTATATAAACAAAACTTTCTTGCAATTTATTAAAATAATCTTGCACAAATTGAATGCTATAGCTAGTTTATATAAATATTGTGTAACCTACAGGCAAATTGATAGAACAGTTAATAATGCAACAACAGCAATATGAAACAACAGTCACAAGTTTTGTAATTGTTCTTAACTCAAAAAAAAACTAAATGCTTATGAAAAAACTTATTTCTTAAGTTGAAGTGTTAAATGAATAAAATATAATTATCAGCACTTAGTATATGCATAACCAAAACTTCAAGATTTGTTGATAAGCTCGAAATAATTTTAATTTGTGATAAAATTCTGCTACACCTATGTTTTTATAAATGATGTATCCAAACATAGTATTGTTGTTGTAAATTATTTTTACATCTCCCTAGTATCTATAAAAAATACATACAACATGCATACATTTGAATAATAAGATATATAGTAATAGTTCTTTGAAATCTACAAAACATCACGCTCTAAAACGAAAATAAATATTTAAAACATACAAAATAAAATAAACAAACTAATCAATAAATTACTCTTCAAAATGTCAACAACAGTTGTTAAAATGAATTAAGGCTACTTAATCATTTTAAATTATATAAGTAAAATCACTGCCAGTCGCATTTAACTAGAAGTGAAGTAACATGAATTCCCGCAACAACTCAACTCAACGACTGGCCAGGCGCGTTACTATAAAACAAGAAATCAACAGCTTCAACAACAATTTATATTCATACCATGAAACAAACACAATATTTAGTGTTTATGTAAATTTTATATGTGAAGTAACAATTAAAAATGTCAATTGCAAACATTCCAGCGAGGAAACGTTTGGAAGCTCTGTGAACATGTGAAGCGAATGCGTCCCGAAGAATTGGCCAAGTCCAGTGCATTTAAATTTAAACAGGACTATCATGTGTTCTTCATGCATAATTCCTTGCCGAATCGCTGCTTGGTATTCGATTTGGATACTACAACTACCGTTTCCAACATATTTCTATAAATACGTTTTAAAGAATTTTCGTTCTGATCTGGCACTGCGGCCAGAGCATCATGGGCAAACAAAGCATAATAGCCGTAGTTACCATCAAAATGATTTTTTTTTCTGCTGTCCTTTAGTTATACCCGCTGATACATATCTAATTGAGTTCTCATCGGATCGTCGTCACATGTGCCGACCAGATGGCAGTCTGATTAAGTCAACGTCTTTTCTGTCTACAGCCTCTCCGAGTTCGTGCAAAACTTTTACAAGTCGCCAAATGTAGGGGCGCAGCAAAACAGCGATTAGAACCGCAAATACACAGTCGTGTATTAGTCGTCTACATCTCGGCCTTGAAACTAAGTTAAAGATATCTTGATAATCTTGGTAGCCGTCTTTTTTTTATTCTAAGGTGCGTAGTTTATTAAAATTAGTAATTATTATTTATTATTAAAAATTAGCGAAAATTTTACTTGTAAAGTTGTTAATCCCAAGGGTTACCACTGGTGACTTACCAGACTTTAACCTTTGATAATTTGACCTATAAAGGGATTCTACTTGTACAAATAGTTATTTCAAAAAAAACTATTTATTTTATTTTGCTGGAACTTTAGATAGGGGTCTCTTCTTTACATTTTTTGAAAAATTAATTTCAAAATCGTGTATCTAAAGTTTTCACTTTTTATCAACTCCTGGTGCCGAAATTTCTATGAAAAAACACTCAATAGTTGATTCTGAGATTTATTCTAATTTATCTTTGAAAAATTCATGTCAAAAGTGACAAAAATTTACTTGTATAATAATTATACAAATGTATTTGTATTAAATATTGTAAGAAAAATATTATTGTTTATATTTTAATTTACTTTTAAAAAAAGAAGAATTTGGTGCGTTATTGTTAATATTATGTTAAGGTTATCAACCTGGACGCTTACCAGCTAGGAATTATTTATTACATATGATTTTTTTATTTTTGTATAGTATGCGCATTCTGAGCGCCAAAGATTTTTTACACATTGTTTACACAGCTATTGAATAAACATTCTTTTTGCATGTATGTATTTGGCTTCTTTTGCAAGCCATATATAATATTATTATGAAATTATATGTTTTATTGAGTCACATATTTATAATAGTGTGATAATATTTGTTGGAATAATATTAAAGAACTTACATTTTACAAATCTAACTTCTTTACAATACCAACTTTGTGGCAACCTTGTTAATGAGAGTAAAAACTCACTCGCTCATTGCATGCTCTTATACTCTCTATCTTTCTCTTTCTCTCTAGCAACTTAAGTTGCAACTGCTCTGACAAAGCTGGCAAAAACATACACGAGTATATTATGGTTGTCCTGCTCTCTCATAGCGCGTACACAAGTTTCTGCAATGGGTTAACCAATCAGCACATATAATATGAGCGATAAAAATGGCGACGCCACAGTTAATTTTGTTCTCGTTTGTAGCTGCTGATGACCAATAAGAGCTTGGCCCGATATATTTACGTATTAAACTTTAGGTAAAGGCAGTCAACCAAAAAAAAAAATGTTTGAGATTCTAAATATATGTATATAAATAGTTATTATTTAAAGCTAAAAATCGTAGAGTTGAATGGGGTTCTGGTTCACTTCTACATATTTTTTTTATTTAATTGAAAATTAAACGATGTCAAATGTATGTAAATTAAATATTTAGAATTAGATTGATCAGGAGGTCTGGCGGTGGCAGCTAAATTCTGACACGAATTAACAACTAGGAGTATATAATAATTTATAGCCAGCACACAGCAATGGCGCATTTAAATGGGCGTGCCGCTGTTAATAGAAAATAAGCAAAATGACGAGGAAGAAAAAGAAAGAAAAGCCATGTCAGTAGCCAATGTTGATGGCCTTCAGTGAATAGCTACATTATACTAACAATACCTAATATTATTATACAAGTACTTATTACTAACAGCTAAAAATTGTAGAGTTGAATGGAGTTCTGGTTCACTTCTATGTGTATTCATTTTGCATTTAGTTGTATAAACTAGATTAAAATTTATTGGTCAGTCAACCAAATGAGTGTTAAATAGGACGTTTAAGAAATATTAACTAAACTATAAGGATAAATAGCTATTATTCAGCATTGAGACAAGCAGCGTCAACCAATTGCAGAGTACATAAAATATAGCGGTGCGTGTGTGCAAGCACATTAAAGTAAAGGCATAATGTTATTCAAAAGCTGGCTGGCAGACTGCTAATAGTTTTGATAAAGGTTACACAGAGAAAAAAAACACGTACTAAAATTAAGTACGAAATGCATTGATACAAGTATTTTTAGTACTTAAAATAAATATCCGCGTTTATCATCCGATTGGAATGAAATTTTCTGGACAGGACAAGAGGCTCTTGTAATTCGACTTCAAAATTTTGTACTTCAATTTCCGGGGGCGGAGGGGGGCGTGGCAAAAATCTAAAACAAACTTGATCAATGGGAGATATAAATGAACCTACATGCCAAATTTGGTGTCTCTAGCTCTTATAGTCTCTGAGATCTAGGCGACACAAAAAGAGACAGACGGACAGACAGACAGACAGACGGACAGACAGACAGACGGACAGACAGACAGACAGACGGACAGACAGACAGACGGACATGGCTATATCGACTCGGCTGTTGATGCTGATCAAGAATATATATACTTTATGGGGACTGCCACGCCTCTTTCTGCCTGTTACGCACATTTGCACAAACGTAATAGACCCATTTGTACTTTTTCAAAGTACTGGGTCTAAAAATTATATAAAAATTAAAACAAAATATTTTTGTCAAAGCGTTTAAAGCTATTTCGTCTACGATCATTTTAAAAGTAGTTTGAACCAAATCGGACAACAATTACAGAAGCTTCACATATAAACAATTTTTCCTCATACTTCGCGTTGCAAAATCGTATGGAGCTTCATACAATTTTGTATTGACAATTGTATCTTTGCATTGTTTATATGTGAAGCTTCTGTAATTGTTGTCCGATTTGGTTCAAACTACTTTTAAAATGATCGTAGACAAAATAGCTTTAAACGCTTTGACAAAAAATATTTTTTTTAAATTTTAATATAATTTTTTAAATTAAAAAAAGAAAAATTAAGCTTTTTACTTGTAAAACTTGCCATTTTTATCTCGAAAACTATTGCTCGGACATGAAAAAGATTTACATTTTTGGAATCTACGACCCAAAATTACTTTAAAAAGCCATAGTTAACGGTAAAGCACCGTTTTGTCAAAGAATGAGAACAAAACAAAACTCGCAAAACAAAAAGTGTAAAGAGTTTCTTGACAGTGTCAAAAATGAGTAATCATAGTTTTTGTTGTTTTTTAAGCTACCTATTCATAGTTCTGTTATTTTTTTTTCACGAATTCACTTAATACTTGTTATTAAATAGTTATGCATTAAAAAATATTGATTAAATGGAATAAAAGGCTGTTATTTTCGTATGGAAAGTAAAAAATAAATTTAATTTTCAGTGTGTAAAGTGTTTCTTGACAGACTGTATTTATAATTAATGCATGCTTTGAAGCTTCATTCCTTTCACTACATGGCAGCAAAGCAAAATAACGGAATATGCCTAACTGTAATCAGATTTTTTCGCTTGTCGTCAAATTCGTTGGAATTTATGCATTTTTTTTGGCTCAACTGAATAGGTTCAATAGCAGGGAATGAAACCGTAACCGGAACTGGAACCGTTAACCGAAATTAACCGTTTCAAATGAAATACCGTAACCGGAACCGGAACCAAAATAAATTATTCGGTACATTAAAAAAATTTTATTGTTATTTTTCGTACGAACATGGTTTTGCACTATAAAAAAATGTCTCGAATTATATGTCAGACTTAACATGCTAAAATGCATGCATTTGTACGTTTATACATACACAAATATTTGTTGATAAAATTCGATTTTCTTTACCTTTAAATTTTTTAAAAATTACTTTACTGTACCGGTATGGACCGATACGAGAAGCGGAACCGAAAGGACAATACCGAAATAGAAACTTTTACCGAAATACTCGTTTCGGTACGTACCGGAACCGGAACCGTAACCGAAATTCGTTTTGGTTTCATTCCCTGTTCAATAGCATTTGACTTTAATTTGTGAGCGACAGCGATAATTTAAAGACGTCAATTTTTTAGTGATTATCAATTAAGAGTAGTCGCAGCTATTATAATGAAAAATGGGCCGCGGAACTCAACTGAGCGACTTTGAAAAAGGTAGAATAGAAGGATATGTCGAGTCTGGTCTAAGTCACCGTCAAATCGCCAAAAAAAAATAGATCGAAGTCAAAATGTTGTTAGTAATTATCTTCGATATAAATCGAGCTACGAAAACAACATGAAAGGAGGTGCAAAATACGCGACAACGGTAACAGCCAGAAGACACATTATTAGAGCAGCATCCAATTCAACACGCTCAGCTGCCAAAATCAAGGAAGCATGCGGTGTTAAGGCCAGTCTGGCGACTGAGAAACGCATAATTCGTAGTGCTAAACATTTGAAGAGGTTGAAAATAAGAAGAAAACCACCTCTCAATGATGTGCGTAAAGCTTCACGCCTTCGGTTTGCTCAGGACCATATGGCATGGAAGGAGGAATGGAACACTGTCGTGTTTTCCGATGAGAAAAATTCAATCTGGATGGTCCGGACGGGTACAATTACTACTTCCATGACCTACGCAAGGAAGAATGTGTTTTAAGTCGCCACCACTCTTGTGCAGGTGGAATAATGGTGTGGGGAGGCATATCCTATTATGGGACATGTGAACTGCAGTTTGTTTCATCAAAAATGAATGCAAATGTGTACAAAACTCTACTACAAAAGAGTTTTCCACAATTTTTCAATGTATTTCACCGGCTGTCATGGACGTTCCAGCATGACAACGCACCCATTCACACTGCAAGAGTGGTAAAACAGTGGATTGCAGACCAGAACGTAAGATTGCTCGAGTGGCCACCATACTCCCCGGACCTAAATATTATGGAGAACGCTTGGGCGCTATTGTCTCGAAAAGTTTATGAGGGTGGGAGATAATTAGAAGACAGAGAGTCGCTAGTTGTCGCCATTAAAAAACGCCTGGAAAGAGATTTCTCTTGGAGTTATCGAAAACTATTATAAATTTTTGCCAAATCGTACATATATATGAAGTTATACTAATAAATGCAGTAAGCTACAGTAGAGCATGCTCGACAGTAGGAGACCCAGTACTTTTTGAGTGCAAACCGTTCACTATAGATTGTTCTTCAATGTTGCATACCATGCAATAGATGGCGCCACTACGAAATTAACACAGAGGTCGCTAGCGTCTCTTCTTCTTCCCTTTTCCCGTGACATTGTTAGTTGAATAACTTCCGCGTTTATCATCCGATTGGAATGAAATTTTCTGGATAGGTTTGGATTATAGTGTATGTTATTTGTACCAAAAATTAAGGGGCTAGCTTTCAAGGGGCTCTTGTAATTCGACTTCAAAATTTTGTATTTCAATTTCCAGGGGCGGAGGGGGCGTGGCAAAAATCTAAAACAAACTTGATCAATGGGAGATATAGATGAACCTACATGCCAAATTTGGTGTCTCTAGCTCTTATAGTCTCTGAGATCTAGGCGACACAAAAAGGGACAGACAGACAGACGGACAGACAGACAGACGGACATGGCTATATCGACTCGGCTGTTGATGCTGATCAAGAATATATATACTTTATGGGGTCTGCCACGCCTCCTTCTGCCTGTTACGCACATTTTTTTTTGCACAAACGTAATAGACCCATTTGTACTTTTTCAAAGTACTGGGTCTAAAAAAGGAGGGCATACTAATTACTAAATTATAGCGAAATAGTATATATTTTTGTTAAAAATAACCCAAACTGTGAATAATTACTTTTTATATTTTTATTTCTTATTTGAATCTCTTGAACCTATTCTGTTGAGCCAAAAAAACAGTCAATTTTTGTTTTCTGGAAAATAAAAAAAAAATTACATACAAACATACGTACATTAAATCACTTTTTATTACAATAAATTGTATAATTAGATTTCTTAAGTTTTGATTTCTTAAAAGAAATATATGTATACATACATATGCATGCTTGCGCAGTGATATTCCTTAATACATGTGACATTAAAAAAACAGTAGAAGCTGTTGGCAGCAGAGTAGATTCAAGCTTTTATTTAAATAGGTGTACATACAAACATATATATTTGTTTTTAAAAATTAAATATATAAATTTATATGTACACCTACATACTATAAATAATTTTATATTTATTTTTCATTTGTTAATTTAAATTTATTTCCTATTATCCTTTTTCAACCTAGCTGCAAAAGTAACATTTAAGAGCTTACAATTTTTAGAACGAGGAGACTTAGTAGAGGCCGTTCCTCCCTTAGGTTTGAGGGTACAGTTCCGACAAAAGCTTTTGGTGTGGAAAAAATTAATGGTAAGTTTCTTTTACCAATTTCAAAGATTTAAAAAAAGTTATAATTATTTTATTTATTTTTGATCAGTTTGGAATTGACGACGAAACCATATCTGTGGGCTCTAAATGTTCAGCCTTTTTGTGCAGATCGAATAGCACATTAACCCCGGTTTTAAATAGGGTAAGAATTCTTAAGACATATTCTTCAAACTTAAATGGTTTTTTTTTACTGTATTTTAATATTTGATTTGCAATTTTAACTAAAATCTTCTTAATTCTGCTAGGAACTTTCCACAATTTTACAAGAGTCAACAAGAGGACGTGCCGTTCTTATGTATGAACAGCAGAATTCATCACTCTTAAATTCTCATAGGGATGACTTAATAAATATAATTGTAGAAGAGGTCACCGTAAACAAAATTCAATTAAAAACAAATGACTTTGATCTTATATTATCTGAAATTTGTGTTAATTTTCCGTGCGAAAATGTAATGCAGGTAAGATATTCAAAAGCAAATATAAGATTTGCCATTAACAAATATCGATACTTAATTTTGTTTTTGTTTAATTTCTAGGATTATTATTTTATTAAAAGAAAAGGGAAAAATAGTCCGACTGGAAGGTTATATTCCAAGTATAGAAATGCTCGCTGTAAAAAGTCTAGATTCAGCAGTATCTGTGAAGGAGAAAATAACAATGACATTATTCCTGTTATTCCTGAAATAGATGAGTCAATAGGAACTGCATTAAAAACTGCTTTGAACAGAGACGGCTCTGACTGGGAAGAGGTGTGCCAAAAATGGAAAGCCACCTGTAATATTCGCCAAAGAGACTTAAGAGACCTAAATACCACGGAATTTTTGAAAAATTGGTCAAAGTTATCTCACGCGAAAGCTGCTGATTTGGTAATTATTATATCCTCTCACTTTTAATTGCTCTTAAATTTTAAAAAATATATATTTCAGATAAAAATAGATTTTGAATTTCTATATCCATCAAAGGCTCACATGCTTTTTGCAAAATGGGAGCAGTTTAAAATCAAAATTCTTAAATATTTTGAAAACAATATTGTAAATGATTACAGCAAACAGCTTTTACTTAAAGCTAAATCAGCAACAAATATTGGTAAATTTTTAAATGTTTCTTAAAATAGTTTATATTGACGATATTTTTTTTAATAGATGCGCAGGATTATTTGCTGACAATCCTTTTAAATGCTGTTCTGTTACCAACGGCCCGCTTTAAGGACGGAAGTGGAAAAAAATGTAAGAAGGCTACAATAACGGATGCTATGGAATCTTTCGCCTTACACATCTTATGCATCAACGATTACGAAAGAAAAATCGATTCGGTCGTAAATAAGTTCTACTCAGCTGGATTGACTGTTCAGCCTTTTCTTATCGTCGTTGGAGTTTCGGAAAGCGACCTTAGAGACTTTTATATATATATTGATGGTAACTTACTGAAGTTTAAATCTTTTATTGAAAGCTTAGATACATGTTTCAAAATTTTTCAAGTTTTATCTCTGAAATATCCAGTAGCATGCCAACACCCTTGGCTGTTAATCCAAAAATATTTTTTCCAAATAGATACTCTTTTTGACACAAAGTCATCTAATATAATATCCGTTTTGCAGTATTTACAAGAATAAAAAATTTAAATATGTTTATTTGCTTTAAATGCCACAAGGCATTTAAAGAGCCGAAAGAACTAATTACTCATTTTAAAGTTGATCACCTAATGACAACAAAATTATTAATATTGCAGTGCGGTCAAAGCAACTGTAGACAAACATTTACTAACTTTTCAAGTTTTCGGGTACATTTAGAGAAACGTCATATGAGGCAAATAAGTAATGTTGAATTAGATAAAACTTTAAATATTTTGTTAACTACTCCTAAGCAACTAAATGAAAGTGAGTTAAATGAATCTCCGCCAGTTATAGATAATATTCCAGTGGGTAAAAATAAACCTAACATGAAGGATATTTCTACTGTTTTTAAAAATTTAAAACAACAAGCTTTGTTTATCTCACTTAACTTGTATGAAAAAAATTCTATGCCAAGAAGCCACGTCATAGAAATCCAAAAAATGTTTTCAATACTTTCATCAGCTTTATCTTCTGCTATAGAATACCAGTTAAATCAAGATGACATTTTGATTAATAGCAACTTAGAATGTCTATTAAATTTTTGTAAAAGCCCATTTGAAGAAATCCGTACGGAACATAGAATGATAAGGACATTAGAAGAATTAAGTTTATTTAAGGAACCAACACCTTACGTTATTGAAGAAAAAGTTTCAGAAGTAGTGACTCAAGGAAACCCTACACTAGATTTAAAAGTATCCAAAATTTTTGTAATGCCCTTAAGATACACTTTTAAAGCCATTTTTGAAATCCCTAATCTTTTAGATTTAACATTGTGTAATATTAAAGATGGGTTGCTATCAAATAATATAACCAGTTTTACAAGTGGCGAAATATATAGAAAAAAACTTGAGCAGTTTAGTACAGAATTAGTAATTCCTTATATTTTATACTTTGATGATTTCCAAATTAATAATCCTCTTGGAAGTCATGTATATTCAATTTGCGCTTCTTATATAAGCTTTCCCTCTATGCCCCAGCATTTAATATCGAAACTGCACTATATTTACCCAGCCGCATTTATATCAACAACAAACTTAAAATTAATTGGGAACGAAAATTCATTTTATCATTTAATACAAGAACTAAAGTTTTTAGAAAATGGCATAGAGATTAACACAGGCAAAGGTATTCAAAAAGTTCATTTTGTTTTAGGTTTAATAGTAGGCGACAATTTAGCCGTTAACTCAATATTAGGTTTCGTTCAGTCATTTAATTCTAAGCGGTTCTGTCGAGCTTGTAGGAGGAGTAAGGATGAAATGAAATATGATGAAGTAGAGCTTAAAACGTATTTGAGAGATGAAGATTCTTACCAAAAAGATATTTTAGAAAATAATTCTAAAGAATCAGGGATTAAATCTCTTTGCATTTTTAACGACCTGCCAAGCTTTTGTAACTGATAATTTTGTGTTTGACTTAATGCATGATGTATATGAGGGTGTCTTTGTATACGACGTTTGTAATATGTTACTTGAATTAATTAACTCAAAAGTTATTTCATTATCCGTATTAAATGGCAGAAAACAACTTTTCCAGTATGGTGAACTAGAAATAAATAATGCATCTATTGCATTAGATTTCAATCGACTTAAACAATTTAACCTTAAAATGACAGCAAGTGAAGTGAATTGTTTTATATTTTTCTTGCCTCTTATGATAGCAGATCTAGTACCTAAAGGTAACAAACATTGGATTTTTTTTTTGGTCTTGTTAGATATTGCGGATTTACTTTTTAGGTCAAACTATAATGACGATGACCTAACTAAATTAGAATCATTAATCCAAATACATCACTCATTATATATAAATTTATATGGTCCATTAAAGCCTAAGCACCATTTTCTTGTGCATTATGTTTCAGCAATAAGGAAATGCGGGCCTTTGAAAAATATTTGGTGCATGCGCTTTGAAGCCAAACACAAAGAAGGGAAAATTTATTTTCATAATATTACGTCGCGGATAAATCCCCCTCATACATTAGCTTTAAAGTCTAGCTTTAAGTTTTCGAAATTTCTAGTTGATCATGAAAAATCCATTGAGCCTGTTTTTGAGTACAAATCAGCTCCAATCACAGATTTTACTAAAGAAGATTTTTTTTCGTTTA